>OU862870.1:1250000-2500000 GCA_917880715.2 Matsumyia berberina | reverse complement strand
CCTACACTCAAATTTAAGAAAGGGTTAAATTTTTGAATTCATAGGTAATGCAATATGAACGTCTTAACCCTTTCACTGCTATAAATTGTGCTGTAAAATAAGCAATGAAATTTCATCGTCGCTCTCAACAGCTATGTTTGTGTTTAAGCTTGGATTGAATGGGCAATTGTACAAGAAGTTTACCACCAGTTCTTTGCTAATAAAGGTGACATCGGTAATGGATGTCTTCACCCTTATTTTGAGTGGCGTTAAACGCGTTGTCGAAAAACGGCTGAGCGAAATCAGCATTAAAGCTGGCGTTACGCCAGTCATTTTAGTTTAAATTTTGTGGAATGTAAATTCTTATTCGACATTTAGCGTTTAAGTGTCTTTATCGCTATTCTGAGTGTCGTTTTGGTGTGGCAAAACGCCTATTTTTGTCGTTAGGGAATTAGTAAATCGGGCATTAAAAATCAGTTTTTAATGAAAATTAATTTAGTATCGGCACATGAGATGTTTACTCGCTCACAGGAAAAGGCCTTGAGCTAGTTGAGGAAGCTACTAAATATCGGTTAGATAAAGTTGGTATTTTCTTAACACAGCAAAGAAGCTCTAGAACTGTGAACCCTATGGATGGATGGGAACTCTTCATATCGGGAGCATCACCTTAATGTCCGCTCAGCCGGAAGTGGAGATACTTACAAGTCCCAGGCTGGCACACAGAGTACTAGAATGGATACCATTAGAAGGGAGAGTTGCGATCTTAAGACTTAAATCTGGAGTCGGAGGATGCAGCTTTCTTGGAGGAAGTATGTAGGAGCCACAGGGGGAAGACGGTTTAGGTAAAAGTATTTGAATGAAACAAGCGAAGCTATAGTAAAACTTATTAGCCTGAACGAACTAGTCGACCTTCTAGAAAGTGTTGAGCGGCATTCCAACTACACAGAGTATAAAAAGTCCATCTACATAAATAGTCGTAATATGAAGTCAATGATGTCCATATTTTGTTTCACCAGATTTCATTTTTCATTAAAATCGACCATTGACTTACTTATGTACTTAGATCTTATCAATTTTAGATCTGTCATTTTTCAGTTTTTTTCTGTAGAATGTATGTGGAACATAAGTAAAACGACAATCGAGGCGTTTCGCTATCGTAATACCGACACTAAACCGCCAAGACTCAAAAAACGTCAAGAGTCGGTCAACTTAAACGCCAGTCATAATAAGGGTGATTGTATTAGGCTTCCATCAGGGCTCTGTGACGCCTTTACATTTCTGCGTAGCTCTAATCGTCCGCTCAAGCGCTGAATTAACCAATTAACCTGGAATCATCAGTGGTTTCCCCAAATGCGGTCCCCAAGAGCATCATCCGTTGAGTAAGCTGGAGGTTGCCCTGAGGCATATTCATACTGCCATTGACACCCACGTGGAAAGACTTGGGCCTATTTAGTATGACTACAGCAGAAGTAGCTAGTAGGGATTCGAAGAAGCTAAAATCCGTCCGTCACCTGCTTTTGAATTTCGAACTCTGCCTGACTTTTCGGAATCTTCTTGACGTTTATATCAAAATCTCGGTAACTCTAGTTCAGTAACACTTTTCTTTTTAATTTATATTCCTACAGTCAATACGAACATAAATTATGAGCCGAATAAACCCAACTAGTAGTCTACGTGAGCTAATGTTACTGGGAACTCATCAACCTGCCAACCTATCTATGGTGAAAGACTTCATAGATAAAGATGCATGAATACACAGACACATATACGTATGTAGCTGCCATGGTTAAAAACTAGGTCCATGAACACAAAAAATACGGAAACAATGAGTATGAGTATCTGTAACTGCTAGTGGGACACAGAGCGCGAATACCGTCTTGAACTCTGCAATCAATCTAACTCTGTTCAACTTTTGTTTGAAAAAAAGACGGAATTTTGTCCTGACCATATTCATATCCAACTACAAAAACAAGCAAACACCTTAAAACAAATCCATGAGACTAATATAACCAATAAACTGAAGAGCCCTAGGTTACACATCCCCGAGAACTAACAAATGAATCTATTCTGTATTATTATAAAACAAAACACACCATCAAAACCACCATCGTCGGGGTCAACTGAGTTCAAAGTTCACAGCCATCAGCGGCGCGTGTGCAACCCACTAATCTGAGAATCATTGCATAACTTTCTCATTGAAACCACATCAAAGTTGCATTGTTCTCAGACCCCCCAAAAACCAAGGAAGCCATGCCCCTCCAATTTCGTTCCCATAAAAAAGAACCAAAAATTCTTTACACCAGTTGAACAAATTATGCGCTAATTACATGCGCACGCAACTTGCTGTGTATACCTGTGTGCCGAACCGAAGCTCAAAAGTACCGCTGCCGAGATTCATTGACCCCGGCTCATCTGTTCGGTTTGAACTTTTCAAAAAAGAAGCCTAGAAAAGTCCAACAACGGTTACGAGACTCACACCAATGCGAGGCATGGTCATTAGAACCAAACAAAACGAGTTCATAGACCTCGCAACGAAATAAATTTCACTAGACCCAAAAAAAAAAAAAGCACACAACACGTTGATGACGAAGCTTTGATGTTCTATTCTTTTTCGAGAGCAGACTCCGGGCTCGACCGACACATCTACGCCATGTTACGTCACTCAGGTGTTGCGGGGTTTTCAAATATCGCTCAGAGTTGACCCTCTCTTCGAAATTGAAAGAGAATGAAATTTCAAATCAAAATTTTTGTTGACTAAACTGATTCTCTTCGGTTTTGGGCACTGAAACCGAAATTTTCGGTTTCACACATTGAAACACTCACGCTCTTCGTGGACAGGGCCCGTCTCTCTTGGGAAAGTTATTTCTGACTAAAAGAGGAACAGAGATATTTTGGAAGTCCCGAAAAAGCAGTTTAACAGTTATACAATTTCGCTGGTGAGTGACCACTTTTAATTTTGTTGTCTGTACGGCGGAGAGGGTCACTCAACTCTCCGGTCGATGGCCGCTATCCGCCGCGCTGGTCAGTGATGACGGCGTCAACACCGAGGCTCTGGCGTTGATACAGGTGATGTTGGCCGTACGTGTAGGGAACCCAGTTTAATTTTTTTTTCTTTTGTTTGGTTCCGAAATGACCGAAATGCATCGGTGGATAATCAGATGTAGTATTGTCATCGAGTGAGTTTGGGAGGCGGATCAGATTGATCGGACGCACAGAGGTTCACGGTGACGTGCGACCGCAGTACGAAGGTGGAAAACTGAAAGTGATGTGATATTGTTTCACGCTTTGGTGGGTGATTGACCTGTTGCACATTTTGGGGGATGGACCCGATAAAATGATACAATGTCGAGGCTTATTTTTGGCACGAAACGTCATCGGACGGTTGACGATGAGTTGAAATACGTTATTAATAATTTTTGTTATTTTAAGCGCTTCTGCTTCCGCTAATTCAGTATTTTTGGACCAAATGAATGAAAAAAGTGAGAATATCGTGCTAAAAGTGGGAAGATATTTGGGTTTAAATTAAGTGCTCACGCGCCTTTGTCAAGTAAACTACCTTTTATATGATGTCATATCCAATCTTTGACGCTGTTGTATTCCCCATCTGCTTCTCCTTTTCTAACAAAAAAATGATAATTCAATCCGATTTATACAATCACATGTCATAAGTTAAATCCCGTTAATAAGATGCATTCAAAACATCCCGTTTGAATCCTTTCTACTCATATCCGCACATATGCTTTACCTTTCTTCACAAATCACACATTTCTCTCAGCATCTGTGATCATAATCATCGTACTGCAAGACGATTTTCCCCAAGATGAACATAATCCTTGAATGAAATGAATTAATTATTAAAATCTGTCTCTCGCTACCGTTAGATCATCCTTTTTCTCCTTGCCACACATTCAAAAAAAAAAATTCAAATTACGTAACATACGGCATGTGGGACGAACCCCTTTCGCGGAAATTAAAGGATTCATAACAGTCATGAGAAAAAACTGAGAAAAAAAAATCAATTTACTGTGATTCGTTTCTTATCCTAACGCTACTTCGTCTTCCCCCATCTTGTCTTGATCGTTGTCTGATTGATGCTGACCCTATTGCACATTATTCCACCATTATTTCACAGGTAGCACAGCAGGTATGAAAGTCAGGTGAAAGGAGTTTTATCCTTTTTCTGAATGTTTATCTTTTCTTCCTCGATTGATCGCTTCCTTATTTTGCTATCACACGTTCTCGTGGATGTATGTATACAAAACGGGAAAAGGTGTAAGTCGAGTCTGGGAAAAAGGATTAGAAAAAATAGTTGGTGGAGATGAGAATTTGGATTTCTTATTGTGGATGACGACATATGGTGTACCGTTAAAAGGATCACGCAATGGTGTGAAAGGATAGCCGCGACAGGAAGCGATTCCGCTGACAAAGAAGTAAACATTTTTCTTAGACGTCTTTCAGTTGCAGGACGGGGTTGATTAAACAGTTGGATAACTGCCTAGAAATGAAGAAATAAAAATTTGATATGAGGAAAATAATGATACTTAGCCACATGGCTAAAAGGGATCAGTTAGGCGAAAGCAAATGAAAGTGGAAATTGGAAGAGGAAGTAAAATTTCACTAAATGAATGATCTTAAAGCAATTTGTGTATATGATGGAAACGGAAAATAATTATTTGGTTTTATTTCAGAAACATGTAAAGATATAGGAACTG
Organism: Matsumyia berberina; assembly: GCA_917880715.2. Lineage (NCBI taxonomy): Eukaryota > Metazoa > Arthropoda > Insecta > Diptera > Syrphidae > Matsumyia > Matsumyia berberina. Next base: position 2,495,309 of record OU862870.1, on the reverse strand, counting down.
GTCTAATGGAGAACCCGTATCAGACCCAAGATGTTAAATAAGGTTTACCCACCGATCAAGAAAGAGATCCCGGAGTAGGTGCTGGTGTCTTTGGACCCAACACTTAAATCTCGGTAGCAATGATTTGTGCCCCAGCGCGTTCCACAATCCATGCCATTAAGATCTGCGTCAAGATAAACCTCGATAAAGGTATTAGGGGCGCAAAAATACATATCTATTCAGATACTCAGGCAGTGCTTAGAGCCTTGACATCCCACTGAATATAAACATCCCACAAAGTAAGCCCTTTTCCTACAATAACATCCCAAACAACATAAAGAAGCTAGTGGGCTTCCATACCGGCCATTGTGGTCTAAGATATCAACAAGACAAGACACAAGACACGGTTCTGTTTGGAAGAAGCCGAAACTTCTGAGCACATTCTCTTTGAATGTTTGGCACTATACTGACTACGTAGACGGATATTTCATAGGGAATTCCGTTCGTTACCGGAGTTTAGAAATTTGACACCCAAAGAAAAACTCACCTTCATTGGGAAGGTAGTAGACCTATTAGGCTAAGCAGACCGGAGACACTATAGATCTTGCTAGGTCGCAGTGTCAGCCATACGAGCAGGTTCTTGAAAAAAAAAAGGTATAGAAAATCTTCAAAGTGAAAGAATGACAATGCCACCAAAGGCTGCTAGAGGATTTCCTGAAAGAGATTCTCCGCAAGTATGGGGCTTAAATTTATTAAATGCACGTCCACCCCTAGTCCATGGTAGCAGAGCAGATTTATGAATTTTCTCGAAACTATGTAGTACATTTGTATGATTGGCTCCGAAAGAAAAATTCCTATCTACGGTCTCAACTGGTAAACTACTATGTATTAAAGAAATAGATGACGAGACAGGCAGAGGTCTAGCCAAGGCCAAGCTTTTCGCAACCTGTCATGATGTTATTGTTTTATTATTCGCACGAATGCAAGAGACTTTTAGTTTTTGTCGCCAATCCCGAACGGCGGATCGAGAAGCTTTTTCGTAAAAAAAATACTCTAAGAGGTTTATCATTGCCCTCTGAAAAATGGTCGCGTAAATTGAGCCTAGCAATCCCAATGAGAGTATAAACAGCGCCGAGCTTACTGGAAAAATGTCCCAGGAGTCAAGCAATCCAAAATATTAATCAAACTGTTCTCTACTGCAGAGTTGGCCGGAACAATAATGTCACCCTCTACTAGGTGCCAGGTCATGGCACTGGCACTGAAAGAGTCAGAAACACCATTCGTTGGACCCGAGCAATTCTGCGGTCCGGGATGGCATCAAAGAGGAACTGAAAAGAGAGGAAGAGTGCAAAAGAAGGAGGCTATGGGAAACACTCCCAGAACTAAGGCAGGCAAAGGAACTCCTCGGGAACTACGACCGAAGGAGGAGCAGGTCTGCCTAGGTACCTACCAGCAAAAACCGGCTTCGCATTCTAACGGGCTTCTTAACGGGCCATTGCAGAGTCAGGGAGCCTCTCAGGATAATGGGAATAGAATAAAACGGAAACTGCAGATTCTGCAGCTATGCCGATGAGACCCCCTCACACCTTCTTATGGACTGTGAAGAATGATCCGAAAAAGAAGAGCACACCTGGGAGCGTAAACTTTCTCTGAAACGGATCTCCCATCGTTGGATCCAATCCAGATACTTCGATTTCTCAGAATGGTTGGATAGGAAGAGGTTCTTTAGGTCGAGATGTATCGGCCAATATGAGTACGGGGGAGTACAATAGATATATACAGATCGCAGTGCATACATACCCCAGCTTTTAACATCTAACATCTACTACAGAGTATCAATTCAACGTAATAGAGAGAACATTCGAACTCTTATAGGCTTTCACTTCGATCTTAACTGCTTGAAGCACCATCTGAACAAATGAAGACGAACTCGTTGAACAACGTGTCGACTTTGATTATGAAATGGTGAAACTCCCCAACATTGTCCGGTCCTCACTTCCAACAGACGGCATATTATTCAAAAAATTCTCTACCTGGAAGGTGGCAGAAACGTCTCTCCCAAGGAGATATTTACTTCCATAAGAATGGTAGACCTAAATGGGACCCCATGTAATAAACCATCTCTATTATAGGCCGCTGTGTCCGTCAGTGGTCTAGTCAAAGCGTCGTTTCTCACAATCAAAATATTGTTAGAATCGGACTTTGAACTGATTCTTCACCCATCCTATTTTCCCAGTCCAGTCCCAAATAACTTCTTTTTATTTCCAATCTTGAAAACTCAGTTCACTGACTCGAATATGAGACATCCTTGCCGCCGTCAATATATTGCATTTGTTAGCTAGTTTTCCGAAGGGGGTGAGACAATTTAAGACTCCCTTTACGTGCAGTCATATGTATGTACATATGTAGGTACATAGTTCTGTAGATCGTATCCCCCAAGAGCATTCTTTGATAGACCAGAACGAAAACACGAGGAAACATTTCTTTCCTGAAAATGTGTTCCGTTAACAGGAAATATCCTCACAGAGGAGACAAAATGCAATTCTTTCTTCTCAGATGTACAGCCACATAAAACAGCTATGAAACTCCCGCATATGCGCCTTTTTCCGCCACTAACTGTAAACCGCCGTAATTTCTAATAAATTCCCACTTATGAGACATCCTCGGCGCAATCTGCCGAATGCACACCTGACAATTGTGAGAAACTCACGAAATGTAGCACGGATATTACGCCCCGACTTCATCATCGCGAACCAAACAGTTACACATACCTTTTCAGCGCGAATCCTTAATGCACTGCAATCATTAGATCTCAATCTCTGATATAGGATATGTACGCACGCACACACCTTTTGACTATCGCTTGAGGGAGATCCGCGAGAAGAATCTCCTTTCTGATTTCTTCTTTCCCCTTCCAATCATGTGCTCGTCGTCATTATTTAACGTAATACGATCCACAAAGACGACTAAATATCACATGATCAAATTTTGAGATTGGGTGCAAACTATAGCGCGGAAAGGATAATTTTCAGATGAAGTTACACAATGCAGATGTTGCAGGCAGATCTCTCGCTCAAGGATATGGGTCAGCGAGGCACCATGGTATTGTTGTTTAAAGTATTACATAATTTTATAAGATGCCGTTAGTTTGGCAATACAGATGTGTTTTTTGGTCGAAGGACACATAAATCACTCATAAAAAAAACACGTGGAACAAAATTACGCTATGGCGTAAAAAGGTAGGCCAGCCATCAGTTGCAACGGTTGTTGTCTTTCGCTATTTTATAATTATAAAAGTACCTAAAGACAATCGATTGTCTTTTCATCTAAAGTCCCGTAAATCATAAATTTTTGACAAATAAACTGTAAAAACTCCAACAAGGTTAACAAACACTGACAAAGAGATTAGAGAAAAAAATCCGCAAAAGTCCTTGACTTTCGTCCTTTCTAAGATTCTTTACCTGTTTTGCGGTTGATTTTCAATTTTCTTCTTATTTTTTCTACCTATTCTATTTTTTAGAACCATTCATCATCTGAATTTTGCGCCGAGCGTGTCTGTCGAACAGTTTCAGAGAAAGTCAAAGAGCATTTAGGAAAAAACGACGCATTTTGGAACTGAAAAGGACTCAAATTTGCAAGGAAGTGTAAGCATGATAAATGATGTTTTCATTTCGTTTGGTGGAAATTGTATTTGCTTTCTCTTGCAGCGAAATAACAGTGTTTTCACGACTGGTGGGTTGTTGAATCTTTCAGAGACAGATCTATTGTGGACAAGACATTGCATTCTTTTCGGATATTTTTACTAAAGACGCATTGAATGGACTGACCAATGTGGTTTGTTTAACCCGTCCCCAGGGACCGGCTTATCTCAGTTGCAATATGTCAATTTGTGTAATTGAAGTTTAATGATTTTCTTTAAATAAAAAATCATTTGATGCCAGGTGCTCGTTTGAAAGTGTGAAGATTGATGGATAATACGTTTGGAACGTGCTTGTAAATTTGTACAAGATGCACAGATGGCATATGTTTCCTTTTTATTTGTTTCAAGGAGAGAGAGATGGAGAGAAAACTTTAAGTGTACGCTAATTTAGGGAATCAAACGTCGTCTTTTCAGAAACCGTGTCAAATAAAGAAAAAGACTGCATCTCAAGCTGAAGAATAAACTCAATGTCGAGTAAACGCGAAGATATTAGTATGGCACGTCAGAGAGAACCAGAGGTAGTAACCCTTCGCTAATCTGTGCGAAACCATAAATACCAATTAGAAGTGGATCCTGTCCTGTGGGTATCTACACACCGATTGATTCTTCTACCACATGGAATGGAACAGTAGGTTAGGTTAGAGAGGCCGAAGCACTGAGACGTGCAATAGGTCCATTGTGATGCCCCAGAGTCTAGGAGGAATTCTCCTTCCTAATCGTGGAACCTGTGTGAGCTTTTAATAAAGCGAACTAGGTTTCCGACATATTGTTGTGCTCGGTCGCCAAGACTGTCAAGAAAAAAGGTACCGAAAGGGTTGCATCTCCTTCTCTTCCTCGTCCCTGCAGCTTCAGCAGATATCATTTGCAGGAACACTCATTCCAGTGCCATGTCTGCCTATGAGGCAGTGTCCTGTGATGACACCTATAGTAGCACAATGCAGATGTTGCAGGTGGCACTCCGAGGTTTTTTTTTCAGGAAGAATCTGTACTGTAGTACCATTCTTGGCGAGTTTATCGGCCTATCGGCCTTTCAGTTCCCTGGAATGTTTCCGTGTCCTGGTACCCAGGACTCTCTGCTATCTCTACAAGAGACTAGCGGGAATCTAGAACTATTTTTGATGTTTCGCAGACTGATTTCAGGGACTTAATGGCGGCCTGGCTGTCTGTGAAAATGCTAATATCCCGAGTAGATATTACATTCCACCTCAGCCAAGACAGGGCTTCTTTTATCGCTATCATCTTCGCCTGGAAAATTCTATAATGCTCCGGAAGGTGAAAGGAGATCTCGAGGTTTAGATCATCGAAGAAAAAACCACAATAGAACAGAAGCATAACAACCAAATTCGCAGTCAAGTACTTGCTTCACATCCTCGTGGTAACTGCATGTAGAAATCCTTATAGTACGCTAAAGTTCTATCACACAGTATTACGGAACTCCAAAATATAACAGCGTGTATTCAAAGAGGGACAAATTATATGGCGTCTGTCAAAACTACATCATCAGGTTAGAACGAACACATCCAACTTAAGCTAATATCGCTAGAGAAATCACAGATCTTCAAATATCTTAGGAACACTATGGAATTTTCATCAATCGTCCACATTTCCTACATGTACAGAGGAATTTGTACTTTGGCGTCGTAAAACAAAAACAATGATTTACCCAGTTTAAAGTCCACGTACTTTTTGCATCCCAGACAAGCAATCCGTGTTCGAACTACCAGTCTAGACCAATTAAATGTATCGTTGAGGAGACCGGTCATACCGACAAAAAAAAAACGACAACTATATTCATAAAACAATTATCTAACTCCATCTGGTGCAGCTATGCACATCGAAACATCAAGAGATCCATTATTAACAAATTGCATACCCACCAAGCGTTCATAACAAAACCCCACTAACTCTGACATTCAAATAGTTCAGCATCACTGCATGACTACCGGGGGCATCGAGTTCCACCATTGTTTCAAGTTCTTGGCCAGAGTCACTACTCTCTGTGCACAAGCGAAGCTCACCAAATTCAAGTGCAGACGTCGAACTGCTGCTCTCCGTCGGCAGTCGATTCAGACCCATTGATGATGAATGCCAACCCAGATGAATGCCGGAAGAGAATGTGCGGTTGGTTGCTTCGGCTCGACTTGATTACACCACCAGAGCCGTGGCGACTGTATGAGTGTTACAACACCAATACTATCGTTCCGCAACCTGTTGAGTGCTTTCGGTATATGTGAGCATTAAATCGTAAGAGTATACGACGCGTCAGTAAAGAGATCACGAAAGAGTGGATCTATTCATGGAAATGTGTGTTAAGCCGATGACCGCTCAATCATTTCAAGTGAATTCTGGCATTTCCTTTCCACTGTCATAGATCAAAGGATTTGATTAATGTTCCTCGAAGATCCCTCCTGTGGAGAGACAGTGGAGCAGCACCACCCATGAAGTCATAATTGATCGCATTTTCAAAAAATTAAAATAAAAAAAAAAATCTAATTTCACTGCCGAAAGTGAATACACTCACACTCCACGAATGAAGTGCCATAAAAGTTCTAATGGTCTTTCTATTCTTATCCTATCAACACATCATCGCTTTCCCGTTTATACCAGAGTTCAACGCTCCTAACCTAATTTTGGAATCAAATAACAATCCACACCGACATACAGAGACAAAGTAACAGAATACCAGTAGATGGCTTGGCCCCAAACCACGAAGAAGTGGACGAGGAAGAACAGCGCTGTAACCACTCTTTAAGAGCAAAGCAACACCACACCATCAAGACAAAACTGATGCGGCCTTCCAATGGGGAAGAGAAAGACCACCAGAATCTGGAGACCAGAGAAAATGAAAAATAACTGGGAAAACGACGGCATACACCAGTAATAGAAAAACGAGAAGCACAAGAATTAGTAGAAACAGAAAGAAGAGCATTAAAAAAATTGTTAATAAATTTCACCTTCGTCAAGTTGACGTGTTATCGTCGCCGTAGCCGTCACTGTCATCGTCTTCGGCTAATGAGTATTCTCCGCTCGGTCATCAGCATCACTTCTACTGCTTCGACCAAAAGCGGTGCTGACAAGAGAAATGAATCGATCCAACTAATACGATTGAGAAATTAAAAGCAATTTATCCTAAACAAGTCGAGTTCATTGATCTGCTCTAGAACTAATGCATGCGGTAGCATTCACCGAATTAACCGTTATTTCGTTCAGATTTATCAGATTTACTGTGTCATAATAAATCAGATTGCAAAATGCGCGAAGAACTGATTTACTGAACGAAGGAAAGTCTCGTGCGAGCCAACTTGTTAAGATGTGGAAAGCTTCTGTTCATTTCCGGTGAATGTTATGTAAAACGGAAAGCATAGTACCTACATATATTTAATTTTGCATGGGGTCATTGGCTGCTTTTGACTTTTATTTCAAGTTTTCGACATTTTTTAAAGGAGATGCAGGAAACATGAGTCTTGTTTAAATGCCGAATGCCTTCCCGGGTGTCATAGTCGTTCGTGAATTTGAAAATTATAAACCCTTGCAATCAAAAATTAGGGTTGTCAAATTATCAAGGCTTATAATTCTGAAAATTCATATTGACAAATTTGCTAATCACTTCTTCATGCAATCGGGTTTGATGCCTTAATTCTCCTTAGCATTTCTGGAATCGATTTGACTTCAACAGACCCGCCACATATATTTCTTGGACAATCCATTTTTTTCCATATAAGCTTGGGTTCCATGCATAGCTTGGCTGGCTATGTGGGGGTCATGTTTCCAGATTATGTGGGCATTCTTGGCCCGTTCTCTCATATACATACAAAAAAATAAATAGCTGGCGCGACAGCTCGGAATGAGCCAAGGCCTAGCTTCTTGCAACCATTCATGTTGTGCGTGTTGTATTGTTTGCATGAATGGAAGGGACCTACAATTTATTGCTGACTTCGAAGTGCGAAGTGAGAAGCTCATTCATTACAGATTATACTCCCGGAGGCTTGTCATTCCCCGACAAGAGGTCGGGTGCTGCGAAAAATGTTCGGTGTTCCTGGCTGGGGTTTGAACCCACCCCGCTTGGTCAGCAGTCCAACGCACTAACCACTGAGCCGCAGCGACCACCATACATACGCAGGTGTTCATTTAAGATAAGCTTTGGCCACCAGTTGACAGCGGTTGACAAAAGTATGCAGACGTTAGAAGGAAATTTCAGATAATACATCCATATAAAAGCACACACTCTGCTTTTGCCCGCGACAGACGCAGTTTGGTGTTAAGATGTTCTTCTTCTCCAGATGTTTGAAGGCATACCATATCGGCATTTACCTTCTAGATTCAACAGCATTTTTTTTTTTTTTTTTTATACGACAGGAACGTCTTCAAGCCCGGTACCCTCATTACTTGTAAGCACTTAAGTCGCGTTTATAATTTCTTTCTTACTGCGGGGAGTAATGTGTATTCGAGGATTCTAGTATTTTTTTAAATTTTGAGGCACAGGATGAATCCATTCTTCGTGTTCTAACAGAAAATCTTCCCCTTTTTCAATTCAAAAAGCGGCGGAAAGTACTTGTGTTCCTTACTCCACTTTCTTCCACGTCTTCCATTTTTGAAAAATTGTTTTCTCTTATGCCCGGATTCGCAAGAAACTGGAGTACCAGAGCTAAGACAAGTACTTACGCATCCAAACCTATCTTATCGTTGGAGATTATATAGACTTTAAACTTTGAACATTAGTGCTCAGCCCGAGTTTGGCCAAACTTAGCTTTCTGGAACCTTTTATGTGGCTTATGTTACATTTTATTTACAACGAATAGAAGGGTCCTACAATTTATTGTCGACTTCAAACAGCAAACTGCAACACTTCTTCATAATAAATTCACTTTAAATTTCGTTCAAGCATTTCTCGTGACAGTCTATGACCGCCTAGATCACTACGGCTTTGGAAGGAGAAGGTTTTACAAACAAACCACAATAGATTGACGAGCTCAAATATAATAACCTAGCAGGTGATGGACAAATAGAGCCACAATTATGCCCAGATGTGTTGAAAAATAGAAGGACATTAGTCTGATATCGTCCTATTTTACAAGAAAGTACAATATTTTGAAACTAAATACACAAGTCAGCTTTAACATCTTGGAAACCATGGTAATGGTAGTGATGCCGTCTCAGCTTGATTCCGTCTTATCAGCAAAAAAAAAAAAAAAACACTCGTGCTGGCTCCGATTCATTAAGAAAAAAATATATATGTCAACCTGCCCACCGACACCTACGTAATAAACTACTGACAGTTATGTTATGCAAAATTTCCTCGCAGCTATGCCTGAAGTCCCGTATCCCAAACCGCAGTAACAATTTAAACTCAAGCGAAAAACCCCGAAGTGTGCCGAATTATGGCATCTCGATTAAAGCCACATAATTCCCCTTTGACGTGAGTTTCCATACCACCTAACATCTACACCTTTCCTCTAGATCAATGATCAAATTTGCAGCCACCATCAAGGTTTAGAAAACAAATCAAAAATCCATTCGACAACAAACTTGTACACTTTCCTCCTCCTCACTCACCACATACCATTTTTTTTTTTGCTCTGTGCTGCTAACCAACACCACTGGTATGGGTATGCGGAAGATCTAAACCAACCATCGTCGTCAAGATAATTCAAGAAAAAAAAAATAAAATTATGTTGAAGAGCGATGGCTGACTGGCAGCCAAGCAAACAAGGCAGTCAGCCAACGAACGAACCAACCGACCGAAAGGTTATTCGCGGATATTGAACTAGTTACCTAGTGCCGGCGGAGAGTGTAATAACCACACGGAGCCAGAGCTAAAGCAGTGCCCAACAACAACAACTCGACGGCAACTAAAAAAAAAGTTGATTCCAAGACACACATCAACACAAGCCGACGAACAACAACAGATACATGTTAGTTGGCCAGCCAGAGAGCACTGCGAACACTGTGTGCTTTTCACAGAGGCCCACGAAGCGGCCCGTCTCGCGGGCCCACAATTTTGAGTTTTCTTATTTTCTATTGGGAAGAAATCAATTTTCCAATCCAGCAGGAACATTTGTTGCCGATCTGCCACTCGGGGGCAGAAATTACTATGATTACGTATTTCTGTGATTAATGCCATCATCACGGCTGCAACCACTCGATCAGTAGATATATTCGCCTTGGCTTTGGCTTTGGCAGCCGCAAATTTTTAGGTCGCATTCGACTAGAAGAACAATTTTTGGTTTTTTTTTTTTTCAACTTCTCCGGTGATGCCATCCAAAATCGCTTCGCAAAATTGAGCAAAAAAAAAAAAGAAAAAAAAAATCGCATTCCTAGAGCAAAGACTCGTGCAGAATTTCAATTAGAACGAATGTGCGAGGTGGGTTGTGTGCCATTTTTTCTATGTTTGCGCGAACGAATTTTCCGATCTATGTTATTGGGGCTCTCTGGCCTGGCCAATAATATTTTATGGACTGCAACAGGGCAGATGGACTCTATCGGTGACCCTTATCTGGAGTTATTTGCTTAGTGTTAATTTACACATGTAGCAGATATTGAATTAAAGTTGCCGGCAACAAAGACTGAAAGTTGAGTTCGACTATTGAAGATGAGTTCGGTGGAATTAGATGGCACCATAACCTATTGCAAGTTGTGACCTACTGATGAAAAGTTTTACAATGATTTTGACTCTGCAAATTATGGAATGGAAAACGCAGCTCTGTCATAGGATATGAGAGAAGACACTTAGTCTCCTGTCGCACTGTTATTAGAAAAGTAAAGTATTCAAACCACAACACAAAGGGGAAAACAATGGACCAGTAGGCCCCCGTAAACGCTCAGTCATTGGACTGGGCACTTCCCCCATAAGCTTACCTAACCTAAAGTATTCAAAAGCAGTCTTTGACATTTCTTTCTTTCTCCTTTAACCACATTTAGTCCAGTCAATCATAAACCAATCATTCCAAAGATAAGCAATAATGTCACACTAATTTCAGAGAACACGCACCAACTCATCTGCAAGATGTGGCTTAACGAGTGTCCTGTCTAACCCCTTTAAACAACTCGGAGCTTAGAAGTGTTTCTCGCTATTCATAGACGTTAAAATAAGTCAAGAACGAACCAACATCTGAAAGACGAATCAAATCACAACAAAAACGAAGGAGAGCGTCTGAAATTCACACCTCAAATCCAGATCTAATCATGCCTCTAAAGCGTAGAAATGCTATCGATCAATTGAAAATAAAATACAGGAAATGATAAGCTGGTAGGAACATTGCACCTACATTAATTGACTAAGCTTCAGGGACCCTATGCTCCAATGGAAGAGAACAGCAGTGAGTAAGTAAGGACAAATGCAAGAGAAACTGTGTGAAACTGATCGCAGTAATCAAGGAAAAACAAATGGTATATTTAAGTTCGAGTGGTCTTAATGAGCTCAGATAATTTTGGTTTCACAAGAGCCACCACACCTTTTTGTGGCATACAATGTCAAACCTCCGAGAGTAAAACTTGCATAAGAAACAAAGCCGGGCGAGGATTAAGCGAAAGTTGAGCAACCTTCTTCTAAGAGTCATCTTTAGTCATAATTTAAGCACGACCTCAATCGCTATAGCAAGCTTTTTGCAACAATGCCACCCACAGACACTCTGGCAAAGGGCGGATGAACTTGCTAGGGGGGGTGCAGAACGAGATCCTGCATATACCTTCCGATCGCGAAAACACTCATTAGCACTCTTTACGGGGATATAGATGAGGAAACCATGATTCTTACAGGGTACTGCGGATTAGGAATCCATACGGAGCGTCTTGAATTGCCTACAACGACTATTGCAGAAGCTGCAGGAACGAAGAGGAAATAGAATCCGTCCGACACCTGCTATGTGAATGTCCCGCATTGGCCACCAGAAGATTGCGTACTCTTGGCAGTAGCTTCTTCCATGGGCTGGAGGACCTTAATATTTTAGATTTTAGGAAACTCCTGAGATTTCTATCCCTTTCTGGGTGGTTTCCGGATTAGCCAACCCTATCCCTTGGTTTGACTCCCATAAGTACACTTTTTATGGGTACAATGGACCCGCTTGAAGTCTAAGTAAGTCTTTAGGACACCCACTAAACCAACCAACCAAGGAACATTACAACATACGTATATAGATGATGACACGCCTCCCAGAAAGAAGATTCGGTCTTTCGAAAGCGTCCAGCTTAATTTTAAGTTAGTGTGTGGCAATAAGTATGCCTAAGGTACCTTTTCTGGTAAAATAAGCATTAATGTTTCATATCCAGCGAGTTCATCAGCCTTACAATTCCTTGAAAGAATTTCATGAATAAAGGAGTCGGTGACATTGTGGCTTCCAAGAAGAAAACAGATCACTTGCACACTGATCTCAGTTCCAAAAATATTCCCATTTGCTTAGGACCACTCTCAATACATATTTCGAACCTACTGTGTAAAAAAGGGGAAAACAACAGCCTCGACCAAGGCATACATACATACCTACTTACTAACTTATTTAAGGTGGCTCTACAGTCCGGGGTGGACCTGGACATCAACCAACAAACGTCTCCAGCCAGCTTGATCTTTAGCCAACTGCCTCCAGTTTCGCACGCTAAGTTGGTTAAGTTCCCCTTTCACTTAGGTGCGTCACTTGAGTCGCGGTCTTCCTCTATTAGGTCATCCCTCGGGTGTGGATTCGAAGATTTTCCGACCGGAGCATTTCTAACCCACCCACCCTATTCATTCGAGCTTCACTTTTCTGGCAAAGTTTCTCGTTTTATCCCCTCCTCCACTCACCGTCTTCGCAGAAGGGACCGAAAAACACCCTAAAAAATGTTCCTCTCGAAAAAGCCAAGAGCAGCCTCATCCGCTTTCATGCCTCTGAGCCTTAGAGCAGGACTGAGACGATTAAGGTCTTATAAAGGGTCACTTTAGTCATTCAAGAGAGGGCCTACACATATGCATATGAGCATATTATAGCATTCATCGTTTATAATGGACTGCGTGCATTCTTCATAGATATTTCCCCTCTTAAATCAAATGCAAACTTTTGTAAACGAAAACCTTAATGGAAAAATTTAATGGAAATGTATAAGCCGTATCTATTCAGACAGAGAAACCTAATTTTACAGCATGTACCCAATGTACCTTCCTTCTTTCAAACTACTGCGTTTCTACAATTTCCTGATCAACTTATCGACAAAAACTACACATTACCCAACTAGTACAGGCAGACGACAAGAATTTCCAACCTAAAACTCTGCTCTCTAGTTCTTTGCTTCTGCTTTTATAGTGCCTCCGTGACACGTGCAACCGTTCTCGGCCATAATTCTCCCATTAAGTCTAAGAAAACAAATTAATTTCAAATTCTCGGTTCGGGAACATCCAAGTGGAATCGACAAACGAAATCACGGATTTCTACTCACATCGTGACCTGTTAATTTTTCGACAAACCACAAAATGGGTTGATGATGAGACCTCAAGGCAATATTTCCACGACTTAGATCGCTTTTATCTTTTATCCGCACACCCCGTTTCCCGTGGAGCGGCATACAGCGACATAGAGCGACATAGAGAGAACCGCCTGCAAGTGCTTATTTACTTTAATTTGTATTTTTGCCTTTTATTTTGTCAACGGTAAATTTAATTTATGCATGTGTATAGACGACGAAACACTACTTCAGGTGTCACGTAAATGAAGTCGTCGTCGCAAAGGGCGTAGTATGCGGTTGCCTCAGTCGTAGAAAAATGCAACTGCCTCCTTAATATGCGTTACGCACTATTCAATACATCGATGCATTGGCTTATGAATGAACTTCTTTTTTTTTCAGTTATGACTGTGCACACACGCTTCTGACAGCCACAGTGGCAGCTATATCCCCCAGATTACGAGTTAAGAGTCATACCTAAACAAATATGACCGACAGCCGTAGCCGTGGTTATCGTCTTTCTAATGGACGACATTCCGCAGATGGTCGAAACGGAAGCCACGGATGTGACGTCGCAATGGCGGTCATTCACAATATAGGTGAGTTGAATGGCCAAATCGTTGGCCAGGCAAAATTACTTTCGAACGGTTGACGTAAATGGTCGCTTGATTGACAGCTGCGAAGAGTATGAAATACGCACTGCAAAAGAAATGAAAATCGCTCTCGAATGGTGGCTGTTGATGGCACAACTGACACTGGCTGTCGGCAGACCCTGAGTGGGGTGTCCCTTTGGGCGATGTTCGGCTGCTGAAGATTCGTATCTTGTCTAGAAAAGTGCGCAGCAAGACATTTGTTTGCACAACTTTTTATCGATCCTCATTACAATTGAGCCTTTTTCGATTGATAGTGTGTTATGTACAGTGAATTGACTACCAGTCAGTGGTAAGTAGGTTTGTAAATTTTTTTTCTTCGAAGTGGTGAGGAGTTTTGAAACTTTCTTCGGGGTGTTTCCATAGTTTGATGATTCATTTGCTAACGCAAAAATAGTCATAGATGGTGAGACTATGGAAGGGAAAGATAAGATTTCATTAGAATTGAATGATTAATAGTTAACCGAAATTACAATAGAAATCGATGGAGGATTTTCAATGTCTGATCCATTCCATAAGCATATCATTGTAACACTAATAAGTGGTAGCCTGGTGCATGTCAATAGCGGTTGGGCAGATTCAATTTCTTTTTTGCCCCTACAGCTTATACAGTAGTCATTAAATGACGTACCTAGCCACCCCATCAGATAAAATAATCAAAGTCTAGTAAAGGGTATAGTTAAGCGGAGGTTTATCTTTCTTCGCGAAAAACGTTCGATGCATATAGCTGAGGCTTGAACGTACACAGCTCGCACAGCAGCACTAGCCAAGGAGATCACTGCAGACACACTGAGGAAATTGGAAATGATAAACATAGAACTTACGATCTACGGACTCGATCCGGCGGTGATTTTCACTTTTGGAAGATCAGTGATTGTCTCTGCTGCTGGTGGAGAAGGATTAGTTAAAAGTATTTTTGGTAGGTAGGTAGGTAGAGGTGGCGGTTCAACTGAACCCAATTAGCACTAGAATGTGCCTTTTTGTTACCATGACTCGTGACCGGGTTGATGATGTGTGTTGTTGAAAATGTCTGAGACAGCCGGGGGTGCCTAGATCCAACCTGTGGAATTTAAGAATCGAATTAGGTCTTGTATCCTTTTGCCCGAGATGTCGCTGAGGTCGTCGAAGAATGGTCTGGCTTTTGCAAGTGCCGGACACTTGCATAGGAAGTGGACGAGAGTTTCCCTCTCATTTTCATTTCCGCAACTGCGGCAGTAGGGGTTGTATGGAATACCCAGTTTGGCCGCATGGTCTCCCATTGGCCAATGCCCCATGATAACTGCCGTTATTCTGGCAATATCTGGGCGGGTTCTGCTTAGGATATCCCTAGTTCTGGTCGTGTCGTAGGTCGGCCATATTTTCCTTGATATGGCGCAGTTGGTTAATCTCCTTCATTTGAGATTGGCCTTCTGCAGGAAGTGTGAGTGGATTTGTCCCTTAACCACTCCTAACGGGATGTGGACCCTTACCGCGGGTGGGCCGGATAGAGCTGACCCCTGCCTGGCCGGCTCATCCGCACGCTCGTTACCTGCTATGTCGCTGTGCCCCGGAACTCAGAGCAGTGAGACCCTGAACCCTTCGCCTAAGCAGGCAAGCTCGTTCCGGCACTCTAGCACCAGTTTGGAGGATATGGTAGCCGAGTCAATGGCCTTGATAGCTGCCTGGCTATCTACGAGGATAGCAATGTTTTGTTTATGTGATCTGTCACGCCCGAGTTGCGTACAAGTCTCCCGGATTGCCAGTAGTTCCGCCTGGAAAACGCTGACGAAATCCGCCAGACGAGTAGTTTTGGACTTGGGGATTTTGTCCTTGGGGATAATAAAATCGTGTATTTTTTAATAGGTGAGCATTTTGGGGTTTTGGAATCTTGCGCTTGTATATTATGTAGGTATTCCTATCTGATGTCGTCATCATCATCATTTTCAGGTCCACTTATCCATTATGAAGGTCGGAAGTTTAGAGTGCTCCATAACTCTCGATCCTTCACCAACGATTGTAAGTCATCATGAGATATCGCCACACCGGTAGAGGGGAGATTTCGAATCTAGTCCAACTGAGATACTTAAACTTCACCACCAGTTTTCGTCTGGAGTTTCGACGAAAAGCAATCGGTGACATCCTCGACCTCGCATACGAACACAACTCTTTCCATAGGACTCAAATTACACTTTTCCCCGTTCTGCCGCTATTTCGCCATAGTCGAGTTGAATATATTTTTCGTCACCACCCTGTATAAATATTACGTTTGACTGACAGCGGTATCTTTCGTCATCCGTTTAAAAGCCTACAGAACTTTTGACTGTAAATTTGACACTCTGTTTGGTTCTCTACCGTTGATCGAGTTCTAAAGCCTTGGAATGTTTGTTCCAACGATTTTTGACAATAGTTCTCCCCGAGAATTATATATGTAAATAAGTTGTCCATATTTGCCATTATTGCCTAGAAAGGGACTTTATTTAAATATAGTACCTATCTCAAAACAGATAATCTATTATACCAATGCCTAGTTGCCTATTCCTCTTCCATAGTGCAACAACCGAATATCTTCAACAATTACAACCAAATTATAATCACCTCGGTAGCCAGCATAAAAAATTGCACTTTATAAAGTTTATTCTTTCATTTCTATTTCTAATTTCGTGTTCCCCGCTCAGTTTTTTGTTCTAACCAACCGAACAACTGAAAGCAAAGAAGTCAACAAACTGAGACTCCAAAATATTATTCTTTTCGGAAAAGCAGATACAAGAATTAACGAAAAAGCCATTGAACTCATCCATTGAGTTGTGAGCGCCGCCGCAGCGCAATGAAAACCAACCAACTCTTTGCGGGCCGACTGTTCTGTATGTCATTGACCTTCCGAATAATGTATTTCATATATCTCTTCTGTTTTTTTTTTTTTATATATTTTCTTGTTGGTGGTGTTCTTTAACAGTTGTAGAAACGAAGAACACCAGATGACCATTCTTTGTGATTATTCATTGTGAAGGAACTCTAGATGCAAGAAGCCACATTGCAAAAAAAAAACTTAATATCTTATGGGAAACACTTAATGTTTTTCCTCTTACCACCATTATAATCGACAGAAGTGAATGAGAGAGAATTTGCAAAATTACCGTTACGTTTTCTCTTATGGAACAGAAAAAAGAGTTATTTTTTGCAAGCATACATAATTTGTTAGCAAAACGACATAGAACAGCTCATAGATAAATTGATTAATTCTTTATTTCTTTGGCAAGAGAATCGACAAGTTCTCTTTGATGATAAAGATCCATTCAACAGGTAAACGATAAACAGGTAGATGCTCTCTTTTTTTCGCTTCCGTCTTGCATTAGAATAAGAACCTTTCTTTACTGATGGTGTTTGTATCTCTCAAATACACTCTCACCCACCGATGTTTCTCTTCCCAGTATGCGAGTGAAATGTTGAAGGAAAGAAAAAAAAAAATCTCTTATTTCTGGTTCTATCTACCTTTTGTCATTGTGTGCGTGTTAATACGCACAGGTATTCTTTTGACTCTTCTGCTCACCGGTGATACACTCGACAGCGACGAGTCTGGACTGGGAGTTGAGAATCATCCGTGATTCAGTTTTCCGTAAGCAACAACACGACATAGACGGAATAAAAATTCTAACCATTTTCGCTTCTTATGACATTTAATTGGAATATAACAAATTTTTTGCGAAGCGATCTTGGATTTGTTGATATTTATCGCGAAATTTATAGCAATCGGAATAAAATAAATATTTGACACTGGAAAAGACTGTTTTTGTTGTTTTGTAACTTGGATTAATCAAATAATTTCGGATAAATGGATTAGATTGTTAATGAAAAAGAGGAATACCAACCCACCACCACCCTGTCTGTTGGAAAAGTGAACAAAAAAGCGTTAATATTTTGAGTGAGACAAAATTGTGGAAATAATGATTTGAATTAGAATCCAAGTGATGAAAAGTTCTTAAGTGCTAAACAAAAAATTAGAAGGAAAAAATGAAGCAAATCAAGCAGCTTTTGTAACACACCACGGAGTAGCAGAAAAGGATTTACTCAGCAGGAAAAACATCTCACAAAATGACTGGATTAGCAGAAAAAGGATTACAATAGGATCTATGACAAATAAGAAAATGTCTGCCAATGGTAAGTCTGCAATTTACCATTGTCATTGCAAAAACAAAAGAGTTGGGAAGCGAACTTGATATGAACTTGAGAAATAATAGTATCGGGACAACGTTTACAGTTTCGCTTATAAGCAATAAATAAACTGAAAAACAGAAAAACTACGCATATCTACTTGATGCTTAGACTTTAGTCGTTGCGACTGCACTGAAGCCGAACGTAAACACATGACAAATGGGTTTGATGTAGTGTTTCCTTATATCATTCCAAGTTTACAAGATTTCCTTCCACCTCAATAGGTACAAACCTATACACCCATGACACACCAAACGTCAGAGATCCCCCTCCAGTTACATAAGACCCATTGCGCAGCATTTAGACTTGCTATTACTTAACATCACAAAAGCACCTGTGGCATGATCTTGCAACTATACCCATACGATCTGTTACTAATTGCATCAAAGATTTTCCAATGCAAATTACTCACCCCTTTCGATAAATAAATAAATAAATATAAAACGACTATCAACTATGGCTGTTGTGGCGTTTTTACTATTTTTCTTCATGCTGAATAAAAAAATATAAAATAATTTATTTTATTTACTAAAGCTTCGCTCAAAAGTCCTTGACTTTGACTTTTGTTGACTTCTCTCTAACGCCTGACTCACTTTAATTTAATCTCTTTCTCTCTCTCTCGTTCGCCTTTACGTCTCTCTGGGTGCCAGTCACTCAGAGATTCGCAATTCAATTTCAATATCAAGGCTGAATATAATTACAAGTGTTTTACGTTCTACGTAGTTTGCTATTGCAAACTTTTGCTTACCGCGAAACCCAATTAAAAACATCGATTTCAGTTTCAATTTAAAACTTTGATGTCAATGACACTGATACCCCCCAAATCGTATTTTTTTAAGTTGACATCTATAAACATTAGAACCTGTTAAAATGTGGTATTGTGAGTTTTACTCATTTTGGGGAGAAATACATATCAAATTTTTTTTTTTATTATTTATTATGACAAGCAGCACAAAGTACACCCTTGACAGGGTGTGTAAATGGAGATTGACTGAATGAAGTGAAGGGAGGCGCGAGGTTCTTGTTTCTCTGGAACTTCCTTTTTTCTCAGTTTTTGCTTTAGAGAAGCAAATGAATAAAAAAAAACGTGAGAATTGCTTATCAAGGTTGTTTGTCGTCGCCCGCACCACCACCTTACGTAATGGGATAATTATTATCTGTTTTTTTATTCCTCTGTGTAATATTTTTGTGCGACGCTATTGTGGTTGTTCATCATTAATTTTCAGTATAATTGTCATAATCATTGCAATTACGTAAGTTCTGCTTTTAAGTTAATGAGAAATGGGCAAGCAGCAGGCAAGCGAAACACTCAGCTAAGTGAGGAAATAGATTATTGGATAATGTTTAAATTTTTGTTCTTAGAACAAACAAGAAAAAAAAAAAACAATATTTTTTGGCGATCCATTTGAATGCCAAGGCTAATTGAATAGAAGTTGTATTGAAGAAAAATTATTCGGGGAAGTGTTTTGTTTAACGAAACGACTAGCAAATGAGAGGGTAAGAAACTGTAGTTAAAGCGGGTTTCATGAATTTATGTGAAGTTTTTTTTATTTTTTTTAAAAGTATAAATGAATGAAATTGATAAATCAAGTGATTTAAATATTTTAACAATCTTTTAAGTTTTATATTTGGGACATCTGAAGCCTTATGGATTTTAGGAACAATGTAGACCAAAGTTTTGCAAGTCATCGGAAGTTTGGTGATTTAAATCCAAGTGTAGTTGGTGGTGTACGTATATATAGCGATATAGGAACGTCATGTTCTTTCCGTTTGATCATCATTAAGCTAGAACTTAACCGAATACTGTCTTTTAATTGTCAAGCCTTACCTTGTTGATAAACATTTATTGACCTGTTTCAGCGCTACGATTACTTTCAGACCCATCGCCGCGAAAAAATAGGATACTTTTTTCGCGACTTTATGAAAATGATTTTACCGTCGGCATTCCATTCAAAGTTGGTTCTATCAAAGAGGCTTCAACCAGTTTGGCTGTGTTTACGGGACAATACAAGTCCGACAAACTGTTGAATTTATTCTAAAATTTTTCTCGACCATCGAACTACAAACGAAGAATATGTTTAGTTCGGGCTTTGAAGATGTTCCATTAATCACTTAGCTTGTAAGAATGTTGCAAAAAGCCGATCAGAAATTGTCACATGTCTGAGTTTGAAGATTGTTCCGACTGTTAAAGTACTGATTTTACTTAAAAGTTTTAGTTATCATACCGGTTTCTCAGAACAGAAGTTTTAAGAAACCCTGTGTTTCATTAACATGAACATCATCTTTGGATGACCGGCACAAGGATCTAACATAAAGAAGTTAGGCTCGACAAGGTGACTATGAGCGTTAATATAGTTCCAATGAGCGACAGAAAGATTGACTTTGGCCCAAAGGCTGTTTAGTTTCCGAACCAAATCCTTGACCAAATCTATGGAGTTGCTGCTGTTGCTTCATTTGAGTATCTTTGTTGTTCTGAAGTACGTTGCTGGTGGATCTGGGAAGGTCGGTGGATTAGCTCAGGCAATGCGCTAAGACTTCCGACAGTTTTGCATTAAGAATACTCAAATTTCTTGATTCTGCACTCGTCGTTGCTAAGATTGCAGATGGCATTACCCTTCGCACCCTCATTAAAGAAGTTCACAGCACCACTGGAGTTTTTAAATTTTTAAATATTGATTTACGCCTTCGACAACTTGTCCTTTACATCTATGGTTAACTCATGGCATAAAGTAAACCGGAGTTGAATTTACTACAATTTATATTCAAAAAAACTCCTCCTGCATAAGCAGTAATGCTGCAATCGCCCTGAGGAATCTTTGGATCCTTGCAGAGCATCTCCAGCCAAGACTAGTTAAGTAGCCGAAACAAGTGTAAAAGGAAATTTCGCTGTAGAAGTCATCTTCGTTTTATAGAAGAATTCATGGTACCAACTTGGATGCACGCATTTGAAAATAAAATGAAAATAATTCGTTTAAATATGTATATCAATTGTCTGCCGAAACTATGTATTTCGTCCGACCGTTTTTTTCATTTTGCAACATATGATGACATAAGTTACCCTGAATACGCTCGAAAATATCAAACACGATTTGAGAGTCACCTGATTGTCGCACATGGCATTTTTGATGGAGAAAAGTAATCTCAAAAAACGGTTATGTCCTTAAAAAATTAACACAAGGGAAGTGTTTTCCAAAATATCACTATAAATTCTAAGATGGTATCTAGTCTCCATTATATGTCAGATAGAGCATGCGTCTAGTAATATCGGTCAAAAGTACTCTAACGTCTGTTCAACAAATGGGATTATTTGTGAAAGACCAATACAGAAAGATAAGAGACTGATTCTTCGAAGACAAGTGATTGTTACTAGAAGAAAACCGAGTAAAAGAAGGCTATCTACTGCTATTCTCCTCATGTGCAACACAAGGAAGTTCTAAAGCAAACCGACACTACTAGCACAATTTTTCATAAAACAAAAGAGTTGGTGTGCGAACTTTCCGATCAAATTCTGAAACTTCTGGTTTTTTCAATTTATTACAACTTAACAATTTTTTCGTAATATTTTCCATAAAAGGGTTAATCCGTCTTCAATGATAAGTTTTTTTTTTTTTGACCAAATTGAAAATCGACAACAGCTTAATTCAAGTTCTACCTGCCATTAACTGACAAGGCAAATGCTAATCATCATGATGTTTAAATAATGATGAGTGAGCAAGTGGCGTCACCTAAATTTTTCTTTGCCTAGGCATGAATGTAAAAATTGGTATTGTATGAAAAAAGTTATGGCAAAACCTTCCCCGGGGGGGGGGGGGGTAACAGAAGTCCGCAGAGCAAAGCCTCGAGCCTTAATAATATTTCTAGCAAAAGGGTGTATTTGCAGTCTGATATCTTTGCAAAGTTTAAGGGAGTGGATTCTCGACAACAACATTACTGGAGCTCCCAACTTGGGTAGGAGTTTTATTTAATCAAGGAGTGGAGAAAGATTTAAAGTACTTATTAAGAATTTTCATGGGGTAGTGTACAAATTATCAGTTGAAATCAAAGATTTTACAGACTCCATTTGCCCTCGTCAGTTCCTGTTCTTCTACACACTTCTGGTAGACTTTTGAGGTGTATCAGTCAGCTGAAGAGGTTATGTAGCAGCGTAGACCGTCATGTCTTCCTCCAACCATGTAGCAGCTATGCCAGATGATCAAATCTTACGGTAACTCTCTATATTCGCATAGTGCAAGTTGATCAAAAATGTTTTTCTAGTGCCAACAGTGGCATCTCAGAAAGGCACTTCTGTGAAACTGATATAAATACTGTCATAAGCGCTGACTTCTCAAAGCAAAGACCGCGCATTTGATCATTGTTTTATAATTTCTTCCGCTATGGCAACTTGAAGGGAAAATCGCATAGGGAATACCTCGTTTCGCCATTCCTCAGTATACAATACTTGAGTCGATTATTTTTTCGTTAGAAAAACGCACTGCTCACACCTCACAACAAGCAAATAACGCAGCCAATACAGTCAGCAGAATTTATATTCGTACTTGAATGAGGTTCCTTCAAATTTCCTCAAACTCTTCTATCAAAGTTCGCTCAGTGAACTTATCTTCCACTAGTCACACCGAGCCAGTTGCGTATTAAAGCCAATCAAGTCCTCAAAAACAAACTTAGAACGCAAATACTTTTGCGCATCAACAAAAATCTAAGTAAATAAAATTCCCAACTATCAATTCGCACCTCCTCAGGGAGAGAACGCGCAACAGATATACGGCAACGGCACGAGGTTGTTGACCATTGCCATGGTGGCAATAAACGCCTATTAACCATAAAAGCGAAACACTTTAGTACTTCAGCACACAGTCTTCGTTGTTGCTACTTCTATTCGTGCGCAGAAAGCACCTTGAAATGAAAATGAAAATTATCTCATATACCCTTATTCGCGTGCGGACTGTCACCACTAACACTACCACAGCGGCAGTACACCGACATGTCTCAGCCAGGCAAAAAAAAAAAAAAAATACATTCTTCTCGCATAGTATCATCACCATGATCATCAACATCAGTGGCACTTTGGGTGTATGCGACCAAATAGCACCCAACAACATCATCACAATCATAGTTCTATCAAAGTCGCCTCTGTTTTTCGTTTCTCACTGGTCGTCTTTGGAAGGGTCAATGTATCCGAAGCGAGATGCCAAGGAACTTTACCACAGCACCAAACGACGAGTGGGTTTTACTGCCATCATCACGGCCTTCTATTCTCTAATTTACTCTGTTGTGGTGCTCTTGGCCTTTTTATTCTTTTTCTGCGCCACAAAAGTCACTTCTCCTCGGTTTATGTCCACAATTTGTCTATGGTCATTTGCCTTGAGACCGGCATGCGAATTAAAATATTACCAGTTCCAAAAAGCAGACCGAGGGCATTAGAAGGAGGAAAATCCCTCAACCAAGGAACGTTTAATTGTACCAGCAGAACAGGCTAACTATGACGCAGTCACAACCATGTATGCACATACAGAATTCACTTGCACTCTTCTTCATCTCTCGCAAGAGTGTGTGACTGCAAGGATGGTAAGGAAGAATTCATTGACCACTTAAAGAGGTTGCTGGACTAGAAAATCCAACACACACACCATGACGTGAGTCGCCCAGGTGCGTTTCAGTATAAATGGCGGTTCAATGAACGTCTCTCTTAAAGGCTGTTCCAACAAACGACGATCTGGTGGGCTCAGAGCCCAACCCATGTACCCCATCCTAAAGTGCATTAGCCTTTCCTGTGAAATGGTTTCATTTTCGTTTGAATTTCTTCCCAACTGAACTCAGGCGCAAGAACAAGCCATCTACCGGGCTCAGTGTCTAAAGACAACAGCAGCAGAAGCAGCAGCAGTTAACGAAGCAGCACTTTGATGATTGTTAGAGAGATGAGGCTGCTCGTGTGGAGTTGGAATGAAGGGAAACCAGTTCTAAAAAGGCTCTTGCTCTCGGAAGAATAACAAGAACGCGAAGAAGAAAAGGCATAGTGGAAGGAATCACTTGCCGTGAAAAGGGCGTTCAACTGTAGGCTATGCGCACTCGATTGTTCTCTCCCTACGTGTTAGAGTCTTGTGGATTATAAACTGTCTGTTTCACTCTTGTTTTCTTATTCTTGTTTCGGGCCGACTTCCTCTTTCACCGCGTCTGTGCCCGATGAAGTTTCATCGGTTTAAAGGGATTTACGTCTCACACATATGACGAATACAGAACACTATCATTCAGCATGCTCATCCATCATTTGCTATCTAAACGAAGAACACAGTCTGCGCTTCACCTCAGTGGGTATTTGAAAAATTTAATATCTTCATTTGGGAACACACCTCTGTGAGTTGCACTCAACTCCGAATACAAACATTTTAAATTTTTGGATACTTACATAATCCGAGGGCAGAAGTATACACAAACACTGGGTGTTGACTTTTGTTACCAACGCGAACCTTTGTTCTTGAGCGATGGTGGTGATCACCAATGAAGGAAGTGCTGGCCAAGTGTGTGTATATGCATGACAGGTACCATCATCTTCTTCTTTTACCCTTTATTTTGCGCGCTCTTCAATTGCTGCTTAACCTTGAACTGTAGCAATGAACTTACCGTGTGTTTTTGTATATTTTGGTGGTTGGTGCTGGTGGAGAACCCATGGTCTTGGAGATATGATGAAATTGATGGATTGGGTATTTTAGGTTTTATTCTAGTGGATGACAAGTTTTGTTATTTATAGATTTGTGGTTTTTTTTTTATCAAATCATTTTATAATCTGGTTATACATATATACCGGGGATTTGGAAAAAGAAAGTATTAACACTCTTTGGGTACGTGTTACAGCAATGTCACGGAACCTGTTGTGCAGATCATTTCAATATTTTCTTAGAATAAAATTAGCTTAAGGTGGTTAGTTTGAGACTAGGATACTGCGATTTGGTTAGTATTTTGGGTCTATTTCAAGTGGATATTGAAACTAGAAAAAGTATCAGAAATTCTGTTTTATTGTCTAAACAGGTACTACTTGGATTCCAAAGCCTCGAAACAAGCATACTCCTAGTAAGACTGCAAAAATGCAAGTCGTCTTCTTGGAGACAATATTTACGAAAACGCCCTGAGAAAGATTAGGTTTTCCTTTAAAAGTCACGACGTAGATGGTAAACCAAACTTTCTATCGAGTTGCTTGTGCAGAAACACTTCAAGATCCTTTGTTGATTAAAGATAATTGCCAGATAAAAATAACTGGAAACGGCAGACTAAGCCCTGTTTGGTGAAGGTTCTCTTGGCATATCGCAG
Organism: Matsumyia berberina; assembly: GCA_917880715.2. NCBI lineage: Eukaryota > Metazoa > Arthropoda > Insecta > Diptera > Syrphidae > Matsumyia > Matsumyia berberina. The sequence continues at coordinate 2,470,088 of OU862870.1, read as the reverse complement.
AGAGCATGCAGCCTAGGAGGTTTCTGACGCACACATGTGCTCCTTTGCCAAGTTTGTTGAAACAGAAAGCTCCCAGGCAGATTTTTGTTTTAAAAGTAACCTTAACAGGTGCTTGCAGACCAAGCTTTATTGCACGTTTGCCCATGGAGCAGCAACCATAGGGGTGTTTTTTTGAAACCTAGCTAGCCAGTCGTTCATTTAGACGATTCCCAGCTAGCCAAACCCAGTCGATATTTTTTACCGTCAAGTTGGTATGTTTGATTTCGTTCCTATGACATCGGCTGTCAAACTGTCAACGTATTCGGCATTAAACTAAATTGGATTTTTTTTTAATTTGTTGTGAAAACCATAATTTAGAGAATTTATTCAATGGATAATTTACAAAAAGAGGTATGAAATCATAACATCTTCCATCTTCGTACTCAGACAGACATTTGGCAGTGATACCAACGCAACATGGGATATCGAAAAATTCCTAGCCTTTTGACTGGAGAGTTGTAGCCAGCTGGTATTTGTTCTACGTATAAAATTCGACTTTGATAGTAACTAACTACTGGCTGTCTAGGTTTCAAAAAAACACGCCTGATGAAAAAACGTTGAATTGTCTTAGTTAGCAGCATTTTTGTTGTCGTTAAGAGTGAACTACCGAATAAGTCAGGGAAAAATAGTGTGCAGTACGCTTTGCTTCTTGCACGCGATGGTCATTCCAATAAGCTTTTTGAGAAACGCCAAACTTCTGCTTTTAACAATTGCTTGGCTATTGACCTACAGATCCTCATAAATACATTTTATGCCGTCTTCCCTAGGCCCGGGAAGAGAGCGTAGATATAGGTGAAGGTCTTCGACAAACACTTGTACAATCTGAGCAGAGAAGGAAGGTCGTTATTAAACATTTTCATCAAAATCGGACATACATACATACATGAGACATGAGATACAGCGGCAGTAGAAGGGTGGGAAGACAGATAAAACTGCGTTAATGCAATTTCAGAGCAGTCAAATCAAAACCAAACTTGCTCTTCAATTTATTGATCAGCATACGAAATTACCTCCTAAATGCCTGCGAGACGTGGGTGGTTCTATTCCTTCTATTTCTCTTCTGCTTTACGTATATGGATTCCACAGTTGCTGGCGGGATAGTTAGCCAAACATTATGTCAAAACCATTTGATCCTCATGAGCGGCGAACATCCATTTCTTCAATTTAATTCTCGATTCTATTCAACAATTTAATTCCGTTAGGTTGATGTAACTTGATTCCAGCTCAAACCCCATTCCTTATTCAAAGGCTAATGCTCATGACAATTGACAATACAATGTTATTTGAAATAAACTCCTATGACGCCAGGTACCTGTTCTCCTATTTGATTTGCTCGGTCGCTGTTATCAAAATCATACCTTTCCTTCACAACGACATTGATGGTGATTGAACCAATATTGTGTCATCAGTCGGTTAGCGCGATCCCCTCAGTTTATTTCTTTCCTTTTCTTTACACACCTACCTCGCCGGCAGGGAATAACAAGAAAAAGGAAATCTACAACCAAACACATGTGTGTAACAAATTTATTTGCATAACGTTGCATTTCAATTCACAGGTTCTTCGATTGCTGTTTTTTGTTCCCTAACAGTTGGAAGAGGTTGTGTTCTTTTCTTTTCTCTTCGTTCGTATCGCTCTCAGTTGCAACGGTAAATACTCGTATGCTGGTATGCAATAAAAAGGAAAGCCAAGTCGATAGGAGATATGTGAGTGGAATCATAATTTCAAGATCGCAGTTCGATGAAATATACCAACACAAGAGCTTTGAGCGAAAAGCTCTCGAAATCCTGTGCAAACCACAATCACTCAACAGCCAGCAATAAAGGTGAATGACCGACCTACTCAAGCGCTACCATTCGCACCAACACACAACTAAATTTCACACAGCAAGTGTTGAATGCAACACGCCGCTCAACATTTGTTGTCTCTGAAGGGGTTACCATCGATGCACACGGAAACAAAGCCCAACACCAGCGCACGGAGGCGGCGGCACAAAACACCGCGATACTAATCGGAACAAGGCACACAAAAGCACATGCAACGTCACACAATTTCGTTCGAATGTCAGGGTTCCTCTTGTGTTAGGGTTAATGGTTTTTCGGTCGAGATGGATGAGTGAACACACGTTTGACACTGACTGCGAGCGGAAACCTTAGAAATGTTGCAATTCACAAATTTGTTTCGGCATAAGCTCTTTCTGGTGTGCGGCAAAAGCTTACACTGAAAGAAAATTTGTATGCATTTCGTTTTATGGTTGTGTGCACTCGAAACGGAATGCAATTGAAGGCTGAAAATGTGTTAAGATCGTGGTTTGCATGTTTAATGCGCGGTAACTGCCGATCTGGTGTTTTGCGGCTAGTGGCAGCACAGAATATCAGCATTTGTGGTGAACACATTTTCTTAATGGCCTAACGGAAAAATCAAGTTTTATATATTGTTAACGGCTAACGGTTTCTGCGCAGCGTATAAGTTCAGAGCTTCTTCCTGCACGCAGTTCCACTAAATTACGACTTATTCACTGGAATGCAATACAATTTTTTAGGTGCGTCCACGTTAGAGCAACGTATTCGATTTGGAAGATTTATGTAGGACCTTAAAGAAGGCATTTGATACTAGTGTTAACCCGGACAGAAATAGAAACGATTTTGCGTTTAATGGATTCGGCAAATCTCACAAGTTTTTTGCACCAGAATGTGTGTTACAGAAATTATTCCTCAAGGAAAGTCTGATAAGATTTGAAAATCTGTGCGGAAAAAAATTCTTAGATAAGGTACTGTGGTTATTTTCGAGGCGCCATGACGTTTTTCTAACACAACAGCTTAGTTTATCGAATTCTTTTCATTTTTTTTAACTTTTCTAGGAAGAGACAAACCTATGAAGCTTATATGGCAAGGAAGGTGATGGATATCCAAGAATACCTCTCCTGTAAGCATGTTCCTAAGTTCGCTAATTCTATTACAAAAAAAAATGTTGGTAGAGTCAAGTTGTGCAGTTTTCAAGGTGTTGTGCAATAGTAGGACTGTGGTTTTGGGTATTTGCTCCTGAGTTCTTCTAAGTCTGCTACTAGACTTTGGTAATTCTGTGATTGGAAATTTGACATTAAAGAAGGGTCAACGTTGCCAAAAATTCGCATTCTGAAGTGAGTTAAGGCAAAATCTACAGAGAGAATCTAAAGATCGATTTTTTCCGAAAGCAATGACCACTAACACAAAATGTTAGTTTGGATTCCAAAATTAAGAGAAATTTTGATTTTTTTGTAAAGTCCAGCTATCGGCTTAGTGCTGTTAGCTTTATCTTGTATGTTCTGCAAATTTGAATAAGTATGTGCTTTCTCACTTAGCCTTTGAAATAGGACTTCCTAGCAGGCAGAAGGGAAACGAAGGGATTCAGGTCCAATGAACTGCGATAAGGAACCGTCTTTGAACAGTGACTTAGCTTTTTCGTTACAAGTGAATCCACACTGGCGAGTTTGTGCCTTATAAGTTCAAGAACTTTAAGAAAAAATCCAGAATTAACTGAGACGTGCTGAAATCTAGTGTCATTCCATCCGAAATAGAAAGCCAAAAACGCTGAATGCACTATGCAGTGAAAACACGTTAGACTATGCTGGGACACTGTGCGTTGACGGAGAAAAATGGGGCGGGATACTTACAATAGTGAGGATCCACTCCCGTGCTTCCCAGAGGCAATCGTTTGAGGAAAAAACCGTCAAAAAATCACACTAAAGATGGTCTAATTTGGTAGAGTACATGGTATTCAAAGCCCTATGGCCAACGCTAAATCGCAGGAAAATTAGGGAAATCTTTAAATCCACCCAACTTTCTGCCGATGTGGAATAACAAACCTGGAGAGTATAATTTCTCATAAAAAAGGTTCTCAATTCACCGTTCGGAATCGGCAGTATATTGAAAGTTACTTCCATTCGTATGAAAACACATAAATTGATTTCTTGTGAGGAGCTCGAAAAAAATATGAAACAAAATTATTTAGCCAACTCCATGCCATATTGTGGACACACCTTAAATAAATAAAAATTAACAGCTCACCAAAAATTAAAATTCCGATTCCCCTCAAGAAGCTCAATCATATAAAAATATCTCCTGTGCAAAACATCGTGTTCAGATTAATTAATCTCTTTTCAACAAACTTTCGTGCACGAATCAATACTCATTGCCATCGTCGGTCCAAGCGAGAGTAAAATTCTAAAAAAAAAACTCTAAAATCACGAAAAAAAAAAAAAAAAAATGAGCAAACAAATTTCTACCTCCCCGACAGCCATTATTAAAGAAAAAAAAACGGTTTTTTCCCGTCTACCGAATTATAAAAGTGCAACGCACCCCCAAACACAAGCAGTATTCTCCAGATCCCACAATGAACACCAGCATGAAACCACCAGCTTTAGCATAAGGGTCGTTCACACCCAAGGACGTTCATTCGCTTTCCTACCAACAAGTTGTACGCTGCGTTATGCGAAAGCTCTCCGCCGATTCTTCCCCGTCACTACAATTAAAGTGATTTACGTGCCCAGGCACACCATTGCAACCCCCTTCTGGGGAGCATACAAAAACAAAAACTTTTACTGCTGCTGATGGGGTCTTGCACCCTTTTTGTGTACGTTCGTTTGGATGACTGTATAAATTGTGTCTGAGGTATGAGAAAGAAAAACGGGTGGAAAAACTTTTGCACATTTCGTTTTCTCTTGTCTGTGGTCATGGCGATTGTGTAAGGGATGAAGTATGAAATATGGAAAAAAAAATAAAAATAAGAGAAAACGATGGAAAAAGCAGCAGCATCGTCCTTGCCCACCCCACACTTTGTACTCGCACACCGAGTCATTGCCAACATCATCGTCGTTGACGTAGGGAGAAGCAGTCTTGTCGGGCTAACCAGCGTGACGCCCCTTCTATGGGCTCGAGAATTTATTTTGCGGCCAAATGCAACAACAACCATCGTCTATGGCTGTGTAGGTAGTACATGTGCAAAAACGAACAAAATTTGCGATGGCGCTTTCGATTGCAATTTTTCCACTCTGCACACATTTTTGTTGTTGCTATAATTCTTCCCTATCCGGTTATTGACCTCGCCGTCGTTGTAGACACCGACGACCATCTACCGACGACGTATGCGGAATTCACTACATATGAGTGTAATTGTCCAATTCTCTGAACATTGTACAAGGACTGCACAAAAAAAAAAAAAAAAACAATTTTCTCTACAATAACAACACGAAAGTCCTTGCAGACACACAGTGCCGACGAGCTTTTGGGTTTGCAAATTTCGCCGTCGTCATCGTTCCACACACACACACACCAATCCGATCCTCGTATGTGTGCGTGGGTATCTCTATCTGCGATGTGCAGTAACAGCACCAGCATAACGAGCAATTCCTTGTGCCCTGTCCTTTTCTGCTGCTTTATTGGTTTTAGTCCTATCCCGGGATGGTATCGTGTAAGGCAGGTCATGGCGTCGACTGTTCTTCCTATTTTGCTGTAGCTTTTGTAATTTTTAATTAATTTTCTTTGCTTCACCGTCGCCCTATGCATTCGAGAACGAAAAGACTGACTAAATAACCGTTAAAGTTAAACAATTAAATATTAAAAAACAACAAAAACAAAAAATATGCAGTTATTAAGAAAAAAGTTAATAAAGTATCTCTCGTACTTTCGCAATATCTTCGCAAGTGTGAATTTTTTCAAATCGCGTTTGAAGTGAAGATTCGAAACGAGGAGTGTGTACAATAAACCCAAAAATATGGTTAGTGTTAACAGTGAAGGAAAATTAAACGTAGAGGAGGAAAAATTTCCAGAACTCCAAGTGCGTGCGCTCGCCCATCATACACACAATCTGTACACATCCTTGTTGGTGCAGAGTTCATTAACCTCGGCTCCGGCAAACACCACTACCAACGCGAAAGTCACCCTTCGTGTGTTTTCAAAACAGGCACACTAACACACGCAAACAAGTTCACTAGCCGATGAGGATGAGGCTGGATTTCTTGCAGGATTCACGGGGAATACTTGGGTGGTGGTGGAGACGGGGGAACGTACAAAAAATGAAAAGTGAAATTTCTCGTGTTCTGCAAAGGGCTTTGCCCTTCTGTGAACGACCCGCGACGACTACGACTACGACGACGGCGATGGCGTTAGAGAGCAGAAAACTTATGTTCATCGAGTCAAGCCCTGTCTGAGGCATACAGCAGTAGGCACAACTCAGCTGTAGCCACTCACACAGATCAGCTCCAGAAAAAAGGAGTTTGCTGGCAGACTATTAAGAATGGTTTTTTGCCGTTGTGTGAGTGGCAGACAATCAGTCAGGCAGTCAGTTATCCAGCCGACCCAAAAGTTCAATGGCCGAGCAGGGTTCCATCGTCGTAGTGGTAGTTGTCGTTGTCATCGCCGTTGTCTACGTCGCTTGTTGTTGTTTTTTTAGGCCAACAACATCATCATAATCATGGCCTACCCCAAAAATTTTTCCCATTGTGTCTAGCTTTCGGGGGTGGAGTAGACGCGACGCAGTTTTGGGTTGTTCCTTATGGTTTATGCGATTTAATATGTAAATTATTATATAGATTGCGTAAGTGGATTTTTTTTGTTCAGCTATGAATGAAGTGGAAACTGGATGAATGAATCAAATTGGAAGTGGTGGGGGTGTGCATTTGGTGTCGAAAAAGGGTGAGTTGAAACTGAACTGGCAAATGTCAGCTGTTAATGAGTTGGTGGTGATCTTTGACACCTACAGTGCGAGATAATTATTTGAAGTAATTGATTCAAACGAACGTTTAAGGGTTTATCTACTTGTACCCAAATGAATACAGTTTTTGCGTTTTTCCTAAAACTCTCAAACTTATTAGTTTAGTTCGTAAACAAATGGAACAAAGGTTATGCCATACTTACAAACTAAACACTTTGTGTAAGTTCTAGAAAGAGTATGGGGTTAAATTACTTATAACCTGTATTATACCTTATTAAAGGCCGCTCATCACGTCAGGCTGTTATTTTGAACGACTTGGCAGCAGCACGTCATTACTTACCTAATAGATTGAATTCGTAAAATATTTCCGAAAGGTTAAGTCTAGGTACTAACAATCAGGCTCTGGGCGTACTTCTATTTTAACTACGTTTGCTTGTTTCAAAACACTTTTTTACCACAAAAATACTCTTTGGAATGTAAGGCTTTTTAAAGGGTGTGTTTCCTTAAGTCAGACAGAATTTCAAATTTAAAAAATAACACAAATGGTTGTTTTCGACGAAGCACATTCTATCCGTCTTATTGTATATCCATTTTTCGGAAAATGGTGGCCATATGTCACGACAAATGCGAACTTGGTATCCAAGGCGTCAACGAAGTGTATAAACAGGCCTCCAACTACTCCGACCGACGACGAATCAAAAAATATAGGTCTTCTTGCACACTTTCGTTTACAGCGACAATTTTAGCTCCAGCTTCAAATAAGCATCCGAAGGAGCGGACAGAATGAGAGCGCAGCTTGATAGGTATCGTAAGATCAATCTCAGGTAAACACCTTTTATTATAAAGTGCCTTGTTTTTTATGTGAGGCTGATAATTAAAAAAAAATTATGAGTAGCAACAAATTCTTGATATGTATCAAGATTTTCTTGTTTGTCATGGCAGAAGCCTGCGGATTTAGAATCCAGCTTACACTAGCACTTAATTAGTCACCCAATTCCGCTTTTAACTACGTGTGTATGTACATAGGTATAAAACGGTTTCTCACACCCTTACCTTAGCCATTACTGTATTACTGTATTAGGGGCCCACTGCGACCTATGAGATCTATTGTGGTGGCCCATATGGTTTAACCAGAGGTTATATTGAGCCTTTTGATAAACCTCAATATAGCCTTAGGTTCAATTTTTCGGATTTCCGTTTGGTTGACGGAGGCCCGCGTCAAGTGGAGTAGTCTTTTCCTTGCGGCTCCTGGACATACACACAAAATATGCTCAGCAGTCTCGTTTTGTTCTCCACAGAGCCGACAAATATCTGTATCTGATATTTTCATTTTATGCAAATGGTATCTGAGTGGACAATGTCCTGTCAGATAGCTCGTTAAGGTTCTTAACTCGTCTTTGGTGAGATCGAGTAAAGTCTTGGCCTTGTGTAGGTTGGGGTTGATAAACCTTTTCGCTTGCCTAAGGCCCCGGAGGTTGGTCCAATAGTCAGCCTGTTTGTGTTATCTTGGAGTAGTCACTGTTGGGTGATACGTGGTACTCCAAAACAGGGTTCGGGACCAACGAGTGGGCGGTAAGCGCCTTACCTTAGCCATTGATAATACTCTGGTTTTCTCAGTAAAATCACAATTTTCCTGACACTTACGTGGCATCCTTATAATCCAGTTCCTGGATTATTAATACACAATATTCAATTTAATTTTCAGTTCGAGGCTTTACGAGTTAAAGTCAATTAGGATAGGTGGTAGGGCTGGAGGTGCAGTAGCACAAACTCTATAATTTCACTGGCTCGGGCTTGCCGACACGACTAGGCAGACGCTCTTCGAAGGCCTCCTTAGCCTCCTTCAAAGTTTTATCGCACCTCTTTTTCGAATCTATGTGCTCGTAGCCTTAAATTTAAACAACCCACTCTTGCCTTTCTAAAAAGACTTCATAATGGTTAAAGATTCTTTCCTATGAGAAACGTAGGTTGACTCTTTCAATATTAAGAGAATGCAAATTTATTACTAAATTAAATAACTAACTAATAAATAAATAAACTTAGGAAATTGCGTGAAATTTTTGATCAAAATCATTTCCCTTATATTATATGCTATAACAATTTATTAGATTAAAGTGATGTAGCAGATATAACAATCAGATTACACTCAATCTAATTTTCTATCGAAAATAATGTACCTTTTGCAGTGATTTGGTCCTAATCACTGTTTGTAGCGATGGTAGAATTATGAAGAAAAACTTTTTACATGTTTACAGTTGGCAATAAAATTAATTTCATTTCAACTCCATACAAATTCAGCCAGAAAGTTGTCAGCACTAAATATGTGTACGTATGTATATCCTAACTTATATTTAAAAATCATATGAAATTGATATTTGCGATGGTCCTTGGTGCTTACTAACATGTCCAAATAATTTTTAAATTTCCTATATCTCTTGCATGTGACCGGATACAACGATGAAATGTTTAATTCCTTCGACATCGTTTTAACCGATTACTACTCTGTAGTAATAATTATAATATGTCTCGGTGCAGGCTTTATCGACTTTGATGGAGTAGCATGCATTCTCCATCAGACGAGTTTAACAGGGATGTCAAAGTTAAATTTTGCTCTATATGGGTCGTTTCTATTAAGGATTTCACATGCGTTCTTAAAATCGATTAAAATGTAATGGGTTTCGATTTAACATTAATTGATTAATTGAAAACTGCCGTAGTGTGAATATACATATTGTCCGTGTTGGACTTTCTTGGCTTTAGACCACACTGTTAGGGATAATCTGGTTGATGGTGATAAGTGTTAAGCATTCACACAATGAGGATGATGAGATTTAAATAAGGCGCTGCTAAGTCTCTGCATTTTTGAAAAGACAATGCCAAACACTTGCTGGTAACCTTTTTGACTAATTTACTACTTCAAGTGTGAACTATTGCACCGTTGTCTTATTTAATTTACTGAGAAAATTTACATATTAGCTCATGGAAAAATGATATGTGTCTAATGACGCCAATACCAACCGTCACAATGAGGCTGATTTTAATATCGTTATGTTATGTTTCAAGTGTAAGCAACGGTTGCACTAAAGCTGCAGTCATTGTGTCTTGAGCATAAGGAACTCGGCGAAAAGAGCAAAAAACTAAAAACTAAGTTTCCTTAACTCACAGTGGATCATGAAAAAATTAGAATTTTATACATAAAAATAATCCACCAAAGTCAAAGTCTAAAAAAACACAAAAAACTCAACATAATAGCGCAATGAACTCATTTATTGACAAGACACAACTTGTCTGTACTCCAAAAGCTTTTTAATTTAATACACTTTCAATTGCATTTACCATAAGAGCTTTTCCATAGAAATGAAATCAAATTCAATTACAACAGTCTTCCCCCAAAAACGCAACGAAAAGCTTTTAACTCATATATACTCCTTGTGGCTTTTTTAAATAAATATTTACTGAAGCTGGTAAAGCTTCTCGATAATTTAAAAAAAACAAAACTAATTAAACAATAAAAAAAATCGTAACCTTGAACAGTTCATTACAAGTCAAAACTGTTATCAACACTTCTATAGAACATACACAACATTTTAAAAGTAAAACTTAAACGAAGTGAATGACTTTCACTGCACAATTTTGTAAACTAGCAACAATTTTTGCAATTTCACCTTATCAACAACTAAAATAATAATTAACTCATGATTTATTTACTTTTCCGTAATTTATTGATAAGAAATGTTCAAGATTGCGATTAAATTTTCTGCCTGTCTTTGTAGAAAATAGGGAAGGGTTCAAGTTGAGTAAGGGATTTCTTGAAAATGGGAACGTCCTACGATACACGAGATGACTGGTCGATTTTTAGTGTGGGAATACTCGGTCATAATCGTCATTTAAATATTATTACATAGATGGACTATATGTAGCTCTTTTTTTTTTTTTTTGAAGTATTCATAGGTTTAAAATTTTAAAAGCATATGTACTTAGGTCTTTTAAAAACGAAGCAACTGATTAAATGTCATGCAAATTCACAAGAATGGAAAAAAAGCTTTCGAACTGAAACATACAAACTCACAACGGTTTGTTTAAAACTGTTTCCGGCTTGTTTTTTCCCTTGTCACATTCCTTGGAAAGATCAAGGATATAATCAGATTGTCCGGCTATAACTATTTCAACCAAATGTTGTTAGAACATTGTAATTGATCAGACATAACCCCACTGCCCAACACACCCTCAAGAAATCCTTGCTCTCTGGCTAAGACTTCTAAAAATACTTTGTATTTCCACCCACTGGCGTTATATCAGTCATCAGAAGCGAAAGTAATGATGAAAGCGCATTAGTGCGCCACAGAAAGAGAAAATTCTCATCCGCACCACATCCTCAACTTTCTAAAAACAATGCAATCACTAAGAGGGGGTGGTAGACACACGGAGCTTTTCTTTCTCCTTTGAAGGTTTTTTTTTTCTTTTCGTTTCTAATTTTTTTCCTTTTTGTTTTTATTGCAAAAACTTGCAACCCTCACCTTCGCCCGTTCCAAAAGGGAAACTTCCGCACACTAATACAACTCAATACTACACTCTTCTGCAACCTTTACCATACCTCACACATTGATACCTGCTACATCGTTCTTAGGCATGCGCTTCAAATTCAAGGTTAAAGTGCAACGGAACCCGCTCAAGCGTATGTCATCATCCCCTTACACTATTTGCGTGTGCACTTTATAAACACACACATTCACAACGAATAGGTAGAATTTAATTTTAGAAACTGCTCTATGGCTACTATTGAACTTAGAGATAGAGAGGAATGAGAGATTTATGTTGGGAAATAGAACCACATGCACATAACTTCTACGACCGCTGTATGATGAAGTCTATTCTGTATTGAATTTCGAGATATTTGTACGTCCACGTTACTCTCGGTTTGTTAGGTAACAATCTCAGCATCTTACCAGCACCCCACTTCCCCCAAACTCTATTAGAATAGGAATGCTTGGCGTTTTTATTTCACTTCGCGATGTAAATTAAGCATCTGTCTCGTGCATTGTGTTACATGAAACTTTTCACTCGTTCCTCCTATATGCATGACGAGTTATGTATGCACATCCCACCCCTACTGCTGACCAGCCGGATGGTTAGGCGGTTTCAATTTAAATCAGTTAATTATTTATTTTTTACCTCTGTTTTCCCAACGTGTGTGCTAGCTCCCACCCCGTTTCTGGCTTTAATTGAAAAGGAGAAAAAAAAAAAACTCAAGGTCACTACTGGAAATTATAGTATAAGCGAAAGCGATATTTTTACTGCCGTTTTTTAATTCGTCTGCCACAGCAAACAACACAACAAAATAGTTAAGTACAATAATAACGACATTTTAACGTCGTTTTGCTTCGATAATGATTGATGACGAATTCATGCAAATTTTTTATTTTTATTTTTTGTAAACTAAGTGTGGGTTTGTTGAAATTCAGATGAGGGTTTGACAGACTAAAGAATATTCGTACAGAAACTTCAAAAATCGGTTTAAACTTTCGGTATTACGTATATAATAGTTAGTTTATTTAAATGTGTCCATTTGAAGCCTTAGACTATTTCGTTAAGCTTCGTGGCAGCTAAAAACGGATAAAATATCCCACTTCTTCTGCAGAAGCAAACCATACAAGAAACATCTTAAACAAAAGAAGTAATCCTGGCAAATGTTACTTCAAATTCATGTTGCCTATTGAAAAGCTTTTACAAACCTAACTTCCTTTTTGAGTAGAAAAATAATTGCACATTTGTGTGTACAAGTTGGCTGGCCACTAACTTTCAACTTTAAAATGATGGTCATAATATCAGTGGTACCATGCACTGGAGCTACAAATGCTATGTGAACAACTCTAACAGAGCGATTGGGAGCAATTTTTTATCGTCTGTCTATAGATCTACATATGCAAGAGTTCCCAGCAAAGAGTGATTTTCAAATAAGCCAGTCGAACCAAAAAAAAAAAGCCCAACGGAAATGTTTGAGAAGAGATTTTTGTGACATCCAGGCTCAGAAAGGTGCTAGCTACCATCCCGAGAACTTCTGAAAAGAAGCAACGGTTCTTGGACCTCCTCCTCCTTGTGAATGCACAATTGATACCATGAGTCCTTTTAAACAAAAACTTCGATGCCAATATCCCCTTTACACTAGATGGAGAGCGTAATCTCGAAATATAACAGGAGTCCATTTGAAACATTTGAACAATTTACTAACCACCAGAGCGTGGGTGGATAGAACCCCCTGCCTCATTTTTGAACAAATGCTCCAAATATCTTGTCATATAGAAAGGCTGTTTATTAATAAAAGCTGACATTGGCAGGTACATCAAAAGGCTAAGCCCGCTCTAGGATGTTTGCTTTTTTGCGGAAGCTGTATAGACGACGATGACAAATAAATGATTTTCAACCTACTCTGCGCCTATCAGGCCTCTCGACTCAAAAGAGACCTTACCCGGGAGCCAAATGCTTTAAAAATATTGGTAACTAGATGACATGAACATAATTACCTCCATCTTCTCTGTGCATGTTAACTCCTCCCGGCTAAACGAGGAGCTTACCCAGAAGCTAGATTAATCCAAAATTGGCTAACCATTCTGACTTTAGCATAATTGAACTCCAGCGCTTCATACAAGCTCCGGCTGGTTCTACGGATAGTTGTGTAGAGATGGGAAAACGCAAAGTTGATTTCATTCAATTAAATATACGCTTTGCCTCAATGCAAAAGTTTTTACCCTGAACATCGATTCCAAATTTAATTAGCGTAGATTTAATCTTGTGCAAAAAACGAAACACAAGTTTGCTCCAACACACTCCTCAACTCGACCCTCCAACAACCGGAAGCCATGCATAACAATCGTATTATAAATCTTCTTTAAATGAACATTATGAAAACTATTCTGGAGCCCATACAAAAAGTTTCACTGTTTTGCCAATTGTTTTGACGCATCTCCGCAGTGAATCTTGTTCTGGCCAAACTCACACACTTTTCCCACACACAATAAAGCAACACCTTACAGGCCTCCGCTGCCTCCCTCCTGGCATACACTGATAAACCGCAATCAAATTTCTAAACAACCCTCACAGACACTTCCTAGTGAACAGATGTAATTGTTGCTTTTTTTTTTATAATTCTTGTTGCACGCGTGTCGAAGCTTTTTACTATTTTCTCCCCTAAAAGTGCATATGGACAGCCGTACAGTTGTATTTGTTTTGATGATTCTTTTTCTCTTCCCACTAGGGAGATAGTTTCTCTCTATGTAATGAATGTGGGTGTTTCAATTCCTTTTTGCTTCACCCCCTCTGATTATCCACATTTCACAAAAATAAAGCTCACAAGCTGCACTCAGAGAAGGCAAGTTTATCCAATATACACATCTGTGTGTGTGTGTATGGAGAATCTCCACGGGTGAGTGAATTGGCCTTGACTGGTCGTTATCAGTTTTTTTTTCCCCATTTTTTTTCCTCGTTTATTGCAATTTGTGAGGGTTGCATACTGCACCGCCGTCGACTACAATTGGTCGCAGACAACCTCTAACGAAAATTAGACATCTATACGGGAAACGACAGGAGAGAGTAACATTTCGAGCCGAACAAAATAATTACATATTGCAATTAATATCTAAAAGTACATGTACACACATAATATCAATTCGGAAATAGTTTTAAGCTTGTCCGTCTAAAAGAGGGGTGTGAGGGTGCGGTATATTTCGTTGACTAAAAATAGATTTCGCAATATGAACAAAATGCACCCGCTTTTGCGTTAATTGCGTTTTCGAATTAAAGAAATATTTATAGATACATAGAAGTAATTGCAATGCTTAGTATATCAATTTGTTATTGTCGGTTTGTATTCGGATGGATTTTAGCGTTTTAATTAATTGCATTCTTTTGAACAGATTGAGAAGAAACATAAAAGTGAGTTGAAAGTTCACTTTGTGTTTCGCAATCCAAACAAAATTGAAATTTATCTGATGACATTAGGGTTTTCGGTATCTTGGTAGTAGTTTCCTTCATGCGCTGAAGGACCTTAAAAACCCCTCCCTAGGTCGGACCTTCATAATATCACATGGAGAAATGTTTATGGGTACAATAGATTCACTTGATATCCAAGTATCCAGGCAACCAATCAAGAAAGAAAAGATCAAATGTGTTCCACATCAGCATTTTAATTTGACTTATGGCCTGTCTGGAGGTGTGTATCCACCCATAAGAAGTCAATTTTAAAACAAAATCTACTGGGTTTATGTGCGTATCCTGGCTTAAAGTGGTGGTCCAGTGGATTTCCAAACTGCAGGTATCATGCAATTTGGCAAAGCTGTAGAAACAAAAAGAAACCTATTGACGAGTAGAAACTTTCAGATTTGAAAGTAAGCTCCATCTACTTCAAAAGCAGTGAAAAGCGTATGGTTATTTTAGACTGACGGAACACATCACTGCTGTTACCCAAGAGGAAATCCGACTTTCCCGTACAGGAAGCTATAAGTGGATTCACCTTAAATACCGTGCCTTGAAAGCGAGAGAACCTCTCTTAACATTCCTCACTTGTTTTTCTATATCTCAGACGCTTATTTGTGGCAACAAACTTTTCTGTCAGAAAACCCCCCAGAACTCTATCAATTGAAAGTAATCGCTTTTCTCCCACTGATCCTCTTTCTAGACGTATTGGAAAGACTGGTGACTAAAACTAAGTTTGAACCACCAAACAGCATACAATGGCGATCCAATTCAAGGTACAAATATTTTGATGGCACTGATGACGTTGTTCTGATAACATACACCTTTGTCGAAATTAAACCCGAGCTGGCACGACTAACCAAAAGAATTAACGTCCATTAAACCAAGCTGATTGGGATTGGAACTCACTGCAGCAAGCAATTACAGACAAAAAATAAATGTGCCATGGCCTTCAAAAAGAAGACATACCTATTAGTAGTCGACTATGGTGGTTCGAACTTAGATGTGATAACTTCTTTCAAAAAAAGCACGCTTAAGAAAAATTGGATCTTAGCACCACAAACTAATCACCTTCAACGACACTATGAACTCAATCTCACAACTTTATCAAGAGTATGACGAACTGCATATCCAGAAAACGTCAACAAATGTCTGGGGATATGTAAGACCTTTTAGTCTATCGCATAACTACGACCTCTGAGCGCACGTAAATCAACTGTCAATCACAAAAAAATAATCCGATGAAAATGGAATTGGATCATATGTGACCCATACTCAGAGATCGAGAAAATGTCGTTCGATTAGAATCCACAAGAAAACAAGGGAGTGGCAGGCCAAGACAAACATAACGTAGGTCATTGCCCCTAAATTTAAGACGACAAGAATAACAAATCAAGCGAATTGCGCAGGACAGTGAATATTGCTAAAGATAAATGGAAATGTAGAAATTAATTCTAAATCCATAGAAGTAATTCTTAAATTATCAGTACACATAACACTGCTGACTGAGCGGAGTGGGTTCAAGCCCTAGCCAAGTACACCGAACATTTTTCGCGGCAACAGTTCTCGTCGGAGAATGACAAGCCTCCAGGAGTAGAATCTGTCATGAAAGAGCTTCTCAATTCGCCGTTCGGAGTCGGAAATAAATTGTAGGTCCCTTCCGTTCGTGCGAAAAATATAACACGCACAACATGAATGGTTGCTAGGCCTTGGCTCTTCCCGAGCTGTCGCGCCAGCTATTTATTTATTTATACAACGGACAGAAAAACAGGCCTTGGATTTCGTCCCGCGTACAGCAACTAAAAATTAAATAAATAATCTCTGTAGGAGGTATTTAGATAGTGTGTATACCATCTACATGTAGCAACCAATGCATCACCAATGCAATAAGGCATACAAACAGCACAACAAGAAATATATTCCCGGCCTATTGAACTTACATTTATCAGTTCAAGGACACAACCATTTGACTTTAGATACTTTTTCTTGATTATTTAGTAACTGCAATTCACAGCGATTACTGTCCCTCCAATAAAATCGCAAATTAAAAATCCAACGAAAACAGATTACACACTGCAACAAATGCAAAACTATAGCAACAGGGAAGAGGAATTAGAATTAGTCAGAAAAAAAAAAACGAGTCATAATTTGAAGGTTCAGTTTATTTTTATTTCGTTTTCCTTCTTCTTTTTGCTATTCTCATATTTTATTTTGTTCAACTCTTTCTGTTGTCATAGAATTGTTCAAACAGAGAACATTTGCCAGCCGCTTATCAGTGGGGGAAGCTTTGCGATAGTGTTGTTATATGACAGCAGCGCGAGAAAGAATAGTTTTTCAACAACTTTTTCTGGAAATTCAATACTTTGCAAATCTCTATACGGTTGTATGTGTACATACTTGAGTGCAGGCGAAACATTCTAAAACCCCTTATCAGTTACTAAAGCTATTTTATCGGTTTGAGTAAATGTAAAATAAAAACACACCGAACAAAATGAAATATTAGATTTCTTCACTCATGAAACGTAAATATTTAATTAAAAGTATTTTCACTTGGTTGACACGGTACACGATTACGTCTCGGTGTGTTTGTGTGTCTGACTTGGTATGGGTGCACTTGCAATTGCGTTTGGCGCAATAAATCCAAGGTCAAGATGATGTTCGTTTCTGTTCCGTATACTTAGAGTTTTGATAGATTTGTTATTGCACGCGTATGAGAAATGTGTTGAAATATTATTTTAAGGGTAATTGGTATTTTATTGAATAGTTCCTGGTCTTGATAAGACCTGACATTGGGGATTGTTGATTCTATTATTGAATTTGACGTAGGAAAAATGATTGTGAGGTCTTGAAAGGATTGGATTTTGAAGGTTGTTAAATGTGCATAGACATATTTGTGCAGTATCGTTTGGAATTTCAGCACTCATACAATAAGCCTAGGTTTACTTTTTCAATTAAATTAAATTAGAACTGATATAAAACGTCAAGCATGTGCATACATATTTACAATCCCAACTATTATTTTAAATCCATTTCATCCTCTTGTCTTTCACCGTGACTCAGTGGTTACTGCGTTGGACTGCTGTGCAACCTGGGTGGTCCTAAGCCCCTGACATGTCCACCGAACATTTTACGGGGCACCACCTCTTGTTGCGGAATGACAAACTTTCAGGAGTACAATTTGTCATGAAAAAGATTCTCAATTCGCCTTTCGGAATCGGCTATAAATCGTATGTCCATTCGTGCGAAAAAAATGTAACACGCACAACATGAATTTATGCAAAAAACTAGGACATAGCTCAACCCGAGCGTTAGCTATTTTTTTTTTATTTTTACATCTCAACCTTTTAAATATATTTTTTTATGAAGGACTGAGATTTAAGGGGTATGATTTGGTTGTATTTAAATGTGCAATAGCGAACCAAGTCTATATTTTCTTCTAACGACTTTTGCAGAAACTGTCAGGAAGAAAAGAAAGAGAAAACCAAACAAGCTACTCTAAAGTAGAGTATTCTAAGTAAACAACTCTAATGCAGGCCTGTAGGTAAGATTTTATTCATAAAACAATAAATAGTGAATAGCTGACGGTCCAAACTTTCAAAAACGCGATTCGGTAAGAGATTTTATCGAAAGCTTTGTTTAAGTTGGTGATTACTACAGCAACTGCCTAACCTCTTTATTCACCACATGTCAGCTACAGTGGAAAGCCGTCGTGGTGAACTATGTAAGTTAATCTGCTCACATGGCCTCCTCTTCCCATTTATATGATCCGGGTCTGTGTAAAGCCTGACATCACCGAGTATTATTTACATAGAGAAAACGAGTACAGTGTACTCTCTCCTTACACCTCTCATAAGCGGACAATTTTCTCAGAACCATCGGTGTTCGCTAGAACTTCCCATATCTTCCTGCGGTCTCATCCGATCTATTTCATGTGAGCACATCTGGGGATGATAATGTCTCTGAAGGATGCAAATAAGCTGAATCAATTGGAGGTTTTTGAGGTTAATAAAAAATTTAAATACCGTCCTTCAAATGGACCGATTTAAACGGACAAATGCGATATTATTGAACACCTCAATGTGCTGAATAAGTAATAATTGGGAAAACTTCTAGCTGTGAAAATATTTGACACGTATCGTTTCCATCGATCTTTCAGGTTTTAATCAACTTTAACTCTACACCCTCCGTATGTTTTTTCTTCTTAGCACCATCAGCAAACCTCACTTATCACAGTAACAATAAATTTAAGTACCAACCTTGAAACTTTATGAAAAAATGGTTCTCTCCGTTTTACAGGAAGCAAAAGTGTTGCATTTATCTCTTTTCAGTCCGAATAAAACTCAAAATAATCATCCACAAATACTTGCAATAGAAACAAAATTGTACAATCTAGAAATAGCAACACACCGAATGCGTGCCAAGTCCAAGTGCACAATTTTGCATTTATTTAAACAACATTAACCGCATTTCACGTATGTATGTATGTATATTTTCACCCCATTTCTACGATAAGTACTGTCTCTTACATTTTCCCATACATGCGGCCAACATGTGATGCGTGCAATAAATAGTTCAGTACATCAGAACAACAACAGCGATGCGCACTCAGTTAGACACACTTCCTAGTCGTTTAGAATGAACAATTTTCATCAGAATGAAGCAAACAATGTGATACACACAGCCAAATGTCGATCAACTTAAGTTTGCCGACGTTTTTTCGCTTACATAATAACAACAACCCCGGGAACAGCAAATAAAAGAAATTCGCCCATTGGGTGGAGAAATCAAAAGAAATGTTTACTTCCTTGTTGCTTGTGAATTTGATGCAACACATATTTCTAGCAACATGTTGCACACTATTTAAAATCTACGAAATATCCTTGAAGAGGTGCGATTCACCATGCTTCCTACTTCACACACATTCATAAATAAATTTGTATAAATTTTTGTTGCTGCACCAACGGCTAGCAATAGGGGCATAATGCGGAGTACAATAGTATATTCTACTAAGTAAGAGTGGTGTCATATGTGTAGCATGGTAAAATGCTATCGACAAATCTTTTTGTAGCAATTTTCACTATTAAACTGAGTGAAAATAAAATTTTCTAGAAAAATTTTGTATTAAAATCGAAAGTTTCGTAATTTTTTATTTTTGTTATTTATTCGTCAAAACGGGACAATTATTGTGTGCGAAACTATAGCATGTGACTGGGTCAAAGGGCTAAATTTGGTGCATACTAAGGTGCGTAGTGTCGTTTTTTACACAAAAATTTAAATAAATTTGGTTAACTACAAGTTGTTAAATTTTTATGTAAGCTGCCGTCAAACCTCTCATCGTGTCACAGTGGCCTTTAATTTCAAACAAAATAATTGCGAGTTCGGAGTGAATTCACTACAGTTCTAGCCAGTGTGAGTATATACCTAAGTCCAAGTGCATTCATGAACATATGATGTCGTTTAGGGGTCACGTGAATGACATTTAATATTTCGTTTCGAATTGTGTAATCTTTCAAGGTAAAATTGGTGTTCTTAGGATGTAGCGACAGCTGCACAGTCTTACTCGGATCTTAATTCACTCATTGTGTTCCGCACCTTGTTGAACCATTGCTTGTTAAGAAGACGTTTTTGGATGGGTTTCGGAGACTTATCGCACAAATCATTGGACAAGTGTTCTCTGAGTGTTATCTCTCTCTTTCTACTGAGGCTTGGGAATTCACAAACAAGTATATAAATCATCTGCTTAGAAGCCTTGTACTCATATGGATTTTATTTATGTGGCCTATGTTCTGGAATTACCAAAATTGGGTTCGGTTGTGACCTCCTTCCTACATATACCAACTGAAACCAAAGGAGCATTTCGACCTGTAAGATCTTATGGGCCAAGCAAAGTTTTTCTACAACTGGTAGGTACGGACCAAGATCGAGGTACTTGTCAAAATCTACTCTGGGTAACAAAAGCTATGATATGAACTCTTTGGTACAAATTCTCCCAAATGACAAAGGTTCCTCGAAAGCTGTTCTCATTTCTGGGTTTTAAAAAACTCGTCGTGAAAAGTTATAATACAAAGCCAACCTTATCATTATAGATGTGCAACAAAGTCATTTGTCCACAACAAAAATGCTCACATTGCTGCATGTTTACCTTTCGGTTTTAGAACTCATACACGTTGGATATCTATTTGCATTTCCTTAGCTTACACACTTTCAAGGACAGGTGATTCTCATCCCATTTCTGATATTTTAAGAAAGTGCTTGCATGCCTTCGCACAGACACGGAAGCTAACCGCCTCATCGCCATTTCAAATTGATTTTGAGGTTAAAAAAAATTAGAACCCACTACATGTGTACATATG
This sequence comes from Matsumyia berberina, assembly GCA_917880715.2. Classification (NCBI taxonomy): domain Eukaryota; kingdom Metazoa; phylum Arthropoda; class Insecta; order Diptera; family Syrphidae; genus Matsumyia; species Matsumyia berberina. The sequence continues at coordinate 2,449,040 of OU862870.1, read as the reverse complement.
TACATATATCTCCAACCCCCTTGTCTAACTGTAGGTACTTACGTCTCGTCCTAACTCACAAAAGTACAAAAATAGAACTCACACACTGGCGAGCAAATTAAGATAGACTACGACTTGCATTGCCAACGACATCGACGACGACAGTCAAATGGGGGTGAAAGTGGAAAAAATTTCGTTTTCAATTTTAAATGTGAACACCATTGCACATGTGAAGCGAAACAGCACCACCGCCCGCTCTAATGAGCGACAAGAGACTCCGAGAGGGTAGGAAGAGGAAAAGCTCCAAGGAGTCTTCCGTGTGTGTTACCTTGCACAATATTTTAACAATTGTCTATTGACTATGAAGTACAGAATATTCTATACATCCATGGTTGTGTAAGTGAGTCTGGAAAGCTTTTTCTCCGATAGCACCACCGGTCCTCAACGAGAGTGTAAGGGTGGAAAGCAGAAAAAAGCAAACAGATTTTTTTCTTTGCAAAAGCTTCGTGCAAATGCAAGTGAAAATGAATTTTATGAAATCCGTGCATGTGTTGGAGAATTGCATGCAATGTTAGAAACTGTTTTCGATTTTCTACTGTGCTTCCTCCTCTGCGCTCTCTGTGCGGCGTCGCTTATTTGGGTCAGTAGTGGAAATTCGATGTCAGTGTTGAGAAGTTTTCCCATTTTTTTTTTTTGCTTCAGCCAAGTTCCCTCTCAGAGAAGTAGTATACGCTCTGACTTGGGCGGTACAAAGTTGGAAAACTTTCCGCCACCGATCACATAGTGCATCTCAGAATGCATCAGTAAGGGTGGCCGAGTGCTACAGCATTAGAAATAATTTTTTTTTGTTTGCTTCGGGGGGCGCACAATAAAGAAAAACATTTATTTTCCCAAAAAAAAATAAGAACTTTTTTTTAAAAAACTGTTAAAAGAACAAATATGAGAGTTTTGTTTAAAATCATAAACTAAAAACAAAAATTACAATTTATAAAAGTTCGTGAAAAATTCAAAATCATGTGTTTTCTGCAAAAGAAATCCCAAAAAAATGAAACTGGCTACAAAACTTAAGGTAAAATATAAAATAAAAATAAAAAACCCAAAATGTGTAGAAGTGGAAAAATGGCTACGAATACACAAAATTTTTTCCGGCTGTACAGAAAAAAAAAATGCCGGGGCTCGGGATGAAGGCGGCTTTATTTCTTTTTTTTTTTTTTGAGCGCGCGCTGAAGACGGTGTACATGTAGCGGTGGACTTTAGCTTGTGGAATCAAAATCGAATCCATGAACGAGACCTCCATTGAGGGCGTCTGACCGAGTCGACGTCGTTGAAGTTGTAGTCTTGAACTACACGACGCCATTGAAATGCATACACTCTCACTGTTCACACTCATGGAACGCCACTACATGGAGGGTAAATCCGTAGCTGGAAACGAAGCGAAAAGTGTAGAAGTGTGTATGAGACAATCAAGCCAAATTAAAAAAAAGGCAACAAATGTACTTATGTACATATGTATAAAAGGAAGGTTTTTTTTTTTAATTTAAATATTTCCAGCCAAGGGTAGTTCAGTATAGTTCAGGTGCAATAAAGCTTAGATTTGCTTATGGCTCGGCCGCGTTGGTGGATGGGGAGGTTCAGCTTGTTGTATAATTGTGTATTATTAGTCTAAAGTAAAAGTGAATTCTTATCCAAACACTGCCTAGAAAGACGTGCAAAGCGGCGCGGCGCGGCGCAACCTTGGTTTAATGCAATTATGTGTGTCAACAGTGCGGTGAATCTGCAAATAAAAAAGAACCACAAACTGAGGGTGAAACTTTTTTTTCTTGATTTTACCTTCGCCTTTGACTTTTAACGCCGAACTTGCGTAGTGTTCCCTAGTCATATTCATTGCATAATCCGTATCGAACCGCATTTTGCTTATCTAAAACTTTTTTCTTTTTCTTTTTTTTCAGAAAATTTTGCAAAATAATTGTAGTCCTGCAATGATTGCAGTTTAGGAGTATACACGGCTGTTAAACAGGACTTACACATAAATGCTCTTATACCACAATCCGACCAGCGACAGACAAAAATAGAGTAGAGCATTTTAAAGCCAATCAATAGAAACAAAAATAAAACAGAAATTATAAAAAAAAAATGAATAACACAATGGACACCACAGCGCAATCAACTACAACAATCTGCCCGCCCAGCAACAATCGAAGTCCCTCACCAGATGGCACACAGGACTACGATGTGACACGCATGAAAGAGGAGGACTTTGAGCGATTGGCTGTTTATATTGTGCCCGATGTGCAATGTGAACGGGGTGTACCAAATAGGGCGGACAAGACTCTGCCAAGGAGTCTGACATTAAAGCCATCGATGGTGTTATCTACGCCAAATGCTAAGGTAATGTTGGACTCTCCCATCTATCCCCTCAGAAATTTAACATTCTAACTATTTTGCAGACTGAAGGAGTATGGAGCACCGGTGTTATACCGCGTGGTACAAGATTTGGACCATTTGATGGCGTTCCAACTCCTAACTATCCCAACGATAAAAATGCCGCACGATACTTTTGGCGGGTAAGCTCATACACATCCTTTTTAGTCTATGATAGTTTTCTGCTGGTTAAATGCAACTTTCCTATCTCATTTTCCCCTTCACCAAATAATAACCGAACAAAATTGGTGTATGTCGCTTTTTTTCGAAAAAAACTAACCAAACCACATCCGATCTTCCATTTCATGTAAATACTCCAGGTGCAGGGACAGTGTCATGTTACCTATGGAAACATAAAGGTATTACTATTTTTCTTTGCTGTCGATTCTAAATAAAACAAAATTTCTCCTCTGCTTTGCTACTCTCAAATACTTGCCCGTCAAATACTCACAATCCCACTGTTCACTTTACAGATTTTCAAAGATGATGATTTCTACTATTTAGACGGCTCAGATCGATCGCAATCGAACTGGATGCGATATGTTGCGTCTGCATACAGTCTATCCGTCATGAATTTGGTTGCATGTCAGCATCAGGATAACATCTATTTCTATACCATCCGCGATATAATGCCTAACGAAGAGCTTATGGTGTGGTATTGCAAGGACTTTGCGAAACGATTGGGTTACGATGTCGATCCCGAACGTACCACATATAGCATATGTCAGAGCAAAGATGATGAATCTGAAGATTCAGGGACAGTGATGAAAAAAACGTATGGCTGCATGCAGGCGCCGGAAATTCCGCCGGAGGTTGCATACAACCACATCACCTACGTAATGGGATTGCACATTCCGCCGCGAAGGAACTCTTTAACACCGAGTCCATCGCCGCCGGTTACATCGACAGCGACGAGTTCACATCATTCTCACCAGCAACATCATCATCAACACCAACATCAACATCATCAGCAACAACAGCAACCGCATCTTAGGCACACAAATAGCCATCAGAGTGTCCTGCACTTGAAACCCGAACCAGATCAAAATCGCATCCAAGTGATCGTACGCGATCGTTCTCCCTCTGTGAGTGACTGTGGCAGTGGCAAGGACAAAGACGTTCAATCACCAATCTCTCATAAGGGTGATGCCCAATACGAACACCAATTGACGCCAAATGATGGATCAGTAAGATCGGTACGATCAGATGAAGGCTACCACAGTAACGAGTACCACGAAGATGGATTGACACCGCCGGAAGATTCTAGCGATAGCGAAGAAAGTGAGCACAACTATGTTTTGGACTGCTCGAAGAAAGCCATCGAACCCAAAGAGACTGTAATCACACAAAAACTCAACGATTGTGATAAGAACGAGTACCGCAAGTTCAAAGTGAAGTTGCCCCTCAAGTATGAGTTCAAAAATAACAAATGCGTTAAGACTGAAATTGACAAAGATAGTGTTGTCACGGGTGTAACGACAACATCGGCCGAAGAGGAAATGGTACTGACAACACTAACAACTGCACCAATGGATGAAGAACTGGTGAAAAGGGTATCAGCGACAACGTCAACGCCTGCCACAAGTACAGTGATCGTGTTGGAAGGCACCCAAGAACCGCACACAATTGTTCCTCTTAATAAACCGTACTATGAAGCTGAGACTTCTTCCCCGCCACCGCAAGCATACATGCGATTTACCCCACCTAGCTCGAGTATACTGGAGACCATACTAACGGGCAATAGAACCGCGACGAGCAGTAGCAGTATTGATCAGTCATCGCGTCGCCAACCAAATGCCACGCCTCCACCCACATCACCAACTGAGATGGCGTACTCCTACAAAAAGTCCCAGCGCTACGGTAATGCCGTCAGTCCAGACTCAAGCTCAAATTTAGCACAACCACCGCAGCATTTGCATGATACAGACATACTGATGTCATCATCGAGAAACAGTCTTAAGAACGACAGTCCTCTGCCACAGAATATAGTGTATTCCACAACGCAAACGTTCCAAGATGGCCATCAGACACCACCATACAGCGCGTACTCAACTTATTCCGCCAACGGTGCCAATGTCATATCACATGCGCCGACATCAACCTATTCTCCGCCGCACAGTAATAGCCCCTTCGACAGGAACTCAAATGGAAGTTCAACACCAAATCTCCATCTTTTACAAAACAGCACACATCATCCCTTGATGCAACCACTTGCACCGCTTCAAAGACTGTCTCCACTACGCATTTCGCCACCTAGTAGCTTAAGCCCCGATGGAAATTCATGTCCCCGAAGCGGAAGTCCCTTGAGTCCGAACTCCCTTGGGTCTCGGGGCTATCGATCCCTGCCATATCCCCTGAAAAAGAAAGATGGAAAAATGCATTATGAATGCAACGTTTGTTGTAAGACTTTCGGACAGCTGTCCAACCTAAAAGTACATTTGCGAACACATTCGGGAGAGAGACCATTTAAATGCAATGTCTGCACAAAATCCTTTACCCAGCTGGCTCACCTACAAAAACACCACTTGGTGCACACCGGCGAGAAGCCACATCAATGTGACATTTGCAAGAAACGCTTTTCGTCCACATCCAACTTGAAGACACATTTAAGACTACACAGTGGACAGAAACCCTATGCCTGTGATCTGTGTCCGCAGAAATTTACTCAATTTGTGCATTTAAAGTTACACAAGCGTTTGCATACGAACGATAGGCCGTATGTATGCCAGGGATGTGATAAAAAGTATATTAGCGCGTCTGGCCTAAGGACGCATTGGAAAACAACGAGCTGTAAGCCAAACAATCTGGAAGAGGAGTTAGCTATGGCGGCAGCAGCTACTTCAGAGTGTCTAGGTAAGGATTTAGTGTTGATTGACTTGCCTAATTATTTTGAGGCTTATATTTGAATAGCGACTATATAACCTTATAATATTGTTTCTTGCGAATTCAAAAGTGGATGTCTACTTTCGCGATTTAGTCCTAATCCTTCGTGTCTTTCTTCTTACTGAAGTTATCCCATTTGGTGCTCATTAGATAGCGAATTGCCAAGTCACTCAGAAGAAAAAATAAAACTAAACTTAACTTACTCACTGCTTTACAAAAAAATGGATATACTTCGACCCATCGCGGGGCATAGGTTGACAATCTTGTACCGAGTTCTGCAACGCATTTCAACTTCTTTTATCTCATATTCAGTAACTCAATGATTCCTCCTCAACTGTTCTGCGTCACGTTCATTTTATCTTCTCCAAGCACACAATAGGAGCCTAATGCTTTGGCGGCAGTCTGGCTATCTGACAGTATCACGATACGGTTCTGCGTTATCAACTCTGAAACACAAGTAATTTAATCTCTAATTTAGTTGCAAGTTCTGAGAGGTTTTGAGCCTGTCTGTTGTTCCAAACCAACTCCGCATCCTTAATTGACAGTTCTTTTATTTGACCCCTGTTGTACCATGGTTGCTACATGAGCTATATGACCACAAGTCCTAAATGTTGCCTATGTATGATGTCCGTTGTCGCCTTGACATGATGACTGTGATTTTCCTCGTTTGTTAGAAAATCTACTTGTATAATTTGCAACCGAGGGCCGCGGGACCTATGCTGTCACCTTGAAATGTTTCTACAATATTTCCTAGCGCTGTTCGGACATAAATCAATTCATTTCTTATCACAGGGGATTGACACTTCAAATATCTCCTACGCATTGAAATAATACCTTGCAATTCAAAAAGAAACCAACAGACAGACCCTCCCTCTATATTTTATTCGCTCAAAATAATGATTTTGGTATCCCTCATTTTATATGACTCCTTTTTGTTCTTTTCCTTAGGACCAAGCGATAAAGACCATCCGGAGCCAGACTCACGCGAGGCTTACGAACTCCAGCAACAAATCCATGCTCATACGCATCCCCATCTTCGACATATAGGGCATCATTCACCGCCACGACTGATCGCGATCCACGCACAATCACCATCCAACAACCACCACCAGATACACCATCAAATAGCAGCCCAATCACCCCAACAATCCCAACAGCAGCAGCAAAATTCCCATCATCAACAACATCCTCAACAACACTCCCAACAACATATAACTATCCAGCAACAGCAGCAAGTGGTTATGAATACCAACCCCAACGCTCATCAGCAACCATCGCCGCAGCAACAACATCCGCCTACTACGATGCTGCTTACAACGACCTCACAACTGCAACCACACACCCATCCGCACCAACATCATCACTTGCACATGCACCATCAACAGCAGCATCAGCAACAACAACAGCAACATCAAACCATTAAGGCATCCATGCAAAAGGGTCCAACTATCATGACACACCTCGTACAAACTACCGCCACAACGAATCCCAGTGACCAATATGTGGTGACGAACCACCCGCACCAACACTCGCATTCGCACCAGCAATCGCAAGAGTCCCGACCCACAGTCATCGAGTCGAGCCAACCGATGATCATAGAGTGTACATAGGAAAACGCATCTACCCATGTTGCGCAGCATTTTGAATGTTTCTACAGTGATTGTGAAGAAGGTTTGAGTAAAGTTATATGTATCCTTTAAGCTAGTAACTAGATTGTACATACTAGACCTAGATTTATAAAACAACACATACATTTATAGATTATAGATTGGTATGCGTAAGAAGAAAACCATTGAGTTTATGTTGAGATTAGTTGAGTGAAAGTTTAGCACAAAAAAAAAACATAAAAGCAAACATACATTATATAAATTCCTCGTTCTTATTATATCAAAATTCTCGATCTCAAATTGGCAACCATTATGTGTTAAAAACAAAAAACAAGTCTTTACACCACAAAAGTCATTGGAGTCCCTCTCTCAAAATTTGTGTTCACTTTTAATGTTAAATAAAGTATTATCTATATATCTAATGTCTCTATCAACATTTTAGCAAAACGTACCTTAAAATGAAAGTCCCAATTAAATTATTAAGACGAAAAAAGTTGCCTTATTTTGTTCACATCCTTTTAAATCAATTTTCAAGCTTATTTTCAAAAAAAAAACACACCTACCTAACCTAATCCCTGTAAATAATTTGTTTTGTTATAATTGTTTTTCCATACTTAATCCAAATCTAAAGAATTCATATTGACTTGTAATATTCCTATTAAATGATATCTCTAAAGCTATATTTAATAATTTAAATAAAACACAACTAAAATATAAATATATATTGCATTGTACATACAAAGAAAACAATATAATTATATTAGGCTTACATTTAGTATTTAAATAAAAACAAAAACTTAGCTGAAGATCGGTGCTTTTGACCTGTTTCTATTTGTACGATGTATTAGTAAACATTAAATTTATCCGTATCTAAAACAAACAGCAGTGAGTCCCTTTTTCTTTTCCAAACAAACAAAAAAATAACGTAATCATGCATGCGAATTGATACAGCAATATCCACATTTTCAATAATCAATACCAAATCAAACAAAAATAATCATATACAAGACATCAACAAAAAATTAAAAAACAAAAAAAAAAATTTATTGTTAACGTACAGTGGCCAAATAAAGCAGGTAATAAACAATTTTTCTACATTTAAACAAAATACTAGAATAAGATCTGAGAAAAAATAGAAAAACATTAAATTAAGAGTTTTATTATTGTACATTTTTAATAAGAAAACGTAAACGACCATTATTATTAATATACAAACAAGATACATATATATATAAATAAGCATATATCGCAATCATTCATAGAACTGAACTGTATTTGCTTTCAATTTATGTTCTCCCCCTTGGAACTCTTCTTTATTTCAAAAGTCAATATCGGTTGTGGATTAAACGAAACCAATTGATTAATTATTCTTGTTTCCTCTCTTCTCTTTCTGTTTTTCTTTTAAATTTATATAAAATTTTTGTCCCACCGATAAATTTGTTTACTTCTCTTTATTGAAAATTCTCTTTTTTGTACATAAAAAAAAAAATTGTAAAAAACTAAAAACTATACGAAAACTATATATAAATAAATAAAAAGAAAACGTTTTATTTTTTTACATAAGAAAAACATATGGAGAATATTAAATAAAACAAAAAATTTAAACAATAATTAAATTTTAAGCTTATTTATGAGGCTGATTAGTTACGTATATACCTAATTATCAATATTTATAAAAAAAAAAATATTTAAAACGAAATTTGAGAAAAATATATGCAATATCATTTAATATATGAAAATACGTGCATAGTATATATTGCAAGAAAAATTCAAATGTTTCATTATTATATAATTAATTTTAAACTACATTATGTTTTGTATATTTATTTCAATTATTATTTTATTTCTATTTTTTAAGTTTACACTTTAATTTTTATTTTTTTTTTAGATGGCCTACAAAAGTTATATTTTAAGTTTAGTGAAGTTTATTTTGTCAAGCTCCTGATAAAAAAACAAAAGAAAAGAAATTAAACAAAAAAAAAAACATAAAAATCAGAAAATTGAAGATGAAAATAAAAATTCTATTTAATTGATTTGCTTTTGATTTTATTTTCTTAATTTGATATTTACCTCTGATTACGATTTTAATTTTCTTTCATCACGATTTTCCCAGTTTTGAATATATGAAATGGAATAATCACAAAACTCCTATATTTCCTCAAAAACGGGCAAAATCCACATTTTAAGTTTTCCCCCGAAGGTTATGAAACATAATGCGCACTTGCTGATAGTAGTGTGAAGTTTGTACTCACTAAAAACACAGGCTTTCGGTATGCAGTCGGTTTGTCTACATTAAATTATACGCATTTGTTTAAATTTTACCTCAATAAATTAAACGGTTTTTTTCTTTGTAATGAATAGCAGCCAAATTGAAGCGCCCGTAGCAAGTCATTTTCAAAAATTTGTAGAATATTTCTGCATTTTAAATTTGCATTTAGTCTTATTTCTTAATATTTGGATCCCTCGCGTCCGGAATTCATATGTGTTTATAAGCATAAGTAGGTTTCTTATATTTCCGTGAGTGGAATTAACATCCCTTGATTTCGTCTCATTTAGAACGGCACGGAACTCAAGCGCAGATCGTGTTCAGTAACAAGCTACGTGATTGATCGATGGTTTTCCCTCGAACACCGAAGGAAAATTCGTTGCTAAGCGCTTCTGTAGCGATACTTCCACCAAAAATGATAATTGCGTACCAACCGTTCATAAACGCAGTCGAAGTACACATGCGACATGAATCAGCCACTGTTTTCGGGTGAACAGGGCAATTCAGATGATTTTTTATTCGCCCCACAAGTAAAATGGCTCACCTCTGTACTTGCTTTACTAATGTCCTTTTTCCCCATGTGGTCCTAGCGCCTCTACTAAGAATACGCGCCAACGCGCGACGCTGTCGCTTTTGCGAAATGTGTGACCAATTTACAGCCACTTTCGTCGTTGGATGGTTGTGCATATCGGTTCCTGATCCGTGCTCTGGAGAAGATGTTCCTTAGCGATACGGTTGGGCTAGAAAATCCTCAGAATGTTTCGTAGGCACTTGCGAACGTTTGCAGCTTTCTTGTAATAGTAGAGGTCATTTTCCAATTGCTGCATCCATATAATAAAATGCATTCAACATTGGAACGGAACAGTCGTAGCTTGGTGTTTAAGTTTATAGTATTGCTTCGCCATATTTTGAACAACATTTTAAATGCAGACTTCGCTTTGCCGATTCAGCTGGCAATATCTTGTTTGGTTCCACCATCGGTCGAGTCAATGTTCCCAAGATATTGGAAGTTCTCTACAGGTAGTCCAGGGATGCTAACTTGAGACGATGAGTTCCAAGGTTGATGATTTTGGTTTTTGCCAGTGTTAATCTCCAACACAACGACTTTTGCTTCTCTCTCAGCACCTTCTGTCATTTGGTGGCGTTTCATAATCTTATGTTATAATAAGTATACGTTGTCAGCGTAGTCAAGGTGTTTGAATTGAGATGTGAGAGTCCGTAGAATTCCTTTATTTCCCATCGACAGGGTAATGCAAAACACACTACTAATCACCAGTAAAAACAGTACAGAACGCAGCCTTGTCGAACCCCACTTTGAATCTCGAATTTCTCTGAGAGCCTTCCTCTGTACAGAATGTGACATCTTGACCCTTCATAAATTACCTTAATATGTAATAGCTATTAATTTCTCAAGAATACCTCTCCTGCGCAAGGCAACCAAGATAGATTCCCTGTACACACTGTCAAATGCATTCTGGAAGTCTATGAACAGCAGGTGAAGTGGCAAATGGTAGTCAACGCACTGCTCAAAGATGAACCGCATGGCGTTCATGAGGAGAATCCAGAAGCGGAACCTGCATGTTCGGCATCGGGTGTGTTTTTTCAGTTCTTCCTTTATTCGCCCATGAATTACATACTTTAGCTTCTGTAGGGACGCGCTCTCACCTCTGTAGTGTTTCTCAAAACCTTTAAACAGAAAGGATTGAAAATCTTGCAAATCGGCCTTACAACTCCAATCTTTTTCGTTCTCTCTATGCTTCAAAAAATTAAGTTAGTGCATCTAAGAGCTTCATTTCTTCTATCGTATTTCGTCTCGGTTAGGCTGTTAAACATTTTTCCCCAAGTGAGCCCTTTTTTCTCATTTAAATGATATAGTTAGTGTATAGGAAGTCTTCTCTGGCTTTAAACACGGTGGGGGTCAAATATAAACTGTTGCGATAATTAAAGATGTTTTTTCCCGAGAACACATTAATCTATAATTTTTTTATTTTCTCTTCATTGTGCTTTTTGGTTCATTTTCTACGGATTGAACCATCGGTCTTAATCTGCAACGTCTGTAAAGAGCTTTTCCACTATGTACTACGCTCTTCCAATGTTGGTAAAATACATATTTCTATTTCCTAATTTCATTCACTCATTGAAAACTGCAGTTTTCAACGGAGCAGGTGCTTTACAACAGTTTTGTAACTGGGGTTTATCTGAAACGTGACTTTCTATCTCAAATTATTTTTTCACAATTTAAATTTAAATAATCTAGTACCTTATTATATTCAAACCCCCCTTGGTAACAGAAAATATGAATTTTAAATATATTCATAGTATTCAATTGCCTGTTTACAAAAATTTTTTTTTTCAAAACTTGTTTGCATATATTCTAATGATTTCTGGTCGTTTTTTAATCATAGCGTTGCTATTTCTGTTTGTTTTATTTTGTAACAAAACCTGTAAAATTTTGCAATTAATAAGTAAACATAAAAGTAATTATAATCATTAACATTTTTATCCTAAATAAAATATAATGATATTCATATTCACACACATGTAAATTGAGAAACTAATAACTATTAAGGAGAAATAAATGACTGCTTTTTAGATCGTAAGTTATAAAGAATCCCAAAGACCCGACATGAATATAATATAATTAAACAAAAACAAAATTTATAGACTACTTCGAAACCAACCCAAAACTTATTATTAGAGGTGAATTTGACATTTAAAACAAAACAATTGAAAAAAAAAATTAAAATACAAAATGAATTTAATTACCTGTACTAAAAAATCAAACTCTTTATATATAAGCTACAATAAATATTACAAAAAAAAATTTTTTATTACTCTGGAACTTACGGTGCGAATTTTGTAAAACTCAAACTTGAGTTTTCTTTTGTGTTCTTCATTTCAAATACTTTTATCAGTTTATCTATTTATCTTCTCTTTATCCCTCTTTCTAACCTTTAAACAGTGATAACTTTAAAAACAAAGAAGAAGAGAATAAATTTTAAAATAAATGTAATTTATTTTTTATATTCACTTTATTTAATCTTGAACAAAAAAAAAAAAAAAACAAAAATACAAAAAGAAAAAAAAATGCGAAAATGTGTTGTAAAACTAAGTGTGTTTCATACGTTTTATAACAATATATTAAAGAAGAAACAAGAAAATTGACCACAAACAATTAAAATAAACTAAAACTGAAATACATGGATATTAATATGTGAATGTAAAGAAGCGATGGATGTATTCTGTTAATTTCGCATTTATTATAAAAATATTCATTGATGGAAGAAATACATAATTTATTACTCTTACAGAAATTGGTTGTATTAGTGAATTTGGTTTCCTTATATCTTTTTACGAAAAATGTGATTTAAGAATGTGATCATAGGCAAAAATCTTGGAGATGATATGAAGACATTTTGTCATGAGGGATGGAGCTTATGTGTGGCTGCTGCTTTATGCCACACAAAAGAAATTAATTTCTTTTTTGAGATTTTTGAGAGCTGCCCACATCAAGTCCAAAATGGACCTCTTTCATTTAGGCATCTAGAGAAATCTCTCTCTTTAGCAAGTATATTCAGACTGGTTCCCACCTACCACCCTATCTGTCTTCCCAGTCTCACTTCGAGATCGCAATGAAATCTCTTCAGATCTTGCTCCAGCCCTTTCAGAACAAAAGGAGGTTGCAGTGAGAAGAAGACTATTCAAGGATTCTAAATTAGAAACAAGTCATTGCTGACCGAGAAGAACCCATAACAGCGATTGGAGTGGGCACATAAATACCAACTACAGAAAGATGATTGAAACATATTGTTATCCGTCAAATCTAATCTTGAGGTATACCTATACATATTTAATACATGTCTGTCTTACAAAAACCTTTTCTTTCCCGAGATCTTTTGAAATTAGTAAGTAATACACAGTCACAGTCAAAGTCAAACACGAAGAAGGCATCATCTTGCAATCTCGGTTTGCACAGGGACAAGAGAGCCTTGTAAAATAAAAGAAGTAAGTACCTAAGTTGAATTATAAGAAAACTGTTTAAAGCCGTCCTTTTGTCAAGTTTTCGGTGACAATAGAAGGCTAGTCTCAATTATGACAAAATAAATTTTCTGAAGTGAAAAAGGCCTATTAGAAGTGATAAAAACTGATGTAAAAAAAACATAACTAACGTTTCAACAAGGCTGAAAAAAATTAAAATTACGTATCTAAGAGATTCTAAAAATCACGTGTTATCTTGTTAAGCGGCTAGATGGCACTAGTTGCAAGCGCAGCGAAACGTTCTATCCAATGCACGCGCACGGCGAATTCGTCATTTTGGTTTCTGTCTTTAACTACGGAGCACCCATCCCATTTAAGAACTTCACCATTAACCGCTAATAAGAGAAGTTACATTTGAATTCCAACATGAAAATACAAATAAAATGCAACCGTTTCTATACTGGCCTAACGCCTGACTTCCATCAATCATCTTTAGTAAAATCCTCGTTGGCATGAATCGGGGGTTGATTTAGTTTTCACTTTCACGCATCACGGGTGCGTCCTTGCATGCAGCAACAACGAGTGGTAGGTTAATGAAAATGCATTTTTTTTATGAAAACTTTCTTTTCATGGATTGAAATTTAAGTATTTTGTTTTTGTATTGCAGTTGAGCACGACGGATAAAGTGAAATGTGTGGTGTGCTCATTGCAAATATGCATGGGGTGCGATAGAGGGTTGCACGTGGCTGGCATTGTACACAGGGGTTGACAAGCACTCGGTCTTTCATGTTGAAATGAAAATACATTTCTCTGACTCGTCGATAATTCCACCGCGGTGGAATATTGATGAAGGGTGGAATTTTTTAGACATTTTTTTAGGGAGGTTTTTATGTTGTTTTTTAAGTGGGAAGGAGGTTGTAGCAACCAATCAGATAAAGAACCAATCGTTTGAAGTTTAATTGAAAATGGTGGGTTTGGCATAGTTTTCCGGTAGATGTCACATTTGAAATGATGTACATACATAATTCCAGTCACATTCCTCACGATTTTCACTTTGATCGTTAGATGCTCGTTTCTTTATTTTAAGGACGCTGTTAATCAGTTAGGATGAGAGGGTCGTCTTCCGCGAAACAGACAGCTGGGGCGAAACTGTTCTGCTAATTTGAAGAACTTTGCTACTGAAGAGAGGCATAAAAGGTCAGTATGACCGTAAATGTATGTGATGTTACATTGCATTGCTTCGCTGTTACATGCATGGTACACGTCAACCTTAGCTACCAGTCATACAAGGAAGGCATTGGCGAAGTTCCAGAATCTATACGTATGACTTGGACATATTTCTTTTATTACTTTACAATTTACGCACAAGGTCCACATAATTTATCAAACGGCTTGCTTATGTCAGTCCTCTATTGTGTCATTTTCACGATGAGCTGTTGCTTTTAAGCTGTTTCGTCGTCTGGATTCTTTATGATCTCTAATAAACTGAAATCAAAGTTCGGCTGTTTTGGCGATCGTAAAGACAACGTCCAAATTTTTGTCATCTACATATGTAATGGTAAAGATTTAGTTAAAAAAAATAAATAGCTGGCGCCACAAGGTGGGATAAGCCAAGGCCTAGCTTCAGATTCAGATTCAGATTCACGCTGCATTTAAAACGAAATGCTTCAGCAGTTCATATCTAATGAGATTTTCAAAGGAGCTTAACTAACAGAAGAGGATACCTAGTGGGCATTTTCCAATGTCTGCTACATATGTATGTGACTCAAAAGCACATATATTTGAGATTCCAAAGAGTATACTTATGTTGACCACCCTACTTTTTTGATTGAAAAAGGTTTATCACTGGAATCGAAAGAAGTCTTACAACCTTTTTTAATAGACATAACAAATGGCTACCAGTTTCGTTAGAAGGACAAACAGGATGGGAGTAAAGTGCCTTTGGAGTATCATTATGGCTTGGACACTGTTAGGCAAAGATCGCGTTTGCGAGTGTTTCGGTTAAAATGTATCTCAAAAGCAATTTTGGTAGTGCGATGGTTATAGAAGCCAGAAAACATTGAGATTCATATCCATAAAGGGAACCTGATGGCGCTAAGGCATGTTAAATGCTCTTAAGGGGACGTACATATGTGCTCAGTGTCTAATAAGGTCTTTGAAACTCATCTCACCTCACTGACTGGATGACAATATTGCTCTGAAGAATGATTTTTATAAAAGGTTCTAAATTTGTTCACTACTTTTTGTCATTAAAATCAGTATAAGCCAACGACTAGGTAGTAAGTCATTTTGGAGTGGTCCTCTAGAGACGTGCGAAGGTCAATCCATTGCAATACCACTGATGATCTTAAGTTTATTCAGGAAAACATTTTGATTTCCGAACATAATTCCTTAGGTGGCTGTTCTAACTCTTAAATACGTAAAGAGGTAGTGCACTGTGGAATCCTCCCTCTTCCTAGGGCACTTAGCACGGCATTTGAGAAAGCCAATGACTAAGCTCGTTCGATTCGAACCGCACTTAGTCGAGCATTAGTTAGCAGCAGAATGCTAACACATTTTTTACTAATCCAAGTGCATTCAGCTTACACCGTCCGTGAAGAAAAACTTTAACACAGCAGGAGCTCAAAATGTCCTGTCAATCGCAATGACCACTGTCAACTCTACGCACGCATTTCACTTTGTATAAATTGCCACTTGATTTGGTTCACATAATAGAGATGTCAATCAAATGTCCAAAAATAGGACAATAATCGTCGGTTGTTTGACAGGCGCAATTAGGGGCGCATGCAAATTTTTTTCCCCGCTTTTGTTGCACTATTATCATTTTTTGCACGGTGCTCAGGGATTATCCCACAGTGGAATAAAGAAAACGCTACCCCCTCGATGCAAAAAACCAATGCATCGATGAATAAAAAGTGAGAGTATTTTTTTCTATTATCGACAGAGGTCATCGCAGCTGGACAACACACGCGAAGTATTAATAAAAGAGAAAAAAAACACAGAAAATGGCACGAGCTCCCTCGCATAGTCATCGTGTTTTCTTTTTTCCTTTTTCTTTCAGAGGATTATTTTCATCCACCGGCATAGTTACGGGTGCTGTAAAAAAGCAAACAATCCTGATACAATTACCATTGCCCCCTGATTGCGTATACAACATCCGGCTTTGGTTCAATTTTCAATGAAAATCGAAAGGGAATCGGACGTCCGAACATAAGGACACTAAAACTTCCATATACACACCAAACATGGGGTGACCTTTCTGAACCTTCAGACAAAATGATTTTCTTAGCAGAAAGTGCAAATGCAATGGTCCATTATGTGGCACGATGGCGTGTGCTCGGTGTGTATGATGTAAAGCGATTACATGGTGCAAGTTCAAGAAATGTTTTAAGGAAAGTAGGACTTTTTTATAATTTTTGTAAGGTTCATCACGATCAGGACTTGGGATTTGACCGTTTTATGATGGGAATGCAAGAACATACTGCGTAGTGCAAAACTTGTCAAACGAAAGCACATCAGTGTCCCCTCTGAAGGAGAAGAGCAGGTTAACAACAAATACCTACAGTGTTGGAAAAAAAAATATAGAAACAAGTTTGTTTCGAACTTTGTAATGTTAAAATATGAAGTATTTGTAGGCAATGGTTAATGAAATATGTTTTTGTTGGTTCCTTGTGTTATCATTGTACTAACGAATATAAATTTTGTTAATGAAAAACAAAAATGACGCTAGAAAAAATCAATTTCTGTTTTTTGACGATTTCAACCTGGAAAAAATAATAGAAACAAAATTTTCATTTTTGTATGCTATGAACTACTTTACATTGAAAGTTCCCAATCTACTATCAGTACTTGGTTGTAGCTTCTTTACTGTTAATCACTGCTTGACATCTTCGTTTCATAGAACGAACTTATATATGTATATATGTACATTGTATGAACATTATGATGGATTTGGTATTTGGAATATTTCCACTCAAGGAATGTGGAATGAGAATAAGGTTCTAAAATTTATGAACAAACATCTTTCCGTTAATCTTCTGAGCTATGTACTTGATCCCTACACTCCAGATTCCAAAGGCGGACAAGTGCACTGGTCTTCCTTCTACACCCACTTAATGCAAAATGCGTTTCCCTGAAGGGTATCAGGAGCGAATGCGCCTAGAAAGCGAAAACTGGAGCTACAACTCAAAACCTAGCGATGCATTTCGAAGTTCTGTGGATCAAAATATTTTTGACAGGCTAAACTAATCCAGTCCTAGCCGAATGACAGGAAATACTGCAGCCTATGAGGGAACCAAACATGAAATACATGGATAAAATTATCGGTGACATGAAGATTCTCCAGGCCACATGTGGCGTAGAGCCAGTCTTCGATCTTGGAGACAATGCATACCTTTTACGCAGTTACCGGTGTTAGCTTTCCAACTCATTTTAAAATCCAGAATAACCCCGAATCGAATTTCTTGAAGGAAAAGATGGTCAAATAAATTTCTTATCCACTTTCGTTTTCTTGGCTATCTTGACTGCTTCACCACTTCCAAAAAATAAACAAAAACAACCGTTAGCAACGCTTGCCTTTATCATAAACCTCGGATTAGTTCAATTTTAATTTTATAACGGGGCAATCCCTAAGTGGCATTGTGCCGAGTGCTCATCATATAAAAAAAATCCCACGAACGAAAAGAAGCAATAAAATGCATCTCGTCGTCGTCGGCGGTATCCACTATCCACTGCCCACCCTTCATCGTCAATGCATTTTCCAAAGAAAACCCAAACACCAACGAAAGTAAAACGAAAATAAATTGTTCTCCGAAGCATCCAATGCACTTGCTTCAAGACGACAATAGAAAATTGTCAACTCCAGTCCCGTCCAAAACGATCCCAAAACACTCACCCAGTTCAAAGTTGAAAACCTGCTGCAGTCAGCAGCAGCAACTATAGCAAGTAGCCGACAGCAGAATAGAATCAAAAAAGAAACAAACATACACAACCAAGACAGCATTCCGAAGAATTTTTCCAAACATGTACTACGCATTTTCTTCGTCTATTCTTCTTCTATCTCTGCTTCTTCGTTATTCGGGTCATGGTAGTAGTCGCACTTTGTTGTTACGCATTAGAAGAAAAATAACAGAATGAATGTGAGTGGCAAACGAAGAAAGGGTTCATTAGAGATAAGGGATAAAAAAAGAAGACAAAAAGAAAAAAAAATGAAATACACACAAAACAAGAAAATAGCCTTCTTTAGGGCACTCTAGCCGAGCGTGTAATAAGTGGAAGCGAGACGATCGCAGTTTGTTTTTGTTTTCTTCGTTTCTCTGCACTTTCCCATCCTTGTTTTTATCTACGGAAAAGACCTAGAAAAATACTAGAAACTAGAATCGGAGGAGAGAACACAAGGTAAAGTGTGTGTGTGTGTTTCAATCGAGACTCGTGCGTATAGTTGTGCTAGGACCTTTTCGAATTTTGCTTTCAAAACCACACTCTCACATCTGAACAAGAAGACAAGGGCCAGTGGGTATTTTTGGGATGGGTTCCCAGACCTTGATCATAGCAAACAACAAACAGTGTGTGTGTAACAGTGTTCCTATACAGTACAGTACGGCAGTTGTAACATTAGAAAGGACATTTTGTTCCAAACAGTGCGGTTAAGTGCGTTTTTATATTATCCATCGTCTGGTTGAATCTAAAAACTGAAACAGTGCATCATTTGGTGAATAGAAAAAAGAAATCGAAATGTATGTAATGTCCTGTTGACAAATATTTTCAAAAGAAACACGCACGATAAATAAAAAGATACGAGTGTGGGTACATATTTAGCTAAAAGAAAACTGTTTAATATGTCATCACCGAGTTCGAGCAACACAGGTGATAAAAAAGTACCTGGCGGATCACAACAACTTGACAGGAGTTATCCAGAGAATTTAGACGAAATCGATGCATTGTTTAAGGATAGCAATAAGCAAGGTGAATTGTGATGAATTTAATAATTTTGACGAATAATTGTATCTCGACTGAGTTACACAGCTTACTTTGACCAATCAGATTGCAAGCTGGTTTTGGTTTTTTTATTGGGTAACTACCACTTTTTTAAGGGTAAGCCACCCCTCGTGAAATATTATATTATAAATCCATGAAGGGTGTGGGTAGATATCCACCCTCAATGTACAATTAATTGGGGTGACCGTGGTTGTAAATAAAATGGCGAAACTCTTTAAAACCGAACACAGGAAAGGTCTGGAAGAGAAAAATGAAAGTGCAAGTAAAGGAGATTCAATAAGAAAGTGTGGATTGCTTTTTTTATTACACGCTCAACAATTATAAAATTATTAGTTTTTTTTAATAAAGTCCTGCAATTGTTTGTGGTTTCTAAACTTTCCCATAGGCAAATCGCGAGATCTTGATGAGCACATAATGCCACTAAAACGAATACGACCCCAGCAAGTCGAGAGCACAATACACTGATTGTGTCATCTTTAATCACTTTGTTGGAACTACATATCGCTTAGTTTATTCTGTTTGTTCTCTTTCGAATTGTGGTCGACTATGATATATGATTTCGAGTCCCAAAAACAAATTTGCCCTTTTCAAAGTCATTTGTGAAGCGTGATCCGTTCCATTATGGAATCACGGCTAAGAACCACATTGTTAATAAAATTTAAGTCCAACACCTCTTATTAAACCACCCTTTGCATAGAAAATTATGTAAAACAAATCAAGTTCCCCCAACAAAACAAGTGCACACTTCGTTTGAATCAGTCAGCGTGTGTCTTAGCTTTAGAGTAAATTTACATCATCGTTAAAAATATGTTGTTGCACAGAACTGGAAGATCGATTTATGTCACTCTCTGTTTTTTCTTAAGTCCTATCTTTCTGGATATAACTAATCTAATAGTGTAAAACGATATTTTTGTTGGTAGCCCCGAGTGGAATATCTCTGTTCACCACAGTTTTCAAATGCCAAGCCAGGCGAGGCTAGTTCCTCTGCTTTATCGTTTCCATGTATGCCCCTATGCCTTGGAATCCAAACTAAGACGATAAAGGAAATACTTCTTAGATGTGTTGCAATTGTATTGAATCTCTTCTAAAGGATGTCCATATATTTTCCAGAATCGCGGAAAAGATTTCCGAGTCCATTTTCCGAGCCGAAGTTTTCCGTCACCTCTTCATTCTTGCATTTTTGAAACTGTACTGGTGGGTACATTTCTAGGCCCGAGAAATCGACGATTGATCAGATCTTCACTTAACCCCAAATCCAGGAGAAGACCTCAGAGTTCTAGATCTCTACCTACCACTTACTTATTGGTTTTCAGGTTGCATAATATGATGTGTGTAAATAGAGATAAGCCATTTAGCACCATGCCTAGTTTTATTATTCCTGCACTTTCGTCAAGTTTCTCTTCCGACAAGTTACAAAAAGACATCGCCTAAAATACCGATTGCGGTATTAGACAGGCCGATCCACTGACATGGAGTTTCTTCAACTCAGAACAACTACTTGGTTACACAAACTACATTGAGATTATCGGTAGAAGGGAAAAGCAGCCACCAGCTCCTTCGCGAACATCGAATCAGGAGCTGCTGAAATGGGTCTGGTTGTACATAAATAGGAAAAACAAAGTATGTAGGTGGTATCTACGAGCACTGAGGCGCAGCACCGACATCTCGACCAGAACGTTACGATGAATAACTTTAAGGTAATGAAGGAATTCGTCTACCGAGACTCGGTATTATTAGTGCGGAGTTCTAACGCCGCTGTTGCAAAAAGAAAATAAAAATAAATAGCTGGCGCGACAGCTCGGAATAAGCCAAGGCCTAGCTATTTAGCAAGCCCCTAACGAAAAGAATCAAAAAGGCGATACAAATGACCCTCATCATCCCCGTCTTACTGTATAGTGGAGAAGAATGGACTTTGTCAAAATCGAATTAAAGCGCAATTGAAAAGTTCTACGTTGGACATCCAATTTAACCTACCTGCGTTGTCGGTTCATAACTTAAAGCGGATGACGTCATGTCCGATGGCGCCGGGAAGTAAGGGTGATTTCAACCAAGTGATGCCCCATTCTGCGGGCTGGGACCGCATAGAATTCAAGAGATGCTGGGAGGAGAGGAAGAATGCAAAAGAAGAAGATTGTGGGAACAATTCGGGAACTAAGACCGGAAGAGGTGTAAAGCCTGCCCAGTTGTTGTGAGATAAATGTGGGACACACCAGAATCCTATCAACTCACTGCAGCCTTCCGAAATCAACAGACACGCTGCCCACCGAAAACGACTTTAAAATGGGCTATAAGCACAAGCTACCGGACGGAATCGCCTAGATGCAGCGCGAAGTCCTCTTTAATAATTCTATCTCTATCTTTACGGCTCTAAACAGCCGAAGGAGTCGATGCCGGTGTCTTTTCCGAAGATCTGTATATCCACCACTCCGCCAGTCTCCCCAACCACTGTAGTGTCTTCCAAGCCGAAGTCACAGCTATAAATCAAGCCACCGCTTGGCTGAACGCTAACCCAATATCACGCAGGGATATTGCGATTTACATCGACAGTCAGGCTGCGATCGGGTCCCTCGTATCCAACCCAATAATATCTAGGGCAGTGAAGGACTGCCGGGTGTCTCTAAACGAGATCGCTAACCAGTATAACGTCACACTCTGTTGGGTCCCTGGTCACTGCTACATTCAAGGGAACTGTGCGGCTGACGTATTAGCTAGAATGGGCTCCCAATGTACGAACGGCAGGAAACTCCACCATGTGAAAGCGCCTATGTCGTTTGTTAAACACTTGGCTCACACCGACGTTTTTTCGAAAGTATATCGTAGATGGCAATACCTTAACTATTGCAAAAATGCCAGGCTTATCTGGCCTGTCCTAGATCTGAAAAGATCAAAAGCATTAATACGACTTAAAAGAGACCAACGTTTCAATACTAATCAACGTCGTCACGGTGCACTGCATCCTAGGCAGGCAGGCTCAACGCCTGCGGATAGCATGTAACGATTTCTGCAGGACCTGCGGTGACGAGGAAGAGGAGGAGTCCAATGAACACTTCCTCATCAAGAAAGCCAATAGTTCTTTAAAGATCTAAATGATCTGAACTCCGCAAGCTCAGCCGATCTTAACAACTACGTTAGAAAATTTAAATGGTTTCAGAAGTAAGCAGGGTATACTCCAGTACTCAGTGACATCACAATGGCCCTACTTTCTGGTCTAAGTGTGCCTCCTCTTGGAGGGACATTTCTAACTAACTAAGGTTTGCCCAGCAATAAAAATCAGCTACGCATTCTAACCGGTTTCCTAACGCGTTATTGCATATTCAGGAGCATCTCAGAAATGTAGATTCTGCAGCAACGTCGAGGACATCTTATGAACTGTGAAGCACTGATCCACGAAAGAAGAGAACATTTGGGAAAGTATCAGCTCTAAAACGTAACGCCCATTGTTTGACCCAATTGGAAAGCTTCTATTCCTCAGAGCAATTGGATTGGAGGAGTTCGAGTATTCATCGACTAACACGACAAAGATTGTATTGCGTACACACGTTGATTTCTAACATCTAACATGGACAATGTTTGAAGTTCTAGGATTCGCTTGAATAAAGAAGAAAAAAAACGGCATAGGGTTTTGGACGTTTTAAATGCCACTCTATAAATTCCCAAGGTCGGAATTTAACGAGTTTGACGGAACCTCATTGTACTCGTTTCTCTGATTTCTACTGTTTGTTACGCACATAGTCTACATAGATACTTCTTAGCTTAAACCTACTTGTTGATACAGCCCAAATCATTGTGAGAATTTTTCTTTTCAAAACCAACCCTAAACCACTTTTTTTTCGTCTTTTTTGTTTGAAACACTATTCTCAGCGATGTAACATTACAAAAGTGGTCATGTAATCTAAGCTGTGGTAAACTGGAAAAGAACTGGATTTTTCCTTTAAAAACGCAACGCATACATATGTATGTATGTAAATAAGAAACAAATTTAAGAATTGTTGTGTGCTTTCTTCTTGTTATGAACAGCTCAAGTGTAACACAATTAGGAAGACTGCTATTCTTATGCTTACAATCACATCGCAATTCGCATCTCAAGGAAGACGCATCCTTTCAAAACTCTACAATACCTCTATTTTCCCACTGAACTAAATTAAACATTGTGTACATATAAATATAGATTGGCTTGTAGAACCCCAATTAACTATTCAAAAAAAAAAAATTCCAAGTAAAAAAGCGAAGCGGTTCCCCTCTGATTCTTCATCGTCATCGTTCTCAATCGAGTCTGGCCTCTCCATCGAGAGTCCCCATCGGTACGCTATCTGTGTTCACACGACAGCTAAATATTTTTATGAATGGCAATTGGAATTTACAATGATTTGTAGGAGTAGTTTACCAAATCTAAGAAAAGTACACAACACACATCTTTATCTAGTTTCGTGTTCCTTGCATTTGTACAGCCATACACGACGCTGTTGTCGAGGGGGTTGTGTTGTACTGTTGTTGCTAGTACTCGTTTTAGGGGTCTATCCTGTCGCGTTTCGGAAATTCTAAAGATATCTTTGATATTTGACAACTACCGTTATCACTTGAATTTTTTTTTTTTTTTTTTTTTTTTTCTATTTTTCTCGATTTTATCTAAATTTCTCTTCCCACTTGCATTCTCGTCTGTTTTCTATTTAATTTTGAAAATCAGTTTGTCTTGAGTGGTGGTGCGTGAGAGATTCTAAATTGTCTGTGTGTGAATTGGATGCATTTTGTTTGTTTTTTGGTACGCGTCCGACCGTCCTCTAATAATTGAAAGTGGAGGTGTTAAATACGGTGGTCTGGTCCCTTATTAACACTTTTATGACTTGGAGTTGAACACATTTGATTATTGTCTATGAATGAAATTGTACAGATATGTACACAATTAGTATGCGTAGTCCTTTTTGATTCAGTCAAATTAGATTGGATATGTACATAGATTCATTAGCGGATTGTGTTAACAATGTTAATTGGGTATCCGACTCGGTAGGGTATTGTTTTCATTCATTTTGACTTTTCGTCATAATCTTGTTAAACGCCAGTGACAATTAGTTGATTAGTTTACAGTTTCATGAGCTTCTACTTCGAAGCCAGTATAATAATCCTTCAAGCCATTCAAATCGTGTACTGCGTTGCTTTGTAAAGCTACATATTTACATATATACTCGAGTGATTTGAAAGCTAGAATTCAAGCAGAAGGTGTTCTTTGAAAGGACAGTTGTTAAGCACACCCTACACGATACCGCGTCTGGAAGCCGATTTCGGATACTTAACTTGGCTGCAAAGCGCAAAGTCATTATGACCGGCACACACGATCTCAAAAAAAATTCATGCAAAACTCGAATTGATCACATTCCGATCGACGCAACAGCACACCTCTCGCGTTCTAGATGTTCAAATCCTTCGAGCTGACAATCCAGTCAGCACGCTTCAAAGAAGAAAATTTACTGTAAGACATGAAAGGGACCGCTAAAATCTTCAGCAAGCGCATATCCTAAGGTCTCTTAACAACTCCTGTGTCACCACACAATGCTTGCACACTATTAAAACGTCATTCGGTTTCACCTACCTTAAGCGAAACACCTAGCTTACATTGCTCTGTCAAAAAAGCTCCGGACTAGTGGAGTGTCACTGCCTGAGCAGTCATCGATCGTTCCAATCTCGAGCGCGCTGTTCCCAGTTCTCCAAAACAATCTCTCTGCCCTCCTTGATAGCTTGGTAATTAAAACGAAAATTAGGTCCTCCTCTCGAAGCTGGAGGCTGTCATTGTGGAATCCTCTTGACAGGAGCATTATTGATATGACAGAACCATTGCACTCGAGTAGTTCTGGCCTTTTGGATTGCATTGACATCTTGATGCAGTTCAGGCGATTGTATCTTCTCTTCCATTCACCTTCTTCGCATACGACTAAGGATTCTTCTTTCGAAAATGTTCAATATATGCTTGTATACCCATTTACATATTTCGCCCACCCGAAGTAGCAGCAGATTCAGAGAGTAAGTCTTCGTCGAATCGTAAAATCACGGCTTACTCGTTGTTCACTTGGGTTTGCCCTCCTCTAATTGAAAGCTAACTCGTTTCGCCTGTTTTTAATTGTCGTAAAAGAATCCGTGAGAGCTCCGAAAATGACGAAGTAGCCCAGATAAAGTGTAATTTTTATGGGCACCGTTTATTCCATCAAGGAAATAATATTTATTTATCGGTGAATAGTAATCGATACCTAAGATTAGATCTCCTGTGCATTCATTGTGCTAATCATTCAACTAAAAACTCTGGAGACAACTCGTTTGCAAAAACCAAAAGGATTTTAATCAGAATAAGAGTCAATAACCAATTCTTCGATACAACCCCTTTTTCGTTGAAAAAAAAAATCTGATGGCAATCCAGTTTGTTATGCAAACACTAAGTAGCCCGAATTTGATTTCAGAAATTAACAGCCTTTCGGAAACTCTTCCTCTCGACAATGGCAAGCAACCATCAGGTTTTCCTCTTCTTAATGGATTTTCAATTCGTAGGTTAAAGGTCCCAAGTCCTGACATTGCTGACATTGTTGAGTGATCCCTTCTTCGCTTTTGCCTTCCCGTTGTGATCCCTATTTTCTTTTATTGCTTGTTATCAAGCGAGCCATTGAAGGGCGCAATGATTTTTTTTTTCCTTTTCATATTCCTTACATTCCCAGGACAACTATCTACTATCCATTCATCCATGTGTACGTTCTTTTCTCGAACTAGATATCAGCATATCGGAAACCCAAGGAGTACGCTATGGTAAATGCAAATGGTTCAATGTGGCAAAGGGTTGGGGTTTTATTACGCCCAACGACGGCGGACAGGAAGTATTTGTACATCAGGTAGGCAGCGCAGAAAGGATTTATTTTGGAATAGGATAATTATTGTTTTCTTTCCGATAGAGTGTCATCCAGATGACCGGTTTTCGTTCATTGGGCGAACAAGAAGACGTTGAATTCGAATGCCAGCTGACCGAACGTGGCTTAGAAGCGACACGAGTATCGGGTCGTGAAGGTGCCGATTGTAGTGGCAGTACATTTCGTCCTAGACCCAAGAAGCGATACCGCCGTGTGCGTTGTTACAACTGCGGCGAATTCGCCAATCACATCGCATCGAAATGCCAGCTGGGACCACAACCGAAGCGATGTCATTTGTGCAAGAGCGAAGACCACTTGTTTGCCGACTGTCCAAACAAAAAGGTTTGTATATTTGATGGGTGTTGCTGGGGGTATTTGAATATTTCCCATTTTATTTCAGACAACAACCGAGAGCAGTGGACCAGGCGACGAGGGAAATTCTGAAGAAAACCCAATATAACGTGATGCGGTTTGCAAAATTTACCGCGAATTACAACGGAATGAAAAAAACATAAAAAACCCGAGAAAAAAGTTTGTGGTTTAATGCTCGAAAATCCTTGGTAGACTTCATATCCCACACAAGACATATATTTAATAAAAGACATTATGATTTAAATGACACAAGTATGTAACCGAAAACCGCTTTACACATAAACCAAGGATTTTATTTTAGTTAAAAACTAACTTAATTATTATAAGGAAATTATTAGAGAGAAATTTCTTGAAAATCTATTTTAATATTAGAACTTTATTTAAAAATAAAATAAGAGAAGGACGGTCAGAAGGAGTATAATGCATGCAAACGTTTATTCTTTTATAGAAGAGGCAATGCAATTTAATATATAATATTTAAATTTTCTTTATATTTGGATTGTAAGCTATTTTTGTAAGTAAATATGAATACCATGGATCATTTTAAATTAAAATTACTTTTTCAAATAACCCTTGTGCATTTCCACCAGTTTGTTGGATTTCTTATTACGTGCCAGTGGGAAACTTGTCAGAAGTCAAAGGACATCTAAATAGAGAATAGAGAACTTTTTAAGCTTGAATTGGAACTTAAATACTTACTTAGGTGCCGCTGCAGTTCGGGGTGAACCTGAGTCTCAACCAACAAGCTTCTCCAGGTAGGTCGGTCCACTTAGTAATTCAAATTTTTTTGGAACTGGAACCGCACGGTTGAGATCATTTGCTACCTTTTCGGATCCGAGGAGGAGTGTTTAACTAAAAACATTTCTCCCCTTTTCTCGTTAGCTATCGCCAACCACTTTCCAAAGGAGTTGAGACCCAAACTACAGCTAAGTTTGTGACACCCAATGTTCACCACTTGGGGATAAGAGTAGAAGTAGGTAGACAGAGGTCATCATCATCATCATCATCTTCCAATGGTCGCGGATAAGATCGCGAATACAAGCTGCCGAAATGAGATTTATTCGTTGTATTGCTCGGGTGACTCGCCGAGATCGGGTTAGGAACACCAGAGTACGCGAGGCACTCAATGTCGAGCAGCTACTTCTTCGAACGGAGAGGTCCATACTTCGATGGTGTGGGCACGTCAAACACATGTCCCCAACTCGGTTTCCAAGACGTGCCATGGAATTCGTGCTATCGGGTAGGCGTACCCTGGACAGGCCTAGGATGAGATGGCTGGACCAAGTCCGAAATCTCACCTCTACCCGTATGACGATAGCTCCTGAAGATTTAGAGTCGATGACCGAAGATCGAGAAATGTGGAGAGTCCACATAAGCTCCCTAAACTAACTAACAAAAAAAAGAAAGAGGTCGCTTTCATATGGAATCATATGGAAGCTTGTGCATGTCACATTACCTGAAACTTTTTGGAAAGCACGAATGCAAGGGACCCGTCGTTTTTAACGTTCGTTATTATCCACCGAAGTGTGGTGAAGTGCGATCATTCCAGTGGCCTTGAGGCAGGATAGTTGAAGCCATATAGAGGAGTTTGGTTGTTATGTTTTGGGTGCTACTCGGTTTGTCTTAATTTTTCTTTTGCTGGCGATAAGCACTGCGTCCGTCGTTTCTCGCTAGTGTTAGTTTAATAGACAATAGCCAACTTCTGGCTATTTGGATGATTTTAGTGCAAGTTTCTGAAACGTGTCACAGGGTAATATGTCCCAGGGTAAAACTAGGAATTTAATGTTTATCTTTTACAGTTTATCATATAAACCCAACTCTCGATACAAAGTGACCGCCTTGAAGCCTTGTCGCACGAGTAGACCAATGTCACGTTTAATTTTTTGCTTCAGCTACAAATAGTTGCCATGAGAAACCACGCAGAATAACTTCTAATAAAAATTCGAAGATCATCTAAGTTTTCCCCAGCCTAAAGGTATCGCCAAGTGCGGATATATTCCGCAGTACAAAACTTCTTTCTCCAGTTATCTGAAAATTACTTATTTTTCGAATTTAATATCCGGCTACTAGGTGCTTTGCATACGGCTGGCGTCAATAGAAGACCATGTCCGAATTTCAAACAGCTTCGATAGAAACAATTGGCAGTTTGTGACGAAGTACATACATACAAATATGTTGGCATATTATTCTAAAAACACCGAGCTCTCACTTGCAATTGCCAACCTTTCACCCTACGATGTCAATCTATGATTTTCATTTTAAAGCACAACTAGTTTTGTGTACCTATACTTAATTTGAAGATTGATGGTTCAGTGTAACACAGGAGTATCCTTCCTCCCTCCTTTACACACCAAACACAACAGTGCAACTTTACCGACTTCCTTGCTGGAAATTGAGTTTGTTGGTGATGTACAATTTGCAAAACTATTGTTTTCTTTTGCCCTGATTTTCAGTTAAAATTGCGTATCTATCCTCTCGGCATCACCGTTTCCAGAGTTTCTTTTGCCAGTTGAAAAGTAAAATCTGACATCTTGCTTCGAAAATTAATAATAGTCCTCGATTCCCAGAAACTCATTTACTTAGCTACCGCTGCTGGTTGCAAAAAGTTAGCTCTCGACTGGTTCCTCTGTTCATTGTTCATGTGTCGCTTGTGCTCATAGAGGGCGGAGTATAGATTTACAAAAGAACATTTCGACAAGTTTCCCCGGAGAAACTTGGCGTATGTTTGCACGAATATGAAATTAATGATGAAAGCACGACATGCAAATGAATTCCCGGCCAAACAACAACCTTCTGCAGATGGCTTCTGCCGCTGCAGGAGTGCCACGAAAAGTTGTCTCATTCAATTGATATGGAGGCGAAGAAGTTTTGATTAATCGCGTCGTTGGCTCTCGAATTCACCACACCATAGGTGCAAGCTCTCGTAAATCTGTGACTACTCATTGAATACATTATTCAAACCGAAGGAGATGTATTTGCACCCGCAAAGACAAAGAGCTTCAAAGTCCTAAGAACGTCGAGTGCAGATGGGGGAGCTTGGAGTAATGTCGTAACATTGTCCTAGAACTCCAGCCATGTCGAATACGATTGTAAAACAGAAACGAGAGAAAGAAGAAAATGAGAGTGTAACCTAAATTACAGCATCGTCTTACATGTGCGAGTGTACGTCGAAGATGAAGATTTTCTTGTGCACATCCTTGCTGCTGCCACTGAGACCGATCTTAATTTGTCCTGCCCTCAAAAGTTGAAGCAAATTGTGTTAGCACGGAGAAGGCACGATGGGGGAGAACACACATGCAGACATACGAGTATGCTCCTTCGCCGTCTCGTATGTGCACATGGTAGAAGTTCATGGAAAAAGTTCAAAGAAGAAAATATTCTTCTTCCTTCTGTTCGGCAAGTTAAGTTACGAAATGAAGGGGAGCCGGAGCCGGAGCCGAAGCCGGGCGGCCATCCTCGTTTTTCGCCCGGGATGCTTGGGATTTGTTGAATATTTTTATTCTGTGTCCCTCACCCGAGGGGGTGTGGGGGTGGAAGGCAGTGGCAAATGCTAGGAATTTTCGAAACTGAAATGTAATATAAGTCCTTTAGTTGTAAATCGTTTAACTGGAACATTCCGAATGAATGGGAAAATATTCTTTTTCGTTGGTTAGCTGCCAAGTGTGAGCTTTTGATTTTATTCAGATTTTTTGCTATTCCTCCCTTTTTGTCAGTTTGTTTCGTATTTTATGGGTTCTTGTACTTTGACACTAGTTTTGGGGATACTTTTTCGGGGAGGGTGAGCGATATGGCAAGGGTTTCGCATACATACACATAAATGGTGGTTTCTTGTTTCCGCTGAATTGGGTCTTGTTTGCTGGTTTTTCTGGAAAGGAAATCAAAGTTCACTTGGCTCTTTAAGATACGGCGTGTGGAAGTGTGAAAATATTGACTATTGGTACACCTGATTGGATAACGTATAGAATGACAGAGGAACATTAGATTGGCAATTTTTTTTTTTTTCCAAATGAAGAAGTCGATACGAATTGCAGGAAAGATAAACGGATGCATCGATAAGACTGGAAATTAATGTCTTTTATCAGGTCTTTCGAGATAACTTGGTCTACCAGGCGTCCTGATGTTGGTGGGACAGTCCCAATTTTTAACCCTGTTTCGATTTCTATCCCGATTTTGTTCCGACTTATCCTACCTTATTTTCAATTTTTTATTTAAATTCATTTGAAAAAATTGACCTATTCAATAAAGACAGCATGGCGAAAGGAAAAACTAGCTTTTCAATTGAATCGTTGGAAGCAGAGGCCGAAGTACCAAACTTGTTAATGAGTAACTCGTTATCGAAATGTGACGATTTGGCATTACCGCTTTATTTATCTATCATTCGATCACTCCACTCACTAACTCGTTATCGATTGCGGTAATTCGGCCTCAGCTTTTTTAAAAAAGGGTTCAATTTGTCAGACAATTATGTTTGCACTTCTAAAATAAGTTCAGCTGACAAATATGTGCAAAACGTAGTTCAACTACTGAGAAAACCCTAAGAATCGGTTAAAATGTTTCACATAAAAAAAAAAAAAAAATAGCTGGCGCGACAGCTCGGAATGAGCCAAGGCCTAGCTTCTCGCAACCATTCATGTTGTGCGTGTTGTATTGTTTGCACGAATGGAAGGGACCTACAATTTATTGCCGACTCCGAACGGCGAAGTGAGAAGCTCTTTCATGATAGATTATACTCCCGGAGGCTTGTCATTCCCCGACGAGAGGTGGTGCCGCGAAAAACGTTCGGTGTTCCTGGCTGGGGCTCGAACCCACGCCGCTTGGTCAGCAGTCCAACGCACTAACCACTGAGCCACGGCGACCAAAATGTTTCACATATGCCACAGTATTTTAGGGTTAGCGATCCTCGATGAGAGAGAAGAAGATTATTTTATTCGGTAGGATTAATTTAGATGAAGTTAGAATGATTATTATCTATTATGATTTCAAGAGATTTAGGAAAAGTTCCTTTACAGCTTTAATACTTTGTATTAATATATGTATATTGTATAATAACTTCCTCGATGAGATATACATAGACGAAAAGGGGCGCATTCTCATGCGACTGAAAGGATCTATTGGAAATGTCATATTCAAAGTTTTAAACTTTGCATTAGCGAGTGGAATCAGAACTGAGATCACTTGAAAAATCGGAGAAAATGTTTCACATACGCATCTCATCCTCGATGAGATATACTGTGGGCGAACATTTAACCCTTTTTTACATTATCCGGCTGAAGCACATCACATTTGTAAGCAAATAAGTGGTTACACATGACGTTACCGCGGGTGTCCCACAGGGGCCGGTCCTTGGGCCTCTTCTATGGAACATAATGTATGACGGAGTTCTGCGACTTACGCTACCACAACGAGTGAGGGTGATCGGCTTTGCTGACGATATTGCCGTGGTTACCGTGTCCAAACACATCTACGTGATAGAGTCCACCACTAATGAAGCAGTCGCCAAAATCAAAAATTGGCTAGAGTCTGCCGGCCTAGAACTGGCTGACCACGAGACCGAGGCTGTCTTAATATCCAGCTGAAAGACTGTGGAATACGCAAGTTTCCGCGTTGGAACTCAAACCATCAGGTCTAAGCGGGCATTAAGATACCTGGGGGTAATGCTCGACAACAGGATGAACTTTCAAATACACGTCGAGTTCGCTAGCCAAAAGGCAATACAGACGCAAGCAGCGCTTTCCCGAATCCTGCCAAACATCAGTGGGCCTGGACCACGCGGGGACTGCAACTACCACCTTACACAGTTCCTTTCCAGGCACGCCGGCTATCGAAAATATCTCCACAGATTTGGACACGATAGCTCGCCCTTTTGCCCAGAATGTCCAGACGAAGAGGAAAAGACGCGGAGCACGCAATGTTCCACTGCCGGCGCTTCGTAGAAATAGAAATTAGACTGCCAAGCCCGCAGCTTCTATTAAGCCAAACAGCGAGGTCAGATAACGACTGGCTGGAGGTCTACTCATACATAACGAGGGTGCAGATTGAATTGAGAAGGCTCGAAAGATTAAGAAGGGCCGACACAGTACACAACATAGCATAAATTGCTAACCAGCCCCGCGAAGTAATACCTAACGGCAGTCCCGCGGGGAGAGTGGTAGAAGTGTGCTGGGTGTGGATTAGTACGTAGGCGCATTCCCGGAATCGTGTAGCCGGGGACATGAATCGTACATGCTAGTAGCACGGGCCGCTAGTATCTTTAGAAGATTACCACATCCCTTGGCCCAACAAAGAAAAAAAAAAAAAAATGGTTCTCTACGACACTTTTCAACATTTATCGCAGCTACAGGGTGTGTTCGTTGAACCCAGCGGTTTCCTCAAAAGAATACATTTTGGTACATCTATGTAGTGTATTCCCCGTCTGGAGTCTATCCAATGGATTAGTGTCCTCTATTTTCGGGCTCTTTTCTTCTATGACCTCGCCGACATTGTGAATATTGACGTATCATACGATGACGATCATACGATAACTATATCAGGAAGTCCCAATGCATTACTTCAGTGAAGATACGCGATATCAAAACTGTGTGGTTTTGTCATTCCAAATTATTTTTTTTATTTTATTTAAAATTTTTTAAAGCCGACTGGAGAAAATGGGAATCGAAATAGATTGTTCATTTTCATTGCACCCACCCAGTAAAGCATTCAGCACTGGCTGTAAAGTAATTCTCGATTTCAATTGCAAGACGTACTTAAGTGGAAATTCTACCAAAACCGATTGCACTTGAAAAAACCACATGAACTTCCACATCATTCCAGTTAATTGTTCAACTCCATGGAAAGATACACTCCACACAATCAAAGCGTCTACTTCTGTTGAAGTTCACCCCTTCTTGGTAATCACATTACTTGCACACAATCTGTTCATCTTAACTCTTCCTTGAAAAAAAAAATTCCTGGCAATGTCTTTGTTGAGTTCTACATTGGCCCCTATTACAGATTTGTTCACATACATGAGCTACTTTATTTGCACTTGTGTATGCTGTGTCTCCACCCCGCTGTCTGCATGGACTCCTTTTCTTGCCTGGCTAAACTTTTATTAAATTAAATTTGTAATAGTGAGACTTGTTTAAAACACCAAACAAAACAATTCTCTTGAGGACAATATAGAGTTACAATGACCCCAGATAGTAAGAGTTTTCGCTGAGTGTTCTTGAAAAACATCCTTTAAGGAAGCTCATCGACCTGTATCTTCATTTTTTTTTAAAGAAATTCATCATTCACACGTTGTAGCAAGAATGAGAAGGAAAAACGTAGTGAACAGCCATTTGAGTTAAATAAGTATGTAACCTTTGAATAAGGTTCATAGCTTCCCTTGGCAGTTTCTGTTTTTTTTTTTTTTTTATTATTATTGTTATCATTTTCACTATTGGCTCTCAGAGCGAAAATTTCTTATTTATTTAGGAGCGTGCTGGATAAAGGATACCTCGCTATATTAGGTACGTGCAGGAGATAAACGATTCTGCAATTGCTTTCTTTTTTTTTTTTTTGCTTTGGTCCCCTTGGCTTGGAAGTCTTTTTTAGTTGTTCGCCTGGCATCGTTGTCATTGGTGTCCTCCTTACTATTTGACTTTACTTGTGGGTGTGTGGGGGTCCTTTTTGTTCTACTTTTCTGTGCTGTGCTAAAGTGTTAAAAAAGCATAGTCACGGCTGTGGAACGTCTTCGTCTAAGAGTGCTTTCGCACTAAACTGAGGGAGTATCCCATGAAATGCTTTGTTGACTGATCTGAGACAATCATTTCACATCATTTATGTGTGTTTGCTTCTCCGTTTCGTCCTCAATTCTGACAGATGGCAGAAATGTTTTTACTAAACGAATAACTTCTTGGTGTTTTATACGACCAGGCATTGCGGCACACAGGATAACTCAAGTGTGAGGTGGAAATTTATTTTCTAATATGATGTGGTAAAATGATGATGGATGGTAAATTGTATGTTCATACCGACATACCTATAAAGGTAGATGTCAAGTTGTGTGAAATATTGCCGTGTTCAACAATCTAGTAATATACGGGATGTGGGTCAACGCTTGTGTGCTTCAAAGTGAAAATATATATACATACATACATACGTACATACGTACATTCAGTTTTGTAAATTATGTGCAATGACTAAATGATGGAAAGGAAATAGATAACGCATGAAAGGTCCTGAGAGACGAAATTTGAATTTTTTACGGCATATGTATGTACATGTATTAGGTGCCGCCACCTCGTTTCGGCAACCAAGGACTAACAATTTATTTTCTGCTTCTCTGTTTGCTCTCGGATAGAGGAAGACAGGTATTTGAACTCAGAACCCTGCAGATCGCCGATAAAGAGTAGAAATATGGATGGAACGTATTGACTCATCGACATTAAAAGCAAAGACACATAGGAGAAACTTCGCATCCTAGCGCCGCCCATAGGAAGCTAACCCGGTCAAAGAGTTCTGAAACTTCTGTGTTTACCTCTGACTTCAAAGCCATTCTTTTGTTCTTTTGAAGAAGCATGCTCACTCCAAATTGCGTCACAAAGTCTATGATACTTTATGGTTTCATGTGTCTGATATACTGTGTAAGTGACAATTTTACTGCCTCACGTTAGTCTCAGGATCGCGTAGTTTAAGTCTTTGGAGATGCTTTCTCAGGAAGCTGTGATCGGTGATGATCGAAGGATATTCATATGTATACAATTTGATGACACTTATGTATGGTATGGTATATGAGGGTGAGCGGAAGGCTCTTCCGGCCTCTGTCGGGCCCGTTGTGTTCCCCTCCTTTAATCCTCGAAACTGCAGGGATGGGCTTGGCTTGGGACGTATGTTGGGAGGGATCTAAGGAAGGTGGAAACAATCATTGAGTTGACACTAGTGTACGTGTGGTCTGGCGAATCTTCCTGTTTCTTTGGTGAAGGCTAGGATGTCGCCGATTCCTTTGTCCTTGAGATGTTTCAGGTCTGGTATCCACATGGACCTCGGGGTCTTCTCTCGCATTCTCGCTAGGGCTGGGTAATGGCATAGGAAGTGTTCAAGGTCCTCTTCTTCTTCCTCACAGTTCCTACATGTTTCTGTGTCAGCGAGGCCCATTCCATGCATGTGTTTGTTGAGGTTAATGTGTCCTGTGATGAGTCCCATCATCAGCCTCAATTGCTCTCTACTTGAACTTAAAGCCTTCCTGGTGAGCAGGTTGCTGGGTTTACCCACGAGTGATCTAGCCAGTTTGCACGTCGGGAAGTTAACCCAGTGATCCTCGAAATCTTTTTGCATCCTTGCGTTGGTTGCTGTTTTGATTACTGTAAGTGCGACCCCAACTGTGTTTTCAGCGGTTCGTTCTATTGGATTCGCCCCTTCTCTTGCCAGTTCATCGGCTTTCTCGTTCCCCGTGACACCTTCGTGACCCTGTACCCAGACAAGGCGGACGTCGTTGTACCTGGCAAGCCTATTGAGTTCGTCTTTGCATTCCCTGACCAGAAGAGATCTGGATGTTGGATTTGCGATGGCTTTAAGTGCTACTTGACTATCCGAGCAGATTTCTATTTTCCTACTTTGGATGTGGCATTCCAAGAGAACTCCAGCTCCCCTCAAAATGGCAAGGACTTCTGCTTGGAATACTGTGACGAAGGGATCTAGATGAATCGCAAGTTCTACCGGTGGGTTATAACAATGTTCGAGGCGTCCGTGTATACCATTATCCCGTCATGGTTTCTTGTGTCATTGGTTCGAGCCCAAGAATCCCTTGAAGGAAATTCAGATTTAAAATTGTTGACAAAGCTGGTTTGCTTGTCTCCAAAATCGCTCTGATGGTTGATGAGTGGCGTGATCGTTCTGACCTCTTCAAAAATTGTTCGATGCCCTAAATTAGAAGTCGTGTCGAAATATCCGAGTGCCTTTAGTCTAGTCGCTGAGTGTCCTGCCAGTCTCTTTGCTTCGAGGTGTACTGGTAGGATGTTTAGGATCACATCCAAGGCAGCCGTTGGTGTCGCGGCTTGAGCGCCGGTTACTCCCAGGCAGGCTATTCACTTATGTAAATTAACCGGTCTGTTTTGATTAAATCATATTCAAAGGAAATATGGATCTGTTTAGGGATGAGACCCTGAAATATAAGTGGCCTACGCATTCTATTTTTCTGTTTAAAACACTATTGCTGTTATTTTAGTGTTCAAATCGGATCCTTCAAAAGTGCAAATCAGAAATCTATGATTATATATACGACAGGATATACTAGAACCAAACTGAAAGGCGAACAACATGTCTCAAAACACTCAGCAAAAGGGAACCGATAAAGATTGAAGTTTAATATAAGCAAGATAGCTTTTGCATCTGGGGTATTCGTTAAATAGCATGCGGGTACTTATCACATTCGCCCCCAAATTCTCCCTCAATTGCGTAAAGGCCAAAAGTGAGTTATTTCATTTATAAGAACAAATTGCCGACTTAAATGTCCCATGTAGGTATTTTAAATGGAATTGTTCCACCACTCCCAAGGGCCCCACCCAGTCGCTGCTCTTTTTCCGGGCGAAATTCCGGTCTACGCGAACATTTTTCCTCCAAAAAGGATTATTCCCCTCTCCCTAACCGAAGATAAAAGCGAATGTGTGAGCGCAATTATGTTGGCGTAGGTCTGTGTGTAATTTCGTACACATCCCTTTAATCATTTGAAAGGGTGGCATGTGGATGCTGCTGCACTCCATACGCCCATCTCCGAGAAGTCAATACCAAACCGCGCTGGTTTTGTGTGTTATTATGATGATCCTGCTCTTGAGAGAATCCATCATGCAAGATGTGACTGTGTGAGCGTTGTGCAATGCCTAAAGGGAACGCAAGCGAATATAGGGCATCTAGGCGAAGGGAAAGGAATTGTTTAAACAATCACACGACAAATCGGAACTATGTATGAATATGCATAATGTACTCTTTCCCAAGTTTTTGGTTGCAGCGCAGGAAAATGTAAGAAGAGCCACAGTCGGTCCCAACGGAGTAATGGAAATTGTTCATTTTTCTTTGCGCTTTCTTCATTTATAATCTAATTTCCTTTCATTCGAGTTCGTTCTAGTTACATCAGCAAGGACTACGTCGACGACGTCGGCGACGTGATAATGAACACCACTAAGTGCAATGAGTTGGCTCGGGGACTGGATCTAGGTCTGGGTTCCTTTTACCATGCTTCGCGAAGAAAAGCAATTAAAAATTTTAAGATTACTTTCGAAATACTTCATGCATCGTCATCCGCACCAGCATCATCGCCCTTTCTTTCTGTTGATGCAACGGAAGATCCTTTAATTGTCAAATGTTGGACTAAGCCCTGTTCCATTCTCTCTTCATGCATATGAACTAGACTTCGACGTCTGAAGCGAGGAGAATAATTCCTGAGATTTGTTGCAAATTTTTTCTTCCTTGCAGTGTTAGTTTGCAATTTTATTGCCTTCTGTTCTATTTCATCTTCCCCGCAATGGTATTTCAGTGGAGTAACAGCCATCTACTGTAAGACATATCTTGATGGCATTGAAGGCGCGAGGAAGAGGAAGACGACGTCAGTCCTGCTTTTGAATGCGTAACACATTCCGACGAGCACAGAAATAAAAGTTGCTAAACGTGAACTCTGTCCCCTATTTTGCGGTTTGCTAGAGAAAAAATGTTTTCCTTACCCAAAAAAGAATACTAATATGGAGCAGGAGCAGGAAAGTACATACATATGTACATACTGACATACATATGTTTATGTGAACTTCTACCACAAAACGTTTCCTAGTTCAACCCACAGGAGAATAACGCTAAATGGCCTCTTGTAAATGGTGTGATGTGCGCTCTCGTTTTCATTGTGGTCGTTCTGAAGGGGTGTTTTTTTCTCGGTTAGTCCTTTCGATTTTGTGTATCTCCTGGGGAAGCAGGAAGGAAATATATTTTACCCGCATAAAAGTTTACACCTTGCATTGAACTTTATTGAATCATCGGATTAAAATAGCTGAGAAATGCAACGAGACATAGCAACCGACGATATGTTCAATTTAAAATCAGTGGATGGTAAAGCTGCGCCGTCCCTCGGGTGTGGATTCGAAGATTAGAGGAAGTAGAGGAAGACCGCGGCTCAGGTGGCGCACGGAGGTGGAAGGGGACCTTTACCAAATTGGTGAGCGAAACTGGAGACAGCTGGCTAAAGATCGAGATCGCTGGCGACGCTTGTTAGTTGAGGCCCAGGTCCACAATGGACTGTAGCGCCACCTTAAGTAAGTAAGTAAGTAAGGATGGTAAAGCAGGAACTAGATCCAGTGAGTGCTGGAAAATTAACTGTCAAGTTTGGGTGTAACGAGCATAATTTTGATTTATCCGATGCACCTTTATGCAGCCTCTGATACTAGTGACACATTCCAATTACAATAACTTATTACTGCTCAGTGCAACATGCCAGTGGATCAGTATTGATTTTGACAGGTGACTGCAATTAGGGAAAATTGAGTCTTGAGGGACGTATACAGTACTTAAATCTGAAGGACTTAATCTATCATATTTGGTTGGTGTTTTGACTCTTTGGAGAAAGCAAAGTAGCTGGAAACTATGATTCCCACATCTCTAGCAAAATGTGTTCTTTGCTGATTTAGGCCTTCAGTTATCTGCGGTCCTAAATTAATTTTACAAATTGCTCTGCCTCGGCGTGTGCTGATGTTGATGTATGTTAGTTAGGTAAGGTTATGTCCAATTCTGTTTGGCAATCACTTGCAACCCGAAGAGCTCCTCCTCTCTTTACCAAATCCATACGTTTCTTATACATTTTCTGTCTGAATGCGTCAGCCTGGATCGACATTAGAAGTCTTTTCCTGTCTTTCCTCCTGTCTTTATCTGCTTCCACAGTAAATATTTACTGCAGTTAACTTTGAGTTCCACCATCATGGGGATTCGTTGATCGTTCTAACAAACCATCAACCAGGTTGTGAATTTCTTTCGGTAAAGTAAAGGGTCTTCCAATAGGATCTTCCGAACTTTGACAGTTGATAGCGGCCATATTGTTGAAGCTACATCTGTCAAATTGGATGTCATTTATTCAATCTGTTTTGCCAAATCACCATGAACGGATATAGCGTTCAACAACACGCGCAAATAATAAAATTGTTTTGTCAAAATGGGTCTTCTGTTCGGGCAACGTTCCGCGCGCTTCGCCCATTTTACTTCCTTCCGAGAGGATTATTGCAGTGTGGTGGACGAATTTGAGTCCACTGGTTCAGTGAACGATCAACCAGGCAGTCGATTTCGCGTCGCTCATAAGAACTCGGCCTTTCGCAGACCACAACTTGGCGAATTTTGCGTCGTGACTTGGGGATGCACCCGTACAAAATTCAACTGACTCAGGAGCTGAAGGTAAACGACCATAGACAATGACGTGTATTCGCTAAATGGGTTCTGGAGCAGTGAGAAACTAACCCTAATTTTCATCATCTTCAGCGATGAGGCCCATTTCTGGATGCATGGGTACGTCAACAAACAAAATTGTCGAATTTTGGACGATACCAATCCACATGAGATCCAAGAGCGTCCAATGCATCCCAAAAAGTCACTGTTTGTTGTGGATTTTGGGCTGGCGGCGCCATCGGTCCATACTTCTTTGAGAACGACGGTGGCCAGGCCATCACCGTCAACGGCGAGCGCTATAGGTCGATGATTACCAACTTCTTTTGGCCTGAATTAGATGATATGGACACCAACGACATGTGGTTTCAACAGGACAGCGCTACGTGGAGATAATGGGAACTGGCCACCGAGATCGTGGGATTTGACCCCATTAGACTTTTTGTTGTGGGGTTTTCTGAAGTCGCAAGTCTATGCGAATATGCCACAAACACAGCGGCCCTCAAAGCCAACATAACCCATGCCATCGGTCAAATTCAGCCTGATTTATGTGCCAGAGTCATGGAAAATTGGACATTTCGGATGGGCGCCACCTAGAGAAGCCGCGGCGGACATTTGAATGATGTCATATTCCATACATAATGGCATCGATAAGCCTTTCAAACGAATAAAAAATTTCGATGATATCTCAAGCACACTTTGTTTTATTTAAATTTAAAGATAGAAAGCTTTACTAAGAATTCAAGCAGTGTTAAATTTTACAAGTGAGCTGATAGCCTGTAAATTCATCTTACCCCCCATGTTATCATATGTTTACTTCTCCAGAAGCGTTAACTGCGTCTATAGTCTGATCAGCAATGTTCCGACCCCATGACATCGATGCTATTGAAAAGCCGTAATCCTATAAAATGATAACAGTCATTCATACAAGCAAAAAGCATTATCTGTTCGGAGATACAGCACGAAAGAAAACTTCTCAGATCACCCTCTCGATAATTGAATAACGCTCCCATCTCAATCCTCAACTTGACACACAAAAATAATAGTCCTCAATTAAATGAAAAGAGTCCACAATCCTTGTACACAGTTTCAATAAAAATCAACCTGTTTTAATCTTCACTTTTTGTCCAACAAAAAAATAAAGCCTCAATCCGATAGCCACCGAAACCGCACCGAATAACTCAATCTTTCCGTTCTGTTGTTCACAACTCAGGACTCAATTGAAAGGACCAACTTTGATTTTTTCTCTTGCAATTCGCCGCATGGTCATAGAGTCCATGTCCATGTGTACGAATGCATGCGGAATGGCCCATACTCTCGGTGCACTCCCAAAGCGTTTTGCTCGTTATTCTCATTTTATGCCGAATTGAAAACTAGGTAACAACATGCAATGAATTTCAATGAGTGCAGAATGCAATTTTTAAGTTGTATACGATTCTGTGAAATGGAGGAATATCTCTCTGGGTCTGTGGAAGTCTGGGGCAGACATGGTAGAATCGCTGAAATCCTTCTTCCTATTTTTTTTTAGGAAATAGATAAATCTTTAGCAATTGATGGTTGAAATTGAGGTTACACTAGGATGATTCGGACTATAAGGGATATTTGGTGATACGACATTTGAGTGTATGGCGCCAATAGGGCATTTGTGGTGTATCTATATTTTAAAGGATTTGAGTGGAGTTTTGAGGAGAATGTTCAAGTTTTCAAGAACAAAAGATATGACTGAAACGATGTCACTTGAACGTGAGTGTCCTCAAAATGTCATATTTGTCGGACTTATCGAACGTTATCTTGATAGATATCGTATTTGGAAAGTTATTTTTGGTCAGCGAAAATATCGGTTATAGCCTTGATGCAATGATGTCTTATGTAGTAGATTTCCTTAAAATTAATTAAGATGACGATTCTGTCCGAGGTTTAAAGAAAAATGAACATTTGATCCATTATGGGAAATTATGGGACAAACAAGGTCTAAGCTTCACGCAAATAGCTAGGTCAAAACGAACTCGAATCACTATCTTGACGATCAACGAGGATGAAAGACCAAGACGTGTGCATCTCGGTTATAATAAATGATTGTCTTATGGCGCATACGTCAAGCAACATTTGCTCAATCAGTAAATCTATTCTAATTCCAAAATATGGAAATATTTTAGCCGAATCGCAAGCAACGTACAAATCATATACCAATTCCATCACTTGCAACTCGATTCGCTTTGGTTCCACATCACCTACGAGATGCAAACAATTCATGTTGACTATGCAAATCAAAGTACAGAGCGTTCCTCTCGGGTTTTTTCCCTAACGGTATGTAAATTAATTCCATAGAGAAGATGGGGGAAACCAACCCTGGTCACATCGTGTGACGGAACAAGGAATATTAGTGATTTGCATCGACAATGAACGTCAACGGTAATTTGGGGTTTGGCATTACGTTCATGTACCATGTTGCTGGCGGTAAACTGTTTACTAGCCGTGCAATAATCCCCATTTGGCCTGAAGTTATTTAAGCGCAAAGAGCAGGACTGTTTTCGGATGTGTATTTAAGGAGAAAGCTTTTGAACTACATTATGTGAAGGTGTAAGCGGAAACAGGATATAGAATTATAATAAGCTTTATTCCTACTGATACCCTGTAGCCATTTTTACTGAAATTTCTAATATTAGATTTTAAATTGGGATTGAATTTCGTTTCTTGGATTTAAATTTATTTCCTGAACTAGTCATTCATTTAAAGAATAAGGACGAAAATTCTCTCAACAATCGCAATAATGGTCAGTGCTGCAATAAATGTGATCTAACAACCAGATTAATTAAGACCGCTCTGCTCATTCTCCACTAGCTCGTTAATGTATGAATAAATAAATAAAATAAATAGCTTCTCGCAACCTTTCATGCTGTGGGTGCTTTTTTGCACGAAGAGACCTACAGTATATTGCCGACTCCGAATGGCGATTTGAGAAGCTTTTTCGTCACAAATTGAACTCTCGGGGTCTTGTCATTTCCCGACGAGAGGTGGTGCCGCGAAAAATGTTCAGTGGACATGGCTGGGGCTTGAACACAGCTTGCTCAGCAGTTCAACGCACTAACCACTGAGCCACGGCGGCCACATTGTTCCATTGACAAAGCTTTTTAAAGTTAAACTTCCTTGTAATGGTAGCTCTGTTCACGACATTATTCAATTTTCGCATCCGTAGCCTTTCGAGGTAATGGTCCGAGTTAATGTTGGCATCTCGAAAATCAAGTACACTGTAGAAGTGGTTTCCGCCGGTCTAAATATGATCAGTTCGATTGGTGGTATTTTGAATTGGAGAATTTGATGCTTCAAAAATGCTAGAAATGCTCTGCTCCTCGAAAATGACTCTCCTATCTTTGCGATTTAATCACCAAGAACGTAACCCAATTTCTTATTAATTCGTCGTAAATTTTTTTGAGGAGATCATGGAAACAATCGTCGGTTGTTCACCTTTCGCTGAATGTTCCTGTGTGTACAACTGGTAGGTCAGAGGTAAAAAATTGTAGCCCAAGTACATAATTGTACCACTCAATCAACTCATTCATTTTGGTGAAACCTTTATGACAAAACAGTGAAAAAAGAAGGCATAGACAAGCAGCGTCGTTGTCATTGTTCTTTCATGTTTTAAGATTTTGTAAAGATTAAACAGCTTCTGGCCAAGAAACTGCTCCTTTAGGCCTTTCTCTCAACCGTACAACTCGTGTTCGTCTTTAAAGAACACACCACAAATATTTAAATAAATAAAAAAGGGATAAATCGTGACCCTCCTTTGAAATACGGCCGAAGGTGAAACTCGAACAAAACCAATTCAACCCCATTTCCAAGCAGCC
Organism: Matsumyia berberina; assembly: GCA_917880715.2. Classification (NCBI taxonomy): domain Eukaryota; kingdom Metazoa; phylum Arthropoda; class Insecta; order Diptera; family Syrphidae; genus Matsumyia; species Matsumyia berberina. The sequence goes on along the minus strand of OU862870.1, from coordinate 2,405,443 downwards.
TGTTCCACAAATTCAGTTCCTCTTCCCCACATAACACCATTTCTCATGTTTCATATCGTTTGCACACACAAAGGCCAACATACTGAACCAGGCGAAGGAAAAAACAACATAAAGCTCTGATCACACTTTAAAAAAGAAAACTCTATAAACTGCTTTGCATCAATAAGCACAGCACAACCAATTCGCACTGTGTTCAACGAAAATAGAAATATTTTTATGACTGGACTCTCTGTACTGCCACAATACTTCTGTATGGGAAGGATACTTATGTATTCAGCAGGCAGAAATTGTAATGTTTGCGTCTTCGCAAAGAAAAGGGAAAAAACCATTTGTTGGCCAAAATCCAAAAAATTTGGAGCGACAAAAGGCAACGCGACATCATCAACACACACAGCAGTGGGTAAGGGTTGAACGAGCATAGCAAGAGCAACACACAGAATCCTGCCAACGCTACGCCACCACATCGCATCCCCAATAAGAGGGACTACACTGCTGCTCTTCGTTCCTTAGTCGTTTCCTATTGTTGGTGTTGTAAAAATGTAGGTGAAATGACGAGAAAAACTGTGCTTCTGTGCCAGTTTCTCTGTCGATTCGGGCCAGCCGCACCCTTAAATAACCTTAAAACGGAGAAAAACCAAAAAAAAAAGAAGGAAATCAAACGTTAAACGAAAAGAAAACTCACCAAAGTTTGTTCTTGGGAAAAGGAGCGCACACAAAATGGTATTAGGCCAGTGGAAGCTGTGTGGAAACCATGTGATTGGGTTCACACTAATCAACCGCACCCTTTTGGTCTTCACATCTCACTGCACGCAAACAAGGTATACCCCGGATTGTCAGTCAATCTCCGGTCTATAGGTGCAGTGCTATGTATGACACTTTACATTTGCAATTCATGTTCTTCTTTTTAGGGGGGGAAATATGTTTACAGCTTTGCAAGATGTCCTTGCGTGAGCTATATATAAGCACTTGTAATATTTTATCTCAACAACGTTCACTTTTGGCTCAAAAATTCAATTTTTGGCGGCCCACCAACTGTATGAAGCTTTTTATTGTAGCATTTAAGCTTTTTTTAAAGGACGTCGGCATACAAAGGAGTATCGTGGAATAATTAGGATTCTACATAGCTGGGATGAAAGTTTGAGTGTTGTCATTGGATTTGGTAAAATATTTACAATATTGTTTTATGAAGAAAGGATCCAGATTTATCGACTCCCCGAGTGTTCATGCGAAAGCATTATTTTCCAATTACTATAAAAGGTCGCAAGTTGAATTATTGTTCAGCTGATATTTTGATCTCTCTACCAATTTAAGGCCGTGGTCAATGCAGAAAGCAGTTGCATTAGAATACGACGAGTGATGAAGATGATAAAATGCACTAGGAAAATACTGGTGTGTTACGAAAAGTCTTTCGGATACACAAACGGCCCTTTTAACCCTACGTTTCAACTTGATAAACTCAAAATCCTTGCATTTCTGGTTCAATGCCATTCAGGACTTGGCACGCTACATTAGACACTACTTTGGTGGGTACCAGGCGAAACAATTAGGGAAGGAAATTATTAAGAATTTGACTCGAAAAGGGGAAAAGCGAGGAAAGACGCAGTCAGTCTCTGTCCCTGAACGGTCCAACTTCCCTTTATAATTAACACGAACTAAAGGGCTTATGATCACCCATAAACGAAAGAGGCCGAGGAGTCAATATAGAAGGCTCTGCCCACTCTATGTATGTAATGTGGCTTGGTAATGGTAATATGTGACGCGATCATGGTCACCGAGCGAAAAAAGACCTCACCTAAAGCTAAAGGATGTCTATTTGCGCTCTTTTCCCGTCTTTAGTAGTCAGAGATTTTGAATACTGATAAGTATGGAGCTCGGCAATGAGCCTGTTGCCTATATTCTTATAGTGTGGAAAAGAAGGACTAATTAATAATGTTCTACGTATTAGAGTTTGGCAACACCGAATGGCGAATTAAGAAAATTTTTATGGCGAGTTCTACTCTCGGAGGTTTGTCATTGTTTTCGGGGAGGTGGTAATTTGGTAATTTGGCTGATATTGCTGGAATCGAATATACACATCTCGCACAATAATCCAACGCACGAACCACTGAGCCGCGGTGAAAACAACATTTCAGCTGGCACTCCAAAGTTAACATGTCCGAATCAGGTCAGGTTTTCCTGTACCAAATCTGTAATTTTCATTTATTTGACTTCCGAGTTCTGAGTAATTTCATTGGAGACTTGCAGAAGCTAAATATTCGGTGTAAATTATTTGAGGTAGGTCTTGTGTCCCTTTTCAGCCTTAGACAACATTTGTTGCCGATTTTTCAGTATTTACCCTATAACCCCTCATAACTCGAGCATGCGTACATTCATATAAACATTGAAAAGCTCATCTCTTAACTGTTATACACTCTCACTAATACCATGACAATTGATAAGAATAAACTCGAGCAACTATTCGAAAAATTCACAAGGCCAACAACAACAACAATGGTGCTTAAAACATCCCTAGATGATTGTTGTTATCCAGCGAAAGTTACACAGGGACAGCAGCAGAAGGACTCGTGATGAATTTTTAGCTTCTCAGATCGCGTGCTGATGTCAAATGGTGCCGTTCTGTGTGTTATATTGAATTTATTGTGTTTTAAAAAAAAAGATAACATCCTTTTTTTGTACTGACAAAAAGGATGCGGATATCGAACAGGAAACGAATCCAATTTGTACGCGTTCCGTTTACAATTTCCATAAAAGTGCTGTGAACTAACGATTTAATTGTCAGAAATTTACAAAAGAAAAAAAAAGTCCACAGCTGCATAACCACTGCAGTAACGTGTAACCATTGAAATTAAGTTCAAGGACATTTGATACAAGACGGTAAACACCTAGTTTTTTTGTTTTTCACCCGCCCCAAAATGCTCGCTTAAACGATTTGGGCTTTTCGCACATATTACCCGTCAAAAGGAAATATAATCTTTCTTCCGGAACGCGATTCAAATTAATCCGACAAGGATAACGGTCTACACATGTTGTAAAAGTTGATACTTTGCGTGTTAACAGAAAAGCCAGGAGAGAGGAAAAAAAAAAAAAACGGCAAATTCGAATGTGACAAATATATGTGTGTTTGCTCCGTGTAACGCGTTACGTAATCCCTACGGCGGGCGAGGACGATACATATGTACATACATACGTAGATATTTGTATTTAAAAAAGTATCCTTAGTGCACCTCCAAGCGGGTTGGTTGGAAATCGTAGCATCAACGTTCTCATCAAGTGCCAGCCTACTATCAGCGCCTTTTAACGGTTGGAATTCTCTTGTTGTTGCTGGAACAACGTACCTTCGGTTCTACAAGCGCGGAGTACTTCCTCATTTCCTTTTTCTCCGGATACGGATGATTTTCGTGTTTTTTCTTTGCTTTCTTTTCCTTTTTTTTTTCCTTGCTTCTCTTCCCTTTTTTTACGATGAGTTGCCCCCAAGTTTATGTGTGAAGACTGAGTTTTTATTATTTTTTGATTGGAAGTGTAGTTGAATAATGCAGAAAAAATAAATAAATAAATCTTTTAGTGGATAATTAAAATAGCTAACGACATCTATCATAAAAGGAAGAGAGGAGGAATGGTTTCAAGTTGTAAGGGAAATCTTAAGGAAGTGCTGACAAATGATTTCCTTTCGAATGATGGTGATCAAATTTTTATTTGTGATGCTTACATGAGTTCGGTTATTCGTAACAGTGAGAACCATTTCAAGAATATTCCTTGTAATTCGAATTCATGTGCATGCTGATGGGAATGGAGTACGGTCCTCTACCACGATGTGATGTGTATTTTTTTGGTGGATTCGCCTTTTGATAGCCGACGCGCTCAAACATTCTGAGGCTCATTTATCTGAGTAATTAATGGGGGTTTCCAGAGGGATACTATAACATATTTGGTCCTACGGCGGTAGTATTTTATTACACGCCAGGGTCTTTTCCTCGAGGTTACTATTCGTAATTCAAAGGTGACACTAAACAAAATGTTGGAATGGAGGAAATACAGCTCATTAAGCAGCGCACACTAATATTGTCAAACACATAATTTTTCATTTTTGAACTCAAATTGTTCAGGAAAACATGATTTATTCATGATGCCCTCCTTGGCTTATTAAGCATTCGAAATAGTAGCTACTTCTCTCAGAAGTGACAATGCCGTAACGCTTTTCGTTTCAAGTTTAACAAATTGCAGGTCACATTCGCCACAGCGTTCAAATGAGACGAAAAGATTTCCTTCTCAAATAGTACTAGATTCATGTTTAAGGATGATCAACATATCAACTTGAATGTATACGACGATTACATCATTCTTCATCTATGAATTTTGGTTCTATAAAACGCGTGCAATAGTTATCTGGAATAAACAAGCGAGGTCTTTACAGAACTGGTGGAAAAGAGATCGAGCGTCAGTTACGTATTTCTTCTATGAAAGCCGAATGTTTTAATACTTAGAAGGCTTATGGATTACCTATATATAGTGCGCAGTGTATTATTTTACTGTGCGATTATAAGAACATTCCGAACTCTAAAGATACAGCTGAGGCAAAAAAATGTTTCCACAATTTCAAAGTTCAATAATCATACTGACTGGCCATTTTACAAGGAGCTTGTCATTATTTGTAAAAAATATAATTTTTACAGGGGAGGGTTGAGAGCAGTGCTGCCAAACACACAAGGATCGCTGAAGAAAACATAATAAAACGGAGCCAATGGCTTTTCAGAAAGCATTCAATTCCCCTCCAGACATAAAAAAATTATGTGAGATCCTTCAAGTCATTCTTTACTTATTGAGTCATTCGGCCCCTTGTGAGTGCTAGGGTGGCAGGCATCCCCCCTATATGCCAGCATGTTAGGTTTCTAGAACTTTTGTACATACATATGCACATACATATATCGCAGCTCCTTCCAGCCTCTTCCAAGCTGCCGAAGCTCCTCATCATTTATGACCAATCCATTGCCACTTCTGCCTCATCGTATTAATACTTTTTTGGTTCGTTCTCTCTAACATTATAAGCAAATATTATCAGCGTAGTCTAGACGTTTGAGGTACATAGGTATGTAGGTAGAGGTGGCGGTTCTAAGAACCCAATTAGCGCTGGATGTGCCGTTTTGATACCATAACTCATTTGACCTGGCTGTTTGTGGGCGTTGTAGGTAGATAGACGCAGATATTTAGATCCAACCTGTGGAGTTAAGGAACAGGATTAGTTCACTAATTTTTTTCCTAGAAATATCTTTGAGGTCATCGAAGATGGGTTTGCCCAGAGTGCGAACCTCGCTAGTGCCGGACACTTGCACAAGAAATGATGCAGAGATACCTTTTCGCTGCCATGCTTGCAACTGCGGCAGAAAGTGCTGCGTGGTCTCCCACTCGCCAGTGGCCCGTACTAGCGGCTACGATTCTCGCAATATCTTGTCTTGATCTGCTTAGTAACTCGTTTGTTTTCTGTTTGTTGTAACCGGGCCTGGTCTTCCTCGCTGTTTGAGGTAGGTTCTACAATTTTATTAGGTTTCGCTGCTTCCCTTTGATAAAACATCAAATCCCCAAATTCCTCTGACAGACTAGAGCTTTACAGCCCATATCTTGTAGGCCCTTTGTAGCTAATAAAGGCTTCGATAACGATATTAAACGTGTTGATGTGATCGGTCTTACTGCATTAGCTCAAAAGCCGCCAATGGCCGCTTCAATGCTTTCCAACTTCATTAGGAAGATTGAGATCAATCTTGTCTTACCGGCTTTCTACTTGCTTCTACTAGCTGAGCAAACATTATAAAAAAAAGGTACGCGCACTCAATGCCTTCATGAGTTATCTTAGCAGTTATGGGAAGTTCACATTTTCTCGTCCAGATCTGGCTTATTGCTTATTTGCTTATTTTTGGAAGCTTGACAATCATTCCTTTTCTTCACTCGACTAGTCAGCAGATGTTGCTGATGATATCCTGCAGAGCTCGGCATAAATGCAAACAAGTTTTATTTGTTCTAAGTGCATTGAAAGGGTTGCAGTGGCTCAGTGGTAAGTGTGTTGGACTGTTGTGCGATTTGCATAGGTTCAAGCCCCAATCACGTCCAACGAATACGCACCACCTGCCGGGAAATGACAGACCCCCGAGAGTATAATTTGTCACGAAATAGCTTCTTAATTCGCCGTTCGGAGTCGGCAATAAATTGAAGGTCCCTCCCAATCATGCGAAAAATGTTACACGCACAACATGAATGGTTGCTCAGCAGTTCAATGCACTAAGCAGTGAGACACGACAAAGTCTTTCTAACATATGTAAATACATACATACATATGTAGTTGTAGTCCAATGAAAACCCTCTTTCCGACTAGCCTTATCCATCTACGCACCAACACAATCCTAATTAAAGTTCAAAATTCCAAGGCTATAAGTAGAACCGCAAAATTTTATCAATGTATTGATGCTACCCACCCCTTAGGGTAGCGCGCCTTCTGTTTAAAATCAAAGTTTGTAAAACACTTTTAGACTTTGGCAATTAGAAGGTATAATAGCTTATCGATTAATTCAGTAATCGGCAATAACAAGTCATCCCCTAGCACCATCACTTCCATTCATTTTCAACTTTTTATTAGGTTTCAGCAATCTCAAATACATTTGGCCATTCCGTTTTACTATTTTCCGGAGTGTATTAATTATTCTTCCTCTTTGCTAAAACACAATTCTTTTCTTAATTTGAAATTTCCAACCAGCACAAAAAGAATGAAATGAAAGGGAACAAAATCCGAAAAGTAATAAATTACAAGAGCAAGCAGAAAGAAATAACTTCGTTCACTTTACCGGATGAAATTCAATTATCATTGCTCCGTTTCCTTTTTTCATTCATTTTCCCGTTCGCTCTGTTTTCTACTCAGCTACTTCCCACCTTTTGGCAGTCGGAGTCGGATGAGCTAAAACATTTAAATAGCCGTACAATGACTTGGCTTGAGATGGCGTAAAATTATTATGACGTTATGAAAATACTTCCAGAGGAATGTTTTCTTTATCTCAAGGATCAAGGCAGCAGTGCGCGTTGAAAGGCGACCACCAAATTAAGCGAAGGTCCAAAAGGAGAACTTGAAACTATTTTACTCCTAAATTCTTTTCTTTAATTTAGGAGTCTTCTCACCCACAAAGCAAAACTGAGCAATAACAACAAATAAGCACCCTCTAACCCTCTTGCCGTAAAGTAAGACAAATTCGAATGCTTTGTGTGTGAAAAATCCTAGAGATAGCGTTGCCTCCCCGCACACAGTATGGTACACATACCTTTGATCCTTTGTGAGGGAGAGCTAGTCTCACAGATAGAGTATATCGCCAAAGGGCTGCCAGGCACTCGTCAAATTTAGTGTGCTTGTCGTCTCAAAGGTAAGCGAACATTTCAGTGGATGGATGCATGTTGCTACAAAAGTATCCTTCATGGAAGAGAATGTTGAGTGAGGATGGCATATGTACGTTACGTATACATATGAATACGCGTTAGCACAAAAGGATATTTCAAATTTTAAGCTGAAATCCTTTCTTGGCTGATTTTTAGAACATATGGTGCTGTGGGTGTGTGAGAAGGGATGGAAATGTGAGATGATTGCGAATAAGAGATGGTTGATTTGGGAAATGAAAGCAAATATGCATGTGAGCGGACATTCTCAAATTTTTGAAAATCCCATAATCAGAAATTGGCTCAAGCTAGCTCTGCGAATTAGTACATTAGACTTGGGAAGAGTTTAATTGGTTAAACCATTGGTCGTCAAAAATATAAATATGTTGCAACCTAAACAAATTTATCGTCTTGCAGATAAGCTCATCATGGTATTTTTCCTGTATTAACTGCAGGTGGCTCTACAGTTCGAGGTGAGCTTACGCTTTCACCATCAAGGTTCTACAACTGCCTCCAGTTTTGTACTCCGATGACGTCCTCTTCCATTTGTGCGGACCTCCTGTTCTCTTCTTCTTAGGCTGCACACACAGTGAAGCGATAAAGCGAGGCGATGCGAGAAGCGAGAAGCGTGCGTTACTTGTTTACTTGTATTCTTATGTACGTGCTCACAGTGAAGCGATAAGAGATCATGTGAAAATTTTCATCGCATGCTTCTCTCACTGTGCGCGTAGCCTTAGGTTAAATTAGGTAAAGTTGCTGACGGAAATGTCACGTCCAATATTCTCACTTTGTTTGACCACTAACTAGTTATGAAAGCAAGTAAAAGCCAGGAGTAGTGCTTTTTTTAGGACTAGTGCAGATAGCATATAGATTTCGTCTTTTTTCTTCTTCCCCATAGCCTCCGTAGAAGTTTTGTAAGGAAAATCTAGCCACGCCGCATGGTTACCTATCGCGCAATACCCAAGTAAGACGCCAATACCAGTTCATATTTTCTTGTGATTAAGTCCTTTTGGATTGATAGGCCCCCTCTTTTTGTAGACTTTCCAGTGTCGATTCAGATCTAGCTGTAGCAGATGCATCTAACCAACACCAGAATTTAAAAGCTTTTTCTACTGATTCTATAACTATTTTCTTTTATAAGGCGTTGGATGGTGTACTAGTCTCGATGAAAAACTTCGAAGAATTCATTCCTGACCCGCTTCGAACTAATAAAATGTTAAATTTATTGTTAAATGCCCCTTCAATGTCGGGCGAAGCACTCAAGGTTTATTCTTTAATCTGAAGAGGTTTTCTATCATGTGAAGCAATATCTGCTGATTTACCCTTCATTCATACGTTATGTGATTTTAATAAGTAACAATCACTCTGTTGTCTTCGATTAAAATGAAGGTAGAAGTTACAGTCAAAAGTCCTTGTCATTAAAAAAATTAAATGAATAACTGGCGCGACAACTTGAGGTAAACAGAGGCTTACCATTCGCAACGAATCGTATTACATTTTTTGTACGATTGTACGGAATTGCGAAGCCTTTTCATGACAAGTTGCAGTCTTCCGAAAATCCTTTAAAAGACAAGAGTCGAACCAGTATCAGCTCGTAGACTCGTAATAACTAAGTTTTCTTAACTGACGATATGTATGTGTTTGACTTTGAAATTGGCAGCAGTTCCGAACAAAATTGAAGTTACCCAAATGTTAACATTCTCCTTTATCCTCGAACAACGCTACCACTTAAAGTCCGTGAAATGGGTATACATAGGTTTGTATGAAGTAGATATTTACGCACACATTTATTCATCTCCACAAACATTCTCCGCCCAAGATTATTGTCTGAGGCAAAACACAATAATGCTGATTCATTTCGTACTCCAGTTTCAAAGTGATATATCAGGTACAATCTTATGATTTATTACAAGCACAGTGAAAGGTTTTGCATAATAAAAGAAGTCAGCCCCAGGACGTACGTACGAAGCAACCACAATTTATGCACGAGTTTACGTAAACATTCATTGAAATACATCGAATTAAGAACCTTTCATCTCGATAAACTCGAAGAGATCCAAGGTAAATTGCATTTATAAACTAAATTCTTTCATAAGTCATCCCCTTACCTTGACAAATGTCCTTGTTGTCAAGGCATTGCTTAGATGTCAACAATCCATTTCTGTACACAGTCTACCTTTATTATAATTATTTTTCTGAACAAAAAAAAAGGAAAACCACTGTAGATGACATCTATTGTTTCAATTTGCAAAACCCAAAGACAACATTTCGTTTGTCCTTTGCTTCCGTCGTAGTCGCTCGCTCGCTCGCTACCAATGTAACCACCACTCCCCATTTACATGTTGCATATGTTGTTGCGCCCACACCAAACACACAACAATACAATGCGAAAAAAAAAGGAAAATCACACACATAATTGAAAAATGCCATTCCATAGCTATCATGTGTCCTTGTGGGAGACTAACCACCAACTACTATCCATCTGTCAACCCCCTGTCTCAGCAGTTGTTGCTATTGTTCTCCTGCGAAGCAGCAGGAGTCCCGCCCCCCTCCCACAAATGAAACGAAGCATTGTTTCATCCATTCGGCCACATCGAGGATAGCAAAAATAAAAACAACAACGGCAAAAGTAACAAGGCTTGACCTCAGACATAGTGCACCAAGTAGAGCTGTAGGTAATCTCTCTCATTAAATATGTACAGCATCAGATATTCACAAATATAGCATTTCGCCCATTGTCCCACCCGTGGGGTGGACAGGTAAGACCCCAATACAACGCCGGTGTGAACCAAGTCTACCTTGAAAAATTTTTGTAAGTGCTGGAATTAAAGCGGGGATGATACAAATGCGAAAACGGGATATTGAAGAGTTTTTTTTTAGTAGTGTAGTATTTTTGTGCGCTTTAGGGGGATAACCTACTTAAGTAGTCGGTGATTATCACATGCAAATTTAACTAGCTTACAAAGCAACCGGGGGAACTGTTGGAGACAGCCTTGGTCGATGTATTTTTCGCTTCCACATTTTCTTTTTCCTGTTTATTTGCAGAAACGCAAACAGGTGACAGGGGTGGTAGTCGTGATAGATGGAGCGAGTTTTTATTTTCTGCTTTCTGTTACTATCACCATCACAGCGCTGTGTGCGACACAACTTCTCCTTGACCTAGGGGGAGAGTGGATGGAAAGAAAACGAAACGAATGGAAAGATACAATTAAATTCATCTCAGATGGATTTTCTACTTACATATATTTTTGTACTTGCATTATGGATACATGAAATTTCAAGGATCTGCAATGAATAACTCATGTTTAGCTAGCTAATCTTTAATCAGTTCCGTTTTCTAATGCATTTATATTAAACGCAATTTTCATAGCTTTAATATTATCCAACAAAGTTAGTCCTTTCGCGAGATTATTTCAAATTCGCAGCTCTAGGAAACTGAAAGCCATTTATCTCTCCCTTAATATTATGCGACTGCATTATATTCTTTAGGGCTTAGAAAACCCAGTGGAGGAGAAAGCAAAAGAGTATGTCGAAGAAAAAGAGATAAGAGTTGAAAGGGAGGAACTTAACGCGACGATGCGCATTAATTTCGAATCTTTGAAGCTCGCTTTATACAAGTTCGTACACACACACACACACATGTATGTATGTCGCATATTTTTGTCGATGTTAAAGCGAAACTACATACACTTTCTGTTGGCGGTAAGTGCTGAGCTAGTGATAAATATTTTCTTCTGAGTGGATCGCTATTTCTCTTCGTTAAACAGTTGAATAGCCTGATTTGGGGTTAATATTTTACACTCTGAGTTCTCTCGAATCAATAATGTTAGATTTATAAGTCATACTATGTACACACATGTGTAGATGCTCTTTCAGGCTCTGCTTTTATAAATGAATTTCGTAATATCCTATTGTAATGAAGCAAAATTATTGGGAATCACCCTCGAGTACAAACTCAAATGGAACACATCTCAAATAAGCGACTTCAATCATTCGTTTGGTCATGCTTAAGGCTGCACACACAATAAAGCGATAAAGCGATGCGATGCGAGAAGCGATAAGCGTGGTGCGCTAAGACTGTTCACTTGTATTCTTATGTATATACGTGCGCACAGTGACGCGATAAGAATTCCTGTGAAAAGTTTTATCGCATGCTTCTCGCTTCGCATCGATTTATTGCATCACTGTGCACATAGCCTAAGACAACGTCTTTAAGATCACAATGCGAATGGATCATTAGTGTAGTAGAAAAAGTTTTAGAGCATCTTTGTCTTCTGTGCTTAGCCTTAGTTTCAAGTATACTTCATTTCTATGATCAAGGGAGCTTATCTAACCCTCAACACAATTCTTGCGTTACGAACTTCAGCGTTGAAGGTTCAGAGCTAAATATTTTAAAAAGCACAAACCCCTGTTCATAGCCTCATTGAATACCGTCCTTGACAATCCTTTTGATGCAAATAAGGGTCCCGCGTGCAACTAAATGAAAACAAACGTAAACCACAAAATAATCACAGAAACGTACAACTTTTTTTTTAATTACATTTGGATTTTCATAGAAAATAACCAAATCTTAAAAGCATATGTATTTAAGTGCAGACCGCATTTCAATAAATAAATAAAGATTTATTTAAGAAGTTTTGATATAACCAAACCTTCTTCAATCTGACCAGTCAACCCTAAACGATTTGAGCCAGCAGAAATCTGCAAAGAGAAAGTTTCCATCAACCACTCACATAAGTATTGAGATTTTCCACTTGGCTTGGCATCACTTTTCGATGGAAATATCGAAATTCAGCAAAATTACCTCTATCACACTGTCAGAGGGGCTAAAGATATCAAAATACTTACTTCTCTGCCATCTTCATCTTCATTCAAAAGGACGATTGGACAAGAGCACATACATACATACAGTATCATACATCATTTCCATGCATACATTTTCCAAAACCCAATAATCTTTCACAGAACGAGGACACACACTAACCTTCCGACCACACCCCGACCATTCAAAATGATTAACGACCAACTTAAGTACTATTGGCATATCTACATAAGAAGCCGAACCTTTATGGTCGTAGATTTTATTTATGTGTGCACATTTTTCTGTGTTTTAGTATCATTCAAAACTCACATGCAAATGCTAAGGATATTTCAATTAATAATTTCTTTCTCGTCCTTGTATTTCCTCGTCTTCCTCTCTACCTTTTCCTCGGTATCCTTGTGGCTGCCAAGACAAAGCCAAACGATTATACGCTATCAGTGGTTTGGTTAGGTGCGGGGCTTTTATATTAATGAAATTACCTCTCTTACAAGATAGAACCTTTTTAAGGTTACACGAAGAGGTGAAACGGAAAGAGCAGCTATCCTTCCGTTTCACAAGTTTTGCGCAAAACTCTTCAGAAAGTATTTTGAAATGTTTTACCTAAATTATTTGGCAAAACTTTGGCATTTTTTGATTTAACGTTATTCCCCAGCACCGCAATGCACGAATTATTTAAAGTGTCCCACTAATCCATCTGTGTGTGAATTTTTAGGTAATTTAAAATGTTGCCAACGAATTTGTGACTTTAAGAATTCTTAAATTGTGTCAAGTATTTTCGCAAATGTCCAAGGAAAAATACAGAATGGAAAAAAAATAAAAATGAAGTGATGGAAAATAAAAAAAAATCGAAAACAGCACAGCGTATCTTGTAACAACTAAGAAAAAAACAAAATCCGGCAAACAAGTTCACATCCTTCGCACAGCGGCGCAACGAAGCGAATACATCCTTCTGGAAGGAAATAGAATTGCAAATCGAAACCCGTATGCACTTAACATTGATGCCCTTCTGCTAAGGAGACACATTCATACAGACGTCAGGATTTGAAACTCAATTTGTTGTAATTTCCAGCGAGGATAGGAGCATCATTAAAAATCGGTAAGTGCATTTGTATTTTGCTTTTGCTATTTTAAAATTTGATTAGATTTCAACGAAATAAGGAAAAGGACAAAAATAATTTAATATACTCTTTTTGTCGTATCCTTTTGATGACTTTTGTGTAGTCAGAGTTACAACGCTGGGTAGCGCCAAAATGACGCCAGTCAGTGCTTTTCCTATTTCTACAACTTTCAGCCATTCTCAATGAAAATGTTGAAAAATAATATTGATACCTCTTCTCCTACTTCGGAATTCCAGTAATCTTGTTTTTATTTTTTAATCCATTATAATGTGAATTTAATTTCCTATTTCTCCGGCTAACTAACATTGAAATGTTCGAACAAGGATTTTCTATAACATTCAGCTAATATACATAATTTAAACAAAACCCTTGTCAAACTTGATTTGGACATTTCTAAGTTTCGTATATGCAAAAACATATCATTTTAAGTTTAGAAAAGTTCTAGGGTTTTACCCGCTTGGAAATATTGATTGGAAATATCTATGCTCGTGTGACGATAATTGGGTGGTTATATAATTTCTTGCGTTCAATTGGCCTTGTATGTTGTCGACTGCACACAATATCAATTAAATTTACAAATTTTCATGAAAATTCTCTGTGCTTAAAGGCACTAAGGTTGTGTTATAATCGAGAAAGTCGAATATGAATGTTCGGATATAAGTTTTCATGCAAACTTTCAGTTTCAAAAAGTTCACTCGATAAAAAGTTCCACGAACATTTCTGAAAAGATGATTAGAAAAATGTTCGGTGTTGAGTGAAAAATTCTAAATTTACTTTTTAAATGAAATATTGGAAATTAAGTTCTGATACCAATTTACACTGACTTTGGGATTGACAAGCGGCTTGGAAAGATGTACATATTTAATGTACCTAAGCCCAAGATTTACAGAACTTTTCAGGAGAGTAAGTTTTTAACAATTATTTCCAATTTTCGTACAGGCTATTGCAAATTCAGCTCAAGTCTAAATCTTCTGCTCCAAATTAATTCTATATAATTTTTGGATATTACTTTTGATTGCTTTGATTGGTATGTTTGCTATATGCTACTTACACACCATACATTTTTAAAGCTCTGTAACATTTATTTGGCCCAATTTATGTATGTAGGTTAGGTTAGGTAAGTGGGCAGGCGAAAGGAAGAACAATTCGCCACACTCAGGTCAATTCAGACCCATTGTGATACCCATTGGGGGAAGAGAGTGTCCCTTACCCGTAAGAACGCTACCCAATAGTTAGTTCAAAACATATATAATATTAGTAGAACCTGATCAACTTACTGCGTCTGTAATACAAAGCACCCTGTGGATCTGATGAATCTCATTATTTGGTCCACCGGTGTATCTGATAATTCTTCAATGTCTTCGAAAAAGTGTCGTCCGAGGAACTTATTTCTTAGATGGCAGATACTAGGGCAGTGGCAGAGGAAGTGGGTTGTATCCTCATGGACCTCCTCGTCGCCACACCCCCTGCAAAGGTCTTCTTCTGTAATACGAAGCTTTTTCATATGGTACCGCAGCGTATTGTGCCCTGTGATCACTCCTATAAGTGTGCTTAGGGATTTTCTGTCGATCTGCAGAAGTCTGTCGGGCCTAGCCTTAATGAATTTTGTCCATTTCTTCCTTGTGGTTGCACAAGTGTTTAGAGAGGTCCATCTTTTGTTAGCCTCCCTTAAGGCTCTATTCCCTGCTTCAAGCTTAAGCGTGCAAGGCGGGATGTTCACCAAAGTTTCGGCTTGTTCCGGGCTTTTTGCCGAGCCGTTTCTCGCTAATTCGTCAGCGTTCTCGTTTCCTGGTATTCCCTCATGTCCAGGGACCCAGCAGAGTGTCACCTTGTACTGTGTTCCAAGAACCTTGAGCTCTTCTCGACAGCACCTCACAAGCTTCGATTTTATTTCATTAGTAGAAATTGCTTTTATTGCCGCCTGGCTGTCATTGAAAAAGGTGATATCACCACGTGGTATTGCCCTCACTGCAGTCTCACGAGCGGCTAGTGTCACTGCTAGGACTTCCGCTTGGAAAACACTGCTGTGGTCCGAAAGGAGGGCGGACTTGGAGATGCTCAGCGTTTCAGAGAAGATACCTGCCCCTACACCAGTGTCCATATTGGATCCATCTGTGTAGATAGCAATGGATTGAGCGTTTGGAATTTGCCCATTTTTCCAACCCCCCTGCTCGGATATATACTTAAAAATGGTCTTATGAAATCTTGATACGGTGCTATGTTGTCTGTTGTCGATACATTGCCTAGATACTTCTGTAGTATTGCAATATGACCTTTTGCGTTGGGTTTCCAACAGTCAGACTGGCTTATTCGCAGTGCACTGATGGCCGCTGAGAATCGTACAAAGATATCCACCGGGAGTAGGTTGAGGATAGCCTCAAGTCCTGCAGTTGGTGTTGTTCTATTTGCACTGGTAGTTCCAATGCACGCCAGTCTTTGTACCTTCGTGATGGCCTTCAAGTTAGTAATTTTGTCAACGGCTTGCCACCATACCAGGCCGCCGTAGGTCAATTTATGTATGTATGTGGGGCAGGAAATTAAATAACTTCACAATGTGTACGAAAAATAAACGAGGGGATTTTAGGAAGCGCAAAGTTAAGTTAAGAATTCTACCAGATCAAGCGAGCACAAGTTTAATAAAGACATCGATCATTTTTTGCATAATATAGGCAACTATTTAACGCTCTATTGTGGATTTCTGAAACGTCCTCGTTCATCTGAGAAGTAAGTTCAGATATCCTGCACATGAGCAGAGAAAGGAAAGGTTAGATTTCGTCACCGCAGAGAAGCACTGGAACAAATTTGCACACAGAACAGATCTTAAGATTGAACCATGAGGCACACCTTGTATTAAGTTTTCAAGTGACGAACATTTTTAACCAATCACTACTCTTTGACTTCGGTTGGACAAGAAGTTTTGGACAAGATCAACTGTTCGTTTACTGATATCATGTTAAAACTTCAGCAAAGATATCATGATTTACCCTATCAAAGCTTTAATCCATGTGAAGTCTTATATCATCAAGGGCAGTAATCATATCCGAGGCACGGTCGTGGCCCTGAATCAAAATTGCAAGCGGTTCAACAATTGATTTGAAGACAAATGGTTTGCCATGATTTTTCCAAAGGACTTAAAATCGCCTACTGACATACACACATATGTGAATAGCTATAGAACATAGATATTAAAATAAATAAATAGATAACTGGCGCGAAAGCTCAGGGTGAACCAAGACCTAGCTTCTCGCAACCATTCATGTTGTGCGTGTTACATTTTTTGCACGAATGGAAGGGACCTACAATTTATTACCGACTCCGAACGGCGAATTGAGAAGCTCTTTCATGACAAATTATACTCCCGGAGGTTTGTCATTTCCCGACGAGAGGTGGTGCCGCAAAAAACTGTAGGTGGATATAGCTGGGGCTTGAACCCACGCCGCTCGGTCAGCAGTCTAATGCACTAACCATTGAGCCACGGCGACCACGCAAAAGATATTACCTTACTAATGATTTAGAACTGAGAAAATGGTGAGCTCTATATGCAGCAGTTTTAAATGTTTCTTATGTTACTGATTATTGACGGCAAAATAAATTATTAAATACCAAAACAAGACGTGGGGTAAAATGACGTTCCGTGCCGGGTAGGTAAGTATCGGATATACTTATTCTACCTTATCACTCTCATTTCTAAATTCTTCCATGTAAGTATAGTTCCCTGCAGTTTCAGGCCCTATAAAAGTTTCTCTTCATTACTTTCGAGTCCTACGTGACCGGAAATCTTGTACAATTCGTTAAGTTTCCGTTGATTTAATATTTCCACACTTGATTAATTTGACAATGAACCAATCCTTGATCTAAGTAAACGTCTTCAGACCACAAAACCTAGTTCTAGACTACTTTTTTATTACCATTTCATTATAGAAATATGTATATACTTTCATAAAAAATGAGCAACGAACATTTTCACACTCCTGTTCCTAATGGGTGAATAAGTACCTTAAAATGTTCCAACATTACCTGCTTAGTAAATTATACTCAGATCTATATCGAATATTAATTTTCAAAGTATCCTCGAAAAGGATAAACCACGCACACTTTCACTTCCCAACTACACGTGCAACCCTTTAAAGTTTAAACATTTTTCCTTCCTTTATTCAAGGATTGGCCAGATTAGGCGAAGCAAGTTTTGTAAACAAGTTATGTTGTTCCCTACCATATTCCTTGGCTTCGTGGAAAATTCTCCACACACAATTGAATTAATTCCAACTAAATAAAAGGAAAAACCGCTATAAGCTTCTCATCTTGTCTTTTATCCACCTCTTCTTCCACGTCATTGATTTAAATGAATGTCTCTCTCTATCGCATTTTGCTTCCTCCCCATCGATCCATCGTCCTAATCCAATTGTGAAATGAAACGTCAAACTAAAAATTGCTTTATCTCCGAGATAGTTTGTCCTAAATCCATTGGCACTCATCCTTTAATCGCATATAAACTACATCTATACAACCATGGCACAAGGATAAAGGATAGACTGACTTGAATGAGATAAAATTCAAGTGAATTATTCTCCCACAAAGTTAATAAAAAATAAGACAGTCTGGAGACCTCCTTAAACAAAACAAATAATTTGCATTCAAGTTTACGCAGATCCTTGCTGTAAGCACATCGACAACAATTAACTTGAATCAAATTAATTTTTACAATAGAACAGCTCCAGATGAGCTCGTCTTCCTTGCCTTGTGGCTGTTTTCCTACGTATCATGCTCCTGAATGATAATCCTTTCTATAAATAGACTGCGGCGACTGAATGATGATATCCCTCTCTCGAACAAGCTGGTTAAAAAAAAGGACAGTCGTGTAAAAAACATCATCATATCGATTATCTCGCTTCCAAGGTCAGAGAGGTTTTCTTTCCCCTGTTAGTATCGTCACCAGAGCGGACTACACCCTTATTAACTCGTATAATTAGCCTCGATAACCTTTTGCAGGACATGAATTCATTACAGTCAAAGGGATTCACTCATAAAATTATCGTTACACAAAGAGAGGGCTAAAGTCAGGATAACTTTGGTAGAAAAGGTGCTGATGTTATGCAATCAACTTTGAGGTAACTAATATCTTTTCCCCATGAGCTGAATCAATAGATTTCAATGAGTGCGAGAGAGAAAGAAGGGGAAAAAAGATAAATTTGTGACCGCATCGAATATCCGATAGAAGAAAAAAAAAATCCGATTCAGATTTCAAGGATTCTCCAGAAGTATTACTGCTACTCTATTCCTTTTCATCTTTACATGTATGTATGTATGCACCAGATACATTTGGATGTACTGTGACCAGAGCACTTGGCAACGTCCGATTTTAATCGATTATGGTTGATGGGGGCAGTTTCACCCTCATCATCCTCATCATCGTCATCGTCGTCAGACACACAAGAAGGTCCTAAAGATTGCACACAAACCGATTCGAATGGCACCGAGCATACAAATGAGTGACTGACGAGGGGAAGGATGCACGATGGGAAGACCGAGTAGCTGGATATACGAGTTTGATGCAATGTCACCGCATCGTTGGTCGAGAATATCCTGAAAGAGAAAAGTCAATTAAGTGCCACGCTAGTCACAGCTATATTGTCCTCTCTGATCCTTATTCACTTCTAAAAATGTATGAATTTGCACATAAACGTTTGGATTCCATCTGGGTGTAAGAACAAATAGATTTATGTATACCTATTACATGGAAGTCGAAAAATGTTTTCCATCTGTAGGCTCCCGTAGTAGAGTTTATGGAATAAAGTCATTAGGAAATGTTATTGTAACCACACGTCAAAATGAGAGTGTCCTCTCAGTAAAACTAATTTCGAATTAATGACATATTAAGAATTAAGCCAGTTTAAGGCTACAGTTATCCAAGGAGAGGTACCAAGGATAAATTCGGGCTTAGAAAATAGTGTAGTTACTAACTTATTCGTGGTGGCACTGCAATTCGGGTTAAATTTGGATCAACAAGTGTCATCTGGACTATTAGCTAGCTGCCTACAGTTACCTGCAAGCTGTCACTTCGAGGTAGATTCAAAGATTTTCCTGACCGAAGCTCTTGTGTTAAACCACTCTACATAGTCGGGCATTGAACAGTCTTTCGGCGTTCTCTATTGTATACGACACCACTTTGATCGAGTGGTGAATACTATATTTGCAAGTATCACCTTCAGCTTCTCGAAACCGATACTTGGAGGCGCTAAGCACTTGCAAACTGGCTGTTAAAGCAGCTAAGGAGCAGTCTTGGCGGCTAGAGATTGGACCGTAATCACAGATCTGCAAACAAGGTGTTCTGGCAGACCATCCGCCTTCTCAGAGGAAGGAAATTTAATATCATCGAAGGAGTCAAATCGAAAGATGGTTTACTTCTTTCCGATGAGAAGGACATCTTGCGCAGATGAGGCGAGCACTTTTCGGAGCTGCACAATCCTGAACAGGGCATTGAGGATGGCAGGCCCATGGTTTTGAGTAGGGCGGAAAATAGTCCCACCGCAGAGGAGGTGTTTTGGCGATTAAAACGCTAAAAGTCGGCGAATCTGCTGATGTGGATGAAGTCCGGCCAGAAATGCTCAAGGCTTTGGGTAAAGAGGGAGTGGAATGGCTCTCTCGTGTCATTAAAGTGGCCTGGAAATGCGGTGAAACACCTAGCGATTGGCAAACTGGGGTGATTGTTCTTCTTTCGAAGAAAGGAGGTAAGAGCGATTGCTCCAATTATAGGGGTATATCTCTTTTAAGTCTTCCCAGAAGGTGTTGGAAGCGCTTTCTAGAGCTGTGGTCGAATCCAGGTTGGGCAATAAGTAGTGCGGCTTTCGTCCAGGTGGAAGCACAACTGACCAGCTTATCACTCTCAGAATGGTACTTCAGAAGGCTTGGGAGTATGCCAAACTTATCTACATTTATTTTCTGGATTTGGAGAAAGCATATGATCGGGTCCCTCGAGGTAAACTCTGGAGTGTATTGCAGGAATACGGAATTGTCAGTTCTCTTCTGAGGGTCATTCAATCTTTGTGCACTAACTCTAAAAGCTGTATTCGGGTGAAAGACGTTAAGTCGACACCTTTCACTGTGAGCGTTGGACTTCGCCAGGGGTGCGTTATGTCACCTCTCCTTTTCATAGTGTATATGAATTGGATGTTACGGCACAGCTTGGTGCGGACCGGTTCGAATTGGAAGACTTAGGGATAAGTCATCTGCTTTTGGCTGATGAATTGTTCATCCTTACGTCCACCCAGACCAAACTTCAGCGCGCCCTGTATATGTTCGTCGCCGTCTGTGTTGAAGCTGGGATGAAGGTAAACGTGAACAAATCAGAGGTTATGGTAATTTCCCGAACGCTTGTTCAATGCACTCTGCATATTAGTAGAGTCCCATTAAAACAGGTGGAGAATTTAAAGTATCTCGGGGTCTTATTCAAGAGTGACGGTAGAAGCATTACTGAGTTATTCTATAAGATTGATCAGGCTGGAGCAATTTTGAGACAGCTTGGTCAATCAGTTATCAAGAGGGCTGAACTTGGCATCGGAGCTAAGCTATCGGTCTTCAATTCAGTATTTATTTCGACCCTCACCCATGGTCATGAGGTTTGGGTAATGACCGAAAAAATAAAATCGCGGATACAAGCTGCCGAAATGAGATGTCTTCGTTGTATTGCTGGGGTAACTCGTCGAGATCGAGTTACGAACACCAGAATACGCGAGGCACTCAATGTCGAGCAGCTACTTCTTCAAGCGGAAACGTCCATACTTCGATGGTTTGGACACGTTCAACGCATGTCTCCAACTCATCTTTCGAGACGTGCCATGGAATCAGTGCCATCGGATAGGCGTCCCCTGGCTAGGCCTAGGATGAGATGGCTGGACCATGTCCGAAATATCACCTCTACCCGTATGTGGATAGCCCCTGATAATTTAGAGTCGATGGCGGAAGATCGGGAGATGTGGAGAGTCCACTTAAGCACCCTAACCCCGCTACCCTTATAGTGGATAAGACATTGAAAATGTATTGTATATATGTGCGTAAAAAATGAAACTACCTCTTCACTGATCCAGCATCGGTTTGCCTCTCTTCGATTTATTAAAACAATTTTGAAAGCTACTCACACCTGGTGGCGTCTATTTTTATCCGAAAGTCTAGACTCTAGAGGAATGTTGTCTAGTCTCATTTTCCCCTACCTGGCTGAAAAATTATACATAGTTGCTCTTACAGAAACATATTCGTTTGGATGTCAAAATGTTTACACAACAGGAAGAGAAAAAACTTTGCATTGATGATCCTAAGTAAAAGTAACGTTTTCCGACATCCTTGCATGCACAACCTTTCACGTTAAGACACATGTATGAGTAGTTTACATAAGTCACAAAATCTTCAATCATGTTTCCCAAATCAGTAATCGTAATCCTTTCAAGAATTGAGAACAGATGCACATGATGATGATGATGATGATGATGGTTTCAAAGTTCTTAGGATGCACTGAGATTTAGAGAAAATGTCAAAGTACAGTGAAGAAATGTAGAAAATTTTGAGTTATGTAGTTGCAAGACACTGTGTCGTCTCTTTCACTCACTTTATAAGTCTTCTTCGCTTTTCATTGAAATTGTTCGACACAGTGTTCGTGAAAGTTTTCGACGCAAACTTGCTGCACACATTCATTCGAGTGTTACTTAAGAAAGTTTTCACGAGACTCTGTCGTCGTGATTGAATAAATGGAACACAGAAAGTCAAAATGGCACATTATGGGGCTAACTTCGTCGGGATAAATTCCTAGGGAAAATGACACTTGCGAATAGTTTTTGCACTTGGGCGTGAGAAAATGTCCTTTTGTCAGTTCCATCATTAACAAGCTTATTCAGATGGTACTAGCAATCAAGAGCACTGAATGTCGCGTGCCACTTTAGTATGGGAATAGCAAGGAATTGTTGATGGTAAATGCAAGGAGTTCATTGCATTTGTGATGACAAGTAGAATGTTTAAAGAATTCTTATATGCAATTATGCAGAATGGTCCTTTACAAGTTGGAAAGTGCCTTACTCTTGGGGTGGCTTAATTCAATTGGAGGCATGCACTTCGAATGAAAAGTCTTTTCATGTTATAAGCTTGAGTGAAAAGTTGGAGAGTGAATATTTTGTAACACGAAGAAGAAGTGCTTCAAATTTTTTTTAACTATAACATTTTAAACATTTCTAAACATATCGGTGACGTTTTGTCGTAGAAGAGTGGGATTGAGACGCGAAAGTGTTGTCTTAGACCTGAAGGAATAAGTACGTTAGTTTTACAGAGCTTTTCTCTCTTTAATTGTGTTCTTTGTTAAGTGGTTAGGCAGTTTTATTAAGGAGGTACAGAGAAAGATTTATTTTAATGTTGTCAGTACGTCACCGGTTGTAGGTATTTTTTCTTATCAATTTCCAATGTTTCTGTTATTCTGTCATCTATATTCTTAACTCGAAATGACACAGGATGTCTTTATTCGCCTTCGATAGAGTCTATGCTTCATCACCATAAAGCGAAACTGGGATGATGAAGTTCTTAAGTGGATTTTTTTTTAGTTCGGCCTGACTACTTAATGGCCTTCTGAGTTCAAAGAAACAGCAATTGGCATCGCTTATTCTTCCTTTAATTCTTTGATAATACATATGTCATTTTCATAAGCGATAGTTGATAGAGTGTAGGCAAAACCACTTACTGCCTAAATCTGTCCACTGACATATCCTGTCCCATTCGTCGATGTCGGATATCCCTTCGTATAGACAGCAAATACTAAGTTTTGCCTTCGTTCACCACAAAACCCATTTGAGCCGCTACAGTTTCTTTGCTCTCAAATGCATCTGCGACAGCTTGCTGAGTTTTGTTGACGAACACTGAGTTGCTTGAGGTGACCCTCTGTTTTCGAACGCCATCGAAGTTGAGATCGACTTTTTCTGTGGAGTCCATCAAGGGTGGAATTGAAGATTCCTCGGGTGCGAATATCGGTGTTCATCCGCTCTACATGACCTAACAATCTTAATCGATGTAGGTCGGTGACTTGATATGTGCAACTTATATAAGTCGTAGTTAAATCTTCTATTTTAACGCAGATGAGCGTGGATTTTTTCTCCTGAAAATTCCAAGTGCGTATTCATCTGATTTTGTACAGCATCTCCTTGGTTCCTCTCGATAGGGTCTTGTTAAATATTTACCTCTTTAGATCATAGTAACAACGATTGGCGGTAGTCATTCTATTTTGAAACTCCGCGCTGATTTTGATACCAGAGTGGAATTCCTCCACTACTTGAACATTCTCGCCAAGACGTTGATCTTGTGTTTAGATGTTCGAAAACTGCATATATGCACATACTTTGTTTGATCTTCGTTTACAACCAAGGCGCTAAGGCGGCAGTTACTGCTCTCTTCCTTCTACTAATGATGTCAATATAGGTCCATAACGAAGCGCATCTGCAGTTGTACTGATTTAAAAAATTGTGCCAGATGTGTTAATCTGGGAATTTTGCACTACCTTAGATGTTAGATGTTAAAAAAATGGGGTGTGTATGCACTGCGACCTGTATTGATCTATTGTGTTCCCCCGTACTCATATTGGCCGATAAGTCTCGACCTAAAGAACTTTCTCCAATCCAATGACCTGGCACCCAGAAGAGGGTTACTTTTTTGTTCCGTCCAAGTCTGTTTATCTTTTCCAGACACTCGTAGACCAGTTTTGATCTGATTTCATAGGAACTCAGTACCTTGATGGCAGCCTGGCTGTCTGATAGTATCGCGATGTTTTGCTCGTGATATCTTCTATTGAGGCTGATTTGTGCACATCTTTCGATCGCATATACATACCTCTGCTTGAAAAATACTGACCGATGTTCCCATTGGCTCCGAGAACTTAGTTTGGGGCCCGTGCCCGTGCGTGTTTTGGAACCGTCGGTGTTCCATTTGATAGTGTTGTGCTCAAATTGATACACTCCGTCGTTCCATTCTCTTTTACTGCTCAGTTTTGTGTTTTCAAGGCAGTATTTCGTGATTGTATCGTCTCTAGATCATTCTAATTGTGGAAATGTTTTGGAGAGGGAGTCTTTCGCTTTACTTGCGATGTTTTTACCCTTCCCCACTCCCTCTTTTATAATTCCAAGGCTGGTTTCCTTTGCGACCCTTTCTAGCACAATGTGAAGGGGGATAAGTCCCAGGAACACGGCTTCATTGCTCATGTGATGCAGATGTATGCCAGTCTCTGCAGTTTTTCCAGGAATATCTTTGCTATGCTTAGCTAGGTTCGTCCTGCCCAGGCTACTGCCCCGTATGTTATAACGAGTCTGACCATCATGATGTACATCCACCTCAGCATTGCTGGTTTACATCCCCAGGATTTTTCTGAGAACGAGTAGCTAGGGAAATAAAAGTCCGCCACATCAGAGCCCCGCTTGATGTGGTAAAGCCATAGGTACTCTCCGATTTGGCTCGGTTTCGGAGAGGCTCCGTTTTAATACGGAAGGTTAACGCCTGGCTGCAAATCATCCAATAAGCACGGTCTCGCATAACACCTTGGATAAGGGGTGGAGTTACTGATATGTTGCTATTCAGTCATGTGCGCTTCGGGGAGCTGGCTCCCACGTGGGCTGAGTGAGTGAGTTACTATCAGCAACTATCGGTATATGTTGGTTCGCGATGGACTTTTACAGTGGAATTTTTCCCTTCATCACTGCTATCATCTCATACACCGCAGAAGTACAGTGGTCGCTGTACGATGCTGCTGCTCGCCCTATCCACCACCCGGGGATGCACCTTGTAGGGAACCCACCCTCCAGGTTCGCACTACCTTCTTTAGTTCCAGGTTTAAGCGACAATGCGTCGCCCTGTCTAAGAATACCAAAACTAGCTCAACGCTACTCACACTATACTATATCTCAAAAGCGGCTTTAAAAAGGATAAATAGATAGTGGAACTCTTGCATCTTCTCGATTTTTCGAGCCTAGACTACATAACAGTTCGGCATGTTCCAAGTGCCAGTTGTCTTTCCATCAGGATACCATACTATCGAGGATTGGACAATCATTATTCCATCCGGAATGCTTTAGATAGATTTCTATTAACGCACTTACCTAATTGATACGAGTCAACGAACAAACATTATTATGGCCGCGTAACTCAACCACGACCGAATTACTGATGCAGAACGGAAACTCTGTATCATATCCGTATTTATCAACCACAATTTTGTACTGCAATCTATAAATCTTATATCAAAAGCACTTCAATTCACCCAATTCCGAAAACTTCATCATAGATCACACAGCCAACCAATAAATTTTGCAAAATACGGACAATTTATAACAAATCATTTCCCTGTCACACAACACAACCACAAACGAAGAATATTGGATTGAGCTCATTTCCGTAGTTACAAATTATGAAAATTGAGGAACACAATTGCCATCATCATCAAGTTAGTGATTTAATTATTTCCGTTCCGCAGGACTTTTCTATGAATGTTTTGTGATGCATCCTGTCCTCTTGCGGTTCGTAAATTTGTTTGAATTTCCATGACCCCTCTATAGTTATTGATCACAAAAACTCAATTTAACACCTCTCTGGGCAGGCAAAACCAAAAAAAATCCTTGCAAAACTTGCTTGGAACAATAAAACTTTTTTCGTTGGCTAAAAATGTTTTTAGGGATTTTGAGTGGTATATGCATCCGTCCTAGGGCGGATGATTTAAGCCAATTTTTTTGCGTTTATCCACCCACTTACATAAGAGCGTGCATGTATCTACATACATATCAATCCTTCCCTCCCCGATAATCGTTAATAAATAACCAGGTTGATGTATCAGCAGAGGAGAACGATGGATATGCCAATGGTTGATGAATTACTCTGTAGTTGGAGACAGTCAACCGGGTGGGTGGTGTGTGTGGCTGCTGTTGGGTTTGTGGTAGAATGTGAACAGAAACAAAATCCACTTTTATTGCCTCGACAGTACGGTTGGATCAATGAATAAGTCACTAGGGGCATAGGCATGGGAGAAGATTTATTGATATTGATATGTGTTGTTGGGTGTGCGGTGGGGTGTATTTTTTGGGGTGGAGGAAACATTGGGATGTAGAGACACTGGATCAACAAGTTGAAGTCACAGAGAATTGGATAATTTGCCATTGTCGAGATCTAATGAAGGTTGGGGGATTTGTTAATTGTTTCCGAAGTAAATGTAGGACAGGGTCGATGGAAGGTTGAAAAGGAGCTGACTGTGGTTTGCTTTGCAAGTTGCCTTTTAAAATGTCAACACTCTCGGTCGATTGAACTGATATGGGAATCACCGTCACAGACGGTCAATGAGGCAGTGGATGAGAAATTAGAATTGCGTGTAGAATTATGAGAACGAGGAAGAGGCTTTGATCTGCAAATGAAAGAGTGGTAAATAAGACAATACAGGAATATAAATGAGACATCTTTTTTAACATACAAGCAAAAAGCGGCCTATGAAGAATCGTCTTCACTTCAAACGTTGAACTCAAACATGTCGAAATTCATAATGCAGTCTTGTGACGCTTGATCATAACTGCCGTAGATCTACATAAGTTCTCTATCGAATTTTATGATTTAATTTCAACTCTTGTTTAAAATTCGTTGCCCCTTTTCATATACAAGTAGTTAGACTTAAGTCAATGGTAATGGTAATGAATCCAATATTAAACTCTTCTCCTTTAGCCCTTAAACAAGCGGACTAGCATATCCAGCGCTGGCTCCATCCAAAGAACTACAAATGTTGACCCTTTATCCGGTGAATGAAACATCTGAAATGCTTAAGTAATTCATATTTTAAAATCCAGCGAATAATATCTTCCAGTAAAACTTATAATCTGTGCAAAAGCATGAGGAAAAATAAAATCCGTCAAACCATTATCCACTGCTGTAATAAATACTCAAACTGAGTACTCAAGTTCTGTCTCCATATTCCGATTTGCCTTAATTCACTTTGTTAAATATAAGTGTCACAAGGACAGTACCCGTCTGCTATTAGAATATTCGTCAAAAGGGCGAGGGATGACTGGTGGAGATTGTGTTAAATGGCTCAGTAAATCAAAAGTAACTGTCACCCGAGCTTTGGGTTTTATTAGTCAGCTATTATTTAAAATTAAGTACACGATCTTATGACCGTTATCTGTGAACACGCCAGTGGAGTAAGTGAATTATTTTTTGTATGTTTGTGAAATTTAAAGACAAAAAGAATTTACTTGTTGAGAGTTTTAAGGTGAATATTTGCGGTAAAAACTAGGATCTGCATTGTTTAATACAGCGTGACTTGGGTATTTTAAGCAAACGTTAATGTTCGTTTTATTAATTTTTGCTGCAAATATTTCACCTTCTTCCAGCAGTTGATCCAAAGAATTCAAGGGGGTATAGCTTTACCTCTTTTTAGGATTTGCCCGATTTCGGGATTTTTCTCTAGGCTTCTCTTCTTCTTTTGTTTTCCTACTGATTCCCCTTCAGTGCCTTGTGACAAATTTCGTTGGATTCCTCTAGCGAATGCTGCAAATTTACTTCCCCTTACGGGGCTTGATGTTTGATATTAGCTCCATATTACACTGCTTGTACAGATGGCCAGCAATATCTAAACTAAAATCCAACAAAGCTGCTGAAACCGACGGCCTTCCGGTCGTGGTTTTTAAAGCAGTTGGAAATGACCTGGTAGAGAGCGTACACCAACTCATTTCTAAGATTTGGTCAGATGAGTGTATGCCCGATGAATGGAGCCTCAGCATCGTTTGCCCGATCCACAAAAAAGGAGAATCTCTCAACTGCGCCAACTTGTACATCGCGTACAAGATTTTATCTGCCATACTGTGTGACGCCTGAAACCTTTTGTCAGCAACCTGATTGGCCCCTATCAGTGCGGTTTTAGGCCAGGAAAATCCACAATTGATCAAATTTTCACACTTCGGCAAATCCTGGAAAAAACCCAAGAAATCTAAGTCGATACACACCACCTCTTTGTCGATTTTAAGGCCGCCTATGACAGCATTTATAGAGACGAGCTATACAGAGCCATGTCTAGTTTTGGCATGCCTGCTAAACTCGTCCGTGCAGGATGATGATGGAGATGGAGCAGCGACATCAAGGTCGGTAACGATCTTACCGTAACCTTTGATGTCCAAAAAGGTTTTAGACAAGGCGACGCGCTGTCATGTGACTTTTTCAACATCATACTTGAACGAATTGTGCGAAACTCTCAAGCTAACACCGGAGGCACAAGCTTTCATAAATCTGTCCAACTGCTTGCGTACGCTGACGATACTGACATTATAGGCAGAACGCAGCAAGCTGTCACCGGTGCTTTCGCGAGTATAGAGACAGAAGCGGCCAAAATGGGTTTAGCGGTAAACGAGGGCAAAACTAAGTAATTGCTGTCAACAAAAAGGGACACTCAACACCGACGAATTGGACAGAACGTCACCGTTGGTAGCTATAACTTCGAGGTAGTAAGGAACTTTGTCTAGCTTGACTCTGCTATTACCTCCGATAATGACACCACGTCGGAAATCAAACGAAGAATAACTCTTGCCAATCGCTGTTTCTTTGGGCTAAGAAGGCAATTGAGTAGTAAGGCCCTATCCCGAAGAGCTAAGGAGATTTTGTATAAGACCTTAATCATCCCAGTCCTGCTTTATGGCGCTGAAGCATGAACGCTGTCAAAAGCGGATGAAGATATCCTTGGTTGCTTCGAGCGAAAAATTCTTCGGAATGTGTTGACGGGTTCTTCCCGTATGTGTTGACGGGCTTTGGAAGAGAAGATTTAATCACGAACTATACGAGCTGTACAGCGACATCGCCCTGGTCAAGAAGATACGTATCCATCGGCTAAGATGGCTGGGGCATGTAGAGCGAATGGACACTAACGCTCCGGCATGCAGAGTCTTCGAATCTAACCCGGAGGGACAGCGCATTAGAGGAAAACCTCGCCTGAGGTGGCGCGCACAAGTAGAAGGGGACCTCAACCAACTTGGAGTGCGCAACTGGAGGTAGTTATCTAAGGACCGGGCTAACTGGAGAGGCTTGTTGGTTGAGGCCCAGGTTCACCCCGACCTGTAGCGCCACCTAAGTAAGTAAGTAAGTACAGATGGCCAGGGCATCTGCTGACATAGCTTTTAATTTTATTCGTGAGTGTTTCACTTAGTTAGGTTTCGCATCCATACCGAATAATCAGGAGCGAATTTGAGTATAGCATGCACTGGATGACTTTAATCGATATTCTGATTTTCTACAATTTATGGGTTGTATTGTTGCACCATATGGTTTTTCTTTATCAACATATGACTCATCATCATCATTGTTTTCCAATGGCCCACTTATCCACTATGAGGGTCGCGGGTTTAGGGTGCTTAAGTGGACTCTCCACATCTCCTGATCTTCCGCCATCGACTCTAAGTCATAAGAGGCTATCCTCATACGTGTCCCGGTGAGATTTCGGACTTGATCCAACCATCTCATCCTGGGCCTACCTGATGGCACGTCTTGGAAGCCGAGTTGGGGACATGCGTTTAACGTGTCCAAATCATCGAAGTATGGACCTCTCCGTTCGACTCTTGGTTTAAAATTGCGCTATAGGAACCGCCTTCTTAGCCCAAATGAAAAGCGTATTTGTGTTAAAATGCGTCGCTAATGTTTTCAACAGTTCTTGCTGTTAGTGGTCAAATTTCATTTAATTTCACTCAATTAAATTATATCACCAATTGCCCAATAAGCAGGCTTAAAAGGGACCTCTCTTACTTTGAACTTTTTTTTTTTATTTTCTTGGAGTGGAAATTAAGCTCCTTTCATTTTCCAAGTAAAATGTAATTCTTTCCCGAAGCAAATTTGTTTGGGCCCCACATCTTCAATGCAAATTGTAGTCACTTACCTGAAAAGGATAATAAGATGAGATAAGTGGGATGCGAAACATAAAGATTTTCTTCTTGGCCACAAGCACAACCAGTGAAGATATGTAATTATGTGCATGTATTACATTTTTCTGGAGAGTTTACGACTGTACTCTGGTTTTTGGTTTGCATTGCATATTTTGGAAGAGATTTATGTTTTTTAAGAGCATAATGAGTCCAAGAACTTTGGCGGGCACTGCACCTATGTTATGTAGTTTTCTATTTACACTGTTAAAAGTGTTTAGCCATTTCAGATGTAGTTAATGTCTTCAAAAAGAAAAATGTTCTGTGGTTTTATCATTAGGCGTATTTTTTTGAAATTTAGCCAGCCAGTAGTCACGACTCACATCCACGTCACGACGAATCGGAATTTTACTGAAATTTCGCACAGACACCAGGACACCAGAATTCTCAGAAAAACAAGTATCACGAAACAAATTTCGCCAGGCCACGATCTCAGAAAAACAAATTGAATTGTTTAAAACGTCGGAGAGTGTGAAGTCTCCAAACGACAAAAAAGTTTCACAACTGTGGAAACTTTTTTTCTCGCGTTTTTTAAGACTTTTCCATTCTTGTTGTAGTTCGCAGTATTTTTTTCGCTTTGTCTACGAACTAGTTACTAGCAAAGTCAAATTTTATACGTAAAACAAATACAACAACTAGCTGGCTACAACTCTTGATTTTATACCCAGTCAAAAGCAACTGTCTAGGAATTTTACGATATCCCATGGCCAGGGGGCGCCGAAAGCGTTTATTTTCATTTATAGCGTTGGTGACACTGCCAAATTGTTCTGTTCTCTTGACATTTGACAAGCGTCTGAGTATGAAGATGGAAGATGTCATGATTTCATACCTCTTTTTGTAATTTATCCATTAATTAAATTATGGTTTTCACAACAAATTAAAAAAAAAAAACAATTTGGTTTAACGCTGAATTCTTCGTCAGTTAAACAGACGATGTCATAGAAACAAAATCACACGTACCAACTTGACGATATAAAAAATCGACTGGGTTTGGCTGGCTGGGAATCGTCTAAATGAACGACTGGCTAGCTAGGTTTCAAAAAAAACACGGCTATTCTTGAGTGTTAGTAACGCCTTTTTTCATCCGCACAAAGCACTTTAACAACGGAAAAAAATTGTACGTAATCTTAATTTAAACCGATGAAGATGTTCTTCAGGAATTATCCTGAAACTGAAAGTAGAAAAATAAATATGCCTTGTCTAGGGCATAAAGTCGAAATTAAGCATTCATAATTCCTATGCGTGGCTAAAGCTTATCATCTCACCAGTTCGTGGTTCAAAAATTTTAGGAAATTTAAAATGAAACATAGTGCACAAAAAGATTTTTCAAAATAAAAAATAAACGAGACTTTAATAACAATTAATCACTACTTTACCAAGTACTGGTGCCAAAGGCCCTATTTAAAAGTTAATTTCGTTCGGCGCATACATTTCATACTTCCTTTGGAACAATTTTTTAACTTCAACTTTAAATCATGGCACACAGAGAGCAACTTTTTCTTATAAATCGTCCCCTCTCTATGTACAAGGCTGTTATTTAACACTTGTAACTTAAAAAACTCTGAAAATGTTGTGAAATTTCCCTTGTTTCTGACTCGCACTGACAGTGGCGGAAATTTTAAATCCATGTACTAACAAGAAAAAACATTTCTGTATCGCGATTAAATAGTGTTTTCTTGGTCCTTTTATCTCTTTTGTTTGCTATAAACTAATTGCTGTCATTCCCTGCCGTCATATGGCAGCACACATGATACACATGCGATAACAGCAAAGTGTCCTCTTTTTGTTGCAAACACCCTAAACCAGACCCCCCCTAACCAAAAAATAAAATACCTAGAACATGTAATTTATGGGCGTGTACGTTTTGTTGGTTTTGAAATATTCTTCACTTGTTTATACGTGACCTGTAATAAACCTTTCGCTACATAATGGCAATTTTATATGGCAGCGACTGAATAGTGAACTTTCACAGGACATTTTTTCGCAGCTTAATTATATTTAAATAGGATAAGGTAATTAATTATCCCTGAAGTGGAGGGATTTACGCTTGAGAGCGGCGATAAAGTGAAACACAGAATAGACACGACGCGGAGGACCCTATTTCCCAAATTAAAAACAATGTATACATATACACTAGGCGTATGGTCCAAACATTTGAATTCGTTTGATATTTTTGAAGATTTTCCTGTACATTATGTTGTGCAATAAAAAAAAATTTATAGCTGCTCCATATAAATTCATTAAAAAAAAAAAAAAAAGAGGAAAAACGAAAACCGAAAAATAAAATTCAAGTTTGAGAATAACAGGATCCGAGGATAATACACTCAAAGCAAATAAAGCCGTATTTCCTGCCCGAGCCCTATCGTCCTTTGGATGCCTCCACCACGTCGCTCGGTTATCCGTGGAGAAGAATAGAAATTTCGCAGAATTTCACTCTGTTTGCATACATTTCCGATTATTTTTAACGATGGTGTCTGTGTGAGAGAGTTTGCCTGTGCTGGCATTCCTAAATCCTGTCGAAAGGGATTTCATTTGTTTTATTATTTTGAGTAGTTTTATGAGAGAAAAAGCAATTTACGGTTTTGATGTGTGTTTGTATTCCCCAACAAAGTTTATTTCGATAAATTCTTTCGCTTTGGAAGTGAAATTTTTAGACGCATTATACGCAACGGGTGTGTTAACACGAACGAACTTTGAATTTTTTCGACAACCTGTATCAAACGTTTTTTTTTTAGAAATCAACGGAAGATTTCAGATAATTTAGGAATTAAAGTGACTGATTTCAACAAGCAAATACATATGTGCCTATGCAGTTTGATGTTATCTTTAGTTAACCTTTGGATGTACAATCTCGGTATGTGCCTTAATTGGAACTTGTATATATATTCGAAGTCGCCAACAATGCTAAAACGATTCCAAAATATGTTTACCCCTCTCATCTGGCCTCAATTGATATGATGGTCATACGCTCAAATCTACAACTCTCACATCCGTTCTGGGTGTACCAAGAAAAGTATAAAAGTATTAGCCTTTCCCGAGAAATGTATAAAAGTATAGAAACGATAATTCCTTATCACTTCAAACACATAAAACCAACGTACATTGGTATTTGCTTCTTGTCGCCTCTAACTTCTCTTATGGTCGTCCTGTAGTTTAAAGTTTTATTCGCATATGGAATGCTTAACAACAATCTGTTTTTCGTTTCTAATCAACAATCAAAACCAAACGGCATTGGAACATCATTCTTCTTTATTAGTGGCATTTGCACAAAAATTTTAAGTAACAAGAGGACTAACACTAGTCAATAAATCCGTCGATCTTTGAAGATATTGCAAAACAGTTTCTCAAAACGATTCTTTAAAATAATTAATAATAATTTATTATAATTTGCAAAAGGAATTGCTAGAATTCCATGCTGGAAGCCCGCGATAGACAAAGCCAACAGTGTTATAAAGTTTTTCTTCGGTTTTCTGATGAATAGTACAAACCGCTTGAGCCAGGCTGCCCTCATAATGATCTAGTGGTATTCTAGAATCTTTCGTATACACCGCTGAAATTTAAAACAAATTAAAAGACGTACATACGTTTAAAAAGAAAAATGTTTGAATTACGTTTTATAGTTCCTTTCTTCCAACTCGGTTTGTCTATGTGGTGCCAGTGGACTACATCTTCTGTGTTCGGTGGGATCCATTCGCTGAGAAGTGTTGTGGCAATTTTATCGACTTGAAAGTCAAAACCTAATTGTAGAGTCCCCACCACCGCTGGACTGAAGTATGAAACTAAATAATACAAATTTTTTTGGATGGGAGAACAACTTATGCGTACCATAGAGCCGCATGATAAAACAAGTGTGAACCAATCATTTCACTGTGCAGGCCTTGGGATCTCAAACGAACCGAATCACATCCGAAGAGAAAGACAATGCATTTCATTTGGAATTTACTAATTTTGCGACCATTGAGATATTGAAGACCGGAGCCGTGACCACAGTAGCTGTACAATATAGAAGTTTCTTTATATAGAAAATAATGTAAAGGAAAAGCACCGTGGCGATTTCTCTGAAATAAAGTGAAATTTATTCGAGTTTATCTACGTTAGCTCTACTAAAGATGATCGTATAGCATAGCAAGTGAGGGTAAGCAGAATGCTTTGTTCTCAGCTGAGCTCATTGCGTTCCCCTCTTTTCTAAGTCAGAACTGTTGTAGGGCAAGTTTGCAACGTGGGAACAATAATAAAGTTTTCTTGGTGGAGCTAGAATGACACCGATAACTATACTCATGAGACGACTCAGTTAAGCTATGGTTGTCGGTCCAAGATAGACCGACCGACGCGAAGCGAATGAACCTTCGCTGAATAGTTTCAATTGACGTGGCATAGACAACGTGATACTTGACCACACTTGACTTACATACTCAAGAGGAGACCTAACGAAGATAATGAAGAGGAATTTTGTAAATAAATTGGAAAAAAGCCCAGGAACTTCAAAATGATACCCACCACCTCTTTATCGATTTTAAGGCCGCATATGACAGCATCTATAGAGACGAGCTATACAGAGGGATGCTTTGGCATCCCTGCCAAACTCGTCCGTCTGTGCAGGATGACGATGGAGAATGCACGCTGCTCCATCCAGGTCGGTCAAGAC
The DNA here is from genome assembly GCA_917880715.2 of Matsumyia berberina. Classification (NCBI taxonomy): domain Eukaryota; kingdom Metazoa; phylum Arthropoda; class Insecta; order Diptera; family Syrphidae; genus Matsumyia; species Matsumyia berberina. The sequence continues at coordinate 2,370,505 of OU862870.1, read as the reverse complement.
CTCACCGAGAACTTTGATGTCAAAAAAGGATTTAGACAAGGCGACGCGCTGTCATGCGACATCTTCAACATCGTTCTTGAAAGAGTGGTGTAAAACTCACGCGCCAACACTAGAGGCACAATCTTTCAAAAGTCCGTCCAATTACTCGCATAGGCCGACGATGTTTACATATTTGGAAGAACGCAGCGTGATGTCACTGGTGCCTTTGTGAGTATTGAGACGGAGGCGGCGAAAATGGGTTTAGCGATCAATGAGAGCAACAAGAAAAGACACCCAACACCGACGTCTCGGACAGAACGTTACTATAGACAGCTATAACTTTGAGGTAGTTAAGGACTTTGTCTACCTAGGCTCCGCTATAAACTCAGGCAACGACACCAGCGCTGAGATTAAACGAAAAATAACTGTTGCCAATCGCTGTTTCTTTGGGTTAAGAAGGCAATTGAGTAGCAAAGCCCTATCTCGAACAACTAAGGTGACCCTTTATAAGTCCTTAATCACACCCGAGGGACGGCGCAGTAGAGGAACACCACGACTCAGGTGGTCAATATCACTTCTGTATGTCTTTGAACACTAGCATTTGAATGTTTTGATTGTAATGCTTTCCTTTATGATCGCCTCTTTCCGTATATGCTACATAATCTGAAGTCTTCTCGTCTTTACTGTTCGCCGACTGAAATTTATGGACTTTTTGTTCCGAATTAGCCTAGCCTAGCAAATTCCTAACCTTACAAAACGATAGACGGTAAAGCATTATCATCGCATTTGGGTTTTATAGCACAGCAGAGGGTAAGAATGAAATTGTCGAACAAAGTGTTGGTAAATGCTACACAGTGATTGACAAGTTTTTCATCGTCATGATGAAGTCATTTCATACCTTAAAAATGTTTTATATTGCGACGTTCTTTTCAATATTGTCGGCTGATGTTGGCGTCTGATCACACACCCAATTTTGTATTTACTGTTTTTGCAACCGAGATCAACTCAAAACAAAGTTTACAGTCAAGTTTGGTCACTATGTTCTAATTTTATAGAATTTTCATTTGCTGTGTCTAATTGTCAGTTAGTTTTTGGCCGCACCGCACAAACCGCGAAACATTCGAAAATGATGGCAGCGAAAATCCATCATTTTATATTTTTATTTAATGAGAGCCATGCGTAAATCACTGGATGGTCTATTTTGTGCGGTTTGTGGAGCTGGTAGCTGTGGCCTAAATGTGCACATATGCTAAGTTCATGTATGTGTGAGTATTCTTTGCTTTGAAATAAGCAAGGAGTAGCCTGTATAGTGTACCTAAATGTATTTTGTGTTCAAACGCCCACGACAAAGGATTTGACTTTGCGGAAATGTACAAATCGTTCAGTGTTGACAAACAACGCCTAACAAGGTTAGTAGTGTAGACGTCGTTATTTAAATTTTACAGGCGAGAACCATAAATAACACTGATTTACTGCGAATTTCCCCTCGGTTGCCATTGCAGTGATTTTGAGTTTATTTTGTGCAAAGAACACCGCCACTCCGAAATCATGTGCACGTCTGCATGATTTCAAATTCCCTTCAGCCATAATTCACCTCCTTCGTTGGGGAGAACGATTTATAAAACTGAAATCAGCTTAGATGCCATAACTCACACATAGCAATCAGCTTCATCAAAGATTTCCATAAAATCTTCCACCTTTGGCACAACGTTGTAGGTGCACTTCCACTGGGGTAACCAGTAATTAAAGAAACTCTTCATCCTGTCTTCCATGTTCGGCAGATTGCAATCTAAATTGGAAATTCTATTCAATTTTGACAAGAACTGAATAATTCAATCGACCCGCACCTGGATTAACGACACAACGTCCTTTCTCAACATTCACCATGAGATATCCATTTTTTATCTTCGATTTGTAACGTTCAAATAGACGAGCTAGAATGTGAAATGAGCTCATGCGACAGAGCTCCTGCCAAGGATTCAGAACTTCCCAGTAAAAGTGATCAATACGCTAAAACCAAAACAAATTCCGGAAATAGATTAAGAGATAAGCAGGAATGCAACTTGAATAAACTTACTTCGTCGAGAATCAGAATGCAAGGGCCAAATGCAATTTCATCTTCCGATTGAATTTGCGTGAGAAATTCATAAATTATTTGAGATGTGGCACTTTCGTCGTTCCCTTCTTCGTCGTCCTCGCTGTCTTCGTTGGCAGTCAAAGATAAGCTTACTTTTTTTATATGGTCGTCGGTGAGAATATGTCGCTGCTGAGCTAACAGACTCAAGAGGACTCGCTGCTGACGGTCCAAGCTAAAAGAATGTGAATAAATGCAACGAAATAAGGGGGTTGATGTGCAATTTCCTACTCATTAGCATCACAGAAACTATCGACTTTCTTAAAAAGTTTCTCTTGTCTACCTTTGTACTCTTTCTTTACGTTTCCACACAAGAGGGTGACCCACGGTCCCATGAAAGTTTTGAGTTCAGCAACGGCATCCTATCGAGAATGCTTTGAATAGTTGATTGCATTATGTGTGCATGGCTTACCGACACTCGGCTCTCAAGGATACCCATGCCAGTCCAATAGTTTTCTAAATCCTGGTTAGTTACTGACCCAGGTGGGAATGTCGAGAACTCCGTAAATGAACTGGTAAGGACCGAAAACTTCTCAAAGAGCTGAGCTATAAAAAATAAATATCGTCGTTAACATGGTCGAAGTATCAACTCCGCATTCCTACCTTGATTATCCGATGTTAATCGAAGGCAGATGGCTTCAGGGAACTCCTTGCTCCGTGGGTGCTTCAAGATCGAGAGATAAATGGCTGCACCCGCGGCAAATACTTCTCGAAATAGTGAATATGTGGTATCATCACGTTGTTCTTTGCAGAGCTGAATCACCGTCCACTCTAAGAAAAACAATAAATAAAAGCAAAAAACTATTTATTTCTAATCTAACAAATCACCTTCTGGGAGAGATGAACAGACTTCAGAAACCCGTTGCATTCCTTCAACAGAGTTTTCCATGTTGTCTAAGGACATCAGATCCTCTGGAGATGTAGATCGCGAACGCTTTCTGCTTTTAATGTACTTTGCAGCATATTGAAGCAGTGGACTTCTGAAACAGTAGTGTTCGATAGTACAATTGGAACACATTCCACAATATAAGCAACTCACCCATCAAATAATCGCGCTTGACTGGGAAATGATTTTGTTGGTGGACGAACATCTTCTTCTGCTTTAAAGATTAACAAATAACACATCCTTGTAACAATGAAAAACTTAATTCATACTTAGCCCACTATAATGAGACTCAAATCCAGTGCAAAGTGATTTTATTTGATAAAATATTGAACTTTCTTTGTCCCCTTCGGAGTAGGCATCTTTAGCACGTTTAAGTAATAATTCTGTGAAAGATTTCATAAATATTCACAGCAAGAAGATTATCATTTGCACAAGCATACCTCTGTAATCAGATCCAGCACAGTTTTTATTTAACAACAAAACATCTTTCGACATATTTTGAGGAACTTTTATTTTCAAACAAAATACCAGCTTCTTTTTGATTGAAATGTCAAATTTCGAATTTGAAATGAACGACGATCTTCGAAAAATTTGCCATTGGATGTATTCAGTCGAAGGGTGCGTTCAGCTCGTGGAAGACGGCTGCTTTCTAATAACTGTTATACATGTTTAGTTATAATAAATTTGCTTTAATTAATCTCATAACATAATCTTATTTCAAAATAAGGACAATGGAGATAAAATATACATTTGTAATTCATCTAGCCCACTTTGCCCTTCATTTCTTCAAGTTTGCAAGCGAAAATCTATCGAAAAACAGTCAAAACTCCAACGAAAACGCTACAAGATTTGTGAGACATCAAACAGACCGAAAAATGCACTGAGTTCATATATGAACTCTCTGCACTTTTTGGCTGTGCACATGTTCGTATTAAATTTTTTTTGAAAATTTGTTTTTCGGTGAAAATATCGCTAGAAATTCATTGCAACATTTATTCTTATGTGTTATTGGTTTAAATAAATGCAATTATAATAATATTTCACCCGAAAAACGCATAAAATTGTAAATGTTTAGTTTTCAATACTCCGGGTGTGTGACAAAAGTAGTAACTTTACGTTGTGAAGTACATTTTACTACGAATTTGACAGCCATTGCTCTCTATCCGCTTGATGTGTCCGTAAAGTGTTTCCGCTGAAGAATTTAGAAGAACGCGTTACTACATAAGTCACAGGTCTGCGGGTTCAATTAAAGTATCAGAGAACATGAATACAGTCATAATGTTGCTGTGATCTTTCACATTGTCAAGATGGCACATATTTCTGCGAGGTTGTATTCCGATTGATGGAAAGATTTTCTAGCTTTTCAGCTATTTGAGTGGTAATTCTAATAAGATTAGCGTAAGTGTCGGACTCTGCGGCTGAATTTTTTAGCAATTTGTAGTTTGTGGCGATACACGGGACAGGACAAGATTTTAAGTTGTGCTAGGAGTGAGTTATTGTCGAGCCTGAACACATGTACGGCGAGTATGTGATCGTGTCCACCCTGCGGTTGGACAGCATTTAATGCGGTCTTGTGTCGAAATATCTTATTGGCACGGAATGTAATTGGCTTTGTCACCGGAGAAGGTAGTAACTGGGTACAGCCTCTGGAACTCTTCTATGTAATCATTGTTGGAGCTGAAACTGAGGATGGTTTAGACAGAAACACTCGGTTGTCATTTACATATATTACCTTGGGGGACAGGTGTTTGCTGGGATTTGATCAAAAGACTGAACAGATATTTTATTGAAAGATACCTGGAACCAAAAGTTTAAGGAGCACCGATAATGTTTCAGCTCCTGGTTTGCGGTTTCCCGAAAATAACACAGAAGGTCAACAACGGTCGATCATCGGATCTCTACTAGGCGAGCTTCAACAGTAAGGTTCTGCCTTATACATACTGTGGATGTATACTGCTCTGCAGCTGCAGAGACATAGGGGAGGATGATTTTATGACTTCGAATGATTTGTAATGAGAATGAGAAACCGATCGGCGTTGCATATTTCATAGGGTTTCCTCTTCGTCAGAGTCTCAATCAGTTCCATGAAAACGCACGTTTAGGGCAAATTAATGACCAGAGGCCCCTCTTTTTTTTTAAATGGTTGGTTTTTGATTAGACTCCATGACTCTATGGTCGTCCTACATCAAGAAGAGATGTTTTTCTTGGTGGAGCCCAGTCTTTATAACGCACGTATCGTCTTCGGTGCTATGACTGACACCGTTACTGGTATTCATGCGGAACGTCTCGATATACATAGGTACATATGCACGTCACAACGACTGCTATGCGTATTGTACTGCCCTCATAGAAAAATCGTATTATACTCTGGGAAGAGTCAAATTTTCGAGTCACAAATATGTATAAAGCCTGCGCACATTCCAGGGGCATACTCGTAGATAATAGTTTGTGTAGTTCTGAGCCGTGTCGTCATTGCAGAAGATCAATTCGCCGGTTTCTTTCACAACATGAGGGGACCACCGCAAACCTAATAGCCCAAGTCCAAGGTGAGGGGCGTTAACAGTGGGCACTAAATAGATATGAGTACGCAGACGGCTCTTTCATAGGAAATTCTATTCATTAGAGGCGTTTAGGAACTCGGCTACTAACGACATACTCACGTTCATTAGGAAGACATTAGACCTGTTAAACTAAGTAGACTGGAGACACAATAGATCTTGCTAGGTCGCAATGTCAGCCATAAGGTTTTGTTGACATGAGGACGCGATATTTTTTCCATCAAAACCCTTTACTAAACAGTATGTGTCCTTTGCAAGCAGGTTTTTAGGTTGCATCTCAAGTCACAAGACGCGAATTCATTTATTTGAAGTAAAGTTTGATGATACGGAGAATCATTTCTCTTCTCAGTTTAAGAAAAATGGTTTAAGGACATTCCATCGACATTTCCTGTCAAGTTTATATCAACTTGACTTGGAATGCATTTTTTTTTTAAAAATCTTCCATTAATTATTCTGGCTGAACTCAGGAATACTTGCAGACAAAGCTTCTGCACTTCCGTTCGCATTTGCATAATACTACATATGAATAACAGTTTTTCCCCCTATAAAAAGGAAGCAGGGAAGAGTGAATTGTGATTTATTCGAAAGATATCCGCATCAAGGCAAAGCGAAAAGCATTAACCCAAATCCATTGGAATATTATACCAATCGTTGACCTAAAAATATCCCAACTGCCATCGTTCTATTTATTTTCATTTTTACTTTTACTAATTTATAGTTTACGTTTGTAGTGTGCTGCAGCGAATGCACTGTAACTAGGCAGATGTGACATTTTCAAATGTGTCCAAAGGATGTGTCCCCTTTAATAAAAAGTTCACATTTCAAGTAGTTTTGCTTTAGTTGCCGGGAAGCGTGCGACTGACACATTTCATTCGTAATTACATCTGAACTCGCACCAAGTGCAGTTGAGGGATCGCCGGACCACACATTTTGGACATCACCACCGCTATCAGGAACAACAGTCACAGCCGCATTATGACTCCGTTGCAGGCTTACCCTATGATAAAGAATTTCGTTATCAACATTTTGTCGCTTGCCGAAAACGCAGTGCACCGATGGACAGTGTCCTGCAATTGGGTCAGTGGATTCAACATGGGTGTGGGTTATTGCTTTTCGTGGTGTTTCCAAAAGGATGTTTTTACGCGAACAAAATCCGTTTTTAATTTACTGCACAATCTGTAACAGTGCAGTTTTGCTGGTCAAAGTGGTCCTTTTACGAGTTTATTTTCTATGATTTTTTAGCACAGGATGTAAGATATATGTATGTACGTACGACTTGGGTGGTGTGTTTACATTTATAAAACTAATAAAATTAGAAAACGCAGAATTGACCGTATTTCAAACACAGATGTTCAACATGATGGCCAGCAGACCGCTACGTCCCGTTACTTTAACCTCCATTTCGACATGGAGTGTTAGTTAGTCTTGTAGGCTGTGTTTACCAAAGAAATTCCCCTTCTTTCTTATAGGATTAGGAGCCAGTCTTAATACACCCGTGCCTTACACGTGAGCTAAACACTTATAAGATGTTCAATGTAGTTAAGCCTTACTGAGTCTCCAGACACCACCGGTAGAATTCTTTCGCTGCCATTCGCGTCCAAGCCTTAGTGGAAACCTTCCCAAACAAATCGTTGAAACTCAATCTGCAGTTGAAGTTCATCGCATGGGGGAACTGTTAAACATAGGTTTGGTTAGATTAAAAGTATGGCGGCTGGAAGTTAGGTGCCGCCTCACTCGAATCTTCAAGGATCCATTGTGTTCCCCGTTGTGGGAACTACATTCCTTTATCTGTTGGGAAGAGAATAGGTTACTTATTGATCGTTATTAGCCCCCCTAAGCCACCATGAATTCAGTATAATTTTTAGGATAGCCTTGGTATGATTGAGAGTTGGCCTGAGTCACTAAAGAAGTAAGCGCCTAGGGTCTTCTTTCCGGTTCTGTAAAGGCTTGGGCAGTCGCAGAGAAAGTGAGAGGTGTCCTCTTTCGCGTCTATATCGCCACATCCTCTGCAGAGGTCAGTCGTGCTTAGTCACATTCTCCTTAAATGGGCCGCCAGTAGAATGTGGCCTGTGAGTATACTGATCACTAGAACTATATGCGATCTGTTCGGCATAAGTATTTCCATTGTTTTTCTTTTATTGAGTTTTGGTCACATCTTTCTTGATATGCGGCATGATAGAAGTGTACTCCATCGTTCATCGGCAAGCTTCCAGAAGTCCAAGTGTATCTCTTACTTTAAAGCAGAATAGGCCTCTCTATGAGACCGCAGTGCTAGAGTGGACAAACCGCTCCCCACTAATAATAATCTCTTACTTTAGAACTTCCATAGGGGTAAGAGCAGTGTGATCGACCATTATTTGGTTCAGTTTCGATGCCTTTCTTGCCAGTTCATCGGCTTTTTCATTTCCATCGATTCCTCGGTGCCCCGGGACCCAACAGAGTGATACATTATGTTTTGAGCTGAGGATCCTAAGTTGGCTCCGACAAATCTTTACTATAACTGATTTGAATTTTGTTGATGACACGGCTTTGATGGCGCCCTAGCTATCGATGACTATGTCGATATTTCTTTTCAGGGCTACCGGAGATATTTCTCTTGGGGGCTCGGATATCGTTAGTACTCGCTAGTACTAGTACCGGGCAATTGGGCGTTCTTTTGAGTACATACCGGAGCCTACCCCTTCATCCATTTTTGAGCCATCGGTGAAAATGCATATATTGCCGGGTTAAATGACCCTTCCCTCGTCTCAATTTTGACTGTTTAAAAAAACTTATGGACGCTTGTACCTATCCGTTTGAATGCACATGTCAACCCTTTGAACACTCTTAGGAGTTCTTAAAAAAGCAAAATAGCTGGCACGAGAGCTCGGGATTAGCCAAAGCCTAGCTTCTCGCAACAATTCATGTTGTGCGTGTTACATTTTTCGCACGAATGGAGCGATCTACAATTTATTGCTGACTCCGAACGGCGAATTGAGAAGCTCTTTCATGATAAATCATACTCCCGGAGGCTTTTCATTTCATTTTCATTCCCCGACACTAAGCAACGGCTACCACTTACGTTCTTAGGTAACCAAATTAGTGGTCGCACGGTTGACTCAAGCTGACCAGTGATCAGGTGTACATAAAAGAATTTATTACCGGATTCTCTAAACAAAACTTCAAACACTTACATTTGCCCGAGAATGAGGGAATCTTCTGAGCATACCGCGACAAAATACAAATAAATTCTCAGATAGAAAACAATCCAATTCCCTTTCTGAATAATCCCATCAAAAACCAATGGTCAACCCATCATCTAAGGATAGCAGAACAAAAGGGGAACTGAAAACTTAGTAATCCGATCATATCGCTCGCAAGTAAAAGGACTTGTGACAGAATGCCTCCCCACCTAAATGTGTGTGATAATATTCCACTTTGATTGAGCTATCAATATTTAATTTCATCCTATCACAAGGTCCTACTTCGCTTTGTCCCTCCGCCCTGTTACACACACATAGAACATACACAACGAATCTGGGCTCAACATCTTCTTCACACAATTTGGAGCAATAAAATAAATTATTCTCCTTTTTTTGTTAGCTCTTCCAAATTTATATATTGGTATAAAAATTTGATTATGCTGCAGGCAAACGCTTTCCACGCTTCCTTTACATCGCACACACACACACATCCACAGGAAACGACAATGTAAGTTGAAACAAGGATGAGCATTTATTCCGGAAAAGTAGTTGAACAAAAAATAGATAGAATGCATAAAATTTGCAGTCGTATGCAAATACGAGCAAAGGATACAAGAAAAAGCATCCGAGAAGGAGAGAATAGAGGAAAAAATAGAAAGGATGTGCTTATCGGCGGCAGAAGAAAGATTTTTTTGCTTTTTTGTGTTATTACCTCCACTACCACTGCCACCACAGACAACAATTTTCAAATTTTAAATTTAAATTCTCCCACTCCGTTGTCGTTGCGTATCTTTGGTGTCACTTTCAAAAATCTAATTTCACTGAAGGACTTATCAGGGTAAGCATACGACGAAGGCACACAACCATCGTGAGGTTATGCAGTCCTGAAAAAGAAGGAAAAAATTCGTCAAAAGATCACACAACAGGAATGAATTTGCATTATAATTGGTTTCACAGGAAAAAGGAAAAAAATTAGCTGACTTAAAGTGTCTGGCTCTAATTCAATGCGAAGGATAACTCGGAACGCTGCGAGAATTATTAAAAAATTATTAATCCCAGGCATTTGGTGATTTTGCACAAATCATGATAATTGGCCACTTCATCAACACATTCGAGCCAATGTGCGTCATTTAGCTACCTTGGTGCGGACGCCGAGCACACTCGGAAGTGCGATTAGGGGAACTGTAATCTGATTTACTTAATCAATCACAACACCAAACTACTGGCCGTGAATGGAGCGAGTCAGAGGAGAATTGGGTGCTGAGAGTACAGTGATGGTCTTGACTCTTGAGAGACGAGTGATGAAAGTGACTTTAATGAAGTGGTGGTGGTTTCGTGACACACACACACACGCACGTTTGAGATGTGAGTACTGATTTCGAACGATATCCCGCGCAAGGTTGAGATTCCAACATCCAAAGCAGCGTTTTTCTCCATTTTGTTTTTGAATTGATTTAATTAGCGATAGGGACGAAAACAATTTGATGGAGCGCTCAACCGTTAAAACGAAATGTGAAGTGGTTTTTGGACTAAGGAAGAAGTTTAATTAAAGATTTGATGTTCTCGTGAAAATGGTGAAGAATGTGTTGTTTGTACGCGAAGTTTTTTTTTTTTTGACAAAAGGGGACTACAGTAATCGGCTGTACAGAACGTAAACATGTTTTTAGTTCGATTAATGGAGCAGAACCTCACCTGAATAATGTTTTCATTTAAATGTGGCATTGTCAAAACTTGTATTATGCTTCCAGTTGCTCACTCCAAATTGATTGAGGTTTCCTTTAAAGTGTGCACGTCACCTTAGGCAGAGTCGTCCTTAAAAAAAAAAACAATAAATAAATAGAAGGGGAGGGACCTACAATTTATTTATACTCCCGGAGGCTTGTCCTTCCCCGACGAGAGGTGGTGCCGCGAAAAATGTTCGGTGGACATTTGCTGTGGCTTGAACCCACGCCGCTCGGTCAGCCGTCCAAAGCACTAACCACTGAGCCACGCCAACCACTAAGGGTCTTTCTCTACAGCGTCGTTTTTTCCGGACTAGATTCGAAGTATCTGAGCCATCTCAAACGTCCAATGCACATTGCACAGTGTAATGACTATATTGCTTTCGCTTGTATGGTTCATGGTCTTCTGACCAAGGATATCTTTATCCGCCTTGCATCAGCGCCGTTAAGTATGAAGTCCTGGGAAAAATATGGTTGAGTTAGGTTAGTAGAGTAGAGCTTGCATAAGACACTCGGTACCATAGTGGGCCCATCGCGAACTCTGTGAAAAAAAAGAAGGTAAAACCGGAACCATTTCCTAAAAGCATTTGGTTTCCCTGCACAGTTTTACAATGTTCCTATAGCTGTCATAGCCTAGCTTCTCTAGATTACTAAAGAAATATTTGTCGATAAGTTTGATGTAAGTCCTGGCCGGACAGGATGCCAGTGACTAATTGTAGTTGTGCTCTGCTTAAGTTAAGAATATGTCTTGTTTTCCTGCGATCCAGAGCAGGCCATAGAGCCTTGATACCCTATGTCCACTTATGTTGGACCATCTCTGATTTGCCTTATTTATAGTTATTCTTACAGTTGCTCTTAGCCACACAGGAAAGAGGATCCATGGCGGTTCTCCCCTCCGTGTGTTGCCTGGCTCCACCTTGCCTGGCCAGTTCTGCGGCCCTTTCGTTTCCCTCAATGTCACAGTTAGCAAGCACCCAAAAAAGTCTTACTCTATTCTGTGTACACAATTCTCTCCACGATCTGTAAAGTACGTGTAAAAACTGATCGATTGTGGACTTTCTTGGCCTGAAACTTTCCTCATTGGAGCCAATTAGGTGAAAAGTTGTAGAAGTTCGCGTAATATGAAAGATAAGCTTTGGTTCGCGTACGAAGAAGACTGATGATTGCAGAAATAGTTTTCAAAATTTTCAGCTCAAACTGTTACTCTACTACGAAGTTTCCTTTTTTATCACTTCAGGTTCCTCTGTGGGCTTTGTTACCCTAACACAATCTATTACTTTTTGGTCAAACGTCTATCCATTGTTTCTGGAGTATAATCGGTCAATCACTTCGATCGCGTTTCTTGGTTGTCCAATGTTTTATTTGAAAATATTCTTCCCGTCTTTTTTGCTCATAGAACTTGCGAATTCATGCAGGAAACATGTGCTTGTTGGCATTCTTCGTTCAACCAGGGCTTTTGTGGTGGCGGGTTGTTAAAACCCAGCAGAATAGCTATGGAGTATCAAGATCTTTGAAGTTCTTCAAGTCGAGTCCGGGTAAAAAGGAGAAAGTATTCGTTGGTTACCACTTGGAGGTAAAATAAGTCACAGTTACAACACAGGGCATCGCTAGATTGACGATAATCAGAGCCTAGCCTATTTCTACAACATCCAACCATCCAAAGAACAAAAAGCAACCGGCTTTTTCGCTTATGCTGCAGTATGCCTCACTGCATTATAAAAGTTTGTTAGTTTCTTAGTCAATTTGCAACGCTTTGTCTAGAGTTTCAATCGTTTGAAAATAACGGACTGAATTTGTTGAAAGCTACATATTACATCTTATCTATCACATATTTCGTGACATTAAGTTCAGGAAATAGTTTTCCGATTTCAACAGTCAACGTTTGACTAACAATTTTCAAGTACCCTATTTGCAATCGAAAATAATCGCTGTTTGCATTCATCAGCTGCGAAGGTTTGTGTCTTCTCTGTGATAGAGCTTTCGCCCAACTTACCTCGTAAAAAGTTTCCAAAAGCCGGTTATTATTTTATAAACTGTGTGACGTCTTTCACTCACACAAAAAAACCCAGCCAGAGCTTTGCATATACCTAAACGAGCACATGGGCAAAGGATATAAGGATACCGGCCACCGGGTGAATGAAAGTCGAAAGTGTGTCATGCAAATGTGAACATAACCACACCCTCTCTGTAACCCAAAAATACGTTTAGCAAAAAAAAGCTTCCATGGGAGTGTAAGCTTTTTGCGTCTCATGAAATGAACATTCCTTGATGCTGTCTGGATGGACCACTACTATCACCACCAACTCCATTCTACTGACTATTCGCTGCAGCGGGAAGGCGCTAGATTTGGCGCCTCCATCATCCAGATTTTGTTTGGTGCAGCAGCTGCTGGAAGAGTTCCAACTTGCCGCATGTGGTTGCACGACGACCAGTGCTCTCGCTGGCTGGTGTGCAAAAAGAGTGTTTTCTGTCACGTTACTGTGCTGGCGCTAGCAGCACCCTGGGTGGGTGCATTGCTCGATGATTTAGAGAAGATTTCGGCTTTTGGGCGTTGGTGGTTGGTGTACGAGTAGTAAAGTTCAAAAGTTGCACACACACGATTTTCAAGTTGCGTGTGTCGTTGACGTAATTGCAGGACCTATGCAATGGTCATACCGTGAAGGGGTGATGGGAAATTTTATTACAGTAATACGTCTGATGGGAAATGTGACGTGAATACCGACGTCAGAACTTATTTTACGTGAGTGCAAAAGTTAAATGCAAGAAGTCGAAACTGTGGAAACTGTTCGTTTTTGAATGCAAATTTTAAGGAATGGATGGTAGAATTGAACAAGATTTTTAAATTCTTCCGAGGTTTGAAATATGCAAATAATTGTTGGGATAATTGGGCAGTTTTTGAATTTGAATTTGCGTTTAAAGAGGTTGTGAACGTTTTGCTTAATCGCTACCTTACCCAAACTTCCGTACTACACTAGAAAAAGGTCACTTAACCAAAGCCATTAGAAGAGGAACATGCCGTATTCAGCTTTTGGTCTAAAGAGACTTGGCAGAAATAGGGTTTTGCGCGGACGACGAAGTGATTTTGGTTACTGGAATGTTCCCCTCAGTGATAAGTGAACTTATGGAAGTTATCCGAACGAAGTTAGCACGTATGTCCTAATCTGGAAACTCGGTAATAACCCTTTTTACTACAACATAGAATCCTGCTGTTGTACATTCGTTTCTTACTTACGGATCACAAGTCTGTGAATCCGCTCTGTCTTAGCGTTACAATCTTAAATGAAGAAGAGTGCAAGATCCTTAGGGCTCGACCCTGTTACTAATAAAATTGCATTGTGTAGCCCAGTCAGATTCAGTGAATCTGGGGGTTGGACAGGGGTTGATTCCTCTATACTCTCGGAGACCATGTGAGATGTACAATCAAAACAGGGTTTTAGCGCTAATCGGGTTCTTATAAACTTCCACCTCTACTCTCTACCGACAACCGATAGTCCTGGGCCAAGCTTTTTTTGTGCAATCCGATCTTCTTTTAGGAGAATCTCATGACTAAGTTACTTAAACAAGCCTCGCTTTTCTAGAGAGTATGACCGATCCATTTCTATTTACGTTTTCGTAAAGCGGCGTCTATAGGTTGTACTTCCGTTCTCTCAAACTGCTCATTGTTTGAGATACGGTTTGGCCAAAATACCCGTAACATATAAATTTCTTCTTAGACAGCGGTAAATAAAAGTATGCAGCAGGTTGACAAAATATGGCAGGAATGTCGTCATTTTTGAGCGGTTAAATTTTGGGCATCGGAGAGCTCGTGGGAATTTTGAGGCATACCAGCATTTACACAGTGATCGCTATGCTGAGTTTCGTTCGTCTTAATACGATACTGGAGCTCTAGCTTACTTCTTCCTTTTTCACGTGTGGCTGGTATTCGAACTTAAGGATTTTCGCTCTGCAATCCGTCGATTTGTTCGACGAAACGGTCTACAATTCTCTTCTATGGCTGCAGATCTATAGATTGTTTCTGATCCGCGTTGCTGGTGTTGCTGCACTTTGGCATTGTTATGTCTGTTAGAGGTATTAGCTAGCCCCTCGGCAAATGGATAGTGCCAAAAGGTATTGATTTCGATATTGGCTCAGCGTTTGTTTTGAATATCTAGAAGACAATTATTAAACCAGCGGCTTACCACCGTTTGGTTTATTTAAGAGAGACATCACTTCCTGTCAGTTGCCAACCAGCAACAACCTGTGTTCACTGTTGAACATATGTTGGTCTCCGCTAAATGTCTCCACTGGCTTCGATTTTGACCTGAATTCATCAATTTGCTGCTATCCTCCTCATGTTATTACTCCATCCCATAGGTGATCTTCCTTTGTTTCCTCTATTTTTGCAGAAATCTGCAAAGCGTTCGTCGTTGTCATTTCGGGACAAGGCTTACCCAGCGTTTTCTTGTATTTACCCACCTTGGGATTGAAGTCCCCCATGACGATGTCGACGCTTGCTTTTGAGTTGTGGCACTTAATCATAGAAACCGTGTTTTCCCACTAAAAACTAACGTAGTTGGCAATGGATCGGACACACGCTCCGAAAAGGCGATGATTGCATAGCCAACCAAGTCAAGCAATGAAACCCGTTAACTTAAGATTATAAAACAGCAGGCAGGCAGTCAAGGCAATTGAGCAAGAACCTCGAGAGAATTGAGGCACATCCCTCGGAACCGAACACGATGGCACGTAGACGTTGAAGATGCCTTAAGCTCCGTAGGACTTAAATAAGAAGGCTTATGCCATTTGTCGTTAAATCTGTAATATTTGTTTTGGCTGGATTTATGGAGCTCTTCTCGATTGATTGTTAAGAATTTTTAAAGTAGAAAACCGTATCTTATCCTCGAATCTGTTGTCAAATTTATGCATACCTGTGATAACTCGGCTTGTTGGTTCATTTTCTTTCTATCATTGATGATTTTTTTTTTAACATTATTTACCCGTATCAGTTACCTTTCCCTTTAAAACACAACAACGCGATTTTCTAACCTGCACGCAGGCTACCAAACAAAACACAAACCATTTCCATCCAAAAAAGCTATAAAAAACTATCAGACTTGTGTGCTGAAAATTTGATTTGTTGATTTCTATTCCGTTGTTCCTCTTTAAGCAAAATGTAAACAAATTCCAACGGCATATAAAACACCAGGAGGACATCATCATCATTATCATTCCCTTCCACATCAATGCAACCAACACCTCCACCCACCCGCTGGTACAAAATTAGGTCCATTCCAATGGTATCGACTAAGAGAGCGAGAGTAAATCTTCTAAAAAAGCATTCGCACACAAGGCACAACTTAACGAACCATAAAATATTTATAGTAAACTTAAAAGTCATACCGTTACCCACACTCTCAGCTACACACATGTTCAACAACAGTGGGCCATTTTTTTAAGGGATGTGCGACCCGCCATGAGATGAAAAATTCATCCTCTCCCCGTCCAGAGATGGTGCTCCTTCCAGCGCATGGGTGTTCCTCTAGAGGGTGGCTTTTTTCTACCAAGATATCCTTACAAAAATTTCACGAATTTCATCGTTGTCGGTTGTGTGGTCGTAGCTTTTTAGAAACAAAATTTAATATTATACACAATTTCTTATAACTGTAAACCAAGTCTTTAAATTTAAACAAAACCAACTCCCTCATCAAGGATTTCCCAGGATTATCGCGCTTTTTTCGGAGTTTTACCATTTTATTTGCTTCGGAATTATTGTACTTGAAGTGGAATGCTGTATGTGTCAGAAGGAGGATAAGTGTGAAAAGTTCAAAAGTCTGTGCCTGGTCTGACATTTGCACTTCCAAGTTGTAGCCGTGGGTTGTGATTAAAAAATCGAGGAGTGAAAAACTAGGTGTGGTGGAGGCTACATCAATTAAGTATAAAAAAAAGGACATTTTTGCAACCAACGAAGAAAAAAAAAAAAAAACAAAAATTCTCAAGTCCTTCTGATTGAGATTTTTTCCCTCATCAAGTTTCGTTTAGAAGTTTCCAGGTTTCGAACGAATCGTTAAGTTCATCTGTGAGCAGCTATCCGTGTGCTGCTATTCCACCCTCAAACTCTCATATTGTTTACATTTTCTACAAACTTTTCGTATGCCTTTCGCCAAATGAACTAACCCAAGAGAAACCGACTAAATAAGAGAAATTCTCACATGTACCACGTCCTCCTTCTACTACTCAACGCCGCCCTCAAATACCGTCACTCTATCATCAACAAAGACTAACCACTTCACAAAACAAGCCAAAGCCAAGAAGAGAGCGAAAACACGACACAAACAAACCATCGTCAGTATATAAAATCGTCAACAACATCAGGAGCAGGAGCAAGAGCAGCATCGCGCACCACCACTACCACCAACAGCAGCATCAATTCATCTGCTATACGCGAATAGTCCGTCTACACTCTCTGCTACTTTCGTCGGTGTATCGATCCGTACACATCACCACCATCATCATCACCATCCTCGTCATCGTCGTCAGCAGGACTTTACTTCTTCTTCTCGAAGTCCTGTGTGTGCTATAATTTATCTTTAAGGATAATTCTTGAACAAAAAAAAAAACTAGTTTCACCATATAGTAAAGGATTACAGTTGAAAACTATCAGTCGAAAAAAGGTGTAACACATCTTCGGCAAAAAATTTAATCAAAAGTCCTTCCTAGGAATAAGGGTGTTGTAAAGGATATTATATCGAAATTCTTGTGAAATTTCGGGTGTTGACACTTTCTTCACCCACCGTGTGCCTGTGTTTGTGAATACTAAGACGGAAAATTGCATTTTCAACTACAAATCCTTAAAAAGTTGATATTTGTAACAAAAAAAATCTCAAAAGGACTCAATATTCAAGTGCGGTTTAAGGTGAATGTGTTCGAAAGGTATTCACCCTTCACTCATTGCAAAAATTGGATATATTTGCGACTTTCATTTCTAAATCAATTTAGATATAAGTGGGTGTGTTTGACGCATAGCACCATAGCATAGAGTCACAGTGTAGAAGGCAGTAGCAACCCCAGCGGCAGCATCGGCATCAAGAGGGAGGTTTGGGATAAAGACGAACGAAAAAAAAAGTTGCTATTCAAAAAGGACATCATCGCACTTCCAGGCAGCTGTGTGTGGAGACGATAAACTTAACGAAACGTGAGAGTCAGTCAGTCAGAGAGTTGAAGGTGGATTTTGTTCTCTCATTGGAAAGTGATCCACAACAAATGAGTGTCCCCCCATAAAATTCAAAATAAATCAGCAATTTACCACACAATATACGTGGGGAGAACAAATTTTTGACGTGTCCTTTTCGGATTTTATTGGTGTAGTGGAATTTAAACTTGTATAGTATTCCACATCTTTGCTGAAAGAAGATGTGTTTCATTACGCTAAAGATGATGATAATGATGATGAAGTGAAATCAGACAAAAGGAGTGACAAAAAAATATTAAACAAAAGAAAACCCCTGATGACCGTGTAAATATAACAAAAAAAAAAGGAAGGACACTTGTTTAATTGAATCACTGTTATTGAATCAACTGTGCGCGGAATTAAACCTTAAATTCTATTCGAAAAACTTTGAAAAAAATATTTAAAGTCGCCAAAGCGAACTAAATTGGTGAACTAATTTGCATCTGGAACATATCGTTGAAAAATAAGAAAGAACCGAAGGACAAGATGGGAGCCAAGGAAAGTGTTGAAGTTGCGGCTAAAATGAACGTCGACGGATGGGGACATGTCGAGGTGCGTAGTTATGTCTGTTTTGAAATTTTGCTCTGATGTCCTGAAGAGGAATTGATAACACCGAAAAATGCAATTTTTATCTACACACTACACATTTATTATATATGCATACTACATGCGTCATACTTTCATTTATCTGACAGTTGTAGTTGCAGCAGCCTTGGGAATGAGCGTTTTTGAAATTAAAGTACATACTTGCTTGTTTTTTTATTACGTCTTTTAAAATGATTATAGAATAATGATGTTCTTTTAAACAACACAGCTATGTACGTACATATGTACAAATGAATTTCATACGAAAAGTCACATTTTGGTAAGCTTGCTTGGGTAACGTTAAACTGAATTTGGCACATATTTTTTATTTAGTAATAACGGTAACTAAAATAACACGGCTGCTGGTTACTAAGGGGATAATCTAATCATTAAAGCATGTAAAATGCAGTTTCTAAGGTTGATGATCCAACTAGTGGTTTACGTCATCCGACCTTCTAACTTAGCTAGTTCAATAACAGTCGGTTTAGTCAGTGAAAAAGCATTTATGTTCATTTCAGTCCAAGTGATTGAGAGATATTATACATGAAATGCAATTTTCGCACTAGAACGCCGTAAGTCGGAAAGAAGGAGAGGAGATAAAACTAAATTTATTTATTTTCCTAAACCGTAGGCTTGGTTGTTATGCATTAAGTGCAATTTGTACATGCAAGTTCCCTGGTGATGAAAGAATGGAAAAGCTGTGTAGGCTAGGTAAGGTTCCCTAATACAGATTTTGAAGGAATAACTAGACTAACTGCCTTACTCAGGTGAACTGGAGCCTAAAGAAACTAAAAACACTGTTGCGCGAAAACATTTACTCATACAACAAAAAAACCTGGCTTACCCGGTATCTTATACTTGGATTACCACCTGCAAACTGTTGCTCATTCATAAATCTTTATTTTTTTTTTTTTAAAAATATGAATCATATCAACTTACTTAGCAACATATCAGCTTACTTGAATCAAAAAGTCTTTCCTATTTTGTTGGGTATCGAACTTGACTCATTAAGCTTAAAGTCCAATAAACTCACCATTATATTGTTGGAATCCGTGTTTGAAACTTGCAATGGCTCTCGATACTACGCGTATGCGATAGTAAGTTGTAGACAGTCAAATATTAATAACAATAGACTCGGTGAAGGGTCCTTAACCTTATGAAGTTTGACCTTTTTAGGTGGATTTCATAGAAATATCACCTATTGCAGAGGTCCTCCACGGATTCTTGTGGACACGATTGAGGCCGCAATTATGAATTATGATTTGAATAAAATTTGGTATACACGTTTGTATGCCGAATACCTCGGCTAAGTTCGTAGATGGACATAATCGGTCCAGAGGGGGGCGGGTTACGCCCCTTTTTATGTCTCAAACGGTGCAATTCACAACTTAAATTAATCTCAACTTACGGTTTTGATTTTTTAGTAATATAGTAGATAAGAGTGAACAGAATCCGCCTGCTACCAATTTAGGCGCCATCTTGAAATTCTTCAAAATTGATTGGATTTCGTTGAAATTGAAAATCCTTACACATTTCTTGGTAATTAGTACAAATTCGTTGTTAAAGTGGAAATTGTTGTCCTCCATTTTGTTCCCACCATCAGAATAGATGACATAAGTAATCCACCTACCGCTTGCGGCTTTTGCCGGAAGGTTCTTTTTTAAAGTTGCGATGAGAAGATTTTGTTTATTTTTCATGACTTGTATAGTCCGTTTCAAAAGAATTGACCTTATTACTCGCATGCTTCACATGTGACAGATAAAGGAATCCTTATGTTCATTCACATAGGAAACCATAATAAAAAATTCAACTGGGGCGCCAGTCCTATACTTCCCACCTCGTCAAGAAGATAAAATTGTGTAGCATATAAAACCAAGCATATAACGGTCGAGTTAAATTATTATTATATATTTACTTTTTTGCATGAAATAATTGGATAATCAATTTAATGACAAAGGAAATATTTCTTCAATTTCCTCAGCATCCTAGTGTATCGTAATGTGAAGCCTGGTTAAAATCTCAAAACATTTTGTTCGGACCGAATGCAATACTTTTCCTATAAAGTTGGGAAGTAAAAATTGGAAAAGTAAAAATTTCAATATCTTCATCGTAATTCTCCGTAGAGTTCTATGGAATGAGTGATTGAGTGCTGTTGAGTGCAGAGCCAAATAATGAACTTAAAAAAGTACAAAACAAACCCCTTTAATTGTGTTCCCTGGAAAGTGATCGTAGGTGAGATTAGATAATGTAGGGTTTTGCAGCCATCCCATCGCAATCCCTGTGAAACCAAAATTGACAAAACCTTAACCTAAACCGTTTCGGTGGTTAGTGCGTTGGACTGCTGCGTAGGTTCAAGCCCCAGCTATGTCCACCGAACATTTTTCGCAGTACCACCTCTCGTCGGGGAATGACAAGCGTCCGGGAGTATAATTTGTCATGAAAAAGCTTCTCAATTCGCCGTTCGGAGTCGGCAATAAATTGTAGGTACCTTCTATTCGTGCGAAAAATGCAACACGCACAACATGAATGATTGCGTGAAGCTAGGCCTTGGCTCATCCCGAGCTGTCGCGTCAGCTATTTATTTTTTTAAACCGTTTTCTGAAAGCATTTGATTTCCCTACAGAATTGTAGCATATTTTTATAGCTTTCAGAACCTAGCTCCTCTTGATAGCTAATGAAAAAGTTGACAAGAGATGTTCTGCGTGCCCTAACTATTCCCCGACACTTCGTTGGTTGGTTTTTTGGGTGTCATAAAGACTTGCTTAGACCTCAAGGGGATCCATTGAATACATAAAAAGTATAATCATGGAAGTCAAACCAAGGGGTAGGGTTGGCTTATCTGGAAACCACCCAGAAAGGGATAGAAATCTCAGGAGTTTCCTAAAATCAGCGATATGAAGGTCCTCCAGCCCATGGAAGAAGCTATTATTAAGATTATGCAATTTTCTGGTGGCTAATGTGCGACATTCCCATAGCAGGTGCTGGATTTTGTTTCTTCTTCGTCCCTGCAGCTTATGCAGTAGTCATTGTAGGGTAATCCAAGACGCTCCGCATGGATTACTATTAAGCAGTGTCCTGTAAGGATACCGGAGACGATTCGTATTTTCTTTCAACTAAGTTGATTTTTGGAATTCTTCTAACCGACACTTAGTAGTGTGTTATGTCCTCAGCAACACAAAGATTGTTGGAGTACCCACAAACATGCATGGCTGAGAGCCCTGTTCTTTTGACTTGCTTTCTCAGACGACAGTTGAATGCCAGGATGTCAGTGACTGCGCTGGCTAACTATTTAAATCAGATGTGTTCCCGCGCTGCTAATATCTTTGTTAGACGTCTGTCTCATGAGTTTTAGTCTACACACTGGTTGGTATCAAGACTTTGGCGTTGGGTCCAAAGACACCATACTCCATTTTTCATCCGTCGGGAAACCTACTAGAATTTCTGACTCCAATATGAGTCCTTCATAAGACATTTCTCACAAAAACATGTTTTTTTTTTTGGTAAAGGCAAGTTTGCCCTTGTAGCACGTGTGGTCGGACGTTCGAATACTGCGTTTTCGGCAACTATTCCCTGAGGTCTTTTCAGAGTATCTACAGTGCTAACTCGTATACTCTTTGAGTAGCTTACAGTTGTTTTTACATCAGATCAAAACTAGTTTACGACTAAGTACCAAGCACTAAGTACTAAGTACTGTTCATTTGTTCTTTTTAAATTATAGGACCAGCTTTACTACAAGTCTGTATTTCCATTTTAAATTGTTTAAACCGAGTTGTTTAAAGATGTTTAGCTAGATTTGTACATATACATAAATAAAAGCTCTCTCGTTAACACTTTCAAATCAAAATGCTATGAAAATTAATCATTTCTGCTTTCTTATTTGATTAGCCATGATCTTCATACATATCCTTTTCAGTAAAGGAGTTCTTAAGAGCTGACTAAAGCTAACTCGTCAACTTTGAGAACATCAGCAAAGAGTAACAAACCAAAACAAAAGAAGACAAAAACTATATCCTTACGTATTTCCAACATCCTAATTCATTGGGAAATGTTAATTTTTTATAAGATCACGTCCTTGCTAGTGATTCAAGTTTTTTCAACAAAAGTGAAGAGCGGTCCAACAAGGATACGCACAGTGTCTGAGGCAAGCTTTTTCATGCATAGTATGTGAATGTGCTGTTGCTGCGGTTAGAGGACGAGGAACGACCAATTATCACCCAAAAATTGTGTTGTGTATTTTATTACGGATGTGCCACGCAAGAATACACAAATACATGCAAGTTTGTACACATATTTATGTAGATGTGTGTATAAAACATTGATGTGTCCCTGGTGATAACTGCTTTACTTGCAAGTCTTTCCTTTCCCACAAGATAGGGTCCATGACGACGTGACACTTTCATTAAATTAAATAATAAATTGTTTATTATAACAGAGAGATAGAGGAGAGCAGGTTCGTTTACAAAATCATGTGTGTGTGGGGTGGATGGATAATTATATTCTTTAAAGGATAAGAACTAGGACTGCTTTGGGTTACTGCTAACTGTGCAGCAATGTCCTGACGATGATACCGGTTTCATGTTTGTTGCGTTAGGGAACAATCTATTATTTATACGTGCGCAATGACTTTTACTTTATCCACTAGACACTATTGAAAATACTTTGTACTTACATATGTATACGAATACTCGTAAAATTAATATTAAAGTTATCTTTCGGTTTAAGATATCAGTGAATATAATATTCATACCCGAAACAAAGAGAAGGTTTCTCGATCAATCTGTCGTCCTTTTATCTCAAAAGACGTGAGGGGTTTCTCGATGCACACATTAAAAGCTGTGTTAATCTAAGCACGTTTATCTGCAACGCAAATGAAATAGTGGGGAAAATTGAAGCAATTCTTCATCACAGAGTTGTGGTCGCCGTAGCTCAGTGGTTAGTGCGTTGGACTGCTATGCGAACTGTTAAGGTTCGAGCTGCAGAAATATGGACCACCTCTCGTCAGGGAATGACAAATTTTTGTCATGAAAAAGCCTCTCAATTCGCCATTTGGAGTCGAGAACAAATTCTAGGTCCCTTCCATTCGTGGGGAATTCGAGAATCCAGGCGCTTCTTTCTCAACTCAACTTTCCAGCACAAAATACAAAAAATTTGAGTTATAAAATGTAAAGCAAAAAATATTGAAAAGGATAACAAACTCAGAACTTGTAAATGGTCAAATCCTCTTAATTTAGGTGCCTGTACCATCCAACTATCAACTTCTGTTTGAACACTTAATTGAAAAATTAATTTAACTATCTTACTCGCAAATCCTCGGTGAGTGGTGATCTTATCGTTGCACTTGCACCTCGGGAATCTGAATTTAATTTAATAAATTAAAAATGCATTGCCCATTCTAAAACGTTCAAACAATTCACCATAATTGTTTGCAAATAATTAGAAACACTTGAAAAGGATGAATACCAACACACTCATATACTCGGACGAAGAGTCTCATCTTAAATGACCATCACGTCAATACAATGGAAAGGAGCTCGATAGGCTCCGGTACATCCTACATACACTTGAAACCTTAAACTTGGAAATAGAAATGCTTGCATAGATGGACATAGCTTGAGTGTATAACTGCCCGCTGAATTATTGATGCCCTGCTTCCCGGTCGGATGGTTATGTGGAGCTTCCTCTCTTTCTGTTTATTTTTTGTCGCTTCTTTTTTTTTTTTTTTTTTGGATGGCGTAGAGTAAATTCAGTCATCCCATTTCAACCCCACTCCTTGCCCGTTCTGTGTGCTCTATCGTAACGAATTATTAATGGCATGTTTTCATTATCCATAATGCACAAGACATCTCGCTGAAATGGTTACTACATACACAGCATCCTCACCACCACCACCGAAACACTTCCATTGGTTCTGTTCGGTGCCAGAGATCAGGAGTTGCTGTATTTTGCATTTGCCACCCCAACTTCGCAGGAAGTGGGGGTAAAAGTATGGAATGTGAAAATTGCTGTGAAATGGATCGTGTCATACCAAGTTAGTGCAGTTAAGGTCGAACCTACCTACATACATACATATATACTCGTACACGTCGTGTGTCCTGGGATGTGAAGCTGAGAATGGAGGTGGTTGGTTAGCAATCAACATTTTACCTCTTCCTTTTTGCAATCCTCTTCTCGGTGCTCCTTTTCTCGTTGTCTTCTTTGCCCTATTTTGTAAAAAACCTGATTTGCTTTTCTACTACGTGAAATGGGATTTTGGAATTTATTTTGAAAGTTCTGTTGTTGCTGTAATTGTGACCCTCCTTGTTTTCATCGTGGAAATTCATTCCTTGTCCTTGTCACTACTACCACCAACTCACGGCAAAGTGTGAGTACATAAAATATTAACTACTAATGGGGTTAACTGCTATAGAAATATTTTGCAATATTCTCCTGTGAGAAAACAGAGTACGGGTTGGGGTTTCTATGTTTTTTTTCCCCCATTTCTGGAATACACTTTAAATTGCTTAATGGTGGACGGAAGTGGCTGCTAAAAGGTGAATTCAGATGTTTTGCATGTGGGTATACTGATGTTTTATGTGTTCGTCTGCGAGCGAGGCGGGTATGTACGCTACGCTGTTGGTTAAATTTTAAATTAGGTTAATGAGAGAGATTTTATTCATCGTTTGATTGGGCTTTTTCGTTTGATTCGAGGAGATTTGGTGGGTTTTCAATGCATTTTTCATTTCAAAAAAGAGAACTACAATTACTAAGGTTAACGGAAGGAATTTTTCAATTTGATTAATTGCTAAACCTCTAACAGCTGGTTAACCTGATTTGGTATTGCAATTTTACGGTCTATATCTCGGTCAGTTGTGGGTTTTAAAAAAAATTAATTCACTATTTTCCATTGACTAAAGCGATAATTCAAGTACATGTCGCTGACATTCTGACATTTCATTCAATTTTAAGGTTAGGTTAGGTTGAAGTGGCTGCCAGCTAAAGCCTATACACTTAGACCCATGCGGGGTCCGTTGTAATACGACAAGGATCACGGAAAAATCTTCTGCCTACTCATTGAACCAATTGGAGCTTCTTATGAAGCGTAGGAGGCTACTAACATTGATGTTTATCAGGTCGCCTAAGTTGGTATAAAAAAAGGCTCTTAAGTGGAGTTTTCTTTTGGGGAGAGAGGTGGACAGGTGCAAAGAAGATGGAAACTAGTCTCCTCCTCCTCCTTGTTTATACAGCTCTTGCAGAAGTCGTTTGCGTAGACGCCAAGCCTTGTTGCATGCTTGCCTATTTGACAGTGTCCAGTAATGACACCTATTATAGTGCTACCTATTAAGACGACCTATTAAGAGAAATCAAATACTTAGATCATTTCAGATCCAGATTTGGCCAAATCTGCTTTGTCTCTAGACATGTTGTACCACTTGTCCACCTAGGATTTGTCCTTCCGATAGCATCTAGCTTTAGTTTAAGTTTACAAGTAGCGATTGGAATACCTAAGGTGCCCTTATCAGGCCCAATAGGTAATGTTGTTCCATATCTGATGAGATTATCAGTCAAGCAAATTGGAAAGTTGTTTATGATCTCTTGGCCATCTTTTAATTCTGCCTGTAAAGAGAAGGGAAGCCGTTGATATGAAACCACCAAGATAAGGATATGAATCTCAGGAGGTCCCTCAGCTCGATGTCATGCAAGTCGTTCCGTGAAAAAGTAACTACGCAGAGTCCTCATTCTTCTACCGGCGAGGGCAGGACGTTCACACAGCAGGTGACGGACAGATTCGATTTCTTCCTCGTCCTTACAATTTCTACAATAGTCGCTGTGATATATACCGAGGCGCTCTGCTTGAATATCAATGGCGTAGTGCCCAGTTATGATGCCGCAGACTATTCTTGCTTCGCGACGACTAAGTTTGACCAGAGGCAGAGATCTCTTCTTTTTAAAATCCGCCCATTAGTTTCTAGCCGTTGCACATGTGTCTAACTGGACCCAGCGGGTATTTGCTCGACTGATGGCCTCGTCTTCCATATATTTTCTAACGAGCTTCTTGGAATCCTCGCAAAGGGAAGAGCCTGTGAGGCATACAGCGCTGCTCCCCTTCGTGCAAGTTGGTCAGCACTTTCGTTACCTGGGATATCTATATGCCCTGATAACCAACATAGGGTCACCGTATTGACTCTCGATATCTTATCTAGATGCTTCTTGTAGGTTCCTACAAGCCTCGATCTAGTTATCGCGGACTCCAGAGCCTTAACGGCTGCCTGGCTGTCGATGCAGACCATAATTGTCCTTGTGGCCTCGAAGCCTCGATGATAGCTGTGATTTCAGCCTAACAGATACTGTGGGCTTCGTCTATTCAAAAGAAGAAGTTTATTCCTAGGGCCTTGTAGTTGATCCCGGTACCTGTACCAATGTCCATCTTAGAAAGCCAGTTCCTTTTTATTGGTTACTTTGTGGCTCCTCCAGTCATCTCTGTCAGAAATTCTGATACTGAATCTCCTGTTAAATGCCAGAGTCTAGATCGTATGATTTGTTTCTGTCGATCTGTCGGCATTCTCTCATCGAGACAGTGCGGAGGCGTGACCGTAGGGAGCTGGTATCCACTGTTGTCCTTCTCTCCATCTCAAAGCCGTTTAAGCTGCCATATTGAAGGACAGGAACGTTACTTACGCCCTTAGCTTACATATTGGTTTGAGATAAAGATGGTACATGAAATCAATTCTCTTCTCAACAAAAATGTATTTCAAAAGTTGAATCGAAATCAACCCCCTATTGCATACCTCAACACTAATTGATTTATCTTAATTGGAAAATGAGGAACTCAGGTTCCAAAAATAACAGAAAAAAAAAATGAACTACATAACTGTGGGATGCCACTGAACTAATCACCCCAATCGCATGAGTGATTTACATACAAAGTCATGCGTACATAGTATGTGTCTGCTAACAGATTTATTTTTGAAACAAACTTACACACATGTGTGCATAGATGCGCACCCTCTTTGATTCCTATCTCCTACTATTGGTCCGCTTTTCCAAAGTGAACACATCAAGAACTCACAGTAGCCACGTGCTGTCTTAGTTTTGCCGGGA
The DNA here is from genome assembly GCA_917880715.2 of Matsumyia berberina. Taxonomy (NCBI): domain Eukaryota; kingdom Metazoa; phylum Arthropoda; class Insecta; order Diptera; family Syrphidae; genus Matsumyia; species Matsumyia berberina. The sequence goes on along the minus strand of OU862870.1, from coordinate 2,343,175 downwards.
AAACTGTCTACGCCGTCATCATCTCTAAACATCAGCGAAGTCGTCGTCGTCGCCGTCATATCTGCCGCCTTCTTCTCCTCACAGTGGGCGGCGATTTCACACCTAGCATAATCGGTGCAACAGCATAGTCGAGTTCGAGTCGTGTATTGTTTTCGTTCCCATGATCAGTGTTTGTCTAAAGGTGGTCGCTGTCAGTGGTGTTTCAACCGTCTTGGCCGGCTAAAAATAGGTGACAGATGCGTTTGCCAAAAACATAAAAATACCGTCTCGCTGTCTAAAATGGTCGCGTGCCATGTTATGTGTGTACAAACAGTCGTAAAACTTCCGCTATTCTGATTATGAAATCCGGACATTGGCAATAATTCCGGGCGTGCCTCGGACTCCGCATTAGAAACCAGAGAGACTCGTGAATGACAATTTGTTGGTCGCACATTGTAGTGGGCATCGTTTGAGACACACTGAGCAATGTTAACACCGCAAATGACACCTCATCCCGTTGTAGATAAATTTCATTTCGGTTCGATCGGTTCGTTTGTCGGGGGCGGGAGAAAGTGATTTTGTTTTTAGTTTGCTGTCTTGTCATCTTCTTGGCACTACACTTCAGGAGGTTGAGTTAAGGTGCAATGATTCACGCGTGGGTGCTATGTAATTCTCCGATCGTAGTTCAAGATTGAAGAAGTTTAGGTTGTCGGGAAATAATTTTTTTGTTCAAGTGCTCTGTGCTCCTTCCTTCTGTCTCTTGGTGTTCACTGAAGTTTAAAAAAAAAAATTAAATATTGTTCTGTGCTAAGTGAAAGGGGAAGACTGAGTGAAACGAGAAGAACGTTTGTTGATGAAATCGGCTGAATAAGAAGCCAGTGCGAGTGTACATTGAACAAGTAAATATAATTTGCAGTTAAATTATTCAGTTTGAGTATTTGTCTAAGAATTTTGCACGTATTGATGGAACGAGTCGATATGCGAAACTGTTTAAATAAAAACCATGCGCCTCAAACGTTACTATTTTATTCAATAGCTTGGATAGCCCCTCACAACAGTGTACCTATGTATATACATACATATGTACATAGTTTGTCAATTTAATATTTATTTAAAATAACCATTCATTGCGAATTCTAATAGTTTTGACATATACATACATACATATGTATAAAAGCATCTGAACACTGAAAATTTTGCTTACTAAGTAAGTAAGAACGATCTCGAGTAAGGGCGTCGCCTTTGCAGAGGTCAGTTAAGCTCATCCTCCTTAGCTGACTAATGTCAAATGATGAATATGGTTTCATCATCATCATTTCCGAATAACACGCTTATCCGCTGTATGGGTCACGGGTTTAGGGTGCTTAAATGGATCCTCCACATTTCCCGATCTCCCGCCATCGACCCTAAATTATCAGGCTATCCTAATGCGGGCATAGGTCATTTATTTACTTGAAGACTAATGAAGGAGAATTATTCGTCTTCCTGGGCGTACCCAGGGGACGCCTACCTGATGGCTCGGATTTTATTGCACGTAACCGAGTTAGGAACATGTGTTTAACGTGCCCAAACCATCGAAATATGAACCTCTCCGTTCGAAGAAGTAGCTGCTCGACATTGAGTGTCTCGTGTATTCTGCTGTCCCTTACTCTATATCGACGAGTTCGCCAGCAAATACAACAAAAAAATCTCACTTCCCCCGCTTGTATCCGCGATTGCATTTTTTCTGTCATTACCCAAATCTCATGACCATAGATGAGTGTCGAAGGAAACACTGAATGAATGTTGTTTTACGACCGCAATGTCTTAGATAAGCGGTATTATGCTCTCCATCTCTTATTGGTGTGGACGCCGTGGTTCGGTGGTTAGTGTGTTGAACTGCTGAGCGAGCGGCTTGGGTTCAAGCCCTAGCGATGTCCACTGAATATTTTTCACGGCATCATCTTTCGTCGGCGAATGACAAGCCTCCGGAAGTATAATCTGTCATGAAAGAGCTTCTCAATTCGCTGTTCGGAGTCGGCAATAAATTGTAGGTCCCTTCCATTATTGCGAAAAATGTAACCCGCACAACATGAATGGTTGCGAGAAGTTAGGCCTTGGCTCATCCCAAGTTGTGGCACCAGCTATTTATTTATTTATCTCTTATTGGCAAGTGTAAACAATCTATGATTATGTTGGATTGAAGTGTCTCTATGGGTTTGGGAAAAAAGCATCCGACCCTGTTCTTGTCATTGTATTGACGTTTTCATTTCCGGCTATGCAGGCAGACTGCGACGTTGCGCCTTGTGCTTAGATGCCCCGGCTTTAGCTCGAATCTTAGCTTGAAACAGTCTGCCATGGTTTAGAAGTTTTGTTAGTCGGGCAGTAGGTTCAGGATCTTCTGAGTATATTCCTGTGCCGACGTCTTTGTCCATATTAGACCCATCTGATAACATAGTTATGTTGTTGGACCTTATAACGTTTCTTTTGTCTCAGCTTTCCCTTGGTGAAAGTCTAGGTCGAAGTCAGGGTTATGTCATGTTGCCATTTCTTTTGCGGAAGACACTATACTTCACTGTCTCTACATGAACATATGTATAAACATACAGGTATGTAATCGTTTGTAGATACATACAAAGATTTGTCTTGCCACACTAAGCAATTACTTACTCAAGGATGTACGCTAGTAAATAGCTTGAAAGTCACGTTTTTGCCCAAGTCTAATACAATTAGCGGTCCTATTTATCCTGATTTTAAAGTCTCTTCTGATACATATACTTATCCATATTTTAAGCACTTCAAGCATTTAAATGAACTCAAGTTTCGTTCTTCGGCATATGTACATAATCTTACCCTCATCCTTCTATAACCGTCTTTATCAGTATGTCGTCAGTGCTCCGGTATAAGTTTTCCTTGTGGAATTTACTCACGATACGTACAACAATATAAATATCTTCTTCGGAGATAACCTTGTCCAGGTATTGCATTGCATGAAAATTGCATGTGTCAAGCATGTTATATCTGCTACTGACCCAAGTACCTTTCCCCCATTGGTTTTTTTAAGTTCCAAATGACTTCGCTATTCTTGTCTAAAAAATTGTTCAAGGACAGGATCTTTATTAACCTTTCTTAGAATGTACTTCGCGGTAGGGCAAGAATTTCTAGATTTTTTAGTTAGCAGCCCATCATTCCCGGGGCTTCGTTCTGGTTTTCTTCTGCATACTGTTCTTACTTCGACCCTCTTTGTAGTGTCTTCCTGCATTGGGAATACTGATCGATTTCCTAGTCTTCTACCCTACACTTACATTTAAAACCACACTTGAAGACTTTATCTTTGGTCCTGCTGCTTTAATGGTACCTGAATATAGAGATTCAATTGAGAGGTTCATGCGCTTTGAAATGTGCTTTGACTAACTTAACAGGCCATGATTTCAGCAGACATTTAGTCGTAAACTTTCAATTCAGTAGACAACTAAATAATGTTGAAAGAAAGATTAACAGTCAGTCCAGTGCTCAAAGTCGGTCAAAAACGACAGAGCCTACGATGTATGCAAGCGAAAGGTTGTCTCAATCGAAAACGAGCTACGCTTACTCTACTTCATAGCGTAGCTACTTACGTTGATCAGTCAACCCTCTAAGAAAGAGCAAGCGTAGGGATAAACCTCGCAACATACTTGCATGTGCATAGTTGTATTAGAGTAAAACTCTTTCCCATACCCTCTAACGTCTTTCTTACAATACTTAGTTTATATCCCTTGTAAATTCAGGCACGCCTTTTCCAATGTGCATTGTGCATATGCTACTTAATGGGTTAATATTTCTCGCACAACCCTACCAGGTTTTTCAAAAGCAAGCCAAATGTACATACGTTTTCAGCGTACAATCCCAAAAGAATAAAAGTAGTTGCAAACGAAAAATCTCCTCAACCAGTCAACGACTTTTTTTTACCATTCTCCTAACCCATTACCTACTCTACTTCCATTTTCTTTAAAACAGGTTCAGGAGTAGGAAACAAAATAAGGGAAAAGCACAAACGAATTTCAAGGATGCATAACCGTGCTTTCTCTCGCTCTCGGTGATACGATTCCCAAATGAATTCTCGATATTTCCTTAAAACAAAATCCGACTGCGAGGCAAGTATGTAAACTAGTTCTGATAAAAGTGAATCTTACTCTCGCACATTCTCATCCATCCACAGCCTTCCTGCGCTTTTCATTTTCAAAGGGAGCTCAAATAAATATTTAACCACCAGTATTGTGTACATGGTTGTGTCCGACTCCTCAGTCAGATTTCAGGTGCTAGTGCAGGTTTCTCTCCTCCTACGGCGAGAAAAAGAGATGAAAATGAATAATTTCCACCACACCGATATGGGTTGGAGACATGCCTGCATGAGACATTTTCGTGGGCACGGTCCACCAAATAACATCCCTTCGTTGGGGTTTTTGGTGTTTCGCTCTTTTTTTCATAGCAGCGACGGACGTAGACCGAGTTCTCATTAAATTGTGGCAAAGTTCTTTAGTCGTAGTAGTTCACTGTGTCAGATAGCCTGTTCGAGTTTTCCAGGACCGGAGTTCAGAGGCTGCTCCGGTTAGGTTCATTTAATCTGCAATTTGCATGCAACGCTGTTATCCTCGCAATCAGAATTCCTCATCATCATCAGAAGCAACATCGTTTTTGCCTTAAGACCAGACAACTTTAACCTGGAGTGGGTGGGGTATTGCATGTGGTTTTACATTTATAATGAGAAGTTGCAAATGATGGCTAAAGCGATGTGAGGGAAAACACAACTTTATTAAATTGCGTTTCTCCTGCATCTGGATAAAATGAACCAAATGTGAATACAATGATTGATTTGTGTCGGCATCAAAGAAAAGAGTGCCAGCAATGTTATAGTCATTCCTTTTAAAATGAGGGCTTCGCAAAAGCTCTTCAGCATTAGGTCCTTCTTGAAATGTACGCTTATGCATTATGGACTTACACCAAATGTCCACTATTGTTGTGGCGACGGCTAATGGGGATGAAAACAAATACGATAAAATACATAGTTCGCTATACTTTCCCGATTCGATTGGCAATATCGTGGCTCAATTCTACCACCGGTTAAGACAACACTCCCAAGGTACTGAAAATTCTCTGTTTCTTAATCGGTTGTCCCGCAATGCTGACCTGAGCTGATGATTTTAGTTTGGCAGTGTCAATCTTCAACCCCACCGCACTTGACTATCCCACGACATCCGCTATCTTTTTGGCGGAGATCTGCAATCCCATGTGTAGGCATACATCATCAGCGTCATAGGAATATCGCTCCTGCGGAAGGCAACCTAGACAAGTTCGTTGCTGACACTGTCAAACAGTGAAGAATGTTCAACGCATTGCTCAATGATGATTCTCAGGGTATTGATGTAGTTGACATAGAAGTATTCAGAGCGGAGACATGCTTGTTCGGCACTGAGTGTCTTTTTTTTTTTTTCAGTAGTTCCTTTATTTGCTCAGAAACTACAAGTGTGACATGGACTGATCTGCTGATGGTTTTTAAGTCCTGAATTGTTAAGGCACTGAGGGTCGCAGGGTAGCTAGGTAGGAGGCTAATTCTGAAAACGCAGCTAGTATCAAGATGGACAATTTGATTGCAGGTTGACACCCAGTATTTTGACAAATCTTGCTCTGAAACATGGTCCCGTCTTTAACAAGGCAATTGGCGACATCTACAAATCGTTCACTATTATTATTCCGATTGCGGTATGTGCTTTCGAAAATTATGTCTGAGCTCTGAGCTTCTTCAGGCCCTCCCTCACCATGTCAATGTCTTCATTTGACATTGTATTGCAGACGGCCGGTTGTAGAAGGTTCTTCTCTATTGATGAGACTAGAACTCCATTGGGCAGTAACACTAGGTGTTTTTTTTTTGAAACCTAGCAGCCAGCAAAATCAAATTTTATACGTAAAACAAATACAACAAGCAGCTGGCTACAACTTTTGATTTTATCCCCAGTCAAAAGCAACTGGCTAGAAATTTTGCGATATTTCATTGCCAGGGCGCGCCGAAAGCGATGTTTTTCATTTATAGCGTTGGCATCACTGCCAAATTGTTCTGTTCTCTTGACATTTGACCGGCGTCTGAGTACGAAGATGGAAGATGTTATTATTTCATACCTTTTTTTGTAAATTATCCATTGAATAAATTCTCTAAATTATGGTTTTCACAACAAACTAAAAAAAAAACAATTTGGTTTAATGCCGAATACTTTGAGAATTTGACAGCCGATGTCAGAGGAACGAAATCACACGCACCAACTTGACGGTATAAAAAATCGACTGGGTTTGGCTGGCTGGGAATCGTCTAAATGAACGACTGGCTAGCTAGGTTTCAAAAAAACACGCCTACTGTATAATGTTGACGCGTCGTTCTAATCTGAAATCTGGCCACTAAGATTTTGTCTTTGTGCGACTGCCAGGAAATTAAGCCTCTGTGTGCTGTTGGCTTAATAAGAAGTCCCACTTCAGATCTCCATGGAGTGAAGTAGTATTAGCATACTCTCTCATCCAACCAATATTGAAGGAATTCTTGCTCAAGTTGCAAAAATCCAGTATTTTGAGGTCATTTACACCTGCAGTTGAAAAGCGGCCTCGCATTTCAGACATCAATATAGTTCTGGTACATTAGTGAAAAGGTGTCACCGCGGGGTCGATCCTTATCTGAGGCGTTGTGTTGAATGCTTACCCACGCTACATATTCTACGACTGCTGAGTCGCTTACACTTGTAATGTTAGCCTGCATTTGTAAGTTTTTATATGCGTAGTCCACTACGAGACGGTAAAGCCAACACTTGACTACGAACTGGATTGTTGCTATACTGGTTCATTATTATAGGAGGATCAGTAGTTACCCGACTTATCGATGAATATGGATTCAAACTGTTCTTGATGGGTTTTTGGATTCAACTTTAAGCCTAAGACCCTTGGAGTGATGTACATACTTGTATCAAGTATTATTAAGCAGAACAAACGTTTTCGGCTGGCCCTGGAATGGACCGATGGTGACGTTAAGGACCTTTCGAAGTTCAGGAGGAAATATGGGTCCCGATTGGGAGATTCTTGTTTTAGTGAGTGACCATTAGTTCAAAGTTAAAATTAAAACTCAACAAGTGTTTTCCGAATCTAAGGATCTATATGAAATCAAGGAATTTGGTTTCCTATTGCCGTTTTCACAGCTCTAAATTACTGGTTCTTCCATAAATTTGCATTCTTACATACATACACACATACATACATATGCATATTAATAATGCTCGAGATAGCAGGTCTGTCAAGTTCAGCTGGGTTCATACCAATAGGTCGACATCCTTTAACCATCTTTAAATTTAAATTTGAAAAGAAATAAAACCTTTTGCGAGACTATGTACGAACGCTTACGTATACATCGATTTCATCTATCAGATGGAATTGAAAGACTTCTGAAGCCAGAATAATACTCAGGCGGCAGTCTCACAGATGTTGTGTGTACTAGCATATCTCGCACTGCACTGTGCTACCGGAGAGCGATTGAAAAAGTCATTCTCTACTTACGACCTATGACACCCTCAACAGGCCAAAGGATATAATTCAATAATTCCTAGGTAACTACTTGTTCGTAGCAGCTATTGACTTTTCCTGCAAAGGATGCACTGACGATAGTAAATGCAATGTCGGTGGTGGCGGTAATGGTGATGATGTTCGAAGATACTTATTCAAAGCTTCTGGTGTGTGGTTGTCTGACGGATTTTTTTTTATCTACTTTTTTCCTTTTTATCCTTTCCCCTTTATTTTGTACTTTGAGAGCGGAGATCCTCTTTAATGACTTTTATGCCATGGAGTAGAAAATTTAATTAACCTTAAGGACGAGCGGGTGCTACAACAGAATACGCTTAGACAGATGGGGAAAGAGTTCGGACAGAAATTTCTTTTTTCTTCCTTTTTGTCCTTTATGTGGGTGTCGCCCTATTGGTGGTGTTGAAAGCAGAAAATTTAATTACTACCAATTGGTGTGTTTCGTTTCTTTCATATTTTTTTTTTGCCGACGTAGACAGAAGGGAGAAATTGGTAAACGGTATTTAAATTAACAATTTACACACAGCAAATTGGCCATTTGATTAAAAGCAGAAGAGAAGGACATATTCTGTGCTTTGTCTTGTTTGTCGATTGGGTCCAGGTGAATTTCGCTGGGTAAATATCAATTGTGTAGAACAATAATAAATTAATTTGCTTGGTGGGTCAGTGTGCTCGGCAGCGACCCTTAAAATCCATCTATTAAGGTCCATTAGATATTCCGAGACAGTTCCCTTTTCTTTTTCCTCCATTTTACGCTAATTATTTGTCTACAAAGCGGGGGAGTTGTGGTAGCAAAATGGAGAATAAAGTGTTATACCCATCATGTCGTCGTCTTTGGATTCGAGTGTAAAGGAGCGAGAAAGAGAATCGGTCTGATCAATATTTTGGTTGTGTATAGTGTATTTTCCTTGTGGATACACGAGACGTGTTGGAGAATACGTTCAAGGATTGGTTTAGAGGTACTCTCCCAGCTTTAATAGGTTTTTTTTTTTTTTTCCTTTTCTTAGTGTTTTTATATGAAGATGTATATATTTTTTTTTTTTTTACGAATGAAATCTTAGAGTTGGTCGCATTTGCTGTTATCTACTTTCCCGCTTACTCATGACATTTAATGCAAAATATTCTAGTCTGTACGGAGCAGTATTGAGCAATTTTGTAGAGGGTGTTGGTGATGGTGGAATGTGAGAAAAAAAAAATCGATTATGAACACTTGGGGTGTGGAGTACTTCGCATGAAGGGTAGCAATACTTGAAAATTGCACTTGTTAGGGGAGATTTGGAGTTTGAATCATCATCGGCTATTGGAGAGATGATTTACTTATAAGGACGCAATTTCCGGTCTGAAATTAGCCGTCGTAATTGAGCTGAGAATTCTTAGTACGTACATTGATTGTAATAACTTCTGCTCTTCATGTGATTGTTCATTCCATATCCGAGTCTTCGAGTCTTTAACGATGGAATTTCTCGTATGGGCTTGAAGAGGTGTTTTTCTACCCTGGCGAAACCTTTACGTAATTCTTTCTGCAATGGAAATTTGCGCACATACTGTCTATTCCCAAATGTATTTTACCTTTAAGATGGAATGAATGGAGTTTTGGTGTTGAGGAAATGAATGATTTTTTTCAATGCTTGGCATGGATATTAGCCCAGACCTTTGTTGGAAATTTCAGTTGCTGTGCTATATGTAACATCTGCCTTTCTGAAGCCTTACATAATCCTATAAAATAGTACTCTCTGGCCAAAATGTCGGCAATAGTGCAAAACAGGTCCCTTCTGGGAACTGAGCAGCGGTCTTCTAAATTAAAAGATAAAGCTGTTAAAGCCCGATGACAGTATCTAGTGCAGAAGTGAGGCAGGTGCGTATAACATCTAAGAAGCCAATTGTCGGTATGGCCATGTGAGTTATAATGGTTCATAATGTAAAACCGTTTTCGGAATTAGTACTAAACTTCTATCATACAACCGCCGATTGGTACAAAAGCTTCTTAATATTTAAATTCCAATTCAATCTTTTGTCTAAGACAACACCATGGCACTTTATCTCATTGAAGTAAATAAATTGTTTACATTTGGTGGTAAGATTGACCAATCTTCTGTTCTGTCGTCGTGTCTAGAACTAATGCCTTTCGCTAGGCCCTCAGCATAATCGATAGCGTTGTACTCTAATATGTAAAAGTTGACTAAAATGTTAACATAAACTGAGGACTATAGAAGAGGAGAGAGAACTTTCTTATGGGTGCATACTTGAAATGCAGCTATAGACAACAACATTTATCTAGTAGAATGAGAAGGAGAGGAAAATAATACATACATGCATATGTAGGTACTTATCCATCATCATCATCATCATCATCATCTTCCAATGGCCCGCTTATCCACTATGAGGGTCGCGGGTTTAGGGAGCTTAAGTGGACTCTCCACATTTGCCGATCTTCCGCCATCGACTCTAACTCATCAGAGGCAATCCCCATACGGGTAGAGGTGAGATTTCGGACTTGGTCCAGCCATCTCAACCTAGGCCTGCCCAGGGGACGCGTACCCGATGGCACGAATTCCATGGCACGTCTTGGAAACCGAGTTGGGGACATGCGTTTGACGTGCCCAAACCATCGAAGTATGGACCTCTCCGTCCGAAGAAGTAGCTGCTCGACATTGAGTGCCTCGCGTACTCTGGTGTTCCTAACCCGATCTCGTCGAGTCACCCCAGCAATACAACGAAGAAATCTCATTTCGGCAGCTTGTATCCGCGATCTTATTCTTTCGGTCATTACCCAAACCTCATGACCATAGGTGAGGGTCGGAACAAACACTGAATTAAAGACCGACAACTTAGCTTCGATGCCAAGTTCGGCCCTCCTGATAACAGATTGACCAAGCTGTCTCAAAATTACTCCAGCCTGACCAATCCTACAGGATAACTCAGTATTGCTCCTACCATCACTCGTGAATAGGACCCCGAGATACTTAAACTTCTCCACCTGTTTCAATGCGACTCCACTAACATGCAGAGTGCATTGGACAGGTGTTCTGGAAATTACCATTACCTCTGATTTGTCCACGTTTATCTTCATCCCAGTTTCAACACAGACGGCGACGAACCTGTCTAGTGCGCGCTGAAGTTCGGTCTGGGTGGACGTAAGGATGACCAAGTCATCAGCAAAAAGCAGATGACTTATCCTTAAGTCTCCCAATTCGAAACGTTCCTCACCAAGGCTGCGCTGTAACATCCAATCCATATACACTATGAAAAGGAGAGGTGACAGAACGCACCCCTGGCGAAGTCCAACGCCCACAGTGAAAGGTGTCGACTTAACGCCGTTCACCCGAACACAGCTCTTACAGTTAGTGTACAGAGATTGAATGGCCCTCAGAAGAGAACCGTCAATCCCGTACTCCTGCAATACACTCCAGAGTTTACCTCGAGGGAACCGGTAAGCCGCACTGCTCATCGCCCAACCGGGACTTATCCATTGGTTTATTTAATTTTAAAATCTTTTGGTATTTATTGCGCTTGCTATCAAATCATAGCCGGTATTATGGAATGCGCTTTCGATGTCTAGAGAGGCACAAATGGCTATTTACTTGGAGCGACGTGCCTTTTAATGTCTTTCTGTGTATATTGACTGGGTTCTAGAGGCCGATCTCTAACATAAACATCTATGATTCTTTCCATGGAGAAGGCTATTAGATATAGAGGTTACGTTAGGTTGAAGTGGCTGCCATCTGAAGCCAACGCACTTAGACCAATGATAGGTCCGTTAAGATGCCACGTGGGTCTTGGAGAATTCTTCTCTACCTACACCTTAAACCAGTTAGAGCTTCTGATGAATTGTAGGAAACTTCTAATATCTGCGTTGATTAGATCGCCTTGAACTTTGTAGAAGAAGGGACCTAGGTCAGTTTTTATTCTATGGGAGAGAGCAGAGCAAGTGCAAAGAAGGTGGAGGATAGTTTCCTCTTCTTCTTTGTTCAGGCAGCCTCTGCAGAAATCATTTGTGAAGATGCCAAGCATTTTTCCATGCCTGCCTATTGGAGAGTGTCCAGTGATGACTCCTATAGTAGCGCTGATATGCAATCCCTTAAGGGAAATCAAATCCTTGAAGGGTTTCAGTTCCAGCTTGGGCCAAATTTATTTTGTCGCTAGACATGTTGTATTACCTGTCCACCTTTCGAGAGCATCTCGCTTACATGCAGCGATGGGTATGCCTAAGGTACCGTATTATGAAAAAATGTGCATCGTTGTTCCATATCTGACGAGTTCATCAGCCTTATAGTTCCCTGAAATGTTATTATACCCCGGCACCCAACAAAGGTGAATATTGAACTGCTCTGCCGTCTCTACGAGAGACGAACGGCGGTCTGGGGCGGGCTACTAGTGAATTTTCAGAGAATGATTCCAAGGACTTGATTGCTGCTTGGCTGTCCGAAAAGATGCGGATATCTGAAGCAGATATCACGTTTTTATTTCTGCAAGATAAGACTTTTTTTATCGTCATTTTTTCCAATTGGAACAGACTACAGTAATTTGGGAGATGGAAAGAGAGGCTGAGATTGAGCGTATCAGAGAAAACACCTCCAACCTTAGTTCGTCTTATATTAAACATATGTATATGTACAATGTACATAGGTCTGAGAGATTTATGCAGCTGGCATGAAAATATTTACCCCTCTCCAAGTCAATGGAATATACTCCAAGTTGTAGCTTGCTTTAAATAAAACGAAAAATGCCGGCAATATTCCACCACCAGAAGCTTTTAAATGGTTTAAATGAGCTTACCGGCTATTGAACCTTATCCGAGCTAAAGCTTCTGCCTGATAAACTGTTTGCTCTAAAAGCATTGTAAACTCTTTAACTCATTGCGTTAGTGTTTATGTGGCGTTCACAAATAGACAAGACCGGGAAATGCACCTAAAGTAAGGTTTTAAACGTATAAGTTTGGTTAAATCGTATTATATTCAAACAAGAGCATGAGCGAGATTGCCATTTTTTATCAATGATATCAGAAATGTTGCTTCCCTTAACGATATCTTGTGAATTTCTCAAATTTGATTGTTTATGGTTTATTTTTGTAAGAACAATGTCACAACATGATTTAGGGCACATAAAAACATGCACCGTATTTCATAAGTTTACGACCAATTAAATGAAGAAAAATATTGCACAACAAGTTTTTAGTATAGAAATTTTAGCTAGAAGTTATAGAGAGTGATTTTAGTATGAAATTTGAACTTGGGAATTATTTGTAGAATGGAAAAAAACGCAGACCCTTGCACTGTTCCTTCTTACATTTTTTTCGATGTCTGCGACATCATTCATGCTATTGAATACATAAATATGTATGTATATATGCAGTACCTTTTTTTTGCTGTCCTGACCTCGACAGAGGTAAATAATATTCATCTCCAAAACCCTCTGATTTTTCGTAATTTACCTGATAGCACGAAAGCAACGTGAAGTTATCAACTAAACGCGAAGTTGTCAACTTAACGTGAATTTACAATACATACTGCTAATCGCTCTTTTCTCTAGACTAGAAAGTAAATTGACCAGGGACCAGTAACCCTAATTTAAAAATTGCAGCAAAATTTGATGCTTAACCACCCTGTGTCGCATCATTTACCGGTGCTGTTAAGATGTGTGCTTAATCACATTTCATGTACTTGTGGCATTGAAGTACGTACAGTGGAATTCGAGTATAAATACAAAACAACGTGTCTCCTTCAGTATCATCTGCAAAGATTTGGAATTAATGCGTGTCCTTGAATCCTTAATCTTTACTTCTCCTTTGAAACTACACTCATATGTAGTTCTTCTACATACATATGTACATATTTTCGAACAAATTTGAACCATATTGTTGAGGCATTATTATTGATGCAATATGTTCAATATTCCATGGAAAATACCGAAACTATCCTCTTTTATGATTTAGATTTCCTCACGTTTTACTTATTCTCCGGCGAACATCTTCCATTTAAGAAAGAATTTAAGTTAATCTACAATGCCAATAGCTATGTATTCTTAATCAGATATCCTACCATAAAGCTAGAAATGTTGGCCTCCTGCTTGTGTGTATACTATATATTTTGCTTGCCGCTCCCATAAAGCTTCGTCTCTGCAATTTTCTTTGTGTGCGACCGAGTGCGTGCTTCTCATTACAATGTATAAATCATTGTATGTTGTCCTGCGGATGCATAAATGAATAATTATTTAGAGGATTTTGTTTACGTGAGCACATAATGATGATTCCTCCATCATCACCACCACCACTAAGCATCACCCCTACCAGGCACCGCCAAGAATCGTTCTAACAGACCCGATTCAGATCTACAATTTGCTACTTTTGCCTTTCCTTTCCTTCCACGCCGCAATCATTCCCATCGCAATACAATTTTCGTCCTCATTAAAAGTTTTCGCAAGCTTTGTAGTGGGCGTACTACACAACGTGCGATACATACTCGCCTAAGATACATGTGTCTGACATAGATTCGCTTCAAATGTGCAATGTTTAGACTTTATGGTGTCCATTGGTATTCACGTATGAGCGGCGTGTGCTCCACAAAACGGGAACGAATTTTTGAATGGAATCGGAAGGGGAGTTCAACAATCGATCAAAATTATTGGAGATTTATATCACTGTTGTGTTTAATGTTTCCGATTACGAATTGAGATAGTCTGGAGGACGAAGAGGGCGCATCTCTTTGTCATGTAATTCGATTTTGTGTGAATTTAATTGGAACGATGTGTCGGGATACTATTTAGTGTATAAGGTTGTAGGTTATTCGTTTGCTCGTCACACATTTAGGGATGGTTTTGATCAGTTCGTCAATAAAATGGTTTAATTACTTACACAACACGTGCCTCCTGTTTGCTTTTATTTTAGTCTGTGCTACACGATGGTGGTCACTTTGTGGTCTTTGCCAAATGACTTTGATTTGGCTCGGATGCAGGACTTAATTTTCTACGTTGATGTTTGATAATTACTCTTTTTTTTATAATTAACTCGCGTCATGGAAACCCTTGGGACGACTGTCCATGCAAGGACAGACAAATGGATGCCCAGGTAGACCTTTCGTGATACCACTTGGATCTATGTACATATACTCGCCACTCAGTTTATCGGAACCATTTGGAGCTTCTAATGTAGCAAAGGATTCTTTTACCGTCAGTATTTGACAACTCCTGCAAAAGTCGTTTGAAAAAGGTCATCCTGCTGACGTGAGGGCCGATGAGACAGAGGCCGGTGAGAACGCCGATAACGGTGCTAATGGGCGACCTTTTAAGCAAAACCATATTTCCAGATCGAGGTCGCTGTGGCTCAGTGGTTAGTGCTTTGGCGTCGGTTCAAGCCCCAGCCATATCCACCGAAAATTTTTCGCACAACACGAATGGTTGCGAGAAGCTAGGCCATGGCCCATCCCGAGCTTTCGCGAAAGCTATTTATTTATTTATTTTTCAGATCGGGATTTTATCTAGGCCAAATCTCGGAATGTGGTCCTATTCTTTCATCTTGTCTTCTTGATCGCATCGTACTCCAAGAGTAATTAACATGTAATGAGTGGAATACCCGTTCTGGTATGATGTATGGTCTGTAAGTTCATCGGGCTTACAGTTCCATGAAATGTCCCTATGACCGGGTACCCAGTCAAAATGTTCGGCCATCTTCGTGGGAGATGAGCGACAATTTGAAGCATAGTTAGGCTCAAAAAACGTGACATTTTGGACTACACTCTTCAAAGAGAATGCCACACTACTGAAATGCAGGTCCCACTTTTGCTGACTCTCGTCAATGTACAATCGTAAGGACCGGATAATCCTCTCGGAGGCATTTGTATAATGGGAGTAGACTACGCCGCTGAATATAACGCAAACAATTTGTTGCGAGTCAGGGTAGGGTCACGGGGCAACTTCGGTATAGGTTCCATCAAAAATATAGCCCTTGAGCCGAATAAAAGGAAGACGGAATTCTGTTGGATCACCAAATAGGAAACTTCAAGTTATCACATATTCAACATCCATATCACATTTGGCAAGGAACCTATGACCTCTACCTTGTTTAGGTACCGGTAAAAACACAACAACCAATGAGACGATTCAAAGGAACTTTGAAGTTCTGCCGATGTACAGAATGGCTAGACTACTCATAAGGAAACCGAACAATTTCCAAAACAAAAAAACCCATGGTCAAGCAGATGCTGTTTCGGTCAGATCATGGTTTTGATTTAAAAAAGAGGAAGATTCTCCAGATTACAGGCACAATAGCTTCAATTCTGTAACTGTTCCCACTTTTCTTACAACCTTCCCAAGACATTTCACAAACTTTCGCTTTTGTACTTCAAACGAAACACAAAATGTCAATGATAGCTCTAGTTTAACATGACGCAAAGTGTTTAGGGCAAGATTGAAATTGCTTACAGATTAAGAGGATGTCGCAGCTTTGCTAAAACTGGTATTCTGTTGTAGTTCGACCTCTTTAATTCCCAAGCCTGACAGATCAGACTATTGCAGCTTCAATCACCTAAAGTGGACATGCTTCGCATACCTGTGAATTGAAGAATATTGGTTCGCAAACACATTTGCACTTGAGGTATTCAAGCAGTGAGCTAAAATCGGACGACAGTTCGTCTCTTAAGCCACCAATAGCATAGCTCTTCCGTTTTCTGCAAGCGACAGCGGAGATAGGCCAACGAAAGTAGATTGCGCCGAAAGGCAACACAATAAATTGGCATTTAAAGGATTTCACCAGCCAGAGTCGTATAGACGTGAATTTACGCTGCAGCACTCACTTATGTAGGTCTGATGTGTACAAGTACAGTATATGGCATCACATAATTCCGATTTCAATTCATTCAAGGGACACACACTGAACGTTCAAGATGACGACGATGTTGATGTTCATGATGATAATGTGATGCCGTGAATGGTGTACAACCTCATGAGGGCTTCGGTACTGTCATACAATGGCACGCAAAACCACCCCATTTTCACAAGAGCCTGCCTACATTGACATTGAAGGGAATGCACACTGTTCTGAGCTCATTATATCCTTTAATTTGCCTAAGTGGATGTGTACAGAGTATCCCTTCCCTATCCGCCTGCCTCTCCTCTATTATACTTAGTGCGTCTGTATGTATATTTGGTTGTTTGCGTTGTATGTAATGGATTGTCGGGATGTCAGACGTGATGATGACGAGGTTGAATGAGTGAATGGCAAAAAGGAAGAAAGTCACCGTTGCAATTATCACCGCCTCTAGTTTCTCTGGCAAACAGCATCCCTTTCAAAATATCCTCAACGAGTATTCCATACTCTTCTCCATCTAGCTCTACGTCAAAAACCTTTTGTTTCGCATTTTTTCCTCGCTCTGCCCCAAACGGATTCAACTTTTCTTGAAGACGTTGTTGGATACCGCACAACATCCTGTGTCAAGGAATTATAATTATTACACTACTTAGAACAAACACAAACTACATAACATACACACGGGTAGGCGCGCTTAGTCGAATATCAACCAAATGTCAGATGTGCGATGTGTGCCTGGTCCCTTCGTTCCCATGTCATCGTGGCAGCAAATCGCAGCAATTTGCAGGTGGTTGGTTGGTTGTCCTCTAAAGTTCCTTTCAATCGTACACACATACGAATTTGTATGTGTGTACACGCTCGTGAACCAACGACACTCACTGGATAGACAAGGAGGGTTAAGGATGCAAAACAAAAAGGGATGTGCAAATATCGGCGACATTTTGAAGTCGCACATCCTTGTGCATGACTTCAGTTTCGTTGAGCATAATGCTTGGCGCATTTTAGTTGCAGCAGGCATCGCTAGAGCCTACAGTAGGACCCTTTTAATTAGCTTATAGCGATGGATGGGGAAATTATTTACATAATTTGCCCTAACGTTCATACGATGATGTTATTATGCCAGTGATGGGGATAATGCGAAAATGGTGCACATTCACCTGCGTGTTCAATTTTACTGTGACACTGTCTGTCAGTAGGCAGTTTTAATTTGTCGTTCTGAATGCTTTTACTTTTAATTGATTTCGTTTGAGTAATATTTGATTTCGGTTGTTTTTATTTGATTTGCAGAGAGGAAGCAAATATCACGGACATCGACATAATCAACGGTCGCAGTCCTTAAACCGAGGTCAAGCACTCTCGCAAGCAGACGTAAGCGGAATGTGGTGACACCGGGGTGCCTCAGGTATGTTATTGTAAATATTGAATTGTGTTTTTTTTTTTTTAGTAAATTTTAGGGTCATTTTAGGGTGGTGGTGTTTTCTCCGACAGGCTGAACCTCAGCCTAGCGTTCCTTCTCCCGAATCATTGTAGCGTGTTCAAGGCGGAAATCATGGCGATCAGAAAAATTTGATCTTGGTTGAAGAAAAACGTGATATCAGCCACGGATATCCGCATCTTTTCGGACAGCCAAGCGGCACTGAAGTCCTTGGAATCAGCCGCTCTAAATTTAATAACAGCCCTAGATTGCCGATCGTCTCTTATAGAGATGGCGAAGCAGTTCAATATTCACCTTTGTTGGGTGCCAGGGCACAGTTACGTTCCAGGGAACTGCAAGGCTGATGAACTCGCCAGATATGGAACAACATTTCCTATTGGGCCTGATAAGGACAGCTTAGGTGTACCGATCGCTACGTGCAAACTCAAATTAAAGCTAGATGCTATCTAAAGAACAAATCTTAGGTGGACAAGTGGTACATGTCTAGCGACAAAGCAGATTTGGTCCAAGCTGGATCTGAAACGCTCTAAGTATTTGATTTCTCTTAATAGATTGCATATTAGCACTATAATAGGTGTCATTACTGGACACTGTCTAATAGGCAAGAATGCTACTAGGCTTGACCTTTACGCAAATGACTTCTGTAGAAGCTGTTTGGACGAGGAGGAGGAGGAGACGATTCTCCATCTTCTTTGCACCTGTCCGGCTCTCTCCCGCAAAAGGAAACTCCAATTGGGAGCTTTCTTCTTTACAAGCTTGGGCGACCTGATTAACAATGATGTCAGTAGCCTTCTACGCTTCATAAGAAGCTCCAATTGGTTTCAATGAGTAGGCAGGAGATCTTTTCGAGATCCTGGTGGTATCACAACGGACCCCTCATGGGTCTTAGTGTGTTGGCTTTGGCTGGCAGCCACTTCAATCTAACCTAACCTAACCTAGGGTCATGAAAGTATAAATCATGAAAACAGAAATTACAGCACATTGAAGTGCTAAACACGACCATATTGGCTCGTTGAATTGTTGTAAATGCGGCGGAGGGACGGGAAATATATTAGATTTGTTAAGCACATCCGTAACCTTAAACATGATTAGTAAACGTCTGTGGCAGTCTAAATTCCTGACTGTTTTCATAAAATAGTAATCAAAAGATATAGCAGATCCAGACGTGCAGCCGAGGCAGTCGGTGTTTTGGGGTAAAGTGACATTTTTTTCGTCGAACTGAGCATATGACGATGCATCACTTCAGCTAATGGTATCCGAGATCTCGACGAAGTCATCACCGGCTTAATGAGAAAATAAGCTTCACCATCCAGAACATCATCGGCTTAGAAGACGCTACAATCTAAAAGATTCCTGTTTTTGTAGGGTTTCCGAGTAAAATCCAACTCCGGTTCCTGTTTCCATTTTTGAGCCGTCAGTGTACATCGCGATTTCGTGGTCTTTGATTACATTATTTGTCTCCCAGTCCTCTCGGGATGGGAATAGAATAGGAAAATCAGTGTTGAAATCATTATAGGGGATAAGGTAGTCCGATGTGGCTGCGAGGCTTTCGGAATTATATTTCTCGCCCATTAACTTAATTATGTCCAGTATTCTCGCGTGTCCATAGGTGGTCTGTTTCCACAGGTTGGATTCTCTCATTCTGAGTGCACCTTTTGCGGCAGTGCCTTTTAAGAACAGGTCTAGAGGCTGGAGATGAAGGATCATGTCCAGACCTGCTTGCGGTGAACTTCTTACTACTCTCGTTGTGCAAAATGCAGCTAGCCGTTGTACTTTGTAGCGTTTGTTAAGATAATCTTGGTCTCTGATGCACTCCACCATACTAAGTAGCCATAGGAGATGATAGGTCTTACAATTGCTGTGTATATCCAATGAATAATACGTGGTTGAAAGGCTCGTCTTTTCCCGAACGTCCTCTTGCATGCGTAGAGTGCAGTCATTCTTTTTCTCATTCTGTCTTAGACATTCCCTTTCCAAGTTAGCTTGGAGTCAAGAATAACGCCGAGATATTTCGCCTCGGATGAGAGATCTTATGTGATACCGTCTAGCTTTGGCAGAGTAAAACTGGGTATCTTCCTTTTTCTAGTGAACAGAACTTCTTTAGTCTTCTGCAGATTGACTTCTAGACCATTTTGTTTTGCACACTTGGCGATCTCTTTGAGAGCGGATTCCATAAGTTCGCTGATCAATGGCAGGAATTTGCCCTTGATCAGATTAACTAAGTCATCCGCATAGGCTATCATTTTTATACATTTCTCCGCAAAACTTTTGAGGATTTTGTTGACGGTAAAAAGCCATGATAGAGGGGAGAGAACTCCTCCCTGTGGCGTGCCTCTTGTTGTCATTTTCCTCGTGGAACTTGGCACAACGGCTGAGTTGCTGATTCTGCTGTTAAGCATGATTTCAATCGAGTTTGTAATGGATCCGTTCATTTGTAGTTCTTGCAAAGCTTCTTTTATGGCTTCCGTTTTAACGTTGTTAAACGCGCCTTCTATGTCCAGGAACGCTCTCATGGTATATTCTTTCATATCCATCGAATGTTCTATTTCCCGAACTACGTTGTGTAGGGCGCTTTACAACGATTTATCTTTACGGTAGGTATGCTGAGCTTCACACAGATTTTGGGGTTGATTATACCCCTGATGTGTAAATCAATCAGTCGCTTTAAGGTTTTCCGCAGAAACGACGAGAGACTGATTGGTCTGTAGTCCTTCGCGGTAGAGTGGTTAGCCTTCGCGGCCTTAGGGATGAAAACCAACTTTACGTCCTTCCATTTTCCTGGTATGTGCCCCATACGTAGGAAGTCTGAAAAGATATTTACGAGATGAACCGTACAAGGAGAACCGTACAAAGAGAATGTTGCAACATTTCTGGTTTAATTCCTTCCGGGCCTGCCGATTTGTAGGGTTTGAATGAATTAATTGCCTATGCCACTTTTTCTTCTTTGGTAATCGTTGAGATCCCTCCTCATCCGTTCGGTCACAAGACAGTGCTGTCCTGTTAGGGATGGCGGTGCCAATGTCGTTACAGCCGGGGCAGTGAGTTTAGTAGTTCTAAACATTGTTGGCTGGATTCCGTCCAGGAGCCGTCGGGCTTGTGTATGTATCCGGGGACACAGGGGTCTTTGGATAGTCCTTTTTGGAGTCTGGCGGCTTTATGCTCGTATTCAATCGACTCACAGAAGTTTTTCCAAGATCTTTGTTTCGCATCCCTAATGCTGTATTTGTATTCGTTGAAGCTGGATCTATAGGAGTTCCAGTCTTCTGTTCTTTTACTGGCTTTAGCCTTATTGAAAAGTTTTCTTGTCTTGATTCTAAGTTGCCATAACTCCGGGCTCATTCGCCTAAGAACGAGTTTTGTAAAGGGTACGTTTATCTCTGTATTTACCCTATACGTTGCAACCTTATGTTTTTTAACGTGAAATGCATTTTATATGGACTTTTCTCTTTTTGCAAATGTCGTTTATAATCAATTCATTTATTTTAAACAGGAGCTGGTTGTGCTAGCTGCGCCATGGGTAATAAACTGAGCTGTTCCTGTGCGCCGCTTATGCGCAAAGCTTACCGATACGAGGATTCTCCATGGCAGACTTCTCGTCGACGGGACGGCCATCTCCTGAGGTGATATACTATAAACTTTTTTTTTAAATTCGGAAAAAATATATGTATATATTCGATCCGAATTGACAAACAGTAATTTACCTATCGCTTTTTTAACATCATACAATCCGCTGGTAAAAACAAACACCAACCACGCATGCTTCCTACATAGTTACTACTCTTTTGTTCGTCTTTTTTAATTGGCACTTAGTAGAAAAGAACTCTTTTAATAAATTGGCAAATACGAAAAAAACAAAATTATTTCTTCTTCTCTTACCACTATCCAAATCAAACCAAATAAAATCCAAACGTGGCATACCTATATGTACATACATATGTATATATACAAACACCTTTGCACAATTATTACAATTTCTACGCGATCCTTGCATACACTCTTGTACCTTTGGTAACACAAATAAGTTCGTTCAGGTTGTGGGCTGAGGTGTTCCATGTATCTTCAAGCGGTGCTGGTACCGTTAAATGGCAACAAGTATCCGAAGATTTGGTTCCTGTCAACATTACCTGCATACAAGATTCACCTGAATGCGTATTTCACATAACAGCCTACAACAGTCAGGTTGATAAAATCCTTGACGTACGACTTGTCCAACCAGGTAAGTAATGAATTTTTATCATTAATAATGAGTCGCTTCACTCTAATCTTACTAACAGTTGTGCTCTACCCGATAGGCACTCGAATCGGACAGGCGTCCGAATGTTTCGTCTACTGGAAAGATCCAATGACAAATGATACATGGGGTTTGAACTTCACATCGCCAATAGATGCAAAACAATTCCGGGAATGTTGTGTAAGTATTCTATTCCGATTTATAATAGCGATCTTTCCGCTCTTGTTTATCTCTGACAGCAAGGTTCAGTGCACAAAAAGATAAAAAAAAATCAAATTAAGATATTGAAATCGAAATTAAGTACAATCAAAGATTTGATAAAGTAAAATTGAATAAAATCAATGAAATTCGAGAAAGAACATTATTCCATTTTATCACCACGTACACATCCATTCGATTCGCCATCATAGTTCAACAAAGCAGACATTCACACACATGTTTTTTTTTTTCTTTTCATCACAATAGCACAGTATTTTTAGTTTTATTTTGTTTATGCTTATGTTTTGGCCAGTCTTAGCTGAATATTTTTTTTTGTTTAATGTTGGGGTCAGACATAAGCGAATTGAAGGGTAAGAGTAAGAGTGAAAAGTTGGAGGGAATCAAACAGATCTCTGAGGTTGTCAACCATTTTGATGAGAGGGATCGGCACTTAAAATACAAAATATGTAACTTAAAACTTTAAATACAATTGCGTTAAGAAGGCGACTCATAGGAGCCTTAATAGGAATCCTTTGGTAGCGACGAGTAAGTATCAAATCAATTTGTTAAATATGTTGAGATAAATATAAATATTATTCGTGGAATTTTGAAAACTAAATGTTGAGTAGTTCCATTTTGTATCGCAGTTTCAAGAGATGTTAAAACTTTTGTAGGTCACAGGAATGGTTATAAACATGACGTAACCTCATGCGTGCAGTAATCAGAGAATTTAAGGTCTCTTCAGCGTTTTTAGCAAAAATCAAGCCTATTGCCAGAATTTAAGAGCCTGGTCACTACAGAAGCAAGAACCGTGTCAATAATATTATATTTTTTGACGAGATTCATATTGAGGCTACTTCCAGATGTCCATACTATACAAACCCGTTTGTCTGTCTACTGGTCTACTTTCAACTCTTCAAATGAAAAAAAAAAGCGGATTCGAAAAAGATGCAGAAGTACTTGCAGTTCGAAGCAAAAAACAAAAACAAATTATTTCTGCAGTTGATCACATTTTCAACGATCAAAACGATAAATAAATAGTTTGTGCTATATCACGACATTCTTCCGGCAACTATTTACGTTATCCGTACTTTATTTTTCTCACGAACGGAAGGAACCTAAAATTCATTACCGACTCCGAACGGCGAATTAAGAAGCTTGTTCATTACAAATTATACTCTGTCTGGAGTTTGGACTTACGCAGCTCGTACAGCAGTACATCATCTCTCTTAATAGACGGCCTTCATCGTTATCATCATTTATCATTTTCCAATGGACTGATTATCCACTATGAGGATCGCGGATTAAGGGAGCTTCAGTGAACTCTCCACATTTCCCGATCTTCCGCCATCGACTCTAAATCATCAGGGGCTATCGTCATACGGGTAGAGTTGGACTTGGTCCAGCCATCTCATCCTGGGCCTACTCAGGGAACGCCTACCTGATGGCACGGATTCCATGGCACGTCTTGGAAACCGAGTTGAGGACATGCATTTATCGTGTCCAAATCATCGAAGTATATACCTCTCCGTTGGAAGAAGTAGACATTGAGTGCATCACGTAATCTTTTGTTCCTAACTCGATCTCGACGAGTCACCCCAGCAATACAACGAAAAAATCTCATTTCGGCATCTTGTATCCGGGATCTTATTCTTTCGGTCATTACCCAAACCTCATGACCGTAGGTGAGGGTAGGAACAAACACTGCATTAAAGACCGAAACCTTAGCTTCGATGCCAAGTTCGGCCGTCCTGATAACAGATTGACCAAGCTGTCTCAGAAATGCTTCAGCTTGACCAAGCCTACAGGATAACTCAGTATTGGCCCTACTATCACTCGTGAATAGGACTCCGAGATACTTAAACTTCTATACCTGTTTCAATGGGACTCCACTAACATGCAGAGTGTATTGAATAGGTGTTCGGGAAATTACCATTACCTCTGATTTGTTCACGTTCACCTTCATCCCAGCTTCATAGACGCCCTCGAGATTGATAAATAGGTAGTGGGTATTCATTTGAGACTCGTGAATCTTCTGTAAGATTTGGGAAAAGATGAGGGTTTGGTCAATCGTCAATTTTTCAGGCCTGAAACTACACTGGTAATTTTCCAGCAGCTCATCAAAGTATGGCTTCCGGCGCTTGAACATTAAAAGTAAATTGAATCTTGTATGCGATGTTCAGGAGACTTACGCCTCTGCATCTGTCGCAGGTGGGATGGTCTCTTCTCGCTTGAATCAGGCAAACTGTGCTAAGGTTCTAATCATCATCGAGAATTTTTTGTCAGCCCATATCTTACAGCATCAAACAATTTTTTACATTTTGCAGCCTTAAATTTTTTTCAAGTCCCGTGATGTTAGCGATTGGTTGCACTAGAGGTTGAGGCTACCAGAGGTTCAAGTTTTGGATGCCATGTAATGAAAACGTGGATAACCGTGGTGCATCGGTGGTTGCTTTGTCCTTATATGTAGATTTGGGGAAGGATAGTTTATCAAAAAAATTGGAGGTTAAGCTTGTTGAGGAAGGATTTGCCTGATGTATGTATAATGCCCGATTCTTGCGATACGGCTATAAGTATTGAAGATAATACTACTGTATAGTTATAGCGCTACAGTTGTCTGTGCAGTTTTGCTTTATAAGATCTGTGATTTTGTTGTATCAGGGCCATATAATTGCAGCTATCAAGTCGAACCCGTCTTTGACTACCTACTTTTAAGAAATGTGAGACAGTCTTCCGTTGACAGCAAATGAATCCGAGTATTTGGCTAGATGGTTTTTGAATTCGAGGCGTGCATCCAGAATAACTAACATTTCGGCCTGGAAAAGCGAACTTTATAATTGACTCTGATTTAGCGTAACTAGACTCTAGTGAGTATTGTTCGCCATTTGGCGGATCCCGTGTCCTGTTTTTAAACTGTTATTTATAACATCCTTGTTTTTACTCGTTTATCAAGTTCAATACCAAAATGTATGAAGTACACTCACCTGATTTATGTTTATAGCTTTGATTTCTTTTTTTATTTTAAAACACAGATATACGCTCAATACTTTTGATTTTTTATTAACTTAAACGATTGGCAAATATCACTGGGCATTCAAAGTATCATTTAAAATGTTGCAACATTAAAAAAAGTACTCATAAAATTTTATATACTTTGGAATCTAGATTTTCCGTTGGAAAAAGAGTTCAAAGGTATTTCCTTCAATGAATTAGCAATATCCGTGTCATGTTTTTCGTCTTCTCATACAATAAATGTATTTTCTTTTTAATTTATATAAATAGAATCACACACTTTTCATTATTTTCTTGGGTTTCCTATTTTTTTCTTTCTTTTTCGTTCATTTGTACTAAAGCATGAAGGAATAATAAGTGTACCTGCGTCACCACCTTCACCCCCCCTTCATCCTCTTGGTATAGAATTTTTAACTGTGTTTCGTCTTGAAGCCCCTTTGTGTCCTTTTATGAATAATATCATTTTTTTTTTGTGTTATACTTTTCTCTTTTGTAAAATTCATTGTTTAATTTCATTTCAATACAACCTTGTATGTGTCCGTGTCTTCACACATATGGCTTTCATTGTTTTTAATTTCTTTTAAAGATTTTATTTTTTTAGTTTTTTTTTTTATGTTTTTGATGAATCGCAAAGTCATGAAAAAATTCCATCAGTATCGATTAGAATAGTATCAACGGAGTCGCTCATGTATGGTTTTTTTGTTTTTTCATTTTTTCAATGTCTGTTTGTCTATACCTCTTTTCGCTTTTCACGAAAACATTTTCAAAACACGTTTTTTCCAAAACATGTGTACTGTTTGAACTAAATAAATGATTACAGAGTAAAATGAACATCAGATTTACAATTTACCTTAAGCCTTGTATATACTTACGAGCCTGAATTTTGAAGGTGGATATCCATCTTTTAGAATATGCAGTAGTAGTATAAATATGATTTAGTGATGCACTCGTAGAAGATGATTAAAAACATTTTAGGTTCGGTAAAAGGCTTGTTCAAATATGTAAGTAACCGCCTTACATACTTATATAGATATGAACATAGGAGCAATCGCCTTAGACGTTTAAAGACCCCTTGGCCGCCATTCTATAAAAAGCAGAAAATAATTGAGAACAAATAATATAAATCGCGTTCATGTCTTATTAGGATCTATGCTATGGGACTGGAATTGGTAATCGTAGATATATACATGCAGATACTGGGCATAGCATAGTGCATAGCCCATACTCATAGAAAATAACTAGGTACTCAATTTTTCATTCATCAGGAGGAAGTAGGCTTTAAATACTGCAATCAAATTTACAAATTTTGCAGGGCAATTAGTTGAGGAATGTAATCAGGTTTTTTAGCGATCATAATGGGCCCTTTTATAACAGCCCTTCTTCATAATCTTATTTGAACTTATCTAACCTCATTCCGACTACTCATATTTGCGATGAAAATGTTGATTAAATCCCTTAGGTTAGGTTAGGCTGCAGTGGCTGCCAGCTAAAGCCAACACATTTAGAACGATGAGGGGTCCGTTGTAAAACCACCAGGATCTCGGAAAGATCGTCTCTTAGTTCTTTGAAAAAATATTGTCGCTATAATGTCGGGTGGGAATACCTCATTTTCCTCGTCTATGCAGCTTCTGCTTTCAATGCCTAGCCTTTGGTTATATCTGCGATTATGCGCTTTGTCAGTTTATGTATGTGAACTGTTAAAGTCTATAGTTAAGCAAACCAGACTATTATTTCCGTTTTTTTTTTTTTAAATAGACACTGCCCTTTCGGTGATACTGAAGAGTACAAAGGTCCGAGAGTACAATTGTCATGAAAAACCTTTAAATTCGACATTCGGAGTAGGCAACAATTTGTAGATTCATTTCATTCGTGGAAAAAAATGTAACACGCTTGACATGAATGGTTGGGAGAGCTAGGATCTTAACCTTCCCCGGCTGAAATTCTATTGATGGCAGATCTCAAAGACCTCAATTTTGGCTTGGAACATCCTATAGTATATAGCCATTTGTATTTAGGCTTTGATGTTGTGTCCGTACAATCAGGTAGTAGTCTCCTGGGTAGGCCCAGAATGAGATAGCAGGACCAGGTCCGAAATCTCACCTCTACTGGTATGGGGATGTCGATGGCGGAAGATCAGGAGTTATGGAAGGTTCACTTAAGCACCCCAAACCCGCGACCCTTATAGTAGATAAACGGGCCATGGAAAATGATAAATGATGACGATGATATTCTTTCCAAATGTAGGAGAAACCAACTTCAGATACAATTTTTCGTCCGGCGGTGAATCTAACCAAACATTTTGTTAACCAATCAGTTTAGTATTTCTCCCTGGAACTCTATGACTATGATGTCGAGGAAAATACACAACATAATCCTTCTTTTGAACTTGAGCCAATTATTTTTAGTAGTCCCACCAGATTACCTGATTTAAACCTAGTTTTAAAGCATTTCTAGCTGCCGTCTTCCTAATAGAGAAATATAAGGTTGAGAGCCCAATGGCAACTTGTAGTGGTAGGCTATTCTCTGTAGTTTCTCAAGATTCATTGTTATTGTTCGTTAAATAACTTTCGGGCACCGCCGCATGTCTGACGATGAGTTCAACTTTGATAATGCACAACTAGTGAAACATTTCGAGTCTAAAACCTAAGTTTAGTCAGTTCTATTGCCCCACTCAATGACGAACTTACTTAAGATATGAACTCCAGTTTAATATTTTGTCAGACAGGTCTTTGAAGTTAACTTAAGTTTTGGTAAAGATTAAGAGTGGAGGCAACTCCCTCTTGGGACATTTTTAAACTGCAATTTTAGCAAACGATATTCTCCAGTGTCCTTCAAGAGCGCAGAAGGAGTCTTCCTGAATTTGCTGCAGGTGGCTATAAAATCAAATAAACATTTTTGTAGAACATACTCCACGGAAGGTGCATATTCATCTTCAAATTCAGGCTCTTTAAGTTCCCCACAAAATCCCAACCTCCTGTGGCTCCTATAAATCCTCACAATAAGCGGTTCTCAACCAGGTCTATCACTTTTTCTGTTCTCAATTGGATTTATTGTTATTATTTTTCTTTCTATGTGGATGTACAAAAAATCTTTCAAAGGACCACAGACGACACTTTTATTCGAAAATTTCTAAAACACACTTTTATAGTCAATTTTTATGTTTCAATGTCTAAGTATGTGTGTGTCGTATTTCTTTAAACAAAAAAAAAAAAAACGCTTTCCAAGCAACATGATTCTCTCTCTGAATAATTAACAAAAAAAAAAAAAAGAATACAAAAATTATTGCCAAAAAGCCGCACAAACAGAACCTTGTGATTCCCAACCGACTAACCTAACTTAGTGCGACGTTTTACAGTCGCCTTCTTTCAAATTTTCACGAAAGGCCTCATCAAGCTACTCGCTAAAATTGGATCCACCAGGCAAGAGTAAAGTCAAAGCGAAGCGGAAGCCACTAAGCACTCCAGCAAGCCCATCAAGGGTGCGTGAACCACAATGCACATGCATGACAGCCGAGCAGTATGCACGCTTGCGTGCCCAAGATCCCAGATACAGAGGTGATTTCAAATTAAAACCTCTAACTTGCCAATTTTTCTAATGATTTTCTGTTTCGTTGCAGGTTCATCGACTCTTCCTCGAACAGCTTCTCGTGCCACAGATACAGAGGGTCAGCAACAAAAAGTTGCTAATGCAACATCCAGCACATCGTTGTACGATAATGTTGCAACTGGAACACAGTCAATGCAATCAGGACAGGGTAAGAAAAGCTTTTATGTTTACTTTAGTGCTTTGGGTTTGTGCATTTGATAAGTGTGGTGAATTAATTTTCTATTTTCGTTGCTTATAGGAGATACACTCCCACGTCAGACAAAGTCACAGGAAACTAACACCATGAACAGTGGACAAAATTTATCTGGCAATGCTAATGTAGGCGGTGGTATCAATAACTCTGGTGGGGTTGGAATTGATTCCAGCTCTCAGAATCACGTTGGATCACAGATTGGACAAGATGACAACATGGTTGGTGGTCAACGTGGCGACATGGAGACTTGCAAGTCTGAGGGCACACAGGCTGGCGGTACCTTGCAGCAGAATACATTGTCTTCGACAAAATCAACTGGTACCGGTACACGTAACAAGGACTACAACGATGAAATGGTAAAAATGTTTTTCTTGGAATTCAATATGCTCCTGTTTTGCGAATGATTTAGTCCTCAACTTTTTGCAGTGTTATTTTTTTTTAAATAATGAATCGGGCTTTAGTCTTCTAATTGGAAGATTATGAAGTTGTTTTCTTAAATAATTAACAAATTTACTTAACAAGCTCTTTTCTGTGGGACTGTCAGGAGTTCAAATGGCTTTCTTAGTAATGAAATTTCCCGTTCATGACTTTATTCGATGAATGTCATCAGCACTTGTATATACATATGAATGACAAAGTTCTACCAACAAAGTCTCCTATTCGACGCGGATTTGCTGGTCTAAAATTAGCGTTACCTCGCCCAGTAGTTCAACGCACTAGTCAGTAAACCACTTGCTTGCTTTTCTTTACTGTGACACATGAGTTCCAAAGTATGAGTCAGGACTACCTCCAAGTGTATACCAATGTTGATTAAGCGTCCGCAGCCCCCTCCTTCATCGCCGCATAAGTAGATGCATTCCTGTGAATTTGTCGCGCCAACCTGTCCGTCTCCTCGGCCTTTATGTAAATATGTAAATATTCACTGCTGAGCTCTGCTAATTTATAAACAACGAAATGGAGAAAATAAAACAAAGAAAAATCGATTTCGGATTTATTCGCCGACGGATTATTTGCTTCTAGTTGCATGTCCCACTTGTCTTTCGACCTTTTGGTCGCCTAACACTTTTAGGAAATAAACCCTTTTGTTAACAATTTTTTCCTTTTTCTCTTCGCTTTACTAACGCAGACACGCGAATCGCACGACATGCACCACAACATAATTAACAACAACACCAGGCGTAAGACAAAG
Organism: Matsumyia berberina; assembly: GCA_917880715.2. Lineage (NCBI taxonomy): Eukaryota > Metazoa > Arthropoda > Insecta > Diptera > Syrphidae > Matsumyia > Matsumyia berberina. The sequence continues at coordinate 2,312,966 of OU862870.1, read as the reverse complement.
AGCACTGAAGACATGAACATGGCAACCGATACTAGCACATTGAAACGTATGCTAAAACCCATGCCCAGCACTGAAAGCCCGGTCACTTCTCCGGAGATGGGACGCCGACGTTACAACTACTACAATGCAGCGAACGTAGCGAATACTCTGGGCCCACAACATGCCATGCACCAGCATGGAATGCATCACATCATGAACAACAATAACACAATGGGAAGGCCATCTAGTCAGGCATCACGTTTCTCTGGATCCAGGTGGGTGTTTATTTACTCACGTAAATTGTAAACAGTGATTTCAATTTGAGTTTTGAATATGTTCTCCAGATCATCCCACGAGATCGGTCGCAGTGGCTATCCACAGAGGAATTTGTACTTGGAGTTGGAACGTGAACGTGGTTGTTTGGAGGGTTCACCACCATCTGATAACGTAATGTTCGATAATCAGTGTTATGCTACTACACCCAGTTCCAGCAATGGGAACTCCGATCAGGATCAGTCATATGGTCAGAGAAGCGGCGGTGGTAGTCGTGGTCATCCACATCATCATCCAAGTCAACCAAATGTAACCCCGACTCCTGGAAGTCCAACATCAAGATTGTTGCTAGAGTATGAGATGCATTTGCGTAACACCTTGGCCAAGGGAATGGACGCTGAATCGTACAGTTTACACACATTTGAGGCTTTGTTGTCACAGAGCATGGAAAATTTGGGTGAGTCAATCCTTTATATGAGGACAAGTTACATTATACATGATTTTATCCTTTTATCGGATTGTTTCACGTTAAAATAAATAATTTTTGTTGTTGGCCTTGCTTTCATTAGAGTGCATTTCCCTAACTTTGTACGTGCTTATGGTGTCTTAGTTTTTAAGAGTGTTGTCTCACAGAGTGATAGTGTCTACGCGGAGTATTCAATACAGAAAGCTATCTCCTTAGATAAAGGAAGTGTTCCAAAGCTTTACAGCTTTTTGCAGTTTTTGGTAGCTCATTTCCGCGATATCTGAAAAATCGAAGAATCGAAGTCTATATAACAAGGAAGAGTTTGTCTACGAGATACTATTTTAAAATATGATATTTCGGACCGAGGAAAATCTATCGTCCTTTGTGCCACACCTGATCGATGGCTTGGAAAACGTCAAGAAAAACACTCGAGCAAACTCTTTTCTTTGAGCTTATTGATTCACTGCAGGATTTCTCTAAAGTTCTACGGAAATTCGGTCAGCTCTTGCGGTCAGTGGTGATTGATGAAGTTTGTGATTAGTAGGCACAACGAAAAGTTAAACAAAAATATTGAAGTCTCGTTTTACTGAGACTTTTATTTAACAATTTGGAGGCGATTGTAAAATAACATACTTACGTTGGGAGGAATATTCCCTTATTCCAACCTAGCTCTGAAGCATTGAGCTACGAGTCAACTTATGTATGTAGGTACTTCAGTTTTCCTTATGTTTTTACTCTTCGTCTTTTCCTACTGTGCTTTCTCTTTACAAACTTTAATTGGTGTTCCCATTCCTTTATTTTATGTATTAGGGTAAACTACCACGACAAAAGAAGATTTACTCCAAAAGTTAACCTACCAAATATTCTGCGGTAGGATGTCCTTAGTTACGTGATGCTATAGTTCGTAGCTATATCAAACATCGCAGACAAAACTGAAAATTTCAAATTGAAGGTGGTAGTTGGATAGAGTTTTTATCTTCATCCTCATCATTTTTAAATGGCCCGCTTATCCACTATGAGGGTCGCGGGTTAGGGAGCTTAAGTGGACTCTCCACAACGCCCGATCTTCCGCCATCGACTTTAAATCATCAGAGGCTATCCCCATACGGGTAGAGGTGAGATTCCGGACTTGGTCCAACCATCTCATACAGGGCCTACCTAGCGGACGGCTACTTGTTGGCACGGATTCCATGCCACGTCTCAAACGTTGAGTTGGGGACATGCGTTTAACGTGTCAAAATATAGGCCTTTCCGTTCGAAAAAGTAGCTTCTCAACATTGAGTGTCTCGCGTACTGTGGTGTTTCTAACTTGATCTCGACGAGTCACCCCAGCAATGCCATGAAGAAATCTCATTTCGGCATCTTGTACCCGCGATTTTATTCTTTCGGTCATTACCCAAACCTCATGACCATAGGTGAAGGTCGGAACAAACACTGAATTAAAGACCGATAATTTAGCTCCGATGCCAAGTTCAGCCCTCCTGATGACAGATTGACCAAGCTGTCTCAGAATTGCTCTAGCCTGACCAATCCAACAGGATAACTCAATATTTGTCCTATATCACTCGTGAATAGGACCCCGAGATACTTAAAATTCTCTACCTGTTTCAATTGGACTCCACTAATATGCAGAGTGTATTGAACAGGTGTTCGGGAAATTACAATTACCTCTGATTTGTTCACGTTTACCTTCATCCCAGCTTCAACACAGACAGCTATGAACCTATTAAGTGCGCGCTGAAGTTAGGTTTGGGTTGACCCCAGGATGACTAAGTCATCAGCGAAAAGCAGATGAATCCAAATTCTGATCGTTTCTCGCCACGGCTGCGCCGTAACATCCTATCCATTTACACAATGAAAAGGAGAGGTGACAGAACGCACCCTTGACGAAGTCCAAAGCCCACAGTGAAAGGGGTCGATTAATCGCCGTTCACCCGAACACAGCTCTTACAGTTAGTGTATAGGGATTAAATGGCCCTCAGAAGAGAACCCTCAATCTCATACTTCTCACGTATATCCCAGAGTTTACCTCGAGGCACCCGATCATAAGCTTTCTCCAAATCCACAAAACAACTGTAGATAGGTTTGGCATACTCCCAGGCCTTCTCAAGTACCATTCTGAGAGTGAATAGCTGGTCGGTTGTCGGTTGCCGCACTGCTCATCGCCCAACCAAGGGCTTTATGAAAAACAAAAACAAAAGCAACTGATGACTCGACCCAAAGCCTATCAAATTTTGCCTTGAATTTCATAAGCCTAGCAAGGACCATACTCAGTCACTTTGTCAATTTAACAGTAAAATAATAACTATCCGTGCCGAGAACCTTCTAGGACACCATACCATGCATGTCTCATGTTTAGTTTCGACTGCATTTCAATACTTATTCCTTTTGGTAGTTTAGCCTTGTAATTTCATCCTGTGACTGCTTTTCTCTTTTATTTGTAACATCTCATATATGTTTTTGCACATAATTCTTTCAACGCTTTAATAAAAATAATTAATATCCAAAAATACATATATAACAAATCACTACATCGCAAAACCATCAGAATTTGCTGAGAGTTTACCAGGATCAACCCAGCGTAGCCCATACCCATTAAGACGTCGTAAGTAGAATGCTTTACTGTATTAATTCCTAAGAACTCAAAATTTACATAAGTCATGACTCTTGCAAGTTCTAAATCAATCTGGTTGCAGTTTCTTTTGTTTCTTTTGTTTGTAAAATCTAAATTTTGATAAAACCACATGCATTTGCATTCAGCATTGCTCTCATTGGCATTTTAGAGAATTTTTTTTAATTTCGATTGACTTGAGAATATTTATGACATGCTTTACCGTTTTCATTAAGGATCTGTAGCAAGCGCCAAGTCTTCAACATTGCCATTACCACCACATCGACCACTTTCGACACGTGAAAAGGACCGCGATCGTGAACGTGATGGCTATTACAGCGATAGAAACGAATTGATCAGGGAACGTGAGAGGGAACGTGAACGTGACCGTGGATACTTGAGTGATCACAATTCCAGGTAAGTTGCAAAAACTTCGCTTTGTGCTAAGTAAAAGCATTTCGACTCACAAATCTCATTTTTGTGCAAAGTTTTTCGAATTCCCGTTGCGCCTCTTGCATTGGGGAATCGGCTCGCGCTCAATGGTTTCGTCATTCTGATGGCTGGCGTTCGGGAAGTTCCACAATGGGCTCTGGATCTGGTCAGGGTTTGATGCCAGCACAATCAACTGGAACCGGTCATAAGCGCTCACCGTGGGATTCTCTGCCGTCACTGCGTCAGGACAGCAGTTTGAATGATTCAGGCTACAAGAGTGCACGTGCTGATTCCTTAGAGCAAAGGTCTCTTTCTTAAATGCAAACTATTAATCGCAGTTAATATAATAAGTGTTTGTTGTTGTTACTTTTCAGGGCTGAATTCATACGTCAAGACAGCTTACGTTCTGATTATTTAAGTGATCGTGAATCACGTTATGGTATTGTTCAACAGGCATCGATTGATAGTACCGACTCGAGATTATGCTATTTAACATCTTCAGAGGTAGGTGGTAGTATAATACATTAGTTTTTTAAATAATATAATTTGGGGGGTATAAAGTAACAAATTTGCGAATCGCACTACATAATATTAATTTAAATGAATTGAATGTTAAAAAGAATCTTTCAATTTGTGACATCGAGGCCCAAAAAATTGTTGAATTTCAGAGACACTTCTAATAGTTGAGAAATTGTGGCTACAGTATAGTGGATTAGAACAGAATTGGAGGAGATATTGGATTATACGTCCGTTAATGCTTTGTTAACCAAATCTATTGATACTCGCACTTTGAATAGACAACTAGTAGCCAAAGTGTCAACCAATTTAAAACAAAACTGGTCCTCTTTTGTTAGAAACTAAAAGGAGTGAGAAAAATATGTCAGAAATCATCTGATTTGATGCCTACTGAAACCGACTTCAGCAGGAGCTACTAGTTTAAGATACCGGACAACAGCGCCAGTTATGAGTGCGAGATCCTATTTAATGACTCCATCTCGATCTTTGCAGAAAGTTCCTTAACAGCCAATGGAGTCGGTGCCAGTATTTTTCTTTAAAAAACTTTGGCATCTAACACTCTTTCAGTCCCGCTAGCCACTGAAGCACCTGTCAGGACGAAGTCCTAATTTTACGTCAGGCCATCCTCAAAAATTTTGATTTGTATCGATAGTCAAGTTGCGGTCAGAGCCGTTGCACGCACCACATTTAAATCTAGGGTAGTGAATGATCTCTGAACGAGATCGGCACAGTCTGCTGGGTCGCGGGTCACAACGACGGATAACTTTTATAGTTCTTCAAGTTTCTTTAGATAAATTACCAGGTAGCCGATCTGCGGCCTTATTGAATTTTACGTTCCAAGTTAAAGGATTAGATATTTTCATTTCTGCAATAAATCAGCCCTTATCAGCTGGTATCAGATCAGAACAAATTTCGAGGCGTTGAAAAATTCATATCGGGATAAAAATTTGAATCATGGTATCCTTTTTCAGACACAAACTGTCAACATGGACAATGTTTCTTCAATGATTGTTTTTTGGGGGAAAAATTGTTGGAACTGAAATTGGAAGAATAAAACTCAGATTTCGCTTCGATCAGATACCTCAATATAGGTGAATGTCTATTAAGAGAATACACAGTAACAAAATAAATTGAAAACTCAAGTAATGTAACTTATGAAGGTAATCCAGAAGGTTAAGGGGTTTCAAAATTTCAAAAAATTTATTCAATCGCGTTTTTCTCGTAACTGTATTTTTGAAGTCGGTAGTCATGATTTCTCAAAAAGATATGAACCGATCTTGATAAAATTTTGCACACTTCTTTAAATTTACATTATCTAAAACTTGTTAAAAATATTCTTGTTAAACATAATATGTATCTTTGATATGGTAAATTGTTTGAATGAAATATTTGATTTGAAATATTTTAAAAAAATCTGTCAAAATACGCTTTTTTTTGAGCCCTCGAAACCCACTTAACCCCTTAATACGCATTAAACTAAGTCTTGTAGCTTCAGGTAAAGTTCGGAATTGTATTGCAGAAGAGATAATAAAAAGTTTCGTTTATACTGATGGAAGCATATTTTCTGACACACTCAGCCTATTTTATTCAGTTAGACTTGTTGCCCGTGAGACTGCAATGAATGAATTACCATGCGATGATATCACTTTTTTCATCGAAACTCAGTTCATGAAATAGGTCTAGTGCGGTAGCGAATACTTAGCAAATGAATCTCTTAGACTCTTAGAGCACCTGTAAAACAGCGAGAAATTTGTGCCCAAAGTACGACAGCACTAATTCACTGATCTTCGTAGAGAATACAGAGACGAGTAACTCAATGAACACACACCCCATTTCCTCTGAAGTGGGTCTTATCATCTCAGACATCATTTTCTTTTGAATTTGTTCGTCTTTTGATCCAAGGCACGATATCAACCATTCATATTCCCTTGCGCAATGCAAGCACAGGGTGAGCCATTCAAACCTTCGAGATGTTTTTTGGTAATAATTTAAGCAAACAGTCATTTTTCGTTTATTTTTAGCCTTGAAAATTTGCTTGTCTGGTCATTTATTGAATATGATATCGCGTAAATGGTCGCCGCAAGAGCGAATGGCGCAATGTGCTTGTTTTTCGGGATTTCCCATGACATTTCGCAGTGTTTCGGACTGAAAAGCGGCGATTTCTTGTCGTCCGATTTCTTGTCCTTCAAGGCTTGTCCTTCGACTTCTGAGAACCCCTCCAGAAAAAGTTTGGAGGCGTTAAGTCTTAAGTCTTAAGATAGCGGAGGCTAGTCAAAATCACCAGTTTTGGAAATTAGGCATCCAAGGCACAAGGAACACAATGAAGGCATCGCGGCTTGAACTGTATGAACTGTGGCGCCGCCCTGTTGGAACTAGTAGATGTCCATAGCGTTATCAGTCAGTATTGGCATCAAAAAATCCGTTATCAGTGCCCGATAACGCTTTCCATTGACGGTTACGGCTGTTTGAATGTAAAGCTGCACGATAACAGCGCGTTGAGGTGGCGTGTACTGTTCCATGGTACGAATTCGTTTCGACTGACACTTCAAACGCGGAACAAATGTCAACATTATAGGGTTGCCAGATGCCCAATGGACCACCCTGTATTTAGTTTTTACTGATTTTTCGATTCGATTGGTAATATTCTTGGCAGTATTATTATTATGTCGCTCATATCACCTCTAACTACGATATGTAGTAGTTGGTAAAATTGCTTTTGTGTTCTTATAATACAAGTCAGTACATTCCTACATTATTTGCACTGCATAAGCATTTTTATATTTAAAGATTGTTTCTTATGTTTGGAGTATCAGAAACTGTTTGTGAACATTCATAGATACATTTTTTTAAATATTCACCTAGCCAGACAATTTTTACTTTTCTTAGGCATATGGATTCGCATCGATGGTAAAGTACTTCAGTATAAAACTGTCAATTTCATTGAATATATTCAAGTTGAAGTTGCCGTAATAATTAATTGACTTTACTCTCCTGTATATGTACCTTATTGATCTATTTAAATGAAATAATTCACAAAATTAATTTATAAATTTAATTTTACTAAATATTTACAATCCGGGCTTGATGCCAGTTGTGCCAGATGTCGGTTTTTATTATATAGCTTTTGCAGAAATCATTGTAGATGAGGACAAGCCTATTGAATTGTCTACAATAAAGTGTCCAGTAATGACATGTACTGTTATACTGATATGCTTTCTTTTCTTCATGATTTGGCAGTTCTCGCGTATCGGATAGTATCGATGTTTACTACTACCGGTGGTTTTCGATAGTTCAAACCATTTTGAAAAAATATTGAATAAATCTAAATTGGTAGTGCATACATACTATACATATATGCTTTCTTTAACTCTCCAGCTATGCGACTTCTAACTCAAACTCGGCCTTCAATTTAATTCATAATGGAAAAGGAAAAGACATGGTGTGAAATATCCTTTTCTAAAACAATTTAAGCATACGATCGTGTTTACTGTGGAGCCAAAAAGTTGTTTGGTATACTGAGGATAATACAATTTTTTTGTTAAAACTGTGATACAGTAAACACCGCAATGGTTTAAAATGCTGGTCTGAAAGAGTGAATGTTTCGTTTTAAATTTTCTTGTGAATAACAAAACAGAAATTTTTTTTAGCAAAACGGAATAAAAAAGACAACTAATGCTTTAAAAAAAAAGCCTATTTCAAAACTTTGATAAGTAGCTGTTAGAGTTAAATGACGTTTGACTGCGTTAATTAAGAATTTATCGCGCAAACCGTACCTCATCACCATGGCGAAAGAGAATTTTTTGAAGTGAACCACTTTCTCACTTCAGAATGTGCCAAAATCTAAGTGAAACTTAACAGAATGGTCAAGATGTCATTGAACCTATTATAAATTAATTGCGTACAGCCTAAACGTTCCACGTTCCACAATGCAAATAAAATACAAACTATTAAAGTCGACAAACTCTAAAACACCAAACTCTTTTATTCTCTTCACCACTCGCCCATACTTAGTTGAACTTCTACAATCCAATTACAAGTGTGACCCCCTCATTTTATGAAATCATCACCAATCTACACGTTCTCAAAGCCAGCAACACCCTTAAATATTTGCTGAAATCACTTTCGTCCACGGTAGTATAAAAGCGAATGAACGACCTCGACCTGTATTTTAAATAGCATGCATTCATAAACCCATTGTATTCAGGTACTGGTCGAGTTAAAAGGGGGAGTGTGAGCGAGTTCGAGTCCCATCCATTGTCCTGTTACCATATTCATTTGTATCTTACGAATTGGAAGTGACACCGCAGCCTCTCCACCTCCTTCACTGTGACACTGTGGAGAGCATTATACTACAGCTAAGAGCTTTCGTTACCCCATCTGGAAGTGAAAAGCTTTTCCATTCTCACACCTCTGCGAAAGAGCTTATTTTTAGTATCGCATCCTATGATATCGGGAATTAATTAAATGAAAACTTAAACTAAAAATTACTTCTGACACGAGCAAAGATGACTGCTGATGGTATTTAGAGGGGGTTGGGTATTATTTTAGCGGAGCCGTGTGGTGTTTTATGAAATGAAATCCAGGATGTCTGTATCCGTTGGCATCAATGCCCCTGAGCATGGAATGGGGTCATCTGCTTTTGATGAATTCATGAGTGCTTTACATTTTATTTGTACTCATTTTTGTTTGTGGATTAACGGCAACAGTGGACATTACATATCTGCTATCACATCGTCCTACTCAAATAAACCTTACACCTCCCCTACTCTCCCCCTAACGAAACCGGGGGAAGCGCCAATAGTAAGTGGGGTAATCAAACGATCCCAGGGAATGCTCTCATTCTATCCATTCTATCTGCCACCACGACACAGTATTAATAATCAGGCTGTTCATGCAACTAGGTCAGCAACCACATAACACTTACACACCAACACATACCAACACTCGGTCTCACGCACACACCTAAAAGAGAGCCGACTCTTCCGATGAAGTAAAAATTGTAAAAGCGATGGGTATTTGATGCGCTGCTCTTCGTCCCTTTCTTCGACTGCACTAGTTCTTCTTTCAAGGGAGAAGGGATGTATCTACAGAAGTATTTTCTGCCTGCCCTACCCCAAATGAAGGACTACGACAGTATTTCTGAGTTGGGTTTTCTTCACTCAGCGCATTATTGTTGTATAGGATATGCTCTATCATGTTGAAGATGAGATATGAAAAGAGGGCGTTCATTTTTGGCGGATGCGACGTCAGATTTTGAACGTGGACATATGACCAGGCAAAGACACCCTTCACCATCGTCTTCTCGTTTAGGGAATTTCGAATGAATTTGAAGCGATCGAGTGCAGGTGCGGTGGGCTGTGGGCTCTGAGGAATGTGGTTGCCGTTAATAAAATGAACCTTTATTGATGCGGCTTCGTGGGTAACTAAAGTAATTTTTTTTTTTTATGAGAAAATTGACAGAGGACCATCAGCCAATACAATAAGATAATTTATGAAATTTCCTCGTAACGATTTATTTTTTGAGGAAGGATTGGGTCGGGGGAAGAATTTGATATGGGCATCGATAACGAATTTATAATTTCCAATTTAAATTCGAAATTCGACGAAAATTAGAATCATTTACGAAGAGAGAGAATGTACACGTGTTTGCTCTGAACGGTTTAAGCCAGAGGCCTTCAACCATTCTCTGATGACACATGAAATGGAATTTAAATTCCTACAGGTATTGACTTGGTGTGCATGGTAGAGGTGGCTATACCACTAAGAGGCTTTTAAAAATTACTTATGGACTGGTAAGAAAAAATAGAAGTGGTCACCGGGGTAGCGACCGGCCTACTGTGTACATGTCCAGCTCTTGCAACGTTAAGAAGTAAAACTCTCGGGGAATACTTATTTGATGATCTTAACGATCTAGCTGAACTCGACATCCGGAAGATAAGAAACTTCACCGCTGGGACGAAATGGTTCAAATCTTAGGGTTAACACCGGAACGGTTGCCCCCCTTCGATCTACTTGTGCTACATATTCTGGTTCCTTGGTGTCGGTAAACCGGTTTTCTTCACTGTGGTATCACAATGGGTCAGTCTGGTCTAAGTGTGTCCCTGTCTGAGCAGGGACAGCCACTTAACCTAACCTGGAATGTTAACCAATTAGATGACTTTGAAATACCTTCGAGAGTATAATTTTTCACAAAATTTGCTTCTTATTAACTTAGGTGACCTTACAATTCGAAGTAAATCTGGTCTCACCCAACACGCCTCCCTGATACTTGGCTAGCTGCCTCGATTCGTTCTACTTGTCTTAGCCATCTTAACTGCCCAATGCTTAGTTTTTTGATTAGATCGTCGTCGTCTTATTTAAAGCCTGACCACGCAGACCGGTCGGAGTATGATGCGCAGTAAAGTCAATTACCCCTAAGACCGTTCGCAGGAATCTATGCTTACCGACTATCCTGTCAAAACTGTCTTAATTTTCGGATTTGGCTCAACATGATTTTAACATCATATTTAGGAAACTACTCATGTATTTTGTTGAGGAGCTCGTAGAAGCGTTCTTTGCTGACGTTATCCTTATCGTCTGTGGGTAGTATTACTTTCATCTGATGCTTTTTGTCTGAATATGAATTTTTTCACAGGAACTGGAAATTTCTCAGACTGCACAGCTCTTAACCTATTGCTTAGCTAAAGCCCCTACTTTGGTTTCGCCGATGACCTTAAGCCACTTAGTTCTTAATGACTCATCTATTGCCATCTCTTTTCTAAAACCCTGACTAATTCTTCGAAATCCTTATCAGCATTAGCTCCATACATCAGTTCCATTCCGGAATTTTTTTAACAGCCTGTTAGAGAATTCAACCACTGTAATGTCCTGTTTTTGTTTGACTTTTGTTCAAAACGTACAATTATTAGTTTAGCAAGTCGATTGTCCGAAAAGAATATCAAAGGTGCTTTTGAGTCGTTAACATGTTTTTTTTAAATAATAGTCCAAACTCCGTTAAAGAGAGAACGGCTAGAAGTCTACCTTGTAAACGTTAAAAATAGCTGGTGCGACAGCTCGGGATGAGCCAAGGCCTAACTTCTCACAACCATTCATGTTGTGCGTGCTACTTTTTTCGCACGAATGGATATTTTTTTTTGAAAATTGCTGTCGTGCACCTCACTGTGGTTCTCGAGTTCAATTTCTTTTATATTGTATTTTTAAGCAGAAAATCGTCTCCTTGCAAAATACCAATGGTTCAATGCAATGACAGCAAAGTACAATCTAATTGTATCAATCTACAGTTATTTTGGTTTGCTCCACTTTCCCGCTAACAAAAGCCTTCCGCTTGGTTTTCATCCACTTCCACACAAGTTCTATAAATTCTACCAATTGATGTCCTAAAAGTCCAATGAACTGTAGCAAAAGTCCCACTGTGGTGTTACCAAAAATTTGTTAGTTAAGCGCCCGCTCAAATACCCATACTCCGTAATTTTCGAAATAAATCTTCCGCTTTCCTTAAAGAAATTTAACGAGCATCGTTGCTCTATACCACTTCCTCTTTAAGCGCATCCATTTAAATTGGCTTGCAAGGCTCTCAGCATTTTTCCCACCCCTCCCTCACTAATGGGTGGTTGTAGTTCGGATTGAAAAGTCTCCACACCTTTATTTTCGAAACTATTTCGGCACAAAGGCAACTCTATCCATGCAAATGACAACAGATGCAAAAAAAAAAAAAAGGAAACCCTCTTCGGTGGATGGGATGGGTATTCCAGTGTTACACTGACATACACTCAGAGAAAATTCAGAAAGAAATTCCAGCGCATGTGTGGTTGTTTCCTCCTGGAACTCCCAGCATAGAGAATTCTTGTTTTTTTTTCTTCTTTCAAACCAATTTTGAGATGATAGTATCCGAAAAAATGCTGGTAGAAAAAAGTTCTTCTCTCCATCCACCCCGAAACAGTGATTTAATGTGGAGAACGCTTAAGCATGTGGAATTTTCCAAAATTTTCTCCCAGAGAAGAAGAGAGAGAGAGAGAGATTGCAAACAAGGGTAGGAAAGCTCTTACATAGTAGTCTTGGCACCACATGCATTACAATGTTCATTCGGTTGAGAAACTCCAAAGATTCTCAGTTGCGTGTTGTTGGAACTCCTTTCCTCTCATTCTTCATTCTTTCCTCTTGTTTTTGTGTGAAGCGAGGTGAATCGCCTGTAAAGAAAAAATAGAAAAAAAAAAACTATCTAATCCCAGTCCTCCATTCGAAAATTTCTCTGTGTGTGCATCCTAGCAATTTTCGTATTAAGGAATTTAAGGCAAAAATATCCGAGTTCGTTGTTTTATTAATTATTCGGAAATGCTGGTAAAATCTACTTTTTTTTAAAAAACAAAATGTACGTGTGTACTCGTGTCCGAGTGTTGACCTGAACAAGTGGTACATTCCGAGTTAACGATAACAAAACATTCAAGAAAGCTCTTAAACTCGGATGTAATTCTTTCTAGAATCGTGTCCAGTACCAAACCGCATGTCCCTTGTGGGAGTAAATGCCAAAAATATTGTGTTCAACCCTTGTTTAGAATTCAATTTCACTATAATAGGCCTCAGTGGGGCCCTGTTTCCACCAAAATGCAATTCAGTGTTTATTCCTTCTAAGCAGTGATATATGTAATTTATTCAAAGTAAAGCGCGCTTTAAACCGGTCGGTCCTGAAAGCGTTGGAGTAAAATTTGCAAAAAGAAGCTACACACACGAGAGAAAAGCAAAAAAAAAAAGAAAAAAACTTGGTTCATCATCATCACCATCTACTCCTACGAGCCCATCAACACAGTCATTCTCGTCATTGCCAGCAGCCACACCACCAGCAGGAGTACTGTGTTACAAAATGTCCTGTGAGCTTTAAAAAGTGCGAAAGGAATAAACATAGAAAAACACCACGACACGACAAATAAAGAATCCGAAGGAGAGCGAGAACGTGGATAAAACGAACAAATTTGCGCGCGTGAAGAGTGAAAAAAAAAGTTGATATACAGTGTGCAATGTAATGCATGTGTGTGTATTACCCTGAATTCATTAAAAGCAAACCACAGAATAAGTGAATGCAGCGGCGGTACACTTTCTTTTTTCAGAAAGGATATATAAATATGTATCTCCAAGAGAAGAAAAAAAATCAACAACAAAAGATGTGCGGTGTGTCCTTTCACAATTGAATTGATTGTTGTTTGTACCGTGGATACCGATCATTTGCTAGAGCATATGTGTATATTGTTTCCTAGCCGGCAGTGTACTTATGTAATTGAGTAGTAATACTTCGATACGAAGACCCTAATGGATTCGTAAATTGATTGTCCTCTGTAATCCATAAAGGCTGTGTCTATTTTCTAGTCGAACGCATTTCGTTTTTTTTTTTTTTTCGCTCTGGATAAAGGATACATCACTACACAAGCATCATGAGATGATACTCGCGTATGGATAAGCCCTTTATTAGGTTGGTATTTTACTGATTTTTTAATCCTTGATGAAGATTTTTATCGCCTGAAGGTCATGTGGTCGTTAAAAGTGGAAAAAAAAGGAAGGAAAATCAATTTTTTTTTTTTTTGCTCTTTGGAAACGCATATTCATGATGTGCGGAGGACGACCCCAACTGCCGGTTCATATAAAACACATTTCGTGTTATTATCCTTTTATGAGAGGTCATTATTACAGGTAATAAATTGAAATCAGGCGTTGTCAATGTCTGATGGAATAATTTCCTATTGTGAGGAATTCTCTTTCTGTTGATGTTGTTTTTGGAGGGCTCAGTTGTTGAAAATGTTACGTATACGCCGCAGGGTCGCTTGCCGGAATTTATGAGGGTTTATTTGTGTCCCAATTTTGTACCGTTTTAATGGCGAAAGGATATTAAATGTTGATTTTTATTGTAACCCAAAATTTTGGTTTATTACTTTTCTTGAAGATCATGAATGCGCCGACATCGACGACGAACATTTAAAATTTAATTAAGTCTGTTCGACGTTGAGCGTAAATTCTTAAGAATTCTCCATTTTAATTGTCAACTTGTTAGGTGAGGTAAGGTGATTTGTGTTTTTAATGTTAAGTGCTTCTCATTTGGATCTTATAGATCAGGGTCATGAATGACACAAAGGCAGATGAGAAATTAATTATTTTTTTTTTTTTCTGCTTTTTATATTTTTAATTTTCTGCTGAAATATTTTGATGGTGCAAGTGCGGACTAAATTGGAAATTCATAAGATGGCCCCAGGATTATCAATTTAGTTTTATGTAAATATATGCAGTCTGTTGTAATTATGCGTTTTGTATTTCTTGAAAGAAGAACACATTACCTTTTGTTGATTAAAAGGCAAAATATAAAAGAATTACAGTAGTATCTCGATTTTTTCACATAAGTGGAAAAACAAAGAATGGTTGAAATCGCCAAAACAGTACTAATCTCGGGTCATTTGTTTAGATTGTTCGGTAGTTTTATCCAATGTCCACTGTGTCGATCTTTTGAAGATTCCTTTCAACGTTATCTTCTCGTTTTCGTTGCGGTCTACTTAAGGGCCTCCTGCCATCTGATTTGGCAACAAAGATTCTAGTTTCATTAATATGGCAAAACGTGGACAGCTTTAATGTTTGCTGTGCTCTTTACCTTCCTTGCGATCTATTTGTTCCAGCATGTGGCTAAAGAAATCACGTTATAGCGCATCTCCTTGCTGACATCGGGCACAAGTCTGAAAAACTTTTGAAGAGCTGTTTCCAAATTGCACATTGCATTGCATGTTTTCTATCAAATCAAATCTATCCATTGTCTTGTAGGGATCGAGGTGATAAATGCTATTACATATACAGGTTTGAAGTCCAAGAATAGGTGACCAACTTGAAATCCGTTGGTTTTTATTTTCGGCATTTGCCTCAGTATAAAGATTCGATCAGTCTGCGGGCCTTGAGCCCATGCTGATACTTGCCGATGCTTGTGCTGCAGAAAAGCTTCAGACGATTACACAGTACGTTGGATACCATTATTTTGCCAATAAATAAAATAAACAAAAAGAACCTTCCGGCAAGCGCCGCAAGAGGTAGGTGGATTTCTTATGTCATCTATTTTGATGGTGGGAACAAAATGGCGGACAAAAATTTCCACTTTAAAAACGAATTTGTACTAATTACCTCGAGATTTGTAAGGATTTTCAATTTCAACGAAATCCAATCAATTTTGAAGAATTTCAAGATGGCGGATCCAAGATGGCGCCCAAATTGGTAGCAGGCGGATTCTGTTCCCTGTTATCTACTATATTACTAAAAAATCAAAACCGGAAGTTGGGATTTATTTGAGTTGTGAATTGTACCGCCTCAATCGTGTCCACAATAATCCGTTATATTGCATATATATATACATATATATATATATATGTATATATATATATATATATGTATATATATATATATAAAATTTTTAACGGAGTATGAGGTTAGTGTTTACTATGATAGCGAAGACGAATGGCATTCAAAATTTTTGAAAGTCGCGTCATGAGGACCTCTGCAATAGGTGGTATTTCTATGAAATCCACCTAAAAAACTGGCTCGACAGCTTAGGATGAACCAAAGCATAGCTTCTCATGTTGTGCGTGTTACATTTTTTGAACGAAGGGACCTACAATTTATTGCCAACTCCGAACAGCGAATTGAGAAGCGTCTTCATGACAAATTATACTACCGGTGGACATGGCTTGGACTTGAACCTACTGCGCCTCGACGACCACTTACATATACAGATTTTAATTTTGCAACATGGCCTTGATTTCAGTAATTTGTGTACTTCGTGGAGACATGCATTTCCTGAATATAGACTTTCATTTCGACTGTCTATCATTATTCTGAAAAATTTGAATTATTTCACTTTTTCGAAGGATTATCCTTGTTGTCTGCCAAAATGCTACGGTTCTGTAAGTCCGCGCTTACTCTCAGACTGACTTCGTTAGAATTTCTGCGTTTCTAATAGGTGTTCTTCGTGGGCTCCTTTGCGTAGTCCTCTACTTCTTGAAAATAGAACTCAGGTGGCGCGATTGGTGGGCCGCAAGAATTAATTTGTGAATATATCAAGATGTGCATGAATCGAAATGTTCCTGCATGAATGTACATATGTATCATGAAATGAAAGCAATCTAAGAACCAAATTAAAACGAGATCGTGTTAACGTTCACGAAAGTAGTTCCACCCCTTTCACAATTGAAGATGATTAACACTTGTATATTCAAGTCAAGTGAGTATTTCTTTAATGAGGAAAAGGAGGAACGATAGGATATCTCTTGTCATATAGATAGGAATTGGTTACGTGCAGAGAAAGTGTACAATTTTTAGAAAAGAGTTCTACTTTAGTCAGTCAATATGTTTTGTAGAAGAATTGTTTCATTTGCTGTTAACACGTAAATAAACATCCGATATACATATTATTATTGCCGAACACATGTTTGTATGCCTCGTCATTAGTGGGTCTGAATTTGATGGATTCCATTCCGTTTTTTTTTTTCTACTCGTTCTTTTGTATTTTTGTTTTTCTTTTATCTTTGACCTATCAAGCCAAAATATTTGACTTTTTTTCTGAGTTGAAGTGCTGCACTTTCTAGACGGGTGTAGAAGTCATACACTTTTTTGTCGGATTTGGAAACGCTATACTCAGATGCATCTGGTACATCATACTACCAGATAGCAGGGCCCAGTATTTTCCCATTTTACTGGAATTGAGCCCTTCAATGATGAGGAGCTTACAGTCTCAGCAGTCACCACATCAGCACCGAAAGTCTGCCACCTTATCCGAGCAAAGGCAGAACAATCGCAAAGGAAATGATCCGAAGTATCGTCGCCCTCTCCACAGGCGGCGCAGACAGTGGTTTAGCCTTACACACTTAGACGCTTGGTAACAGCGAAGTGCCCCGTTATAGCGCTTATAAGTTGTCCACAGCCTCTTCTGCTGAGTGACAGCAAGAATGCCGCTTATTTCTTACAGAAGTTCAGAAGCATTCGTTTAGTCTGTCTGCATCCTAGTGAGCCGTGCCACACGCAATTGTGTGGCAATGGAGATCCTGACAGAGGATGCGGGAAGACCCAACGTAGGTTCAGGTCCTGAGAAAACATCATCTGAGCCTTGTGTAGCAATCTTATCATTTCCAGAGAACCCAGTGTGACCTGGGACCCAGACAAGAGTCAAAGAGTTGGGCCCTGCGACCGAATTCAGAGAGTTCTTGCATTCTCGCACTATTTTGGAACTGGTTAAAGGGTTGAGTGAGGCTTTAAGCGCAGCTTGGCTATCGATACAGACGTAGATCTTCCACCTATCCTTAACAATATAATCCGTGGCTATTAGGATAGCAAAGATCTCTGCTTGGAAAACAGAGACATAAATACTTACATAAATATATGTATAGTTTTTTCCCGTCTTCTTGAGCTACAGTTTAACCATTCTGAGAATGTCCTATATAAGTTCTCTTATGATGTTGAGATGTTTTTAGTGGCTAAGGGTTTAGCACAGGTTTTCTCTAGTGCTTTGAGCCAGTTGAGAATAACCCATAACTTATAATGTCATTCTCTAGCATGTACCAATCATTTAGAATGCGCGTTTACAATGTTGCCTATCTGAGTGTTCGATATCTTCGATTCATCATCATCATCATTTTCCAATGGCCCGCTTATCCACTATGAGGGTCGCGGGTTAAAGGAGCTGAAGTGGACTCTCCACATATCCCGATCTTTCGCCATCGACTCTAAATTATAGGGGGCTATCGTCATCCGGGTGGAGGTGAGATTTCGGACTTGGTCCAGTCATCTCATCCTGGGCCTATCCGGGGAATGCCTAACTGATGGCATGGATTCCATGGGACGTCTGGGAAACCGAGTTAAGGACAAGCGTTTAACGTGTCCAAACCATCGAAGTATGGACCTCTCCGTACGAAGAAGAAGCTGTTCGACATAGAGTGGCTCGCGTATTCTGGTGTTTCTAACCCGATCTCAACGAGTCACCCCAGAAATACAACGAATAAATCTCATTTCGGCAGCTTGTATCCGCGATTTTATTCTTTCGGTCATTAGATTTGGTTAATGACCGAATATCTTCAATTTTAGATCAATATCTGCTCTAGATAAAATCAAGACAATTCTTAGTATTTGAGTGCGTATACTTTGCTGAAAAATTAAGCTTAAGGTGACCGCGACGTTTCATTGATCTGAATACGATTGATCGTAGAGAAGGCTGTACATACATAAATTATTGGAGATACTTATATCGCTTACAATTGTGGCTACTGGAGTCCTAAAACTCGTTGTGGATATTTTCTTATGAGACCTGTATGGTTTCGAAATGGTTTCTTAAATGGCACTGCGCATTACAGTCCTTAAAGTTACCAGGATGCATCAAACTTTCATCGAAACTCGAGAAAAAACACTTAAAATGGGAAAAAATCTAATAACTTAGACCCTAAAGTGAATTTAAATGAGTACTTCCCATGGAAACATAGATCAAATGCTTAATTATGTATTTTGGAACCGTCTTCAGGGTTTCGTTGCCCTCTCTCTGTTTATTACCACACTAATATCCTCTTCCCTTCGCTGACTGCAGTAACACAATTAAGAGTGATTGATATCTACTCATTTGCTAAAACGATAAAAGTGGATTATTTTTGCATTAAGTTCGCTTTGTTTCTAATTCCCTTACTAATTATTTATCACATTTTTACGCGCATCCTTGAGGGGAATTGTCTGACGTATTCTGCTCCTCACGATGGGTATTGAAAGGAAATTTCGTTCTCTTCTTCTTTTCTGGGGGGGGGAGAAACTTTACAGACAGAATTAAAAATAATTTCAACGAGAATACCTACGAACAGTCCCTTCCCCCAAAATTACGGTCTTTCTTGTCCTTGTCCTTGTTCCCCCCCCCCCCCCACCCCCTTCGTTGGCATTTTTCCCTTGTAGTGGGCGAAATATTTTAAAGATGAAATTTTCAATTTTCTCAAGTGGAAGAAAGATTCTCAATTTGATGAGCATGCTTTTAATTTTTATCTAATGAAGGCGAAGAGGACGAACAAAGTGTGAGAAGGCGGAGGTGGAGTAAAAGGATTGGTGGCAATCTGTTCATGGTGATGTTGCGAACTATGCTCTAGATTACATTGATTTGACTAGACTGAACTGACAGACAATCACTTTTGAAAGCGCACAAACTTTATCAAAATTATGTGATGACAAGGATTCCAGGATCAATGAAAATATGGTGCAAGTATCGCTGAGGTCAAATGAAAATAACTTTTGTTTTGCCCTTCGAGATGATATCGTGTTTGATATGACACAATAGGTATTTATGGGCCTTCAAAATAAATACGCTTTGAGAATTTATGTCACTGTTTACATGTGACCATCACCCAAATGGTGTTTACCATACCCGAGGGGTGTTTGCTCTCATCGGCCCTCTTGCTCATTAAAGGGAAGTTATTTGAGCAGGGACCCGGTTCATGGTTCTTGCAGGGGGGAAACGAGAATTTTTGGTTTGTTGTACAATATTGTGTACGGAAAGTTGATAGTCATTGATTGGCCCCGGTCCAAAAGCGATAACTTGCATGAGTATTATTCTGCGCTAAGTACTGTCATTGATATAATCATGGTGCCTTGCGGTAGGGTTCTGATGTTGATGTTATTGTTTTTTTTTTTTAATGGAAATTGATTCCGTTGGCCTTACAGAAAAGATTTAGTTTACCTAAACTGTGTTATAATAAACAACCGGAATACACGTTGCAAATTATTTTAATGGTGTTTGCCTTGTTGACTGACCTTCGTTAGTGGAGAGGGGGGTGAATAAATTAGGTTTATCAAGTGTCGCAGTAAAAGTTGGTGGTGTTTGCTTTCAAGATGGTGCTGATAAACGGTTCTTTTTTACTTGTAACTCTAATGTAAGATTTGGCTAGGATATGAAGATATGAAGTGATTTACGGAGCAAGATATGGGCTTTTTGTCTCAGTTCGGAATAAATTCCTATGCAGACCGTACAACCTTTCAGCCTCGAGATGTTTGACATAGCAGCTGAATAAAACCTTATCTGATCTGAAATTAGTACTTACTTAGCAGAAATTATAAGGGTCGTGCATAGTATGCTCAGTCTTCTTGACAAGGCCTTTTCTAACACCACAGTAACAGCGATTAGCGAGTGTTTTGACTTATCTGTCAGTCACGTTCTTTAATTCGAATTGGGCTACTTCCCAATTTGACGCTTTTTTCCACTCGCTCTTTAGCTGTGGTGGGATTAAGGAACAATGATTGATCAGTATCGGCCTCCTATGATCTGGCCTTCTACTTATTCTACAACCAAAACTGGTTCGAATATTCTTGATTGAAATGTTGCTAGTCGCACTTATGAACAACACATCTAAGTTTGGTTAGAACTTAAAGAGCTATCGCGTAAGAATTGTAACGGGACTCATCATGGGACATGTGGTCTTACGAAAGGTTAAACAACTAAGTTCTTCTTAATTCTTTTAAATGTTTGATATCACTTAGGATAAAGTCTTTTGAAGGTTATGCAAACCCAGATTACCCAGTGATGCAACTGGGTTTGCAAAGTTAGTTGATTTTAGTGAATGAACCGCTCATGAACTTTAACCTCTTACTTGAAATTTCCAATCAAAACTACAGATTTAAAATTAAAACGATTTACAATCCCATGATCTGAATTATTGAACGTCCTGGGAATATCGAAATAAAAATAACTCAAAGGCTTACACAGGATACGAAAACGCCAATTAATATGATAGATCATTTAATACGATGTACTCGTACCTGTATGGGAATAAGGAAATCCCAAATGAAAACTATCAGGCATGCCACACTCACAGACCGCAATTTCCCACTTTTACTCGTAACTTTGTGTCCACATTGTGTATTCATTCCAGGATTAAACTCAACTAATTAGCCCCGAAATGTTTATTTTGCTTTTTTCACTACTCTTTGTTTTTGGACACTTGTTCCAAATAAAGGATTAAACAGTTCACAACTAAATAAACAACAACTGTTTCAGGAAAACTGGGGAACATAGCAACGACAAGACTCACCTCAAAGCAACAGCCAAATGGAGTTAAACAACTAAAAAACACAAGGAAACGATAAAAGGTGCAAGAGTAGTTTCTGGTTCACTGTACTCTTATTTGTATCCTTTGTGGAGCAGAAGTTATGTGAAAAAAATCTCGATATTTATCTCTCAGTTCCGGTACCGGAACCCAAATTTTGTACGCCAAACAAAGTTTTGATGAAGCCATACCTTTACTCTGCTTGGCCTGTCACCGGGCCTTACATGCAGACTATGCTTGGAGAGCGCTGAAAGCTCTCTTCACATCGTCACAAAATGTCCCGCCCTTATACATGCGAGAAAGCGGCGTTTGCCAAGCTCCACCCAGAGAGGCTGATTACCGTCCTGACATCCTCTGAAGTAGACTCATGGGAAAGCACAATATTCCTCTATATGAGACCGCAGTGCTAGAGTGGACAAACCGCTCCCAACTAATAATTACAATAATACCTTTACTCTGAATAGGTTGCATGCAGAGGTATCGATAATATATAATAATAAAATCGCGCCGCCTCACTTAGATCAACTTGGTACATAGTGTTTCCCTAGGTAGGATTAATTATTGGTTAAAAGCCTCCTAAAATCATTTAAAACTGAAATGTTTCACTAAATGTTTTGGTAGCCAGGTAGCTGAAAAAAGTTTTTCTGCGGGCAATCGTTCAGATCATGCTCACTCTCGGACACCGCCATAGAAAGTGAGTTGTGCTTTCTGCTGCGTCTACATTGCCAAACTCTGTCAAGCACGATTCGAAAACTTGAATGATAATTGCAAGAAATACGCCTGTGTACTAAGACCTACACACTTTAACTACTCTCCAAACGAAACGTTATACTTCCTGTGGTTGCTGGTCAGGCGATACGAAATACGCCCGATGTGGGCCAATTCCTAGCATTTCGCAACCATTCATGTTGTACGTGTTCTATTTATCGCACGAACAGAAGAGACCTACAATTAATTGTCAACTCCGAGCGGCAAATAGACAAGCGCCTTCATGACAAACGAAGCCTTATTATGGCAATGAGGTTTGTCATCACTCGCTGGGAAAAGGTGCCGCGAAAAATGCTTGCTTTATATTGCTGAGGTAAGGTTAGGTTAGGTAGATGGGTTGGGGAAAGAAGCCACCAGCGCCACACTCAGGTCAGTAGAGACACATTGTGATACCCATTTATTAGGGGGAAGGTACCCCCTGCTCGTGGAGCAGTACCTAAAGCATTCTCCTATTGCCTCAGGATTTCGAACCATTTTGAAGCCTTAATGAATCTCCAGATTGCTGAGGTTAGAAACAACGTACTGCTATTATTGCTGCTCCTTCTACTTCTATTAACACACTTCTTTTAAGCACATTCACGTTTTCACGTAGAACTGGTGGCCTTGATAAGTTAAATTTCCATTTTGTAAAGCGTCTGCAATGGTATGCTGCATGCTGCTCCTGGTATAGACAATCTTGGCGCAAAGCTATAGTATCCAAATCGGTGTAGATGTTTTCGATAGTATCATAATCAGTTGAAAAACTTCGCAAGCTGGTAGTTGCCGTCCCCATATCCTGACTTAGATGATCAGGATCAATTTGTAGGTTCATATGCCTTATGTAGTGCTGTCCTGCCGAACTTATTATATACATACATATGTATGTATATGTGTATATGGGCGTTAAAGTTGCCTTTGCTTTTTTATATGCCACTTTGATTGCCTTTCGTTGATTCGATGCTCTTCTATTGTAGGCTCTTAGCATCTTGTCTTTGAGAATTTAAAAATGTGAACAATTGATATGAACTACTTTGTGGAAGATGGTAAAAAAACCTGCTGATCGTCCTTACTTCTTATTTTATTTTTTTTCCTGGGTTAGGTGAAAATCTTGCATAGACACTATGAGGACAGCAGGCGCGTACTCATAGATAGTATTGTGAGATTCTTACTAACTAAAAAACACCTCCCTTCGATACAAATTTGTTAGTTACTGCAACTAAGTAAAGACGTATCAAGTAATTTTCTTATCACGAAATAGAGACGTTTGGCAGATGCCTTTCCAATGAAAGTTCCTGCATGTTCCGCTATATAGGCGCGCCTAATTTTTATCGTCAAAAGTCAAAAGGTTTGGTCCTTTGTAGAAGGCGCAATACATTTCTTTCGTCCAGAAATTGTTGGACTGCATTATTAACGTGTTCGGTTACTCGATTTTTTTGCTTTCGCTCGAAGTTTTTAGTTAATCGTCCTAAATGAGAGAATCTGTAAATTGGTGATAAGTATACTCTACTTTCCTTCGTCCCATCTGAAACCGGGGCTGATTGACCGATTGTAAAGACAACCTCGGTTGTGTGGAAACCTTGCTAGTCTTTGATTTAAACGACTGCTTCTCGAGACTGTGTTTTGCCACGCTAACAACGGCGATGTTGTCAGCGAACAATGATTTGTTTACTATTACACGACTCTACCTCTGTTGTGAATTCATGTTGTAAACTACGGCTTAAAGTTGATATACCCTAGTATAATATGGTATAAAAACTCATAAATTACATACAACTACATCCCGAGGGCTTATCCTGATTATCAAACATTTTCATTCCTCTTTTTCCATTTTCTCTGGCCCTGTTAACTGGGTGAAAAAATAGGTATTATTCTCAAATGTACATACATACACATGTACGTACAATATTATTTGGAAAGCGACGAAGTCAGTTGAGAGGAAAACAAATTTCCACATACAACAAATGTGTGTGTAAGAGATTTGTGCAAGGAGTGCATGGGCAAGAGCGAAGTCAAGTCCTCGCAGAGCTGCAGCACTCCTAATGACTCTGGTCATAACAGTTATGATGACGACGAGCAAGATGATAATGTGCAGTTTGTGTAGAAGTTTGGAATATCTACTCCATGCATGCCCTATCTGATCCTTGTTTGGATTCCTAATAAAATCCAAACGACATTATTATGTCCACTGTATTGCGTGTCTTCTCCTCCTGTCTCTCCGCCATTGCCTCTTTTTTTCCTGAGCTCACAAAAAATGCAACTTTTGTTAGCTTTAAGGATATTCTGATAAAAAAGTACAGCAAACGAATAAAAGAAAACACTAGATTCCACAACAACGGGGAAAAAAAAGTTGGATTTGCATCTTGTTATCTCTCTTATTCTCATTTGTTATGATGGCTTATGTAAAGAGAGAAAAAAAAAAGGACACAATACGATGAACATATCTGTGTGTGAGTGTAGGGGAGCTACTGCTGTTTGTGACTCGTCCTGGTACAGCTCCAGAACTACTGTTCAGTCAACAATGATTGTAGCTTGAAGGTATTCTCCGTTTTCTGGTATTTTCTTTTTTTACTTTATTTCGTTCCATTCCGAAATGCATCTAACAAGAGAAATACGGAAAATACACACAAGCCTACCTGGATTTTGTTCAAATGCAAGCCAGGAATGAAAATATCTTTTCAATTATTTTTTACGCTCAACTTAGAGGGAAGCTTCATTCGACACGTTCGCTGTCTCGAACCATGTTCGTGTAGGTTTGGCTGTTTGACGTTCATTACTCTCTTGGAGAATGTTTTCTTTTTTGTTCTTGGATTTCAGTAAAAATAAATATAATTCTTCGAAATGAGGCAAGAGAACGAATAGACTTGCATCAAAGCATCATAATAATAACGTAGGAAGGCCATGGAGTAACATTTTTTTCTGAGAAAAAATATAAGGTCCTTATTGACTAAGAATACTAGAAACTTTCTTAAACTGGTCTTGCTCCTAGTTGAAGGTGCTTTAAAACTAGAAGCTTTCTGCTAGTTAAATGTATTTTTCAGTTTTCCCATTTACGTTTAGCGTTAATTCCTGGAACGAGATCTATACGAGTTGCTTTATGAACTCACTGAGATATTCGTTGCTGACAGCGTTGCGGTTATTAAATAAATTCCTGGGCTGACAGTCCGTGGTGGGCCAATGCCTAACTTCTCTTAATGATGGAGGGGACCTTCATAGCGAATTAAGGACCTTTTCATGACATAGAACGCCTTTCGAGGTCTGTCATTCCCCGGCAATAATCTGACCTTATTTCAATAGACACACATCTGTGACTTCTTATTTTAAGGCCTGTTTAGGTCCTCTTACCTCTAGTGTTTTGGGTATGGTTTCTAGCTAATATGCCTTAGCTTTCATCAGCTCTTCCGCAATTGCCGTGAATTCTCTTAACCTAGCGCTGTGTTTTTCAATCATCCCACTTTTCTGCAATCTTAGGTAAGCAGACTGTATTGTCCATAATAACACAGCATTGCACGTCACTTCTGAACCACTTGTGCTTTGATGTTATTTGAGTTTAGCGTCTTAAGCGGGACCTGAATCTTGATGTCAATGGCGATCGATTTTGTACACGTCCAATGCCCAGGTTTTGGACTCGATCGATCCTTGAACAGTTCATATAACTCATGATTAAATCTCCTTCTCCAAAACCCGTTAACGAAAATGAGAAGGAGACCAAATATCTTACGAAGAATTTTTCTCTCGAAAGGACCTAGGATGTCTCCATCCGTCTTTGATTAAGTCCATGCTTCAGTGTCGAGAAGAAGGACTCGCAGGTCGAGAAGTAGGACTCGCAGGTCTTAAGGTTTAATTTTGAGTCTAATTGTCCTCTTAGTAAGCAAGAGTTATTCTTCGTTCGATTTTTGATTAGATTTTGGCCTCTTCTGTCTCAATATTCACGTGACAGCTCATGACATCAATAGCGCCTACGTAAAGGTTCCGCAAACTTATAAAAATTATGCCTTCGATGTCGGCTTTAAAGTTTTGCACAATTCATTCAGAGCTTTTTGTGAGTTCTCCAGAATCTACCGAGCTATGAACGTTTAGTCGATTGTTGACTTTCCTGACCTGAGAGGGATAAATCTGGAAGGTTTCAGCCGTTCACAACAATATGGTGAATAAGAATTAGTACGTGATGCTGAGAAAACTGATAAATGTTTTCTTACGGATCGGGCAAGCGCTGCAGAAGTCACGCCCAGTAAGGCTTCTGGCCCAGCAGCCTTGTTGAATTTTGGCTTGGAGGTTGCTACACGCACGGATGTTTCGGCTACCATTTTCTACACTGAATGATTTAACTTCACTTTTAGAAGTATGTGTAGACAGTCTCCAGGATACAAAAACATTATATCAGAAAACCTTATTGGGATTTCCTTTTCCCCTGCCAATTTTGTGTTGATGTTTTTAAAACTTTCGTTTCTTGCCCAAAGGTGATTAAATTTATTTTTCAACGCTTTGACTGTTTTTATAACGTAATTACGTTCCACAAAACTTTTAGAAAATTATTAAATCAACAAGACAAAGGAGAAATGAGTAACCGCTAACACGCCATCATGTGCGAATCCTTTTCTCAACTTTCCACATCAAGTATGTCTGCCAGTCGTGTTTCTGCAGTTCGGTTTGAGATGACTAAAGGCATTACACAATCGACCCAGATAGTGTCATCTAATGCAAGTACTACAAATCCATCGGGGATGCCCGTTCCGTCACAAAGAATATCACATATCCATTCGTTTAGAACCTTGAACCTAGGAAGAAAAAAACTCTTTCACATTAGAGAAAAGCGCAAATTCAAGTCTCTAATTAACCAGGAAAAAACTGCACTCACACAGAAATGTACATATCCTTCTCTATTCCTCGTCGTTACACACAGTCTTATATTGTTATAGCGTGACAAATTTGCATTGCAGAAAAGTGAGTAAAAAAATTCTGTCCTTAGCGTGACTCGAGGACAGGATATAGTGAAAAGGAGAAGTTGGCGTATTCTGCTGCGCCTACCCATGGGTGTGTGGTAGTTCTTCACGAAAGATGACATCTAAAGTGGGCTCAGCGGGTAACGTAACATGCCGACATATGTACATAAACTCACAATTCACGACACAAGTTAAGCTATTTCACGTATGGAATAAGTTTACTTTAATGGAAATCGTGAGATAAGAGGATAATAATTCAAAACTTGAAAAAAAAAAATACATATTAAGAAAATGTGAAGGACACTCTGTGTGTTGCGTGCTGTGACTCAGAGTAATTAGTGGGCGTTGCCTCAGCTTGAGATAATGCTTTGATTTTCAAATGAACAAGGTGCGTT
Organism: Matsumyia berberina; assembly: GCA_917880715.2. Lineage (NCBI taxonomy): Eukaryota > Metazoa > Arthropoda > Insecta > Diptera > Syrphidae > Matsumyia > Matsumyia berberina. The sequence continues at coordinate 2,285,532 of OU862870.1, read as the reverse complement.
CGTTTATGAATTAATATCGTGCTGGAAAAAAATAAATCATCTCTGGTGGTATCGGAGTTCACAGGAGACTAAGACGAATTTACCTAATAACTCAATTTGAAAAGACTGTGCCTCGTTTTAAGAGAACCAAAAGGGGTCGCAAGTAAATTCCAAGTAAATTCCCATAAGAAGTTAATGCGTAGGTAGCAAAACTTTTGAAATCAAATAGTATCTACTAGAAATGGATGAATCATGAAACTTCCATGATCTTCACGCACATAAAAGTTTTGACATTACACACATCTTTTCAGTTGAAAAGTTATTGCCCTTTAGCAGCTGATTATCTTTGTATAACTCTATCTCAAGCTGCTAACATTTAATTTGATTGTAACCAACAAAATGCATAGACAAAACACCCGTGCGTATCCGAGGTTGAATAGCATCTAGAAAAAAGTTCGTTGAAACAATTACCACCTTCCACCATCCGAAATGCTTCGAAAGGCTTCTCGTTTCTTGTTGCTCATATGTCACCCAATTAAAACCTCATTGGGTCTTATTATGTCTGCCTACTCCATGCACACGACACTGGGTAGTGTAATCTCTTTTATATTGAATATCCTTCTCCGCATCTAGAAGGTGGGAGGGAATTCAAAGCATTAATCCTCCTCTTAGTTTCATTCTGCCTCTAGGAATGGAGACAATTCTCGAGCAATTAACAAAACAACAACTTTAGCACAACATATACAACAATTTGCTTATTCATCCGATTTTCTCCTCTTCGTCGTTCGTCGTGCGCCTTTTATTTGATTCCAATGCAGTACAACTGCACATGTACGGGTACCCGTAACCCGTAGCCCTTGTGCTTTCGAGGGCGTCTATGCCAGTGGCTTTGTGCTCGTGTGTGTTGGATTTTTTCGTGGCGATTTGCGTCTTCTACATACTCGTGTTCTCATTAAACATACATAACCTAGTTATTTGTTTTGTTTTTTTTTTTTTTTTTCGATGAGAAATATGCAAAGATTAGTGGCCCAGCACATCGCATCGGTAGGACTAGGGTTCACTCTAATAATTCTCATTTTATAATTTCATAATTTGTCTTCCAGTTCAACAAGCTTGAGGTTCTTTTTCAGATAGAGAGAGCGAGAGTACCTAATCATTTTTATAGGTACGTAGGGGAACTTTACTACCCAGTGTTACAAAACTTTATTTGTCGGCAAATTTATAGCGAAAACCCGGGTACTTTATCTTGAAAGGTTTTCGGGTCGTGAAGAAGGTTATGAAGTATGTTTTGCGTGTGTTGGAACTTGTGTATGATTAAGAGGATAAAGTTGATCTTGAACACGTGGCAAGATGTGAAATCGATATTCTGTGGGTATCAGTAGGTCTGTCATTGCTTGCAATCCTAAGTCATGGCAAAGAATTTTGTCATTTATGAACGTTTTGTATACTAATTTCTACTTTTTACAAACAAATTTAACAAATTTAAGTAAAAAGGAACTCAATAGGTAGTATTAATCTACCCTTCTCAGATTCAGTACGCAATCTACACAACTTTACTTCCAGTACCAGTACAAATACTCCATGGGTGATTCAATAAGAGGTATAGGATTGGCACCCCACGTCCTATTTGTCCCAGTATTTAGTAATTATTCGTGACTATCGTTATTTTAAGTGTTGATAGATACTATCTTGTTGTAATGTCGCCTGCCACCGTGATTTAAAATCTTTGCGAGCTGCGTAGGTTTGAGCTCAAGACATCCATCAAACAGTTTTCACAGCACCACCTCCGACAATATAAAAAGCTTGCCAATTTCTTTTTCAGGGTTCACAATAAATTATAGATCTCTTCATTTTGTGCAAAATATTAACCACGCATTATATGAATGGTTACGAAAAGCTAGGCCTTAGCCCACAACGGGCTATTTGTTTATGCCCGTGCTTTACTATTTTCATGTCCTTAAAATCACGTGAAACCCACCTTATCTACATCACATACAGGTCCATTTCTACCAATTTGCCTGGATTTCGAGTTCCATAGAGCTCTGCAATGCGCTGTTGATATGTGCACCCAAAAAGTTTTTGAAGTTTTTTTAAGAGTAATGATCCTTGAGTCAATTTGGGCTAAGATCATCTTTTCGGGAAGATGTCAGTAAAGTGCTAAAGCTCTCTCTAGTACCTACTTGTTTGTTGAAACTTCTCTTCTACTATAAGTATTTCGAGGGTGACCTATCATTTTGGAATAAGAAGTTTTATTTCACGGATGGTAAAATGTGCATTGACGTAAGCGTTTATTAAAAATAACTTTTTTAAACTCGAATACAGTGTACTCTCTCATAAGCGGACATCGACGGTTCCGAGAAAATTGTCCGCTTATGAGAGGTGTCCACTTATGAGAGAGTACACTGTACTTACATTGAGACAGATTTTATGGACTTCCCATATTGTTTTCTGACAGATTTCAAAAAGTTTCATTAAGTAGAGATTTTAGTTTCTGGAAGAAACCAGTCTTTTTCTACATGTCCAGTTCTCCAAGATATGGTTGCAAAAAATGGCTACAGAAACCAAGGCAAATGAACATTTTGAGCTGCAATAACCTAGAAGACACTCTTTGAGGGAATTTTGAAATATACATATTCTCGTGAACGCAGTTTGAAGGGTATTTGCCACTTGTTGAATTTAAATGGATTTAATAACACCTACCCATCGAAAGGAACCTCTACACATTCCAAAGTAAAGGTTTCTAACTCCCCTTCAAATCCCCTCCTATCAATATTCGCATAGAAATTCTGAACTTTTTTCTTTAATAAATTTTGATATATATAATTCTCAGCTCGAGTCCTTAACAGTTGTTGCAATTTTTTCCCACTTTCACGGACGTTGCATCAATGAATTATTGATTCAGTAACTTTGTTCCTTTACCGTGGTAAAGGGAGGGGGACACATGAAATATAGTCCACGAATGCAATCATTGAGCCTGAATATACACTCAGTGTGTGGTACACCAAGGGGTTAATTCCCCAGATTCCCGTTCAGAGATGCATATATCATTTAACACGAACCCATGTTGAAAATGGAGATCTAACCGGCCAACTGCTGCTATCCACCTACAAATTGCACTGCAGTCAGGTGCAACAATGGGCACACAAATATAAATTAAGCTACTCGCTTTCATATATTTTTTTTCCACGTGGGTCTCCTGCTGTGAAATGAAATGAAGGCCAAACGGACCAGATAGTGTCCACAACTTTCCAGTCACCGCTTATTTATGCAGATTTGTATATGTGCACGGGAACAATATTTATCAATTTCATAATAACATCTTCCTGTCTGTGGAGTGGTTTTGTGTTTTTTAATATTAATTTGTTAGTTGCACATGATGCGAGAAGGACTTTTGCAATTTATCTGACCCTGAATAAAAAAAAATTCGCTTAATCAACTTTAAATTGGTGAGGGAATATTGTTATTATTCTATATTTATTATTCTTTATTAAGACTTTGTCTGATTTTAAGTGAACCTGTTGTGATTTGGTTTGGGACTTTTATTGGAAAGTGAGTGCACTTATGATTGTGACACTAATATGCATGTGAACCATAGTTTTCCTGTTTTTTTGATGAAGCCAAGATGTCACCGTTTTTTTTATTCAAATCCTCATACATCCCAGGGGGTGCTGTCGCATATTCTCTAAAGGTTGAACAGTGACAACAATGATTGCAGATTTTACAAATCACTGCGTCAGTCTTGGTCTGGTCTTGCACTTCGACTTGACTGTCCAATCAGATCTGTTTTCTTCCTTAATATTGCAGTTAGCACATTAGAAGATGATTAAAACACAAAAGCTCATTCAAAAAAAAAATATAAATAAATAGCTGGCGCGACAGCTCGGAATGAGCCAAGCCCTAGCTTCTTGCAACCATTCATGTTGTGCGAGTTTGTATGGAAAAGCTCATTCACCAAATTTAAAAATGATGCAGCCAATACTTTCTAAGAATTTAACCTCCCCAAACAATTTTCCTACAAGGAAATTCTAAACCTTGACAGGAACAACATGAGGAAGCAAGTGGGCTTCCTTACCAACCATTGCGGCCTAGGATATCATCTCAACAAACTAAACCTTTGTTCAGATATAATGTTTCGGTTCTATTTGGAAGACGAAGAAACCTCTATGCTGGCTACGCAGATGGATCTTTCGTAAGAAATTCAGTTCGTTAGCGAAGTTTAAGAACTGGGGTCCTAATGACATACTCACCTTCATTGGGAAGGTAGTAGACTTAGCCGAATGTAGACCGGAGACATAATAGATCTTGCTAGGTCGCAGTGTCAGCCATAAGGACAGGTTCTAAAAACAAAAATCACCTCAAAACAAAAATGAGAGCTGGGGTGTGACACATTGTTTTGGTGGCCAGCTTTGGAAAAGAAAACCAACATACAAATGTTGCACGTTGCATAAACATGTTTCAAACATTCTAGGTGTTGATGCTACTTTACTTAGAGGTCAAAGTAATAGCCATCTCACTCAATGTATCGTGCGTTGAAGTCGCTGGGCATTTTTACTTTGGTATTCAGAGATCCCACTTGACTCTCATAATGTACCGCTTGTCTGATGGTCTTCGAGTCATTTTGAGAATGAGGTGAAGAATTTTTTTTTTTTGTTTACTGATGAGTTTTTTACGCTCCACCACTGAATTTTGTCTAAGCTTTGTTAAACCCGACGTGTGAATACAATCCAGCAAAGAAAAAGGGCTTTCAATAAACCCACAAATATAGGTATTATGCACAGGTACATATGTATCTGTATGTATGTAGAAACATGCATAAATGAATATGTATGCATCTTATTCTCAATTCTTACAAGACATTTCTTTTGGAAGTTTCGCGACTTCAATTTTCCTTTTTAAAAGCTAGCAAAGTCATCTTTAAATTTTTTCCTCATAACTTCCAACTTTTCCGTAATTTTTTTTTTTTTCGGGGGGAGAATTTCCTGTTTTTATTTTTATTTTTTTCTGAAATGTATGCCGCCAACGCCAGAAAATGACTACATGTCCTTTAACAAAGTTCAAAATGAACTGTGGATTGAAGGAAAGCTTTATAAGCTTTATTCTAAAACAAACTGCGCTTACTTTCCACAGCTTTTATCTCTTTTATAATTTTGTAGCTTCTATAAGTGTCTAAAATTACTTTCAGAATCCTTTTCGGGTTCAATAATCTTTGTTGTAAGATTAATGAACACAGTTCAGCGTTGTTCCGATTTTTGTTTTAATTAAGAATATTTTACACACCACACAAAGCTTTTTGAATAAAGCTTTTTATTCGCTGAATGTAAAGCTGAATATATCGCTGAATAATTTGCTGAGTAAACTTAAGCAATTTTTTTTCGAAGAATGAACTATGGGCGCTAAGCTACATTTCGCTATATTGTTTGTACATACGAATACGATTAACTTCATTTTATAGGAAAGCTTTTGAAACCAAAACTGACAAGGGTAGTTGAAAGTTGCAGACGAGTTTTGTTCATGTCTTTGCTATAAGCACATTTAAAAACAAAGTGCTAAATTTAGCATAGACTTTACCTTCGTTCAAAATGTGTTCTTTATGATTGGTTGAAGAAATCGGTTTTTCTTGGAAGTAATTTTCCGTAATTTACCCAACACCCTTTGTATAGTATTCAACACAATTACGTTGACTTTTCTTGTTCACATCCTGTTCGTTGGTGAAAGTTAATAAATATGTCAACATACATACTTCTATATTTTACTCACCTAACCAAAGTTGTCCAAGTAGGAAATTAAATTTTCATTACTTTACACACGTATAGCTGTCTGTTGTTTATGATGCCTATAAACATAAAATAATAAATCTTATCTAGATAGTAAACAGTCCTCACATAGGGTGTCTTAGAAGTAGGACAACATTTGTTAAGCCTTACTATCTATTTAACCAGGTTGTTAATTTGACTAGTAAGTGTCTTTAAATTAGCTCTGCGTTTTAGATCACGGGGAATAAACCCTAACTTTTAATCAATAAAATCAAGTTTACATATCCTCATTTTTCGAATTTCACACTTTGGCAAAATTTTTGAAAGTTAACTAAATATTAAATTCCTGTCACTCTCAGGTCCTAATTATTTTTTTTTTTCTCAAGAAACCCAATTAGGATTTTAGGTGCTTCATGTTGTTGACCCTTCAATTTATTTTTAAGATTTTTTGTAACCTATGTCCCTCTTGTGGTATAAATCGCTCTATAAGTTTTTGGATATTACCCAAAACATAAACATTTTATCCTATCCGCATAGCCATCGAAACACGCCCTCCGGAAATATGGCAGAAAAACTCTTGAAAACAAGAGCCTCTACATCCATATAAATTTCATTCACTTCACTTTACTACCGTGTTTTAAATTAAATAGTATATTCATTCCAAAAGGAGCCCATCAAATCCTTGTTCATTTTAAGGTTCATTAAACCTTACCTTCAAATTAGGAATTCTCCAAGATAAACTCATGCCCTTTTTACGTACTCTGCATACGCTCACTTACAGATTTTCACCCCAATCAACGTACAAAGGATGTTTTTCTCAACCGGAATCCCCTAATTCAAGGCCAGACATCTAGTCGATGGTGTGCTCTGCTTACTATTCAAGGCTATTGACCGCTTCCAAATAAATGTACAGTATTCCACCCACAAAAAAGGCACAAAAAAGGAAAGAAAACATTCTTTTGCATTCGAAGCGCTGCTGTTGCTGTTGCCGCGCGGATTTAAGGGCATCTCTCCTCAAGCTATCCGTTCAATGATCTCTTCTTCGGTTTGGGGAAAATGGTGTAAAACAGAGTCAAGTGAATACCGCTGGTTAGCCAGTTGGCTGAAAGTTCTCTCCTTAGCGAAATGTATCCCATAAAAAGAATCGTTGCCCTGATTGTCATCCCTTGATAAGTGTTATTGTGATTTCACGAGGACAATTTCATTTACACGCTTGAACATTGCTTCGCATCCGCCGCCACGTTTTGAGCAAAGGGGAGCCCACCAGACGTCTGACGTCGCCGAAATGTTATTCATCCTCTTTTTTTTTTGGCTTGGCTTTTTTGGTGGGACGGTGTCGGGTGCCCCAAGTAATATAAGATAGGCGAATGTACCGTAGATACATGTCTCTGTACGTAACAAGTTTCCCTCAGAAGTTGTTCATCAAAAATTCAAAGTTGACATCATTAAATCGTGTCAGTGGCGGCGGCGGCGACGGAAGGATGTTGTTTTATTTTTATGTGAACAACCATCAGTGTGCTCAGTTCTGCTGCTACTGCTGCTGCTTCTGATGAGGATGATGTTGATGATAGTTGATGCTCCATTAAGTGCGATGCGACCAACCAACCAGCACTTGATGGGAATGACATATTCGCATAATTATGTGGAATTTATGACAGTATGAGAATTCGAATTGGGCAGCACTCAAAGCAGCGAGGCGACGGATGGGGGTTGGTCTCCCCACCGCCACTCCTGTGGGGGTTGAAATACATTTCCAATTATTTTTGTAAAGGACGCCAGTGTACAGTTCATACACTCGTGAGTGGGTCTACGCTCTACTATGCCAGAGAAATACTGACACGCCCACGCGTGGGAAATAAATTTCACGCACTTATTTATTAGATTGCTAATTATGACAGCGCTTGTGTGTTAATTGATGATTAGCGATTGAGAGTGGTGATGATGATGACATTTTATGTTTCATGTCAGATGAGCAATCTGCAGGGGGTGGCAGATTAACTGATGAATGGGAGATTAAGTGTCTGTGGTGGTGGTGAACCGAGCACAAATAAATGTTGAAGTGTGATGATATTTAAATGGGAAAGGCCAGAGTTTGAAGTGAAATTTTGTTACTTATACCCCCACAAATTTAATGAAATTATGTGTAAAATATGCTTACATCATCTCAAGAGACTTATTTTATTTAATAACTAATAAATGTTTCTTCTCCTTTTATTTGCAGGTAAGCAATTGCTAATGACTTCAGGTTATTGAGTAAGAATTGTTATATAATTGTATACGTATCACTATTTTAAATAAATGGCATAGAAAATCATAGATATTCAAAAAATGGTACGCCCTGGTGAAATATTTAGAAAATAAGAAGTGGAAGTCAAAAAAATTTTCAAAATTTTACTCACCACTTTCGACGAACCTTAATCAATTTTATCTGGGTACACCTTTTTAAATTTTGTGTTTGTACTGTATTTGCTGTCAACTGACAAGACAGGTAAAATTGCCAACGTACATAATTTAGTTTCAATTTAAATTTGAAAAAATTTGCCATTTACAGAGATACAGCTACAAAATAGTGAAAGCCACATGCTTAAATTATCTTCCTGACATGAAATATCCTAGCCTGTTGTCACATGCAGTGAATCCGCATGTGGGTCGTGACAAATGGTGCGGCCAACCGCAATTCGCCATTTTGAAGATGTGGAGGCAAATTTGTGGTTCATATGAACGTCATTTGTCATTGGATTATATGACATTTAGAAATTGTAATTATACTCGCAATTGTCGTTTGTCATCACTAGGATAAAGGTTTCATTTAAATATGTACTATAACCTTTGCCTCATGACATGATCAATGGGCTATTTACCGAAAGGCAGTCCTGACATTTATTGGGCTATAGTTTTTGATTCAGCAACTTCTGATTTCGCCAAATGTCAATCATATTCTCGTATTAATTTCGAATAGGTTAAACTGAATGTTTATTGCAGGTAGAAAAGTGCTGGTACATAAGCTATAAGCAAGTAAAATTTGGAACTTTGCTTCAGTTCAGTTGCGGTAACATTAAAAAAGTCAGAGGGCGCTTTATCCTTTTTCTCGTTTGTCTCCGCCCACAAATAGACAGAACATTGATCCGATATCAACAACAAACCGTTTACTTTTAAGGAATTGCAGTGGACGCATTGGCGGTATAAAATAGATGGCTTGATCTGACTGTTATTGGACAGGTCAAAGTCAAGTCAAGGAACTATGAGCATATTTAGGCTATTGAACTACATAAGATGGTGCTACAGTTTGGGGTAAACCAAGAAACGCAGCGAAAATAAGCCTCTCCATCTAGTTGTCTTCAATCGCATACTCCGAGTTGTGCATGCCAGTGGAGATGAGGTCGTCCTATTCTGCGTAGACCTTATTGATGATCTTTTGCAACCCTGAAAAGCTCAGTTCCTAAGCTATCTGAGCCTTCGGCCTTGTATTTTTAAGACTTGAATTTAATTCTTTATCCGAGGCTCGTATTGTACCTATTATTAGATATATATGAGGTCGACGGTTGACGCTAATACATGGCGAGAATTTCATCGTATACTGGTTCTTCGTGAGCGCTCTTTCCTATGGGTCCTACTTTATGGGAAGAGAACTAACATGAAATGATTGGTGGGCCAAATGAAAACCAAACCCTCGTTGTTGTTTCACCTTTCTGTGAGTCCCGGGGGAAACAGCATGAAAATGTCGATGCATTCCCGTCTTTTCGACTATTTTTAATTTCTAACTTAGGTGACACTACAGTTCGGGGTTGACCTGGGCCTCAATCAACAAGCCTGTCCAGTTAGCCCGATCCTTAGCTAACTACCTTCAGTTGCGCACGCCAAAATGGTTTAGGCCCCCTTCTGCTTGTGCGCGCCACCTTAGGCGAAGTCTTCCTCTACTGCTTTGTCCCTCCGGGTTAGATTGAAAGACTATATATGCGTGCAGGAGCGTTGATAATCATTCGCTCTACATGTCATAGTCATCTCAAACGTCCAATGCGCAGTTTTTTGACTAGATTGATGTCGCTATACATCTCGTATTGTTTGTGATTAAATCTTCTCCTCCAAAGCCTGTTAAGGCATACGGGATCAAATATTTTTCAAAAATTGTTCGATCGAAACGTCTAAGTTACAGCGCTATAAAGCAGGACAGGGATAATCAAGGTCTTATATTTAGTCTCTTGAGTTGTTCGGAATAGGACCTTATTACTCAACTTCCTTCTCAGTCTAAGGAAACAGGAAACGTTTAATTTCCGACGAGATGTTGGAGGTAAAAGCAGTGTTAAGGTAGACAAAGTCTCTTACTACCTTGAAGTTATAGCTATCGACTGTGACGTTCTGTCGAATTCGTCGGGGTTGGGTTTTACTTCTTGTTTCTTGTTGATATCAAATACTTAGTCAATTCGTTCAAGTATGATGTTGAAAAAGTCACATGGCAGCACATCACTTTGTCCTGCGGTTTTAAACAATCTAAATTTTTGTTCATGGCAATACTACTCCTTCTTGATAGAGCCAACATTTTTGGACCACACTTAAGCTTATTAAAGCAAAAGAGATTTATTTAAAAAATTAAAGAATAGTGCTTGATCACTGCTTGATGTCAATGCGATAAGCTAAGTAATGCAGGAACAATGCGATTATACTGGTTATTGCACTGTGGTCTCTTGATTTGATTGATTTCTTTCGTGATCGTTTTCAGGGGACTGCTTTGCTGCTCATATCCATGGTTCATGAGAAGTAATTTTACGAAATTTGAGACTTGTATGTACATATAAAACGGTGGCATCTTTATAGAGTTGAGAATAATATCAATTTTGCATCCTATCAAACCATTTGTGAATTTAACTCGACATGCCTTCATTGGCGGTAATAAGTGTCTGATATTTGACATGCATCGTTTGCTCTACAAAGTCTCCATACCCTTTAATTTTCAATCTCCGGTAACACCTGCCATCTACATGTTTTCCGATTTTCCTTGCTCATCACTTGTTCATTTGATCCTGTCCGGCGACAGGACTTCTGTACACTGTCACAATCACAACCAGTACCCTTACCAGAAACCCTCTTCCAACAAACACCTTTACGTAAAAGTCTTTATAAAACAAAAGTTAAATTCGATTAAAGTGGGGGAGAAAAAAAATGCGAAAACATGCTTTGTCCAAAAAAAAAATGCCCTACATTTTCATTTGACTTTCTTTCCTTATTTTCAAATTATGACATTAAAATTATTCAGTACCTCCTTCTTATCCACTCTTTCGTGTTTCGTGTCCTTTCACACAAAGCGTTGGGTAAATTTTCTCCCGGAATTTATAATTGTCATTTTCTTTAAGAACAAGAAGAAGGAAGTGCTAACAGGGTTGTTTTCAGGGTTGCCTCTGTGTTGTCATGGCTTCGAGTATACATGGATATTGTTCTTGTTGTGCTGTAGCACAGCACTACGGTTTTGGTTGACATAAGGACTTGTGAAAGTGTGTGCACTTGACACTTTCATTAATTTGAATTTGAAAGTACGTTTTATGAAAAATAATATGTCTATTCCTTTCTTTTTTGCTGTTTGCTCGTAGCTGTGCTATTCCTCTTTGCCTTTCAACACATTTTTAGTGGGGGAGTTTCGGGTCGGTGTGCACCTAAACAGAAACTACAATAATAATAATGATAATGGAAATGTTTGTCCTGTTATTGAAATGAGTCCCATCAATTGCATTCCGGAATAGAATTGTATACAAAATGACATCCCCTCTGCCGTTAGTTGAATGAGTTTTCATTATTGGCGCACCAACCTATTGTACATACATATGTATCTACATATTTTTTTAGGAGATAATAAAAATGTTTACAAAATTTTCTGACAGCAACATTTTTACAACCTCTTCAACAAAATATTTTTAAAAGTGGAAATATTTTATGCGATGGTGGGGAGTAGATAGTAATAATCGTAATTTGGTGACTTTATCTTTGATGGTGGGTTTAAAGAGCGATGAGAGGAACTTTGGTGATAAAGGTTTCAATGAACATCCCATTCTATCAAGCATTTATTAACTCTGTACAACACGGAGGACGAAAGTAGTTTATAGGCAAATGTTTTTCTAAGTTAAGAAGGTGGTTCATAGGCATGAAGTTTAAACGTTTTTCAGGATTTTATTTCAGTTTATTGCTCTTTATTGTTTTTATTCACTAAATTTTTCGCTAAAATAGTTTTATTCTTTTATAATCGAGCAGGTGTGGTACAAAAATGTTTAACAGTCCGTATAACGTTCTTGCAGATCTATTTTGGGAGAATTGGTAAAAATACCTCGTCTCCTTGGACTCGATGTCACGCCAAGATCCATTTTATTCTTCCCCTTCTGACTGAAGTCCACGAGACTCCAAATACCTTAGTTATTTCATGAATGTTCAATGGGTTGTGCTGGAACCCATATACTTGATCTTTATACTTTTTTCAGGTACTGCTGACCTTTAATGGTGAAACCAGCACTGAAAACTATGGCCCTGGTCATTGACTGTGGCGTATGTGGAACATTTTACCCGATTGTTGAGGTGATCTCTGTTCTGACTTCACTCGCTAATGCAAAGATTGAAACTTTGGACACGGTATTTTCCAATGTAGCCCTCGGGATGAGCCAAGACCTAGCTTCTCGCAACCATTCATGTTGTGCGTGTTACATTTTTCGCACGAATGGAAGGGACCTACAATTTTTTGCCGACTCCGAACGGCGAATTGAGAAGCTCTTTCATGACAGATTATACTCCCGGAGGCTTGTCATTCTCCGACGAGAAGTGGTGCTGCGAAAAATGTTCGGTGGACATTGGCTGGGGCTTGAACCCACGCCGCTCGGTCAGCAGTCCAACGCACTAACTAAGCCACAGCAACCACTGAAGCCTTTTAGTTGCATAAAAATTCGCTCCTAATCTTTTAAGTATATCTTATGTGGGATCGCTACGTCTAAAATACTGTGGAGTATGTGGAAGTAAGTTACTCCCTGATGATGATGCTCTAAGAATTTGTGTCCCTCCAACGATTTTTGCAGAAACTGTAGAGGCGAGGTGGAGGAAGAAACAGTAACACATCTTCTATGTAAGTAGCCGTCCTGCGAAGAAAAACTGGCTGCAAATACTTCTATGAAGATCTCATCGACCAAGCCGGGGACGATGTAAAATAAAAAGCTATGTCTCCGATTCTAAGCGGTTCTGCATACAGTTCGAAGCAGAAAGGGGTTAAAACCGATAGGATTTCCTTTAAAAAAAAGGGAATTCATCAGGAAGATTTTTCGTGCTTGTAATCCGTTGCTCTACTTGGTATTGCAATGGAACTACATGTTCTAATATAACGTAGAGTAGTTTGTACCTACATACCCTTAATTAATATGTGATCCTGTGTCTGTTCAATGTTGGTGTTGAAGCTAATACCGGGACTCAATTCCCTGCAACTCCTCGATCCGTGTTTATTTAAAAGACCTGCGAAGTTGTCGCCTTTGTCAAATCGCATTTGAATGTATAAAACGTTCCTCAACTGCTTGTGGCTTTCCTTAGTGATAACTTTTCACCATCATAAGAGCACCACGCCTACGGTCAAAACCTTCAAATTTTAGCAATTTTTTTTTTTCTTTCTAAACAAAAGAGATACCAACAACATCCCACCATTGTTATACCACCACAAAAACATCCGTACAAATGCTAAAACCTTGCCATACAAATTGTACGTTTACGAGTACACACGCTGCATCGTGTTCCTACACCAATATGTTTCACTTTAGGCAGAAGGGAGTCCCTCAGTTAGGCTTACTGCACACAACAAATGAAGGTAATGCTGCAACTCGTGACTGCATTTCGAGCGCACCACTGCACTGCGGTCGGAGAAATGTTTCTCCATCAACACCCAGCAAACAAGGAATAGCTTCCGCTCTGTGTAACATCACGAGATACTATTTACCTTTTTATTCCGTAACGTACACGGGCGCAGTACGGTCGTATGCCCGCCCCAATCAACAGGATGATTATTTACTATGTCCTGTTCCTTTAAGCTTCTAGATTTGTATGCATCCGTTTGCTTCCGAATGCATCATACCGTTCGCGTCCAACATGGCCCTCTCCTAGCACGTTTAATTCAATAGCTGTTCATCCGACTCGAAGCTTGGGTCCAATCCGCTTTTAGCACTAGCTGTCGGCAACGGCTATAACTTGTTGGTCCGTTTGCGTCACACCTAAGTCCTGGATGAAGCGTGCTAAATTTGTGTATTCTGCCTCCCTAGTGCAAAATGCATTTTCTATGTACGTCGACGTTCATCTTGGGTGGTATTTATGTTTACGTTGAATATTTAAGCTCCGAGTGTGTGTGCATGAGTATTGCGATGCAACTCCAAGTTGTGATGCTCCTGACAGTGCTGCCGTTGTTGTTGTGGCTCGGTTCAAGGATAACAAATATTTACTTATTTATTTTGATATTCCAACTGCGATGCAATAAATTTCGATTTGATTTGATTCTGATACGAGATGGTTATGCCATTTGCGCTCCAATTTAAATTAGCCCCTCACAAATGTACACACGGTGTGTTTGAGTGTGCAAACCAGGACCAGGCATCATGTCCCATCAGACGTTTCAAATGGAAATAAAAATTCCGATGGTTGTAAGTGTAGTACGTGACGGAATTACAAAAATTGATCAAATTCAAATAGTAAAACAAAAACAACAGTAACACGGTTACGGCCTGAATGGAAGGGCGAGTTGTATCTGAGAGTTGTAAATATATAATCAGCTATGAGTTTGGAATTTTGTGTTTTAAGAATCCCAAGAGCGGCATTAAGCAATTTCATGTGAAGTGCAGGAGAGATTTTCAATGAAGCAGACATGTACTTAATTCTCAGACGTTCATTAATACTTAACGAGCATTTAATTGCCGTTTTACATTAAGTACGATTCGCCGCTATTTGCAGTATCGTTGGGTTAGATTTGGTTGGGTTTAGTAGTTTGAAAAAGTAAAAGAAAGCGTTTACCTAATTTTGAAAGGGAGGTGCGTTTTATTGATATTTCTTTCGTGCTTGAATGGGACTGTGTAAAACGCTTATCTAAATGGTATTTTATTCTGAAATTATTGAAAGACTTCGCAAGCAACCGAGGATATACGTTTGTTCTTCAGTTTTTGATTGCGTGCAATGTAAACTAGCCTAGAAATGTATCTCACATTCCATAAAGATAGCACAACTTAAAATTAGAGCTGAACGATTTTGACTTATTAGCTGATGCTCACGACTTTGTTTGGGTTATTCGCAAAAAACATATGTTTCTTTGTAAACAGTTTATGGTGTTTTTCTTCGGTGCCAAAATATTGTATAGACTGTAAGGGTTAGCGACGCAAGCAAGGTGCAGTTGACCGTGCGAGAAACAGCTGGTCCTTAGATCAACACCAGTGAATTATATGCCTCCCCTTGCGAAGAATAACGCTCATAGAAAACTGTATTACTGTTTAAGTGGTACCCTACATATGAACATGTACATAGTAAAAACAGCGTTTTCCCTGTGCCTCATCTCGTTAGAATTTCTGCTTTAATAAGATTTTTTCTAGATCTTTCCCTCGGAGTCTAGTTCCATTGCATAACTTTGCAGGAGTTTCAGAGAAGCTCAATCATCGGGACACCGACTTGAAGTGCAGGAGGGCCGTTTACGGTAAAAGACGTAAGAAGTTTTATTGGCTTAATAGTTGCATCATCTTAATCGACTACGGTGTTTTTTGATGTGTATAGCACAACACTTCATTTCCAGTGATTGCGGACCAGTAACATATCAGTAACATATACAGGGTTTTCCAATAGGGACGCTACAAAAGTAGAGTGACAGGGACAGCAAACGACGCCATATTTTTCTTGCGGTTTTTTGACATTTCTCTTCAGTAAGGTTTGCCATTTCATGATGGAAAGATATACGAGCCAACAACGAGTCGAAATTATTAAAATTTACTACCGAAATTCGGAGTCAGTGGCCTCAACGTTAAGAGCGCTACGTCCAATTTATGGTCGTCATAATCGTCCTAGCAGATCAACAATTGAGCGTCTAGTGGAAAAATTTGAATCCACAGGCACAGTACAAAATGTTCCCGTGCCAGTGAGACAAAGAAGTGCCCGTAGTGTCGAGAATATTGCTGCCGCTGAGGCTTCAGTTGCAGAAAGCCCAAATGTGTCTCTCACACGTCGTTCTCAAGCGTTGGGCATCTCTGTGGCGTCGTTGTGGCGAATTTTGCGAAAAGATCTTGGCCTACATCCTTACAAGATTAAATTGACGCAAGAACTGAAGCCGCTTGACCACCAGAAGCGTCGTATGTTCGTGAATTGGGCTGAGCAACAACTTGAAAATGATTCGGATTTTCATCGAACAATCATCTTCAGCGATGAGGCTCATTTCTGGCTGGATGGCTTCGTCAATAAACAAAATATGCGGTATTAGTCAGGCAGCAATCCACACGTACTCCATGAGTCATCATTGCATCCCGAAAAAATTACGGTTTGGTGTGGTTTATGGGCCGGCGGCGTCATTGGGCCGTACTTCTTCCGTGATGATCAAGACCGGCACGTTACTGTGAATGGGGATCGCTACCGTTCAATGATAACCGAATATTTTTGGCCCCAATTGGATGATATGGACTTGGAGGACATGTGGTTCCAACAGGGCGGCGCCACAAGCCACACAGCGAATGTCACAATCAATTTATTGGAAACCAAGTTTGGAGAACGTGTTATCTCACGAAATGGTCCAGTCGCTTGGCCGCCTCGGTCGTGCGATTTGACGCCGTTAGACTATTTCCTGTGGGGCTACGTCAAGTCTATGGTCTATGCCAACAAGCCAGTGACGATTGATGAACTTCGTACGAATATCGAACGTGAAATTGCAGCAGTATCGGCCGACTTATGCTTGAAAACCGTCGAAAATTGGGTTCAGCGTCTGGACTTCTACAAGCGTGCCCGTGGTGGCCATGCAAAAGAAATCGAGTTCCATACATAATGGCATCGAACGTACTTTCACAGGAATAAAGAATTTCATTGATATCCAAAACCGTTTTTGTTTTATTTAAAAAAACGTTTGTAGCGCTCTTATTGCAAAACCCTGTACATCAAAGATTGTCACTCGTCTCTCATGGACATGGCAGAATATTTTAACATTCGCCTATGCTGGGTACCCGGTCATTGGACATTCCAGGGAATTCTAAGGCCAATTAACTCGCCGCATGTGGTACTACTCTACCAGAACGGCGGAATCTAGGTATTCCACTCGCTACATGTAAAATATTCTAAGGGTACGGAGCGATCAGCAAGACAAACCAAAGATGGAGGAACAGTACCACATGCCGTGCCTTCAGAGAGATATGGCCTATGGTAAATCTCACTCGATCCAAAAGTCTGATCTTACTTAAAAATTCGCTCATCAGCACCCTTATTGGTGTTCTCACCGATCATTGTCCCATTGGCCTTCATGCTAGAAGGATGGGTCTCTTCTCAAATGACTTTTGCGGGACCTGCAGAGGCAAAAAGGAGGAAGAAACGATCTCCCATTTGCTCTGCACTTGTTCTGCCCTATCCCAAAGAAGAAAGCTCTATCTAGGAGCCTAGCACTTCAACAATTTGGGCGAATTACCGCATACTGATGTAAAAGTATCCTCAGCTTTATCAAGAGCTCCAAATAGTTTCAATAGTTGGAGTGGCGATAGTGGAGGTATGGATCCCAATGGCATCACATAGGGACTTTCTTGGCCTACGTGTGGCCGATCCCTTGCCATTAACATTTTTGTATCTCTCTCCCATGCTTCCACTAATTTTAATTGCTAATAATATACCAACTTTGCTATTACCGACGGCAGTCTCTTAAAATCTCCAGATACTGACCACCACCAATTATTTCTCTTCTTCATCTCCTAAGATGCTACCGTAGGACGTTGATTTTGAATTCAGCTCTCTCTTTTTTTTTTGCCCCCAGAATCTTTGTACATTTTGCCTAGTTAGTCACTCACTGCAAATTACCTCATTTGCACAGTCCTTGCATGTCCAGCTGAAGTCGAATCGACATCAATTATTACAAATACCCACTTGAATCTTTCTGACAAAGGTGTCTCTACATGTGACACGGCCTCAAATTCAATCTCAATCTCCGCAAGGACAATTACATTAAAAATCCCAGAGGAACCTCACAAGCTGACAATATTAAACTAATTCCTGAATAAGTCGCTTTAATTTAAATGATTAATTAGTTCAGTCTTTTGTGCATCGGTGCTGAATACATCACTTCCTATCATCCAATCTTCTGGGACATCGCAATGTCACGTCGATTGCAATTCGTGTCAGCGTAACTGGGTAGCATTTCAGTTTCGTATCTGACGTATGTTGTGTGGACTTTAATGCAATGAACTATGACATGTCCTTTGAAGTTTGATATGAAACAGTTTTTTGCCGGCGATAATGTAGAACGGAATGATGTTATCAAATTTGGGGGAATTATGTACATACATACATGTTTCCATTAATCATTTGTCATTAGTTTAAGTGATGTCACCCTGGTACGTGTCAGATATTTCTAAGAGTGGACTCCCAAGGAGCACACATGCACGTAGTTATCATAATTTATGAAGCAGTATTAGAAGGACTGGCTTGGAGAGACAAATGTCTCTTCGATTTTTGCTAAGGAGGTCTCTAGTTTCAGTTTTTTACAGTTGGGTTATATCCTCATAAGGGCGATGCCGTTATCTAGCCCGATCCGTCTTTGATTAGCTATTTTACGAAAGTGTAAATGTAGTCTGCCCTTGATAGGTTAAAGTGGAATGCGTAGGCGTATCCGTTCCTCAAGAAAATTGGCAAGAATTAAACTATTAGAATACCAGACATTATTACATTTTTCTACTAGCTTAGCTGTCCGTTTATATTGCTACTTATCGTTAAGGAGTGGGGTGTTTTTTTTTTATCTCGAGCCATGCATCGAGAATCGTTAAAATTTCCGATAGCATGAGCTACTTCAATATCTTCAACACTTCGTTGTAAATGCATGCACCGACTTCTTAGCTTATCTACGATCCGATCGTAAAAATTGAGATTTCGAACTTCTGCATCACATCCTTGCACTTTTCCTATTCCTTCTGTTTGGAAAGCATTCGAAGTCTAAGCTTGCGGTATCGATTTGAGAATATTGCTTTGGCACATGGCCTCACAGTCCAGCATCCAGCTTCTCTAAGTCTGACAACACACATATTTCCATGAATTTAGTATGTAGACCGAGGGTTGCCAAAGAACTGTGAGCGCATTCTTTGGACTGGAACGCAACGCACCCCTTAGTTCCTATACAGACAGTTTTTTAGAGTTCACCTAATTTGTTTGTATGCTTTGGTTAGCAATTGACTCGAAAATGAGGATGCGACATGTGCTGTATATGATTTCATGATGACTCGCATACTTTCTAGGTCTAGGTTTAATTTAATTTTAATACCATTAATACTCCCATTGCTTTCAATGATCTTATAAGAACCAGGAGGCACAAATGCAACTAAAAAATGTCACATTTCGAATGCTTATAAATATCTTTAAACCAAAATCACCAGAAAATATTAAATTATTTATAGAATACCAATAAGTTCCAACTCTTCGTCCCTTCTTTCACCCCAGTTTGTGCTAATAGATGACACACAAATTCTATTGTTTTGAACATTTGAAGAATTTCTTTAACTCTTCCAACATTGTGCACGGCATTCGAGTATATTCCATTTAGAACGTGTGTATCCGTAAATATTTATACCACATAAAACAAAAGTTCAAGGTAAATTCCGCCGATAATTCTTGAACCTCTAATGCTATGCAATTAGCAAAGATAATCCTGTAAATTGTTTAATTTAAGCAAACCAATCTCTGCCTTATTTAGTCCTCCGCCTTCGCAAACGCACAGATCCTCCTCGATGTATGTACGTGTATGAGCCTCTCTTATTCATAATTTATGCTTAATCCTCATGATGTAGTTGTATATAGCTATCTTCTAGCAAACACACATTCCTGTCGAATGTCTTGTATAATACAACATGTCAGCAATGAGATATCTTTTCCCACACCTGCCCCGAACGAAAGATGATGTTCACCTACTTTCATATACGTATTGTGACTTGAAGATATGTACCACAATCTCATCCCTGGAAAGCAATTTAAGAAAAAAAAAAAAAAACGTTCACCTCAACATTTCAATTTTTGAATAAATGTAATCCGTAATCCTTTTTCGATTTTTTTTTTTTCCTACTTGGAATCTGAGGGTTGGGTGATGGATTTATATAAAAAGGGGTACAGCTTGGCGAGCTAAGTGAAAATCAGAATATTAAATTGTTACCTTTCTATCGGTGTACGAAGAGAACCCCTATTCTCCGTCGCTGCCGCCGCCGGCATGGGAAAAAGTAGCAGCAACATCGATTCGGTGTGAATAATAATAGAAAACATATTTTTCTACTTTTTTTTTTTATTCTCTCGTTCGCCGACATTTAGAGACGTGTGACTTCGACTCTGAACACTATGCAAATTTCCCGACATAAAAAATTTATTCCGAATCCTTTTCTATTTTCCTTTTTTCTCTACCGTATTCGCCATTCATGGTCTTTCATCGATGTTGCTCGAGTGCTACTCGGGAAACTTTCTGTTCAATTCTAAGGATGCGAAAGCAAAATATATTTCTTTTACAAGAATAATAGTAGTACGTTGGTACATACTTGAACAGGACGAAGATTTTCTGCTAAAAGGACACTTGCTTCGACTGGTAGCAGAGAAGAAATACTCCTGCATTGAAAGTGGCATTTGTTAAGAACAATTGATTCGAAGGATAGCAGAAGCTCTGGTGGTGTATAAGCAATGTGTGGGACAAATTTCAAAAATCAGGAAGCTGGAGGGTGAAGCTGACTGCAGCTAGTAGCGTCTAGCGAAAGACTTCTGATGTTTTTCGAAGTATATAAGAATAATATAAATTTTTTAGTTGGACTCCGAAATTTTAGTAATAAAAAATAGAAAATTCGGTTTTATTTTATATAACTAACTAGTGGCCCGCCCCGGCTTCGTACGGGTACAATTTAGTTATTTGATTATTGTTTTTTGGTATGTTTCGCTTTATTATAACCTTATTTTGATTGATAAAAATTTAATAAATTAATAAAACATCATATCGCCCTGGGCCTACACAGGGGACGCCTACCTGATGACACGGATTCATGGCTCGTCTTGGAACCCAAGTTGGGGCATGCGTTTAACGTGCCCAAGCCATTGAAGTATGGACCGTTCCGTTCGAAAAAGTAGTTACTCGACATTGGGTTCCTTGTGTATTCTGATGTTCTTAACTCGATAGAACGAACGAATACCTCGAATAAAACTCATTTCGGCAGCTTATTCTTTCGGTCATTACCCAAATCTCATGACCATAGGTGAGGGTTTGATCTAACGCACAAAATTGTTCCAGCCTGACCAATCCCACAGGATAACTCAATAATGCTCCTTCCATCACTCGTGAATATGACCTCGAAACAATTAAACTTTTGAACAGGCATTCGCGACATTATGATATCTTCCGATTTGTTCACGTTTATCCAGTTTCAACACAGACGTTTACTAAGCAATCAAGCGGTCGCAGAAGTTCGGTCCGAATGGTTCAAAGTAAGTCATCAGTAAAAAGCAGATGGCTTATCCTTAAGTCTCACAATGCGAACCGTTCCTCGCCACTGTTCCGCTGTACCATCCAATCCATTTACCGAATGAAAAGGAGAGGTGACAAAAAGCAACCCTGGTAAAGTGCAACGCTCGCATTGAAGGATATTTATATAAGGACATTCACCCGAACACATCTCCTACAGCTTGTGTGTATAGGTCGAATGGCCTTCAAATGAGAACCGTCAATCCCATACTCCTGCAGTACACTCCAGAGTTTACTTCTAGAGACCGGATTATTACACCCATGGCACACTCCCAAGTCTTCTCAAATACCGTTCTTAGAATGAAGAGCGCTTTGGCTGAGCTTCTACCTGGACGAAAGTCGCACTGCTCATCGGCCAAGTTGGATGCGACCACAGTTCTGGCAGGCGCTTCCAACACCTTAGCAAAGATTTTTGCAGAAAGAGTTAAAGAAACCCTTATAAATACATAGAGCAACCACTCTTATCCCCCTTTTCTTAAAAAGAACACAATCACCATAGCTTGATTGTCGCTAGTTATTTTACTGCATTCCCATGCCGCTCTAATGAGAGATACATTTTACTCCCCCTTCCCCCAAGAGCTTGTGCATTTCTGGCCAGATTTAATAAACATCAGCACATTTGATCGCCAAAGGCAATGGGACTATTCTCCGCCCTACTCAGTCTGGCATCCAACCCCTGTTCGGCCATTGAGCATCTCCAAAAAGTGCTCACCACATCTGCGCAACATATCCATCTCATCAAAAAAAAAGTAAACCATCTTTGGATTGGACTCTGAGACGGCGGATGGTCAGAACTCCTTCTTTGCAAATCTGTGATCTCGGTCCAATGTGAAAAGGTTTTTTTGCATAAATCCTCATCTACGCTACTGAAAGTTTCTCTACGTGCGCAAATATACGGTACCGATCGTTATCACAATACGCATTCCTTTCCTACGTACTTCTATTAAAAGAAAAATTAAATCTCCCTCAGCTACGGATCCAATACATATTGTATTTCCACAAAACCAAAGATACGAACAAAGAAAAACGAAAATAAAACTACCCTTGTACAACTGGACAAAACAAAAACAACATACGATCACGAACCGATGTGTTACCCACTGCTGCATGGCTGTTGGCTGCGGTCTCCACGGATGGAAAATTGTTGGCGATGATTTCATGAATTGTTTTGAGCATAGCTCAGCTTCAGGATAACACAGAAGGATGATTTATAGCTCAAATTAATCGTAGAGGAATTTACTAAAAACATGTTCTTCCGTTTTTAAATCCAATTAGCCATTGTTGAGTTGGAGCAGTGTTAAAATAATTTTGTAACATAAATTTGGGCTTAATCCACTTTCTGCCAATTAAACCTTGAATGCTCAGCTCTTATTAGTAACAGAGCAGTTCTATTCCGTTTTATCCTTCCCCAAGAAATGCAGATCATAACAGTGAAAACCGCAACCCAATCCGTTTAGTGGTTCTCGAGATTAGCCCGTGCTCATTGTAGTGATGCTCATTGTCGAAATACAATTCTCATTCGTGGTGTTTAGTGCATTCCCATATAAAATTCCCATACAAAACGCAAATTTCGATTTTTCCGATTTTCCGGCTTTTTCTTTGGGTTTTTCTGAATTTTTCCTAAACCAACCCAAACAAAAAAAGAATCATCCAAATCGGTTGAGCCCTTCCTCGAGTTTAAGCGGGACTAACGCACAGCAATTCATTTTTATATATAGAGATTGTTTTTGAAGATGATAGACCGTAAATGACCTCCATGCTCATCCACGCATATGCGACACCTGATGAGAAAATAATTCATTGCAGCCTGAAGGGTTATTGTTTTAATGGACTGCTTCAATTCAGTCAAATTCCTTGGTTTCGTTTTGTACACCTCTTGCTTGACATAACCCCATAATAAAAAGTCTGGTGCAGTCAGGTCAGATGACCTTGAGGGCCAGCGGAAAGTGGAGTTTCTGGATATTAATTTGTTTGAGAATTTTCGTTGGAGCTCCGCCATAACCGGTCTGGCTATGTGTGCCGTTGCTCCATCTTGCTGGAACCAAATGCTGTTAAAACGGATACTCTTTTGGCGCAGTTCTGGGTAAAAAAAACTCCTTCAACATCTTTAAATAACGGTCCTCATTGACAGTTACTGTTACACCGTTTTCTTCAAAGATTTATGGCCCCACAACGCACCTTGATGAAACTGCGCACCACACAGTGACTTGTTCTGGGTGCAGTTCCGACTCATGGAGTATTTCTGGATTAGATTCACTTCGTAAACGGCATTTTTCATTGTTTACGTTGCCGTTTAAATCAAAATGGGCCTCGTCAGACAAAAACAAGCAATTTATCAAGCTGTTGTCTTCTTCGGCCATTTCAATCATTTTTTGGAAAAACTCCAGGCGAATAGACACATCCAGAGGGTTTAACTTGCTTGTAATTTGGACTTTGAAGTTTAAGTCATCATGAATTATCCGTTGTAATGACCGTTTCAAGTCGAAATGCTTGGATTTGCCTGAATTGACGATGCTACAGCCGCGATTGTGTCTTGAACCCGAACAAAGGGATCTCGATGGTACGGTCTTCGTGCAATGCTTTAAGATTCGGAAAACATTTTTACCAGCCTCATAGTGGTCTATCTACTTGGGGGAGTGCCGCCAAACTCCCGCCTAAATATTCTTTGGATGAAAATGAAGGACTGCAAATCATGGTACCGCTGCACTATCCAAATTCTCTTTTTGGTATCCCAAGCATTAATTTTAATAAATCTAAATAGTAACCTGCCAAATAAAAAAAACAAATAAGCCGATTACTCACACAGAAAAAAAGTTATTACGCTTTGTTTTTGTAGCACGATTCTTGCGCCACCCTGTAGAATACCCTTTAACAGAATAAATCGTCTAATAGACTTTCCTCGTAGAAGATATAGATTTCAGGGAATATATATATAAATATGTAGCTGTCCCGCTAGTTTTTAATCAGGGTTTCAAATGAAGAAAAGTGTCTCGTACGGGCTTGTTGTTATAGACAATTCGTAACATGGTTTTATAATAAACACTTTTTAGCACTCGAAATATTAACTTTTTTTTTCCATACCATTCCCATACCACTCATTGCAACACAAAAACTTTGTCATGACCTAAAAATGTTATTAATTTTATTTTCTTGTTCAAATCGGATTTATGAGAGTACTTTAGATGGTCCCTCGAGGGCCATACAATCGATTATAACTCAAACCCATAGACGTCTTTTTGTGGTCGAAAGATGGTGAAATTCATGAACTAAAGTGTCACCACATCTGACATGGGATTTTCGATTTCTCTTCGATAAAAGATTTGAACAGTCAAATGAGGAAGAAAAGGATACTGCTGTCTATTTCGAATCGAATAAATATTTGTGCTATCGCGAGGAGACATATTTATGGTAATGAAAGCGTCATTGGTGTCACAAGTTGTCGGCGGCGATAGATGTCAGAGTTCTTTTCAAATTGCATTTGGGATGCGTTATTATTTTTAGGTCTTGACGTAAGTATACATCTTATGTCAGGATAGATTAAAACGATGAAATTTGAAATATCTTTTAGCGTCCTCCGATTGAGGGTCAATTTTTTGTCCCAAAAGCACCATCAGTAAACCGTTTAGGGTCTATCTTATTAAATAATTAACTATTTCGTTTAGAAGGCTCCCCACAAATAAATGCCAAAACTTATCTCTGAGGTGGCGGGGTTGATTTTCAATTCACACCAACCAGCCGCCATTCCCATGCGCGAGTACTTATCGTAATTAACATACAGCCAGGTGAGATAGAGAGCATTAACACCATCGCAATAACTAAACCGAACAAAATTGTGTCCTCCGACAATGTGGGCCGTGCTCTCCTTCTCATAATCAAAAGGATTTAAAGGGTATTTTCTGGTGAATACCGCACAAACTAACGATATCAAATGATGTGCAAACATCCTCCGAATAAGAACCCACCACCCACCTGGCAGCGAGAGGTGAAAGTGTGCAGTGTTCTTATAAATCCGCACACAGACAGCCACGCTTGATTAAAGTTCATTCACTATTCCGCATTTAAATTCAGAAATCATGGTTGATGGAGCGCGCCCTCCCCATCGCCTGTACCTGCAAACTTACTTGCGTATGTAGTTTGAATAATTAGGAGACTGCCACCACACAAAAACATCCAGGGATAGTGTGTTTATTTCTATGTCGCGAATAGACATCCCGAGATGCTACACGCCTGCCTTTTAATTGCGCTGACAAATTTTGCAGAAATAAAAAAAAACAAAATATTTGCTCGCAACATATGCGAGATCGCTTCTCGCATCCTTTCCGCGGTTATCCAGCCATCCCGATGTTGCTGCTCCATATTGTGCTGATTTCACTGTGTCGTCTCAAGTCCCAGGTCCTTTATTTACATTCATCCTTTGTGGAGAGATGGGGTTTTTGTGTGTATTTATGCTAACATTATTAAGCGAAATTTACAATTCACATTTCGGTGCCGCTCGGTGGCTCTAGTGGCTCCATTTTCATTGGGATAAGACTTGGCTTTACTTTGGGAAGTGACGAAGTACAATTTTTCGGAGGAGTTTTTGACCGAATGTGGTACGTTTGCAAAGGTAACTGATAAAATCTTTTGGAAATGTTGCAGTGACAAATTTTATTTCAATTGGGAGTCCTTAAAAGTGTGCAATGACTTTGGATTAGTCGTTGGCATTCGCTGCACGAAGTCTGAGAATTAATGGGTACTCACACCATTTACAGCTCCAATTTGAAACTAAATGTTCGTCTATTAGAAATCGTAATGTGCATCAGGACGTCTGTTTGTATTTTTAAGTTTATACGTACTCATGGACTCTTAAAGTGCAAATAACTAAGCTATAAAATTCTGACAGTTTAAGTTGATCCTATTTTAATGTCTTTAAGGAGCATTAATAAATGAAAGAGTTTTATATAAAGGAGGGAAATTTTTGTACATATAACTTTCGATTGGTTGTTTTGTGTGTCTAGATAAGTTTTCTTTTTGTTTGGACAAGTGTTTGAAGGATTCTCTAGAGTCTGAAGTTGCGACGTTTCAAGTTGTGCCTAACAGCACTTTAAGAGATAAGATGTAGTCCTTGAAAGATGACTTAACCTTTATTGCTTTCTTTGTTCACGTGATGTACTTCACAATTCACCGCATACCAATTGAGTTTTTTCTGTACAAAATCTATTCATTTTCCAAAGGTGTCACTTATAGATGTACAATGTTGATGCAAGCGTTGGTATGTGCGTAGGATACCTTATAAAGGGTTTTCCAATTGAGACGAGTAGATGTTAAAATTTGAATAAAACAAGATGTGTGTGAGATATCAAAGAAATTATGTGTGGAATATGACATCGTTTTAATGGCCGCCGCGGCTTCGCTGGGTGGCGCGCATCCCAGAGGTCCAATTTTCGATGACTCTGATGAATCAATGACACGGGTTATGTTGACATTGAGGACACTGGTCGTTTTGCGGCTTATCGACGTAGAAAAAGTCTAACGGGGTCAAATCGGACGATCTCGGTGGCCAGTTCACGTCGCCTCTGCGTCAGATAACCATGCCCTCAAGTCACTCGTGCAGAATATCCTTTGTGGCATCAGCTGTGTGGCACGTAGCGCCGTGCTGTTGGAATCAAATGTCGTTCACAAGCATATCATGCAATTTGAGCCAAAAGAATTTGGTTATCATCGATCGGTAGCGCTCTGCGTTAATGGTGATGGCAATGCCGTCGTCGTTTTCACACTCACGAACAGCGGCGACATTTTCGGCAGATCTTGCGTTTCATTGACGTACGGGTGTTGATTGTTCACTGAACTGGTCGACTCGAATTTGGTCACCAAACGTAGAAAATAGGAAGAAAAACCATGTAAACCGTAAAATGGGCGCAACGCGCGCATCATTGCCACAACAGAACACCCATTATTATTATTATTATTTACACGTGCTGCTCGACGCTGTAACTTGCCATGGAAATTTAACAACAGATGAAAAGAACTTGGCCGCCTTGAAATGTCAAAATCTGCCCGTTCCTTTATAAGTACACCAAAAAAAATTTGTGTAATTTAATAAAATGTGAACGTGCAGCCGGTGATTGTTCAAAAAACCTTTAAGCTCTTTAAATACTTGGTTTGATAACATAGCTCCCGTGACTTGATTGTTGAAAATATAAGCTGATCCTGTAAACTTTGGGAAAAAAAAAGGATCTAAGGATGAAAGAATGTGTGGCCTTTGGATACTATTTGCGACGCCTAATAGCTGCATGGTTTAGTTGGAATACGTATTCCCAATTGACAAAAATTAGTTGCAGATCCTAAGTAGAGCAGCATAGTTACCTTCAATCGGTGTTAATTAATACAAATGTGGGTTTCTGTTGATGCGTTACAATTCTGACAGCAATGTTTCGCCAAAAACTCTGGGCAAGTGGAAATCGGGAGTTGGCAACAAGTGCTTCCTGAACTGATTTGGAGAGAAAAGGTGTCTTCCGGCTAATCCAAGAAGAAAGCAATTATATTACTACTACTTTGTCAGCCCTTGTTATCTCCAAGCTTTGGAATGCCAATTGCCAACTAATCACAACTTTTCCTTTGTTAGTTTTCCAATGCCGCAGGACTTGAAATGCAATCTCTGAATATTAAATCCAATACGATTTCGTTCCAGCATCGATAAACTAAATCTCATTTACTGAACCTTAAGAGAGCTGATGCCCCAATTTAGATTTAATTTCAAAGTAAATGCTGTAAAAAAAAATTTCTGACACTTCATCTATTAGACCAATCTAATCTTTTTCATTTCAACTGTGCGTTTGTCACCAAACAGAATCGCTTCTCAACCATCTGTCAGAACTATTTAATTCACTTCATCGATGTTAGCTGGTAGAGAATTGGACAATAAGCCGTCTACACCAAATGACCGACCCAATTCCGTTCGATTGCAGTGTGGTGCATCCTACCCAACTACTTCATCACACTTCTAATTTGAAATTCTCTTTGACTCCTTTTTTTCCTCCGTTCACAATTATATTCCGATTTTCCTTTCGCCCTTCATTCTACGCCCCCGTCTCATTGTTCGTCAAACAATAATGAAGAGACGAGCGACGCATTCATACTAACGAAACGACAATTTTGTTTGCTTTCAATTTTCACCCCTGCACCACCCCGTACGTATCCGTCTATAGCAATGACAACAGGAAGTGTGCTGTGATTTGTATCCCATCGCATAGATGTCAAGGACTAAAACTTAAATATCAATCATGTCAACAATTCAAAAGAAAGAAGGAAAATAAATGCCCCAGTGCACGTCGTCGAGCACAACGACGACGAAGGAGAATCACTTCTGGCCTGACATGCAATTTGTCGAATTATGTCGAAGAAAAGGATTGCTGCGAACTGAAACACAACCCAATTAAATATTGAATGGCATTGAAATGTATTTCACCAGATTTAATTCATCATTTCTACTCAATTAGAGTTCGCTCGCGTCCAATTCTGTTCCGCGATGTCGCTGTCATCGGCAAACGAACTCGAAGCACCTACGACCGGGTAAAGACGAAGGATGACAAAGGGGAGAATGTAAAAAAGGGTTGACAATAACACCTTTACCCTTGCGCGGCTGCACAGGGAGTTCGCACACCCTCCCTCCCCTTGTTCACGCTCATTGTGCAACTTTTCATCTTAATCAAGCCTAGGCAAGCCTTAAAGGCCCATTACTTTTTATTTGCTTCAATTTTCTATTTTTATGCGGCTGCGGTAACCTCTAAAGGGACTCACAACCTATGTAGAGTCCTAAAGAAAGTGAAAGAATGAATTACTGCTGCTGGATAAATGTTTCATCTGGTTTTTCCTTACCCGACCCGTCGTCGTCGTCCTGGAGCCTAGATTTGATTCTTTTTTTTGTTTTCTTTTGGCTCGGTGTGAATGGACGGACAGAAATGTGTTTTGGGAATGGCAGCACACACATTTGTCAACTTCTGTTTGGGGAGCGTACGTGTTTGGCGAACAGATAGATGTGTGCGAGGAAATTCCTCTGCCAATGGGACTTTGATGCATGTGAATATAATATTGGCGCAAAACGACACCAATGACATGAGATGAAGGTGAATACAACGAGGAGAATGATGCTTTTTGTTTCATCACCAGTGAAAGAGAGATAATTTATTGAATTCCCGCTGGAAAAAATGATTAAGTTACGTGACTCTCGAGTTTTAAATTTATTTTAATACACGTAAAGTTACATTCTATGGATAAGGAAGGTACTCGTGTCTCCAATAAAGGAAGCTTGAGTTTGCCTTTTTCTGAGGATGGTTCGACTTAACCTGAGAAGGTGACTGATGAAGTTTTTGACATTAAACTTTGAGAATGAAAGTGCTAGTTTGAAGGAAATGAAAAGAGTTCTATTGCAGTCTAAAGGTGAACCGAGCACGTACCTTTACGGTGTCATTGGTGCTTTTGAGATGAGAAATGGTTGTAGTCAGAGGGACATCAAAGACTTTGTCTTTAAAGACAAAAAAGACTGTTTGGAGAATGCTACCTCGTGTTCGATTCCAGCTCCTAATCTGAAGACTTTTTGACGAGATCGATGTCACTATACAGTTCGTATAATTCGTGTTCAAATCTGGTCTGCCAAAGCCCGTTAGTGCAAACGGAAGCGAATATCTTATTACGAAGTATGACAAGCTTAATGAATTTGAATTTCTAAGGTTTTCTTCAGGATCTGCCGAAAATATGAAAATTTAGTCTGTCAGCGGTTGAATTGATCTCTGTCCGTAACTGCCCGGCCATGAACAAACAATCCATGTTACGTATTTACCACAAGCCTCGGTTAAGGTTAATATAACAAGCACAGAAAATAAGGACAAAGAAGTTCAGTTCTACGCATGGTATGTTCGGACCCTTAACACACCGCATGCTATTGAAAAATTAGGCAAACTTTGCCGACATACATTCGGCAAAAAATGGGGACTCAAGCCAAAGATGACCCTGTGGATGTAAACTGCCGTTGTGCGTCCAATTCTTACTTATGGCGCCATAGTCTGGTGGCCTGCCGTGAGTAAAAAATACAACATCGATAAGTTCAAGAAAGTGCAGAGATCAGCGTGTGTAGGTGTTACAGGGGCTCCGAGATCTTGTCCTACCGATGTTCTAAGTGTGATCCCGCATCTAATGCCCCTTGACCTTCGCATCAGAGACACAGCTACCTGCAGTGCGATCCGACTCAGGGAATCTAAGACCTGGACTGCAAAGCCGTACGGTCACTGTAAGATCCCGGAAACCGTTCCAGGAGTTTTGGTCGGGTCTTCGACCGATTACATGACACCCACGCTCAATTTTAGGAAATTATTCTTTACTAAATTCCTTACCAGAGAAGAATGGAAGAATGGAAATGTTCTCAGTGACCATGATATTGGTATATACACGGACGGGTCGAAGATGGAGTGCGGAGTCGGCGCAGGTATCTTCTCTGACCAACTGAATATATCAAAGTCTCTTCGTCTTCCAGACTCTGCTAGTGTTTTTCAGGCGGAGCTTCTCGCGATATGCGAGGCCTGCCGCTTGCTCAACAATCTCCAAACATCCGACCAAAATATTGCTATCTTTTCAGATAGCCAAGCTGCTATCAAAGCCAATGATGTGGTTACCATATCATCAAAGCTGGCTTGAAATTAATCAACTGAGTACCCACTCCACAATTACACTCATCTGGATCCCAGGTCATAGCAATTTCGAGGGCAATGAGCATGCCGACGAGCTGGCCAGGAAAGGATCGGCCCTTAACAGTTCACTTGCAGAAAGAGTCGATATTCCGCTGGGCACTGTTAAGGGCTTTGTACATCTAAACTTCCTCCAGCTTGCAAATCAAAGATGGAATGGCCTGTCCAGCTGCGTCATCTCAAGAAAGACCTGGGCCAATTACAATAAAACCAAGTCAAGAGAGCTACTTGACAAATCAAGACTAGATATTGCCAGAATCGTAGCCATTATTACGGGCCATTGGCCAGTAGGAGACCATGCGGTCAAGCTTGGTATTCCTCACAACCTTAATGAGAAAGAATCTCTACTTCACTTCCTCTGCAGGTGTCCGACCTGACTTTTTGGGCAAACTCTTCTTCATGGACCTCGCCGAGATAGCTAAAAAAAGGATTGGAGAACTGATCCTGTATCTTAACTCCACCGGCTGGATATAACCATCCTAAACAACCACCTAATCAACAACCATATACCAATAAGGTTAAAACGAGTTTCGTGGTTACAAAACGGCGCACTCTAGCGCTAATTGGGCTCTAAAGAGCCGCCACTTTACCTACCTACCTTGCCGACATACAAAAAGTCCGTTAGAATGAACAAATGTGGCGTCTTCTATTCTATTTTAGGAATGCCAAATTTGTAAACTTGTAACACTCTTAATGAGCAATGTCTTATATCGAAAAGTAGTAAATTGAATGACTAGCCTCGTTAAGGACACTCGCCTTTCACTTCATTCATCGTCATCAAAAAGCATTCGTACTTAAACCACTGCATGACGCGCTTAACGTTTTTTCGATGCGTCTTAAAAGACAGCCGTTCGCATTTTTAGTACACACTGTGGCACCGCCCACACAAAAGTATTTGATTGCGCTCATTTGTTCAACCGAATAAAAGTTGATACAACTCAATTAACATTAATTCGCTCACTCACCGAATAAGGAACTCCTTGTTTCTATTCCCGTCTAGACGCTCTCGCGCGCATCTGTGGGAATATTCCGTTCATGGTAATTTGATGAGCCTCCTCCTCCTAATCCGAGCACACATGCTTATTTCTGTGCCAGTCGTGAGAACTTTCAGCAAAAAAGTGTTTGGCAAAGAATATCAATGTAACTTTATCACGTCCTTCAGAAGGTAAACTTTGTGTAATAGAATTTCGCCCAGTTTTACGACTTTCGCATTGAAGCCAGTTAAAGTACCTAATCTTCAATATTTGTTGGCCGGATGATGCGTTCCCATGATGCTTTAGGGTGCAATAACTCTGTCTTACAAGCACCACTAAGTCATCCAAGAACTCCTAAAAAGAAAAAAGTAAAAACAAAACATTTTACAACTTCTTCTTTTAAAACGGATGTCTTACTGCCTTCCGGTTGGCCTCATATAATTGTAAAGAAGTTGGAAGTTGCTAGCCAACCAAACTCCCCTTCTGAGGAGGAAAACTAATACCAACGAGCCGTGCCATTTGTTGGCTAGGAGATAACAATAAAATCCCACTAAATGGACCTCAACTTTCTCCAGCAAAAATTGTCTACAAAAATGTTGAGAAAAAAAACGGAGAAGGACACAATTTTCAAGAAACACGAAGACAAAAACAGTAAAACTCTCAACTGAGAACTATGTACTGTGAGGAAAGTAACCTCTTGGCCTCTTTTATTTAGATTGTATTGTGTTGTTTGTTTTTTTGGCCTCTACTTGTGATTTTTCTGTCTGATGCTGTGGGAATGTTTACTCTCATGCGATAGAAGCGTATTTAATGCGAACAACAAACACTGGACTGAACAATGGAAAGTGTAAGCGTGAAATATACGAAAGTTAACCCCGGTTGACCTCGACTGAATTTCGTTGAAAGAGATAGAGAGACACAATCGAAGGAAGGCCTGGATTATTTATGTCTTCTGTATTGTGTGAGTTAGTTTTATTAGAATATAATCCTTTTGTTTCAGCCAGAGTGGCCCTAATTGCCTTTTCATTGTGATAGTTTGTGCTCTCGTGGCATGTGTGCGTTTGTTTAACTTCATAGTCTTTTGTTTTGGAAAAATTAAACCTTCCAAACCGGAAATCTGGTTGTTGTTGATATCGAATATCAGGTTTTAAACACAAAACTGGATGGATAATATCTAGGTCGAAAACCTTTACGAAAAGGATACTAAAGAAGTTTTACCTCTATCGGATTGTTTTAATCTTGCTATTTTACAAGCTGCATCTACAATAGAACCTTCGTTTCTCTTTGATTGCTTCTAAATTTCTTTATAGCTGCACCAAAATTTGTTGTTTCGGGAGAGGTTCCTGCCTCTTCGATGAAATATAATAATCACTGCCTTTTCGTTTTGGTTAAAAACAAAAGAATGACATAGAGAATATAGCGCGTAGGTACAAAACTGGGTTTTAGTTTAACCAAACCAAAAATAAAGGCAAAGAAACATTCTGTTGTATGTCTGTGAATAAATTTCGAAAATTCATTGTCTGTGAGACAAAACGAATCAGTACTTTCCAGCCATTATCACCATTCAGAACTTGGACACATTCCTCAAAAGTCAAAAAATATAGTCTTTGTATGAAGCACATTCTCGTCATGGCCAAGGTTGCAAAGTGAGCATCTAGAACTCAGGTCATTCCTGTGCGGTCTTATATTCAATTCTAAGATTTCGGTGGGGATTTTAAAAATCGGACTCATTTTAAAGGTAGAAAACTCGTTTTTAAAATAATTGTGGTCCCCGTGGCTCACTGGTAAGGGTGTTGGACTGCTGACCGAGCAGCGTGGATTCAAGCCCCAGCATGACCTCCGAACATTTTTCGCGGCACCACCTCTCGTCAGGAATTGACAATCCTCCGGGTGTATAATTTGTCATGAAAGGGCTAGGCCTTGGCTCATCAAGAGCTGTCGCGCCAGCTTTTTACTTTTTTTTTTTTGAGCCTAGGCTGTAAGAACCTTTTGCTCTATCGATGCGCTGTTGGAACAGATTTATCATCTTGCCTCTCTATCTGATGCCCACTAAGTTGAACCAATTAAATTCGAGGTTATATCTTCTTCTTTTCAACTTTTTTTCCACGCAAGGTTTTCTTTTCTTTTGACTAAATTTGATATATGTAAGTTTCACCAATATTATAAGTAATAAACACAATTTTGTTCTTATATTAACAATCGTTTTCTTCTTCTTTTCAGGTAAGCTTGATTATTTGTAATAATTCCTAAATACCGGGTGAGATTTGTTCTTAAGAATATTTCGTCCTTAAATCTGAAATTCCTATCCGTGTGTTGAAGCTTAAACCTTAAATATTTACTTCCAATGTTTTGAATCAATTATTTGTGGGCAAATCGGGTACATCAACCGCGAGGCCTATTTCCAATACCTGTTCATACTGGCTTATCATAAATAAACGAAATAAATCAACCTTTATTCCAAGGAAGGTTGACTTCTTTTCTGAGACTGATTCAAGGACTACTTTTTAAAATTTCTTGGAAGAATTTCAGAATTACAAAAAATTGTCAGTGTCAAGTGAGCACCGGATCCAAGTCTAAGCCAGCTTACTGCATCCCTATGCTTCACATCCTTTCAATAATTTGTGGCCAATTGAACCTGCTATTTCTAGACCGAAATCGGACAGCCCATCGATGAGTTCTGCATTGCAGACTGCTTGTGTAATGTCCATTTCCAGCCAGGCGACAATCTGATGCTTCGCAGCCTACTGTTTGTAAACCGAACACTAACACTCCGACAACCCTGGAACTAATGAACTAGTTGTACAAAAATCACTCAATGTAAAATCCTGCTCATAGGTGAAATGAAAAAAGCGAACAAGAAATGGGAATATGGTCAACCCTAACAGGTTTTAGGCATTACTTAAAGGTGTTGTTTCAATAAAGTGTTTAAAGCAGTGTCGAGGATAACGCCATGCAAACTTTGGTTTAAGAGCATTACCAGAACGCGATTTTGATTTCTGGAGATTTCGAAACAATTCCTTTTGATCCCGACGATACCCGTTCATGCAAATCACCTGCAAATACCGCTCTCTCTGAAAACTTTGAATTAGGCGCGCTCTCAGATTTGCAATCTGCATTTTTAAATTACATTCCTGTCTAGACTGCAGTTAATGCCATCCCCTTGCCAACGCCTCAGCCTCACACATGGAATGTAATTTTCATCGTTAAATTCAATTTTCGCCAAGAGTATTTCATGCGACAATTCTCAAAGTTGGATAAACGTGTCTAGCCCCTCTTATACCTTCAAGGACTCGCAGGGATATTGCAAAAAAAAAAGAAGATTTGCCAAACACAACCAGTTCCATGAACAAATAAGAAGAGCTTGTAAATGTCAATGTCAGTCAAAGTGGTTGGAAGGACATATTGCTTCGTGTTCCCTTTTGTTAGCTACCTCCACCACCGCCAGTAAGCCAGCCACGAATAATCCACTCGAATGGGTGCCCTCAAAAATGTTTGTTTCTTTCGCAATTGTAAGCCGTTTTTTTTTTTTCTCTCTTTTTGTGAACCGTTACCATAAAATCTTCCAAGGATACAATCCTCTCATAAACAGAATACACATGAGTGTGTTCCATCACAAAGAAACTACAAGCATAGTGCATTATAAGGATGTTGCCCCCCGCAGAGTCGGAGCTGAATTTATTGCGAGAAGGGAAGCCCGAGTCAAAAAGTGTACTTTATACGCTTTTCTTACGGTTAGTAGTTGTCAGAATGTAAAGATGATGTAATGACATTGTTTTTCTCATCTTCTTGAACTCCCATCTTTTCCTGCTGCTCCTCTTCACCTTGCTATTTCTCATTGTTCTTGTTTCATGTAATTTTCCTTGTTTTTCTAGGATATTTGCTTTTTTTTTTTTTGTGATATTGTCGGTCCCATCTGAAGGAGTGTTTGGGAAACTTGTGTAGTATGCACTTTGGGATTTTCGCATACGCATCGTGGTAGGGGAAAATAATGCATAAGAGGATTGTGAAGAGGATCTCGAAGTTTTGGTACGATTTTCTTTCGTTTCATGAGTGTGTGATGGATTGAGTCCTTGAAATAAGGGCCTTTGGCATTCATGCACCGAGAAAATTCAAAATAAAAGAGCAGCAGCAAACTGCCATTGATTTGTGAGGAATTTCTTTTTCCTTTTTTTTTTTTTGTGCTGTCTTTCTATTTGTGTGTGATGAATTGTTGTAAAGATGTTTCCATATACATGTACATACACAATAGTCAATTTTTCTTCAAATGTCAAGGAGTTGACATGACTGAAATAGATTTTAGCTGTCCTATTAAAAAATTGAGAACGGCACGAGATGCGAAACAAGGAAGGATTGTTAAAATGCATCCGCAATTCGGGTTAGTTGCCCTCAATTTCTGAGGAAAGAGTTGAATTGGGCGGAAGATATATTCTCGTAGTAAAGTTTTGATGACTTTGAGTGGTTTGTTTATGGTCACTTAGGAATGAAATCTTGGCATCCGCCCTCGTTCCGTTGGGTGCACGAAAGTCAAATTTATTCAGCCACTTAACAACCTTCTGCGAATTGTTGAGATCCGATTTTTTTTGAACAGCTGCAAACTTTAAGAATTTAAATTGTGGCCTTACACTTGGGCTATGAATAGTGATTGAATCAAATGGTAAACTTGGATGACTTGGTGCAGGATTCAAAAGGAAATAATTTTTTGATTTTATTATCAGCGCCTTCGTCTTGTAAAGAAAATTCGTGGCAAGAGATCGCACGGTAAAGCTGGCAACAATTAAGCTTTCAATATTCCCAGCACCTTGCGCTTTAATTCTTGAGGTCCAATACCGAAAATAATTCTTTATGGAAGATAGCGACCATTTGCAGAGAATGTGCTCGGGCTTTTCCTCTTCCTGACTTTTGATGTCGTCTTAGTTATCCATATATAACAACTATGACCAGTCAAGCAGGATGTGTTTAGTGGTTTGAATGGGTCAGCAGCGTGTTCCCTATTGGCTTAGATAGATTTCCATCTCCCAGTGGAAATGCGAAACGAGTTTAGATTGCATCACGATGTCTTCGATTCTCTGTATTCGAAGTAGCAATAGTGGTCGCCGTGGCTCAGTAGTTAGTGCGTGAGCCTTGGGTTCAAGCCCCAGCCATGTCCACCGAACATTTTTCGCGGTACCACTTCTCGTCGGGGAATGACAAACATCCGGGAGTGTAATCTGTCCTCCAAGAGCTTCTCAATTCGCCGTTCGGAGTCCGCAATAAATTGTAGATAGCTTCCATTCGTGGGAAAAATGTTACCCGCACAACATGAATGGTTGCGAGAAGCTAGGCCTTGGCTCATCTCGAGCTGTCGCGCCATCTAATTATATTTTATAGTGGACTTCGTCAGTCAAAATAAGCTCTCGAGGATGATCAGGATTCTTTCAGCGAAAAGTTTTCAGCAGAGTTGGAGGATGTCTTGAGCACAGTCTTATGCTAGTGATTTTTTTCAATATCTGAACGAAATGGGATTCTCGCATTTTGCCGAATTTTTAGAATTTTTTGAGCAGGGCCTGCTTTCTTCTGAAGTCAGATAGGGCCATCATAATGTCTTCCTATCCTTTTCTTTGACTTCTATCTCGATCTAGAGCATCCTTAGGGCATGTGAGTGTGTTTCATCTCTCATTTGCCTGTTTTTTTTTTGGAATTTCAAGGATAATGGACTTTTGAAGTTCTAATGGTGGCCTTAGTCATCTGGTTCATTTTTGACCCAGTCCCAGATCCCAAGATTCAAATCAGTAAAAAAAACTACCGTTTGTAGTAAGGAAGCTCATCATATTAGCGTCTGATTATTGTAAATGTGATGTCTACTGGGAAAGTTCTGGAGCGGCCATAGGGACGGATTTACGTTTTTGAAAACGAAACATTTACGGAAGTCGAGATCGACGAATATTTGTGACCAGTTACATCAAGCAAAGTGTTCGACTAACTGCTGATGACTTATTCCTTCATTGACGCGAATAGTTTTTTTTTAATACATTTGCTCTCTTATTTGTTGTTCGAAGCAAAAATACAACTTTGTTCTAGTTTAACGAGTAACAAATTCCAAACCGCTCTAATCGTTGACCTAATTTAAAACATGAAGCATTTCAAAATATGCAGCAACATTTTTTGCCACGTCTCTTCTGTCATTACTGATTAATCCTTCATTTTACTTGTGAATCTATGAAGATAGATCCGAACTAATTCACTCTATTCAAATCGTTCCTGTGTCAAAATCGAAAAGTTGCACTTCTTTCTCCCTTTATCCACAAATCGTTGTTTAATTACGAGAAAATGTATTCCAAAACTGACAACATCAGTCAACAATAATCGTCTAAATGTTTCTTCTATCCCATATAACTCCCCATTTACCTTCTACTAAAATCATTTCATTAAATAAATAAAAAGCATTTCATTCTAAGAGAAGCAAAAAAAAAAACAATTGAAATAGAAACAAAACCTGCTCCTATTTGGCCTTTTTGCGCAAGAATCAAAGCGACCTCACAAATATAAACGCTATTCTTTAACCCAAGGACACACCAGGTTTTTTCTTCCATTTTCTCCTGGGCGAGCCTCCTCAAAACAATCAGTATGATTGATGCAAAACTGCATTTGATGGGTTGCGGGAATGTAACCATGGTCGCAATGCTGATGGTGGTAGTGGTGGTGGCGGCGTGACTGCTGGCGGTAGTGGTGGTTTCTCGGTTTGGCAACGAACAACTTCGGCAGATAGAATACGAGGATGGATGAGTGTGCGGATAGGTGGGTGATACAATAACAATTCTTTTCGAGATTTACAAAAACACCCATCCTTGGATGCATCGCAAGACGACGTCATCCTGTGTAGCCTAATTGCTTATTGCATTCATTGGTGCATGTAAGCGCACATGACACACATATTCATATTCCGAAAACGTATTAGACACACAGAGAAATGGCAGGAGAAAAGGAGAACAATATGCACTCGTAGGTATGTATATGTATGTGCATACTAAAATGGAACATTGTAAGGAAGAAAACCTTCTTTCATTGCTTCTATTGTATGCAGAGCCCTACTCCAGTTGCAGCAGTACCTCGCATTCCCTGTTTTCTCACCCATTTTCGGATTTCCACTACAATTTCTAAGCCAAGAGATTTAACCATGATTCACGTCTGCGAGATTTTTCTTACACTGTGCCGAGATGGGTCGGAGAGAAGTAAAAAAAAAAGACGTGCAAATTTGCACATGGAACTGCTAGGCATACACACAGGCAAAGAGAGTCTTCTTCCTTTTTAAGAAAATCCATCTCATACAATGAAAATGAGTTAACGTAGAGCACAATGTCTGTTGGCTTAGCATTGTGATTTACAATTTCTTACCCCACACTGGGACTATACCGAAATAGGAATACTTTGGCTTGTCTTATTTGAAAAGCATTTTACACAAGCGACAACAGAAATGCCATGCGGGAATTTTAACCAGCGAACGAGGTCGAGGATGTCGATTTTTGGCATGGTTTAGTGAAACTGAAATGGGTTAGTCGGGGCTTATCATTTCCAAGACGTAGATGTGTTCGACTTACACGATGATCGTGTTGACATGCTTTAGTATTTTTTGTTCTAAGTACACCATGCCATGCTTAAGCCATGCATTGTGTACATACAATATCCTTCTAGACGTTGTTCAAGTATTGTATAACCTTTTGTAGGCCTTAAGTTAGGTAAACCTAGTTCCTTTCAATGGCACCTTTGGACTAAAATTCGTTTGATAGTATATTTATGTGTTGCAAAATCGAAACCGAATCGTTGGATATGTCAAGTGAAGTTCGAAAATAGAAAAGTGGTCGCCCTGGCTCAGTGGTTATTGGATTGAATTGCTGTGCGAGCCCCAACAAAGTTCTCTCATCGGGGAATGACAAGGCTCTGAAAGTATCAGCTTTTCAACTTACCTTTCTCAGTTGACAAAGAATTTAAGTTCCCGTCCATTCGTGTGAACAATGTAATAAGCACAGCGTGAATGGTTGCAAGAAGAAGGACGTTTGTCCCCGTCAGGCTATGGTGTCCGCTATTTTTTTGTACTTGTGTTCTTTTTTTGTTTTAAGAAATCTGAGGATAGACTTAGAAACTACTGGTGTAAAATGGCTTTAAATGCTTGCGAATTAAAGTCGTGAAAGAATACGTGAGACGAGAGCTGTGTACTTTACTCCACTTCTAATACCAAAAGTAGACTTATTGTTATTAGTATTGTTATTACCTATTAACAAGAAATTAAACATTACAGGCTAATTCTTAGAGCATTCGAGGCCTGACGGCGAAGTGTTACAGTTTGGGGTGCAACTGAATCTCAATCAACAATTATCTCAAGGTAGTTCAATTGCTAGCTCATTTCCTTTAGTTTTGCATACCAAGTTGGTTAAGGCTTCTTCCTCTACTGTGCCTTGCTGCCGGGGTGGGTTCCAAGCCAGGGCGCTGGTGGTCATCCGCTCTACACATACCAGCTATCTTAGTCATTGTATTTCAATTCATCTGACTAGGTCAATGTCACTATATAGCTCACACATCACTTTCTGTCTTCTCTTTTACTTACTGCCTATGCAGACGTGACCAAAGATCACACGAAGGACTTTTCTTTCGAAACCATCGAGAGCATGTTTCTTTCCAAGACATGTCCCGCTGCTTTAAGTAGTCATCGCCTTCTCTTAAGTTTAGATATGGCTATCTCTACTTCGTCCAGTTATCACAGTGGTGCAACACCTCAGCTCCGAAGCCTTAACGTGTACTTTCAGGATAAGGAGCTGGATAAACTTCTTCTTGTTGGTCTAAGCTCCAAATAAGTAGGCGTACAGGCGTTTCTCTCCCTCTCTCATCAGTTACTACCAACAAGTTTACATGCGTTTTATATGCGTTTATCACTTGAAGATGAAATCAGGAGTTGTTAGAGAAAACCTGTGCACACTTGTGTTCTTTAAATGGACCTTTTAAAATCCATCCTTCTATATTTTATGTGTGACTTGTCAACCCAAAATTTGGAAGAGATAACTCCAGAAAAACTTGCATGTGGGTATGTACTCCAAGGCCTAGTATTCTGATTTAAAATTAAAGAGGAATGCATATCAAAACATAACTTTAAAACTTCAGGAAATTATTTATTATTTTGTAATTTCTAACCAAAGGGCTTTCAAGACCATAAGTTGTAATCTAATTTTTGCCAAAACTCTTTAAAATAAAATAAAAAGATTTCAAATCCTCTCTATTCGATGTACACAACATTTTTAACCAAATAATCCCTTTTCACGTATTGTACATAACAAGAGCTTCTCTGTTTAGTATTAACGCTGCTCCTAACCTAATCTTGTGCAGCAATTGTCCATCTTTTAAATATTTACTAGTTAAATGAACTTACTTTCCCCACCTGATCGTGAGAATATATCGAAAGAGAACAAATCTCTCATCAATTTCTTGCTCTCATTTGTTTGATGCTCGTGATTCCACTTGTATTCTAATCTCCCCGGGCATTTACAGCCTCCTCCACTACTCTTCCTTAAAGCAAAATTATATCTCCTGAAGCTCCATTTCAAATTTCTCCAGTATAACAGTTCGTAAGCTTTCTACAAGCCCCCATATCTTACGTTTCATACTCGCAGCAAGCCGCTTAAACAGTTATGCAAAGACCTAACTCAATACAGCATCTCCCGCTAACGTATACACTCTTAATTTGGTTGTCGTTGTCGTTAGCTGTTGGCTTTGTTACCAATTTAATTAAGAAATGTTCATTAAATGTAACCTCTACGCGTTGCACTAAGGACGACACTACCGACTGGATACGTAATCCAATAAACATCAATTTAATTAATATTGACATCGCTGGGGAATTGTTAAAGTTGCTCCTGCAAAAAGGATATGCACCAAACTCACCAACACTCGAACAGAAATCAGAGAAAAAAAAAAAATCATCGTAAAGCTTTGACCTACAAGGAGGCAGCAGAAAAGCTTGAAATAAATTGAGCCAAATGCTTTACCATTACTATACAGCTATTTCTGCTACACTGCTGTCGTTATCCTTGTTATATGTCATCTTTTACGTGCACACGTACCTAAAACCAAAAAAAAAAGAAAAAAGGAAATCTATTCAAAATCTAGGTGTGTTGGTTAGGTGAAATTGGGTTTCAAACACATACACACGCACCCATGCATCCTTGCAGGACACAATAGAGGGAGCTTTCTCTGCATTGATGGCATGTTGAATATTCTGACTTCCGCTTCTGCCTGAGTTCGGTTGTGTCGTTTTTTTTTTTGCTCGCATCTTTGGATTTAAATGTCAAATGCATATGCATTGCGTGTTCAACGTACCTACATACAAATATATATTTTGCATGCGAAAAAAGGACATGGCTTCCGGCCGTCAGCACCAAACTCTATCGAAGAGAGAGTGTGTGCGCTGCGTGTTGTTAGAGCCATGGAGGGCAAATGAGGATTCGCAAATAATTGGCGAGCTATTGAAGCTTTTCTCTGAGTCTCCCATGTTGACGTCATAGTCATCATTGCCGACGACGTTTCGGCTTCAGTATAAATAAAATTTCTGTACAAATACTTTGCTGTGGTATAAGACCTGATGAAATATTGAGATGGATTTTCTTCGGGAGTAAAAATGATTATCCTTGGACTAGGAAAACACTATAACTAGAGCGGCTCTTGATTCATTG
This sequence comes from Matsumyia berberina, assembly GCA_917880715.2. Classification (NCBI taxonomy): domain Eukaryota; kingdom Metazoa; phylum Arthropoda; class Insecta; order Diptera; family Syrphidae; genus Matsumyia; species Matsumyia berberina. Next base: position 2,242,716 of record OU862870.1, on the reverse strand, counting down.
CATAAACACGTCGTCTATCGTTGGTGATTGTTATGACGGTGGTTGTCCATCAGGGCAGTATGAACTTTTGCTTTGGCCCCAATTTGTTGCTCAAACAGTTAGATAAGGGGCGGCGGCAGGGGCGAGCAGAAAAACAAAATAAATGGAAATGAAGCGAGTTTTCAAGAGGCCATCCTGCAGCCGAATCCCAATTTCGCTAAGAGCAATGGCACAGCCTAAGAAAACACAGATGCCGCTCTAACCACTACAGTACTGGCCCCCCCTCCCCAATATGGCATTAACATTTTGATTGATTATATAACTTTTTTTTTCTCCCGGCTGCTTGTGGTTTGTCGGGTGGTGGCACACCCACCCTCAAGGTCAATCCTTACATAAAACCCGATCCTCTTTTTTTTTTTAATTTTAATTAAAGAGAGAAGCAACAACGAAAAGGGAAACGTATTTATCCCTTTTGGATCTAATTTTTTGCTGCTGCGTCCGGCTCCCACTAATTATAATCACACGGACAAGAGTAATGATTGAGTAGTTGTTATGTAGTAAGTGACTGACACTGCCGCACCCTTTTCGAGGAAAAACACTAAAATTTTTTTTTTGTGCTGGTTCGATGAATTGTTTCCGCCGCTCATCTGTCAGTCAGTCAGTCAGGGAAGCTAAATCCGCCACCCTTGTGTTTGGTTGGTCTGCTACGCTGCTGCTGTGCTCTATGCTCCTTCTTTAATGTACCTGAAGCAGAAATGTATTGAGCAGTTTTGTGGAATGTTATGGAAAGAATAAAGGGGAGGGAGACAGAGAGAGAGAGAGAGCAAAACAAAATAGTAGACAGCCAGGATAACAAATCAATTTTGCGGGTGAAATTTTTCGTATGATTGCGCTTAAGTAAGAAAAGTTGATGATGATTGTTATTTGAAGTGTTTTGTTTTTGCGGTTTTCTTTGTTCGTCAGGATATATAAACATACAAGAAAGTGGTTGTTCGATGCAGGTATTTTAGGCACTTTATCGTTTGGTTGGCACGCAAAAAGCAATGAGTTGCGGACTACACTCTGGTTTTACCTCGGACTGCAGGCGATTCAGGTGGCCAACAAGGACTTTCCTCTTGGTTATTTGGTTGGATTTTTTGATGTGCTTAGACTTTGTATCCATAAAGATTAACTCATGTGAGTCTAGTCAAGGAATGGGGTCGGCTTGTTTGGAAATCATCCATAAAGGGATAGGAATCTTTAGGATTTTCTACAATTAGCTCATAAGAGAAACTTCTAAAAAGAGAATTCACTTGTCTGGTGGCTAGTGCAAAACAGTTGCACAGCAGGTATCAGAGGGATTCTTTTTTCCTCTGGTTTTTGCAACTTCTGCAGTGGTTGTTGTAGAGACCCAAGATGTTTCGTGTAAGTTCCTATTGTGCTGTGCTCTGCAAGGACACCACAACGATTTTGACCAAGTTTAACAAAACTTACACACCATATGGCATCATTGTGTATTAGATCTGATTATGTTTAACTGATTTATTTTTTTATAAAGAGTGCTAAACCGTGCAGTTTATATGCTGAATCTACTTTTGCGCCTTCCCTACCAAGTTCAACTCCTTTCTAATTCCCTGATACCCAGCAGAAGGTCGCCTTGTTGGCCGTCTGTACATTTACCCTTAAAAATTTGTCTGGAAAGCTTAGATTTCGTCGGCCTTGGTGGCCGCCTAATTGTCAAATATAATCCTCAAGGATCAAGAAAGGGAGCAAGGCCAGCCAAAATATAAAGACGATAGATCGTATTTAAGCATTTGGCTGGGGTTGGAATGAAGTCAGAAGATTGGCGCGAAATATTTGTCATTGGAGCTTGTAGAGGCCCTGTAAATACAAAAATCCATGATTTAGACTGAGTCATACCCATGTCTAACCAAAGGTTTTCAATACATATGTATGTACCTCCCAAGGGTTCTTCCACATACTTATGTGTCAGTGCTTTAACCAGTCCTATTCTCCTTGCACAAATGTGAATTGCCTGCCTGTTACCAGACAAACAACTTTCACATGTCCCTTTATAAATAAAAGCTAGGTCTTAACTTCAATCACAGAAAAAACAAAACATTTAATTTAACTCAGCGAAACACGCCCTTTTTTTATTTATAACCAAACTTCTTCGATTCCATAATGTAAATATGAAGTGCTTTTGTTCTTTTATGGAAAACAACGCAGGGTGTACATGTAACATGTTTCGTTTAAGTTGTTAACATCAGGTCATATAAGAAAAAAATATGTTTTTATATTTAAATCACTTATTTTAAAACAAAGTTTTATATTTACAGTATCTGCGAGTAAATGTTCATTTATGTAATTTAGCAATATTGGGCATGTGCGATTCCTCTACCACCACTCTCGACGTCATTCCCGCCATTGAAATTCAATGAAAGCTTTTAGTTCAATGAAAGTGGTGATTTTCCTTCTTTTTTTTTTTTTTGCTGAGTTGGATTGTGTGTTTGGCCAGAAAATATAGAGCAGTTATGACGTATTTACAACTTTTTGAAGGGGAATGAAAGTGGGATTCATTCGTGGTGGTGATTCTCTTAAGTCGCTATGGGATGACATTTGAAATAAGAGAAACCTAAGAGACGTGCTGAAGTTTGTTAAAATTAGATACTTGTTTTAAATTATTTTTATTTAATTTAAATTTTAACTATAGGAAATGAGATTTATTATTCTCTTTAAATAATCAACAAATTCTCAATTTAATTATTCTAAAATTTTTTTTAAATAATATGACGAATATCAGGCAAATGTTGCCCTCAACTTGTTTGGCAAGCCTCCTGTCCTTTTTTGTGGCAAAATTGTGGTCCTATCTCTTCGACACCTATTTAGATGCTGTGTACAAGCTTTTCAATTGCTTTGTGGCTTATTTGCATAAACCTTTCGCTTCAAAGGAACATTTTAGGTGCGTTAAATCAAAAGATCACATCAGTTTTGCACTCAACTGGACGCTGCAAAAAGTAGAAGAAGGGCACTACAGCCACGAATCGTACTCTTAAACGGACATATGGCATGATAGTATGGTAGAAAGAAGTCTTTAGATAGACAATTTTTGCTTTAGCGATTCTGCTGTCGATCCCCATTTCGTTGCTAAGACCATTTTTCCTAAAGCGTTTGGATTCAGGCTTATGACCTTTGTCTTCGCCACATACATCCCAATCCACCAGCTTTGGTTTCCAGGTTGTAAGCCATTTGAAGAATGGTCGTAACCGGCATGAAAGAAGGCAGATACCATTGGTGTAGTCCAGATGCTATTGTTCTCGACTTTTTTTCCAGGAGGGCTTAAATGGTCTTTACACCAATAGCTCAGAAACCATAATAGCACTCTAATTACCAGAAATTAGAGCATAACATGTAAAGCGCTGTCGTGCGTCTTTAGACGAGATATTGACTAAAAGCAATCTTATCCTTTGCTGATTTCCTGGACGTAGTGGTATACCAGGTAACTGTGACACTAAACAGGGGCTCTCGATTGCAACAGGGGAGCCATTAAATATTTCAGTAGATACTGCAAGATAAAAAATCTCTGAACTAGTACTGTGGCGTAGTTAACCTTAATTCGTGCAATCGTTCAAGACGAACTTGCTTTTAGCTTGTTGAACGCAAGGCAAAAAGCTTACTGAAGATTAGTAGAACACATGTCGGCACTCTAGTTGGTTTAAGGGCAACTCTCTAGAGGACTTCTCCAAACATCTGAAAACTTTTGAAGATCATTTCAGTCCTTCAAATAAAACATGCTTTTGATAATTGAATCAACTCTCAATTAACTCACCGATCAATGAGAGCATTTTCATACTTTCACAGAATCTCTGCAATGAATGACACTATGCACATGGGATGTACAAGAATCATCAATCATGACTTTACTCATTGGAACAGTTAAGTTTTGCTGATAAATAGTGGAATTATGCATCTCGATGTTCAAAGCTGTTGCATTCTGGGATTGATGTTAGCTTTGGAAAGTTGCGTGAAAGACTGTTTTGTTGAATTTTTTCTTTATAATTTTGTACAAAATCTCCCCATTCAATTGACATGTGAATCGACGACTCAGAAAATTGGTCCCATCGGAGAATTTCAGCTTAAGGCAAATCCATTAATGAAAATCCATGTGTCAGATTAGGCCTTTCAAAGTAAATATGATCCATTTCTATATGCATGGCTTCTCGTCCACTATTAACGATTTTTTTCTACGTACCCTTCTAAGTTTTCCTACGCCCCTAAGCATCTATTTTTTTGTATTTTTATAAAACTACAAATTCCACTCAAGTTCTCAAACAACCTACTTGAATTTAAAAATTAAATTAATACGATTCAATCCCTCATTCAATTCACTCAGTTTCAGGTCAACAATTACAGGAAATAATGGAATTCGAAAACTCCCCTTCAATTAATCTGATAAATTTCAACATCGTACATATTTGACGGCCTTCAAAAAAACGAGAAATCACCAACTAAAAAAATGGATGATTACACTTCCTCTGACGCCAATAGTCAACAAATCCTCCACACTCCCCTCCTCACACTCTCCCTACACACACATACAGAAATTCACAAGTATATGCACATCCCTGTGCAAGAACTTACAGTATCCTGCATATTGAATCAAAAAGTTTGTAATTGGGTTATCCTTTTCGACATCGAAAAGCGTTTTGGCAGTTTTTTTTATTTTCTTTTTCGTCGTTCATTAGTTTTTTTTTTTTTTTTTTTTTTTTTATATGTTTTGGTGCCAACTGCTAACATTGGTGAGGGTGTGTAAAAGGTGCTCCTGAACGGGAAGAGTATGTAAATGATAGTTTGTACTCCAAAAGACTGAAAGTATTAATTCATAGTGAATAGGGGGATGTTTGATGGGAAGTTATAGAAGTGTTTACATAATTGAAATTATAAGGAATTTGATACCTAACCTCTTACTTTGGGGGGGCGGTAGAGAAGAGTAGAGTTTCGTGTTTCAAGAATTTCTTTTTAAGATTTTGCGGTAGTAGATAAGATGGAATGATTTATTTATACGAAACGCATTGGTGGCGCGTGTGTAGGTGGTATCTGTGGGGTTTCAAGGACAATCATCGTAAGGCTGTGGGGCACACTGCGTGCTGAAGTAACAAAACTGGTGATGGATGGTTGGTTTTTGTGTCTCTCTGATGAGTTTTAGCTGATTCAGGATATTTCTCCTCTAACTCTTCCAATTATCTTGAATGTAGCACAAGTTCTTATATTAATTTTAGACGAAAAAAATGCAAGAAATTCGTCAGATCTTTTCTCTTCAAAAAGAGTAGACTTATTTTATTTTTTACAAACGTTACTACTCAGAGTTCGACTACATCAGTCACCTTTCTTTTAGTTTTTGCCCGGTTACAATCCGACGTCAAAATTGTATCAATAAAATACTACGTACCCAGACAAAGACCCCGTAAATTTATAATCCTGCTAAGGAATCTCTGCAGATGAAGAGCCGCATCCTGTAGTTGGAATTGAATCAGTTACCCTATTTGAGCATATTTAGGGCTCTCGTGCTCATATCTTATCCGTAGATATTCCCATGTCTTTCGCAGTAAGCCTTTTCCAGTGGTACCACAAGGAACCTTTGTTTCTGATTGGGTTTTTGTAACCTACTTTAAGACTGTAACTCATTCTTAACAATTTTTTGTAAGTCGTCTTTTGAGCACTGTCAAGGATTTGACGGGTGCAATGAAAAGAGCACATTGACTGTTTTATAGTTTCTCAATATGATAAGCTACTTTTTCTTGCAAGCTGAGTTTCTTTAGCCACAACGAATCCCAGAAGATCCTAGTGAGGTAGGTCCGTTTTTACAGTGCAGCCACGTTTGACTAAAATATGTCACGAAATTGTTCGGTTTTCTTTAACAGTTGTTCATGATCGAATCCAATGTTATTGAATCACCTTCTCGCACATTTTCGTTTTATCAGCCCAACGCATAAACCACTGAGCCAAAACGACCACGAACTTTTTTTAATGCACTTTACACGTATTGAAATGCGATCTCTCCATATACATATCATCTTCTGAACCTGATCTTGTAACGAAAGCCAACTTTCATATGCACGCACCTTCAGGAGAGAGAAAAAAAAAGTTCGCTCGACATAGGCCAACAATTTTCATCTTTACCTTGGCCAAAAAATCACTCAAAGTTCGCTCTTCATATGTGTAACCATAAGAGAGTGTAAATATATAAGAAAAGTAAGAGAACAAAAGTCCTGTTTCCCCATGTTTTTTGGAGAAAGCTCTCTGGAATTCACTTTCATTTTTCGCGATTTTGTTACAATACATGCCAAAATACCAAAGTTTGACTATTTTCGATTATAACATATGGCAAGGTAATCTATGTGAAAGCTTTCATATAACATAGCTCCTTCAAAAAAAGCCGAAGCTTATGTAAGCGATTGACAATGCGCAGGACATTTTTCTTAACCGCTGTGTCAGTAAGGTAAGCCTAGAAAGCTCCAATTATGTAAAAACACTTTCTCTCTCTCGTTTCGCTGAGAATGTCCTAGAATTACTGTGCAAACTGTTATACACATTGAATATGGGTGGGATCCTTAGAATAGATGAATGCCACGCGAGAGGAGCTTTGAAAACTGAAAAACAATCTTCTCTCTCAAAATGGAGGATTTTAAGAAAAACGTTGCCAGAGTGCCTCAGTCATAGCGAGAACGTCGTCGGGTGTTGTGTGCGTTAATAATAAATAATTTCCGTGAAACGCGCCACACACATTAAGAAAAAAGAAAGAAAAAAAAAACACATCATCACACACAGTGTGTAGAGTTTTTGTTTTTCGTTCATTTCTATTACTCCGTTCACGTACAAATTTAATTTCGACCAACATTTGTTGAGTTCTGCCAAGGATACACAAATTCCTAGTTTGATATCCTGTTTTATTTTTCGTTTTTTCCTTTTTTTGCTTTCAAAGTGTGTGTGTGAGAGTTCGGAAAATAGAAGAAAAATTGTTGATTTGATTTCATCCTTGTTTTTCTTTTCTTTTTTCTGTGATTCCTCATATTGTTTGTGAATGTCCTTCACCGCCGTACTCTGACGTAGCTGTTCGCCCGCAAACGTTGTTATTATATTTATCGGTGTTTTCTCTCTAGTCCGGGATGCTGGCGTGTTTCCGTTGACGTTGACTTCCTTCTCTCGGTTGTGTTCGCTTTATTGAACGTTATCCCCTGCACTAAGTAGATGCAGTAAAAAGGATATATCCCATCCAAGTGTGCACCTACATATATTTTCAGGAGAAAGTTGATCCGTATTTTTGCCTTTTAAATTTATAGTGCGCTGATTTTGTGTTTCGTTTCGTTTCTCGTGTTTTATTGTGTTTCTCTCTAGAAATGTGTGTGTGCTGTTACAAAGGATAGCACAGTGAAAAAAAGGAGAGAAAAAATTGAAAACAAGTTGAAAATCCGTTTCGCTCTCAGCCATTCGCACAGCACCAGTCAGCAGCTTCACTGCAAAAGAATAAATATGTATTAAAAGCGCACTTAAATCAACATCCTTTCTCAGTTATACATACAACGCAAACCGGCATATACTACTGGCCTGCCCCCCCGCCCCCATTCTCCAGCCGACCACCCTACATACCACCCGCAACCCGACACACTGAGGATACAAAACATAAACATATATGATGATTTTTTTGTTTTTGTTTACCTATCCAATAGGAGAGAAAGCAAATATGGCAGAAAGTTGAGAAAAAATAATATTGGCACGTGTAAATTGGAAAATAATCCTACGACACAGAGAGAGCCATCACCAAAAAAAAAAAAGGACGACAACGACGACGTGAAGTGGAGTGGAGTCCTGTTACCCATTTTCTGTTGCGTTGCGAATTATTTTCTTTTTTTCATCCCGTAATTGTCTGTGCGTGCGTGTGAAAATGTATATAACACAAAATTCAGAGCTTTATCCTTAATTGTAAAATAAAATAAATAAATAAAAAAAAAAATGTTTAGTGAACTTAGTGTAATTTAAAAACTTAAACAAATTTCCGTGTAAATATAAAAACTATCCAATAAGCTGTACATACGAATAAAAGGACATTTTTCCATTCGAAAAGAATTGAGCACTTGTGATTTGATTGTAAATAAAAAAAAGATTAAAAATATTCACACTGTATAGTAAAAATAAATTTTTGAGTTAATTTTTTGAAAATAATTGTTTTTATCCATTCTCCGAGAGATGGAAAATTCAAATGAAACACAGTTTAGGTTAACAAAACGTAATTTAAGTCGCTAGAAGCTGCAAATCCTTTCGTGTACATCGAATCGAGATCGGCTCTAAATAATAACCACTTAGGATAATTGAATTACGAGTAAATAATAATTAATTGTGATAAATTAAATGAAAAACAAAGACAAAATAGTTGTAACAATAGCTCAATGAAAATAATTGTGGAATGTGTGCGTGGATATTGCATCCTGCGCCGAGGATAGCTGTTAAATTAAATAACTCTGTGGTAATCCTTTGGGAAGGAAGTTTGCACCAATTATCGGCTGAGATTGGCTCATTCTGGCCGCCTCACAAAAGAGCAGTGAAGGCAGTAGTGAAAACAATAATTCGGTTAGTGGCGGCGGTGATAAGAAGACCTTCTCGTTGCATTGCTGTTGCGTGATAGTCGATATAACGCCAGTCTCTCAGGGGAGGAACTATCTGACATCGGCAACAACGGCCTCGGGAAGGGATGTAGCCGGTGGGGGTGGTGGCAGCGCCGGCGGCACAGGTGGGGGAGTGAGTGGACTTGCAAGCAGCTTGTTTCGTTTTGGAAGCAAGCAGAGAGGTGTATGCATATGCAATGCCCAGTGTCGGTTGCAGTCGCTCGGTGAAGGACCCCTGGGGCCAACGATAAAGACTCATCATGGCTCCTTGGATCGGCTTTTACAGCAGAAGCCTGCGGATTCCACCACTACCACCACCACCACCACCACCACTGCTGTGAAGCCAATAAGTACATTGGCGACAGCAAAAGGTGATTCTGACGACGGAGATGATGAGAAGGAGGAAGTAGCTGGGCCGTCGAAAGCACCTCTGAAGCGGACTGTTAGCCATGCAAAGCAGGAGTTCGATCGGGGAGTGGAAGTTGAAAAGTTTTATCATCAGATCAATGGAGATATCTTTGAAATAACACGTCGGGTGCGAGCACGCGATGAGGACACAATCGAGCAAAAGTGTATCAAGAGGAAAGGTTCAGTGCGATTGCCACACCAGCATGCCCATCCCCACGTTCATCACACTCACGCCCACCCATCTTCTTTGCAACAACTGCAACAGCCATTGCCTCCTCCGCCAGTGCCTCATCACAAGCATATCGAAGAGAAATCACCGCAACTGCCACCGCCACAGCTGCCGCCGAGACGGCAAAAGAGCGCCGATGACGAAACAGGTCATTCACGTAAGAATTCAGCTGTGGCACCCCATGAGTCCGAGTGGTTTGATCGTAAGGCCCAACAGAGGCACTCTGCCCGATCGGCCGAAAGTGGACCGGTACGAGAGGAAACCATCGAATGGTTAGATCGTCAACAACCGCCGACTCGCACCTCGTCCGGTCCCAGCGAACTCACTACAACTGTGATGAAAGATGAAGTGCCCGAGTGGTTGCTGGAGCACTTGCCACGCAAACGAAGCATGGTCGAACGGCAAGCGTCTGATCCGAAGCCAGCCAGTGCCTCATCATACGCCAAGTCTTTGAAAGAAGAGCTCACAGAGTTGTTCAAAAAACCCCTGCAACGACAGCATTCTGGTCCGGGTGAGTTCTCGCTGCTGAAGAGCGATATTGTCGAGTGGCTGACCAAGCTACAGACATCGAAGTCAAAAGAAGAAACCGGTGCTATTCCGAAGACCACCGTTCGACACCATAGACGAAACGGCAGTGGAGGTGAAGCACCGCGCAGCCACTCACACGAAGATGCATCGTCGGCACCAAGGAAACGTCATTCACTTGGCCACTCGGATCGTGAGATGGAGGATGAAATCATCAGCGCCGCAGACTGGGCTCCATACCCTCTCAACAAACTGCAGTCAATGGGAAAGCCACAACCAGAGCACAAGCCATCACCCCCAAAACATGTCGAGCGTTCGCGTGAACGCAAACTCCGGCACTCAGCCAGTGAAGTGGTCGCACCTAATCTTGAACGCCTGTACGCCAAACCACATAAGGAAAGATACCAATATGTGCCAAAAGACCAACAACAGGCGAAGGAGCAATTACCACTACCACTTTCACTACCACAGCAGCCACCGCTTCCACCCAAGGAGCGTGAAGCAAAACGAGAACGTTCCCGACGCCATCAAACACAACGCTCTGCAACAGTGTCTGACATGACGGGTTCTCGCAACACTGGTGCCACTGCTAAACGAAAATCGTCTTCTGCTGAACGTGCTCCTCGAAGTCCATCGCCGCCTTGTACAGATCCTTCTTGCCCACTGTTGCCCATCTGCACCGACCCGAATTGCTGCTACAACGAATGCTACGATCGTCACACGACGACGATCCGGCAGCAGCCACCCGTCTGTTCAAGCACATGTCGCGAGTGCCGACCACAGAGGGTGTGTCAAAATCAAAAATGTACCAACGCCGCGAAATGCAACTCACTGCCACGATCTGCTGCGGACTTCCATCGTTTGCGTCATCCTTCCCATGATGCGGCCATCACCACGACGGTAGCCACTATCCATCAGTATCGGTCCAATTCGCAACCGAACACTCTGACTCGCGGCGACTCACGTGCCTCGCTACCACGAACCACGAGCAAATCGAAAAAACAGAACGGCTCCGGGGGCGGTCCCATCGGAGCAACAAACGGTGCTGGTCACCATCATGGTGCTAAGCTGATGAAGTCGGCATCGGCGGCATCGTTGAATTCGCGACGGAGACGTCATAAGACTGTGCATTTCGGTGAGAACCTTTTACGGGAGGTGTGCCAGAATCGAAAACTCATTAAGCCACCATCCGCTGATACTCCGTCCGGTTCGGCTCCGATGCAATCGAATATTCAAATGTTGTATAATTTTGTTGAGGGCGTTCTCAGTGCGTGGGTCGACGATGACGACGATCACGTACGGTCGGGCGCGGAATCGGAACCCGAACATGGTGCGCAGATGCTTATGAAGCCGATTCATCGATGTAATCGGCTGAGGTATCAAACCATACGGCGGGTGGTATCCGAGGCGGCACAGCTTCGGGGAACACTTAAACTGGGAAACTCCCGATACCGACATAGACATTGGAGAGGCACGGCGAAGGAATGCAATGAACGATTCATAAGAAAGGTGAGTTAGAAATGAAAGCTCCATAGACCTCTGTTGATTCTTTTCGAAGTCTTTTTTTACTGCCTAGTGAGTAAGAGATGATTTTTGAAAGTTTTAATAGTTTAAATGGAAGGCACTTGCGTTTGCATTTATTTCTTGTCTTCGTTCCAGACAAAAACCCAGACGGATTTTTGACATTTGAACGTTTGGCAGGTAGATTTTCATTCGTTTGGAGATTTTCATTGAGTGAGCATGGCGGACTGGCCAAAAATGGATTTACCCAGAAACTATGTTTTCGCTTTCTTTCAGTTAATATCTCTATTTCTGCCATTGCTATTAAAGCCTTTAAAACAAGAATCGCGCTCTGTTTCCTTCTCAATGACGTTTTCAGAATGACATTTCTTGGCAGAATTTGCCCAGCAAAGAAAAAAAAATGTCGGACATGAACTCTGACTTTTAATTAAACAGAAATATTGGTTTCAAAAATGATTTGGTCTTTTCAATCAATGGCCACGTTCAGAATGTTAGGCACTAGCTAGTCACCCGGCTCTGATTGGTCGAGAGGCTGAAAATTGACTAGAAAACAAGTTGACTTTTCATGAAGAAGTGGACTGGATTCTTAGTCGAAAAATTCTCCCTCAAATTTCAGTCAGTAGAAGGAATGTCAAAAATCAGCTGATTTCGTTGCAAGATGTTTAGCAAAAAGTTCTGCTTTAAAGTTTTTCTGCGGTAATTTCATTTGTTTTAATTTTTTTCTCTTTTGTTTTTTCCAAAACACACGATTGATTCAGCAAATCATTACCAACAAACAGCGCAACTTCACATAATCTTACTTACATAAAATTTCATCTTGTATGTCGCCCATTTCAGCCTTTTTTATTTATTTTGCAGCGATACAATTTATTCCTAATCTGAAGTGAAAACAGAAAGTAAATGTGACAACTGAAATGTCAACTGCATTTTCAGTCATTTGCCGTTCAATAAGTTAGGTTTTGACTAAAATATAAGTGCCTGACATTCTGAACGCGTCCAATCATTCAATCGTTCAATGACAGATGTATAAATAATCGACTTCATTTCAATACAATCAAAAATCCCAATCAGAAAGCTTTCGTTCATTTTAGTATTGCATAGAGACAAACAGATTGCATTGATTGTGTCAGTTCGGTGAAATAGTTCATACCTTCTTGCTGTTCCTCTTTTCCATTCAATTTTTGTTTCATTCTTTCTAACAGGTTAACCGAAAGAACCGAACCGGTCACACAAAAGTCTTGACTTCGTGATACCGTTCCACTGTGAACGGGTCAGAAAGATCGAATCAATCGTGATTGACACAGCAGTACTCAGTAGATGCCTAAGCAAGGTTCCGATGCAGATTTCAGTCCGTCGACTTCGGATCGTCGAACCTGATGTGTTGATAGACTTTAATCGCTACCAAAACTTTGAAAATCTAGAGGCGAACTAGCCAGAACTCCATAAACCTCATCGTTTTTTGCTACCTCTCTAGTGATTTTTTTAATTCGCTTCACAATCGTCCATTAAAACGCTCAGAGGCGTGTGTCAAGAGGTGTCGGTGTATGCAAAAATTTCCAACACATTCGTTAGAGTTGTTAGCATTCCTCCTACCCATTGCAGTGTTGTCACACCTAGATTGGCCATTCTCACCTACGAATAACGTCCTTTCGTATTTCTGTTATTTTCAAAAAGAAAAACGTGTTCCTGATTGAGAGGTAGCAGACATGGGATCATTGGAGAGGTTAGAAATTTATCTTTTCCACATGTGCCCGATGCCACTGTCAACACCAAGCGAAATAACTCGATGGGATGTGCTGTTTTATGCTGTTGTCGTCATCATAGATATGAGTACCTCCCCCAACCAACAGAAATCAACGAAAGCCAAATTTGGTCCTTGGGCACGTATTTTTCCAACTTTTTGAATACTTTATTGGAAGCGGATTTCTCAACCTCAGTCCTTTGAATTTTTGATTCTGCCAGTGATGTGATATAAAAAGTTTTTTTTTTTTCTTTTTTCCTTCGCAGCTGTCGCCTCATCGGCACAGTCTGCGAACACTTCACGATGGTGGTTTTTCGATAATTTGGCAATGTCTCCCCAAATTTTTTTTTTTCCATCGAGCCGATTGTGTGTGACTGTCGCAGGAAATCGGATTAGTCCTTGCAAATAATAATAATAATAAAAAAAAAACACGCCTTTGTGCGACTCAATTTGAGGGATTATGTTTGGGTTGTGTTCCTCGCAGGACGAGTAAGTGTAAGTGGGTGGGCATGGGCATTGGGTTCTTTTAGACGTCCATGCGGTGACCCATAATGTTAGTCACCCTAAGGCAAAATTACACAGTATATACATTCAAGTGGGATTAATTTGTTGAACTGATGTAATCAGTAAAAGCATCTTAATTTGGACGCAAAATGTTTTTTCTCCTTCAATTATTTCCTTTTGTCCCTTGGCCTTGTCATAACGTTCGGTATATACGCTTTTGATTTGTGGTTTCCTTTTTGACCGGAGCTTTGGTGGCTTTTTCTTTTTGCATGTTTGTGCATTGTAAACAAGGATTTTCAGAGGCGGATTAGTGATAATTAGTTTTTTTATGTCTGGAAATTGGCAAGGTCTTTATCACGAGAGCGAATTTGGGAGCGAAGTTGGGTGGTCATAAAATTAATGTGTAAGCAGATGCAATCTTTCATTTTAAATGTTTGAAAAGGTAATTTTTGGATGATCTATAGCGATCAAGTGTTTCACAGATATGAAGAAGAACTGAACCTAATCTTATATGACCTCTTCTTGACTTTTTCGGGATGTGGCATAAGACAGAACTAAATTTTCTTTATAAATCGGACTTGCCAAGTTGTCTAACAGATTATTGTACATATATTCTCCTGTGATGATAAGTTTATGTTTCCGTTGCATTCATGCTCGCGAAGTAACCACTAGAAAAAAAACGTAGTTCCTCGTCTTTTGGTACCACTCACCACTTACTTACTTATGTAAGCGCTAGAGTTCTGATTGGAATAGATTCTCAACCAAGAAGCCCGTTCAGCTACTACAATCCTAAGTCAACTGCCTCTAGTTGCGTACGCTAAGTTGGTTAACGTTACCTTCCACTTACGTAGCCATCGGAGATAAGGTCATTCTCTTCTGCGTAGTATTTCAGGAGTGGAGTCCAAGATTCTTCGGGCCTAGCTATCGTAATCCTTTAACAGGTATTTTGTTTTGACCAGATCGATGTCGCTGTACAGCTCGTACCGTCAATGCAGGTTGGACCATAACGAACGTAGAACTTGTCTCTAAAAACTTACAAGTGTGCTTTCATTCGATTTTTACAAGGTCCATGCTTTAGCAGGATGGGGATGATGAGGGTCTTGTATAGATAGGGCCTTCCGGAATAGTTATCTTCTTAGGCCATGGGCTGCAATTGATTCAAAGAATCTGCAGACCGTAGCGTTTATGTCCATGCCCTCTAAATGTCCTAGCCATTAATATCGCTGTTCAGCAATTGTTGAATCTCAGCCTCCAAAGCCTGTCAACATACCTCCAATCGAAAAAAAAAAAACCGGCAAAAAGGCAAAAACACCTTGCGGTGAGTCTTTGGCGTCACACTCTTAAGCATCATCAAGACAAATGAGAAAAAACCCGAAGCGAAAACGTTGTACTCACGTTCGTGTTGGTTTTCCTTGCTCTGCCCCGAATAGCACCCTGCTACAAAATTAGAAAATAAAAAAAAAGATAGATCCCAACTTCAGCTTATGCTAAGTCCTTCGCATTGGAAATAAAAGGTACTCTCCACGACTTCAGTGTCCTACGATAAAAGGTAGTTCATGCATGATGGTAATCTTAAGTAAAAGTGAGGCTAGTGAGTGAAGTAACTGATTGTGAAATCCTGCAAAGACCTCTTATAGACAGAACAACAGCCTGATCCGGCCCTGATTAGTCTGCATATGACTAGGGAAAGACCACATCTACCTTCATCATTTGACTGTTTTTATTTTGGTAAATTGATACGCATTTATACCCCGTTTTGCTGTGACGAGAATCTATTTCTATTTTCCTCTACTGGCCGCCAAACAAATTTCCCCTTATGAAACGTTTCTAACCCTTTACACTTTAACATGGCGTTCGGTAACATCTCACAAACTTTTATTGGGAATCGTATAGTCGTACAAGAAATTGAACATCCATAAAATCCGTGGGTATAGCCAGTGTGTCAACCTTATGTTACCAGCGCCACATCATCATCATCATCGTCATCGAACGTTTTGTGAAACTTGGCGGACGACAAATTTATTAAATCATTTTTGTTTCGTTTTGTATTTCAATTTCCTTTTATCTGTGTACATATGTACTTGCTTCGATATATATTATCTCAAAATTAGTCTCACACCCGTTTTGGCATCCGATAAAATATTTGCTTTTGCCTGGCGAGAGTAAACAGTCTTCGAAAATTTCCAAATTGAGTTCGAAATGTTCTAGATATTAGTGCAAATATAGATTTGTATGTATTTCTATCTTTCGGGTTTCATAAGTGAATCGGTGGTGGTTAGGGGCGAGTCGGGCGAAATACACTTTTAGGACAATTAAGTTCATGGAGATGAATGAAGCGTTATTGCGAGGCAAAAGCAATGTTAAACTGCCTTGTTCTGTTTTTTTTTTTTCGAGTTCAAGGAGCAGTGTGGTTTTGAAGGATGAATTGTTGGGGTTGGTGGTGGTGGTGGCGGCAGGAGTCTCACTACAAATTACTTTGTAGTTCAATGAAATCAGGCCTTGCTGTGCTTAGGTTTCCCTGGGAACATTTTTTGATAGAAAGGTTTTGCTTACTTAGAATTGTTCGGAGGTATTTTCACTTTGGATTGCAAGTTGAAGGGCAAAGCCATTGTCGTGGTTTTCCTTCAGTTTTATTTCTAATTTGCACTTGAAAAATGGGTTGCTTTACACATTTTGGACCAAAGTTCTCTAGTTCGTTTTATTCGTATCGCGATCGGTGTTGGAAGGTTGTCGTGGCAAGATAGACTGTGAAGAACTTAAGAATATACCTCCATAATGTAGAAGCATTGGGGATCTCGAAATACCTGTTGAGAAGTGGAATAAGATCTTTAATTCAGTCGATCTCCCAAAAATAAATAGCTGGCGCGACAGCTTGGGATGAACCAAGACCTAGGTTGTGCGTGTTACATTTTTCGCACGTATGGCAGCAATCTCCTACTAAAGAAATAAATAAATGAGTGAATAAGATATTGACCAACATCACTCACGAATTGGAGTCCTTCGTGCTGACCAAGATTTAAACCTGAGTCTTGTGTTAGCGAAGGAGCGAGTCATCCTTGCATAATAATTGAGTAGATAAATCCCTCCTACTCAAATCGAGGTAGCTTAGGTAGCTTCTGCACATGCAGCTCGCCAAGTGAGACAGACGAAGTCAGTTAAGTTCGCAGTTCGTATCTGATCGACAAGGGCGCTTGGCGAGTTCGGGCAGTGCAGTTGACTAAATAAACCGTGAGTTGTAATTTTATAAAATTTGGTGTTCACATTCGTATATGCCTCCTTTAATCTATGAACTTCGTTAGAAAAACTTTACTTAAGCTTGCGGTGAGCCTGGGTGTCAAACAAAGCACCTACTGAGGCTACTATACTGTTAAAAAATGTTAAAGGATGGGTTCACTTTATTAGAATGCTTTTTAGAAAAGTACATACACAATTTGGTAATTATGAAGGAAAAATATAAAAACAACCTCTCAGGCCACCAATGTGACGTCTTTTGCGTTTAAAGTTTTCTCAATCTGACATCTGTCACCTTCTGACACGTTGAGGCAACAATATAATAAAATTCACTCACCCAATCTAGCAAAAGACTGAGCGCCCAAACAAAGACTTCTGAAGGGAGTTAAGGGCACCGCTCTTAATGTAAACCACTCTAATGTCTCTTACGTGTCCGGTTGCTTCCGGCATTCACTTCAACAAACACGGTCAAGGCTCCACAGCTGGCAAAACCTTTAAGACACTCTACTCATTTTCATATAACCGTCATTAGAAGTAAATTTACCAGAAAATCGTTTGAAGTTTATATTTACATTTTCCACACAAAAAAGCAAATTTTTTTTTCTCATAAAACAAAATTCACAGAAAATTGTTTCGTCATTCTACTGCATCACTTCACACGCCAACATGATACAGAGATGACTCCATCACACACAACAACTTTCAACTCTCGTCGAAGGGAGAATGAGTGTGAAATGGTGTGTCCTTCATCTGCCTTCGCTCATCGTAAATCTTGTTAAATTAACTCCGCTCCATTTAACTCCGCTTAGGACCTAAGTTTCTTTTAAAAGAGATGTCGATGCGAAAAAGCATAAGGACGAAGCGGCAAACAAGAACAAGCGGCAAAAGGAACTTTCCTACTTGCCGACTGTTTAAGAACTCAATTCGTCTTGTTGGTCGTGTGTCATATCGTTTTCACAGCATCTTCAGTCCACTAAGTCACCTAATGGCATTCCAAGTTGTTAAGCATCATCTTCTTTGGATTTTTTTTTTTTTTTTGTGTATTTTGTCATCACAACAATAAAAATGAAAGTCAAGGTATTCCTTCTGCTGTCTGCTGCTGCAGAAGTTCGTTAATATAAATTTAAGCACGCACCAATACATAGAGTTCAAAATGAAGAGCCACCCGACAAACAAAGCGAACTTCGACATGGGTTGGGAGCGAAAAAAAAAAAATTGAATCTTATATATTCACACACAAAGAAATACCTTGTGATCCTGTGTTGAAGGCGACTTTCATTAAATTTCCATAAATCTCCCCAGTCATCTCAATTTCTTTGTTGTGGGTCGTAAAGTTTATCATTTGTCTTATGGCATTATGTGTCTGTTGGAGGCGTTCACTCACTCTGGACGGATTCTGTTTTAGTTTGCAGCGCTATGCGACACATCAGATGCGGAAGAGAAAGCAGAAAAGGACGAAAAGATGATGAAAAGCAATAAAGTCGCTACCAAGCCACCGTAATGTGGAAATAATAGCTCAACTGAAGTTTGGTTTATCCCAGTGTCAGTTTCGCTTGTGAGAATGCGTCTTCTTGCACCAACTGAAGATTTATGCTTATGACTAGGACTAGCAGTTTAATATGCTCAAAGGATCTCGAATAAAATGGTTAATCCCAATCATGGAATTGTTGACACATACACTTGAAATGTGTGAGAATTGAGTGATTGACTGTGCTATTTGGTCTAAATCGGTTCTAGGACCATTTATGCTTGGTGACGGCACACTATGGTTTTTAATGTGTACCAGAATTTTTGAATTTTGTTCTCGTCTTCTCTCATTTCACGTCCAACCTCATTTTCCAATGGCCCGCTTATCCACTATGAGGGTCGCGGGTTAAGGGAGGTAGACCCTCCACATTTCTAGATCTTCCACCATCGCGTCTAAGGCATCAGGGGCTATCCCCATACGGGTAGAGGTGAGATTTCGGACTTAGTCCAGCCATCTCATCCTGGGCCTACCCAGGTGACGCCTACCTGATGACATAGATTCCATGGCACGTCTTGGAAACCGCGTTGGGGACATGCGTTTGACGTGCCCAAACCATCGAAGTATGGACCTCTCCGTTCGAAGAAGTAGCTGTTCGACATGGAGTGCCTCGCGTACTCTGGTGTTCCTTACACTATCTCGACTAGTCACTCCAGCAATACAACGAAGAAATCTCATTTCGTCAGCTTGTATCCGCGATCTTATTCTTTCGGTCATTACCCAAACCTCATGACCATAGGTGAGGGTCGGAACAAACACTCAATTAAAGACTGATAATTTAGCTTCGATGTCAAGTTCGGCCCTCCTGATAACAGATTCACCAAACTGTCTTAAAATTGCTCCAGCATGATCAATCCTACAGGATAAGTCAGTATTGCTCCTACCATCTCTCATGAATAGGACTCCAAGATGCTTTAACTTCTCCACCTGTTTCAATTGGACTCCACTAACATGCTGAGTGCATTGGACTGGTGTTCGGGAAATTACCATTACCTCTGATTTGTTTAAGTTTACCTTTATCCCAACTTCAACACAGACGGCAATTCTTCCACTGGTCGACTGTTGTTCTGTGAAATTAGAAGACTTTTCAATAAACCATTCAGTGATCTGCTATGAAATCGAATGTAGACCTTGTGGTCATCATGGCTCAGTGTTTAGAGCTTAAGAGCTGCGTTGGTGCAAGCCCCAGTAAGATCCACTGAATATTTTTCCTGTCAGCACCTTTTGGTGGTGTAGAAGCAGTATCTATAGAAGTTTATGCCGCCATAGATTTCAGATCAATCTTGTAAACTCATATTCATTGGAAGCAAATTTACTGAAAGAATATACTTGCGATCTTGTAATACCTCCAAAAGAGATTTAATTTTAAAGATATTGATGAAAATATCCATAACTTTTTTTTTTTTTTTTTTTTAAAGGAGAACCTAATTAACCAGCACCTCCTAACAAAAACCACAACTTCAAGCTTAAATTCCGACACATAAAACAATGAACCCCCTCCCATAATGGAGCAGAGAAGTCTTTTCTCTGGGGCGTAATCACCACAAATGGTGTGTACACGAGATATTAATTTTTATTACGTACCTGCAGGGTAAACTGTCTGCTCCTGCCACACCCATTGGACCAAGTTATATTTACTCCCGATTTGAGATTCTTAAGCGGGTTGTTTGTTTGTTTAGGATTTAACAAGCGAACTGCAAATAAAATTTATACCTACACGAGGGTAATGCTGGCCCGGCAAACTTTCAACAAAAAAAAAAGAAAAAAACAAAAAAAAAAAATCTGAACTTTGTCGAATCCATTCTTCGATTTTTTTTTTCCTCATAAATGGAAATGCTTTTGGCAAAATTTATAAGTCGTCTGCGCGTTGCGGTACTTAATTAAAATCATTGGGAGTTAGGCAAACATTGGAACGATTAGGTACGTTAAGTCTACTTTGAACTCTACAGATATGAGTCGTCCCCAGTCTGGGGTTATTGGTCCAATCCTTCGGTTGTCCTTGTCTAAGGATATAATTAAGTAGAAATTCCATGAAATATTCATTTCGTTGCGATTGAATTGGGGTTTCATACTAAACACACATGTCCGTGCGCTGTATCTCTTTTTTTTTTTTTTCTTGGCGTTCTTATTTATATCTTGCTTTCAGCTCTGATTGTGTTGACTCTGTTTGTTTTCCTAAGTTTTGGGTGGGACATTGGCATTCGGGATGATTGCGTTTCGTCAGGCTGCATGAGATGTGTGTCTCTCCGTGGTGAACGGGAGCAACTGAGGGTTGATGCAGGACTGTTTGGATTATTTCTCATTATCGTGATCCACAGACTTGGATGTTTGGGGCGCTACTCGTTGAACTGGATTTGACTTTATGGCTCAATTAAATTTTATGTCATCCCATCGGAATTTGTTTCTTTGGCGAAGATACTTTTCCGCACTTAGAGAGGATATTTTCAATTTTTTTTTGGTTTATATAGTTTGTTGTTTTTTAGTCTCAATATTTTTACTTTATGTACGGAAACATTCTGTCTCATAACAATTTGTTTGTTTTGGCAACTTTCGTTATAAATTTTATGAATCATTCTCGGGACACATAAACTTTCTAAGAAGACTCGTATGGAAGTAGTCCGGATTTTGACGATTACCATGCTCTAATATTACGCGATTTAGCTTTGTATCTCCAATACAGGCCACCATCTTAACAGAGGTAAATTATACCTGGCATTAGTCAAAATCTGTTTTTCCTAAATGAAAGCTGGAGCTCTTTCTTAAGCAAATTTCTTTAAAATCCAATATTTTCAGAACGTTATACATTAGCTTAAGATAAAATTGTAAGATAAGTCATAATGTAAAACTAACATTGTTAATTTTTTTTTATCTTTTTAGGTAAGTGGAATTCCTTAATAGCTTTGTGTTAAGTTTACATATTCTTAGGTAAGTGTTGAGGTTTACTCACAGTTGGAAATAAAAGAAAGACTAATGAGGTAGGAAAATTGGAGGTAGCGTGTTACCGAACGATTGGTGGTCACTTTTCAGGTTAGGTTAGGTTAGTGGGCAGGCGAAAGGAAAAACCATTCGCCACACTTAGGTCAATTCAGACCCATTGTGATACCCATTCGGGGAAGAGGGTGTCCCTTACCCGTAAGAACGCTACCCAATAGTTAGATCCATACATATATAATATAAGCAGAACCTGATCAACTTACTGCGTCAGTGATACAAACCACCCTGTGGATCTGATGAATCTCATTATTTGGTCCACCGGTGTATCGGATAATTCTTCAATGTCCTCGAAAAAGTGCCGTCCGAGGAAATTATTTCTTAGATGACAGATACTAGGGCAGCGGCAAAGGAAGTGGGTTGTATCCTCATGGACCTCCTCGACGCCACACCCTCTGCAAAGGTCTTCTTCTGTAATACGAAGCTTTTTCATATGGTACCGCAGCGTATTGTGCCCTGTGATCACTTCTATAAGGGTGCTTAGGGATCTTCTGTCGATCTGCAGATGTTTGTCGGTCCTAGCCTTAACGGATTTTGGCCATATCTTTCTTGTGGTTGCACAAGTGTTTAGAGAGGTTCATCTGTTGTTAGCCTCCCTTAAGGCTCTATTCCCTGCTTCAAGCTTAAGTGTGCAAGGCGGGATGTTCACCGAAGTCTCGGCTTGTTCCGGGCTTGTTGCCTAGCCGTTTCTCGCCAGTTCGTCAGTGTTCTCGTTTCCTGCGTCCTCATGTCCAGGGACCCAGCAGAGTGTCACCTTGTGCTGTATTAACTATAAAACCAACTCCGATGCATTTTAAAAGTCGTCCCTTTTAGCATAATAGTTCCATCCCGAAAAAACCTTGTGTTCTAAATGCCTGGTTTACTGACGACGTACCGAAATGAACGGATAATGCAACACATCTTCGACTTTTAAGAGAGATACAGATAGTTTCATTGACGTCTCCGGACAGTTCTTCTAGCCATTAGTGCAGCCCGTTCATTAAGTTACGAAAGTGATTTCTTCTTACAAACTACCAAATCCGAATTCAGTTTCGTGTTAACATATTTTTATATTACGCCACAAGGAATTAAAAATATGTCCTCCCAGAAGTCCAACCTAGTATTGTTATTTTGTCACTATGGTGAGTAGCGCTTCCGATGTTTCGGTTAATAAAATCGTAGTTCATCGGCAAATTCTAGTTCCTCACATAACCACAATTGGAAAAATCTACCGTCTCTCGCATACTCCCTGTAGACAAAGCAGCATAAGCAAAAACTTGTTCATAACATTGAAACCAATCGCAACCCAATAATTAAACCTATTATTCTACTCCATAAAAATTCGCGACATTATATTTCAACCTGTCAACCCGTCTCACATTACGCCCATGCAGCCTTTAACATTTTCAGGCCCTGGTATTTTAAAGTTACGTGAATCAGTGCCGTCAGTGCCATCATTCAATGACCTCGTCCTGGATTTATGCATTCCATGTCGACCTACTCTTCTTATTTATTACCGCACATCCAAACGCCGTGACCGTTTAAACAGTAATTTCTTGGCTTTCCAACTGACATTCTCTTCCTCTTTTACGGGAGAAAATTGTCAATCATTATAAAGGGGCCTTATAATAAAGCGGAATGTAATTTGTATGCGAAAAATTATGTAAACACTGTATACATACTCGTAAATATCGATCAATACCGCTTATCTTTTTATTGATTCGAAATAATTTTTTCTTCTCTGATTATTATGTGCTACCTCATTTCCATGGTGTGCTTACTGTGCCTTAGAATCCGGCTCTTCTCCAACGAAACCTTGCCATTTCCACCCCATCGCTATCGCCTTCATTAAATTTATATGCAAATCATTTGGGATATTCGTCGGGAAGTTTAAAAAAAAAAAAAAAACCCACGATTCTGCCGTATTCATCGTCGTTTTAATAAAACCGAAAAAAGTAAGGGCGAAGGCAGAAGAATGAAACCCGATTGAGGGATTTTTCTTCCCATAATGAAGTAATCGGCGGAGTGACTGTAATCGGATAAAGTGTCCAACCCAATAGTCAATTTCATTAAGGAAAATTGCCTCGAGGTCACCCCAACTGTATTGTCTTTGTACCCAACTCACTTGGGCAGAGGGCTGTCATTACCTCAACCTCAACTACCGCATTGTGATTAGATGGATGTCTTTCAGGACGACTTTCCACTTCAAAACCACTCTCAATTCAAAAGCGGAAATTATGAAGCTAAATTAATCCCAGCAAACCAGTTTTCTGTTACTGAAATTAGAAAACCATTTGTGCGTTCCTGTCCCGTCTCCAACACCCTTGTGCACTTAAAAGCCACGAAAATATCAATTTGGCTGTTCGCCTAATATAATTTCGGTCGTTTGGAGCTGTGATCAACCTCAGTTCCAGAACGCAGTTTGCATTGCTTCGGCGTGTGTGTGTGTAGCAAATGATTGAGTTATGTATGTTACACGCAGTGACTTTGCGGTGGGATGCCACCAGAGAATGGGAATGGTAAAACCGCAGAAAATCGTTTCGTCTTTTCAGGTTGCTCCAAACACAGCCAACACCTTTGCCTAGGATCATTTGTAGTTTCGCGTAGTGTATTCAAACTGCGCGTGGTTAATGCAAAGAATTTAGGACATGAAGTCCTCATAAATTTTAAATGAAATAGTAATTATGTCCTGGCAATGAAAATTTTCTCCATACGGAGAGAACACAAGCACATAAGTCATGGTGTTGCCAAGAATAATTTAAATGAAATTCCAATTCGTTATGAATAATTGTTTACATCAGGGACTGTGTTGTGTAAATATTTACATTTGCTGACTTGGCAGGAACACTCTGCTACGAGTTTGGTATTGGGGAATTAAGAATCAGAGAAAATGTTAATCCTGCTTTTTCTTGCAGAACATTTTCAACGGTGTATTTGTAATTTCACAAAATCTTGCGAACACATCCCATACTTTTCTTTTTACATGCAGATGTGTATTTACATAGGTATGAAGATGTGTGTGCGAAAATGTTGTCAAAGTTTGTTTGCAACGTGGAGAATTGCTTTTAAAACTGAAAATCCTGACAAAAAGGAGTTCTGTTCTTAAGATTTGTTGTTCCGCACTTACCTACGACTACGGTAAGTGAGGTCTCTAGAAATCATTCAAGATAGGCGAACATTTACTCATGTACTATTATTAACCAAAAGGACGACACTTAACTACACATTAAAGTTTTTAAACCATTAATAGTGCCAAGGCACAAACCTGTTGAATAAGGTATGAGCGCTGTGGTAGGATCCTTAGGTGCTCATCCGACACCATCTCTTTTCCGTGGCCCTGACTTATTCTTAGAAATCCTTATTCGTCTGAACTCCGAATGTGTAGAAGTAGCCCATATAAGCTGTTGTATCCATTGCGGAAATTTTTGACAATGCCGTTGATTCCATACCAAGGTGTCATGTTTATAGTGCTGCTTTTTTGTTTCTTTGTCAAAACACGTGCTTACAAATTTAGCAAGTTAAGTAACTAGTGCCCGATTGGTTACCACTTAGTGGTTATATGAGCACAATAGGGCCTGCGCTTTTCCTGCAGCACTCATCTGACTTTACAATTTTTCATATAACCAGCAAAGGTTTCAATGTTACAGTGGTTTGGCAGCATGTTTCTTAAGGTTACTTAAAGGGGATTTTTTTTACAATAAACGTACGCTAAAGATATTATGACTACCTTTAAATAGCGCACGGCCATTACGGAAGTTAGAGAAGAGACGAAGGAGATACCGATGCACGTTGGTCTTAAATGCTTGTGGGTTGTAGTGATGAGGAAATACAAAGCTATGTAGATTGTTCCATTTTGCTGAATAGCTTATGAAAGACTAGCTGATACCCGCGAATACGTCCGCGTGGCAACACGTCGCATTATACCCTTTATTCTTCCCCGAGTTTCAAGCCATTAATGAGTAAGTTTAGACTTTCAATTCCTTACATTTTTCTTTAAGGCATCCCTGGAAACAACATTCCTGGGTTTTCTTTCTGGCTCCGGGATGAGCAGGCTGTCAGGTGAATCGACTCGCAGTCACTCTTCAGATCTCTTCTTTGTCCGCGTTCAAGCTCATTCCCTGTAGCTTATTTAAATTCATAGCGTATCAAAACTCAACGGAAAATTGCAGACGTTTGAACTCAAAGTGGTAGTCTGATGGGCTTAGAGGAATGCAGGGGATGAAGACAGTTTTTCCCTGATTGACATTTGTGAAAATCCTGGCTTCAATTGCGTGCTGATACAAAGTCTTCACCTGCACAGTTTCGGAGGGTTTAGATTGGGCAACAACTTTAAGGTTGAGGATGTGAGGTGGATAGAAAGTGTGGTGGATAGAAAGTGTGCAATAACTCTACAGCATCCTCGAGTTTTACTTCCGAGTTTTAACTAATACTGTTCGCCGGAACTGATATTTTAAGGAAATCGACAAAAAACAGTTATTTTAAGGAAAGCCCCCCTAGAAAGTATGCGTGGATTATTTATAAAGTAAATGAATACCTACACGTTTGCATAAGCAAGTTTTTTCGAGTTCCTTGTAAAATTACTCAAGAAATGCGTTTTTCGAAAAATGGGCGTGGTAGTGGCAAGAATTTGAAAATGTTAAGCCTATGTTCATTCCCTAAGCTTAAGCTATCTCCGTACCAAATTTCATCGAAATCGGTTTAGCGGTTTAGCCTTGAAAACGTAGCAGACAGAGACACTTTTGCATTAGTATGGATTTCTATATTTTAGTAAAGCATGGTGGCGGTTGCAGTATTGAAGAGGCAGAATGTAATTGGCTATTACGCTGGTAAAAGAAAAAATAAAATTATGAGAGATCCCGTAGCTACCTTCTAATTTTATCATTATCGCCCTTTCGAATATAATGATTTTCTTATGTAATAAAGTTTGTGTTAACTCTTTAATGATGGAAATGATGTTTATCCCTTATTTTTGGTTTATGTTGCCACTAGCTCGCGGACAACATTGATTCGCTTGAAATTTTTTTAACATTCCTTTGCTCTCTGGCGTTTGTTAAATATGTAAAGATAAAACAACAAATTCGAACTCAAATGTCTCCCCGAATAAAAAAATTTAAAAGCAAACATTTGCAGCCTACATAAATACCTAGTTGTAGAAATTTGCCTCTAGGCATTGTCTGAGAAGTGTGCATGCAATGAAAAGGGACAAAAAAGGACAATGCAAACACATACCCCTTGAAGTATCGTAGGATCTAAATAAATAATGTTTCTTGTGTATTGTGCATCAAATACTTAAGTATTTTCTCGTGCCCTTGGCTACCAAAACCCATTGCCAACCAGAAGAAGATGTTAAAATATTTTTGTGAAAGTTGTGGTTCACGCAAATGATTCAAGTATAGCCTTTATGCTTTAATACTCAACAATAGTCAGTAATCTTTTTACCATAATAATTTTACGAGTGTCCTCAAGCAACTGTTTTCAATTCGTTTATGTCGGACTACAAATCCAAGCCAAAATGACATGCCATTTCCAAACTCCGACCACTGAAACTCCAAAGTCTAGGACAGGCTCCGACCACATGTCTTTAAAACTTGGCATTTCAGTCCCTCGCGCACATAGCACGTACATTTTTTTTTTTTTTAATTTGCCCCAATCCGTTGCCAACATGGCATTCGTTATTTTTTTTTTTTCTTGATTAAAACGATTTTAACACCGCCCGCCTCAGACGTCCTCGAGCATTATGAAAAAGTATCCGCCCTTTCTAAAATGGAATTCGAATGGAAGTCGCCGCATTGAGCTACAAGCTCTAAGGGATTCCGTACACATTCATATGCGAAAAGCCCTGACCATAAAAGGCACATAATTGGAAAACTCCATCTCTGCCAAGTTCTCTTTTTCTGCTATCTGTTTTCCTTCTATTTTTTTTGAGGTTTTTTGTTTTCAATTTTGATTTTTTCACGGTTTTCGTCCAGGGAATCAGTTAACGATTTTGTTTTTTTATCGTCTACCCTCTGCTCTGTTGGGCGAAAAAAAAGGGAGAACATTCATTTTATACCCCATGTGTGACTTAACGAGTCATATTTAGTTTCAGTTGTTGTATTACACCCGTTGTTGTCTGTGTGCAACCCCTCCTAGTCTTCGTTTCGAATTCTAATTTCACTTTTATCATTCTCCCATAGGGAAGCCTGGCCGGGACTGGCAATGGTCGCAAAGCCCCAAATACACAAACTAACTGCCATTTGCTGCGTTGAATGCCATGGTGCCGTGGTGGTAATGGCAAACTTTTTCTTCGGTTGAAAAGTGTAAAAAAGAATTCCAAGCCATATCCATGGCGATGAAGTAGCGTGTACGAACAGAGAATGGTTTCTCTTAAAAAAGTTTCAAACAGGACTTTGGCATAAGTTTGGACACTACAAGGCCGAAGATCTGGCCTTTTGCCCATCAGTCAAACGTGACAACGTAACTAGTTCTTCAACACGTCGTCAATAAAAACGGGCACAAAAAAGTTTATTCTCGAGGCTTTTAAACTTTTCTCCTTGTATCCTTGACCAAATAGGTGGCATGTGGTTCAGTAGTTGATAGTTTTTTTTTTTTATAGAATTTCCCATACCACTTGTGGTTGTGCAGTGAATTTATTAATTCCTGTTAGTAACAATGGTTTTTCTTTGTCTGTTTTTATATAAAAAAATTTATATTGAATTCGTTTATAGTATATTGAT
The DNA here is from genome assembly GCA_917880715.2 of Matsumyia berberina. Classification (NCBI taxonomy): domain Eukaryota; kingdom Metazoa; phylum Arthropoda; class Insecta; order Diptera; family Syrphidae; genus Matsumyia; species Matsumyia berberina. The sequence goes on along the minus strand of OU862870.1, from coordinate 2,214,728 downwards.
GGACGGGAGAAGTTTTTCGTTTTTGACGAAGGATGTGCAGCATTTCTTGATGAAAAATACTTGCAAACAAATTTGAAGAGAAGGGCAAATGACTGAACTGCAGTAATTTCCATCACATAGCAAGAAGCTCTCATGTTCGCTTTACGCAACTGATGTTATTGTTACGTGACTTAGCGTCATCTACCGATTTTTCAATCTTATAGATTACTTCAGTAAAATAATTAAAAACTGTTTTTAAGTTCAATCAACGCGACTGTATATAAACAGTGTTTAAATTTAACCCGACTTTCGCAAAAATCAATTTTGTTGTCAACCAAATTAAAAGTTCGCATACATCGAGTAATTGGCTCATTCATCCCGTAATTCGTTCTATGCTTATCAGGCAAGAACAAATTTCTTTCTCTAAGAGGCCTTTGGGGAGCATATAAATTTAAAAGGAAAAGCAACTCCGGGCTTCTTATGTGATTATTTCAAATATCGTGATGCATTACGCCTAAAACTTAGGGTTTGTAGGCCTAAAAGTTTGCATCTGCTATCATAACCAGGAAGTGGTTCAAACAAGTTTAATTTCCAGATGGCAAATCTCGTGAAACCTTTTTGAACTCTCTCCAATCTCAGATTACTGCAAGCATATGGGGAATCCTATATGCAATGGCGTAGTCATAACGCCAAGATCTTTTACTTCCGGACAACGCTGAAGTATTATATAGACAATGTAAATTGATAAGGAATTCTGTTTTTTTTTTTTCTCAAAAATCATAACTTTTTTCAATACTTTTGCCGACTTTGTTTGAAGTCTAACTACATACCTTCTTGCCATAACAAATGCTAGCCAAGAGTCGGCATTATTAATGACCATGCCAGATGATGGTATGAAGTCTAAGAAAAGAGTTTCTCGAATGCTTCACTTTCTGCTGCCAAGGTGCTCCAGTCCCCTTTGAGTTCGCAAACAAATATCGGTGTTGGAGACATTATCTAGCCTACAGATAAAATGTCCAGACTTGCATATAACTTCTAGGTCTTTCGGACCGCCCCTCACAGAATACCGTAACCCAACGTACAGCTTAATCTTGCATCCATCACTCTTGGATAACATGCTATGTCTAGATTGCTAGCTATGGCTCAGAGGAAGGTTTCTAAGCACCTGGGTCTTCTAGCGTCCTCAGTTAGAAATTGAAGTAACGATTGGGTTTTCTACGAATATAACCGTCAACATCATCATCATCATCATCTTCCAATGGCCCGCTTATCCAATATGAGTGTCGCGGGTTTAGAGAGCTTAAGTGGACTCTCCACATTTGCCGATTTTCCGCCATCGACTCTAACTCATCAGGGGCTATCCCCAAACGGGTAGAGGTGAGATTTCGGACTTGGTCCAGCCATCTCATCCTAGGCCTACCCAGGGGACGTCTACCCGATGGCACGAATTCCATGCCACGTCTTGGAAACCGAGTTGGGGACATGCGTTTGACGTGCCCAAACTATCGAAGTATGGACCTCTCCGTTCGAAGAAGTAGCTGCTCGACATTGAGTGCCTCGCATACTCTGGTACGAATATAACCGTATATTGCATAATTCTTCAGACAGTTAGACAGACCAAATGGATTTATCTGATGTTTGTAAGAAACCTGCGGCATTCTACCTGCCTCAGAAGGAAAGAGTAAATGCAATTTATTGACTTTTGACAGACATGTCAAAATGCTTCGCACTTGTAAAACCCTTCTCTGCAATTTTCTTGATTTTTTTCGTTTTAGGCAACATCTTCGATGGTGATGCGGTTACAACTGATAGGTCCTTACCCCTGAAGGTCTTACTTAGCTTTGTATGCAAAAAATGAATATTTTGAGACTAATTGCAGCTGAGTGATGTATTTTCTATTCTAACTTACTGGCCAACTTCCCTTCGTAGTGCAGTCAAGAAACCTTCGATGAACACTATCTTTACGTATAAACCTCTTTTAGCCCTAAACAAGATTTTCTTTAACAAACCCCACATCGCTTTTCAATCCATCTAAATTTTTTCTGCATATCCGATTGAAATCACAAATATCTTGAAAATTGTCCTTCTCAAGCAACAAAATTAATTAAAGCCTCCTTACAATGGTCTAGTTTCCAAACTAGCCATGCAAAGCACTTAGATCTCCTTAGAATCACATCTGAAAATACCGACTACATCCCACCAAAAATCTGAAAAAAATTTTTAAAAAATTTCCGAGCATCTGTTTTCGCAAAATATTGCTACGATAGATATGTATTGGTTCGGTTCACATCTTTACTTTAGCTCAATTTAAACCCCTCCTCCGCATCCCAGAATATTGCAGCATATTTCAAACGGTAATGATGGCAATTAAGGAAGCCTTGTCTGGGCAGCCTTTCCACAGACACCTAAGCGGTATTAAAGTCTCTGAATATGTTCTCGTTGGCTCTAAAGGTCGCTCTGAATTGCCGGGTGGCGAAGCAACATACTTACACCCTTCACCTATGCTAAGTGCTAGGCAGTCAAAGCATTCTGGGTAACTCCAAGGCTAGATATGACATTACACTAAGAGTTTTTGCTTATATTGGAGAGGTACCAGCCGTAAAAAACTCCGTCTAATCACTAAAGCTCTAAAAAACGCAAGCAACAGGTGGAATAGTATTAAGACTTATGCATGTCAAGAAAATAGGGGGCCTGGCATGCCATGCATTGGGAGTCCTTTTAAACAACTGCTGTAGGGACAACAAGCAAATCGATCTACATCCTTTAGGCACCGAATCAGCACTAATTGTGATGCAATATTCTAATTGAATAAATATTTTAAAATCAAAGCGAACTATCACAAATAATGAAATGTACGTTTAAGCTAACATCAAAGCAGACCACTTTAAATAAACGGACAAAGCATAAGTCACAGTATAATTAGGGGAAACTTAGGACTCTAGAAACCTTTCAAAAACGCTTCGAAAAACGGAACATCTTTACGTTTTCACGTCCCCTAGTGTAGTAGTTGATTCTATTTTTTTTTTTTTTGTACCATTCTCGTGACTTACCCACGCGTTAATTAAACAGGTAAAAGTTAGCTAGATGACTGTAATAAATTAATCAATGTTGTCGACGAGTCTGCTCTGCCCTCTGACATTTGGTTGTTAAAAATGAAAAATTGAATATTACTAATTGGATTAAATTAATTTACCCACAGTCATCCTGTTTGGTGCGTAAAAGATGAACTGAAACCTTCCTGAAACGAAGACATCCCAAAAGTACAATTGATTGATTAATTTATTCTTCCCCAAAAATAGACCTAATAAATTTGACGTCATAAACAGAGAGTGAAACGCGAGGTGTGCGGGGAATTTTGCCTGCCTGCCTGCCTGCCTGGCCTGGCCCATTTCTCTCATAATGGCAGACTCAATTACATGAAAAAGGAATGCGGGCGGCATATCCTACTTAAGGATTCTATTAAATTTATTGTCACCCCTCAGAAAATAATAGAAAATTTCTTTTCTCTTTTTTTTTGAATATTCCATCGAGTGAATGATGGAGACGATTATGATGGAGATAATGCTGATGTGGGCACACGAGTTCTACAAGAGAGTATCCTCAAAGGACACTTCAATCTTAATAATCATGAAGATCTTCACCCTCCATATCCGGCCTCACTCGTCATTCCATCCAATGTGCAAAAGCAATTAAAAATCATCCTATCATTCCGTTATTTGTATTGAAATGTGACAAATTCGAGAGGAATATTTAATTCAAGGATATCTTCTCGAGTCTTAAAGACCTTTTTCGTTTCCACAGATCCGGGGAGAGGGGCAAGTTAATTTATTAGCAAGGCCATTTGATAAACGTTTAATCTGAACTTGCAGAACAGTTGAAGGATATTCTTTTTCAGTTAGTCTGCTGATTTCCTCTAAGGCATAACTTCAATGAGGAAATAGTTAAACAATGGATGAGGTTGCTGTATATGTACGTTCGTTGTTTTGTATAGATGGAAATTTGAATGTTTAATACGCTTGTTTCACCACAGTCGTCCTTGTTATCATCGTCATCATCATCACCGCAATTGTTATGCCTAGCTACTGTGTTCGTATGTTGGGAGTATGAGGAGCGACCGTGATTTGTGTTTGGTTTGACGAGAGTAGAACGATGACAATGAGCACTGTTGAATTGTATACCAGTGTCTGTTTGTCCTCACGATTCAGCAATGATTTGTGTTCGAGTCCTTGAGAGGGCCTTCACAGAGGCACAGAGGGGAGCGCGACGACCGGGAGTGTTTGTCAATTTTCCATGCTGTTGACACAAAATTACTACAATTTTCCACAGAAGCGGATGCCAAAAATAGAAAGTAAATAGAATAAAAAAATTATCGGAGATCAACTAGGCGTGCTACCTATTACTTGAAAACGACATGAGAACGAACAATTATTTCCTATTGGAACTTGGTTCTTGGTCAATAAAAAAAGAATCAAACTGGAGTATGTTTTACACTTACTCACTGCACTTAAATTATGCTACAGCCCGGGACGTTGTCAGGCAGTCTTTCTTGTTAAATGATGTCAAATTTCACAAAGTTGAGAATCTGTTTTAATTGCTTTAAGGTGCTTCCGAATGGTTGTGCTCAGAGCTCGGCATATAATTCTATACTGTATTCCGGCCTTTTCCGCCCTGAAGTTCGAATAATAAAAACATGCGTACACCCCTCAAGGGCTAATTAAACGATTTTTAAAAACTGTAACGTCAACTCTCTACTCCCATGATCTGCGTTGAATTACGTTTATCTAAGGCAGTAAAAAGCCTTTTCACCCGTGTTTCACTGTCCACCTTCAACAGTCTCCATAAATATACACAGAAAAATTGATTGAACATTTTTTTTTTTCGCTTTTTGACATCCTTACACCAAAGTTGGATATGTATACCTGACGGTCTATTAGGTGAAATGACATCAACTCCCCTTGGCCTCTCATCATCAATCAATCGATTTGCTATTTATTTTTCTTTTTCTGCCTCATCCTCACGTTATCGTCCTTCCGATCTTTCTACACGGACACCATACATTTCCTTTCAGTCTGCCTCATCGTTGATGTCCTGTGTAAATTGATTCCAATAATTTAAGGGATGGTAGTGAAACTTTACTGATTGGTGCAGCATCCAATCTGTGCTGCTATTGCTAAACAACTCCCACACCACCCTTACCACACCCACATAGCCATCCGAACGGAAATGATAGTTCAATGGAAAATATTACTCTATATTGACAATGACCAGTGACAACAAACAGCAGAAAGGAAAAAAAAAAAAAAAACTGGAATTTGAAAAGGAAAAAGTGGAAGCAGGTTGTCAGGACGACGATGTTGACTGTATTAGCAGTGGTCTGTGATGGTATAGCCTCTGCGCATCCTTTGTGAAGTTGGAACTTATGTGCTGGTGATAGAATTTGTTGGGTGTTTTCCTTTATTTTATTTCTCTGGACAGTTCTGTCCTAATTTCGGATGCCCAGAGGGCAAATATTTATTCTGACGCGTAATTTTGGGTCATTCGAGTCGACAGATTTTTAAATTATTTTTTTAAATTGTCCTGTCCTTAGAAATTAGTGGCGCTTTTGGTGGCGATAGGAGCATAAGCCAGGCTTCAGAGATATTTTTGTAAGCGGTAATGGTTTCATAATTGATAGGCTCACGTATGTAGATTGTAACATACTTAAGTGATTCCTGGTTCATGCTTAAGCCATATCCATCATCATAGGAGTTCAGATCTTCATACTTAATTATGTCGTATTTCCCCTTGATGTCCTTGATAGGTACATACATAGGAGTACGTCGCTTAGTGCTTCAATATTCTGGATGAAATGTCTTTCACTGAATTTACGCCTCAGACGGTGAGGCCTGTACAATGGCAGAAAAAGTTTGTTGTCTCCTCATTGACTTCCTCATTTACCCAACCTCTGCAAAGGTGATCCCCACTCAGCCTTAGCGTTTTCAAATGAAAAGATTTTCCTGTCCTTCTTGATCAGTTCTGGCCTTATCGTACTTTCACCACAGCTTTCTCTTTGTCTACATTTGCTCAAAGAGCTGCATCTTTGCTTTCGCGAGAGACTTACCTAGAAATCGCTTTTATAACCGCCTGGTTGTTGATGAGAAATGTGATATCATTGCGGGGTATTACCTTCATCGTAGTCTCATGAGCAGCAATTGTCAATTGCTTAAACCTCCACGCCAATGGTTATCTTGGATCCATTCTTCTCTGCTTGAAAAATAACAAGAGAAAGTTATTTTAAAAGGTAGAGCACTATATAGTAAGTTAGTCAGACATTGCCCTGTTACTTATTTAGGATGCGAACATGGCCCGTCGTGCTCAACTTTCAGCCATCTATGTATTTGGCTATTGTCAAAGCACTTCTCGCTCCAGACAAATAAGAAAAACTGATATAAGCCCACCAACCTAACTAATTTAGTTTGATTGACCAACGAAACAAAATTTACAGATTCGACCAAGCGTATTGGTGTGAACATGGTTGGTTGGTTGGTTTAGTAGGTGTCCTGAAGGCTTACTATGACCTCAAGCGGGTTCATTGTACCCATAAAACGTGTACTCTTGGGAGTCAAACCAAGGGATAGGGTTGGCTTATCTAGAAACCACCCAGAAAGGGATAGAAATCTCAGGAGTTTCCTAAAATCAGCGATATTAAGGTCCTCCAGCCCATGGAAGAAGCTACGCAATCTTCTGGTGGCCAATGCGGGACATTCACATAGCAGGTGTCGAACGGATTCTATTTCCTCCTCGTCCCTGCAGCTTCTGCAATAGTCGTTGTAGGGCAATCCAAGACGCTCCGCATGGATTTCTATTCCGCAGTGTCCTGTGAGGACACCGGAGACGATTCGTATTTCCCTTCGACTAAGTTGTACGAGATTTTTGGACTTCTTCTTATCGAAGACTGGCCATGTACATATATTATCATAAATTTAAACAATATTAGTAAAAGAATGCAGTCTTGTCAAACCCAGGTCTCGAATTTCTCTGACAAGTTTTGTCTGTGTAAAACGTGACACCTTCATCCATTATACATAAGTTTCCTTAATAATGGCTATTTATTTATTTGACCCAGATAAAACTACCGCCTTCAGTGTTTTGATCGAACCCCTTTCTGGGAGTTATGGTGCGTATTCGTGTAGTTGCTACTCTATCCGGCTGGAGCTTTGACTACCTAATTATAAGATCTTTAGTGATGTTGAAGAAGTTCTAATATCGCTTCTATTTATTCCTTCTTCGGCTTCAGCGACTTTATTCAGGTAGGTCGTTTCTCTTCGTGAATCCTTCTCTAGGAATCATCCAAACTTCATAAGTTATCACTCCAAGTTCTTTTCCAATAATTACAACCCCTGACGTAGTTACATAATATATCGTCGAACCTCGGTATATAACAAATGTTATCGATAAAATACTCTCTTAAGAGACCGAAAGTTTGAGGCTTCTTCGCACAGCCCAACTCCTACATTTTAAACTTAATGTTATCTTCATTCGAATGGCATCCCAAGTCTTACCCCAACCCATGTTCTTAAGAAACATCAACTCTTTTTAAACATTTACTTGACTTTCAATGTTTTTTAAATTGCAGAAATGCCAAAGTTTTGGACAAGTTTCCCTGCTGTCCTTACGACTCCTGTCACTTGAACCTAAAATGTATTTCAATTTACATTTCAGAGCCATACCCACAATGCAGAATTGCCTTCTATGTAGTGTTCTACGCACATAAGTATGTATGTATGACGTTTTAGGACACAAAGCTTTGACGTCATCAGGCTTAACGAAATGTTCTGGTTTCAGTAGCTATCCAGTCAAACGTCACTACTACCCCAGCTAAGCTGATTCAACTTGTCATTTTCAAAATGTTCTCCATGTCACAATTTTCAAGACTGATGACAATTTCATTTCCGCTCTTTGTGCAGAAACCAGCATGAATCTGAATTTCCTTCTTTTTTGTTGTGTCTCCACAAGTGATCCTTTAGCATTTTTTTTTTTTTTTTCTCAAAAATCAATTATTATCCTCTAACCCTTAGTCTTGTCGGAAAAATGTGTAACCGCTTCAGCCACTAATAAAAAAGTAGAACATTGCTGCAACATGAAGAGGAGCCAACGCCCAAGTCACTGGTATATGTCTCCGTCGTCATCGTGCAAGTTTCCAGGAATAAATTACTCAAAAAAAGAAAGAAAAACACACGAAATAATAAATACATCTAGCATGCGATGCAAAATCTGAGTCAAGGATACAAATTTACATCAATTTAAAGGAAGCACGGATGTACGAGTACATACACACGTTCGCTCTCTCACAGACGGCAGTGGCGCTATCTACGCATCTACATAGAAATTTACCACGCCTCAAAATACTTAAAGACTTACGTACCTACAGTTTTGTGTGTTGGTATTGATTTAAGGCTTTTTTTCTTTTTGCCATGCACACCAAGAGAGAAGAACCGAGAATCCAGTGATTTACAAGGATATGTCTTCGGATAAGATGTACAGCTTAGCCACCCTGGGGCGGAACCACCCACGCTGTGGCCATGAATACGATTAAGTAATCCATCTCAACTGAACCGGAACACTTTACAAGCATGCACGAAGACGACATAGAAGAATACACTTAACATATTTCCATGACGTCCTTTTTAAGGAAAATATTTACAGCTCACATATGTCCGACCGACCTCACCTTGACTGAGGAGGACTGCAATGAATATTGGAATTGAAAGGCGAGAGGGTGGTTGTAGCAACAGCACCTACACCCTTGCATGTATGTATGTCAACTGTCTGTGGAGTATCCGTTCTAATGAAAACATCATTTTCTTTTCATACGCAAGCCACTGGAATACACTCATCCTCTTCTCCTCGTGTGCCCTCGTCCTGTCAAATTGAATTTATACTCGCACATCCAACACAGCCGCATACATAAAAGTGCCTACCTTGTGCATTGTTCTATGCTCTGCCAATTGCAGCAGGTAGTAAGTGCATAAACCACCAACGTATGCAGCAGTACTTCTGTTGTAAAACGAGATAAGCTCTAATGTCAAATGTTGAGCACATACCGTTATTTTAATCATGACAGATGATATTTTATCGCATTCGTCGCACATATTCAGCGATCCTGGTATTCCCCTGTGGAGTGTGACGTGGCGCGCCAGGAAGCAGAGAAAAAAAAAAGAAAAACATTTAACAAATGTTTTAAGATCAAAGACTGTCTAGGGAGATTGGCCCACAAAAGGGATGAAATTTAAATTTTATGACTAGGGGAAGTCGAACAGTTTATTGGAATTTTTTTTGGATAAACGTGCAGTCGAGTTGAAATATAATCTCTTTGCATTGTGTGGGAGTGGTGAGAGGATTTCGTTGAAAGAGTTATGAATTTCGTGCTTTGTTGTTAAGGGTTCCATGTGCACAGGGACATATGTTCCAATGGGTAAAGCTACTGCATGAAATGATGAAGGTTGGCCTACATCCGCAAGCAATATTGTGTAAATGAATATGTAAAATTTTTGACAGACGTGATAGTGGGGCATTACTGATACTTGAGTTAAACCTTCACGGGAACAAACAATGCTTACAATTGGTATCGTGATTCTTGAAAAAATTCCAGGTGAAATGCTTGGTATCCATGCACAGAAATTGTGTTAAGAACAAGCAATGGAAAGTTCCAGTTATAAGCAAATTAAGTTAGCCTTGTGGTCTTTACCAGACTTAATCTGTTTTAATTCTTAACGAATAGTGAGCATGATGCAACAACAGAGTTTTTTTTACGGACTAGGCAATCACAAGGACAACGGCGAACGATTTGTGGATTTCTGTTAGCTTAGAACAAACAATTTGGTATGATACCATCCTGTTTAGGGCATTTTCCATCACTTTTTGGTATGAATATGTCTCTTTTGTTCAATCCTTCCCTAACTTATTTGCATAAAGCTTTCTCGTCAAATAGCTCTAAAAAAAGTATACACAGAGAGCATTGTGTTCTGTGCTCTCTGTAATGAAAAAAATTGTTTACCGGCGCTAAATTACAAGTTCTTCTAGAGGATCACATAATGCTACCAAAACGCGCTACATAAACTGAGAGATCCAGATCACAAAAAACTGACTGTGTCATGCAATTCTGCACCCTCTTGCTGGAACCACAAAACCATCTTAGTTTTTCCCGATGACGTGAACTAGCGCCCTACGAAATAAGGCCACATTTGCCATTATTTCTTTTTTTAAGTGAAAATAAGACCAAATGAAGAAAAAATTGGCGTTTGGCTTTATTTCCATCAACAAAGTGAAATAATGCCCTGAGAGCCTTATTTGGTTCAGTTGAAATTTGACCTTGGAGCGACAACCAAGTCCCGTGAGCGTCTTAACTACCCCGGAAATCGGAGTTTAATAAGATTAATCACTCGAAACGCGAAACTTACCCACTGTTGGCCGACACAAAACTGTTCTCTACCCACTGTCCCACCCTATCGGGACATAAGTACAGATTTTTTTTTTGCAAAGGATGGCACATACAAAGTTTATTTTTATCTATGTTTCGCATGGAGTTAAAGAAACTTTGCATATACCCAACCTCGCGCCTACTCCAAATCCAACAGTGACCCCAAGCAGGGGGGTTGCTGGGGCAGCATGCACCCCCATACATATTCTACAGTTTGTTATTAAAATGCTGTTCCAAAATTCAAGTTTGTCGTAATTCCTATCAATTGGTGCATTATTCTCCTTTACGTTTGGCTTCATTTCCATGACACTGTGGGCCATTATTTCCATGCTAGTATGAAAATAAGGCCAATTTGGTGTTATTTCGCTTTTGATATGGAAATAAGACCAAATTTAATTTGTAGCCCTATTTTCGCAGTTATTTGACATCACTGACATCACCCTTTAATTAATTTTTTTTTTTTTTTTGACGAACTAAATCTTTTAAAATTTGCATAGCTTGTTAGTTTTTGAATTTTAGGAAAAAAATAAAACAAATCTTATGAATCAAATACAACGTTAAATACCAATCCTACACCTCTTATTGAATCGCCTTTAAATGTCTGTCTATCCGCGAAATATGGGCGTTCAAAAATAGTTCGTTTATTTGACGACTTTGTCGATATAGATTATACATTCTAGTATTTAAATGCTTACGAATACATAGCTTTCCTGTCCTCTCCTGGGCAGCCGAAAGCTGAATCCCTCGTTATGTTCTTCATTTTAACTCATTTTGCTGTAGATTTCATGATGTATTGAAAAGACAATCAATTTAACGCCCTAAGCACATCACATCGAACTCGTTCGTCTCAACGAACTGAAACTTGATATTGGCAAATAACGTAATTAGGCTTTATTGTATGCTTCACCCAATTGAACCGAATCTGTAATGCATGGGCCAATTAGATGCATTACAAGCTTACACAGTTGTAACATGAGAAGCCTCCTAAATCAGAATAACAAAGGGGGTGTTACACACCAGCATACCACACCGATTGCCATTGCCATTTGTATTTATAATAGTGCTCCTTTATATGTAAGACCTGGCTTCATCCCCTATTTATCGACGACAAAATCCATTAAAGTAATTTACTGCAGAGTATAATTCCTTCAATTATGCGCACTTTCGCCTTATTTCCAACAATAAAATCCTTTTCCTTGCGAAAAAGCAATTAACAACTACAAAAACAACGAAACACTTTCCTCTCAAACAGCGACCAAAAAAGGAAAAAAAAAAATCACACTGGTAGGATCCTTTTTTTTTATCGCAAGTCTTTCATCATCATTGCGCGCGTTCCCCTCGATAGGAGCGTAACAAAAAATAGCGCTGAGTACGCGAAAGTAATATTCAAGTAATTGTTCGCATGAAATATTATACACGAATTTTTTTTATTTTATTTTTTTTGTATTCGTTATCCTTTTTGATTACATTGGAAATTGACTTTAATTGCCTTCCGAGTTTTCACGTACACAGGACTAAAGTACCTTTCTAGGGCTGTCCTACGATTTTTCTTGCCATCCCCTTTCAAAAAACACAAAAAAAAAAAAATGAAAACAGGAACACGCTGGCGCTGAGCTTAATTTCATTTGTAAGGAGTAATGCTCGCACAAAGGTATACACTACAGGGGTGAGCATGGCACACTCCCCCAGAACGCTTAAATTTTTCGAAAATCAATTTTCCAATTAAATATTCCCAGCAAATATTTTTCGCTCGGAAAGCACGACTTTCCATTCCCTGATTAATTAAAGAGCAGCCAAGGAATTGTTTTCTCTTCCTTTGGTGACTAAAACATAGAAACAGAAACAGAAACTTTGCGATAATTAAAGAGGCTCCCGTGTAATTTGCGTTATTCATTCGACTGGTTTCGATACGAAGACATCGTCCAATTGCGGCCGTTATTTGAATTTTAAATACATCGTTCGTAGTCGACTGGTTTTTGGGGGTAGAAAGGCATTCCTTACGCGTGGGCCTTACAAATTCCTGTCCGCACTCCCTTTATGATCGAAAAATGTGCACCATAAAGTGGAGTTCATAAATATTAAATACTTAATGTCTTTCGGAAGACTGATGCATAGTTTTTGACGTTTGGCCAAAGGGAAAAGAATCCACATTACTGCATGTGTGGAGTTTTCACTGCACCGAGAACCGCCTATGGCTGATTTTATTTTCAGGAATTCCACAGATCGTTCGTTTTATGCTCCTCGATTGCATTTGAATTGAATGCATAGCAGTGAGAGATGTCCGCATACTTGCAGGAAGTCTTCCTGTGTGCCCACCATATACTCCGTATAGTTCGCAGATGTACAGCGAAGAATTATGGTTGTGCTTGCATTTCCACAGGGAGGAAAATTTATTGAATAAAGTTTTGAAGCAGATAGCAGAGCCCAGAGAGAGGATGTGGGAGGGGTGCAGAGTCAGTGAAAAAAAAGCATTATTAAGGGAAATTGGAAAATCGCATTTTTCTAGGTCTCCCTCCATTTCCATTTTTAGTTTCTGCTGCTGACGTGGCTGGAGGATGTTACCGCCGTCGTCCATTGGAAAAGATAAATAGTTTTGCAGAGAGTACATATTTAGCCCGATGGAAAATGTACACAATCCTAACCAGGGGCGGTTTGGTATACGGATATGAATAGTCCAACGCAGAGCCAATGTGAATTGTTATCCTGGGTGTAGTAAGAGGCGATGAAGCCTGAATTGATTTTTTTTTTTTTTCGTACTGAACAATATGCAAAGATTTATGAAAGGATCTGTGAATACTTGCTTTGCTCTCGAATAGATGTGGCTTGAGGTAAAAGTTTGTTCTTGGATGAAACTATTAATAACCGCTTGGGCATTCTGACAGGCGGAAAACAGTGCACAGTGCCTCCTGAGGCAGAGCCATAAATGAAAAAGTTGATCTGCATTAAAAATTATCCAAACAATAATCATGGGCCAACATTTTACCCATCTTCCGAGGACAAACTTTACTTAAAAGTGTCGGGAAGGAAAATTTAAACAATGGACAATAAAGTTACCGAGAGATGACAAGTTAAAACAGTTTATGAGAAAGTCCACTAAGTATTGGAAAAGTACATTAATGAGGTGCAAGGAAGCGGTTGAACAGAGTTGCGGATAAAAAAAATATAAGCTCCTTAGCAGTTACAAGAAGGCGAGCATTATTTCCAGCAAGAACATCTTAGATAGCGTTGAAAGGAGGAAATTTTCACGGAAAATAGAGAGTGGAATCCTTACCTACTACTGGCCTTCTCATATTACACTTCTAGTGATATCGTCTGAGGTATTTCATAGCGAGATGGAAGCCATCTTCTGTTGTGTATCCTTTATGCCTGTGTTTATACCATACTTTGAACAACCTCGAATTTGACTGGCAATATGTATTTTTTGATTCCACCATTGGTCGAGTCAATATGTTCTTTCAAGATATTGGAAGCTTTCTGCTATCTCTACCGATTGTCCAGTCTAACTTGAGCTGATCAGTTTGATTCATGCGTGTTACATTTTAGTAAATATTACAGAGGCTCGAACCTATGCAGTTCGCACAGCAGTCCAATGTATTGCAATGCACTGATCAATGAGCCACGACGAACACCCTTTTTGGTTTTGGCAATATTTAATTTCAAACTCTTTCTCAACAACCATGTCATTTGGTGGAGGTCCATAAGCCTGTGCAATAGTAGGCATATGTATGTCGCAAATGTAGTAAAGATATAGATTAAATGCAAAAGTCTGTCAAAATCTTCATTTTCCAATGACTAACCAGCGTGAAGCACCAATTTTTTTTTTGTGCAAGGGCAGGTGAAAATCTTTCAACTAAGTACAAAAAAGCCTTATCAAGTAGTTTAACTTTCGACAATAAAAATTCGCGTTGTGCAGCTTTCCAGTAAAAGCACCTACTAATGCCGTCATTTTATGCTGCTATTCCTTATTGCGCTAAATCGAACGGTTTCGTTCTTTGTAGTCGGCGCACAAGGTTTGTCATGTCCAGAATTTGGAGTACGGCGTTATTGCAATGTCCATGAAGGCGAACACGGAGTTTGCAAGCAAAATTCGTTATTTCATCTTCGACGGTAGCTTAACCAAGGTCTCTTTGGTAATCGTCGTTTCTAATGTACCACGGCGCATTAACTATTGTTCTGAGCACCTTATTCTGAAAGGTTTGTAAAATGTTTCTATTGCTGGTTTTAGTACAACCCCACAGTTGTATACCATACGTCCATACAGGTTTTAAGACTTGCTTATATAAGAGCAATTTGTTATACATGCTTACTTTGGAATATTTTCCAAGCCGCCAATACATTTCTCTAAATCCAATTTCAAGCTCGTCGCGTTTCTTTCTAACTACGGTATTTGTACCCAGTTAATGAAAACGGGTAAGTTGTTTATTTTCTTGTAAGTAGAGTTAACATGCGTGGATTTGGTTTCGTTAATGACAATGCGCCAAACCTTTGTCCAGATTGTATCCAAAGCTCGTTGAAGCTTTACAGTTGCTGACTCGACTGAATTTTCTGTTGCCAGAATAGCCGTATCGTCCGCGAACGTAGAAACAAGGGTGCCTTCTTCTTGCGGTATATCTCGAGTATAGAGTAAGAACAAGATTAGACCAAGAACACTTCCTTGTGGAACTCCGGCAGCGATTTCCTTAAATTCCGAGTATTCGGCTCCGTGCTTGACACGGAAGAATCTGTTCTCCAAGTACGACTCCAAGATCTTGTACAACTCTTCCTTCTTTCTTTCTTTTTCTCTTCTATGGCCTTCTCAATTTCGTTGGTTATTCTATAAAACTGGTCAATTGTGGAATGCTTGATTCTGAACCCAAATTGATGATCAGGAATCAAACGACCGGTTTTAACCGTTTCAATAGCGTGAAGCACCAATGAAAACAAAAATGAAAGAGTTCACTGTTAGGGAAGGATACAGCTTTGCTGAAAAAACAAAAATATTATTGGGTAAAATTCAAATATCGTCATTCATAATGATACCAATACCAGACCCCTTAGAGTCAATAGTCAAGGTGTATTTTTTCATCACAGACTCAACGTTGACTCTGATGGAACTTCCGCTATTAAAAGCGAGGATATTTAATACCTCGCTCGCTGGTCATTTGAAGATTAAAAGGTCACTTAACTCTCCCGCTGCAACACCTTCAGAGTGACTGTGTATAGATATCCTATGTTCCACCACCACTGAGTTGAAATAATTAAATCCAAAGCTTTCTCCAGGACAACGCTAAATTAACCTCCTGGTCATTACTGAAATAAGACAAACAACAAAAAAAAAAATCCTTTTTGGAAAATTATTCCCACTTCGAAGAAAACGTTACGAAATATTTTATATTAGCCCCTTTTTTCCTTGCTGACTAACTGTTTATTACCCTCCCTTCCCTCGAGTAATTGAAATAAAGGTTCAAAAAATTAAGTTAATTGAAATTAAGTTTACCTTTTCCAGGTAAGATAAACCCTTCCGCTCATAGCGACCCATTCCAAAAGAACTTCTCTACCGAATCACTTACACAACAAAGTCAAGTCATTTGTCCAAGAAAGGATGAGAACTTGAATTTTAATGTAATTAAGTGTATGCCAGTGTCGACACAGTCGACTGACCTTCCTGTCAAACTTTGTATCTTGAAGAGATTCCTTTTGGAAAGCACTCCCCAGTTCCACTCTGAAATTTCCAAAGTCGATTACTTAATCATCCATTGCCACGTATTCCTTCACCACGCCACATGACAATTTTACAATAAAAATTTATTTCAACTGCCGCCGCGGCCACCAACTGGAAAAAGGAAATGAAATTCGCTTGGCAAATATCGTCACTGATAATTTGCCAAGCGAGGGAAAACCGACAAAAGGCGACATCCGTAAAAGTCGAGGTCAGCGACCTCGCCGCGCTGATCCGGAGAAAAGTAATGTTTCCAACAAAACCCTGATGTATGCTGGGTAGACCCACCTCCTTCACCGTGAAGGTAGAGACAAAAAAGCCCCACTACCCCTGCACAATAAAGGAAAAAAACTAGGCTCCATACCAAAGGCAAACAGGAAGAAAGTGAGTAGAATCTGTTTCGGGTCCATTAAGTCTAAATATCGGCTCCACGCAAACCTCATAAAAATTTATGATCACTCAATTTAAAAAGGAATTCTGGTATTCCTCTCTCTTTAGTTCGTGTGTGTGCTGTGCATGGGCCCAGCACGGATAAGGGTGGATCAACCCACACTTCCGTCGTATGGTAGCTTAAAATCTACACGGCATATAACTGTACACATGTCGTAGTGTGCAGTTTGTTCAAAGTATTATAAATTAATTTAATGTCAGGGGAAATAAATTTAATCGAGAGCTTTTTAGATATGGATGTCATCATTGCGAGGGTGACGTTTTCGTTTTTTTATATTTTAAGTCCTCTGGTCACGTGTGTTTGTGTGTTTGCGCTCCGGGTAGTAGGGACAAAATCTGACTTAGAGGCTTTACCAGATGAGTGATTGAAAATAATTCGCTTCTCAAGTGGTGCGGGGACCATGTCCACCGAGGACACACATGCTGGGATTTGTTCTTATAATACATGTGTGTCCTCTCCAAGGACGATATTTATCCCAAATATGAGGTTAAAGTGGCATAAAGCGATGAACATGGTGCCAGTGTGTGTGCGTAGGGATAAACCCATGTTAAGTTATGGGAAAGTGTTTAAAATAACTAATACCCAGCCAATGGGAAGTTCTCAGGTCCCATAAATAGGAACGTGAAAATTGTGTTTCATCGATTCTAAATACAAAAACTTGGAGAACACCCATTGTGTTAACTGATCCATGCAAAATTGGTTTATTTTGAGATCATGAAGTGTTGGAATCTTCTTAACCCACAGAAAGTTTTGGGTGTACATGTTATGTATATAGCCTACCAATATAGAGTAGAGTTCTTATTATTTCTTACTTGTTTCATTAACATTTCCTCCACAAGTCTTAACTTACCTAGATCGCCCGAACTTTGAAGAGTTTTTGCGTTAATCTTACTTACTTAAGGTGGCGCTACAGACCGGGGTGGTCCTGGGCCTCAACCAACAAGCCTCTCCAGCTAGCTCGATCTTTAGCCAGCTGCCTCCAGTTTCGCACGCCAAGTTGGTTGAGGTCCCCTTCCACTTGCGTGCGCCATCGAGTCGTGGTCTTCCTCTACTGCGCCGTCCCTCGGGTGTGGATTCGAAGATTTTCCGGGCCGGAGCATTGGTGTCCATCTGCTCTACATGACCAAGCCACCTCAGTCCTTGGAGCTTTACTCTTCTGGCTAGGTCGATTCCGCCGAACAGCCCATACAGTTCGACGTTCGACGAGAACGAAAATCACGCGAAGAATTTTCCTCTCGAAACAGCCAAGAGCAACCTCATCCGCATTTGACAAAGTCCATGGCTCTGCGCCGTAGAGCAGGACTGGGACGATTAAGGACTTATAAAGGGTCACTTTAGTTGTTCAAGGCCTTTACTACTCAATTGCCTTCTTAGCCCAAAGAAACAGCGATTGGCAAGAGTTATTCTTCGTTTAATCTCAGCGCTGGTGTCATTGTCTGAGTTTATAGCGGAGCCTAGGTAGACTTAACTACCTCAAAGTTATAGCTGTCTATAGTGACGTTCTGTCCGAGACATCGTTGTTGGGAGTCATTTCTTGTTGACGGCATATACTTCGTCTTGCCCTCATTGACAGCTAAGCCCATCTTCGCCGTCCGTCCCAATACTCATGAACGCACCAGTGACATCAGGCTGCGTTCTTCCGATTATGTCAATATCGTCGGCGTTTGCGAGTAATTGGACGGACTTTTGAAAGATTGTGTTGGCGCGTGAGTTTTGCACAACTCTTTCAAGAACGATGTTGAAGAAGTCGCATGACAGCGCGTCGCCTTGTCTAAATTCTTTTTTGCATTAAAGGTCTCGGTGAGGTCTTGGCCGACCTTGATGGAGCAGCGTGCATTCTCCATCGTCATCCTGCACAAACGGACGAGTTTGGCAGGGATGCCAAAACTAGACATGGGTCTAGATGCTGTCATACGCGGCCTTGAAATCGATGGGTATCGATTTGAAGTTCCTGGGTTTTTTCCAAGATCTGCCGCAGTGTGAATATTTGTTCGATGGTGGACTTTCCTGGCCTGAAACCACACTGATATGGACCGATCAGGTTGTTGACGAACGGTTTCAGGCCTTCACACAACACGACAGATAAGATCTTGTAAGCTATGTTAAGAAAACTGATGTCTCTGTAAGTGGCGCAGTTCAGAGGGTCTCCTTTCTTGAAGATTTTGCGTTAAACACTACTGGCTATTCCTATTTGATGCCAGAAATGCTTCTAGCTCACCAGGCCAAACCTTCTAGAATCTGCTATCACTTAGTCTTTGACAAAGAGCTGAAGACTCTCTTGTCGTTTGAAACCTCAGGGAAATTCTCTTGGCTGAGCCATGGTTGTTGTCTATTCGCTCGATATGACTCTTCATGGTTTTTTGGCCATCCTGATACAGCTCCGAAAGTTCGCCGTTAAATCTGCTCCGATACTCATTTTCCAAAATTTTCAACATCGCCTATGACTTTACTCGAACTACAGCCAAAACTGTGCTGTTAAGAGCCCATGCCCATGTATACTACTCCTTATCCTTTTTCTTAGCAATCAAAACTCCTTGCGAATGAAATAGAATTCCGATTCATGCGAAAATCTGTCAAAAAAGAACTGTAACAGTATAAAAATGAAAATGTCCCTTGTATTTATAGTATTTGTTTGACCTTCTTCAGAGTCTTGAAAAGGACACAGCACTTATTGGCGGTTGGAACCCAAGGCATTATTGGCGAAATAGTTTTGCACGAAAAGTGAACCCAAGAGGATTCTTCTTTGGTGCTTTGCTGAGAAACATGAAAATGCTTTTCCATCACAGCACACAGCCAAAGCGCAGACAGACATAGAAACTTTCCTGCCCCCAATATAAATAAATAACTATTAACCTGCTTTAAACATCCAAGAGATGTATCTCTCGCCACCCACATTGGATGTCCTCTCTCTCTCTCGCCGTCATCGTTGGCAAAAGATGGAGACAGATTTGGGTAGCAAAATATTCCGCATTCCCACACGAAGCTGGAGTAGTTAGATGGGGGGGTGCTTTTCAGAAGTCAGTTAGGGCAAAGAAGGAAGTGTGCACAAAGCACTTACACTGATTGGCGTCGACTTCCGTCTGACCCAATTTCGTTTGGAATGGTGGGAGCATAGTTTGTATGTTTTTTTTTTCTGGTTTTTAGAAAAACGTGACGGATGCACCTTCCGTCCTACGGAACTCCAAACTACCGTGTTACCTCTGCAAAGGGGATGAATAAGCGTTGAAAAGTATTTGCTCGTTCTCTCTGGGATTGCTTTATGTTGGTGAAAACTTTTATTCCATTCCTCTTTAGAAAAAAAAAAAAAAAACTTTTCGTTCTCTATTATCGTGAAGGTGACAACATTTTAGGATGCACAACTGTCACAATCTGTCTCAATTGGTCACAAGGTTTTACGGGGTTGGTAGCATAATAATTGATTATTCTCCGGAAGTGGTTTACCCATTTCTTTGATATAATAAAGGGTCGTCAGGGGTAAGTTCACTTCCTTCGAGGAGAGAACATCCTAATTTTCGATAAAATGTTAGCCTCATCTACCCCAGGACACTGGCGAATATCCCATTACAAGGGGATTTGCGGGGACCAAAAAATAAATGCTGTGTAATAATAATTCAGTTTATGCTTTGGCCACAATCACCGACCGACCGACCGACCGACTGGGAGGTGGTGGGAGAGGGTGAATTTATGTGTGATGCTGTTTGTTGTTGTCTTACAAAGTGGCTTTGATTCGATGGGGGTCGTTGAGAAGATATCCTTTCCTCTCGGGAATAATTTTCAAAATTTCCCATTTCCCCCCATCCGCTGTATAAACATGCTTAAAGTTTTGAATTTATTTTCACGAAGAAGCCGGAAAACTATTTTGAAAATATAAAATTTCATATACCAATTAAACCCCCATCCTGGGCGCCCGTTGTTATCCTTCCGGGTATAAGCAATTCCAGTTTATAACAACTACGCAATAACAATAAAAAATATAAAGGCGTATATTTTGGCTAGAGAGAGAGAGAGAGCAAGAGAGAGAGAGAGGACGGTGAGCTGGGTGTAATCCCTTTGATAATTGCCAACTAAAGGATGGTTTGTGCCTGCGAAATGAGAAGTACTACATAAAGAGTTTGAATTTCCTCAAAGTAGTTGGAAGTGTTTTGTTTAATAAGTCCCACAGGGTCACAGGAGGTTTTGTGTTTCTAATTTCCTTGTTTCTCGGAGTGATACATTAGATAAGCAGTATACGCGGGTAAAGAAGGAGTCCGTTGCTAAAATGAACTACTAAATTGAGGAAGTACACCACCTCATTCCACTCAACAGCTGTTGGTGATCCAAAATTGCTTTATCTAGTTGGCGGAGGAACAATCATGCTTTGAGATATAGAAAGTGTGAACACTTTTAACCTTTAGTGCTTCGCACAGTCTAATAATGGCTTTTGCAGAAGAACTTCCAAGACTAAAAAGTCGACTAAATCTTGGATTATTTTCACTAACGCTGCTTTTATATGTGCTCACGTCCTTGGGGTCACTTCAAAATAAGATCAATGTTTGAAAGGTTCGTTATCATTACATCACAATGGGTCAATCTGGTTTAAGTATGTTCCTGTCTGAGCCATGGCAGTCACCTAAACTCGGGAGGTAGATGAACTGTTCATGCATCGAAGGCTTCTTAATTATAGTTTAAATCTGGCTCTATGTGGGAGTCCTCATATTCTAGAAACCAATCGATCAGAGGCGGTAGCCAAAATCATTCACATTTGATAATTTAGGCTTGTTAACCGTTTCTAAGGCATCGTGGTTTTTCTTAACTGCGCCTTGTCCAGAACCAGCAGAACTCTTTACCACGAGCTGCGACCTCCTATTGGCTCTTTACGTAAAGTTCTGTTGCCCTGAATGTCCTTGCAGCTTCTGCGTCTTGTTCCGCCAGGGCTTTTATGTACGTTTTTCTACCATTGACGCTACGCTAGACCTCTCTCTTCTTCGTATAAAGTTTTAAGCTCATTCTGCCCACTGCGGAAAGAACATAAAGCTCGAATTGAAGCAGCCTTTTCAGTTTGAAGTGTTCACAACACAACGTTTACCCAAATCCTATATAATCGAGAAATATTTTTAACTAAACGCACAATTTGATGGTCTACATAGTTCAGCACTTTAATACGAAGCTCATTTGCTTCCTCAAGAGCTTTTGTCAACCCAACTCCTTAAAAGCCACGAAAGATTAAAACATACCATCGTCCCTATCTATCCTCTTAAGAGCTTAATATATAGAATCCCCCTTTATCGTTTTAACCGTGCCTGACGTAATTCTCTTTAGCCATTAACTTAGTTAACATTTTATACAAGACTTTTGTAAATTGAAACTTTTGATCAACTTATCTCATCACATAACGCCAATGTGGTGAATTATCTTCTTAATTTAATGAATCTTCTAGGATACATGTTACACTCTATTCCTCATCAACTTAATCTTCTAGAGTCGCGATAAATCAGATAATGAATTATTAATAAAGCAAATTGTAATTGATTTAGGTTGGTTCTGTAACCTCATCCTTGAATTGCATATGAGGATGAAAAAGTTGTAAACCTCTGTCTACCAACACGTGGTGGGCGCTGTGTCCCTAATGGGCTAGTATCTTATAACAGGAAAAAGCGGAGACATCCAATACGTAAATTTTTTAGCGCCACGTGATTGTTTTGTATTGGAATAATGGGCACATAACCGGTGTGGTTTCTGTCTTGGCAAATAGGCAATAACCTAAAAGTCCTGCCAAAACTGATCCGCTTCTACCCTTACGAGAATACAATTTACAACGAGATAACAATTTCTTGTACAACTTGGAAACATCGGTACAATTTTGATTTGACTCTTTTTAACAGAGAAGGCACATCCTTCAACAAATCAGTTTAGCTCACATGGACGAGATATACAACTTCACAGGTTCCAAAATTCACAACAGAAAAGAAAGAGCTAACCTTGACTATTAGTGGTCGCCGTGATTCAGTGGTTAGTGCGATGCAATACTGTGCATGTCCAACGAATATTGTTTGTGGCCCCATCTCTCGTGGGGGAATGACAAGTCTCCGAGAGTATAATTTGTCATGAAAGAGCTTCTCAATTCGCGGTTCGGAGTCGGCAATAAATTGTAGGTCCCTTCCATTCGTGCGAAAAACTGCAACACGCACAACATAAATGGTTGAGAGAAGCTAGGCCTAAGTTCACCTCGAGCTGCCGCGCCAGCTAAAGGATGTTGCAACATAGAAAATGTCTGCGGCAAAGATTATTCATGAATCGGGTCCGCTCTGATCTGAGAGATGGTATAAAATTCAAGTTAAGGTTTGGATTTTTGTTTCAAAACCTTTATCGACAAAAAGCAAAAGAAACACATGCATAGGTTACGTAGGGTGCGTGATGGATAGGCCTCATCACGTTCACTTCGAGACCTGGAGGTCCGTTGTGAGTTCACTTTCAATGTTGTAGGAAAAGCAATATGGTTAGTGCATAAATTGATGATTCAAGACTTGCGGAGCATGACTCCGATAGCGCAGTGTTTTTTTTTTTTTTTTTTATTAGTAGGGAGCGGTTTGTCCACTCTAGCACTGCGGTCTCATATAGAGGCCTATTGTGCTTTCCCAGGAGTTTAGAGCAGTTTGTCTACTCCATTGGATGTCAGGAAGCTAATCAGCCTCTCTAGGTGGAGCGTGGCAAGCGCCGTTGGTGAAACGAGTTCACTGCCTAGGGTCCGTTTTCTCACATGGATAAGGGCAGGACATTCTGTGACAATGTGGAGAGAGCTTTCATCGTTCTCCAAGCACAGTGTACAGGTAGGGTCCAGTGAAAGGCCAAGCTTGTAAAGATGCCGTTTTAGACGGCAGTGGCCACTTAGGATGCCGGTTAGAATTCTTAGGTGGTTCCTGCTTAGCTTTAAAAGAAACTTGGATTTCTTTTGCGATACATTGGGAAAGAAGTGTTTGGTACATTTCTGTCCTATACTTTCCACCCAGACCTCGTTGGATTTGAGCAGGGATTGCTCCCTCGCGCAGTGTCTTGCGATAATTTTAGTTAGTGTGCAGATAGGGAATCTGTCCAGATTTTGAAGCCACCTTGTTTTAGCTTTATTTAATTTCCGCCATAACGTCCGAGTGGTGACGCAATCCTCTCTGGCTAACCAGGAGGAATTAGCTCCTTCCTCTTTTTTTTTGGCTATTATTCCATGGCATTTCCCTATTGGTGGCATTACAGATGTGTCCGCTTCGTTTTCGTGGTCTTTGAATACATTGTTTGACTCCCAGTCCTCTCTGGTTGGGTCAAGTACGTACATACGTACATACATATTTACAAATATGATCAAGAATTCTGATGTCAAAACCATATAACTTTACATATCCTATTTTTTTTACAAAATCTCGAACCTCTAAACTCACTAAACACCATCAATACGACGTAAATTGAAGTCATCAGCATAATACGATCCTGAGAATGATATCCGACATCAATTTTTCACGTGCACGTACTCATAGCCAAACTATACATTTAATTTCCTTACTCTAATTTTAGTCGGATAACGGCAGAGAAGGATACTTTTAATTGCGCACTGCAAACATTAATTTTAAATAAAGCAAACAATCCGTTGCAAATCCCAGCCGTTCAACCAATGCCGCAGCGGCATTTATCCATCCGATCCACACCCTCAGCCCGAAATGCATTTAAAACCATCAGCGAGTCGGTCATGGGGTCGACCATGAAGGCGTCAGACTCGCTGCTGACTACCAATTAATGAGTTTCCATATTTTCGGGATCCTCACGAGGACGAAATATTTTATTCGCGTGAATGTTTGACAGCGCAACCACATTTAACAAGAGCCGCTCATTAGATATCACTGCATGACCAGAGACACAAGCTCAGTAGACACAATGCTTCGCTAATAAATGCACAACTGCCAACTAACTTTGCATTTCTCATTACTGTGATGGTGGCAATGGTGCTGACCTCATTTCACCGCTCCTAACCGCCCCTCATTTTCTAAATGAATTTTGCAAAATTTCCATTACGAGCCCTCGCGGGGTCAGATTGGTGGCATCAGCAATGCTTAATGCCAGTGGAAAGCCCCCCATAGCGGTGAGCATGAATGCTTGATGACATCCGATGTTGTGATAGCTACAATACCCTCCGCGATGATGACGACAACGACTATGGACCACCATGGACGAACTAAAATTTGGTTAACGAGAATTTTATTGGAGTATTAAAATTTTATTTAGCTGACCCGTTCCGCTGGTACGTGAGGGAGTAGTGGGCGTGTAGATTTTCACTCAGTGATCCATGCACTGTAAGATGGTCCAGTGCAGATGCTGGCATGCATAAATTTCTCAACTCGCTGTCGGTGTGTGTGTGGGGAAGGGTGAAAAAGAACTCAACCTCCTGACCCTGTTTATCCACAACATTGAATATTTATGCTTATCCTTGGTAAGCATTGGTAATAAATGTTTGATCTGCAATTGCTTAGGAGCTCATTGTTTGGTTTTGACCCTTTGTCATGGAAAATCCGCTGGAGGGGTAGGATGGGCATGGGATCAAAAGAATTGAGTTGAGGTTGGGTTGAGTATGTTTGAATTTATAATGGGCTTTCAATATTTTAAAGGAGTCCTAAGACAGTAATTGGGAATTTTTTTTTTTTACCAGACAAGATATTTAAGGAGGTAATCTCCGAATTTGAAACAGAGTTTAGGGAAGGGGCTACTTTTGGTTTCTTTTAGGAAGGGTTAATGTATTCAGGAAGATTTAGCTGGAATTTAACTTATTGTCCTTTCGGGAAAGACCGATAAAAGTTAGTTTGAGCCTTGAGAGTTTGAATAATAAAAATCAGGAATGAAGTTTTGGGGCTGTTAAGGCGGCTTTAAAGTAAGAGTGCGAGTAGCAGTGAACTCATGACGACAGTCCTACGAGGATAGGTTGGAGGGCTCATGTTATAGCTCAGTTATCAGTGTATGAGTCTGCATTCGCCTCTAGTTGCAAGTTGGTCGGGTTCACCTTTGACTTGCGGGCGACACATTAGATAGGGTCCTACCCTACCGCATAGGCTTCCTGAGTAGATTCGAAGAACCCGCAGGCCGGAGCATTGGTGTTCGCTGTGCATGTTTTGATGTTGAAATCTACCTCGAAACTCGTCAATGTATATGAAACCGAATATTCGTATCTAACCCGGCTTCTGGTATTTCCGAGTGGAGTGTAGACTCTTTCTAATTATTCTTAACACTTTATTTATCCACCGAGCTGACAAAACGTTACAAGTAGACCGGACTTCGCCGCGTTCTTTTAACCTTCTGGTAAAACTTTCGCACATTGTTCTTAAAGTGTTATAGCTTAACATCTTCAATCATATCCTTTCTATGCTCTTTTTACTTCCCACCTTGTTAGGGGAAGTATTGCAAACGGTCCGAACAAAATGTTTCGAGGTATGAACAGGACTTGACATTGCTATACACTAGAAATCGTTTGCACCTATTTTCGAAATGATGTCTGTGTGTATGTGTGTGTGATCATATTTTTCGCCGACGATATCTAGAGAACGAAACAACGTAGGACCATGCTTTTTTTTTTGTTTTATTTGTCAGCATGAAACTTAGAGCTGATAAGACTTTGATCATAATCGGTCAAGCAGATGCTGAGAAAATTTAAGAAATGTTTTCTTTTCGAGTTCGCACAACAACTCTTTATGGAACAATTAAAAAGTGTGTTTTCAAATTTTTCGCCTCCGATGAATGTTTTTTTTAATTACTAAATAAATAATAATATTACTGCTTCTGATATAACATAATATGAGGTGGAAAGTATAGTACTGCCTCCCCGGTCGAAATTTTTTTTCTAGAAGCCGATGTTCTTCCTTTCTTGCAGCGTCGTTCTATCTTGTTGTGTTGTAAAGGGTTTTGCAATAGGGACGCTACAAAAGTAGAGCGACAGGAACAGCAAACGACGCCATATTTTTCTTACGGTTTTTTGACATTTCTCTTCAGTAAGGTTTGCCATTTCATGATTTAAAGATATACGAGCCAACAACGAGTCGAAATTATTAAAATTTACTACCGAAATTTGGAGTCAGTGGCCTCAACGTTAAGAGCGCCACGTCCAATTTATGGTCGTCATAATCGTCCTAGCAGATCAACAATTGAGCGTCTAGTGGAAAAATTTGAATCCACAGGCACAGTACAAAATGTTCCCGTGCCAGTGAGACAAAGAAGTGCCCGTAGTGTCGAGAATATTGCTGCCGCTGAGGCTTCAGTTGCAGAAAGCCCAAATGTGTCTCTCACACGTCGTTCTCAAGCGTTGGGCAACTCTGTGACGTCGTTGTGGCGAATTTTGCGAAAAGATCTTGGCCTACATCCTTACAAGATTAAATTGACGCAAGAACTGAAGCCACTTGACCACCAGAAGCGTCGTATGTTTGTGAATTGGGCTGAGCAACAACTTGAAAATGATTCGGATTTAATCGAAAAATCATCTTCAGCGATGAGGCTCATTTCTGGCTGGATGGCTTCGTCAATAAACAAAATATGCGGTATTGGTCAGGCAGCAATCCACACGTACTCCATGAGTCATCATTGCATCCCGAAAAAATTACGGTTTGGTGTGGTTTATGGGCCGGCGGCGTCATTGGGCCGTTCTCTTCCGTGATGATCAAGACCGGCACGTTACTGTGGATGGGGATCGCTACCGTTCAATGATAACCGAATATTTTTAGCCCCAATTGGATCATATGGACTTGGAGGACATGTGGTTCCAACAGGACGGCGCCACAAGCCACACAGCGAATGTCACAATCAATTTATTGGAAACCAAGTTTGGAGAACGTATTATCTCACGAAATGGTCCAGTCGCTTGCCCGCCTCGGTCGTGCGATTTGACGCCGTTAGACTATTTCCTGTGGGGCTACGTCAAGTCTATGGTCTATGCCAACAAGCCAGCGACGATTGATGAACTTCGTACGAATATCGAAAGTAAAATTGAAGCAGTATCGGCCGATTTATGCTTGAAAACCGTCGAAAATTGGGTTCAGCGTCTGGACTTCTGCAAGCGTGCCCGTGGTGGCCATGCAAAAGAAATCGAATTCCATAAATAATGGCACCAAACGTACTTTCACAGGAATAAAGAATTTCATTGATATCCAAAACCGTTTTTGTTTTATTTAAAAACACTTTTGTAGCGCTCTTATTGCAAAACCCTGTATTTACTTGCCGATCTTCTTCATGAAACGAAAGATTTCGTGGTGTTGGTCGGGTGAAATCCAGCAGATCATATTGGCAACATTGCCCCTGGTCCTCGGCATTTTATACTGCAGGCATAGGCCCAAATTAAAACTGGTCTCTAAGGTCAGCGTTATCTTGCTCAGCAGTCTGACGCATTAACCACAAAGCTATATGTCAACATCTGAATGGCGTCGACGCTTGTGTGCACAACTTTTAGTTCGTTGTGGTTTCGTAAGTTGAGATCATATTCTATTTGCGTTTTATTACCGCCGATATCTCTGCGTCATATAGATTTTTCTCACTTTGCCCTTACTTGCCCCAAGAAGTTTTCACTTATTCTTCTTAGTGTCACATATCATCAGGATAATGATTTTGAAAATCGAAAACTTTTCTCAAACGACATTGACACATTTTTTATGTTTAGTTTTCAAGATTTCTGCGCGTTGTTGGTTGTCAATTTCTCTCTGTTCTCAGAAAGCACAACGGCGTAAAGGAAAAATCAAGAAGTCACCAGAATTTTACTCCAAATGCTGAGAATAAGAAAATAATGAAAACCTTTCGTCATGACAAAAACTGTTTGAAGTTAAATTGTCACTTTAGGAGTGGAACTGCAAATTGCGGAGCGAAAGGATTTCTAGTATTCGGCATAGAAAAAAAAAACAAAAAAGAAAATACGGCATTCACATTACATAACATTTTATGATATCTTTCCTCCTCTGCTTGCCGTGATTTTTTTGTTTTTTATGTAGCTGGCATAATTTTTCGCCGCTGGCAGCAGACAGACACCTCCATTTTCATTCTTTTTTTTTTTGCTGCTTGTTGGCTCCTTGACGTTCCAAGGATCTTCGCGCGTTTAATTTTTTTCCCATGCTTTTTGCTTCGTTTCAATTTATATTTTTGCCGCAAAAAAAAAAAAATGGAAAACGAACCGTGTTTTTTGTTCGCTTTTGCCACGCGAGAAACAGCAAATATACATGTACATCCTTGTAGTGTGCGCTCGCAGCCAAAAACCACCGAGATTCCCCATTGTTGTATTGGTTGGTGGGTGTTGGGTGGTGGAGAAGTGTCATATTTGATTTTATGGTAATTTCTGAACTCTTCTGAGAAAGTTTTTTTTTGTCTATGGATTTATAAAAATTTGTTTTCCTTCGGAGGTGCACTCGTTTGTTTATTAAATTAAATTAATGACCTCATCCTGGCCCAGAAACTGAATTCAAATCCTCGCACAATTGTTTTGCGTTAAAAGTCAGTCATTGGAAATAATGAGGAGAATGGAGAGATAAGAGGACAAAAAATTGCCTTGTTATCGTCCTCTTTCTAATTGGTAAGTATCTCTATTGTAGCAATGTCACTTTATCTCTGCGTAGAAGTTTGAGACAAAAAAAAACGAGGATGAGATGAAACCGAAAAAGGATCTGCATATTAATTTATTCTGACCTTCACTTCTTCCAAACAAATAAACGAGAAGAGAATCACTCTCTCCAGGCATTATAATTAACTGAAAGTTTTTTACTCGCTCCGGTTTTTTTCTTTATTTTGCGCTTTCCATTAATTAAAAAATTAAAAAATAAAAGAACAATATTTTTTTATTGAAATCTTTTGAAATACCAAACTCAGAAATAAACCCCGTTTTTTTCTTAATTGGAATCGTTAATTGGACACGTATTTCTTTGGAACAGGAGGAGGAAACATCGCCCTCGAGGGAGATTTTTGGAAAGTGCTTAGGTGTGGTATTGTGATTTGGATATCCTGAATCGAAGAGCCTTGTAATTAGTGCTTCTGGATCACGTTTATAACAGAACATTCCCTTAAGCTGTTGGGCTTTTTAAAGTGCCAATACCCGTTATTACTTATACGCACATGGTTCATAGAAAAAAAGGAAAATGTGATAAAGAGGAAAGCTCTCACAATGTAGGCATCCGTATTTTTTTTTTTTTTTTTGTTTCAAGTATCTTCTGATGTTCTCCATCTACAATATATCAAGAACAGCGAGTAGATAACAATCAATTGAGCTTGTATTGAATTTAAAAAAGGGAAATGACGATAAATAATAGATGATAGACATCAATTGGGTTTTTAGAAAGTTGACTGGAGCATACCTAGATCTGAAGGGAGATTAATTGAGAAATGCTATAAGCTGCCAAAACACGATGAAGATTAGCCCGAGATATCTGTGCCTTTTTTTTTTAAATCAAAGGACATCTACGAATGCAGACATAAGTGGCTGTAGTAAATCAATCACACTTTAAGATCGAAAGCCAATTTAATAGGGAAGAGTACCTATTCTACTTGAATGTGGCAACTTTAAGATAAAAGAGCATTGAAACATTTCCGCAAAATGATTTTCCAAGATGATAAGATTGAAATGTCGGATTTAAAGCAAACTAGATTAATGCTGCTTATTGATGTTATTGGTTAAGGACTCCCGCACTCTTGTGCTTGCTTACAGAACTTTTATATTTTAACAGACTCGCAGTGGATTGGTTAAGATTATACAACCGATGCATTTTTTTTCAATTTGATGTTTTGAAAAATCATTACACTTTTAGAGTTACTAACTCTTCAGCCTAATTTACCTTACCGCTTATCCACCATGAGTTTCGCGGGGTTAGGGTGCTTAAGTTGACTCTCTACATCTCCCGATCTTCCGCCATCGACTCAAAATCATCAGAGGCTATCCCCATACGGGTTTAGGTGAGATTTCGGGCTCTGTCCAGCCATCTCACCCTAGGCCTACCGAGGTGACGCCTACCTGATGGCACGGATTCCATGACACGTCTTTGAAGCCGAGTAACAGTGACAGTATTACTGAAACGAGAACAAGAACGACTCTTGCCCACTGCTGCATTTTTGCGCGTAGAAGAAAATTGAGTAAGGAGGGGCCTTCAATTCTCTACTACGCCTACTGCGGATTCTAATAACCTGTCTGAGCTATTTTCAACTCTTCTCCAATAACCGTTACTCCTTCTCGATTGTAGACCATTTACATATTTCTCGGTCGATTCATTCTTCTGTCTCTTTGGGTGAATGGATTTCATTGCATAGCATTGTCAGTAATGGGACTATAACATGTTCATATGGATGATCAATCCACTGCCACTTTGGTTCCTGGCCCGTAAGCCAAAAAATCGTTAAGGTGTTTCGTAGGCACCTTCTTACGAACATTTGCAGCTTTCCCATGGTAGCGACGGACACTTTCCAAGTTCTGCACCTCTATAACAGCACGGTTTCAACATTTGAATGGGAGAGTCAGAGTTTAGTGTTTAAACTGAAATCAATCCATATGAGTTTTCTGTCGAACTCCAATGCCACTCGAGAACCTTTTTCCATGCTCTCATTTCGTTGGGGGACATGAATTAACAGAACACCAATAGAACTGAACTTATTGAACGCTGGCGCTCGTGTATACAGTTTTATTGGTTTTCTGTATACTCCGTGACCAAATGAAGCTCATGTGGCATTGGTCAAACGTCTATTCATAATCGATGAACAGCAGCGGTGTAGCGCTCAGTTTAGAACTAAATTTTTCTCGTTTTTATACTGGCAACTCCATCAAAAATTGTTTGGGAAGAGGTGATCGACTCTGTTTCAGTGGCGTATTGTGATGACACTTATACAGTGCAAAAATTCGATCTTTGAAGTGAGGCCAAGCTCTCAAGGCATTTTTTCCACCTCTGGCCAGATTTTATAAGTTCTATCATACATGGTGTCATCTTATCGAAATTGACTGCACTAATATCGTTCAGATCAGGTAACACTTTACATTAAGCGAGTGTCATACCCAGATTCCCCTTCACCCATAGAATCTGTAACATCTTGCCACGCCTAGTGAGTTTGTCATCCATACAAAGCACAGTAAAGTGACCCTTTTCGGGATTCAAGTCAATTTATTACATTTCACTGAAGCAGGTGCAAAATAAACAAAATTTAAAGCTTCCTGCCTCCTCCCGAAAAGCACAGCGATAAAACATGGAATCGGTTCCAAAAACCCGTTAATTCCTTTGAATTTGAGCCTCCCGAGAACAAATAGGAATTTTTTTTTTTGTCCCCCTGTACGCACTTCACAAACACGTGTTGGCGTCCCATTCACGTATCCCCACTCGTCAACATCGCTCAAAAGGGATGGTCGTAAAAAAAAATCAGTGCAGTCCATAAAAAATGCTTGGAATTTTTTATTTTTACCGAGTCATCCAAAAGGTTTTAAAAGGCATCTAAATATGCGCATAAAAATATCTGCACCTCTTGTAAATTGTATTCTGTAGATTTACAATTTTTATGAATATGTATATGGATCGTTCGGGCATAGATTATTATTGGGCAGGAACACGCACTGAAGTATAACACTCGACAGCACTTAAGGGATTACCGAATGAGTGGTATGAGCATTTTTTTTGTTTGCTACACCAACCGAATAACAATCGTCAGTTACTTTTTTTTAAATTTTTTTTTTAATAAAATTTCATTAATTAAATATGTACTAAAATACTTCTTTTTTTTTTCTTGTAGATATCCGATGATGACCGAATGAGCTTAACCACGGCCGTCTCTGATGAAGATGATGGGGAAAGTGTCATGGCGTCACCATATAAAGCAAAAGCAACTGGAACAGCAGCATCTTCGTTCAATTGCACTGGAGCTGTACGAAAGGCCGGGTGTGTATACCAAACTTAGATCCTTTAAAGCACTCCCTGCTCCTTCCCATAGTTGACTCGTTATTTGGTGTGTTAAATCAACTTGAATGCTCACCTACAAGGGCGTGTAACTTTTTCGTGCTTAAATTGTTCTCTTTTAGTTTCATTTCGTTAGCAATTTGATAAATAAGAAAAGTAACCAAACGAAAAAGGAAAAAGCCAAAAAAGAAAAAAGGAAAATAGATGAAACAAAAGGACGAACGCACAAAAGTTTTTTTTTTTTTTTTTTTGTTGCCTCCACACATTCACACGCAGAAAACACTTATCCTTATCCTTGATTCGTATCTTAAATCAGAATCAACTAAAGTTTGATTGGATGCGTGTTTTTTTGCGTACTAGGGTGATAATAGATTTTCATTTCTTTTGTTGTAAGGATCAGAAATCGAATAGGGGAGGAGGTACACACACACACTGGGAATAAATTGAGCAGGAAAAAAGTTTTATTTATTATTTAATGAAATAGGATTCAACTTCAAATAATATGTGAACGAAACTTATGGTCTGAACCGAAAAGTATCTATCGAAAGTTTTTCAAAGTGTCTTTGTTCAACATGGAAGTAAAAATACTGAAAGAAACAGTGTTGCTGTCCCAAGAGTATTTCGAATGATCTTTGTCCAAGATTCTGAAAACACAAGTTTGATTGATCATCAAACCCATCAAAACTTACTTTACACTTCTTTTTCCGTTATTTTGACTGCGATCCTCTGCACGCAGACTTTGATTTCTCTATAACACCCAGGGAGGAGTCACGTCTCTACTGCTATGGCACCAGTTGTTAAGGATATTCTTAAGAACACAATGGTTCTTGTTACCAATGATATGGACTTTCAGAATGTCCAAACTGATGATCTTAAATGACTCAGTGCTTAGGCTGCTCTGCATGCTGTTTGGATTAGAGGCCGCAAATATTAGAAATACTTTTTTCGTGGCACCACCTGCGACAATAACTTGTCACGAAGAAGCTTCTCAATTTTGCACCATGCACAACCTAATTAGTTGCTAGAAAGTGGTGGACTGTGCAACTGATACTTTTTAATCGATTGGCAAATAAATTTCTAAATTCTTCCCGCAGGCATCCAATCTTGAAATTCTGCGAGTATTCGTATATCCAAAAATTCAATATTTAATATGTCATTTGTTTTCTTGTTTTAACTGCTTACTTATGTATTCCCTCTTAGTTATTCTGTTGCGGTCTGCTGCCGATCCTAAATTGCCTTCATGCTTGACATATAGATCACGTCAATTCCTTTCTTTATATTTTTGGCAAAAATTTCCATATCCCAGAATCTATGTAACTGCTTTTCTTCCACTAGATAATAATCGGCGATGTCGCTTTTGCCCAAAATAAACACTATCCACCTCCATCCACTCCATTGTATCTAACTCGCGTATCTTAACTACTTACATGTGCGTATTTGTTTTTATGTTTTTTTCTTATTCTCATACTCAACAGATTCCTATCGGTGAAGAAATGGCTGCTACGCAAGAAACATCAAATCGAATTGGCCCGCAAGCGCGGTTGGAAAGGATACTGGGTGTGCTTAAAGGGAACCACGTTGCTCTTCTATCCGTGCGATTCACGCGAAGGACGTTCCGTAGAGGCGGCACCAAAGCATTTAATTATCGTCGACGGAGCGATTATGCAACCCATACCAGAGCACCCGAAACGTGATTACATATTCTGTTTGAGTACAGCATTCGGGGATGCTTACTTATTCCAGGCACCGTGTCAGGTAAGTTAACAGACAACACCCGCGACCGTCGACCGACGGGGAGCGAAACAAAGTTAAAGAATAAAAATACATACTTCCGGAAAAAACACACACACACACACACACATACAAACATAGTCGTATCAATGTCCTTCGGAATGGCATATTTTGTTTCTCCAAGCTGCGCGTCTCGTATGTTCACTTTCCACAAACAAAAAAGGAATGTAAAACAGATTTAGATTTCAAGAGCCAAAGGATTCTCCACTCAGGACACGAAAAGGTGTTTTTAATATTCTGCAAGCTCGCTTATTTGTGTAGCACTGTACCACATTTTGGCATCAAAAAAAAAAAAGAAAACAACACTGAGGTCGTATGTGACATGTACATATGTACATGTAGTATGTCCCTTTCTCTAGTGTTAAGGATCAACAACGGCAACAAAATGTTTTTCCTCTCCGTGTATCCTGAGTTTGCAAAAGTTTTCCAGATTATCATTCTGAAAGTTCATCTTTATGGGCGCTAATGTTGGAGAGTTGTGTTTTTTTTAAAACCATACGATATGTGACGTGATTGCTAACAGGATTTCAATACCACGGGTATAAGAGAACATTTAAATTCGCTCTGAGTAGGTTTTTTCACTTAGGCTAAAGGCTTTTGAGATTTGGCAAATGTAAGTAGTGTACGTGAGGTGGGTCTCTGTGTAAGTCAAATGTTGGAGGTCAAGTTAATGTCGCAAAGAGTTTCATTGTTTTGACAAGATTCTTGTAAGCACACTCGCAAGCCGCACAGAAGAACCTACGCCCATCTTAAGGTTGTGCGGTCTAAAAAAATATCAGTTCTGCGTCTTAACTTACACACATTGACCACATTGCCAGTTTCGTCCAATCGTACCCATATCTGAAAAAAGAAATAACTGGCGCGACAGCTCGGGATGAGCCAAGGCCTAGCTTCTCGCATGGAAGGGACCTACAGTTTATTGCCGACTCCGAACGGTGAAGTGAGAAGCTCTTTCTTGACAGATTATACTCCCGGAGGTTTGTCATTCCCCGACGAGAGGTGGTGTCGCGAAAAATGTTCGGTGTTCCTGGCTGGGGCTTGAACCCACGCCGCTCGGTCAGCAGTCCAACGCACTAACCACTGACCCACGGTGACCACGTATCCCATATCTGCGTCAAAAAGTAATTTGTTCTTCCCACTCAAGTACAACAAAGACTAACGCTAGCTTCGCAAACAGAGAAACAATCTTCGGCAACTATTAGATGACATACGATTTTTGAGGTGACTTCAGTTGTGACTTTACTCGTTTCAGCAAAATTGTAAACTGCGGATATGCATTTTCCAATGGATCCTTTCGGTTGCAAAAAAAATTGACACCTGTTCGTCTAAATATGTCCAATCGATCGATCGATCGCTAAAAATAAAATACTGTGGCGTAAGTGAAACATTTAAGCCGGTTTTTGAGGTGATTTTAGTTGTGACTTTATTCGCTTGAGCAGAGTTTAAAACTTTAGTTATACATTTGCCAAGGGATCCTATCAGTTGCTAAAAATGTACACCTAGTCGTCTAGATACATACATATGTCTAAATTCGATTTGAACTTCACCAATTCCCATAACCAGAGCTCTCAGATACGCTTTATCGTGGAAACTCTAGTGCCCAAAAGCCAGAACAGAAAATAACTAAAGCGAAAGGACCTCTTACAATTGTATACCGTTTTTACGTTTTCGTTTTGTCAATAGATTATCAGCCTGAGATTATCAGCCTGATCTGGGCTTTTGTTATTTGGTCAGACTTTTGGTTACCAGGCTCATTTTTGTTATCACGCAGCAACCTCTCTTCTTCATTGTATCCAAGGGAGATTTAAGGTCCAGTTGGATATCCTTTACTCTTCTCTTCTCATCTGTGTGGTTTTAGCCCATTAAAATGAGAAGCTTGCTATCATTTCTCGTAGACGCTTTAATGCACTCGCTCCATCAGCGTTTCATTGGTTATTCAACATAAAATTCGTTGCACTTGGGATTTGGTTACATTATTCCAATCTGTCGAATGTGGCAGAAGATCCGACTTCGTCATGGTTTCATGCAATCCAGCTGTGCTAAGGACCTTATGACCAGCTGTCGAATTGGAAAATGTATAAATTCACATCTTCACGCATCCAGTTCAGCAGTCCTACATATCTTCTCGAAATTTCTTATTCACGATGCAATTTTACTCCCTTATTCAAACGATTCTCTAGTCTGATGTTGCATTATTTGTTTGCCCAACTGTGACTCCTTTCAACCCATTCACATTCCAATTTGAAAAAGTAATAGAAAACCAAACCAAACTTCTCCAAACAAATTGCATTTAATCAAATTTCAAATCTCATTTACACATTGAAACTCACCTCCGAATAAAAGGCTTCGCTATACGAATAACTACACTCATGACCCAGAAAGTTCCTTTAAAATTTTATTCACACAATAAAGTTCATTGCTCAAGGGTTTCAAGGGCTTCTCGTTTCCACCCATACATCTACTTTTTAAAGCCGGGAAAATGCAAAAAAGTGTATTCCCAACTTTTGTTCTTAACCATAAGACAATAAGGTGTGCATG
The DNA here is from genome assembly GCA_917880715.2 of Matsumyia berberina. NCBI lineage: Eukaryota > Metazoa > Arthropoda > Insecta > Diptera > Syrphidae > Matsumyia > Matsumyia berberina. Next base: position 2,177,916 of record OU862870.1, on the reverse strand, counting down.
TACATAATTTATTATTTATATACTTCACCATTATACTCTTTGACTGAAGGCGTTAACTTGTAGTACACTGCCGTCTCTCATATGCAATGAATTGGAGCCACTGAAAGGACATTAAGTCCTTGATGAAGGCAACGTGTGGAGAAACGGATTCACTATACGTAAAAAAAAACACACAGAGAAAACAAGATATCCTTGATTTTGCGCCGATTTTCTCCTTTTTTCCAGCCCGACACACGATTTGTATGTACAGCATAAATAACAAACGCGGTCATCTTCGCTTCAGGGGGCCAAACATTTTTTTGTCCCAGAATCCAAGCTAGAGATTCCTCCCATCGAGTTAGGAGGGCATTGCAAGGAGAAAGAAACAATTAAGTAACCGCAGGGTGTGTTCTAGTTCTACTTGCCAATGACTAAATTCCTTTTTTTTTTGCTTCTTCGTCCTTTCTGAAAATATACTATAGGTATATTTGAAAGGATAACTTGATGCGTGTTTATGTATAAGTACGTCTGCGGTTCGTTTGAAAGCAAGCAAGCAAAAAAAAAAAAAAAGGACAAGCCGGTATGGAGTGCTTTGTGTACATGCAGTTGCAGATTTTCAAGGACTCTGAAGCGGGTTTGCTATTTCATAAGCTCTGTATATAACCCTGACTCGGATAGAGAAAAAGTGTGCCAATAACGCCTTAGCTAGATAGACTGCATTTTAAAACTGTTACCGTGTTTGAGTTGGATTACGCCAATGCCAACGCTCAGTTAAGGCTTGTGGAATTGTCTTCGATTTTTATAATTTCAAGAGTATATAATGTAGAAATCTGTTCACTTTAAGGTGAATAAATGAAATTTTACATCTGTAAAAGATACATCGAAGAAGAAGAGTTAAAAGAACGAGGTAGGTCTCATCAGTTACTATTGCTCTCAGTCATATTCACTTCCATTGATACTTCCACTTCCTCTTTAAACTAGACTCAGGCTAAACTTTACAGGAAAACGCTGCAAAGCGAACGAACAGACAGTTTGTAGACATAAAGGGTCTTTCATTAAGCACTTCCTATCTTTAAATTTTAATAAAGCAAAGTGTGTGTGAGATATCATCGACATTTTTTATTCGTTTGAAAGGCCTGTCGATGTCATTATGTATGGAATATAACAACGTTCAAATGTCCGCTGCGGCTTCTTTGGATGACGCGCATCTGAAATGTCCAATTTTCCATGACTCTGGCGCATAAATCAGGCTGAATTTTACCGATGGCATGGTTATGTTGGCTTTTAGGGCCGCTGTAATTTGTGGCTTATTCGCGTAGACCTGCAACTTCAGAAAACCCCACAAGATAAAGTCGAACGGGGTCAAATCGCACGATCTCGGTGGCGAGTTTACATCACCTCCACGTGAGATGACCATGCCCTCGAATCGCTCGTGCAGAATTTCCAATGTGGCACGTAGCGCCGTCCTGTTGAAACCACATGTCGTTGGTGTCCATATCATCCAATTCAGGCCAAAAGAAGTTGGTAATCATCGACCTATAGCGCTCGCCGTTGACGGTTATAGACCGGCCAACGTCGTTCTCAAAGAAATATAGACCGATGACACCGCCAGCCCAAAATCCACACCAAACGATGACTTTTTCGGGATGCATTGAACGCTCTTGGATCTCATGTGGATTGGTATCGTTTGTTGACGTACCCATTCATCCAGAAATGGGCCTCATCGCTGAAGATGATTTTTCGATAAAAATTAGGGTCAGCTTCCAACTGCTCCAGAGCCCATTCAACGAACACATGTCGTTGTCTATGGTCGTTTACCTTCAGCTCCTGGATCAGTTGAATTTTGTACGGGTGCAGGTCCAAGTCACGACGCAAAATTCGCCAAGTTATGGTCTGCGAAAGGCCGCGTTCTTGTGTGCGACGTGAAATCGACTGCCTCGGATTCTCCTGCACACTCTCACGGACAGCAGCGATGTTTTCGGCAGAACTTGCGTTTCGTCGACGTACGGATGTTGGTTGATCGTTTACTGAACCAGTGGACTCAAATTTATCCACCACACTGCGAATAGTCCTCTCGGAAGGACGATTATGGCGACTGTAAAATGGGCGAAGCGCGCAGAACGTTGCCCGAACAGAACACCTGTTTTGGTAAAAGAATTTTATTATTTGCACATGTTGTTGAACACTATATCCGTTCATGGTGATTTGACGAAACAGACTGAATAAATGACAGCCAATTTGACAGATGTAGCTTTAACAGTATGGCCGCTATCAACTCTTTAGAAGTCGCTATTGGAAGACCCTTTACATACATATTTTCAATGCGCCTAGTGATGGCTAGATTTCTATACAATTCTTGTTTGCCTTATTGAAATTTGTTTTTCCTCTTTTAACTTTCAGGGCAACTTTTAACTAACAGGGCACTCAAAGGACAATCAGCTCGTTATAGGGATAGCAGACTCTGTTGCCCTATCATTCGTTCGTATACCCTAATCATGAGGATCTCAGCAAAATATTTCCTTGAGCAGTGTTAGAAACATTTTAAGCTTGTTCTGACACCTTGATTTTTTCAAGCTGATCATACCACCAGCAAACCTTATACTGACACATACCATACACACACCTCACTGAGCTGGTATGCTGATTTATCTACAACCCCTGTAGACTCAATAAGTCTAACAATCGTCTGGCATCGATTCCATTTTGAATATTCTCTTACCAGCCCAGTCTCAATCGAATTTTGTTCTTTTGCCTTAAATATCCTTTATGATACACACACACATAATATTTAATATATGTTTATGTATATACATAATGAATACATTCTTAACTTTATTTTTTACTATGTAGGTGGAGTTGGAAAACTGGGTAAATAGCATTCACAGTGCCTGCGCTGCAGCATTCGCTCGACATCGAGGTAAAACTGGTACACTGCATCTATTACAAGAAGAAATTTTCCGCTTGGAAAAGGCCATTGAATCGGTAAGTCCTTGTTTAAATATAATTTGTTTTAAAAATTCTGATCTGGGGCGTATACTTAATTATTTTTATTTATTTATTCCTTGCATATACTATGTATAAAATTGTTTGTAGTTATGGTAACTATGATAAGTTTTTCGTTTAGAGGATGTTAAATTTCTTTTAATTTAAGTCTGCTTTGGTAAGTATTAAAATATTCATAGGGCTTAGAAAATATCACATACGCAAGGAGGTTTTGTTCGAAATTTTCTGTTTCAGATACTCATTCATTTTTAAAAGAAAATCCACTCAATTATTGAATTCTTTTATAACAATTGTTTGTCTTTTCCTAAGTGTCCTTTGACTTGCTTTTCTTTTCTTTTAAACACACATGTGTATGTGCGCCAAGTTATTTTTAACTTAACTTAAGGAGCTCGAGATGAAATTGAGGCCAACAAGCGATCTTTGGTCAGATGTATTGTCGTTGAAATTTTGGAATATTCATTGTCTAGACGCACATTTCAAATGCACATGTAAAAGAATGGATAAGTTTAAAGGACTTGAAACATTCTAAGTATTCCATAGTTTACAATAACGCCTGTTGACGAAAATTCGTTGAAGCGCATACCCATGGGATGTCTGTTAAAATTGTACCCAAATTGCACGTAGAGCCGTGTGTTTTACAGCGTCATGCCAAGAGAATAAACGACAGCTTGAAGTCAATGAAAAGGTGATGGATCTCGACTTGAAATATATTGGTGTAAATATTTGGTCTATCGTCAACTTGCCGGGCCGAAAGTCCAAGGGCTCTTTTAAGCGAAATTTACTAGGGATGCGCATCAATAGTTGGTACAACACATGAGATCTCATCTGAGTGCTTGAAACATTTCACAGTATTTTTCTACTGCGATGAACGATGGTGCTTCTCATTTTTCTCCTAAATTAAGCCTTCTTTAGGCTTTTCCAATAATGACGGGTAGATCTTAAAATTTAATAAAACAAGTTGTGTGTTAGATATCAACGCATTTTTTCTTTATTTGAAAGGCCTCTCAATGACATTGTGTGTGGAATATGACATCGTTCAAATGGCCGCCGCAACTTCGTTGGATGGTGCGCCTTCGAAAGGTCCATCCATAAGAAAAAGTCTAACGGGGTCAAATCGCACGATCTCGGTGGCCAGTTCACCTCTTCTCTGCATGAGATAACCATGCCCTCAAATCGCTTGTGCAAAATATCCATTGTGGCATCAGCTGCGTGGCACGTAATGCCATCCTGTCGGAACATCATGTCGTTCACATGCATATCATTTAATTCGGGCCAAAAGAAACGGAAAGAAACGGACCGATGATGCCGTCGGCCCACAATCCAAACCTAACAGTGACTTTATGCGGATGCATTGCCACTTGGTGGACCTCATGTGGATTCGCATCGTCCCAAATCCAGCCATTTTGTTTTTTGACGTACCTGATAGGCCTCGTCGCTGAAGATGATTTTTTTGCTTAAATCGGCGTCCGTTTCCAACTGCTCCAGAACCCAGTCAGCGAAGTTGTAACTTGCCATGGTGATTTGTCTGAAAAATCAGGAAAACTAACAACATATAAAACAACATGGCCGCCATGAACTGTCAAAATCTACTCATCCCTAGTGGAAAACTCTTTATAATATCTTAGTAAACATACAACATCCTTGCATCCTGTGGTCTGTCATTCCTACAACCAATCTTTGCGTCACAAGTGAAAAACATCTAATTATTAGCATTTATCGAAAGCCATGAAGCATTTTTGAAGACACATTTAATGCTCTCTGCCACCGTTCAGAACATATTCTTTCAACTTAATTTTTCCAGCCCACACTTGTTAGAATAAGAAGAGCGCCTTGGACTGGTCTTTTCATTGCAAAGTTTTCTTTATGTATTTACTCTTGTCCTTATAGATTTTAGTAATTCCCACGGTTCATGTGTTACCCTAGCAAAACTTGTTATACGCTTAGTACCCACAATCCCGAAAAATTTATATTCGTGGTAAACATTTCATATGTTATTTTTTTTTCTGTCACAAGTGAACATTATTTTTAGAAAGTTATAGTTCACAACCAGCACCGAGTTGTAAACACATTACATATCCCCATATCATGTGCGCTTTAAGGATAAGCGCTTATTGTATGTAACAAGCATTGTTTGCCTACAATATTGTGCCGGAAAAGTGACAGTTTTATGGTTGACATTTTATAGGCAAACAAATCGGTCATTTCGCTGGTGGTGTGCTCCAATGACAAAGTTATAGTTTCCAGAAAGCCCTTATAAATGGGAAAAAAGTTTCATTTTTATAGCATAACCGTCACTTGTAATGATTAAAATGAAATGTATACTAACCATCCCGGCAGTGGAAGGAAACACATAAATAATTCGGGTGTTTTTCTTTTAAACCCTATTAATCCTATTAAGAAAGCAAAACAATATTTGTGACAGCCGAGATCCCCTCTTTTCGAAGAAGGCGAAAACAAAAAGTCTTAGCACTCTCTCATCGCGAATGCTTTTGTAATAATATAAATGAGCGTGTTGAAAATTTATTTGTTTGATATTTGTAGGGAAAGGATAATGATTTGGAAAAGGGATCCATGGAGAAGAAATTTTTTTCCTTTAGTTTGTAAATTTTTAATATTTATCTTTTTTTGGTATCGTCTATAGACCAGTGGTTGTTAAGCACATTTGCTTTAGATGACAGGAATGATAACATTTAATTTAGTATTAGTGGACCATAAAACACGAACTTATTATTGGTCGACGATGTCAATCACGATTTGGCTGACATTTCATCATATCGTCAATTCTCTCGGACTTTAACTAAAAGCAAATTGGTATGTGACCTGAAAACAAAGATGGGGATGATCACAATTTGGCAAAATGCGAAAGACAAGCATTCATTGAGACCATTTTAATCGATTATATCGAAATCGCTGGTTCAATTTTTAAATAACGTAGCAGTGTGTTTAAAAACAGACGCACAATCTTTGTCCAGATAACCCATTGCATTTTTTAAGCAGTTACTTCCTAATCTTAGTAAAATTTTACCTATCCTATCCATTAGCATCCAAGGTCAACTCAAAACTGTACAGCTTTTGGTAGCCTAGGCAGAAGTGGCAGACAGTATGTACCACTGTCCCCACGTGATCACTGGTAATTGCTCAAGCACTCGTCTATCAACTCTAAACAGAGGAGCAGAACCGACCTTTGTTGACTCAATGCGAAGCGAGTTGATAGATGAGTACGTCAACAGAGGCCGTTTCTCTGCAGTTATCGTTGATACTGTCCCACAGAGTGCTATGGCCAAACAAAACTGTGGAAAGACAAAAATCTATGACGAAAGTTAGCTTTACATCCGCAATGACGCCAAGGTACTTTCATCCTGCTTGCAATCCACACTGCAATCTCCGAAATTTCAGTTATAGTGTCAGGACTACCTCCACGATTGCTGCTATGTATGTCATCTCCGAATACAGTTTTATTGACCTGGGGTTCGCCTTAGGGTGTCATTTAAGGCAATAACAAAAATATAAAGACGAGCATGCATAGGCACAACCAGCGCGATGAGAACAACAACGACCAACAACGACAGCAGGATTGACAACAATTCTCAACGTGCTACCGCTGAACCTGTACATGCAGAAGTCTGCTGTTGAGGTGCATTGAGGATAAGCCAATCGCAAATTTGGAACTCAAATCTCTAAGGGTATGTACGGATTCTAAAAAAGCTCATAGGTTAAAACGTAAACAGTTCGAAAAACCATTCTCTTGCACTTTTCTAAGCAGAGAAGAATGGAAAACCAATAAACCAACGAAAATATGGATGTAGAATCAGGTGCCGGTATAGTCTTTGAACTAAACATACACAACTCAATCATACTCCCTGATCACAGCAGTGTCTTTGAAGCGGAGGTCCTTGCAGTGACAGAGGCAGCCAGTTTGTATCAATGATGGCAGTACCACGAGATGGTATCACAATTTTTATTGACAGCCAGGTGGCCATTAAAGCCATTCTGCTACTAAAATAAAATCCAAGCTAGTCCGAAGCTGTCGCGAAGAGCTTAAGGTGGTTCTTGGCTCGCAGCACAATATTACTGTCTGCTGAATCCTTGGTCACAAGGAGTTAAAATAGCTGACTAACTTGCAAGAAAAGGGTCTGCAATGAACCACAATCGAGTGCATCAATGGATTAAGCCCCCACTCTGTAAGTATAAGAGAGCGAGTTGGTCTAGGTCTTTATGTTTTCCATCTGAATTGATAACTAGAGTCTCTGGCTTCCGTGGGAGGAGAAAATTACCCATATGCATCTACACAAGCTGTTGGGCTCATTTAAGCTTTTTAACTGTAGTGATGTCGTTGGTTTTTGTTTTCAAAACAGTTGCATATGCTATAGTACCCATCTGACGACAAATCCAAAGTGCGCGATTGTGCCTTTTGTTTGTTCAGTCAAGACAACTTACTTTTTAGGATTACCCCAAGAACCTTGCTTCTGACACAAAATTGGATAGTCTCGTCATAGATAAAAGGCCGAATAAAAAGTTTTAAATTTCTTCTTCTGGTTAAAGCTACACAAGTTGTCTTTTTGTTTTGGGTTTACAGAGAGGCCGTAGTGCCCCTTTCCATACCATTCAGCATGGACATTGTTCACTTGCTTGTCATCAGTGAATGCCCCTTAAAGGCAACGCAAGATGACCAGACACATTTCCTTTCTGCTGAAAGAAGTTTCAACTACGGTTAGTTAGTGTATTCGAAAGGCTTCACGAATACCAATGATTACCAATGAATTTTCGGCATACATTTTTTTTTTTGGAAATGCAAACCAATAGCATCTAAAACCTTCTGAGGGATGGCTGGCTCTCTTGCGTTTTTCCTAACCTTTCTTTGGTCAGAACTTTGATACGATTGATGGCCGTGCTTAAGGTTTTAACGCAACCCTGTGAGCCACACCCTTCTCAATCGGCTACTGAATCAAAGTCCTTAAATAATTTTTTAGTCATAAAACAAACAATGCCCATTTAAAAATGTCTCGTCGTAAGAAGAACAGCTAGGAACACTAACGTCGAAGCAAGTACAAACGGCAATGGCTAATTATAATTTTTTAATTAAACACTCAAACACACTTTCCAGTTGCATCTCCTCATTACTTCGCCCGCTTTTTGCAAGGGTGAATGGCAGGAAGAATAAAGCAGCTAAATTAACGTTTTTTTGTTTTTCATTTTTTAAGAATGATGACGGCTCATGGAGGAGAGTTAAGGCAAAAGCTATCATTTTTCCACCAAAGCGCTGAGAGTAAACTAAAGTTTCTCTGTTGATCGTTTGGCAAAAATTAATTACCATTCCTCTGACAGTGATGTGGGGGAGGATGGAAAAATTATTACCTCGTGCTCGGCAACATGTATATATCGCGAGAGTGACGTGACGGCACAACGCTAGGGAAGGCTGATAAAATGACGCTGCGCCCATAAAAAAAGCAGAGGACATAAAAAAAAATAACAAAAGCATCATTTCCCTCGGAAAGAGAGCGATAACACACAACTAGTGGATGTGGTGGTGACGCGAGACACAGTTCATTGCCATCGAGGACGGATTTTTGAACTCCACTTAAAGGTTGGGGCGCAGTCTTAAAAATTAAACAGCTTAATTATAAGTCGTTTTGTGGGCTTAGTATTATTTATTACACCGAGCGTAATGGGTGCTTTGATGTCCTCATCACTTGACGATGATAACGGCTTCTAATTGTCAGCGGAGACAGAAATCAGTTTCCTGGAAAACAGGGTTAAATTAAACTTCCAACTGTGCCCTACATAGTTGCGATTTTTTTTTTAATGCTCCGAGACAAAGGCTGGTATCCGAACTCACTCACGTACACCTTGGGGGTGTTTTTCTCTTTTATTCAAAATTAAAACAGAGTCACAGTGGGAAAGGACAAAGGCTGAAGCACAAAAAACGGACAGTATTGTCCAGTTTTAGCCGTAAAATTGAATTTCGCGTCCTCGATCGTATATAGCCTGCGCCATTGTTATCTTTGAAAAATAGAAAGGTCCGTCCGGCATGTGTCATCGCACACACAAAAATCCCTGTCGAAAGTACAATTACTGACTGCAGGTAACCTGGAACTCGAATTCCTGAATTCCTACTATTGTTTGGGTAAGAATGTATGTACATATGTACGTATAATGATATCATACATCAACTTACAGTTAAAGTGAGTAACCTGCGTGGTGCAGGAAAAACTAAACGTGTACATCTGCAGACTTCCGGTTGATTTTTTAATCATTTCCGTACGGCCGCTTCGTCCTTTTTTTGTTTTTCATTTATTTTTGTGTGTTTGGCAAACGACAACCTTTACCAGTTGGTTACTCGCAAGAGTGTGCTGCGAACATGGTTGTAAACCTTTCTCGAGGGTCAAGCACAAACGGGCGAAAGATAAATGTATGTATACCTTTTCTCGGCTTCCGCATGGTCATTAAATATATGACACAGTATGTTTGCTTTCCGAAGGACTCTTTGGAGAGGACTCAGCAGCAGTAGCAGCAGCTTGCTTTCAGAAGGAAAAATCCAAATTAATGGGACACATAGGACAAAGCTTTCTCAGAAAAATATGCTTCCTCTTCCAGTAGAAAATTTACTTTTGTATCCTGCTGCCTAGGGTATATGAATTTAATTCCTTACTTTATAACATAAGGAAGTAATGGAGATAGACCGCTGAAATATGTTGAAATGATTAATGATATGCGTCCGCGAGAACGTAACAGGTTTTCTGGTAATCCAGTTTAAGTGCTGTATAGCTCGAATTTTTTTCAATCCACACAAAGGGAGAGACGCAGGAGCCAACCGGGCATATGCCAACGAAATTCAAGCTATAAGGGTTCTTTCAAAAGTCTGGTATGTGAGTTTGTTGGTTATACCTGCGCTTCAATCCACAAAACAACTTTCTCCAATTAAGATTTTGAGGAAAATTCAAGCCAGAACCAGATAGCAATCTTCTCTATATTATGACCCCAAGGTTTCAAGACCCCCTGCAATATGCAGCAATATTCAGACAATTTATGACAAAAAAGAAAGCTGCTCTTAATTGTGGTTTTATAAAATCCAACCGCTGTGCCATAAAACAGAGCTGGGACGCTCCTATTCTCATCCTAGACAAACAGGCGAATTCAGTGGAAGAGACTCTGCCTGGGTTGTTTCTACTAATGTTTTTATAGATATGGCGCTGGGTTAGTATTGATCTCTAGACTCTCCAGACTTAAGTCTGCATTGGTATAGCACTTATCAAAGATGACCGTTGAACAACCTTTATTTACTTCGAAAATATATAATCTGCAAGGATTTATGGTTGTCCACAAACAATTCAACAGAAAAATAGGGTAGCACCAAAGGTGGATAGATGGTCGTTCTTGCCTTATGTTTTTTAAAAGCAAATTACTGCTGCATGATAGTAGGACGTGTCAGTCCGAAAGAAAATAAATAAAACAAAGAGATATGGATGATGATGACTACGAAAGAGAGAAGGAAAGAAGGGTTGTAAATAGAAATGGTTAAGCGGTTACTGTTGGTTGGTTGGGTGGTTGTAGGTGTCAGTAAAGTTCGTGTGCGTATGTCCGCACTAAGCCGTAATGACAGTTTGATTGACTGTTATTGAAGAAGGGATAAACATAATGAAACCGATGCCGGAATTTTATGTTCGTGAAGTTATTTAAGCGAATGATAGCAAATAAAGAAATGGAGAGAAGATAAACTTTGTCAACGACCGCAGTATTTTCTTTAATATTTGAACGGTGGATGTCAGGATAGATGAGTTTTGATTGAATGTGCTAAAGCCAACTTTGGAAAATGAAATTAATTGGACTTGAGTACTAAAATGATCAATCTTGTATGGATTGTGAAAAGTTTTTATATTATTATCGGTCTGTTTGAGTATTTCTCTCCGTATCCACTTGGATTTCGGATTACGAGCACAGGCAGCTTGACCATAGGTCTCCAGAAAAAAATTGGTCTATCACTACATTTCGTGCACTTCACGAAATTTAGCATCAATGCTATGGAAATGTAATCATTTTGTCAAATAACTGCACTGGTATGGTACATGTCTACTAAAAATATTTAGAGCATCATAGGAATAATTCTTTATAATGCTGCAGACGCGGTGCCTCTTAGTTTCATTAAAGAGCCTTTCGACGTTCATTAGTATATACTGGACAACAATCATGAACAGAATAATTCAGGAGACCATTAGATATTACTTTGATTTTTGCCCAGCGACTCCTGTCATATTTTCTGCGGTTCGCTCGATGGCGTGCCTTCTTTGCCAGTTCGTCGGCCTTTTTCACTTCGCTGCAAGCAGTTTGAGTGTATTTTTACATTGTTAGACCAGAGGCGACTATCTGGAAAGATTTCTATTTTATGCATTTCAAGAACCCCTTAACCTTAAAATGGCAAGCACTTCCGATTGAAAAATTGTGAGGCAATAATCAATATGAACCCTCTTAAGGATTAGTCAGAGTAAATCTCGAGCCATCTTAAACATCCTTACATGTCATTTTGCTATTGGCACCTATGCGGAGCGGCAAAACGACTACTGCAAAAGGGATAAACATATTAAAAGATGAAGTCAAATCCATTTGGCACCTACTTCGTAAACGTCTCGCTCTAGCTTCTCAATTTAATATTCCTAAAATTGTTAAAGAAACAAAATTGTTGGTTGTTTTACATACAATTTCGGAAACTTTTTTAAACTATCAACAACTTAGGAATATTAAGTTGAGAAGCTTCTTAAGGTTCGTTCAGGTTCCCAGAGGTAATATATTATGGACACAATGGATCCAACAAGTGATCTATGCGAGTTAATCACATATGTATAAACATACCATATATCCTAGGGTATGTATACACCTACCTATCTATCAGTATTTACTCTTGGCCTTTTCTGACTCAATTGACCTTTTGCGAAACCGTTGAAGAAAAGACCTAAGAGAGCTCTTATTGATTATATTATGCATTTGCAGTAAAAGCATGTCATGCTGTCCAGAGCTGCCAGCAGGTAGTGACCTTATCTCCAACCAACCCTATTCTAAATAATTCATCTGACATCTCGTTGCCGATGATACTTCTACGACTATTAAAGTTATTCGGCTGTTTAGGTGCTTTTTCCTCACATTAAAAGTGGTTGGAATTGAATATCAAACCATTCTTCTTGTCCTGACATGCAGGAACTATTAAAGTAACTAAAAGAAATCAAGGCGGTGGAGGAATTGTCTAAACTATTCTTGTTTGAACGGTGATGTGCAATTCTTACTCACAGAACATAACGTGCAATAGCTTAAACGCTCACTCTACGGAACCACCATTACGTATTACTTTGTTAGGTGGGTTTTCCGTTTTACTCTTTTAGTACTTTTCTTAAACAATTCGACAGCCCTGGATAAACGGGTCGATCCTAAGCCAACCGTCTCCAGTTGGGTACGCCGAGTTGATCGAATGCCGCACGCCTATGAAGCTGAAGTCGTAATTTACTGTGCAATCACTAAGTATTTATCCGTTCTACGCTGCCACATTCTATGTGCTGAATTCCTTAACAGATCCAATAGTCTCGTGGATCCTTTGATTCCAGCCATTCCTTAACAGATCCAATAGTCTCGTTAGCAGTCAATTGCAGTTCATGAAGGCCAATCGGCCAATCCTATGATTTCTGCTCCAACAGGGATAGGGAGATAAATGTAACCTAAGCTGAATCAGAAATTCAATGTTGTCTAACATATCAGTATAACAATAATAGCTAAAGGACACTTTCAATTTGGATCATCTCATCATTTTTACAGTTATTCGACCATCTCCATTTTGAAGATAACTTAACTAGGGACCACATCAGTAGTTTGATAATTTCAGATCTATTAGTTCAGAGGTACAACTTAAGAATCTCAAGATCCTGTGGAATTAGTTCTTACTACGTCTATTCTCTGACAAATTTCATCAGTTAGTTTCTAAGGTAAACATTTTCCTGTAGCTACAGTAATATCTGATTTCAAAAACACCAGATAAAATTCACTTAATTAAAGCTCACTGTATGTACCATTTCACACTCACAAAGGACGACCCACTGAAAGAATAAAATTTAAACCTCCAGTAGGGAGCCATTTAATTGATAAATGATATCGGAACGGTATAATAACTAAACGAAAATCGATTAAATATCCGATTAGAGAAAAGGATTTCATGTCCTTTTGTCATTATATGTAATTGGTTTCAATAATGTCCTATTTCTTACTTATCCCGATATCATCAAGACCAGTCCTTTACAAACGAATTTCCTCCAAACTTCTTCCTCCGGTACATGACTGTTATTTCGTTTCAAGGCAAAATTATAGACGAATCCAGGAATAAAAAAGGAGATCATCTACCTCATAGTTCGTACAGCAGGCGACTAACGGAAAGACAATTACTTTAATATCTCTGCGGGTACAAATCCTCGTCCTCGCGTATTTATAGACAAAGCCATTGAGGGAGGTAGACGACAGAAAAGACAGCAACTACTGTCTTCATTTCCTTTCAAAAGGAAGTAATTAAGGCTCGAAAAAAACATCGGGAAAATAAGAAAAAAAAAAGTGGAAATGCATTTCAGGGAAGATTGTTGGCTTTCTCCTAACAAGTTGGCGAAGGGAATGATTGAAAGCAAACAAAAAGTAAACTTCAGGAATTTATTTCTATTCCTTCCGCTCCGTAAGTTATCCTTCTCTCCTCTGCTTTCCTTTTTATAGTTATGATATTGAATATAATTTAAGAAAATGTTTTCTTATAGTTTCACGTCCAACCTTTGCCTTTGCGTTGCTTTTGAAGGGATCAGCCGGAATCCCCCGTTGAATGCCACAAGTTCTAGTCCTGCATAATAGAGTCTCTCTCTTACTTACTTTGCATAAGACCTATAAATAAATAAAGGTCTGCAAACGCTAACCAGATTTCAATTTTCCTCTCTTTTTTTTTTTTTGCGAATTCTGGTGCTTAACCCTTTTATGTCCTCATAAAAACGGAAAACAAACAGCACGTGAACGATGTGTGCAGCATTTGGTATTGGAATACGATGCGAACCATCTTGCAGACAAAAGAAGACCCGATAATGTTTCCTTACAAAAGAAAGGAATAAAATTTCGCATTTGCTGCTATCTCACACTTGTGACATTTGGTCCTCGAATCGATCATCATGTATTTATTGTTTTTTTGTTATTTTTCCTTCCCTTTATGGAGGTCAGTGAAAATGATTGTGTCCTTGTCCCTGGTAACAGATGTGATTCAGCCATGATCTGGTTTGTGTTCTATTTATATCAGTCTCTGTTTAAAATTTGAAGCAATCAATTTAAATTCCACTCAAAGTTGTTTTGCCCGCCGCTCCTTTTACTAATTAGCTTTTGTTTCGGACGATGTCCCTTTAATTGCACAACAACAATTGACTTGCTTAAGGGGTAGAAGCTGTCCTAATTAATCCAAAATGTTAATCCCCATCAAAAAGGGAAGAAGAACTTTTACAAAAAGCATTTTTCGCACCAGGAAAGGGACATAAATAATTTTTGCACAACGAAGGGGGCAAGGACGAGCTGAGCAGACACAATACCAAACTTGTCCCAAAAGTTTATAAAAAGAATGAGTGGTGAAACGAAAGAAAAAAAACAGACAACAAAATTCCAAATGGAAAGGGGGAAGCGCTCGGAGGGTTTCCCCCTCCGCAAGTCATGAATTGCATAAAATATTCGAGGATATTAAAAAGGACAATTGTACACGCATTTTAAGTGGCGGTTGCTACCACTGCTTGACATCCCATTCCCTTGCGAAATTTTATCATTGTCCTTCTTTTATTTTGAGCGCGAGCTGTATCCAGTAGTGGTGTACGCGATATTCTGCGTAGTGCAGTTAAAATTCAGATGAAAACTGAATTTAGTACCATAGTCGACGTCGTCTGGGAGTTTATATTTATTTGCTAAGAAACGGGGACAAGGATTGTAATGCGGTTAGCCATCGTGTCACAAGATAAAACTCGCGTTGCAATTAATTTTAATTAAAAGCAATGTTTACAGAGATAAAAATTAAGGCAGACTTGCTGGTTTGGGGTGGTAGCTGGGGCAACAACTTTTTTTTTTTTTGCATTTGTTATGGAAACACCATGAGGATATGGTCCTGATATTATGTTAAATTAGAATGCGAGATGCGGGAAATGTTCTATTAATAACGGTGTTGTGTTTTTAAACGTTATAATTCAAAATGAATTTTATTTGTATTTAGACGTGTTGCAGAAGTAATTCTTTGTGCATAGGGTTCAGTGTAATGGCAGTTGAAGGTGGAAGGAGGTTAGGTAATATTAAAAGGAATTTACCTCATAAACAAAGGTTCAGTTTCCTATTTTAATCCACATACTAAGAATGTGCTCTGTAAAGCACTAGATTTTCTTGCAGAAATTGACGATTTACGTATAACACTGTTACTGCAGTTACTGGTCAGAAGGTCTTAGTGATTGAAACTAACTGTACTTTTTTCATATATAGTTCCCGAATTCGTAACTTAGCGACTGACAAGCACAGGTCTTTTAGCCAGATGTAAAAAAATTTCCTTATTAGTTTTGCCTTCATTTTACGACAAAAGGACATAAAAGTTCCCCAGCCCTGTTACTTACAAAAGAAACACTATTCTGCCTACATTAAACTTGAAAATATTTGTCTTTTAAAAGCCCTACATAACTTAAAGCCAAACAAATATTTCAATTTTATTTGGGAAATTTTAAACGATACAGAAGAAGAAAAAATGAAAGGAAACTACACTCCGTCTATCAGTATCGCATAAAGGACTTCCTTCCAATCGTGTACCATTTACTAAAAGAAATGCCATCAAGGTATCAACAGTAAAACATTAAAACTGTGTGCGTTCCTACGGTAACTGCAATTTCTCCCTGCGGGATGTGTTCTCTTAGAAGGAAGTTTCCTTTCATGATTTTCTAATTTAATATTTTAATTAAAATGATAGGAAAAACTGTATTTTCCTCCGTTTTGCCGCTGCTGCCAACTGCAAAAGATTCATGCTTCTCTAAGAGAGAGACTTTTCCCCTGGTTTTAGGTCTCCATTCATTCATCAGCGTCTTTCGCTTTTGACGTTTCACCGTGTTTTTCTATTTTGGTTTTTTTTTTTTTTTTTTTTAATTAAAATTCATGGCGCACAGTTGTGGTGGTGCAACCGAGATTAGAAGAAAAACCTAATTAACATCCTTTCTTGCGACATATGTTCCATTTATGTAGGTTTCTTATTTTACTTTTTTCATTGAATACAAACTGAGGGGAGGGGGAGACGTTTTTGGGACTTCTTACATGGTGAATAGGACAGGAGTGGAGTTCTTAAAGTGTGAAGGTTCCACTTTTAAAGGTGTAGGAAAGTCGCCTTGACGACTACGGGAAATAGTTGAGGGTTGCGATTCAATGACATTCAGGACGAGCTTCAGTAAAACTTTAAAATATATAAGTGGTTGGCATACGTTTTTTTCTGGTGCTTTTTCAATTTTCATTGAAGTGCCACTCAAACGCAACGTTGACACTTAATGCCTAGAAGCAGCGCCCATCATTCTCCCTTGAATTCAATTTGCCAAAACAGTGACAGACAGTTAAAGGCAACAACAGGCGGATGAGAACCATCAGAGCGTATGTATGTATGTATGATGTACAAATAAACGATGGAAATCCGCAAATGCAACAAGGATATCATTTTTTTGCTAGAGGTTACCGACTTTCATAAAATTTGCATAAGTCCCATGTGTATCCTTCGATATAATCACATTTTGGCACGATAACAATGTTTTTCAGTGTAATATTACCATCCTTGGGACGTGGCTCCAACATGAAGCCTAATTCTCAAGTTTCACCATTCAACACTTGGTCCTACCGGAAACTTAATCAGTTCCAGAGAGTTGAAGAAAATTAACACCAGTCCCACCCAAAAATTACCCAATTAACTTATGATCCAATCACACATCCTTCCTTACAGGGTTTTTTTCTTCTTCTTTTTTTTTTTTGAGAAACTTCCTTCCGAAGACACTTGTGTTCACGTCCCGACAGTGTAAGAGGACTAGGAGGATGTGGATCTGGCCTGGCCGCTTACCGCTATCAAAACGATAATAAAGTGTTACAAATTTAATTTGTCCTTAGCATGTTACTTGTGGCATACGAGATGAGCTTGCATGTAAGGACGACCAGTACACACATCCATCTGGTGCTGTGTGAATCCGGTTCAGGTTTATTTTCCAACGTAAACAGGAACAAAAAATCATCTTCTCTGTGGGACCTAAGGACAGAGAGCATATGTTTACTCTAGCTACTACATTCTAAGGGAATTTTGTGTGCGGACAAGGCTTGGCTCCTTCCTCTTCTTTGGGGGATAATGCAATAATATACGAGGCGAATAAATTTAATATTAAACAAGGCAAGATTGCTTTAATTTCCTGTTTCCTGTTGAGATGTTGCTGGGAAAGTGTTTTTATTTTGTGCATCCTGCCAGGACAAATTTTCTTGTTCTTAAGATGGAGATATTGTGTCGCATCACAATAGTGTTTGTGGGAAATAAATTATCGTTCCATGAATATTACACAGAAGATGCTTTTTTTTTTTTTCACTTTTGAAGGATGCATGGTGGCACTTTGCTCTGGTCCGATGTAGACATAGTCCCACGGCTGTAATGCAATTAGTTATTTATAGTCCTGTCTGATAAGGTTGGCAAAAATAGCTGATGTCGTTGAATTTACGTCATTAAATGGGGACCTGCGCTTGTCGGGTGTTCAACAAGTGCCAAACTTTTCTTAATTCCAATTTGTTTCGGTCCTTCGCTTTTGCGGTCCTAATTATGCGTTACACAAAGTAAAAGTTGCAAAGCAAGTGGATTTTCATCACGCTGAACTAAGTTGAGGAGCTTTTCTAACGGCATTTTGGGCTGCAAGGTGGATTTTCTATAATTACTTTATTTTTGAGGGCGTTAACCCAGAAAGTCCTCCGACAATTTCAATGGGACTCTCATTACTTGAAGCTTTAATATTCAAAAGTTATGGACGGGTTATAATAAGAAGAAGTCTCTGTCTCTGGTTAAACTTAGTCGGCGCGAAGCAAGGATAGTTTCCGGTATCATTACTGGGGACTGCCCCATTGGTACGCATGCGGAGCGCCTATTGCAGAAGATGTAGGGACGAGGAAGAAACCGAATCTGTCCGTCACCTGCTGGGTGAATATCCTGACCTATCCGGTAGAGGAATGAATACTTTTGGGAGTTACTTCTTTATGGAACTGGAAGACTTGCGTAACATCAAGCTGAGGGGCCTCCTGAGTGGTTTTAGATCAGCGGCTTCCTTTCTCCTTACAGCTTTCCGTGATGGAATTCTAAAACGGTTGGTCTACGTGAGCAGTGGCAAATGTCACAAGACACACAATTGTCTATCCTAACTTAATATTCGAACTGGAAATTCTCCAAGTCTGGCATAATGGGATGTTAACCGTCATTGGACTGTCACAACGTAAAGTTATCGACGTAATGTTATAGGACCAATGGAGATCTACTGCCTGAATTGATGACAAATTGGCTTAATATGGTGTGTGTGAGACAGAGCTGGATCAGATTTCCACGAATTTTCCTTAGTATCGTGTAAAATTTACACAAGTCGAGTTTAGCTACAAAGCTTAAGAGTAGATATCCGAAATTTTTCCTGATATATTTCATGTAAACCTGACCCTAAACAGATAAGCGTCTCCACTTTGCTCGATCGTTAGCTAGCTGTCTCCAGTTTCACATGCCAATCGTGGTCTTCCTTCACTGCGCCGTCCGTAGGCTGTAGATTCGAAGATTGTCCCGGCCAGAGGGCTGCTGCACGTCATAGCCATCTAAGTCATTGTATTTAGATTCATATGACTAAATTCGATGTCGCCATATACCGCATACAGGGTGTTGGTTGTATTTCTCCTCGACTTACGGTATTTTCAGATCATACACAAGATCAATCGGTGTACTTTTCTCTCCGAACAACAGAGGGCATTCATTCTTAACAAAAGCCTCTGCATCACACAGCACGACTGGGATTATCAGAGTCTTTTATAAACACTTCAGTTTTTTTTTTCGAGAAGCTGCCATTTTATCACAAAGAAAGAGCTCAACTGCTGTTCAATTGAAAACGTATACATCGTTAAAATTCACCCGCCTTAGGCCGCCTTGAAAGAGTCTATTCAATAGGAAGTTTGTGCACCTAACTTACGACTTATTTTATCAAAATAGCGACCGGCAATACTTCAACTTTGACTGGTCCGTGAGCTGCTAAATTCTAAGAAAGTGCTGTTTCGATAACGTAATGACTTATCGATGTAATGACACATCGACCATGTTGTTGCAATCAAACGAAACTAGGTCCCTCATATATTTCTCAACTTTGAAAATAACACAAATTCTACCTACCTTCTTGAATATAAAAAAAAAATCAAAAGAAAAAAACCCAAACAAAGAAATTTATACCAATTGACTTCTCGTTTGTAAAACATGATTCTCTCACCTTGCAATTTGCCCTCTCCGCAGGGACCTTCTTAAGACATGCAACCACAGAGTCCCTTTGAGGCAGGCATTCAAACGTATACATTCTTATGCATTTATGCAAACCACATTTGCATTTTAAAAACCATTTCAAGTTCCCTAGCCCTGCACTACATAATTTTCTTATAACGAAGAGAATGCCCCCGAGGTCCTGCAGATGTATTTGTTGCAGTTCATTATTGGCTGATGGAAACTTTGTAAACTTCTCTGACTCACCTTTTCGATCCTTTTCCATTCAGCTATCTTATTTTTATGAATCAAAAGTGATTCAGGATCTAATTGCGATGCTGCAGTTGTACATCATCTCAGACTGGGCCTCCCATTCCAGTTTCTCTGCCACTCATCGTGTTCAGTTTAGCAATTCCTTGGGGTTATTAAAACTTAACCTACCGGGCACGTAGCACTGAATAAATGGCACAAATGCCCGTTAGCTGGATATGAGCGATGGAAGAAAGTATGCCTTTGGAGAGGGGGTAACAGTGTAATCACTGATGGCATATGGATTTCGCGATAAGCTATGGCATGGTGTGGTGTAGTACTATATTTCAAATGAGGCTATTTGTATTCCTCTTGGGTGTCTAAGGAGTAAATTGACTTTTGACAAATATTTACTTAGTCAGACAAAAATTGAGCAGTCTTGCAAATTGATGGCGTATTATAATTTAATAGCACTGTTCTTAAACATTATCTTTTATCTAATTGTTGTCTTCAAGTCGTATTTTATGACTAAATATGTAGAGATATTTCCATTTTTATTTAATTTGTATTTGTCAGTTGTGTAGTTAAGTCAACAGTTAGGAAATGTTGAATTTAAATAAGAATCTCGTGCCAAATATAGTCGTGTTTGCTGGCAACTCAATCGTTCACTGAATGGATGTGGATTATAATAACGCGGGTTCAGTGAAGAGAAGTTGCCCTCTAAATCTATCATTACAAGCTCATCAGAAATGTCATGTCCCGAAATCAGTTCTGCAGTTTTTAACAATTTTTGGATCTACCAAAAGGATTATTCCAAGCCTTGACCCAAGCCAGTATGTCGCATACCGCTACAGAAGCTCCTATTTTTCCAAATGGCTGATACTAAGCATGACTTTGAAGTCATGTGGAGAATCGAGTCCAACGATCTATGCAGAAGCTGCGGAGATGAAGAAGAGGTAGAATCAATCCAACATCTGCTGTGCCACAGAACTGCTAAAACGACTTCTATACGCATTAGGATCTAGGTTCTTTGCAAGCATAGCAGAGGTAACAGACTTATAGTTAACGGGGCTACTCAGATTCTTCAAGAGTACGAAATGGTTCACAAAATAGCCAGTAATAGGATAGGTCCTTAGGCTGTCCCGGGCATCATACTGCTATTCCCAATAAAAGGGTACTCACAATGGACCTCCAGGTCTCCGAGTGAAAGGGATGAGACCTATCCATCACACACGCTTCGTAACCTAACCTAACCTAACCCAGCATGACTAAGTAAGCCCACACTAATTACGCCGTAGTTTCCTGAGCTCAGAGAACTACAATTCCTGTCAAGTTTAAATGAAGTCTCAACTCATAAGTGATGTAGACTGATATTTAACGCAATTGGCTATTTTACCTCTCAATTGTTGATTAAATAAATTCTGGCGTCAATAAATCCTTGTCCCCTTTAAGAATTTTCAATAGATAATATAAATAGGAAATAATCGCCGTGGCTCAGTGGTTAGTGCGTTGGGTTGCTATGCATGCTGCATGGGTTCAAGCCTCAGCCATTTGCACCGAATATTTTTCGCGGCACCACCTCTCATCTGGGATTGGCAGGCCTGCAGAAGTACAATTTGTCATGAAAAAGCTTCTCAATTCGCCATTCGGATTCGGCAAAAAATTGTACCCCTATTCTATACGCCTTGGCTTATCCCAAACTGTTGCGCCAGCTGGTTATTTATTTTTTCAATATCAATAAATAAAAAATAGTAAAGCATTTGTATCTATAACCACAATCGTAATTAAAAAAATACCAATTTGAACTTAAATCCCAAAGTTAAACCCGTAAAACGGATGCAACGTAAACTTGGTTTGATAGCTCTACGGAGTAAAGAAAAGAAAAAGTCCTTTAAATCTTGTTCACAATCTGTAACTGTATGTGTATCTAGAGCAAACTCTGCAATTTTTTTTTTCTAATACAACATACTTCACCCTCTGAAGTGCTCAAGAAAAAAAACTAAAAATATACACACCCTCACTATGTTGGACACACCCTAAAAATAAACTTACTTCTGAGTGAACAAAGTCTAAAAAAAAAAGTCACACAAGTGCAAAAGGATTTCTCACTTAGAGCCCAAGTCAAAGCGAATAATTTCACGAAAAAAAGTTTCAAAAAAGTAAAATTCTGATTTCAAAAGTATTTCCCTCATTAAGCACTTGAGCCATCACCTACATACATACATACATTCACTCATTCGGGCTTTCAAGCATCCATGCAAATAAGGATATGTGCTCATTGCTCATTTTTGCCGCTTTTTTTTTTTCACAAACTATTTCGCATCTAACAATTACATACCGCGGATGCGCACAAACAGTGCTTCAAAGTTTTTTTCTCTCACTTGTTTACACAGAAATAGAGGGTTTGAACCCAAGGTACCATTACGTGTGAACCGCCGCCACTTGGTGAGGATATTTTGCTCCACGTTCCGAGTAATTTTTTTGTTTTTTTTTTTTTTTTTTGAAAAGAGGATAAATGCACCAAAGATGATACACATTTCACATTTGGTTTGGCAGAAGCCTTAGTCAAATGCATTAAAGCTGCATAGATGTGGGATCCCTAGGCACACCTACTCATACCGGTCGTACCCTCATTTGTAATTTGCAAAACACCCCATGTGTGAGAATGTGAAACAATAACCCAACGTAGCCTGGAAAAAAAAAACACGCACAAAGGAGTGAGGAAACACATTTTTACTTCGTCCGTTCCTGTACTTATTTTTTTGTAAGGATAATAATTTCTGAAGCATTCCTATATACGTATATTCCTATATATTTTTGTTGCACTGGACTTAAGTATGTCATCTATTGTTGATGGTGCAAGGAAGATGATCAACAACAATAATCAAGTGAAACTTTATTTCTTTTCAGGATCATAAACTTAAGCATATGGCAGAGTTACAGCAAAGTGTTGTAACAGATCAGGACACACGTCATCAGATTCAGACACAAATCCTTCAATGGGAAGAGAACCTGGAGCGTCTGCATTGCGAACAGTTTCGATTGCGTTGCTATATGGCATCGTTGCAGAGCGGTGAATTGCCCAATCCAAAAGTGAGTATCTGGAATGTGGTTTGCTAAATTTTATTTCTTTGACATATCTTAGCATTAAAAAGATGTCTTAAATATCAGTTGTTTTATTTTTTAACTATAATTGTCCTTTGATGTGCCTGAAATTAAAAGAACTTGGGAAAGCTTTTCTAAGCTGTTAAGCCTGACAGGATATTAAAACACGTTTTAGTCAGTATCAAAGCCTCGATCTTTCCTGTCATGGCTGGTTGGCTGGTTTTTTACTCAGACCTCAAGCAGGTCCATCGTACCCCTAAAAAGTATACTCATGGGAGTCAAACCAAAGGGTAGAGCTGGCTAATCTAAAAACCACCCATTTCCTCTGGCCATGATTTCTATCTATCTATTTTCCTGTAAAGAGTGCTAATGGGTGGCTTTGCAACCGGAAAGGTGGTTGTTCTGCACCCTTCCTGACAAGTTTGTCCGCCCTCTCATTACCTGCTATATCTTTGTGGCTTGGTACCCAGCATACTGAAGCGGTCAGTCGACTGTGACCAGACCATTACTTTGTCGGAAGACATATTTAGCTGACACCTTATAGGACAATACTTTCACGGTTTGACAACCTTTTTGACGAATTATTTTCACCATTACTTACTTACTTCTGTTGAACATTGTACAATTATACGTATAACAATTATAATATTGTTTTTATTGAGTTTATTAATGTATCCGAATTTTTGTCATTGGTCATATGATTCCAGTGTATCCAATGAGAGATGTTCCATTCCAGTAGCCATTATACCTCAAGTCATTTAGTCCTTCTTTAACTCTTGATTTTAAGAGAGCTCAGAGTCGAAACTACCTTAAAGATACAGATTGTATATCGGTGAAAATTGACGTGGTGTTAACTGTATGTATATCATGTACGGCAATAATAATAATGTATGCCATCGACTAGTTATATAAAGTCACATTTCTTTATTTCTTAAATTATCCTCCAGAAGTAATAAAAGGAAACATCCTGCTAACGAGCATTACAGCCTAATAAATCATAGCCTTCACTGATACTCTCCATTTTCCTAATCAAATTTCAATTAGCATTTGATGACAATTTCGAAATGCTTTCTATTTTATAATGAAAGTTATTGGGAAGTTTTTGTGGTTTAGCAACCTCAAACCATACTCTTTTCTTCACTGTTAAATATTATAAAAGAATTTCTATTAAATCCTTTTCATGTTTATATGCAAACGATGGAAAATTCATTGACATATGTATGTACATAACTAAATTAATTCGATCCTCTGACCAAACTAAATTTCATACCTTGGGTATCACCCGTACATAAGAATGTTACGTAACAGTCTAAAATGATGCCGTCTTCCTTCCCTGTGGTTAATATTATCATTGTTGTGCGACAGCTCAGGATAGGCCAAGAACTAGCTTCTCGCAATCATTAATGGGGCTTAAACCTACGGTGCTCACGCAGCATTCCAACGCACTAACCACTAGATAATAAGGAAATTCTCAAACTAACCACGTCAGAGTTAAGAATTGCCACTTTGGGAAGCATGCCATGAGATTGGAACTGAGGAATATGAAATTGTGATGATATGTAATATGTCAGATATCATAATTCGTATTTATTACACATTATTATGACCAGACTATGTAGTTTCTTAAACCTTTCTCTCCACGGACGTTCTTTGACTTCCTTTTTAACTTTATATAAAACGTCCAGAAATTTAGTTTAAGAAAACGATCACTAGCTCTGTATATTCTGAGTCGGCTTATTTGTTCTTAAAAAAAGCCAATGAACTGAAAATGTCAGCAAAAAACACACAATTATGTTAGTGTCGCTGAACTTCCAAATGCCATCTGTTCTAGGAAAACTTCGTACACTAAGGCATAACACGTGGCAACTAAGTGGATAACATCCTCTTAGCAGATATTTTTATAATCGGCTTTCAACAACCTGGATTCCAGGAAATTCCCATAAAAGCTCGATGCTTACATGTGTTGAAATTTATTGATATTCCTGGAATATGTCGTTTCCGTAAGTTGAAACTGAATTCTGATAAATTTAATATTTGCCCTGTTCCATATTCATATTTTGAATGGCCAGCTGCATCTGCATTTTCTTTTCCCCTGTCGCAACTAACTATCTGACGACGCCTCACCAGCAAATGAGGACTCTTCTCTTCCAGAGACGATCAGTTTCAGCGTGAAAAAACGTTAACATCCCTCAAGCCATAAATCGTAAATGTTTGTTTCACTCCTTTCGTTCAAAAAGACAGATGGAGTATCACGTTCCATCCGTGTGTGATGAGGGCTGTCCTCTTAATATGTGAGTTATACATGCCAGAGTAAATGACTTGAAGGCAGTAATTTAAATGCCATTATGGCGCTGCTTATGTTGATGCTCATTTTACAGGTAATTTAAAGCATACGTGCGAGCATAAAATATCTAAGAGTCTATGTTGACATGAGCTAACACAACACAAAGTTCAAGGATGTGGTAGACAACCCTAAGTCTTTTGATTATGTTTTTCCTTTTTATTCCTAATTCATGCCCCAAGCGGGTGTACGAGAAGAGTCAGCTAAATCAAAGCAACAACTGCAAAACACAGAAAAAAGGTAATTTTTCAATTGCTCCCGTCGGCCGCAAAGGAGCACCTCTACGGCTATCATACATAGCCGAACCCAGCCAGCCAGGATAGTGTATTCAATACCACAATCTACATAAGTGCCTTTCAAGGATCAGCGGAGCAGAAGAAAAAAATAACTCATTTTTATACAAAATATATGATGTGTGTGCTTTGTTTGGTCCATGATGAGTTATTCCTTTTGTACACGAGGAAGCGTTTAGGTCCGTTGCTGACACAGACCGTCTGATGAAACAGATAGCAGGACATATAAGCAATTTAATGAAGATGATGGCAAAGTGCTCTCCTTTATTTGTTTGTTGTTTGTCTGTTTTGTCGTTTTATTTTCTTTCATGTTATATGTATTTATTAAACCAAACAATGAATTTTTTTTAATTGCAGTCCCTTCTGACACACGTGTCACGCCCCACAAAGAACACTTTGAATAAGTTGGGCGTTTTTACGGTTTCCTCGTTCCATGCGTTTATTTGTGCTCGATCGCCGTCGTTGCTGAATAATTTGTTAGCCGGACGTGGTGCTACCAAGCGGCGACCACCTCTACTATCACGATCGAATAGTGGTTCCAGTAGACGATCTATGCAGGTGAGTTTTATACAATAAATGGTTTAGTTAACTAAGTTTATAGTAACAGAAATGTGGATTCACTTGAAGTGGCAGAAGCAAATCTATCAAATGTCCATCGAAAAATTCAAAATCATCTGCAAACCTCTGTAATAGGTAAAATTTGATTCGATCAAACGATTTTCCCGACAAAACGCTAAATAATTGGAAGTCTATTAATTTTTAAATAAAAATTAATCTTTGAATACAAATACAGTACAAAATCGGAGAAATGTCGCCCTCAGCATCTTTGGCATTATACCATCCTCTTAGAATTTTCTTATCGCTAATTTGGCCTCATTGTGACTCTATTTTTACGATATCTGCTTGGGAATCGTCCATGAACATTTCAATTGTTTTTGGCCAGTTTTTTCCAAATAGACCCTAAGAAAATTTACTTGCGTCAAGATCTAGATAGCCAAAATGCAGATGGTACAGACTTCGACTCATTTTTTTTTTTAATATTAGCTATGAATTTTTATAATAAATTGACACTATTTTGAAATGTTAGTGAGATACATACAAATGGCTCCATAGTAAATTTCTCTCTGGATTAGAAGAAAAAAAAATGGTTTATAAAATAAAAGAATGCAAAATTGTACTCTGTCTTAAATCCACTAGAACTTCACTTGATTGAAGAAATTCGAGTTCCATAATTTCGTTTGGAATTTACTTTTTCTGAAAAAAAAAGAAAAAAAAAGAAAATGGCGAAAATGCATATTCCGCTCCAAAACAATCAGGAAAACCCCCTAAACCAGGCTTACAGAAACCGAAAAATGGCAAATAACGCATTTCAGAACCTGTTGATGTAGATTCCAATCAGCTTAATTCACAATTCATGTCGAATCCATCAAAGTACCATCATTGAATCTGAGTGAATCGTTCGTCAAATAACAGTAGCCGATGAAGAATACTTCTAACTTAGCTTGTTTAGCTGAAACTCATGTACACAGGAAGAGCTCTGCCGTCCATTAAGCCAAGTGCAATAGGATTGGATGGAAAAAATTGCTAAAATCAAGCCAGCAACCACTTGTGCTGTGTTTTATATTTTCATTACACACTCGAAGGTTTTTCGGTACCTTGGTTGCTTATCCGAAGTGTGATATAGTCAGTTTGTTAAGAATCCACTGCACAACAACTTGAACCACATAAATAGCTTTTGCTTAACCGATGCAGCTGTCCATTTTAGGCTCGATGCTGTAATTGCCGAAGGCAAATATTCTTAAGTAAAGGGAGTCTTCAGTTTATTCAACCGCTGCTCAATCATTTCTGCACCGTTGACTTATTCATGATGACCCACAGAATATTGGTAAACGAATATTAAAAACAAGTGTAAAACAAGTGTTGTGGCCTTAGTGGTTCAAGATTCAGACTTTAGTCTTATGTTCAGTTTTCCCTTGTGGATCCTAGGACTTTTACTGTACCTAAGCTCTATTGGTGCGGAGTCTGGAAATCCCAGCTTTCTTCGACTCTTAAACTAGAAATCATCAAGGTCTTATGGACATTTGTGGCTTACTCGTAACTGTGGAGGTTATTTTCAAGGTCCTACACCAAGCAGGTGGGCGCCGTGGCTCAGTGGTTAGTGCGTTGGACTGCTGACCGAGCGGCGTGGGTTCAATCCCCAGCCAGGAAAACACCAAACATTTTTCGCGGCACCACCTCTCGTCGGGGTCTGACAAGCCTCCGGGAGTATAATCTGTCATGATAGAGCTTCTCACTTTGCCGTTCGGAGTCGGCAATAAATTGTAGGTCCCTTCCATTCGTGCAAACAATATAACACGCACAACATGAATGGTTGCGAGCAGCTAGGCCTTGGCTCATTCCGAGCTGTCGCGCCAACTATTTATTTTTTTTTTTTTTTTACACCAAGCAGGCGTTCAACATTGGAAAGAAACCGTCATAATTTAACCTGTTTGTATTCGACTGGCACAGTCTTGTTTAGTTTTATCATGACTTGAGATAGTATTTTCAAGAGTCTCCCTACTTTTTCTAGCGGTTGTCGCACGAAGTTTGCCTCTCTCTCTCTCAACTATACTGCCACACTTTGGTGGAGTTCCTTAATCCCATGAAAAGTAGTGAGTCTCGACTTAAAATTCGCTGGTCTTTCCAGAAAACACACAGATACAAAGAAATCCTTCCCATTATTATCATTTAGTTTACATAATCGCAATTGTACTTAAGCAAGTGTGCAAGCAATAATTGTTAAAAGGACACCATTGAAACTTAATGTCCACTGGAAAATACATGTGTAAATATTTCTTAAGTGTATATACAGGCACACAAAAAAGAGCAAGGCATAATTGTCCTTTTGTCCTACATCCTCCTGTTTACCGGTATGCAATGAGTCTGCATTTCGCTTTAAACTGCACGCGCGTACTTCCGGGTAAGGACATTAAAACCTCATTATCGTGTGCTTTAAGCAAATTTCAAAAACTTTTTTAATTTCACTCCGTTTCGCCCATTGTTTTTGGCAAACTCACATTTACTTCTACGTGTCGCCAGGACCACAGAGAGAGTTGCAAGGCAGGATCATGTAAAACAAAAGGATTAACGTGGGTTCGGGTCGCCCATGAAAGAGCACGAACAGAAAAAGTTGCAATTTGTTTGTATTGAAATTTCCATCGAGTTTTACAGGATTTGGTTATTTGCTTTCACCGAGTTCTGACAGATGTTAACTGAACTGCCAGTGCATTTGATTTTCTCATTTGGTGAATGCAATCAACGCTAGATGTCAGTTTCGTTTATCTAAGAGAAATCGAACACAAAATGGCCTTCGAAGTCTACAGTTTTTGTCAACACCCTGAGAGAAAAATATCAATATCTGTCATTCGGTGGGTGTTAGTTTGGGATTCCAAATGAGAAACCATGTAGTCAAACTTTTGCCCCAGTAATCCGCATTCAATGAGAACGTCCTGGGCTGTTACTATCGCCGTGTACTTACTAATCAGTGTTAAATTGTTCAATACAATGGGTTCATTAATCACCGGAAGATGTGTCTACTTAACGCACGCACGATTTTTGCCCAATGTTCGTCCTTTCGCCGCAAGGTGTGTGCACGATACTCATTATTGTGCGACACTAAGTCCGTACGATCGTGTGAACCAACTGGAACGGTAATTAACAGGAGGTTGCTAATTAATTTCCACTGCCCATTGAAGGAACAACTTGAGTTGAAATTCAAATAAAGGAATTAGGACATTTTGCTTGGTTGCCGTCTGCTGGCGACTTCATCAAATATTAAGCAGTCAACTTTGTGGAGCGTGACTGTTTTGTAGAATGTGCTTTGTGTTGTTTTTGTGGGAAATTAATACCGGTTTCCGGTTCCATTTTTACCATAAGTATGCTATTTTCATTCGTTTCTTCTATTAATCTAATGAGTGTCCCTTTGTTTCTTAATTAGAATGAAAGCAAAGCGCTCTGGTAATCTGGCTACTGCAGGGAAAACTAAGTATAAGTTACGATAGGACCAAACGTTTTGAACAGCTTCTTTAGATGATTTCGTTGGTCAGTTAGTATGTCACCTATTTATAGAAGGGATAGGTTATCGATGTGAATGTGCAGAATAAAAGCCTCGATATACTGGTAAATTATTTGCTTATTGAATAAATGAATGGATGATATTGGTTGGTTCGTTTGCCCAACACTGATGCCCAACGTGTGTAGTTTAATTACCATGAACGCAGGATGCTGACATAGGAAGTGGTTTAAAATGAGTCTCATCTGTTGTACTTCTAACCATTGCCATGAAGGTGATGGGATAAGTCTTCTTGTATGTTTTGTGTCCTATAATCAACTCAATACTTTATTGTGTCCCCTCTACACTGATAACCAATTTTATTTAATTGTTTAACCTTTTTTGAAGACAGCAACATTAGGCTTCATAAAAAACGATCACACTCTTCCATAGGAAGTCTGTGTGCGATTGCTGCATGTCGTGTAACCCACTTTCCATAGCTAGTGACGACAAAATTGCAATTTGACTCATTCGCCTAATCACAGATTGATTATCCAATACGTTTCCCCCAACCTGTTATTCGTGCTGATGATCCAGCTCATGGGTCCGATGCAACGTCTCTC
Organism: Matsumyia berberina; assembly: GCA_917880715.2. Classification (NCBI taxonomy): domain Eukaryota; kingdom Metazoa; phylum Arthropoda; class Insecta; order Diptera; family Syrphidae; genus Matsumyia; species Matsumyia berberina. The sequence goes on along the minus strand of OU862870.1, from coordinate 2,147,783 downwards.
CCTGGTACATTGAGATTTCTGTACCAAAACTAAGGTGACAGGGTAGATTAAGATGGAAACAAAGTACTCTGCTCTTAAAGAAGTCCAATGGGAGTAGACCTAGGCACACTTCCAATGCATTCCAACGAAATTCGAAAGGCGCCTGCCTGTAGATTAAGTCAATATTGTGTTCAAATCAGAATGAATCGACTTACATTCCTTCTTAGTGTAAACTCCAGAAATTAAAATGTTTGATATGAAGGTTGTCTTCTATTAAAACAAAGTGATACCTGATTATGACAGACTTAAGTTTTTTCCACAAACCTGTTTGTGACTGACATTCGAAAAGGAAACGATTGAACTCGGTTATATGCAGTAGTGTATTTTTTTTTTTTTTTTTTTTTCAACGGAATCCTGCCCTTGCATACTTTTGTTCATCCTTTAACATGCGGCTAACAAACACCTAATGGTGCAAGTACTCTAAAATTTGTATACAAAATCAAAACTATTTTTTTTTTTTTAAGTTACAACTATACGAGTATATACATTTAAGTTTACATTAAATCTAAACAATTTTAACCACACTACATCCAAACCACACATCAAATCCAGGCACGAATACTTGAGTTTAACAAAACAGCACAACAATTTCAACTAAATATTCCCGTTTCAACTCATTGAATAACATTTTACAACTGTGACCACAAAAAATCATATAAAAACCCTTACAGTACCAAATTCATGTTATAATAATAAAAATCAGCTAAAATTTGGTTTTCAACGAAAGGGTTTTGTGGTCATCGCACTGAATTTGAAAGGGAGCATTGTTGTGGAATGTCAGAAGGGTTATTATTTTATGAATAGAACATTTATGGTTACGGTTTAGATCGGTCATATACATATTTGGTTGTCATTGGGGAAGTGTTAAATTTTTTTTATTATTTCATTAAAATAATTTAATGTTTTTTTTTTTTTGGTCTTGTACTGATGCTGTTAGTACATAGTTCTAGTGGTTAATGTCTGTATTTCAAAGGTCATGTTAGACAGAGGTCAAGCAGGATTTCAATATAGGTGAACTAGAGATATTTATTTATGTATTTATTGTATACTAGCCGATACCCGCGACTACGCCCGCGTGGAAATACGTCACATTATACCCTATATCCTTCCCCGCGTTTCAAGCCGTTAATGAGTAGGTATAAACTTTCAATTTCTCATACGGGCGTCCCCGTAAACAACATTCCCCCCTAGTTGTAGCCCACAACACAAGATCAAGAATATACACACAAATATTACATGTGGAAATGATTTCCTGCCAAATAGGTAGGATTATGTATCCTAGAATATTTGTGTTCAAGTTCCGACTACAACAAAAAATATTTCCATCAAATACATACATACATGAATAGATACCGTGCTGAGTGAAGAAAAGCAGCACAAAGAAAAATGAAAAAAACTACCCCTGTACAACTGGGCAAAACAAAAACAACACACGATCATGTAACGATATGTGCCGCTGACTACGGTTGCGCATTACTATAAATAGCAAAACTTTGACGCCCTGTATCTTGGCCCACAGTCATAATTTAGAAAAACGGTAAAACACGTGTTTGATTATTTCTGTTCTAGAATATACCCGACAAATTTCAATTCCATAGTCCAATTTAAATTTTTTTTTTCATACAAACTTGAACACCCTGTAACACCCTGGTAACACCCTGTAAAAGCTGAGTTTCGAAAAATCCCTTCTTAGTGGGTGTCTACGCCACAAAAGGAAACTACTGTCCAAATTCCAAGTTTCTAGCACCAGCGGTTTGGGCTGTGCGCCTATCTCTGGGTCAGTCAGTCAGTCAGTCAGTCAGTCAGTCAGGACAAAGAATTTTATAAATATAGATTTGCGAATTAAGATTACAATCTTGTAATGCTTTAAAAATTCAAAATAAAATTAAAATGATAGGATTCGTGTGAGGGCTTAAATTAATTTTAAAATTTGGTTTAGATTGTAGTTCTTAGCATTGACTGCTACAGTCTGGTGAAATGTTATTACTGTCAATCCCGACTGTCAAACACGACAGTTGACGCATCACCAGTGGCGTCATAACTTCTTAAATAGGAACACCCTTCATACATCGACATATTCAGAACCCAGGCAGATAAAGATTTTGAAGAATGTCGAAAAAATTGTTGCGCAAGACAGAGCGTTTCCAACACTACGAATTTACGGTCTCCAGATGGTGGAACATCCAAATCGATGCGAGGCTCTCGTTCTGAACGTGCAAAGGAGACTCATCTCTATGAAATAGAACACCTGTGAAATTTCAATGTGATTTCTAGCCAGGACCAGTGTTCGGCTTCATGTGCACGTTCCTTCGATTAACCTAGATTCTACTACATTTATTTGTTATGTATTAACGAGTACATTTTTTACTTATTTCCATATTAAATAAATTCTATGTACATACGTATATACATATGTACATTTGTATAAATTTATTAAAACAAAAAAACAGGATTCCCTCCAGCCGTTGAACCGGAAAATGTATAAAAGTCACACACAAACTTCATATGGATATTTGTTGCCAAGAGCAGGGTATAAATTGTGTCCATTGAAACATAAAATGTTGAATTAAGGCAAAAATAAATGAAGTAAAGAGCGGCCTATAAAAATAACAAATAAATGAGAGATGAAGGTGGGCTTCAGTAAAGGGATAACAAATATTGCATTTTGTACTTATGTATATATGCACCATGATGGACGAAATGAAACTGTTGGAGCTCTGTATACAATTTCTATTCAGTTTAAATCAGTCGAGAATTTTTTTTTTTTTATTTTTAAATACGTTGTTTCATTTTTTTTTATTTTTTTATTCGTGTGGTGAAAAGTTTTGTGGACGCAAGCCTCTGCAGAGAAGCCGGAAGTAAATGCCACTGGGGACGTTAAACAATTGGAAAGAGTTCAACTCGATTTTTCATGGGGACAATAGATAATGGAAGTCGATTGTTTGTCTCTAAATTAAATGCAATAGAGTTTAAAATAAGTGAATGCAAAGTGAATTAACTTTGGTCTTAACACTGAAGGGAAATGCTTTTTGTTAATTTTAAAATGCATTTAAGTGTTTTTTTTTTTATTTTTCTAAAAATACGTTGAAGAAGAACTCAATTTAATGTTCCTTGACCAGCATTTTTGCCACGTGCATTTTGGTCCGTCGTTTAAAGCTTGTGTCATTCTTTTGTCTTAAGAACTCTCCAGTCATTAATTCACGGGTCATAGAACGATTGTTATGGAGTAAACACGGACTCAAAACTAAAATTTGTAGGAGACTTGAATGATAACAATAACTCGAAAAAAAATCCACGAAATAGAGCATTTGAACTCCTCTACGCCATTACATCCACTTTCAAAAGAAGTACGGTTGAATTTGACTTGCATACCTCATAAATCAGGCTACTTACACGATTCGACAATCATTTTTAAAACTTCTCTCATGCGGTCTTTTGACTCGATACAGTGCGCCATAAATGAATAATGGTGTGCTGACGTCATGTCGAACTAGGTCACCTTAGTTGAGCCTTTTTTTCTCCCTTCTACTGAGAGTGGTCGCTGTGAGTAGGTGGTTAGTGCGCTGCTGACCGAGCGACGTGGGTTCGAGCCGCAGCCAGGAACACCAAACATTTTTCGAGGCACCACCTCTCGTCGGGAAATGACAAGCCTCCGGGAGTATAATCTGTCATGAAAGAGCTTCTCACTTCGCCTTTCGGAGTCGGCAATAAATTGTAGGTCCCTTCCATTCGTGCAAACAACACAACACGCACAACATGAATGATTGCGAGAAGCTAGGCCTTGGCCCATCCCGGGCTGTCGCGCCAGTTATTTATTTTTATTTACTGAGAATCCGAGGTATTCTCCGAATATCTTCCCAATTCCTCACTGATTTCGGTTTCACGTGTTAGTGCTTAAATAAACGTTGAAATTTAACCTATTATGTGGATTTATGTACAAGAACAGACCAAAATTCCACAGCTTTTGATAGCGTTGGCTGAAAATTGGTACCCCGATGTCTCCACATAGTCCAGGCATAGCGTGCAATTGTCATCTTAATAGACAGGCCCTGAAATGTGCATTGGTAATGCAGCCAGAACAACTCCCCCCTCAACATTAGACACTATGTTTCACATGATGACCCTAGATACCTTCCGTGGTGTAGCCACCAATAACTTCTCCATCTTTATTGTACAAAACAGTATATTCTGAATTCGTCCTATTTATTTATTTATTTATTTAATGAACTGCGAATACATTACCGGCAGTGGCAATAGCCACTTAAGTTATTGGTTAGAGCTTTAATATGGCTCCTTCTTTGATGCTTAAGAAACTTAGATTCCCTATGAATGAGGCAGGAAAAAAATCGAAAATCAAATTCAGAATGCATTGTATTTGAATGAGCATTTTTCATGATATGAATTTTGACAAGGCATTAACTTACTTCACCGAATTAATCGGGACTAGTGAGGGTGTTCATGCGCCGACATGTTTTTCCTTTTTTTTTTTCCTTAAATTGAAAGTATTTTAACGGGTGTCCGTTTAAACAAATATTTGTGCCAGAAAGATAGTTAATTGTATGCCTAGGCTAACTGAGCCATTAGTGCTGGACGATTTGCGGAATATTTTAGATCCAGAGCCACTGTCTAGTTTTGAGCCATCCTTACCATGGCTCAAGGATGTTTGGACTGATACAAATATTGTAAAAGAGCTTACGGTGAAAAATTTGTTAGACCCATATTTCATCGGCAGTCCTTCTTTTTTTAAAGCTTATCATAACGGACTGAGAAATTTTTGAACTGAGATGTAAGCAGTGTTTCAAAATCTGCAAATTGTGGATAGTAGTTGCAATAATAAGTTCTAGGATAGTGTTCTGCTAATAAAAGAATACTGACAAACTTCCAAGTGTTGGTACCATTTGTTATGAAAAGCTTCTATATTCGCCCTTCGGAGTCGGCAATTAATTGTAGGTCTTTTCAATTCGAGCGAAAAATGTAACACGCCCAAGATGAACGGTTGCGAGAAACATGGCCTTGACTCATCCGGAGCTGTTGCGCCAGCTTTATGATGAACTAGCTGAATAATACCCGGCGTTGCTCGGGGTTATTACATTTCAATCCAGAAATCGACATCTTCTTCAAACAATTTATAAAAGACTTATCCTGATTATATAATATATCATAATCTCATCTTAAATATGAATCGGAATTTTATATTCAACCCAATCGACTGTTTTTTATTCTGCCACTTTTGCAAATGTAATCAAATTCTTTAAGTCGAACCGAACCTCCTTTAACTCTAATATCCCTCTAACTCGATTTTCCCTCTAACTCAAGTTTGTTCACCTACTGTCCCCTTCTTTCGAAAAGTCATCCTCCAAGTCAAATTCATTCTAAATCAGAAGTCCTTAGAATTTGAATACATTCGTTAAATAGATACATACATACATACATACATACATCCTTTGCAAAAAATAAAATCAAAACAAAAAATTCCCCTCCCGCGCAACTGGCAATGTTATACCTACATCAAGCACACACAATCCCATACCCAGCCTGTCGCGTCGCGTCGGCGCGCTATTCCTTTATCTACCGAAAAAGAGAATCCATAAAAAAAATTGCCAGGAAAAATGTGTAGACAATTGCGCATATGGGTAAAAAAATTAATAATCCGGCTGGCTCGAAAAAAAGATGATGTGTCATCATAACAATACCAAAGTTCACTCGCCCACAAATGGAACGGGTAAACTGATCCAACTGCGCTATGACCTTTTCCCTCATTAACTCAATTCTCCAGAGTTAATTGAATTTGATTACCTGTGTATGCACATATGTACGTACATATGTTAATACATATGTAATGCAATAAATATATAAATACAAATGTACAGATGTACATCCAATGTATGTATGTATATATAGGTATCTACCGTACCAACCACCAAATCATTACCCTGTACACACGAATAGATAGAAGCAAAGAACGAACAAAAAAAAAACAACAACAACACAGCAGAAATGGAAATGAAAAACTACCCTTGTGAAACTGGGCAAAACAACAACAACACGTACGCTCATCAACCGATGTGGCTCACGATCGAAGAAAATATCTTTTCGTGTGCGGCAAGGAATTTCTTCTGACTTGCTCCACGTTTTTGTTAACTGCTCGGCTCTTTAATAAGATAGCGTTATAAAACATAGCCTATTATATGACCCGATGTACAACCATTCTGTGTGCAAAATTTGAGGTTGATTGGTTTAGTAGTTTTCGCATAGGTAAAATCCAAACAAACAAACAAACGGACAACGTTTCACTTTTATAATATTAGTAGTGAAGTAGTGATGACAAAAGAATGGCAGTAAAAATGCATGTATACATATGTCCATAAGTATTAAGTTCCCGTAGTATCATTCACTATAATGACAGAGTCATACCTACATACATGTGTATATGATTCACTTACGGTTCTTTTAAAATTTAAAAAATATTCCTGAATTCGACCGTAATCTCCTTCCTAACCATTCTATTCTAATCACAATTGATAAGTGACATGCAAAAAATCGATTTGCATTTATAATGAGACCCTTATCCTCAGTCCACTTTAGCACTTTCAATATGTGACCACATTCCTTTGCCGCAGTCATTGCGCCTCGTTTGTATTTCCACATCAAGTGCCCGCCTCTGAGTGTGTATATTTAAAACAGAAAAAGCTTCCAGTTCGCTTAATACTTTTCCCTGTTTAATCGGTTTGTTTTGCCCGTTGTTCTTTAAATGTAATTTCATTTTCGTGTTTTACCAGCGTTGAGTATGGACATTAACGACATACCCGTGTTTTTTTTTTTTTTTTTTGTTAACGTTTTGACTCATATACCCATAACAACATGTTTAACAATGGAAGACCAGGCAACTCGGTGTGCTCATGTTGCCGAACAAGGCATACCAACCTACACTCTGAAGTGGGGAGGAAAAGGATTTTCACCAAGAGTGTCTGTATTTAAAAGCGTATGTGCTCGGATTTACCACGCGCATTGACAGGATTTCTCTCTATTATGTTCCGGTTCCGTACTTGTTTTTTACTCGGCTCCCTGTAATTCCTTTTGACACAGTGTGTTGCATGGAATTAAGATAATATTACCGATTAAATGATACATATAACTGCGATCGTGTTGCTGCATAATGAAACTGCACTTAGCCGGAGCAAAAGCAGTACACAGAGAACGATTTCCGTTCTGTGTGTACGTCGAAAGGATGCTCGGATGCAATCACATCCTTTTTTGACTTTTTTTGGTTTGATCAGCAATATCCGCGCTACAATTATTGTTGGATGCCATGGAAGTGCTTTTGAACAGAAATATGTGAAAAATAAACGGGGAATGCTTTAAGGATACTCGACATGTTCATTGTGAAAAATAATGCCCACCACTACAGTCGTGACAGGTGAAAGGCCTTTAATGTGGGTCAATTGGAATAATGAATTGATTTACGTGAACCACTGTAGGCGGTCAACTTATTGATTTTTGTATGAAGCAATGTTATAGCGAGGTTAGCTATCGCCTCCCAAGGCAGTAAGGAGCACATCAAATATATTCCATCAGAATGGGTATGACTTCAATACAGCCGATCCCGAGTTTAAAACCTACTCTTATAGCAAATTATACACTAAAAGGTTTCTCATTCCCGACAATACGTGGTACCACGAAAAATGTTCAGTTAATATTACAGCTCGCACTTCAGTCCAAAAGAGGCATGGCGACACACTTTAAGTCTTTATACGCAACAGAAAAGACGGGAATATAGAAAAGTAGATGACCTATCTCGAAGATTAGACACATTGATAAACGACTTCCGCAAAAGGTAAGAAGACAAAAAATAAGAAATAGATTCTGTGCAACATCTTTAATGCCATTAGTCAGCCTTTTAAAAACCTCTATGGGCGTCAGGTTCTTAAGTGGATACGATACCACTAACAGACCTAGGATTATTATTAAAACATCGTACTACCCTATAGTGGTCTTCGAGTGAAATGGTCCCTGCTACAAACAACCCAAAGCCTTAATCTTGATTACAGACCAACGACTCTCATGAAATCCATAAAAATTCCTTAACAACGGTTTTAAAGTTTTCCGATCAAAACAATTTGAATGAAGGCTCTGAGTCCAAAATATATACTAGGGTTGGAATAATATATACATCTGTAAGTATTTGTATTTATTGAAAGGCCTGTTCTACTCCGAAACTCTTCGTCGTTCGTCTCCTTACACATTACAAATTCAAAAGCATATCAAAAAGGACAGGACACCACCACCTTGGTGTGCTCCACTAACAACAAGGGCTCGATCCGATGTCTTGACGACGGGTCTGGCATAGGTTTACTTTTGTAGATTGAGAAATGGTTTCAAAACTTCATTGTCTTCTTAGCGCAATCAGCCCGTCACAACGTTCTGTCTGAGACGACTTTGTTGTTAAGAGCATATGCCTACCAAATTGTATTCATTAAGATTTCGTCTTAAAGGTAACACTACAAACCTAAAAATGAGGTTCTCAGCGCAATCCTGCAGAGACTTATTGCATCGACGTATTGTATTTAGCAAAAATTTTAACTTTTCCAAGTGAAAACATAACGAACAGCGTTGAATACTTTTTTTTTCCAAATCCATGCGAATTTGTTTTACAAAAAGAAATCGAATTCTCTAGTATTTCGACTCTCCGTCACATCTTTTCTCTATTCTTTCTCGGGAAAGCTTTGCAAAAAAGAACCCCAACCAAATCTAACCACAGGATTGACAAAATTTTGTTGGTTATCTTCGATTTATTTCTCAATAAAATATTCAAATTGGATATACTTTTGCACAGAAAACTTTTTGGCTGCTTCCATAAAAGACTAACTCTGTAAATACCAATCCAAGAGGAACCCCTTAAATCGAATTTTAATTTCATTTTAGTTGTGAGGCAGCTGTATCTAATTTTAGCTGATAAAAGAACTTAATTTCAAACAAATTTTCAGAGAAGGTGAACTGATAACCTTCCACTTTAAATAAGCCCCAAAGCTCCTCATCCACCCGAAACCCTCCCAACCATTGATAATAAGAGATCCGAAATCAAATTCCAGCCTTTTCATCGTCAGCCATAGTGCACACGGGGGTCGAAGCAGGCGAGCAAGCAAGAAAAAAAAAAAACATGTTCCCGATTTAAAATCAATTTACGTAACACAAAAGATATCCTTTATTGCCGGAAGGCACATTGATCAGAACAATCCGCATTTCGTATCTTTGTTGCTAGAGGGGACAAAAATAGAAATTCATTCCATACCCACAATGAGTTTCACTCATACCCACCGCCCTGTATAGCGCACTGGAGCCTTCTTTACACCCTCGAGGATCCTTAAAAAAAAAAACACAACTGCTTCTCAAGGTGTAAAGGTGGATGGGGGAGGGGAGCAAGAAAAGAAAAGAGGAAAAACCAGAAATTCTCTTCCTAATAAGCAACATTTATATATCCTTTTACATTTTATCTTCTGTTGGCATGTTTTCGTGTCTTAACACCGATTCCTGCCATCCCCCTATTGCCTCCTGTTTAAAACATAATAAAATTATCCTTTTCCTGGCCAGTGCACACACAAATGTCCTGGCGGTTAACATTCTCACAGGTTTTTATGTTTTATTTATACCCTCTCCTGTCGTTGGGCACAAGGAATTAGATAAGAAAAAAAAAAAAAAAAAGTACAAACATCAGGACAACAACGACAAAGCCCTCGAAATGATTCTCCGTTTTCACCTCAACGAACAGGCCATGCAATAAATCTGTGTTTTCAAAAACAAAACCTGTTCCCAAAAAAGAAATCACGGACGAGGGCAACGGCAAAGGACTGAAACTCAAAGTAAAATACGCAACAGTTAACAAGCTATTGTCTTAGTATTCGTGTTGCCGTGTACGGGTATTTCATGTCTCTTCGCTCGCATTGTGAAATCCATATCCTTGTTTTCCTGTTTTCCTTATCCTTGTTTTGTGTCAATTTATACCCTTTGCCGCATAAGGTAATTTGCTGTATTGTTTTGCGTACCTCCCGAGCGTCAGTCCCGTCGCTGGTAAGACCACCGTAGTAGAAACAGTTTTAGTTTTTTTTTTTTTTTTTTCCAAATTACAGTCCTTTTAGGTAATAACATTACATTCCGCACAAACAGGGCCGGGTGGGGTGGATGGTAAAGTGGATTATTCTTAGAGGATTGATTGAGCTGAGGTTGCTGCAATCATTCGGATGGATTGAATAGATTTTTCATGGTCATTTGTTTGTGTTGGGAATGCTGCGGCCTGAAAAGGCATGTAGGCGGATTATTTATTAGACTTTTACGCCATTGTTCCTTATCATTTGGCGGAGCCACTCCGTACTCTAATTTGACACAAGTACCTGATAATAAGCATCTCCTCAGTCTTTTGTGCAACTGTTGCCAAATAATAACAGCCAAAGCGTTAGTTAATCACCTTTCCCCATGGCAATAGCAACACAGGTCTGTTGTTGCTCCCTTCCTAAGAGCAGTCGATAAATTTCCAAATTAATTTACTGATTTACCAATTTGCAGAGCAAAACCGCTAACACTAGCCATAGCCAAAACATACGGGTAATTTCCCAATCCTCGCCCATCTATACGTGGCACAAACCAGGCAGCCTCCAATACTCGGCAATAAATCTTCATACAAGAGTCGATGTGTGTGCGTCTGGGTGTGTGTGTTCGGGACCAACAATAATAATTCGAAAGATTGGTTTGTTCCATAACTTATATATTTCCTCTATGAATGTCCTTATATCATTATGGGCAGAAAGAAAGGTTAGGGTATGGTAGGTAAGCCATGAATAAATGTATCGTGAACATTGATGTCGGTGGGATTTTTTCTGTCAGTAGTGTGATTAGGAATTCATGGCATGGACTTGAAAAAATACGTATCTGGATAAATAGGTCACGTGTTATATGTATTTTATTTTGGCAGTCAACAGAAAGTCGGTGTTTATGATAAACATGGTTTTAGTCAAGGATCTATTGCAGGGTGGTTCCTTAAAAAGTCATATACAGACAGATGGAAACTCAAATTGTGGATTTATTTCTCTTAAATTATTCATGGACTTATGATCCTGCACCTATGCCGAGATGCAATTACGACTTTTTTTTAAGGCCTTCTCTCATTAAACATACTGATGCATTTGTATACCTTTATGCTTCTGGGTCCTGAATCGAACCATGGATAAGACTAACAAGTTCCAGTCCACTTGCCATTTGTGCGATCGGCTTGTTGACTTTTGACTTTTTGACTTTTTAGTAAGTCAAACACCATCATCATCATCATCATCATCATTTTCTGAATAGCCCGCTTATCCACTATGAGAGTGGTGGATTTATTGTACTTAACCCTCTAACCCTACCCGATCTTTCATCATCGGCTTAAAATCATCAGGTGCTACGAGATTTCTGAGATTTTGGACTTGGTCCAACCATCTCATTCTAGGGGACGCCTACCTGAGGGTATGAATTCTATGAATTCTTGGCAGCCGAATTGTGGACATGCCTTGAACGTAGTCATACCTTGAAGCATGGATGTCTCCATTCGAAGAAGAAACTGCTTAACATTTTAACATTTTCATCTCTGCAGCCGTAATTTTATTTTTGTATATTACGAACGGTATGTTAAAACGATCCGGATAACTAAGTTGTAAAGTCTTCTCTTTAACTTGAACGATATTTTTTACTGTCTGAAAGGACTTCTGAGTTGTCTATCATTTCATTCTACCCTCACGCCATGCACGGTGCTTCTTTATCAAGATCTGTAGACTTTCCATTGCGTTTGACAGCCGGGGTGCAAATGGTTTAAAAATAAAAATTGCTTGCACTTCTACTCGATTCCATAAAAAATATATTTACAATCGTCAGTTATTTACATATTCTTTGCAAACCCACTCACCCAAAAATAACAAAGCTCCGCAAAGCCCTTCATCAATCCCTGCCAATGTTAGCTTTGATATTTGCTCTTCTAGATTTTCGGCAAATCCTGTATAACTTCATATACTACAGTTTGTATGAGTTGAATATTAATATTCCAGGACCAAATAGAAATATCAACTTTTAATCAAATAATGCACAATATTTCAGAAATTCCCATTTAAATTACTTTCAGTTATTTATTGGTCCACGTCTGACTACTGTGCGCAATATTAAAGCAACGCGCAGAACAAATCAACATTAGCATACCCGTAATTATATTAAGGATAATTTAATTAACAAATCCAATTCAATTATAAATTGAATTTATTGTCGACGGTAACATTACCATGCTGAATTGGAAAATTTCGAACAGTTTGCAATTGGCCTGTATCTGAAATTGACATGTAAAATGGAAAATTCCCTATAGTCCACAATAATTTGTTTCTTATATTAAATCTCAGATGAACAACAATTTCGACTTTGTCTAGAATTTAACGAAGTTTAGAAATTTCTCGAAGAGAAAAATTCAAAATTCAGAAGTCTGACGAAGTAACTTCATTTGTGTGCCCTAGTCAGCCCCTTTGAGCAGACTTAATCAACCACGTGGTTTTAGACAGAAAAAACTATTGGAAAAGCGTCTTGTGATAAAACGTTATCCGCGATAACGTCTTTTTCGATGATAATTAAAGACTGAGCTCTCCAAAAATCGATAAGAGTCAATGCAGTATCATCGCCGGGGTAGGTTAAAAATTTCATGGGAACAAATATTGTCCCACGGTAAATATGCATATTTTAGTTCTCAGGAAGTGCTCATCGCAATGTTCATATTTCACCTCACGGCAGAACGTGAATTTACTTCCCAGTTTAGTTCGCAGTTTCTTTAACAGGAGATTTTGGGTAAACCAATTGCTTTCTGAAGACTAAGAAGTAATCTGCGTTTTCTTTTGCATCTATGGCTTTATAACTGTGGATGGCTTTATAACAGTGGGCGCATATTTGTACCCCATAGCGGAGTTGCCAATAGCAGTGCATAGTTCTCGCGTGACTTCAGCTTGGAACCGACTCTAGTGATTTGGAAATTTTAACGACTAGATGCTTGCGAGACGTTTCTTAAATTCGTTGCTCCCAAATGAAACCTCATAAAAATCAGGACATCAAAGCCCAAAAATCGGGACAAAGTGGGGACAAAATCAGGACAGGGTTAAGACATCGCTTCTGCCGTGAAAAATGAGGACATCTTGCAGGCCTAATCTGTCCACCTTGTATCTTGTTTTTTGTGCACTTTTTTTCAATTGAGTTTTTTTTAATCTGACTGCATCTTTTGTGGCGTCGATCTCGTTACAAAATTTGTTCCATTCAATCGAACTCAATGTCAACAACAGTACCCAATGTGTTAAGCATTCAACTCTGTCCTATCAACAAGAGGTTAGGCACAATCTCATACGATTTTCTTAAAAATAGAAACAACAGCTTTTCTGGAACACTATAAGCTTTTCCTAGAAAATCATGAAATCAAATACAAAATCTTTTCATATTTGAATCGATGCTCTGATTCGATACTGAAACGGTATCATTTTATTCTCTGTGCAATGAAAACTGAATATCTATCTACTATTTGTATAGTAATTGTCGAATACAGTTTACATAGTGAGAAGTTTATCCAGAAATATTGATTTTTCCAGAGCAGCTCTCGAAACTGATTTCACATGCACTCACGTGTCAATAAAATTAATTAATACCCGAGGAAATCCAGAGAGCCCCCATTCATCGACAAACTTGATCGGTCATTTATGATTTCAAAATATTCCCTCCAATTAGGATGGATCTCTATTATTACCAAGAGAAGTGTGTTTCAGTTTGCTTTGCTAACGACTCTATTGAAAATGTTATCTTCCCCAATGGATAAATGATGATTTCAATGCAATGAAAATGGATTAACGTGTAAGCGGATGAATTAACCTATTTATGTACATATGTCAGATACATAGGACGGTATGAATGGGAACAGCAACAATAATCATAGATAGTTTGGTGGATTACGCAGCAATGTGTGTAGGAAGTATTATTTAGGAATGATTCTGTACAACCTATTGGAAAGTACTTCAATTGCAAGTACTACAGTGCAAGCCGGCTCGAAATTTGTGAGTTCCTCACTTAACAAAAGCATAGGCAAATGTATAAGTATGCATATCAAGTGCTCCAATACCGCTGGGGTTTACTTTGCGAACTTTGGGATTTCAATCGAGAACGTATTCGGCGGTGAGGGCCAGGAAATCACTTCCAACTCTTCGGCATAATAAAAAAAATTGCAGAATATGGTCGCCGTGATTAGTGCGTCGGGCTGCTGTGCAAGCTGCATGGGTTCAAGCCGCACTCATATGCCGAGTGCGTACACATGAATAGTGAAAAGCTAAGTTTTAGCTCACCTCGCCACTTATTTTTTTTTTTCAAATCAAAGATTCAGGAGAAACTGGGTCGCATGTCAATATTTTAATATGCTACTGAACGAATGGCCTACACAATCGCCTAAACTACCCTTTAAAAGTGATCCGGGAAAGAATTACATCCTACGGCTCTTTCTTACACTGACTGTTATTTACAATGACATTCCAGCTGTCAACTCCTTAGACAAGGCTAATCTGCTTGCCCCTCATTTCGCGGCCAGCTCAACGCTTCCAGATTCTGCTTTGTCTCCGCCTGTACTTGAGAGCGTCAAATTCTCCATGGGACATGTCCATTTTCGCACTCGTACAGTCGTAGGAGTACTCAAAGGTCTTAGCATCCACAAATCCGCTGGTCCAGATGGTATTCCACCCATAGTTCTGAAGACGTGTTCTTCCACGCTGGCAAAACCACTGCGTAAGCTTTTCCATCTGTCCTACTCCTCTGGTCTCTCTCCGAGTAAATGGAAAACTGCATTTGTCCAGCCCTTAAAGAGGCGAATTTTCTTCTCCCTCCAATTACCGACCCATTGCACCCTTCTTCCCAAGGTCATGGAAACGCTGATAAATCGTCAGCTTATGAAATATCTTGATTCACGAAAACTCCTCAATGACGGGCAGTATGGTTTTCGTAGCAACAAGTCCACTGGTGATTTGATGGCATATCTCACCGAGAAATGGAACCAATCAATCCATCACTTAGGTGAAAGTAAGATTGTTGCGCTTGATGTTTCTAAAGCATTTGACAGAGTTTGACATCAAGCTCTTTTGTTTAAAATGCGTGCATATGGGATCGATGTATCTCTTCTTCAATGGATTAGAAGCTACCTTTCAACCGTTCAATTCAAGTTGTTTTGGATGGTTTCAAATCTGCAATTCACCATATAAATGCTGGTGTTCCCCAAGGCTCTGTTTTGTCTCGGACTCTCTTTCCCATTTTTATAAATGATCTCTTGTCTGCAACTTCTAATCCAATCAATTCCTTCGCTGATGACAGTAATCTCAGCTTCTCATATTCGTTCCGTAACTCACGTCCTTGCTCTTCGAACGTAGAAGAGGAACGGCAACGTATGCTAAGCTCATTATATTCCGACCTTGACAGCATAATAAAATGGGGTTCAACCAATAGAGTGAAATTTAATGCGTCCAAAACCCAATGCTGTCTTCTGTCACTTAAGCGAAACCCTAACCTCCAACCATTGTCCATGAATGGTACCTGCATCGCCGAAACCGAAAGACTTTCCATTCTCGGTATATGTGTCAGTGACAACCTTCGTTGGAATGACCACATATTCGAAATCGGCAAAAATGCTGCGAAATGTCTAGGTTTCCTTAAACGGTGCAAAAAATACTTTACCCCTTCATTTTATAAGGCGTTCATCCGCCCAAAGCTCGAGTATAACGCCCATATCTGGTCTGGATAGAATCCAAAATGGCGCGTTGAAACTTATTGGTGACAGGGACAATAGGGACAGGTCAATAGACTCGCTTGAACATCGACGAAATGTCTCCTGTCTCTCACTGTTTTATCGTTTTTTCCACAAACAGTGCTCTAGCGAAATAGCCAGTTGCATTCCGCCCTTTCAACTCTTCACCCGCAATTCGCGTCATGCTTCGAATGCTCATCAGTTTACCCTTAAGCCTACCTTCGGACTTACAGTCAAATATAGAGATTCTTTCATAAGCCTTGCATCACGTATGTGAAATAATCTGCATAGCTCTGAGTTTCCTCATCGCTACAACCCGCAAGCATTTAAGACCACCGTGCATCGGTATCTCCTTCGTCCTTCGTTCTCGTTTAAGGGTAGTCATAATTCCTTTAGTGCGCGCTTATTATAAAAACAAAAAAAATATATGCTGGCACATACTACTTAAAGTATAATTTTCTGGAAAACTGGTCATACTGTGTTGGCTTAGGCAGCACTAATCTCAGGCAGTTTTTGTACTCAGAACCATATTCCAAGCAAACAACTAAATATTTTGACACATTCCATCAGACAGGAGGAGTTTTGCTCATGAAATACGAAAACAATATTGTCAACGAACAAGTCAACAATCATCACAGTCATCGGTATTCACTCACGTTTAAGCGTAGCTGCTTGCAAGTTAATTAGAGTGTTTAATGTCGCATTATACTGCACTTAAATTTCACTCACAAAAGCGTTATTTAACGCATCCAGTACCTCACAAGAGAGATGCATTTCTCATCAATGAGTTTTGCAATGCTGCAAAAGTTAATCGTCCTTTTTCGCCATTCTAAAATCCATAAAATAATTTAACTGTCCATCTGATGTTCACGAAATCTGATGAAACTCTCTGGAGCGATTTTCAATTTTTAAACCCTTTCCAACCGAAAATAACTAAATATTCACTAGAACCAGACACAATAAAATTTCCACCCC
This sequence comes from Matsumyia berberina, assembly GCA_917880715.2. NCBI lineage: Eukaryota > Metazoa > Arthropoda > Insecta > Diptera > Syrphidae > Matsumyia > Matsumyia berberina. The sequence continues at coordinate 2,130,952 of OU862870.1, read as the reverse complement.
AACTATTTCGCATATAAACTCTGTCTGTCGGTTTTATTTCAAAAAAATAATTTTTTAAAAAACTTATTTATTTCACTCGAATTTATTAAATTGGTTGAATAAAATATTCAGGTACGTAGTTAATATCATGCTCTGTTCCACTCAAGCATAAATAGGACTTGACTATGTATTTATTAAAATTGGTAATTATTACAACGGATTCGGAATTTAACCACAGATGTGAGTACGGATATAAAATATTCGTCTATTCCCTTTGGAAGAAATTAATGACGCAGCGAATATTTGATTAGAACCAAACGTAGCGCAGGTGAATTGCTACATTTTAAGTGCAGTTTGCATGACAAAAACGATATTAACTTGGCAACTCCATTGGGGTGTGTCTGTGGTCATTAAGTGCATAAAAGTGACTCCCAACACAGAAAAGGAAAACGAAAATGAAAACGTGATTTTTTGATCTATTCACGCGGAATAAGACCGCTAAGTAATGCCATTATAATTTATTATTCATGCACGTGATTTTAAGCCATTATTAAAGGGCTAATGTAACAATTTAAATTGAATAGTTAATTATGGGTTTAAGAACCGATTAAAGTATCAAGGACAAAATGTTTATTTTGCGAGGATTATTTACACACGTGCTAAGAATTGTGTAGGTAGAGATACATTTAAAATTTCTTAAAGGATGGTCGAAGGAGTTTAATATTGCATGTAGATGTAATGGAATGGGAATATTGAATCAAAATTATCTGTTGAAGTATCTACCTATTTGCAAGATGGCAATTCAACACAGGTAGCTGTTTAAGCTAGAAGCTAAGTTCAAATGAACCTACAAAAAGCCGAGGTAAGAAACCTTTAAGCAAGTCAGCCGTTCGTTGAACCTTGACACTGGTTGATTAAAATGACATAATGCAAAGTGCGCGCCGTGGTAAGTGGTTAGTGCGTTGAACTGCTGACCGAGCGGCGTGGGTTCAAGCCCCAGCCAGGAAAACATCACCTCTCGTCGGGAAATGACAAGCCTCCGGGAGTATAATTTGTCATGAAAGAGTCTTCCAGCTCGCCGTTCGGAATCGGCAATAAATTGTAGGTCCCTTCCATTCGTGCAAACAACACAACACGCACAACATGAATGGTTGCGAGAAGCTAGGCCTTGGCTCATCCCGAGCTGTCGCGCCAACTATTTTTTTGTTTTTTAATGCAAAGTTCTTGGTAAACGAAGCCTACAGAAAATTATTCACCAAACACAGCTCTAAAAAGCACAGGCATTCAAAACCGATGTCCAAAAGAACCACTGCCTTCTCGTTACTGCTTAAACCGATTTTCTCCCACTTATCGCACTTTTTTTCACGCTCTACGTTGGCTTTACCAATCTCCTAACTGTGTTCACAAGTTATCCGGTGCAAAATTTAAAATCTCCTCGCCATATTGAACCATTAAAAGACACCCTACGAGAATTTAAAAATTAATTTCCTAGAAAATTGAAACACGAGAGACTCCGCATAATCTGATTGTGCGGTCATCATCTGTCTTTGGCAGTCCATAACCATCGTTTTACATTATTTCATCTTCGCTTAAGGGCATTCTTCGATTTATTACGTAATTCACTGCACAACAAAGTGAACGGAAATAAGCATCACTTCCGAGAAAAAAATGGCTACCTACTCCTAATCTTTTTTTAGTAATTTTCCCCCGAGGACGTTCCCCTAATGACAATGGCCAAGGAATTTGCAAAACACTTTCACATTGTCGGATACCGCCAATCCAGCGCCACAAAATTACCAACAGTTTCTAGTACCTAGAGTCCACAGGATTTCTGTGTCCTTAATTTTAGAGAGAATTTTCTCGCACACAATCCAATTTTCATCCGACATTTCTACATGTTTCCTTTGTTTTCTTTCTCTTTTCAGATGAATTCACGGGACGAACCGGAGAAAACCTTCAAAGTAGCTATGCCCGACAATGCTTACTCGACTGTTTATCTACGTGAGGCAATGTCTGTGGAAGAATTCCTAGCCAGTGCATGTGCTCGACGGAATCTCAATCCGATGGAGCATTTCGTACGAGTGAAAAAGCGACGTGACATGGAGGACCACAATTATTTTGTGCCACATCGTAATGATTTGATTGAACATTATGTAAGTACAGTTGTTTCAGTTTGCACGGGGGGTGTCAGAGGTGGGTGTTCGAAAGCAAGAATAGATAGACAAAATACCGTTGGTCACATAAGCTTTATATAAACCACCACAACCACGACGACCACTGTTGTACAACCATAGGTAAACTTTTGGAGTTTTCTTTGATTCATTGTGTGTGTGCGGAACTTAATAATTCCCCGGACGGACGTGTTTTTTGAGAGAAGATTAAGTCACCCTGTGGGAGCCATGTCGACGGTTTTTAAAATGGTTCCGACTCTATCTCAGTCGTGTGGTTCATATGAATTCAGCACGTTTACTTTACCTTGTTGGCCACATGACAAATCCGTGTGCTGATACTGGCAAATCAGCCGGGGCAGGTGCCTCCTACCTTATCCAGCTGAACCTGTAGGGAATTGTTTAAAGGGTGGAAAGCAATTGCATTTTCAGTCTTCAGGCAGATAGAAGGCAACGTCATCTGAACTCCCGAGGCCGATGCAGAACAAGGAGACGAAGTTCGTGTTCCAAGGAAAGTTTTGATTTTCTTCTGCGTTGACTTTGCGTGGGTTGCATTAATTTGATTTGAAAAAATTTTATTAAATCTTGGGGAGGGGTGAGAACAGTTTGCGGCCTCTTTACACTGCTCTGCGCACACAATGTTTGAAGTCATTAAGCAGACTGTCACTTGAAACAGGTTATTTCCGATTGTTGCGGCAAAGAGCTTAATCTTATACGATGGAGAAAATGGGTGGACTAGTCGAAAAGTGGCGGGGAGGTGTTAGGTGTTGGTGGTTTCGGGTAATCCCTTTCGTGGTTGATCTCAAAATGATTTAAGGTTGACATTTTGGTTACACGGATTGCGGTAATGACAGCCGATGCTTCTGCCAAAGGGAAGGGATAATAAATTACCTTAATGGCAATTTGGTATAGGAGATAGTTCGGTTCAATTTCGCCATGTATTAATGCTCAAAGGAATATTGACTGTGATGCCAGTGCAAGCAGGTTTTAATTACTTTGTACTGCAGTTGCATTGCTTGCTTCTTTGCTTTGTAATCATTGAGGTATTTTACACTCCTATTGTACGATTCTGATTTAAACTACATATTTCAGTGACAGTAAGAAACTTGATTTTCAGAGTCTTGTAATGTGTCTAACTCATTATTGGCTGTTGGGCCTCTAAATATTTAAGAGTCACCTGCTTATACTTTTATTGCAAATTCTTGGAAAATACTGGCATTTCCCATTCAATTCTATTTTGTATGATGGTCCTGGTTCGTTTTACTAGATTGACCAACTTGGGATTTCGCAGATTGCTGACATTTTACAACTTTTAGAGCCGTCTTAAAGTCGATCCAAAGATATCTTCGAGATATCACATTTGATAGGTTAGGTTAGGATGAAGTAGCTGCCAGCTGAAGTCAACACACTTAGACCCATCAGGGGTCCGCTGTGATACCACAAAGATCTCGAAAAGATCTTCTGCCTACTCATTGAACAAATTGGATCTGCTTATGAAGCGTAGGAGGCTACTAAGATCGATGTTTATCAGGTCGGCTAGGTTAGAATAGAAGAAGGTTCTTAAGTGGAGTTTTCTTTTGCGGGAGAGAGCTGGACAGGTGCAAAGAAGATGGAGAAAAGTCTCTCCCTCCTCCTCGTCCATACAGCTTCTGCAAAAGTCGTTTACGTAGACGCCAAGCCTTGTTGAATACTTGCCTATTAGACAGTGTCCTGTAATGACACCTATTATAGTGCTGATATGCAATCTGTTAAGAGAAATCAAATACTTAGAGCGTTTCAGATCCAGCTTTGGCCAAATCTGCTTTGTCGCTAGACATGTTGTACCACTTATCCACCTAAGATTTGATCTTTGTTCTAGATAGCATCTAGCTTTAGTTTAAGTTTACAAGTAGCGATTGGTATACCTAAGGTGCCCTAATTAGGCCCAAAAGGTAATGTTGTTCCATATTTAATGGTTTTATCAGCCTTACAATTCCCTCGAGTATCACTGTGTCCTGGCCCTCAACAAAGGTGAATATTAAACTGCTACGCCATCTCTATAAGAGATGATCGGCAATCTAAAGCTATTAGTTAATTTGAAGCGAGCTATTCCAAGGACTTCAATGTCGCTTGACTGTCTGAAAAGTGACGTATTTCAGTGGCTGATTTCACGTTCTTCTTCAGCCAAGATAAGACTTCTCTGATCGCCATGATTTCCACCTAAAACACGCTACAATGATTTGGAAGATGGGGCGCTAGACTGAGGATAAGCCTGTTGGAGAAAAAACCGCCTCCCAACCCGTTGCTAATTTTTGAACCATGGGCGTCGGTGTAAAGGTGAATGAATTTGTCTTCTGAGAAAACATCGTCCCAGGTTGACCTGAGAGGGATGGTAACCTCGAAGTTCTTGTCAAAACTGAGCTTGGGTGTGGTGTAGTTTATATTTCTGGGAGAAATTTCGACATTTTTCAAAATGGAGGCCTGGCCAAAATCTTTACTACACCACTATGAGGTTGCTTTGAGGCGGATGGCTGCACTAGCTGCTATTTATCGGCTGAAAATATCGATGGGTGATAGATGAAACAAAATTGTCAGTACTGCAGACGGAGCCATGCGAAGAGCTCCGCTCATATACATGCAAGCTGTTCGTTGGACTTTGATTGAATTATCGCGGTATACGGCTACAGATTTGATTAAAACTACAATTTTTCGAAAACAACGCGTTTTCAAACATCGACTCTCTACTTTCAGACAGCTAAAGGACTCTAAACTGTTTTTTTTTTTTCCCGAGACAGCAGATTATCGTTTTCTTTTTTTTTTTAAATCCCTTCCTGACTTACATTCACCTACGTACGTACGTATACTCATGCTCAGATGTCATTGTTTGTGCTTTATTGCAAGTTTAGTTTATCAACTGGCAAATAGTTTGCAAACTATGAATAGTTATGAAATGTTCTACTTTCCCCCAAACCTCATTCAGGGGAGCAGATGGAGTGGAACAAGTTTTTAATAACACCGCAGAAGAAGGACAACAAGGCACCATTGAAGCGAACACAGAAAAAAATTGAAACAGAATACTTCCTGCTATGGTGAAATACCCAATTTTGACTCAGAAGTGTTGCCATAAGGAGGCGTAAAAAAATAACCCTGTAAGCTGACAATGTGACACACGGTGTTTATGATTTATCAATGTTGTGTGCCAAAGTAGAGTTTTCCACTTTTATGGTGTTCTTTGGTGAAACTGCTTCTAACGTAAAATTGTAAATGTTTGATGACGTGAAAGAGGTCTGAGTTGCTTAGGATATGCATATGTTGTTTTCAACAGCTACTTCTATGGACATTTTCTCTTCCAGTTTAGTGTTGAAGTAATTTTGATGGGTTACGCATACGCCTACGTGACAAAAACTAGATTTTTACGAAAATTCGTGAATAGCTTGTTCAGAGCTTGGTTGATTTCGAGAGATACTCTTTGGAGCGCTATTAAAGAAGATAATGTTTTTGTAACTTTTTGAACTAGGTAAAAGGGTAAGGTTAGGTTAGGTTAGGTTAATGTGTGCCTTGTGACATTGTCACTGCTCACTTAGACCAGCAAAGGGTCAATTGTGCCCATCTTCCAATTTAACTCCGGGAACCTGTAAAGAGAAAAGGGTTGGAAACCGCTGATTCAAAACCATCCAGAAAAAGAAATGAATCTCAAGAGGTCCCTCAGCTAGATATCACCCAAGTCCTCCAGTTCCGTGAAGAAGTAACTACCAAGAGTCCTCATTCTTCTACTGGCGAGGGCAGGACATTCACACAGCAGGTGTCGGACAGATTCGATCTCCTCCTCATCCCTGCAGCTTCTGCAATAGTCGTTGTGATGTATACCGAGGCGTTCCGCAATTGCACAGTGCCCAGTGCCCAGTAATGATGCCAGAGACCATCCTCGCCTCACGACGACTTAGTTGGACCAGAGACAGAGATCTCTTCTTATTATAACTTGTCCATAAGTTCCTAGCCGTTGCACATGTATCTATGTAGCTGTTTCCACCGTACATTGGCTCGACTTATGGCCTCGTCATCAATATAGCTCTTTAACAAGCTTATTGGAATTCTGGCAAAGGGGAGAGCCTGAGGAGTATTCAGCGCTGCCCCTTTTTGTGTCAATTCATTAGCTCTTTCGTTACCTGGGATATCCATATGCCCTGGTACCCAACACAGGGTCACCGTATTGGCTCTCGATATCTCATCTAAGTGCTCTTTACAGATTTTTACAAGCCTTGACCTAGTTATCGCGGACTCCAGAGCCTTAACGGCTGCCTGGCTGTCGATATATATTGTGATTGTCCTCGCGGTGATGCCCATATCTCGGACAGTTTTCGAGGCCTCGATGATGGCTGTGATTTCGGCTTAGAAGATGCTGCAGTCGTCGTTTATTTTAAAGGACTGGCTTATTCCTAGGGCCTTGCAGTGGACCCCGGAGCCTGTACCCACATCCATCTTGGAACCGTCGGTGTAGAAGGCCAGTTCCTTTTTATAAGTAACTTTGTTGTTCCTCCAGTCATCTCTGTCAGGAATTCTGATATTAAATCTCCTGTCAAATGCCAGAGTCTGGATCATGTGATCTGTTTCTGTCGGTCTGTCTGCATTCCCCCAACGAGACAGCACTGAGGCGTGACCATAGGGAACTGATTTCCACTGTCAGCTCTCTCTTAGTTTCAAGGCAGTTTTAGCTGCCGTGTTGCTACAGTACAGATCCAGCGGAACGAAACTTAGCATGGTTTCCATTGCCGCTGTTGGTGTTGTTCTCATTGATCCTAAGATTCCTATACAGGCTGCCCTCTGAATCTTAGTGAGGTTTGAAAGCTGATATTGCTTCTCAAGCACCTTCCACCAGACTAGTGAGCCATATGTTAGAATGGGTCTCACAACCGCCGTATACAGCCGGTTTACCACAGCCGGTTTGAATCCGGGGTTTGAAGGGTTAGACAAGACCTTATGGTTAGACAAGACCTTATGGTTAAACAAGACATTTTCCCTCAAATAATGTGAAAACTCAGAAATGAAAAATCAGGAATCGCTATAGTCGGAATGAAGGAAGATGAACATTCATTTCAAATCTCTGCAGTCCATAGGTTTCAGAAAACATTGAGGTCAGCAAATAACTCCACGTTCGTGTCGCGTGCTTAAAAAACTATTTTTTTCAATATTCGGTCGGAAGCAGGTTCTAGAATCTATATAAGGATATACAGTATGGGTCCCATATGTGTTACGACTAAACAAGAAGTCCCTTTTTGTTCGTCCTCAGCGATCTTTTTTTTTTTTTTACCAAGCTCTTCACTAGAACGTGACATGCCAAATACTTATAGGAAAATACTTCCATTATTTGACAGCAGCATTCCCAAAGGCCATCTAGGTAACTCACTTTGTCACCCCAAGGTGTTTTACCTCGCTTACGATGTAATTAGGTCGTATTCGTCTTCCAAAACCACAGCTAGACAGTAATCTTCCGTCTCTTAGATTAAATCAATTTATCATTAATGCATCCCCACCACCCCATTACGTCTTTTCCACAGCGGGACAAATAAAAATATCATCAATGAATTACGATCTCACTTCACATCCGACAGTGTCTTCCTTGTATTACTGGCGGCAGTGATTCGCAAACGTGCCTTTGTACAACTGCACGAGATTGGTTACCATGACACCGCAATTCCTTTTTACCACCCATGCAACAAAAGCGTGGAACGTTCGTGTTTCGTGTTTTACTCGTCTTCTTGTAGGACGCCTTCCGCTGCTACTCTCATCGGGTAATCGTTAGCAATAAATTCTGCACTATTCACGGTTTCTTTCCACTTGTTTCCAGTTTATGATCCTTTTTTCGGTTTGGTTTTGTTTGGTGCTATTTTTCTCTGTGTTTTTGTATTTTTCCGCTTTGTTCAGCCAATCGCGTGCATTGATTATGTGACTATGTAACACATCGACGTGCGCCGTCGTTCCTTCATATCCGGATCCGGGCTTTCTTCTTTCTTCATGTGAGTACTTTTGTTTCGTATGTCGGCTCTTATTGCTTGCTTACGAATTCATTTCAACTCAAAGGCAAAGCGGTGGAATAAAGGAAAACAAACAACCTTTTGCACAAAGAAAGGACTTTTACGCGAATGTGCGTGTGTGTGTGTATCCTTGGGGCGAAACTCGTATATCTCTTGCTATGGAATGTGTCACACAGTGTCGGATGTTTATTGAAAAAGTTATGTTGGGTCTTGTGTTTTTGATTTTATGATTTTTCCAGGTAGGTTTCCTGCCATTTGACTGAGAGCCTTGCATTTGTTGTTGCCACCCGTGAGTGGGGAGCTGTGAATGCCGCAAAGGAAGTGGTACCGTTTTTATATAGGCCATCTAATAAATTCCAATCTTTACCACGCTCGGCGGTGATAAATCAGATAAGGCAACATTATTATGCATTGTCGTGAACAGTTACTCACTGATCATATATTTGAAGGATTTTTTTCATCTGCTTCTCGGAAAAAATCCGGGTGAGAACTGCCATCATTCTTTTTCCTCGGGCTATAAATACGTAAGTGTATACGTATTCTTCTTTTTTTTTTTTTGTTCGGCATAATCTGTCTGGAGAGCAATGAATTTGACACCGACGACGAACGACGACGATGCGATGTCGACGTTGCCCAAGGGGAAGGTTAATGGTTGATTTTATATAAATGATGGTTAAATAATTGTTTGCATAAGGAATGGGAGATGGTTTCGTGATTAAGGGACATTAAGCCCTTTGGAAAGAAATGTGGGTCGTTGCGAGATGGGTTTTATATTGGGGCGCATTTAAAGGGGGATTATCGAAAGGGTGATACGTCAAATACCTTTTCGTATTCTTCTAAGCATATATTTTAGCCGTTTTACTATATATAGGGGTTGTAAGTTGAGTTTTTTTATGTATAAATTGTTAAGGTTACATTTAAAGAAGGTCTTACCTTAATAGAAAGATTATTCAAATTGGTGGGTTTAGGAGGATTAAAAGTTTCATGAAAGTTGTTTTCTGGAAATGATGTTTTTGATTTATGTACATGCTTGTTATGTAAGTTTAAGAAATAAAGCTCAGCCAAAGCCATGTCGATTGACCCTTGTCTGTGAAGAGTGAAAAACCAAAGAATAAACGATAGTAGAGTCTGATTCCTCATCAACTTTTGGTAGAACGCGTTTGATAACCTTTCGATACTCTGATATATTGGTGTTAATGTTTTTATTGACATTAGGTTAGGTTAGGTTAGTGGGCAGACGAAAGGAAGAACCATTCGCCACACTCAGGTCAATTCAGATCCATTGTGATACCCATTGGGGGAAGAGAGTGTCCCTTACCCGTAAGAACGCTACCCAATAGTTAGTTCCATACATATATAATATTAGTAGAACCTGATCAACTTACTGCGTCTGTGATACGAACCACCCTGTGGATCTGATGAATCTCATAATTTGGTCCACCGGTGTATCGGATAATTCTTCAATGTCCTCGAAAAAGTCCAGTCCGAAGAATTTATTTCTTAGATGGCAGATACTAGGACAGTGGCAAAGGAAGTGGGTTGTATCCTTATGGACCTCCTTATCGCCACACTCCCTACAAAGGTCTTCTTCTGTAATACGAAGCTTTTTCATATGGTACCGCAGCGTATTGTGCCCTGTGATCACTCCTATAAGGGTGCTTATGGATCTTCTGTCGATCTGCAGAAGTCTGTCGGTCCTAGCCTTAACGACATATCTTCCTTGTGGTTGCACAAGTGTTTAGAGAGGTCCATCTGTTGTTAGCCTCCCTTAAGGCTCTATTCCCTGCTTCAAGCTTAAGTGTGCAAGGCGGGATGTTCACCGAAGTTATTCACATTACTATAGAACTGCTGGAAGCATCAGTCAAAGAATTATACATCAGTCGACTTCTGGTGGTTTGCTTCTTGTAGGGCATTGTAAAGTTAAGGAGTTAAAGTATCTCCTGCTTAGTTACTTACTTAAGCGCTATGTAGCCTTATGGGTTCTAGGCCATATACATACATATGACCTCTATGCGCCAATGTGTGTGCATTCTAGTGATTTTTGTCAATTTTCTTCGTTTTGGCAGAACAGTAACATACGTAAATAAATATGTAATTAATTAAAAAGCTGACGCGACAGCCCGAGATGAATCCACGCGGCTTACACAGCAGTCCAACGCACTAACCACTGACCCACGGCGACCACGACTGGGTGATTAAGGATTCATTAAAGATCGCTTTTATAGACAGCTCTGCTTTTCAAATCCAGAAATCTCGTTTGTTTGTGAAAGTGTCAACTACGAGTTGCCCCTCATATTCTGCTCAAAATCGTTGTTTTGCTCTTGGTTTCCCAGAACAGCACGTACCGCTTAGAAATATCGTTTGTCCTAACGTACTGCGTCAACTCAAATTTCTGTAAATATTTAATTGCTGTATTTGTTGGTTTTTTGCATTTAATTATTGTGAACGAGGCAAACTTGAATTAACTGCTTCGACTTAAAAAAGTCAGGAACACAGCATATCCAGAGTCTCCGTCAGTCAGGCATTCGTAAACCTAATCTTAATCCCCAACCGTTGCTTGCACCTAGAAACTCACGTGTTACGGATTATCCAACTCAGCTACCCAATTCTTTGCCACTTCAAATAAAAGCCATCGTATACCCTTGTTTAACTTCACTTCCACTCCGCTGTACATATGTGGACTTGTCCTAATAAAGACAAGGATAGCCTCTCCATTTAATGGTCATGCACTTCTAATTAAAATAACTCCAAGGCTAAAATGGAACTCGATAAAATTTCATTACAAAGTGTACGAACAAATTATATAACTCCCCAACAAGCTCCTAAATTCCTGAAACAAGACATCCTTGGAGCAGTATTTAAAAATTCCAGAACGAAAAAACATTTATAAACTTTCTTTCACTGGCCACCAAACTTTACCCGTATTCTGCTTAAATTTCACTCCCAAAACTGAAACTTCAGAAAATTAAAATTGTTCACCTAGTCAGCCTCCTACTGCACTCCAGGCGGACCCTCCTCTACTCCTGCAATATGGTGTGAAAATACATGTACTATCGCGATATAAAACACTTAAAAAAAAAAACTCCCCCTCCTCCCCAATCCAATCCAACTCAAGTTAAGGAAAACAAAAAATGAAAATTATGGTATCCTTAGCTATCAACTTACATCCCAGAGTTTTTCGAGGTTAATTCTGCGGCCAAGTTAAAAGTTTTCCATTTTCCAAATGATAGTCAGCGTGTTCTTCTCAACAACAGAAAAAAAAGGAACCCCACTTGGGGAGAGGAAAGAAGTACCAGCAGGAGTCAGTGGGGAATACTAAATGAGTGATGCATCACAGTGAATTGGAGCGTGAACTTTATGAACGTCGAAGGCAAAGCAGTTCCATTTCGCGCTCAACAGCTGCATTTCCCATCTTCTAGACTTGTAAAGTGACCAAAAATGGAAATATACAATCATACAGAAAAGAAAAAAAAAAAAAAACAACAAGCTACCGAAAACACAGACAACAGAAGTCCTTTACAGTTTATATATTATTTTTATGATCTCGCCTGGCTTCACTCTTTTCTCTTTCTCGCATCCATCTCTTAGGATATAAAATAGCAATGCAATTTCGAGATTGAAAGCACAGACACGTAGGTAAAGAGGGTACAAGGGACCGAAAAAGGACTCGTGGTTTCAATAAATGATTCCCTAATGCTTTTCAGGGTTCTTTGCTCTATTTTTGCTGTATGAAAAAAAAAAAATAAAAAATAAAAAATCACCGAAGCTTGGTAGGTTTCACTTCCATTAATTCGGTGGTGGTGTGTTTATTGGTATTCATATTGACGCGAATGGAGAACAAGTTGAAAGGATTTCCATCGAACTGATTGTGAAATTCGAGTCCTTAATGAGGTTTTTTTTGAAAAATAAAAGAAGTCGACGTTACAAATTTTCAAACAGCAAATATATTTTTTTTTTTTTGCAATTTTTAAACGACATTCAATGTCGATATTGGCTCGTGTTCTATGCCCTTTCCGTCTTTCATCTATGGAAGCGTTTTTGCTTTGCAACGTTGTCCCTGGAGATGAGACGGGTTTTGTAAATTCCAACCTTTCTTGGTAAGTTAATAGCAAACTGCATCCTCCATTCATTGTTCGCAAACAGTATGGGTTTGGTTTGGATCTCGTCTTTTTCAATAGTCGGAGAGCTTCTGTAATGACTAGCTAGAACCTTTCGATTTCGGTATCATCATTTTCACAAATTGTGTCATGGCTTAGGCTGTGTTTATGGCGAAGCGTAGTCGCGCGACGCGATTCGCTACCAGCGTTTAATTACATGTCTACATGTGGAGGTGTTTATGGCGAAGCGATTAAGCGAAAAGCGAATTGAGCGACAGCAAGCGACTGCGGGCGACGAAAATCTACAATCAAAATATTTTGAATCAGTTTAGCGAATCGCTCCGTACGGTATGAATAAATTTATTGAACTTGTGCGTGAAAGGCATTGTTTGTGGAGTATTCGCCTTTCTTTTGCCTCAATTGGGGTTTCCTGATATCTACTGTCCTTTTGTATCTGTGACGATATCATTTCCAAGACATGCTCAAAAGTTTCACTGTTCATACGATAGGTTAGGTTAGGTAAGTTGGCAGGCGAAAGGAAGAAACCATATCGTCACACTCAGGTCAAATCAGACCCATTGTGATATCCGTTGCAATGACAAAGGAAGTGAATTGTGTCCTCGTGGACCTCCTTTCCAAAGGTCCCCCTACAAATGTCTTCTGTAATTCGAAGTCTGTAGGTCTTTGCTCTATCGAATTTAGGCCATATCTTCCTTGTGGTTGCACAAGTGTTTAGATAGGCCCATCTGTTGTTAGCCTCCCTTAAGGCTCTATTCCCTGCTTCGAGCTTAAGTGTGCAAGGCGGGATGTTCACCGACTTGTTGACGAGCCATTTCTCTCCAGTTCTGTTCATTTCTCCGGAAATTGTTGGAGACGGGGGTGCAAATAATGAAATTCTCCATAAATTCTCTGCACTTTGTATCTTTATTTATTTTTAAGCATTCCAAATGCATTCTACGCAGTATATAACTGCTCTCCAATAACAATAAACGCTTTATTTTAGCAAGCATGTTGTTCACTTTACCATAGTCAAAACACGAATGAAACTAAGCGAAATCGATCCGCCATAAACACTCAATCGCTTGCGATTTCACTAGTAGCGATGTTGCTTGCGATCGCCCAAAAAGCTGTCGCATCGCGCTTATCGCTTCGCCATAAAAAAAAGAGTAGTCAATCTCTCGATTGATGACCGCTAAGGCGTCCTTTTATGACGCTGAACATTAATTTCTGATAGAGCTGCGAATATCTGTCATAGGATTTTAGTTTAGTTCTTCACATTTTCCACTGAATCTAAATCTCAGATGGAGGAAGTTCATGAAGTGGCACTCAAAGTTCTTTAAATAGTTCCCTGGACGATTACATCCAATTCTTCTTGGACAAATGGTATTTTTACGACTTTGCTAGATACTTAGCTTGATTAAACGTGCGCTGCAAAGGGGGATTTAAAAAATAATTTACTGGCGCGACAGTTCGGGATGAGCCAAGACATAGCTTCTCGCAACCATTCATGTTGTTCATGTTAATTTTTCTTACGAATGAAAGGGACCTACAATTTATTGCCGACTCCGAACGGCGCATTGGAAAGCTCTTTCATAACAATATACTCCCGGAGGCTTGTCATTTCCCGGCAAGAATAAGTGCCGCGAAAAAATGTTCGGTGGACACGGCTGGGACTTGAACCCACGCAACTCCAACGCACAAACCACTGAGCCACGGCGACCAGAGGGGTTTGCCAGTATAAAACTTGAGCTGTTTGAGCATATAAATTTCAAGTATAATACTTACCTTGCTCTGTCCTTCACGGTCGTCAGATTCTTATTTCCCGCTTGAGGCTTAAACTAGAAAGCTGGCAAAACAGTCCTCTTATTCATTCATGTACACATGTACATATATACAAACGAGTCCTTATGCCCCAGTAGGGTTTTATTTGTATTATGTTACAATTCAATTCCAACTTGGTGAATGCAAGTATGAATATTCAAACTCTCAGGCACATTGATTGCAAAACTTCCTTGTCCTAAATGGCTGCCAAACAAACTAAATTATTTTCTCTGCCGTACATACTCGTAGAAAGACAATGATATTTTCTCCACCAGATACTAGAACCGTACTATTTCTCTCAGGTTACGCCACTGCACAAGAATCTTATTATTTTGAACTGCCACAAACGACTGTCACACATGTGTGACCTCAAACTTCTGGTGAAAGCCACATAAACACCAGAGTCATCCGTGTGTAGTTTTCAGTCCCTAGTAACGTTTTATTGCTGTCGAGAAGTATCAACCACTCTTTAATGATACTCTGCAATTCAAAACGCTAGCAACGTATACACACGTTTGTATGTGTTTGTGTTTGTACGTATTCCGTAAAATTCCTTCTTTTTTTTCGTCGTCAAAACTTCTTTCAAACTACTGCTCCTTGTAATTAATTGCATGTCTTTTTCCTCATTTCAATTTAGACGAATTTAATTAAAACAGCAAACCGACACTCAGTGAAGCTCCAAAAAAAAAAAAAATAAAAAAAAATAGTTTTTGCAATTGTTTCGGGACATCGTCATCGTCCACTTCAATTTAATCCCCAAGTGATGAAGAAGAAACGATGGAAAGTAAGTGGTGTACACGATTCTAGTGAAAACTTAATTTTACGTGAAACAAGGGACACACGGAGAAAACTGAAACGCAGAAACAGGAGGACATTTTATTGCTTATCCTTTTATCCTCAGCTAATTTATTGGGTTGACATGCAAATTCCATGGAAACTATTTCTTATCTATCAAGCGTAAATATCACTTTAGTTGGGCATCCTCGAGAAAAGGAATGTGTACCTAATGAAGTTTTCCCTTTTTTTGTGTTGGGTACTTTTTGTTTAGATTTGTTTGGCTTAAAGGTTAGTCTGTGGAGAGTACATTAGATTTTGTGTCCGTACCTACTCTGAATTTATTCATTTTCCTTTTTAAGGAGGAATTATTAGTTTCGTGAAAACCAGATGAATTTGAAAATAGAGAACATTTGATTTTTCAGCCGAACACAAGGCCTTTTTTTTTTAATTTTTTTTCACATGAGTGAATTTGGGTTATTGTGGACTTGAGTGGCTCTATTGTACTAATAAAAAGGTTATGCGATTGGTAGATATTTACATCTGTAACCTTTTCTTTAACTTCTAACGAATGATCACTTAAAGGATCAAGAGTTGGAAGTTGCACAATTTCTGCATCTAGCTCGATCGTTGGCCAGCTGGCTCCAGTTGTTTCGCACTTTTGGACTCACATTGGGACTATTTAGACTAGTCGATGTCATTGTACTGCTCATACAGTTCGTCAGTATATCTTCTTTCAGAATAGTTTCTGCAAAAGTCGTATTCGTAGATGCCAAGCGTTGTTGCATGCTTACCTATTAGACAGTGTCCAATAGTAACACCTATTATAGTGCTAATATGCGATCTATATGAATACCCTTATAATGTTATACACAAACCGCGAGCGAGGTGCAGTGGTTTGAAACTTAGGTAGTGATAGGTTTCATTGGCGTCCAAGGGTGGTGTCCAGGCTAGCTGGGGACGATGGTGGTGTTTATCATTGCTACAAATCTCAGGGATTTTTTCGAATCTCCTGATGTCATAATCAGTGTCAGCTCAATCAACCCTTCAAGCTAAGACACTCTACTACCAGTGTTATGCCTTCGCAGTAGAGTCGCCATCAGCTTTCACTATTGATCGATTTTTATTTATTTTAAGAAATAAATGTTTTTCCGACCTTAGAGTTCGAACCCGGACTTTCAAATACTTATATCGTCCCACACTCAGCTTTTGCTAAATCTGCTTTGTCGTTAGACATGTTGCACCACTTGCCCACCTTAGATTTGTTCTATCGATAGCATCTTTAGTTTAAGTCTACAAGAAGCGATTGGTATACCTAAGGTGCCCTTGTCAGGCCCAATAGGTAATGTTGTTCCATATCTGGCAAACTCACCAGCCTTACAGTTCCCTGGAATATCACTGTGCCCCTTCACCCAACAAAGGTGGGTGCACCCAACTGCTCCGCCATCTCTATAATGACGATCGGAAATCTAGGGCTATTAGTGAACTTAAAGCTACTGATTCCAAGGACTTTAATGCCGCTTGACTGTCCGAAAAAAGGCGGATATCCGTGGCTGATATCACGTTTTCTTCAGCCAAGATCTCGAATCGGCATGATTACCCCCTGAAACAGGCTGCAGTGAATTGGAACAGGTTGGGGTGAGGTTAAGCCTGTGGGGAAAAACACCACCACCACGCACCCCGTCGCTTGTTTTTGAACCGTCGTCGGTGTTAAAGTGAATCGACTTTTCTTCTGAGCATATCTCATGCCAAAAAGGGCTTGGAGAGATTGCTCCATCGAAGTTCTTTTCAAAACTTAGCAGACGAGGCTAAGAATCAAATGATTTTTCTCTCGAAACAACCGAGGCTGGCCTTAGAACAGAACTGGGATGATTAAGTTAGCTTCAGTTATTTCACAAAAGGCTTTCCTACTCAATTCTCTCTTCGTTATAACTGGTGTTGCCATTTAGCCGCTTTCGTCTCGAAAGCCACGAATACATTTCTGACATTCCGCTGTCTTTTTCTGATAATATCAATTTCGTCCTCATACGCGAGTAGTTGTATGGACTTTTAAAATATTGTGCCTCTGGTGTTAGCGTGCGTGAGTCCTGTACAATTTAATCATGAAGCCAAAGCCGCATCTTGATAAATCTCTAAATCTAAACAGCCAATCCTTGCACACTTTTTTGAACAAAAGTTCAACAACCAATTTGCAAATGGGTCGACTGATTACGCACTTACATTGGCTGAATTTGATCCAACTCTCCCAATTCGTTATAATTAAGTCATATAACTCTATTATAATCATTTTTCCCAATTATCATGTAGCTGCAAATAGAAATTATTTATTAAACTTTCAACAAGGAACCTTCAAGTTGTAAAAGTTCGTCTATCAATTAGGTGCACACGCAAGTATCGATAAATAAATCAAACAAATCACAAAGCAAGAAAAAAATATGTGACAGTTCTCCTTCCTTTCTCTGCACTCTATCTCTATGGGTATTATGAAGGACCAAGCAATAAAATTCCAATTAATATCTCTAAATGCCTTAAACTACTGATTGTAACCATGGCATCCGAAATATCTGTCAAATACCAAGTTCACTCACTTTGCCAACAGTTTCCCCTGTTTCAATTGTTAGTGTTCTTTGAATTCGAGAAGAACCAGCAGCAGGAGAAGGTATCGGTTCTCCTTGTTTCATTCGTTTTCACATGAATACACTGTGAAATTAAATTAAACTTTTGTTCTGAATTTTCTAGAAATTCATCTGTTTCCTCTTTCACTTCGTCATCGTGTGCCCCATGATGTTCCGGGTTCGGTCCATAATTGTATGTATGTATGTATTTCGAGATAATTGAGAAAAGAACACTTTTTTGGGTTTCTAGATATTTTGATCCTTTTTTATTGGGTGGTTGGACAAAAGTTTCGCCTTAGTTTGTTTATACCCTCACATTTGATATCCTTCACGAAAGCGTATACTAATTTTGTTATACAAAATTTTGGACATACTAGGTAAGTAGAATGGAAGAGTTCCAAAAGTTTGAATCAAATGTTAGGGCGTTATCTGCGTATATGATTCCATAAAGGTAATGGGGAGGGGATAAGGCCAAAAAAGTGAGTGGGGTAGAAATAGGATCCAATCGAGTAATCGAGTAGCACTATGTAGATCTATAATGGATAAACATTGCCAATTAGTCGCCTATATTTCACTTTTAAAGTGTTTGCGCCCAGTTTTTGTCAATAAGAGACCTATTAACGCTCGTCAAGATATAACCTGAACTAGCACCTAATCCGTGTGTGTGTCGTCGTGGCTTAATTGTTAGTGCGTTGGACTACTGACCAAGCGGCGTGGGTTCAAGCCCCAGCCAGGAACACCGAACATTTTTCGCGGCACCACCTCTCGTCGGGGTATGACAAGCCTCCGGGAGTATAATCTGTCATGAAAGAGCTTCTCACTTCGCCGTTCGGAGTCGGCAATAAATTGTAGATCCCTTCCATTCGTGCAGACAATACAACACGCACAACATGAATGGTTGGAAGAAGCTAGGCCTTGGCTCATCCGGAGCTGACAGTAGTCAGTAAGAATGTAGGTTTTATGTGTAAAGAAATTGCAGTGTCAGAAGTGAGCAAAACTATCTCAAACTTGGATTCACTAGAAAGTCTTCTATTCACAGTGAAATGACATTTGCACAAACTGGCCGTTATATACTTCAAATTCTGTCTCCCCTCCTCTCTCTCTTTGTCTTCAAAAGTCAAGGTGTAGACAGTTTTTGGCTCAAACTTCAATTTATAACGAACAATTGGCTACACCCTGATTGACTCGTTTAACTATTTTCATGTGAATTTGAATTGGAAACAGTAGTCTGTTCGACTAAGTGTATATTTCACGCTTGAATAAATGTTCGCATAACATCACTTCAAGAAAGAGTGAACATACTCTTTATAAGACGAGGAAGTTACGTTCGGCCCAGTCGTACACTTTTTCTTTCACCTCAATCGAGAAATCGACAAAGGATCTCCATTTCACAACAAACAGCAACAACAAACAGAGGAAAAAAGAAATAAAATCCCACAAAGCAACTGAATGTCCTTCAACGTAGAACAATCCTCTCTCGAAAGCTATGCTGAGTAATTTCAGCCCTCCAATCATCAACCACCCATGCAAGTATTCAAGTGCGTATATACATATGTACGTCCATACATATTTATGTGAATGTGTGGATTTGTGTCAGGACTTTGATGACTATCATGTGGAACATTTTCTGCATTTCAAATCTACACGTGGCTATACATACAAACTTACATATGTACATATATGAGTATGTTTGTATATTTATACTCTTTGCATATAATCCTTCAACAGGCGCCATTTCTCGTTCTGTAGTATGAAATAAGACTACACCAACTTACTCCTACAGCAAAAAGAAGAAAAAAACTACAAACGGAGAAAAAAATGGAAACCATCATCATTTGATGCTATCGAAGGACAACTTTTCTTACACACAAATAAGGACATTTGCTATTTCTTTTACCCGCCCCTTAAGGAAACGTAAAAAAATGGATTTTTGCAAATCAGGTTATTGAACTGAACTACTCTTCAAATTCACACAGCTTCCTGGTTTTCTTTTTAAATGTTGCAGTTGACTTGGAGATATTACTTTCACTACTACTGTACAGTCATTTTCTTCTTTTTTTTTAATTGATGTAGTCCTTTGTAGTAAGGGGACAAAAGAGTTTATGTACATATATGCATCTGATACATACATACGATAAGGGCAATGGCACTTAAATTTCATTAAATGGGAAGAATTGTTCCCTTCTGGGACATTGGAAGTTGGGTCAACACTAATTCTTTGTAGACTAAGAGGTTATGCCAATAAGCTATGTAGCTGGATAAAGCTCATCAACAAACATTAACTTACGTGTTACAGACAAATGGTCTTTTCAAATCACGAACGTTATTACTAAGGACTGCATTTAAGATAGGCAGAGAAAATGAAGTTTTGTAAGCACAAAAAAGGCAAAATTTTTTGAATATTATTTACTCCAATGATAAACATTTTTTAGCCAAAATCAAAACTTCATAACGAAAAGCCAATAATTCCATAAGTAAAGGAACGAACCACTCCAACTCTTTTCTGATGCTGCCAAATAAAACTTCATAAAAATCGGAACATCAAAGCCCAAAAACCGGAACAAATCGGGACGTTTAGAAATAATCATAAAATGTCAAACGCACAAGCAAGGAGAAACATTGCATTTTCCAATGGATCCTTTCACTTACAAATAATGCGCCCCTTTTCGTCTAAGTAAATATATCTTTAACATTTTAGCAGATTTTATAGGTGATGGCAGTTCTGACTTTACTCGCTAATGTAAAGTTTAAGACATCGAACATGGGATTTTACAATGGATCCTTTTAGTTCGATAAAAATGCGCCCTTTTCCGTCTAAGTACTTCTCATCGGGAATAGCTAAACCAAAAACACTGTGGCGTATGTGGAACATTTTAACCAGTTTTCCATGTGTTTTCAGTAGTTGAACTACTACATATGTACGTATTACACAATACATAATTGGCTGACGAGCTATCCCTTTCCCCCTGCTGTCGAATAAGAAAACAATTACAATTTCTTTTTGTGGTTAAGGTCGTAAGAAGCCTTAATGTTGTTTCATTTTTTTATGTCTAAAGTTTTTCAATCGCAGTATCACGAAATGGAATAAATCAAACCTAAAATTGAAGAAGTCGGCACTAAATCCGGACATAAAACGGGAAATCGGGACTGTCCCGCGAAAATTGGGACGTCTGGCAGGCCTAATAGAACTATAGCACCATTGCCCTATCCATCAAAAAGAAGACGGCTTCAACGTCTTCTTAACATAACATACAAAAATCTGTTGTAATGCTAAAGCACCTCGAACTATACCATAGTATGTGCCATGTCTAGATATCGTGGAAAACTCATTCCCTTATGTAGGATGATGATGGTAAACGCTCGTTGTAGGAAAAGGCAACACATGTTGTAGGAAAAGACAATATGGTTCTGGAGAAAATAGTGCTGGATTCCAATATTAGTACAAGAGGTACTTGTATTGCACAATGAAATCTTGGAATCTATAAAGCGATTTGCTGTGTTGTGTTTTACCGCCAAAGTTCTTTCCTGCATTGAATCATGCTCTTAGCTTCAGTAAAGTTCTACGAAAGACTCTCATTGAACTGTATCCTGAAAACTGACTTTTCGTTGGAGCTTATCAAAAAAAAAATGACATTAACTATTCTTCATTTATTTCCAGTGCTTGAAATAAATTATATTTCCTTAAAATGTTACTTCCCCAAGACACATGACCATGCTGTTAAGAATACCATGCTTTCTTAAAGTATCAGTGTTATCGATTCAAGTACCAACGAACAAAATGGAAGACCCCCCTTCGTAGTGTAGAGTAGTACCTCATATTTTTTTCTTGTAAAAATCTTTTGAGCCTCCATAGTAGTATTTAACTTTTTTTTCTGAAATGTAACACCCTTATGGTCCACAACTATCCCCCATTTTCACAAAAAAGGATCGGCCGACAATAATTTACTTCGTAAGAAAACTTTCCAACATATACCAACGAATTTCGTGAAGTACCACAGCTGGCTTTGAACGTGAGTTATATTGGGACCAAGTTCCTAAGGACCTCGAGTTATTGAACTCGTTGGTCTCCAGAAGTAGTTTGGAACTTCATACTCGTACAAATCAAAATGCAAACTTAAATAGGAATTTTAACTCAACTTTCACCTCCACACAAAGAGGTACACTTGAAATTCCATCAGAAATGGAAATACATTTTAATTCCCCCTTTTGAAGAAGTATTTTTCAATCAGTCGTCATCACTTTTATTTGAAGATTCGGTTTGCTTCAGAGATTAATTTAAAATTCTATCAATCAAAAGCAAAATGTCGTTTGTCTCTTTTGTTTTAGACACCTTCATACTACATACACTGAGTAGTACCTACTTCCGAATTCAGTTTTGAGTGGATCTATTTTTCACTTCCTTCAGTTCTGTCAAAAAGTTTATTACACGTGTTTCATTGAAAATTCAATGAGATTGTCTGTTTTGAGATTGTGGTTTTTGAAATTGGCCATTTTATACTCAATAAAGCTTTATGCAATAAAAATTTTATCACGAAACAAACAAACCAAACATTAAATAAAAAAAATTATACCGCCTTCTGATTTATGACTTGGAATGTTAAATTTTAATGGGCTGTGGTATTGTAAATCCTTAAGAGTTGCCCTCGTTAGAATTAAGACGTTAAATTTAACATCATGAAGTGGTTTGGGGTTCATTTTGTACGGGAGAGTGGTGAAAAATTTCACAGCATCAAGGACAGTTGAATGCACTTTTGATTATTGATTTCGTAACGAGGAATAACAGGCACGTGTACACGTACAGGCAGTTGAATGCTAAGAGACCAAACTTGTGAAGTGAGGTATAAATGTTTTCACTACAATTTGGTTAGTTTACGTCATCTTATACGATTTAAAGGTAAACTTAAGCGTCTAATTTTAAAGCCCGAAACTTTATTGCAACAACGAGATTAACGTCAAGCTTCTTACATTTTTTAAAGATTTTATCAGGATTGAAATATGAATATGCATACGTTTGGGAATTTTCCAGGTCCTATAGTAATTTGTTTTCATCTAACAAATCATTTTATATGTATGAAGGTGATTGTCGGTCGCATTGTTTTTGGTTTAATATTCCATTTTTTGCTTGTCAAAAATTCCTACAGACTTAGTTGCTCTATCTACATCTGGCAGTGCAAAAATTAGCTATGTGTAGTGCTCGAAGGCTGCCCTGAGATATTGGACCCTAAAGTCGGTGGCTTTACAGGTCATCTGAGAATACTAGAATACATTTATCGTGACCCAATTTTTAAGATTCCACAAACCATGTTCAAGAGATTTTGATTCTACAGAAGTTTTAAAGTTGTTATAGGCGACCGCAGCGAATAGAGAAACTATGACACTACTACACTACCAAATTCCCAAATCTGGTATACAGATGGTTCATAATTAGAAAACGGCAGCACAGGTGGTGGTGTTTATGATCTTAGTTTCCAACGCGCGACAGCACTCAGAAAGTCACCTACAGTATTTCAAACAGAATTCCATTCTATTGAACTGTGTACAAGAGAATGCCTGCGGAGAAGAACCCAAGGAACCCGCATCTACATCTTCTCAGGCAGCTAAAAAGCACTAATAGTCCTTAAATCCTATAGGGTAGCGTCCAAGCTTGTCTGGGACTGTCTCAACCTCCTCAAAAGCCTTGCATCGGCAAATAAGGTTACCGTAGCCTTGATCCCAGGACATGTAGGGTTCGAGGGTACCGAACGGGCGACTTCCTGGCGAGAAGAGTTCTTGCCGCCAACTCGTTGTCCCGAACCCTGTTTTGCGATGCCACCCAACAGTGCCTACTCCAAGATAACACAATGGGAGATCAACAAACACGCCGACTACTGAGCTAACCTCCAGGGCCTTAGATAAGCGAAAAAGTTCATCTACCCCAACCTATACAAGGTGTAAGGTGAAGACTTTACTTGATCTCACCAAAGACGAGTTAAGAACCTGAACGGGCTATCAAGCGGGACATTGTCCATTCAGATATCATCTGTCAAAACTGTAGCGCCATCTAAGTTAGCTAGTTAGCTAGGCATCTTGCTCGAAAAGTGAGTTTTCATCGGGACTTACAATACATACAATACTTTTTGATTACTCTCCGTCCCAGATGCAATCAATTTTCTTCTAAAAACGCTATTGTGGACTCTTGAAACTTCATTGGTTTGATGAATTGCGGAAGTGCTTCCTCTTATGCCTTTTATGTTTATGTTTTATTTTCTAACTTTGGAATAACATTGCTAAGCACCTTTTAAAAAGTCTAAACATCGACCTTCAAATTAAAATCCGCATTCTACACGTCTAATGCATTTCGAATATGAGAACACAAAACACGTGCCGAATTTAAAATGCATCTGAAGACTTAAATTCAATTTATATACACCACGCACACATGCTTTATATTTTTCTGAATGTATCGCATAAGCTTAACCAACTCCACTTGGCATTCTAAACCAAAAAAGGGTTTGCTTCCATAAACACAAGATAGCTCCCAACAAGTGAAAAAAAAAAGAATTACCATAAGTAAACATCTCAATAAAATAAAGTATGCAAGCCAACTTAAACTGGAAGAATGAAAACAAAATACAAACTCTGGAAACTTTCGCCCTTAAACAAACTTTTGTATTACAACACACACAACATGTACCGTACATATGTATATACAGAAAAAGGGGCGAACAAATTTAAACGCTTAAAAAATAAACTCTAAAATATCCTTAAGCTTACTAACTTGAATGCCAACACTTTGTTTACCATTTCAGTTGCATAATCATGAATTCGTTGAAGTCTGCATGAAGATCCTTTATCAAGTCGAACTGCAGCGGACAACTCTTGAACAGATGTGGGGCTTCTCCGTGGAGGCTGAACTCATCGAAAATGCTGAACGTCAGGACGAGTTATGCTGCTATGTTAGTCGTGTCGAGGATAAAAGCGTCGCTATGCACAATGGTAAGTAAAGGAAGAGAAATGGAGAAAGAGTGTTTAATTTGCTTGTCCTTTTAGTCTTTTTTTCCAATCCTTATCCTCCATTTCCATCTACTTGACAAGCTTTATATCTGTATGTACGCAGTCATTTCTATCACTCAGTCGTTATTTTTCCCTTTAAGAGGCGAATCGAAGAATGAATTTTCTGCAATTTAATACAACAGTACCCAAAGCCTCATTTACGTCACTATTTTTCGCATCCTGAAATCCAAAGCATTTGAAGTGTATCCTTTGAAGGTTTATTTCAAAATAAACAACTGTGATGCAATATAAACGACGATGCAGTTTAGCTGAATCGTTTGCAACTTGCTTACGAATAAAATGTGCGAAAGTCAAGCAAAGGAAAAACTATCCTAAGCGACGAGAAAATATCCTGCTATGGTGGTGTCCTTTAAAAAGAAGATAATTTCAATTGAAACGCCATCGTTCTTAAATTACAAAAAGTAAAGTGATATTTTTTTTGTTTTTCATCTTCTATGTGCGGATTGAAATTGGAACTCTGTCCTCTGATATGTCAGTATTAATAACAAGGGTTGGTCCTTAGATATGATATATGTAATTATCTTCAAATCTTACCTTACCTAAAGTCCGATAGGTATTTCAGACCGAAAATACGTGCATTTTTTCATCAAAGTAATTTAAGTCCTTTTTTCTTCTCACAAAACATTGCGGAACCCTAAGACACAACTATTAATAACTAAAACATGATTTTCGTAGTTGCAATTACTTTAAAAGCACTTTCGAACAGTGTGCGCATTAAACTCTTCTTGAATTCTCATCACATAATGTGGCATCAACCCCTACGTCGTTGTACAAAAATTGACCGCTCGCTCAGTCACACAATGCACATACTATATACTTATTACTAAGAGTGCAAGGACAGCACTTCATTTATTTAACCGCATAATTTGCAAAACGAAGTAATACAGCGCCAACAAGAAATCCCGCATCCAACATCATCTTCGATACAAAGTACAAGTAAAAAAAACCAACTTCGGGTGAACTTTTCTAATTATTCTGTCATTTCTTGAAAACTCCTCACGCAAAGGAATCAGAAATTTTCATTACTTATCTCGCTGCACACCATGCAGCCCGGGTATGTCTTACTATACTCGTGGTGCGCATTTTGTCCATCTCTTGGGAGTCATAATATTTTCCAATTATCCCTCACAACCTGTGCCTCTCTCTGGTTCCTAAATCGCCACCAGCCGGGAGTACTGCGATTCCTTCTAAGTACCGAAGCTCCTTGTAGGTAATATCATCTCAGGAAAAGGGAAGCGTATGCTTGCGTTAATTCTTGTTGACTTTTATATTTAATTGGATTTTCAGGACATTCGTCGTTGATTTGTTGTTGGTTCTCTTTTCCTTTTTTTTTTGGCAACACCCTCAAAGAGAATTTAATTATGTGCGCTAGATTCTCAAGTGGGGGGAAGGATATCACAACCATTTATATGCACGTCAACAGTATCGCCAGAGTCCTTGCGCGAAACTTTCGACTTTTATGAGGTTATCATCATCGTTGTCAGGTGAAACCACGCAACACGATGTTGACCCTATAATGTTTTCTACCTAGTTAGCGGACTGTGGGCTAATTGCGTTAAATTTCAGTTTCAACGGGCGGCCGCAGTCCAATGCCCATGGCTAGATGGAGCGAATGATAATGTGATTTCGTATGACATTTTATGCAACAAGGATTTTTCGCCTCGGCTTTTCCAACTTCCAGTTGGGGAATCAAATTAGTATTGATTGTCGGGTTGGACGTCATGAAATGAGCTGAGCTGAGTGGTTTGCGGCGTTAATTTGTGTTTTTTTTTTTGTTGCACGTTTTATGCGTTTTTTTCTCCCCGATCTACTGATAATTTGTTTAACAGAGGGAAGCCATTTTTTTATTATTTTTAATTTGATTTATGTACCTAGTACATATATGCATATCAGTATTTAAGAGGATTTTGTTCATTAAAAATTACATTAGATGCGATTAATTATGTTTTCATTCGATTATATAACTGCAATCTGGATTTAATGTACCAATTACAATTTTTATACATAACGCTGAGTTTTTCATAAAATTATTTGTCGCCTTTGATGTTACTGATACATAAAAGGAACTCACATACATACATGCAAGCCACATGCGTTGTAATTTTAAATATGAGTTCGATGTGTTTGCTGATAAATTATATTAAATTTCTTAAAGTTTCTCAAAAAATTGATCTTTAGCTATCAGTCATTAGTTTAAAAAATAAAACACGTTAATTTCTGATGCAACTTGGATAAAGTTATACCGATTTGCGATGGTTCAGGTGCGATTTTCATTATTTTGATTCATTGAGTTAGCTATTGTAAAATATTGCGAACTTATTACAGAATCCATCAAAGCAAGAAGTATTGAGATTTCAAATATCCTATCACCGACAGAGAACCGTTGAAATACAGAAAAGTCTTATTTAACGACTTTGTTATACATATCCTTTGAATTGCAGTGCTTTTGCAATATTTTCCTAGTTAAAATCTATACTATTCTGATCTTTTGTTGCACTGGATAATAAATTAGGCAGACAAGTCTCATTCGGTAAATGTAATACTCGACGTATACAAAATATTAACGCCCAGATAAAATATTAACATTTCATATTACCAGACTACACCAGACCCTAAAGTACGACTGCTGTAGGAGAAACATTTTTCAAAGAACCCGCACGGTCAAAATCAGCGGGTTTCGGTGTCGAGAGGAGTGAAAAGACTAATCCCTGCACCGTGGTAATAACATATCTGCCTAGAATGTATAGTCCTGCTACGCCAAAGTCCTAGGCTGGCTAGTTCGTAACCCGCACAGTTTAACCCAACCGGGTGTAATATTTGATTAAAATCCAGCCATTCGGTGACCAGATGTTCTGCTTTGACTTTGGCCTAAACGAATGTTTAATTTCGTGGATGCTGATTTCGGGATTTATTATATTACATCACATCTGTGACACAGAAGGTTTATTCCTTATGGAAAAAACTAGCTGATACCTGCGACTACGTTTGCGTGGAAAGACGTCACATTATACCCTATGTCCTTTTCCGGGTTTCAAGACATTGATGAGTAATATTATAGCCTGTAAACAACATTCCTGGTTTTTCTTTCGAGCTCGAGGATGACCAGGCTATCAGGTCAATTGACTCTGAGCCCGCTAAGGGACAAAAAGTCATTCCTCAGATCCACACCATTCACTTTTTCAGCAGAAAATTATTGGTGCTGTTGGCTGAGTCGTGTTTTTGAGTGAAACAAGCTCTTTCCCTCACCCATGAAACGTAATCCCCTCCAGCACGATGAACAATTAGGTAAATTACATATTTTCTGTCAGAAAAACCAATTAGATCTTCCATAACATCACATGGGTTACTCGGTACATTTATTCTTTCCTCCTCTTTCCATCACCATAAAGAAATACTTCCCTCAAGTCACGACGAAGATGTTAACTTTCAAGAAGAGGACTTCGACATCATCAGATTGATGACTTGAGACAGGCCTTCACATCATTTGCTGTGCCCCCCGTGGCATAACAGGCTTGGTCTGTCTGAAGCCACCACCCAAAAGCACTGTCGGAGCATCCTATTTCGATACTCAATACCTATCTATGAGCCATGGTACACTCATCCCACACTTTAACTTTGGCTTCTCGAAGCACCTGAGCCAAGTCACTCTCCTTAGAGATGTTACAAGGTGTAGACTTAGAATGACTTAAGTTGGGATGCTTTGAGGAGGTACAGTGACCCATCATGTCTTCGTTAACCGAGGTACCTGCAGTACCTGAAGAAGCAATGGCAACGGCAATGTCGCTAACCATAGTTGCGCATTTCTATAAATGGTCAAACTTTAACGCCCTTTTTTTTTTGGCGCACAGTTACAATTTTGGAAAAGGGTTTCAACTCCAAAATCCAAATTTTCATACAACCTTCAACACCATGTAACACCCCGTAGAAGCTGAATTTCGAATTCCTTGTATACATCATAAAAGGAACCTCTGTTCAAAATTTCAGCTTTCTAGGTCCAATGGTTCCGGCTAGGCGTTGATGAGTCAGTGAGTGAGTCAGGACTTTTCTTTTTATATATTGAGATTGTTTCATAAAAAATCTATCGGCGATCAAACAAAATGTCGGTGAATAATACAAACGACTTTAATGGAATGAGCTGTCGCACGACTTAAAAAACAATTACAAGGAACCACACTGATCCCATTAAAAAGGCATTATACACACGCCACTTAAAACTTTATCAACCTCGAATGCTTACAAAGCCAGTAGGAAACGTCCACCCCCCCTCAACTCATACCTAGGACTTCCTCCTTTCTCATTTATAAATATCTCAACTTAACCTAACAAAAAACATCACAGAAACCGCATCTTCAACAGAAAAATAAAAAAAAAAAAACCTGCAGCAGCCACCAACCACACTCCAGCACTTCTGTGTTGACACATGCAAAGATCCCCCCCTAGGAGTTACCTGTCATTATCATAACACCAAACTAAATAAGGATTTTCCTTCTGCTTATTTTTTTTTTGCTGTGGCTTCTAAGAAACATTTGTTTTCCTATGCTCTGTCACTGTGTTCTGATGCTGATGTATTATAGCTATGAATATCCAACCAACCAAGAGACTTATATACTTTTGTTTCACCCGATGTACAAACATCTCAGGGGATTCAAGTGATTCTCTCTTTGCCAAGCGTATACGCGTATGCTTGTACTTTGCGCTTCCCATCCATCATCCATCTCCAAAGAAGTTGAGAAGTTGAGGAATAATTTGCATTTTTCTTACCGAAGGATATCCACACACATACATACATCGCCAAGCTGAAGAGGAAAGAAAGAACAAACTCAAGTTGACATTTGCATGCAACCTGAAGAGTGAGTAAGTAACCCTTCAGTAGGAGGAGATAGTAAGGTCGTCCTGGAGAACACACAGGACACAAAAAACTGTTAACCTGCATTTTGCGCAATTTTCCTCGCCTTTTCGGGAAAGATTTACGTAAGAGCCTGATTTTCAATAGATACAAAAATTCCGACAAAAACTCAACTCAGAAAGGACACACATAGTACAATAGGTGTGCAGTACAAGGAGAGCCTTCAATTTACGTAAAGCTTTGTTGGAAAGGATTTTGTTCACCTTGTGTCACTCGCTCTTCGCTGTAAGCCTTATCAATTGCACTTTAAGCGCATTAAAGCATGTGGCACTCTGCAATGGCTCTCAAACGTGAATATCCTTTCTACCCGAGTTGTAAAGAATTATGAATAAGGAACACACACTAAAAAACAACACAAAGATCTCAGACAATATCTCTTGACGACCTGGGTATGATCCTTTATTTTGTCGCTCGTGTGATGTCACAAGTGCATGGGAGGTGGAGCCATCTTAAGGTAATAATTGAATGAGCCGGGCGGAAGATGCATCAGTTGACATCATCGTTGTCGTCGTCGTATGTAATCCGCTTTTATCATCTCGGTGGCAGTTTTTCTCAAGGTGATCCTTGCTTTCACATCACATCTCCTTTGGGTTGACCACTTACAGTGACACATCTACCCATTCACCTGTGAGCTCTTTAAAGGTTTTTCTGTGTACTCATAGCTCTTCTGTTCATTTTGTCCTGCATCCTGTTGTTATAAACTACTTCAAACGTACACCTGGTTACAAGAAATCTCTAAAATTTTGCTTTCTCCCTTTTTTAGGTATCATCAAGGGAGACGAAATAATTGTTATCAATGGAGCAATTGTATCCGACCTGGATATGATGTATCTCGAGAGCGTGCTCCAGGAGGAACAGTCGCTTTGCATGATGATGAGGTAAGTGCGCATTCACGCTCAAAAGCATTCAAGTTATTCATGTCCTCGTCGCTTTGTTCGGTCTTTGTTATTTTCGGAGAATAAAATTGGAGCAGTACAGTTGTGAAAATAGAACCAAGTACTGGATGTGAATACATTTTCCGGTTAGAAAATCAAAAAGGAAAAAAAAAATTTTGCTGCACTTTACAAACATTGTTGTGCCCAAAACTAGTTTTGTATTTTAAAAAACTGCTTTGCAAGAAGTGCTACTGAATAGTTGCTGGTTTGTATTGCCGTATCTAAAAGAAAATACGAAAATAAATTTTTAAACGTATTAAGCTATGAGCAGACGATATGCAAAAGTGGCATATATATGCCAGGGCCGACGTCACGAAAAAATTGCATAAGTATGCCAGTGCTCGCAAATTGGCATATAGACGTGTTCACACGATATGCGACTTTTCTGTCAAAAATCTCAAAAGCGTTTGCCAGTATATGCTGGCATATGATATGTCATGAAATGGAATCGCAAATGTTATGCCCTATATGCCAGGTGTTCAAACGATATGCAAAACACTTAGCATATCGCATATTTCCAATCATATGCAGGTTTGCGAAACTATTTCCTGTCAAAAATTTTTAATTTTAAATTTTAAAATAAACTGAAAATGTCAAAAGGAAAGTGGGCTGCTGTTGCTGTTTTGCTGTTGGAAATAGACAACGAAGATGAAAGCCACGAAGAAGCAAGGCCAGAACAAGTGCAACGGATTTGTCGTGTGTTGACAAAAGATTGGTTGCGACTTCGCAGCAATGAACCGGAACTGCACCGCGGTTTCGTTCGAATGTCCGCCGATCAATTTGACCATTTACTTGATTAAGTAAAGCCGCGAATCGATAAAGCGGACACGAACATGCGATTAAGCATTCCCGCGTTTGATCGGCTGCTGCTGACGCTACGTTTCTTGGCCACCGGTGACAGTTTTCGGTCTTTACAGTACCTTTTCCGTATTCCAGTCAATACAATTTCGACCACAGTTCCGGAAGTGCTGGACGCGATCTATGAAGCTCTTGTAATGTTTATTAAAGATAAGATTCATTCATTAACATTTCCAAATTGCATATATCCAGCTTGCAAGTTATATTAAACTACCTACCTCTGAGGCGGCCGATGGCCTGCCAGAACACCTGGTTTAAATATCACAGTCCAATTTCTCGCTGAACTCCTTCCAAGATTTTTTCTTAGCTGCTTTAACAGCTAGTTTGGAAGTTCTTCGGCTCTCCATGTACCGGGTGCGAGAAGCTGAGTCCCCCAAGAGTATCGAGACCTTGAGGGCTTTCTTCTTCTCTCTGATGGCTTCTTGAAAGCCGGGTGTTTTAAACCACTTAGATCTTTTATCACCAGCAGCCACAAACATCTCCTGCAGAGGCAATGACTGCTGTTAGAAATATTTCCCTACACTCGCCAGAAGAGTTGGAATTTGTCCAAAGCTTTCGGATATCTACCATGAAAACTCCTCCCGTATCTCATCGTTCTGCAAACTCTTCAACAATCTACATAGCTTTGTGTTTCCTCATCACTATAACCCACAAAAATTTAAGACCAACGTAAATCGGTGTCTCCTTCGTTTCTCCTCTAATTTTCCTAATACCCATCCTTTCTTTTAAGGCTAGTCATAACCCCTCTAGCGCGCGTAAATTGTAAAAATAAGAACAAAAAAAAACCAAAAGGACAAACCAAATACAGCGACTGAATCGCTTTACCCGGTAAAAACAAAAGTCAAAACAACTGATTTGCTCGAATATGGCGGAATATGCAATGTTTTGTTTTCGTACGGTGCCATATAGTTGGCATGCTGGCATACGCTGGCATATGCTGTCAAATTTTTATAAATTATATGCAAGAGTGTTCAGACGATATGCCGAAAATTGGCAAATTGATTTGCAATTGGAATGTGGCATATGCTGACTGTCCCAAAAAGGTGTTCAGACGATATGCCAGCAAAAATCGCATATGATGACGCAAAAATGACGTCAGATTGGCATATATATGCCACTTTTGCATATCGTCTGCTCATAGCTTTAGTTATGTACATATTTATACATGTATGAATACTCGTATCTATGTATATCTAGGTCGAATTGAATTTATTCCACTAAGAGTAAGTGAGTCTTCCGTCCGACCAGCTGAACATTTTTCAATAGAGAAAATCGCTTCATCTCAAATTTGTCTCTGAAAATTAAAAACTCAAACCATCTGTCCAAGCTACGGTCGCGACATCTTAAAGTGACTTTGTATGAAGAACCTGCTTCAATAAGAGGTGTGCCATTTGCTGTTTTAATAAAACGCTAAATGAGGAGAACGTTCAAAGTTTTTTGATTTTAGAATAAAGCTTAAACTTGAGTTATGCGGGGAACACAATATCAGACAAATACCTTCCTGGGGTTAAAATTCATAGAATATCATTGGTGCAGCCGACACATTTTTTTCTTCGATCAACAGGGACATTTCGTCCTTGGTCTGTGGGCTTTGTTCGTTTCGAGGCGGTCACCTTTCTTACCCTATCACACTTATGCTAAAACAGGAACTGCTAAAACACATCTCCAAATCCTTGTACATCGGTAATTATGTAGTTTGCCTTCACTATTTCCTGTGTTCCGTCTTTAAAGCTGGCTGCCATTTGGGCGTTCTACAAAACCATCGCATGTTGTACCTGTCACGCGACTTTTCAATTTCCGTGACCTAGGAAACTTTGTATGCCTTTTCTTTCTTAAGAGAAGTTATTTTCTGCTCTTCTACTGCCTGGATACTTCTTTTACCATAAAACAATTTCAAATGTCCCAACTTTGCTCCATATACATAGTTCTGTGAGGTGGTATTCAATGCATACCTATGTGCTTAGTTTCTCAAAGACTTTACTATCTTTTTGCCATAAACATAAAGACATAACCGGAGCTCAATTTGACAAAGATCATCTTAAATATCACATTAGGCACACAACGTGTCATGTCACATGACCTTAAACCCCAACAATTCGAGCTCGATTTACGTCAGTTGCTGCTCCTATGCATCATGAAAAAAAATATATATAATTTTTACACTCACACGCCCTATTGTATCGAATTTAAGCATCCTAGGGACAAAGATTATTATCAGTGATTAACATAAGGAGGGAGCTACGTAGGCGGATGAAACACAAACACTCTCTGTCTTCACTTGAGTTCAACTTTCACCCCCTGCCGCCCTCCTCCTGGCCTGGCACTGGGTAATTATTGTCGAACAGTAAAGTGCCACATTTCTTGTTGACGCCTCAATACATGACACGCAAGTGTAAGGAGCGTGTATTCGTTTTGTGTCTGTTCGCATGGCTTGCTCCTTTGAAATGAAAATTTATATTCTTAAAGGAAAAGAAGACTACGAGTACGACCCCAACTAAGACATCTACCGACGTAATGCTTTATGGACTGGAAGAGGGTGATGACGTTATGTAGTGGTTGCGATAATGGTCTGCTCGTGCATTGAGATATTGACACAAACTTCTGTCCTGTGCCAGGAGTACATTAAATAGTTTGCGGGGAGCTATTAATATAAAAATAAACTGGCATCCAATTCGGTACTGCAAATTGTTGTTAATTGCTGATCCCATCGTTCGGTTAATAAATCTTTGAATTGCTTTTGCCATTTCTCGTTTGCTTGTCTCTGTACAAATGGAAAGCTGGAAGCTCTAAATGATATACTGGATGATTGTTGTTAGGAACTGAGGTTACTTTTTATGGCAGACCTTTGTTGAAAGGCGACGTTTATAGAGACACTTATTTATGTTAAGTTAAATTAATGTGATAATAAGTTTCGTAATTTGTAGAGGATGTCTCGGAAAAAGGAAAACATGCATCAAGAAAGAGGGTGAGGCAGCTGTGAAGAGTAATGGTCTTAATGTTCGGTCGTTGCAATGCACTAACCACTGCAAAGCATTGGTCGTACGTTTTGTTGAGGAGCTCATATGTATCTTTGATGGCGTCGTCTTTCTCGCTTGTGGGGGCGTGGACAAAAGAGGATGATGTTCGAAACCTGGATTTAGATCCAATAGATGTAGGCGATACATTGTTTCTCAATACCCGGTCTATCTCAACGTACTCCCTAAAGAACGGTTATAGCTGCTTAACAGCATTAGTAGACCTCTGCTACTTCGTTAGCTACACGCAGTCGCTTCAAATCCTTAATTCTTCATCCTTTATACATTTACTCAGGTCGAAAACCGCTCGTATTGTTTCAATCAAGACGTGAGTTTGATCTTTAGTTGGTTCTTCACGAGCGTTCTTGGCTTTGTCCCCTACTTTCTTAAAATGTAGCTCAGGTTACACGGTTAGTGCTCCATATAACCCCAATGCTCGTCGTTGGTTCACTTTTAATTTATACAGCAACCGAGGAGCTGACCGAGGAGCGTGGTTCAAGCCCCAGCCATTAACACCGAACATTTTTCGAAAACCCTGCATAACCTGGATGGATCAACCAACATTTCCCAAGCCTAGCAAAAGTTAAAACATAGCGTGAGAACTTTTTTAGTTTCTAGGTAATTAACGCCTGAAAACATATCGGTAGGGGCTTAATCGAAATTAACCTCTTTTTTTGCTTCCCTAAACCCACGAGCTAGACTGCAAGATACTCTTCACCAGCACATTTTATGAACACAGTTCGATAACACATTCGATAACAAATTCGCTTTAATTATAAGCCCACATCGGGTCTCATGTCGCTTCTGTTGAAAACTCAATTTCGATGCCATCACTGCAGTCAAAACTGCAATACATGTACTCTACAAGCTGTTGAAATACCATTAACGTATCACGTGCTTTTTGTTGCCTCATCTGCAAGAACCTACCTACTTAAAGAGCCGAAAATTGCCTACGCAAATCTACAAATTTGATTATTCAATCCTCATCACAAGTGACGTAAAAAAGACATATTCATCCATCACATGGCACAACCACCGTGACCACCGTCAAGCAGAAATGTTATTTTAAGGCACCTCGTATCATCCCCCGGAGCGCAACACCCCAGATCCGTCATTCAGCTTTCGATTGTCTCCTGCGGCGACAAGTTTTTTTCCCACCCACCGCACGAGGTGGGAAATATTGTATGCTGAACCTCTTCGGGGACCAAACGTGCATACACACATGAGAAGAGAGAATTTGATTAAAAGCCGAATAAGCATCAACTTCGCACAGCTACAGCCATATGTCAGATATCCTGGGAGCAGAATTCATGCATACTATGTATGTGTATCAAAGGGTTTTATCGATACGAGAAGAGATCAAAATCTCATCCCAGCTTCATGCCAGTATCATACTGTATTCGTCGCAGAAGTAACGCATACGCTACGAGTACATGCAGATGGTATATCCTTCGCATATCCCCAACGGAAAGCGGATAGAGAGAGAAAATTGCTGTAGAATATCTCTTGACACACCGAGGAGGACGCGCAGCATGAAAAACCATATGACGGGCGTCATCATCATCTTCACCCAACAACATCACCATCGGTGGCCCAGAGGACATATCACTGGACAAATCAAAAATCAATGGCTTATTCCGTACGCTACTGCAGCTGTGGTGGGAATATATGCGTGTTGTGCCATGGCCGCTGGTCCTGGTGTTTGCACGAAAGAGGCATTTTCTATGCTGTGGTCGTGTCTCTTTTGTATGCATACATCTCGCTTGTAGGCTGTAAGCGCCTTCTTTGGTTGTGAGCATCATGTACAACATCCTAGCCCTTCAGTGTTGCTGGCGAGTTTTTATTCAATTTCGTTTGGTTTGAAATTCAGAGAGATTCTCATTAAAAATTGTTACTCTTGTAACTTTTTCTTTTATTATTTCGTTTCATCATCGTATCGCTGGCAGTGTGTCATTGAGTTACATATGGTACTTTGTGTGTCTTTTCACGACAAACGGGGAAGAAAAACTGCCTCCGAAAAGGACTTAATTGGAACTCGATTTTTTTTGTTTCTATAGAGCGGAAATTTAATAATTAAT
This sequence comes from Matsumyia berberina, assembly GCA_917880715.2. NCBI lineage: Eukaryota > Metazoa > Arthropoda > Insecta > Diptera > Syrphidae > Matsumyia > Matsumyia berberina. The sequence goes on along the minus strand of OU862870.1, from coordinate 2,094,643 downwards.
TGGACGTGCATATGTCAAAGATGTTACAGGTTGCGGTGGAGATTACGGTCAATGTGGCATTCATGCTTTTTGATTGTTCACTCGTCTGATTAAGTATCCACTTTATTAAAAAATGGGAATGACGTAGCAGTCAACATTGCTGCAGCAATCTGTTTGCAATCGAGACGGCTCACTTATGCCATAGAGAGTCCATTGTGTCCAATTTGTTGAAAAAACTTGAAGAACGAAGAACTTTTTAAACATTAAGGGCATTGAATGAAACCCACGAGTTTTATAAGCTCCAAAACAGTACTTCCTTGGAGGCGATCCCCCGTAAGGCATGTAACAGCTGGCTTTACTTACTTAGATTCCTGGACCTCTTTCTAGCAAAGACTGGCCACACATATTGAAGAAAACGTAACATGGACTTTTTTTTTACGTGACCAGGCAGTTTCCCCGATGGCACTACCAGAGCCCAAAATGGGAACAATCCGGGTATATAGAAATAACCCTAAAATGTTAAACACGTAAAATCCTTAAACATGGCATTAACCACCCCCTTTCTGATACCCGCGACTACGTCCGCGTGGAAACACGTCGCATTATACCCTATATCCTTTCCCGGGTTTCAACCCATTGAAGGGTGGCCATGGTGCAGTGGTTAGCATCATCGCTTGTCACGCTGAAAGTCCAGGTTCAACTCCTGATGTCGGAAAAACGTTTATTTCTTAAATAAATAAAAATCTATCAACTGTGAAAGCTGATAGCGACTCTACTGCGAAGGCATAACACTGGCAGTAGAGTGTTTTGGCTTGCAGAATTGATTGAGCGAACACTGATTATGACATCAGGGGATTCAAAAAAATTCCTGTGAATTAAGCAATGACAAAAACACCACCACAAATGTCCCAAGCTAGCCTGGTCACCACCCTTGGACGCCATCGAAGAACTTAACGAAACCTGAGTTTCAAACCACTGTACCTCATCCGCTGTGTGTGTATAACATTATAAGGGTATTCATATCCCCTTGATCCGCGCGTGGATTATAAAAAAAAATAAATTGATGAGTAGGTATAGACTTTCAATTCCTTATATTAATTCTTTAAGGCGTCCCTGTAAACAACATTCCTGCGTTTTCTTTCTGGCTTCGGGATGACCAAGCTGTCAGGTGAATTGACTCTGAGCACGCTATGGGAGAAACAGTCACTCTTCAGATCCACATTGTCCGCGTTCAAGCTCTTTCCCTCTAGCTTATTGAAGTTCATGGCGTATCAAAACTCAACGGAAAATTGCAGACGTTTGAACTTAAAGTGGTAGTCTGATGGGTTTAGAGGAATGCGGGGATGAAGACCGTTTTTCCCTGATTGACATTTGTGAAAATCCTGACTGCACAGTTTCGTAGGGTTTAGATTGGACAACAACTTTAAGGTTGAGGACGTGAGGTGGGTTTCCTGGTTGATAACTCTACAGCATCCTCGAGTTTTACTTCCGAGTTTCAACATTTACTGTTCGCCAGAACTGATATTCTAAGAAAATCAACAAAAAAAAGTTATTTTAAGGAAAGTAGGATTATTTGTAAAGTAAATGAATACCTACACGTTTGCTTAAGTAAGTTTTTTCGAGTTCCTTGTAAAATAACTCAAAAAAATGACTGGCATCCAATGTAAGTAACCACCAAAAACTATTTTAATACAAAATTTCCATAAGATAATGCCTATTCAACTGGTTTCTAAAAAAAAACAGTATTCACCGATACAAAACCCCTTAATTGCATTTTCAATTTGGTTTTTCCTTTAGTTTTAACACTAATTACTTACTAATTTGTTGTTTTTTCTACACACACATAGGTCATCCCGCACAGAACCACCAGATCTAGTTGGCATAATGCGAGTGACCGATGACATGATTGATTCATTGGTTTGCCCACCGCCACCATCGGATCCGCCGGTTATGAGCGAGGAAATGATTTCTGGTCTCATTGTCCCAGCACCGGGATGGAGTAAGTATTATTTGATGTGCCACTAAAATACACAAGCTATCTGCAGAGCGATGGAGGCTCTGCGAGTGTGGAGTGCCCATGTGGTGTACCAATGTAAAGAATGGTCCTTCAAAATTTGCACTATTTGAAGTGCAAATAGTCCAATTTCCCTGTTGGGTTGATGTAGTTTATAAGTGTTTTTGTCCTGGAGGGTAATATGTGTAATGACGTGAAATGTTGGCGAATTAGGAAATAATTTTGTGCGCTAAATGTTAATGGTAATTACTTTATACATATATAAAGGTGTGGGTTGTCGAAGGATGAAATATGGAAAGAGGGGAAACAAACACAGAGGGATTAATGCGTTCTAAAACTAGGGCGTAGTAAGTGAAGTCAATTTAATAATGTGCTTCACCTCCGCAATCCTTAACAATCAAAGCTAGAATAATGACCATACTTACTAAAACCATTAGTATTCGACTGGTTTCGAACGTAATTGGCCTTCTCATGAGTTGATTTCTTAAGAGATATTATTCAAGTATAATTTTGACTTGATTGAAGTCAGTAGTTCTTCATATGAAACGTCGAAACCAAGCAGCAGAAACGAATAAGTCTCCTTAGAGCTTTTTGAGAGTTATAGCACCCTAGTCCAGAGCCTTTGGAATGTTAACATCAGATAATGGTAGTCCTGTCCAAAGATCAGTTACTCAAGGCTAGCTGAAATGGTGAAACCGATTCCAAATGACACTCGAAAATTAATTTAAGCGCACCGCTGCCACCAAAGGCTCATTTCTTCTAAATGAAGCATTCACATTCTTATATTCCAGGCGCAATCGTCATTACTTTTCATGCCACGGCTATTGTATTCAGCCATTCATCCTTGTAAGTATGTTTCGAACACAATATTCATCTGCGAACGCCAGTTTTTCAACTTAATGCAGTCTCTTATGTAATCCGCATACTAGCTATGTTTCGTCATCATGCTGCGTCGGAGGAACAAATATTTCTACTTAACTGCACTAATTACGCCGTAGTGCACTTAAGCTTTTCGAAATTTATGTACGAATTCACCTCGGTGAGTGCTGCAGTGGAGGTACACCCCAAAATGCATTCACTGACTTGCTTAAGTGGACTGCTTGCCTCAGTGGAGCACTAGAACAATGCATTTCCCATACGGCGAACTGAAAAGTAGTTGTTCCGATAGGAAAGGTGTACTACGTGTAGGTAGCCTAGACAAATGGTTACTTACTACTCCGTCATCTATCACTTAACATCTTCGAAGACAATAGGGGGCCATAGAAGGACCAGAGCGACGATAACTTGGGAGGTTAAGTACGAACCGCTACCTCTGTTGTAAGTGCAGAAAGATGGAAGCATAATTTAAACCGTCAGACCAACTCCTCCTCCTCATCGCAATAAATCAGCCACTAAGCCCTATCCACACACACACACACACACATGCTGTTGGCTCTGCCGTGTTTTAATCGTTTTTCCAAACTTTTTTTCTTTTTACCATACTCTCTACTTTCTATTCGGCCACAATACTGACGGTACAGGCGGCAAGGATTTGTACTCACCAGATGCGGAAAGCTCACCAGCACCATCGTCGTTAGAACCGCAGGTAACGGCTGTTCCAGGCACAAAACAAACTTCAAGGACCAGTAGTTTTGAAATTGAGAATCTTCTCAAAACAGCCGAACAGGTAAAATACCCAAACCACCCCACCCTCTTTTTCCACGTGTGAATACTTAAGTTAATGGCTTTTAGTGTAGTCCCAAGTATACGATACGGCATAAGTATATGTAAATTCTCTTCTTCTGCCACAACCACAGGTAACTGGATTCTGTAGGTCCCCACAGGAAACACGGAAATCAAGTCCAACCGGTTCGGTTACATCATCGGTTTCAAATGCAATGCTCACACCATCACGACAGTTGACTGATGCCGAGAAATTGCGAAAAGCTATCCTGGAGCTGGTTGACACTGAACGCACTTATGTCAAGGTGAGTTGTTCTAAAACTATATTCGTGTTCGTGTAATTCTTTTTTTGCCTTAAATATCCTTGGAAGGAGCACAAGTGCTACAAAAGTCACATAATTTTATTTATTTTTGGAGAGAAGAACTTCTACTTCGCATCTGTCATCACTTGGGGAGATGGATGAGGTGTATTTCACTTGTTCTTGGGAGGAATAGTCGTGTATAACCATGGGTGTGGTTTCATGCCAGAGTGTGCTTGATGTTGACATTTCACATAAATGCAATGTCAACTTAAGTGACTCAAACGAAACTTCTTTTTAACTTGTAGTTGGGCTTTACTTTGAAGTGTTTAGCTGGTATGTGTTGGAATAAAACTTGTAAGGGTTTTTCGTTTTTGAGTTTAGGTATGAATGTGTTTTCAGTAAATTGGTTGGAAATACCTTTGAAATGTGCACCTGGGTGGCATGAAATGTAGCGACGATAGGAGCTTAGATGATGCTGATATAATTGTATGTATGCTGTAGAACGTTGAAACAATGCTAAGAGTGGGAAAGTAAGACCCTTCTAGTCTTGATGTCATTTCATCGATTTAAGAGTTTCTAATCGAGTTTTAAAGGATCCATTAGAGTTTTAAGCCAGCTAACTAGTTGGATGCCAGAAATGGCGATCATTTACATATTTGATATGCAGTCAGTCCTAAAAGCCAATCAAGGTTTGCTGTAAGCTACTTTGAGAAAACGGCTCAGGCCCATTAACCAGCCTGTAAATAATATTCGTGAGTACAGATCACCGAGGTGGTTTTTTAAGCAGCAGCTCTTATTAACAGGTTTCCAGGGAAGTTTAAAAATATGGGCACAATCAACTAGTGATCTACATTCGCAATGATTAATATCATAAGCAATCCGTTTACCTATTAACCTTTCCTCGTAAAAGCAAAACGTAAAGAGAGGAAGTACTCTCAAGATCATCGTTTTCGCGGCCATCAAAAAGTATATAAGAGTCGATCGTGTATAGAATCTTTCCTGAACCAACAACAAACCATTGCTTCTGTACAGAATTGTGAAGTAACATTGCAATTAATTCATCAAAAATTCACAGAAGGTTATAGAATTACCAAGTTTGGAAGTAAACTTACGACCCACAGCAACTTTAAATGCTCAAAGATCTATTTCCTTCCGGCAATTTATATATATATATTTTTTTTTTTAATTATACTTCTTAATTGCGCTATCATCACAAAAGTCTTTTATAAAACTTTCTTTTGCTTAATTTGAACATTTGAAGAACGTGTACTGCGGGAGTAACAAATTTCAGAAACTTTATCAAGATAAAATGAGCAGTGAACAGAGACACCTTAGACGAAAACGTTCTCCTTGTTCTAATACCAAAATCCGATTTTGCAAATCCTCCACTTAAATTTTTCACTCTCTCTCCCCCTATCTCACCCAAAAAGATGCGGAGAAACGCGCACAATACGTTTTGCATTTCACCGTTCAGGTGGTAAGCGTATAATGCAAAACTTCATCTGCCACAGGAACAAAAAGGAAGGATAATCGTCTTAAAATTAATTACATCAAGAACGTTGAATAAGAAAAGAAACCGCCAACACTGCTTTCCTAAGGGTGTGCAATTAATTGCGAAAAACTTCTTTGGCGTCTTTTTTCTTATTCTTAGGTTGTCAATATCTTTTCTCTTTTTTTTGAAAACAATTCAACAAAAATTAAAATTTCATAAATCACATCCGCCTCACATACTTCAAATATAATACAAATATAAGGACAAAGTATACTTAAAAAACTTGTACACTTCTACTCCCGCTGGGTTTTTTTTTTCGTGGGTTAATTAAAATGCTAATTTGGCATCTGAAAAATTGTCAATTTTTTTAACTTTTGCCCAAAAAAAAAACGGATGTTAAGATAAATTCAAAACCATTATACTGCTGTATGTATGTATGTATGTATTTTATGTAGATTATTTTTTTAGCCTCTGAACCGATGTGCTATGTCTTTAAATATTCGCCCTCTTCCCTTTGTCATTCAACAGCAAAATGATAGGGTTTTTTTTGTTTTCATTAACAAAGAAAATTTCTGTCGAAACAATTTTGTTATACCTAATACTACGCAACACAAGACCTGAACCTATTTTCTTTGAAAACTTTAACTTTGTGCCTGGTTTGAGGAAGGAGAAAATGGTCTGTTGTCACTTGAATTTTTGTATTGCAACCTAAATAAATCAGGTTCAAACGAAATAAGGCGAACTTGGCTCTATGAAAATGACCTTTACTTTAATTCAGGTATCTCTTGAGAGGCTTACCGATTTATTGCTTTGGCTAGAAGATATGTAGCTTCATTTACACCTTTTTACCTGAAATTAATTAATAAAGTTATGTATGTTATACTTTTCAATGCTGAATAAGAAAGACAGTTTTTCTTTAAAATTAAATTAATAATTGTACAAAATTCAATTTATAAATTTATTTATTTAAGTGGCTTCATACAAACGCAGAGACGGTTTCCTATGTACAGTGGTATAAGCAACCTAAAAACATAAATAATTAGAAAGAAAAATTAAGTGCAAAAAATGTTTTTCTCTTGCTTAAAGGGCCAATAAATCATGTGTAATGCGAATTTATTTTTATTTATTACACCCCTAAGACCCTAAAAAAGAATTTCGCTAAAATCATTTTACCTTCCACTGAAGGTATATAACCCCTTAACGCAGGTACTCCTCCACATTTTATTTATTATAATTTTTTTCAATTAAAAGCACACACACTTTCCCATGCTGGAGAGTGCAGAACCCTGCTCTCCCGTCTTGGATGACATCCAAAATAGAATTAAAAATTATTCTGTTTCTCTATCGAACACGCCAACATTATAATCTTTTTTTTTGTTCTAGTTACGAAGGAATGCGAATAAAGAAATATTTTACATTCTATCCTAGAGTTTTACTATTTTACAGACAATATGGTGATTCGGTTATTGTAAGGCTTCTCCTTTCTTCTTTTTTTTCAGCATCTGAACAATCTCCTAGAACACTATCTGGAACCAATGAAGCGCGAAACGTTCCTCTCCAATGCGGAAATCAATGCTTTGTTCGGTAATATTCATGAAATTGTTGCCTTCCAGCGTCAATTTTTGCAAAATCTCGAGGAAGCTTTAGAATTGGAGCCCGACTTTCATAAATTTGAGCATCCTAGTCAGTTCCGGGTAAGTACTAAAGCACATTAAAAAAAGAGAATAGAAAAAAATTATTATTGTATCCCGAATCCTTGTTATCATAAATTTGTTCCTTTGAAGTCCCTAGAAATATGTATGTGATGAAAATTTATTATATCGGAAGTTCGTTTCTTCGGTAATCGGAAATTTACAACCACTTTGGCACCCTGGGTGCAATAAAAGTGCACGAACAATAAGGGAATGTATGAGGTTGCCTCGGAACTACAAAAAGAAAGAAACGGGTGAGGAAAGCAGGGTTATTGGATCTGGTCACGGAAGAACAAAATATTTCCAATTTTAAAGTAATAAGAGGAACTTGATTGCATTTCTGGAATTGGATTTTGAAATAAAACAACGCAGCACTCAGGTCAATGTAGATCCATTGTGGTACTGTGATTGGAATACAAACCATCCAGTAGATTTAATGTAATACTCGTAAATAATATTGATCATATTGATCAGTTTATTAGATAGTTATTCATTGTCCTGAAAGTAGTATCTTCCTAGGAATGTATTTCTTAGATGACAGAGTCTTGGACAGTGGCAATGAAAGACCTCATCGACTTGCCCGTAGTTTTATTTTTATGTCTCACTGCAATGCTTCGTGATTACTAACTAATATTTGAGGAGAAAACGTATTCCTATACCTTCCTTCCTCATCATTTGTTTAAAAGCATTAAAGAGCAGAATATTTACTGAATTGTCGGCTTGTTCCCGAGTCAATGCCGATTTTTTTTTTGCCAAATTTTAAACCTTCTCACTTCTTTCTGTGCCCTCACGTTCAAGGACTTAGCAAATTTTTATATTAAACTGCGTTCCAAGAGAACCTTAAGCTTTTCTTAGCAGCAATTAGCAACCCATTTCGTCTGTTCTTCGGTTGAACACAAGGCGGGATCCCTTGCGCACTATAAGCTCATCACAACTCCTTGTTGGATAGCTACGTCAACCTCTTCTACACGCCAAGGAGGAGATCAATTCTTCGTTTACTGGAGTTGCATGCTTGGCCTTCCTATAGAACTATCGGGTGTTACTTCTTTAGAGCAAGTCTTCGATTTTCACATACAGGCCATAACCTTTTTTACTTACGCAGAATTTTTTCCTGTCGTCTTCTGGGGCGATACTCGCACTGCACTGTTTGTTGATGCGCATTTGGTTTAAAACTAACCAATATAATAACAGGACACACTTGCTCTGCACGTATCCCGCGCCCTTGCTAGTATTAGAAAATGCAGTTTTGGAGAATCTCTTCAATGATCAGCTCATAGAAATTTTTTAAGATTTGTCTTATCTTGGAAAAATTAGGCAACTCGCATTTATTTTGCATCCTTATTCTGAAAAAGTACCCTATTCATACATAGAATAGATTTAAAATATGAGGACTTAGTCATAAATCAACTTTTTTAACGAAATAAATATCTGAGAGTGTGAAAAAGAAATTGCAGAAGCAACACAGATCCGTCGTGTAAGTTATCACAAAAAAAGTCCTTCCAGTCTTTACCTAGCAAAATTCACAAAAAGTTCAACGTCTCTTTAACCTTCTCATTAAGTATTCACGAGGAATTCCCTGCCTCCACTCACCTATCCAATGCCCCCCGTCTAATTCATACCATTCAACTTTCATTACTTAATTGGAATTACAATGCGACCCTATCCGTAAAACTTTGGATTGGTAAATGCAAAAATAAAACTAAAAAAAAGAACCCTCCTTCTAAAAAGAAAATAGCTCACACTCCCAAGCATACACAAAACTAAATTAAATCTTTCTTTACATTTTGTTTTTCTTCTATTTTCAGAATGTCCTGTTTTCAATCGGTTCAGCTTTCCTGTACTATGTTAATCACTTCAAGTTATATTCATCGTTTTGTGCCAGTCACAGCAAGGCTCAAAAAGTTTTACATCCAAGTAAGTACGAGTGCGAGTGTAATTTTAAAGGATAAAGTGTGTAAGCAGAAAGCGGAAAAAGAAAGAATAAAATCGAAATCCTATTAAAAGTATCTCTCCGTCTCGATGCACATATCCACAAAGGAAACACTAGACAAAACAAGTACTCCTCGGTAGTTTGCAGAAAAAAAAACATGACAACCAAAGCAAAAGGGGAAAAGAAGAATATAAAACAAATAGCACAACAAAAACAAGACTCAAACGAAATATTCGATTTAATTTCCAAGACGGATGCTGTTGCATTCGCCTCCCATTCGTCTTTCGATGGAAGGTATAACTTAATTTTCTTCCAAATCGTGGTAAATCTTTTTTGCCCAACAGTATACGAGTAAATCACTTTTCCTCGTCTGTCTGTTGTATGATTACTTCTAGAAAATTGTGTGCTTCTGCTTTGCATTCGCAAAAGAAATGTGTAAAGGCAAAACGGAACACATAAATCCTTATTGTCAAACACACACAAAACTAAAATAGTTTTTCAATATTGCGAAAAGGATTCAATTTATGTTGAATTATTTTCGCTACTCTAGTGTGGACTTACTCTAGCGTGCCATATGTCTGTCTAATCCTTTTTAAGGTTTCAACTGCACTTCCTTTCATTGCATGTTCTAACTTTGTCCTTGCAAAGAGAACGACGATGCTGATAATGGTGATGTGGATGATGATGATGATGATTCTTGTATTAGTCAGGTAAAAGAGAGCAATTAATTTAATTGAAAACCATTGGCGTTGGCGCAAGGATTCGAGGGACTGTGTGTTCACCACTCGCCAACCACCGAGCATTCCTCGCAATCACGGTCGTCATCAGCGTCATCATATCCTTACTAAAAAGTGCTCATAATCAAGGACATTCGTATTCGAATCCGCTACAAATCGATGTGCATCACGTGCATATAATAGCTGACGGAAGAGGATAAAGATAGAAAGCTGAAATGCTTTTATACAAATTGAAATTTCAGTTATGCTGGATTAATTAGACGATAAATAGGATGTGCACAGTGTGTATAATATTAGCATTAGGTAATGGATGAAATGATAAAAAGCTGTCTATAATCGGAGCAATTCTTGGAAAACGTTTGTTTTACAAATGGATGCTGCTCTGAGTAGGTGTTAAACTGAACAATAACATTCGTCCCCTGTTGAATGGCGGCTGAGGAAACTGGAAAACTGTGAATAGTCAACCACATTACAACGCATCACTTTGTCTAAATCCTTGTTTGGTCTTAAATGCCTACGTGGGATCATTACCGTCTTGAAGGAGCAACGAGCAGACAAGTTTGACAAGGATGACCAAATTGAACATTGGCCTGCATTGCTCATCTCTATAAACGTTAGCATAGGAGGCCTTAATGGATGTCGTTTGGTCTTTTTAATTTTTCACCAGGATCCGGCAAAGTCGGTTTTGAACTTTTCTAGTCAGAAACTACGCTTGTATCCTCTTGGGGTCAAATTAAAATAGGAATTTTCACCGTAGCCATTGGCTTGATTGCAAAGCTTTAAAAAATCGAGAATTCGCAAACTTCGTATAAAAACCCCAATCAAGTTCCTTCACTTCTTTCTCGCGAATGTTTTTATATATTTAGCGGAAGAGAAATAAAATTAAACGACTTGTTCTAACCGATAAGGACTCGATTGTTTATGGGCTCACACTGCTATAAAGTTATTTCGCCATAAAAGCGTATGCCGAGAACATAATGGCACTCAATTAAGGAACACGAACCATTAGACAATTAAAATTCATTCACATCTTCCCCGTCCAAGGACTTTCTCTTTTGCCCCACAGAGAGGGAAAGAGACTTGCTTCTTACCTTGGCTTTAATTGCGTTATCTTACGCAATATGCCTTCCAACAAAGGCAATTCGTTCGTCGCTTAAATGCACACACACACACACTTAATGTGATGGAGACTTACGAAAAATCACTTTAAACGTAGTCACAGCGTGCTCCAGTTTTGAAGGCCTCAAAGTCCTAACGTATCGTTTTTGTGTGGTCTTCACATTTATTTTTTCCCATATCAGTCCGTAAAAACAATTCACTTAATTGCAACGCATACGTGTATAGGAAGCCCACAATTGCATAGCGCGGCTGGGGGCGATAAGACGGTTCTTAACAAGAAGAAGAAGGAAAAAAACGATTTACATAGAACTGAAATTATGTCTAATGGTCCTAGTAAAATTATTCATTCCCTCAGTTGGTTTTCTGATTCATGGGAGTGCTCTCAACACAGAAGGGCACACAAGGAGTTCCTCCATTCTTTCTTGTTTCCATTTGGAGAAGACTGGATAACGAAATTATTCATATTGCACGCGAGTGGGGTGGGTGTTGTGGCAGCGATTGCCGGAAGCACAGCCATACCTAAGGTAGTTAAGAGCACTTGTTAGAGTAATTAATTTTTTCTCAATTCGAAGAACTTGTTATTTTTTCTCTCTGTGTGCTCATTTCTTTTTTTCTCTCAGCATCCTTTTATATCTTATGATGTTGTCCTGGGAATATAGTAATATAGTTCGGCTTTCTGTTAGAGTTTCTATGTGCTTATCTCTGATTTTAACTTGATTAAAGGGCTGAATACAAGCCAGGATTTGATGTCAGTTTTACTGTCGTTGAAGGTAGGACCTACATGTGGGGGGCATGTAGATATCAAATTATGTAGAGTCAACATTCTCCTAGTCGGCGACCAGCTTGAATGACTTTCATGACGTTTCCAATGATAATTGAGATGAGTTTTTATTTCCGCATCAATGCCGCTCGGGAGCTCGTTAATTAAAGGAGTTGCAGAATGATTGAATAACTAATTACGAGACAAGTTAATTTGTCATGACGCAAGTGCATCCTATTCATGATTCCTATCTAAAGGGACCACCAATTGTGGTCTAATTGGGTTTTCTTTTATGACAAATGCAGACTTGTCCTTAGTTGAACTTAAGAATACATTTAAGCCACTCTTTTCTTTTTCCAGATGAAGGCAATCATGCTCTACAGGAATTCCTAGCTGCAAGAAATCCTAAACAACAGCATAGCAGCACCCTCGAATCATATCTGATTAAACCGATTCAACGTATACTGAAGTATCCCTTGCTTTTGCAACAATTGAGAAACTTGACCGATTCACGTGCCGATGAGCATCTTCATTTAGTTGGTACGTATGGTCAAATATCCTTCAATACAAAAATACTAAGCAATAAATTTATTTGAGTATAGAAGCACTCAAAGGAATGGAAAAGGTTGCCGAACATATTAACGAAATGCAACGAATTCACGAAGAGTATGGTGCTATATTTGATCATCTCTTTCGACAGCATCAGAAATCATGCAAGCAGCCAATAGATCTTAGTCCAGGTATGATCAGTAATTGTTTTTTTGTCCTGTCATGTATTGATTTCAAATCTTTTTAGGCGACCTTTTGTACTATGGCGGAGTTGAATGGCTGAATATCTCGGATTTCTTAGGAAAAATCAAAAAGGGCCTCGAGCTACATGCTATGTGCTTTGTATTTAAATCAGCGGTTGTGTTCCTTTGCAAAGAGCGTTTGCGACAAAAGAAAAAACTAATGGTAAGCATAGAAACAACCGTTGTGCCAATGAAACAACATATGTACATATAAACATATTTATCTGCAACGTCTTTCTTGTCTTTTTTATGGTAGGAATGGTTGCGATTCTTTTACGGCACAATGAAAAATTTGACCTATTGTATGGGTTTTGCTAAGAACAGTCCAAAATTCTACCTTTTACTAGCTAAAGCTAGACAAAGTTGACCCCAGCTAAGCTAGGATGTATGCGTTTTGATTTTATTTTAATCCAAACCAGTGCCAGGTCATTCTGGGCAGCACATACATTGAGTTTCTAAACACACTCCATCACCAGTAATGACACATTATAGACGGACTCATTCGCCTCGTTACGCCTTGATTATGTAAAACAAAAAGGACTAACGTTCTCATCAGCTGATCCTTATACAGGTGATTCAGGCTAGGTTAAAAAAAACAGGCTAAACGCTCCTCTACACCAGCGATCGGAGTAGATGTTCACCTCTTTTTGACTGAAGGGTTCGACCTGTATTGCCGTTCCATCTATATTTGGTATCTGCAGGTTGCTAATTGGTGTAACTATTGCAACTGCTATGCAGTACTGCTTTCTCACTGTGCGCAATGTAAACGCTTCGCTTCTTTCTATGATATATGTACATAGTAACTGGCCAGCTATTTTAAAGGTACGCTACCTGTCCATCTTAGACAGGCTTGCGGTTACACTTCTCGACTACATATTAATTTTCAGCTATTTGAAGTTGTTTTGATCGATTGACAAAACTTGTGTCTTAAAATTCAATATTACCACGCAAGATTTTTATTTCATTTACAGGGTGTTTCTAACAAAAATGCTCCAAACGAAGTCGAAATCATTCGTTATCAGGTTCTCATACCAGTCACGGAAGTGCAAGTACGTGCTTCTTCAGCGAAGGATATGGAATCGCATTTCTTATGGGAATTGATACACTTACGCTCGCAATTGCAACGTCGCTCGGAGAAAGTGTATGTACTTTCGAATAGTACTGCAGATTTCCGTAATGCGTTCCTGAAGACTATCAGACAGATAATACGCGAAAGCGTACGTAACATGTCAATTCCGATGAAAGGATTTGGAGGAAGCGCTAGCTCTGTATCCGGCATATCATCACAAGGCGGTTCGGGTAGTTCACAGACTTTAGAGAGGCCTAAACAGCAGGTAATTCATTCATATACACATGCACTTTGATGGTGGTTTTATAATTTCTGTGGCTATTTTTTTTTCAGATAACAATCATTCAAGGATCTCAAACTCTTGGAAAACCCAAGAAAAAATCGGGTGCACAACGTCATTCGGCGGGCAATATTGATTATGATAATCTATCGGGTAGCCAGGAGGCTGATGATGTTCCCATGCAGCAACAACAGCATATGCATCCAACCGGTTTCAGAAGTCGTAGCAAGACTGTTGGTGATGCTGCTGGTACGTTACGCAAATGTGAAGAAAAATCTTAATCATTCTCTTCATGCCTATTTAACGATTTGTAAATTTCTAGACCCGCCACCAAAGCCACAACACCATCAGCAACAAATGCAAGGTGATCCAGGCATGGATCCGGGTACCAAATCTGAAGGCGAAGAAGACTCCCAACAGGGCACAATAAAACCCAAAGCAACACTGGGTAGAACACCAAATCATCTTACTTTAAGGTAAGTCCTAGCAAAAACTAGACTCTAATCAATGCTAGCCCAGTCTAGAAGCTAACTCTTGATTTTATTCCACTCCCACTTCAAACCAAAAAAATCACAGCACAACATCAACCCTATCGGTCGGAAGCACTGGTAGTCAAGCGCGATTGATACAATCATCCCATCCCCCATCCAGCTATCAGCCAGTCCTCATGAAAGATCTAGGTAAGACTCAAAGCATAAGTGAACTTTCATCACCCACAAGTGAGACAGTCGTTCCTCCAGGGACAATTAGCTTAAGTACTAGCAGTAGCTCTAGTTATAGTAATCGAACCTCACCCAAGCAATCGCCCAAACAAGATATTCAAGTTATCGAGATATTTTCCAACGAAATGACCAAGTCAACGCCAAAGCAACAACAACAAGAGGACGAACAATCGAACATACGTTTCATGGATAAACATTTGAGCGATTTAGAGCATGAACATCTGACTGACACCTGCGACATTGCCAAGTACATGGCAAACTTGAAGGAGAAAACTCTAGAGTCGCAGACAGAGCATGTGCATCAGCAGCAACAAGGACCCGATTCAAGTCTTTCTCCTGAACCGCAGACTGTTGTCGAAAACACAACAATCGTGGTGGCAGAGATAGTTCCGCCTCCGCGAAATGATCGTGAAAGCGATAGTGGTGCCGGAACGGCTACAGCTTCCGAACGGTCGGAAGCAGAAGATGACTCAGAGGACATGGGAAATATAATTATTATTGACAAGAAGGTTGACAAAGTTTTCAAATCAAAGTCGAAAAGTAGCGGTAGCAGCAGCAGCACAGGCAGTAGTAGTAGCAAACAAAGCAAAGGTACGAAATCACCTCGCCAAAGTATTTATATATCTCCGGATCGTTCCAAATCTCAGGGTAGCAGCCCCGTACGTATAATCAAAGTTAGATCGCCCAGGCAGAGTATCAGTGATCAAGGTAGCAAACGCTTAAGTGTGAGTCTTAGTCGTGACAGTTCCCAGGATAGGTTGTCTGTGGGACGAAGGACACCAAGTCCACGTCGGAGTTCTGAAGGTGGTGGTGGCATTTTAAAGAGGTCGGTCAGTCCTTGCAATGGTGGGGGTATCCTAAAGACATCATCTTCGTCGCCTTGCAAGGCTAAATCGCCTGACAGGAGTTGTTTAAAGAAATTGGCTCCTTCCAATAACTGCAGCATGGAGTCCTTGTCACCTCACTTATCTCCTCGAAGTAGTATCGAACACCTATCACCCGATCGCAGTAGTTGTCATCGGCATTCACCTCGCAGCAGTTTCGACAGCCGTTGCTCCGAGCCCAATCTCGATATACCGAGAGGAGTTCTGAAAAGCCCACGCGGTAGCTTCGAGTCACGTTCGCCCGAACGAAGTGGACGCAAGCGCAGTATGAGTGCACATGGCAGTTTTGAAACGGCGCAGAAGGCGCAAGAGGCTTACTACCACTATTATCCTATTTACGACAATCAGACATGTAGTGACCACTACGTAACCGCGTCCAGCCTACGAAGAGACAGTGGACCAAGTTCGACAGCCAACAGACGCCTTAGCAAGTCACTAGAGCGATCGACTTCACGCGAAAGTAGCACAAGTACATCTTATCGGTACGGCATTTCACCCGAGAGAATCTACACTATTAACACTAATGCAGGTCCAGTTCGATCGCAATCAGCTGAAAATGCTTTCGCTCGTTACGGTATGAGCGATGTGGGCATCTATGAACCATCCTCATCCTCATCGCAACACGGTCACTATGGCATGTTGCCTCCGCAAATCCACACAAGTGAAGTCATAAGCCGAGCTTTAGAACACCCAACATGTGTTGATTGTTTGTACCAGAAGAAACCATCCTAGCATAAAGCCCGTGTGCGACAAAGTCGTACGCGGAAGAAGATGCCTCGAGGCATGTCTAGCTCATCAGGTGGAAGTTTTGAACATGAGGCGCACAGTGGTGATGCTGGAGGTTGTGTTGACTGTCACGACTATTACGAAATTCATGTTTAGACTTACAGCAAGGTTAAGGTAAACCGTGAGTGAGATAGAACTGTAGATAGAATTTTATCTAAAACATAATATATATTCAAATGGAAAATATTTCAAAATTCTTAGTATTTAACGAACCCTTCCCAGAAGGGGCTTATATCTATGTATGAATGATAGGACTAATGTTTTTATTAAGACGGGTATTATAATTTTCCTCACAGGCTGAGTGCAGGTTTCTATTATATCAAGGGCATTCAGACTTAATAAAGAAACTTTAAATTAAATAATTAATTGGAACTAAAAACAAAAGCCAGCAGACAACTCGAAACTATCTCCGATATCCACACACATTTCCATCCATATAATGAAAATACAGATTAAATGTAATTCTAGATAAATTACAAATCAAACAGGGATTTAAGAAAAGAAAATGTTCAGTGCCAAATTGTGAACCTTTAACTACAATTTTTATTTGAATTTGACTTTTTAACCAGCACTAGTTTTCATTTTATTGAAACAATGGTTTATCAAGCTTGACTTTGACTACTTTCTGTTTTTTTTTTAGACAATAATTTCTTCCCATGATGCAAAGAAGTACACAAATGTCGACTTTAACATATAATACATACTTCTGAGATTTGGTATCGACATAGGATAGCTCGAAAAGTTATGAGCTTAACAGAGAAACAAATATTATTTCAATTACAAAGTCGATATATTTTTCTATTGAATTCTATTCTATTCACCCTGGCATTTTCGTTTGCCTTAGGCATCATTGGATGCCTCCCCGTCGAATTAAGGTATCTTGCCTCCGGCCTAAATTTTGAGCTTGTCTCTCTCAAGACAGTTGATGTCAGAAAGCAGTCACAGTCATCTTTTCCGTCGAAAAAAAGTCCGTTCTTCAGAGCGGTTTCACTTCCGCAATCTATTATTTGGACTATTCCTTCATCTTAGGATTTCATCAAAAATAATGAATTGAAGCAAAACTTTGACTCATTAGGTACAGCTAATTCTAATATTCAGACTTGATAAACCATTGTGATTCTGATTTTTTACATTCTCAAATAAAATTGCTTTAAAAAATCATCTAAAACTATTATTTCTTGTACATCTTGATTGTTCGAAAAACAACATAACTCGTGAGTCTTAGTATTTTTTTGTATAAGAATTTAACAATCCATCATCAGGTAGACTTAAGTTTAGATTTAGGTATTTAGAGTAACAAACAAAAACCGTGTACATAATAAAATAAATACGTAACCTTACAAATTTTATTCTATTATATATTAATAGCAATGGTAGGAACCAAACAAAACAAAATAATGCATATAATTACATATATGTATTGCACTGAGTTTTTATGAATGTTTAACATTTATTTATGTAGATAACTAGTTATAGTAGAATTTACTCAACCTCGTATTTAAGAATTAACATTTTAAAAATCTTAAAACAAAACAAAATAAACAATCAGGAATTTCATATTAAAATAACACCATTAAAATAGAAATCCAAAAACAAACGAAAATTAAAAAAAAAAAAAACAACTATAAAAGATATCGAAACTGGGATTGATAAACTACGCAAAATACAAAATAACAAATGTATAATAAAGCAAACAGGGGTGTGAGAAAAAAAACTTAATAACTTTGGTGGGAAAAAATGCGATACAAATGAAACGGCCTTACGAACCTAGAAACAAATATTACGAACAAAATACATACATATACAAATTAAACAAACACATGAAGTAGTAAGTGAACTATATTGACAGTTAAACTAAAAACCTAAATAACTAATTAAGTAAACTACAAAATAAAATTACGAGACACTTTAACACGAAACAAAAAGCTTAACAAAACTCACAATGACAAATTTAGATGAAATATAGATAGTACTGGGAAAAACAAAATCAATTAAAGCAACCTATATCAAAAATATATAAAAAAAAAACCCTAAACTGAAAAAATATTAATAAACTCAAAGTGAATTTAAACTTAACTAACAAACGAATAGCTAATTACGAGTACACAATACAAAATACAATTACAAAGGACACTAGAATATAGAGAACAAAAACAACACTAATTAAAACATAAAGAACTTTAATCAAAAATCGAAATAAATATATCAGACATAGAGATAAATACATAGATAAACCTTCAAAAATTCCCAATAACTTGGCATTGCACAAAGTTATCTAGCTGTTATAGTAAATGTAGAAGTTAATTAGAAAAAAGTAGGTGATTCCTAAAAAACAAAATTAATAAATAACCGATGCAATTATAATACAAGTTTTTTTGTTATTTAACAACTTATTTATGTTGGTTAGTGAAAGGGTCCTTTTTGTTTTATAGTATTTCAAATTAACACTGGACATTACTCTCCTTTTTATTTGAGAAGCTAACAATGCTTATTAATTTAAGCAAACGTTGTTAACAATATTTGTTGCGTGAACAATATACAACGACAAATTCTTAAAAACTGGTAAGCTCTTGTTCAACCGTGCTCAACAGTTCACATAGGAGCTTTCTTCTTTTGCATTATTTCTCTCTTAGTATTTCCTCTTGAATTTCAGACGGTCAAAGATCGTAAAATTGTTCTGACAGGTATCTTTTCCCTCTACTGACCTGACAACAAGCTTGTTTAACCTCACGTTACGTGGAGCCTTTTTCTTGTTTTCAAACATCTTGCCTCCAATGATAAGAGAATTACTCTTGCAGAAATCTGTGCAACGTTCATCGTTGTCATTTCGGATACCGACATCATCCTTCCCCATCACATGCTTGAGCGCTTCATTGTCATTGCCCACCTTGGCATTGAAATACACTCCGTAAGTTGGTAATCCTGTTTGAAGTTGCTGGCTTATCAACACACGTGCAATTATCCCTCGTCTGACTCGATGTTTCGGGAAGGCCCCATCAAATATTCAAAAGGAAATTCAGTGATGCATACGAGCGAATAAAAGGCTATTTCAATTCAACCGATTTTTCTTTACCTGCTGCACCGAATATATATAGATATCTACGGCTTTCAGACAAAATATACATATATATTTTTTTATATCTTTCTTTTCCTTTTCGTTGAACAAATATAAACTTCAGATGAAGCGTAGTTGGCTTCTAACACATGCATATATCAGGTCGTTTAGATCGTTATAGTTGAAAAATGTTAAGTTAAGTTTTATTTTGTGGAAGAGAGCTATAAACAGTCTCGTGCTCTTGCCTATTAAACAGCACCCAGTGACGATACCTATTACAACTCTTATTCTCGAAGCGCTTCAAATCCGTCTTTAGCAAAATCTGTTTTATCGGAAGATACATTATACCACTTCTCCAAGGTAACTCTTTCTGATAGGTTGGGTATTATTGCTAAATATTTGACGAGTCCATCAGCCTTAAAATTAACTTGAATTTTTAAATGTTTATCATTGTTGAAACTAATCTATCTTCTCCATGAATTTATTCCAAGAATTTGGTTTGGACATTATGTTTTTCTTAAGCCATGATAAGTGTCTTAAGGCGTCATTACTTTTACCTAGAACGCGCTACAAAAATGTGAAAACGGGGAGACGCTGTTTAAGAGTGATTTAAGACCCCTAATCTACCCTTTCATTGGTTGTTCAAAAATATCGTCAGGATTATTCATGCCAAGCATTACCTAAAGAACTTTCTAAACTTTTACTTAAACGTCTCTAGAAAAATGGTTAAAAAAAGTAATGAATTAGAAAGAAATAAATGGCTATAACTGGACTTTATAGTGCATCTACCCATTTTTTTTTTTTTTGTTCGTTATGCCTTAATTTCATGGACATTAAACAAAATCAAATACAAATAAATAAACCAATTAAAAAAGTAATGTGACAAAAAACTAAACGAAAGACATGCATCCTAATCAAACTCCTAATAATCAAAAGTAAATAATAAAATGCACCATAATCAAAATTAAACGTAAAAAAATATTTTCTTGTTAAACATACCTCAAACAAAATAATAAAAATGAATTATCATAAATAGTCGCAACACGAATGGTATAATTCAGATCAAAACTAAGCAGTTAGCTATTACAAAAGCATAGTATACATCTACTTAAGTGTGTATGTATCTAAAAAAAAATATAAAAGTTATTCATCCTCTCATCATAGTTAGATGGGCTTCATAGCAGTAAAATCAAAATTAAGTAAACAAAATCAAAACTAAGAAATACACTTAGAAATCAAAAACTATATAGAACAATATAAGGTAAATGTATTCAAAAAAAAAGTAATAAGATTTTAGATAAATATAACATAATAATTCAAATTCCATAATACAATTAAACAATTTATGCAGTTTTGAGTAGGTGTTTAAATTAAAAAGTTAATAAAATAGTAACAACTAAAGAAAAACAAATCAAATCCCGAGGACTACATGCAATCAAACAATTTCCAAGTTTCATGCTCTAAAAAATGTGTTTATCCATGACTTCGTATTTCGATCGTTTGCTGAGTTTATTTGTTTGCGAAAGAGTGTTATAAATTAATAAACATTAATATCAAATAAACTTTATAAAAAAGGTAAGTTTTAGTTATAATTCATATTCATGATTTAGTTAAGGCTTAATTGAATTGAGGAGAATTAAAATTGTTTGTTTTTTTCCAAATTGATATTATGTGATGTATTGTACAAAAAGAAAACCTAAAATATAATTTAGAATCATCGAAACTTCAAGACTTACAAATCCGTTAAGTGTTAAAAAATTCAGCAAACTTAACCCTTAATCTCACTTTCGGCAATCTTAGAACCCAAGATCGGAAACCCAACAATTATGCAGTTGACTATGACAGGCAAAATTTTCGGCGAAATTAAAGACAAATAGACTCATTCTCCCGAGCAGGTCTAGTAAGTACCTCAGCTTGAATTAAAGCCTTATTGAGAGTCTTTACTCGCAGTTTGGTGCCATTTCAAACTTAAACCGCTTCCACTTTGAGAGAATAAATATGTGATCTCGCAGTTCAGGAACATGTAGTCCAGAGTATGTAGTGCCCTGTAATGTGTAAATTCCTTCCGAAACTCGTGGGGAGAATTGCATATATCAACATCCTCTGTCCAAGTGTCATTCTCCAGTAAAATCCTATTCCTCGCATGCGGATAAGTACGTGGCTTCGAGCACACTTTTCACAGTTTTTAGGTACGTAAAAGCAGGAGGAGGTGATAACCTTCAAAATCGCAAGCTCTCTAAAACTTCTTCGAGTACGTATCCTCTTGCTTTGTGGTAAACTAGATTAACTCGCACGTAAATTCCGCAATACATTTTGGGAAACATGTTTTTAAGTGCTCGTCTTGGTTCGCTGGCAAGTGCTGCGCGGGTTCAAGGACAACCTCTAGTCGGGAAATAATAAAGAATGAGAGTATTCAATCCGCCTTTCAGGGTCAGCAATAAAATAATAGGTCCCTTCCATTCGTGCGATACCGTTTTTGCCAACTTTTCGAACCAACTGCATACTTTGAAGCATTTATTTACAAAACGTATAATCCTTCGGCTTGCTAAGTTCAAATTCAAAAATTTATTTGTCTTATAACAAAACATTACCTAACAATTCTTCCTATATAATTCAAATGTGTGATAAGCGACGAATTAGTGTTCAGTCATAAGCAAACAAGGAATTTGCATAAAATCAAATAAGAAGAAATAGGGCAACAAAGGAAAAAAAAATAAAAAATAAATTCTTCCCCCGAAAATGTGTTCTTGTTTTATCCCAAACAAATATTTATCATTAACGATAGAGAGTATATTTATAAAAAAAAAAAGAATTCCATTTAAATGAAAAGCAATCATTGTTAGGAAACCTCACAAAATAATTTTTAAATACTAAAACATAACCAAAATTAAAATAAATTATTGATTGTTAAATGCATATAGTGTATAAATGTAATTATATAAAATTTTTGTGATATTTATTTTAATGTTACAAATAAGCATATGACATACATATTTTTAATTAAAGTATTATTTTAGTATTTTTCTTTGAGTTAACAAGTATTTATATGTATCTAGTAAATATGTAACGAAAATGCTTGGCATCGCTTGAATATACAATTTTTAACAAAACAACTATAATAACAACAAAGTGCATAGTGTGACCCGCACTTAGAATAAAACTAAACCAAAAGTTTGTTCCGTAGATTGTAGTTTTATATTCAACAAAAAAAAAATAAATACAAATGTTTTTTTGTTTTAGTTGATTGTACTTTTGCACGAAGGAATATATCCGTGCACGTATTAATAAACTTGTTTCATGAAAACCAACTTATCTGGGCCGCTATGCACTATCGGTTGATATGTCTTATGGTTAACACACCCCATCCTTTGTTAAATCCAAAAAGTAATTTTATGCTAACAAATTCATTTTTACTCGTAGACTTTTTTATTTTTTCTTTTTACTCGTAATTGATTCGAAATTGTAGATCAATTTTAAAAATATGCATTTTGTACCCATTTTAGTTTTTTATTCAATTATAGGCACTGTATTGTTTGTATTTTTTATATTTTCTTATTGGCATACATGGAAAATGTTGGCATAAATTTTTCAAAATTTCTTTATCAATTTACTTTAAAGAAAAAATGCAATAAATTACAAAAGAAACCAAGCGATGTCAACATTTTAACCAAAAAACAAATTTTAAACAAATCAAACACATTTTTTAGGGAATGCTACCGATTTTATTTATAATTTTCCTTATTTTACTTTCTTTTTTAACATTCTTCTTTGGTTTTTGTTTTTTGTCATATAAGAAACAATTTGGCCAGAAGGAGAATATACATTTATTTTATATGTTTTACCTGTTTTTTTAATTGTAGGGTCCCCGGTGTGGAAACCACGAGACATGATTAGTTTAGGCGATGCACAGCCAACATCACGCAAAGATGACTCGAAAAACTAAAAAAAAATTAAATTTTAAATTTAAAAAAAGAAAACAAAGAAAACATTCTCTATATATATTTATAAATCGAAAAAACACACACAAAATATATAAGAAATTATCATATTCGAAAACAAAAAACTGGATTACATAATTCAATTGTTTCTCCGAAAATAGTCAGAAACATTTCTTGACGACGATATTAAATGAATTAATTCATTTTAAATAATAAAAAAGAACAACACTTTAATGAAATATTATAATAAACTTAAATGAAATTTATATTAAACAACAAAAAACTAAGAAAGAAAAGTAATCATTGTATTTTCTAAGAGCAAAACAAAGAAAATAGTAAAAGAATTTTTAATTTTATCACAATTAAACGTTTCTCTATAAAAACAAAAGAAAAACAGAACAACAAAAGAACTTAGAATTTAAAATTAAACGCAAGAAAACTATAAAAGTATATCCCAATAATGTTTAACAATATTACTTATTTATAACGATGAAAACTGAACCTACATTACTAAAAATAATAAAATTCATTATTAAATAAAAAAAAAGATAAAATCGTCAGACTACCATATAACAGAAAAGCTAAAGAATGAGTACGTACATGCACTAAGTTTTGAAATAAAGTAAACATTTGCTGAGCCAGATAACGATAAAATTAATTTATTCTGCTATACTCACAGCATTTCAATTGATTTAAATCATTAAGAAATAGGTTATGCTAACTGAAATTTATGTTGAACCTACACTAACAAAAAAAGGAATTGATACCTAAATATTTCAATATCAGCTCATTTCTCTACTTATAAAAATATATGAGCTTCCACCTTCCAAATTTGCCTTAGTAAAACATGAGATGCAAGTTTCGGATGTTTAATGAAGCGCGTTATTTATTCCCTCAAGATTGAACATCAACTTTAAAAATTTGTTCCCCATATCTTAGGGCTGCGTTTAGGTATTTCAATGTAATTCTTCAATTTTGCTTCATCCCCAAACTAATCGTAACGATAGCCCTCCCTGTAATTTAGCGGAAACAGTTCCACCCTGGTTTTAAATATTTAAGGTAGTTCACAAACGCGTACCAACTCCGTTGCTTGGAGATCTCCTTCTCGTGACTTAACCTACTATCCGCATAAGACTTACTTAATGCAGCTTCCAGACTTGATGATTTCCAGCGCCATTAGCCATTAGTAGATGCGAATAGACCTTTCTAACAGGGCTGCAAGACCTTCGACTGCAGTGACTCTCGTTATTGAGCGAACCAACTTTTAGAAAGATGCTGCTTCTAGCTGGCCAACAAGTATTTTTCTTCTGGTGCTTCTTTATTTCGATATTTCGCCTTTGGTAGCCAAAACGATATTATAGCATTAACGTCGGAGCATTTTTTGTTGACATTAGTCTTAAAATATAGACTTGGTGTAAGACTAAAACTCATCTTACCTCAATCGTGTTTTAGGGGTTAGTGGTTCACTGAAGAACTGTCTTCTATCTCTTATTGCTTCATTTTTTATTCTACACACAGTAATACAGTGAAATAGGAGGTTGAATTCTGCCCTTTCAACATTTTATCCACAATGCACGTCATGAGTTAAATGCTCATTAATTGATCCTTCATTACTTTAATTTATCCATTACTTTATTAAACAATGAACCAAGTAAGTCAAAGAAGCTTCTAACTCTATCTCTTTCCCTCGTTCTGAACTAAATTTTAAAAAAATGCACCCACATTCTTGTTTCTTTGGCACAAAAATTTGGCTCAGCAGCTGTCAAAATTTGTTACTCTACATACTGAATTATAGTAATTCAATTTTATAATAATGTTTTTGTTTTAGAAAAAATTTATTACACTTCTGTTGTTTACATTGATAATATTATTTTTTTTAAATATGTAATTCCACTCCACATCCAACTTAAATTATAACTATTAAAATTAAATTAAAACAATAATAATAAATAAACAGAAAAAAAAAATATACTGCGCTAGGAGAAATTTTAGAACAATTATTATAAACGATTGATCAATATTTAATAAATGCAACAAACAAAGAAAACAACTTATTTACAATACATAAGGTAATTTCACAGAACTCACACAAAACACTCAAACACACGAAAAATGCAAATAAAATTCACATGAATTAAAAATTAAAGAACCTTAAATAAATATATAGAAAGAATTAAATAATAATAAGAAAACAATTAACAACATATAATGAAGTGAATATTTAAAAAAGGAAAGACAAAAGAGAAGCGTTTCTTTTGTAACAAACAAGTTAAAAAAATAAAAGTTAATTAAATTTAATACAAAAAAAAATGTTATTTATTATTACAAAAAATGAAAAAGTATAAAAACAGAAAAAAGTAAAAAAACCTAAACAAAATGAATAAGTAAATTAATTAATGAAAATGAAATTTATGAAGTAAGTTTAAGAATGAATTATTACACTTTAAGAGAATTTTTATAATTATTAACAAATTATATATTTACAAGTATATTAATTTATTTACATATGTTTAATTTTGTCAACTATTTTACTGTCTAATTCGTTCGGTTTTTTAAATTTTCCTTTTTTGTATTTAAATCAATAAACAGCGATTTAACATAAAGAAACCAAAAAATATAAATCCAACGGAATGGTAAACGATTTAAAGAAAATAAAACAAAAAATATTAAATGTTAATTGTATAAAAAAAAGGAAATATTCCAAGAAAATTCAAAATAACACAAAAAAAAATACAAAACCAAGTTACAAGAGAACTTTAAAAATGACGTCAATGTTCGAAACTTAATTTTTGCAATTTGTTTAAAATAAATATCGTTTTTTTTAAGCTTTTAACTTTGAGGCATTCATACATTAACACAAGTCAAAAGTTATATATAAATTAAAATTTGAGCACTTAAAAATATCATTTGATATACTTCTATTTATTTATTTTAATTTAAAAAATTCCTTTGCAAATATTTTATGAAAAATTTTATTGAAATATTTTTTATTGTCAAAAAAGCAAAAGAAATTATAAAATAAAAAAATAGACAAATAGACTGAATGATTGTTGGTTTTATTCACATATATTTTGTGGTTCCTGTATAAATTCGTTTGAAGAGATTATCAATAAATACAAATCCACCGTTGCAGAATACTGAAATGGAAATGGCAAAAGACGGCTAAAAACCACCAGGTTTGTAATACCTACTGATTTAAAAACAGAAATCGACATCTGCAAACAATACGCTATGCATACTTCCGTTACACACATGTGCATACATACATATGTATATTGAACCCATGACCGGTGGTAATCCGAATACTAGATTGGCACACATTTCCAATTAAAAAGTGTTGTTCAAACTAGAGATGTAACGGATAGTGATTTGGTGAAATACCGGATACCGGATATTGGGTATATTCCGGCAGCCGAATATACTGTCCAGAAAAAAAATACATTCCGATGGGTTCTAGTTCATACATGTCACGTGTACAAGTTGTAACTATTTTGGTTGTGGTCCTGTTATTTCAGCACATGAGGTAACACCCGGCTTCGATCAAAAGTAAAGTCTGGTTATGTATCTTCTCATTCACTTCGAGATCGGGATTCCCTGCACTGACACGAATTCGATGTAAAATGTCTTCTGGCTTGTCATCCTTGTACTTGCTCCACAGTTCACTTGGATTCGATGGGAAGCATGTCGAAATAATGATTGCAAATAATGTGCGTATCTGACTTGGAGACGTAGAAACAATTGCTTCAGCGATTGTCCCAATGAGTATCGTTTTCAAGCAAATTAAGCTGTTGACATGCAGCACGAAATGTTGGGCACACTACATCATTGACAGTAGAGATGGCGTTGTGAAAGGATTTAAACTTTTTGTGATTCTCTTATTTTTCAAGTGCGCGAAGGAACTGCTCGAGGTCAAGATGAACAAAAAAAAGAAATTAAGCGAAATCAGTCAATCCGTTCTCGAGATATCATTGTTTGATATTTGGGCCGAAGACAAATCCAACAAATCAAAGATCATAAAAATCGGTCCAGCTGTGCTTGAGTTATAAATGGTGTAACTAACCCGTCTTTGTTTTATAAACGGTTTTTCAATAGGGACGCTACAAAAGTAGAGCGACAGGGACAGCAAACGACGCCATATTTTTCTTGCGGTTTTTTGACATTTCTCTTCAGTAAGGTTTGCCATTTCATGATGGAAAGATATACGAGCCAACAACGAGTCCAAATTATTAAAATTTACTACCGAAATTCGGAGTCAGTGGCCTCAACGTTAAGAGCGCTACGTCCAATTTATGGTCGTCATAATTTCTGGCTGGATGGCTTCGTCAATAAACAAAATATGCGGTATTGGTCAGGCAGCAATCCACACGTACTCCATGAGTCATCATTGCATCCCGAAAAAATTACGGTTTGGTGTGGTTTATGGGCCGGCGGCGTCATTGGGCCGTACTTCTTCCGTGATGATCAAGACCGGCACGTTACTGTGAATGGGGATCGCTACCGTTCAATGATAACCGAATATTTTTGGCCCCAATTGGATGATATGGACTTGGAGGACATGTGGTTCCAACAGGACGGCGCCACAGCCACACAGCGAATGTCACAATCAATTTATTGGAAACCAAGTTTGGAGAACGTGTTATCTAACGAAATGGTCCAGTCGCTTGGCCGCCTCGGTCGTGCGATTTGACGCCGTTAGACTATTTCCTGTGGGGCTACGTCAAGTCTATGGTCTATGCCAACAAGGCAGCGATGATTGATGAACTTCGTACGAATATCGAACTTGAAATTGCAGCAGTATCGGCCGATTTATGTTTGAAAACCGTCGAAAATTGGGTTCAGCGTCTGGACTTCTGCAAGCGTGCCCGTGGTGGCCATGCAAAAGAAATCGAGTTCCATACATAATGGCATCAAACGTACTTTCACAGGAATAAAGAATTTCATTGATATCCAAAACCGTTTTTATTTTATTTAAAAAAACTTTTGTAGGGCTCTTATTGAAAAACCCTGTATACACAAATTTAACCTCCGAATATCCGGAATTCGGCCGGATACAAAAAAAAGTGGCCGGATAGCAGGATATCGTATACTAACCGGATATTCGTTACATCTCTAGTTCAAACATCAACGTGATTGGTAAAATTTATAGCCGAGCTAAGACAGTCTCAAGTTAATCCGTGCGTTCCTTAGCACTTTAATTCTAGCTGAATCCATCTTGTTGTACCAGAATGACAGGTAACAGCTGTGGAGGGGAAGTTTCTGCTATAATTAAAAAGTTGCAAGGAGTTAGCAGGAAGAAGAAGAAGAAAAATGAAACAACATGCAAATCCTCTTCAAATTTTGTAAACAAAAGGCAAAATTGGCACCTAGCGCTAGAATGGGTAAAAGACGTTCCTCAATTTGTTGACTTTCGCGTTAGCGTGTTAGGTGCGTTAGGAACGCTCCGATTCTCAAAGCATTTCCCACGCCGGAATTACTCGAACATTTCTGTAATTAAATTAGCAGCCGAGCCTCAAACCCTCTCAACACACAAGAAAAAAAAAAACAACTCTAAAACAAAAAATAATGGTTGCGTTCAATATTCCGGGCAAATAGATTTGTTTACTTATTTACGAGTTTTGATTGGCTGACAGCCGGAAAAATGACTAAGGATTTAGTCAATTGTTGTTGTTTGACTACAAATAAATCCATTTGTCCGGAATATTGACCAATATGAAAACAAATCGTTCCTTTTTGTCCATTCTTTTAGTCACCTAAAAAAAACACTATCACAATCCCCTATTTGTGATAAAAAAAAGAACAAACTCTACATTTTTCTTAATCAAATTTTGGTTTATTTTAAACATTTTTACAAATTCATCGGTCGATACTAGGTACATTCATCTCCCAATTAACTAATTAAATAAAACCTTAAATTATATCATCGGTTATAATCATAAATACACAAGCGCGTACTAAAACGTACATATCTTTTCTTGAAGTCGCCATGTCAGAATTGCATTCCAATTATCTTTGTTCAGAGTTTGACCGAATTTTCTTAAAACACTCTAGTTATAGAAAAATTTAGCAAAACAATTTTAGGATCTTGCATACATTAGAGATTTGTTAAATAAAAAGAAATTGTAAATGATCAGTGATTTAATATTCGAAACCAGTGCCACTTCGACTAGCGGCAATGGCCCCACATTCCTGAGAGCTACTGTGATAATAGGCGACCTTATTAATCTTAACACTAATTCTTTTCATGTGTGTGATTCTCAACTATAATACATATTATAAGCGGCAAACATCCATCCGCCCAGAACCCGGCGGGTTAACTTTCCAGAAGCACTTTTCTTTTCTCGATCAGTGTTGTACTCTTAAATTTTCTATGCTTGAAACTTGGTATTCTCCGCTCTAGTTGGGTAAGATCTCCGACAGCAGGTCTTTGGTGCCGCTCATCAGCGAATCGGGGAACTTGATGTCAAATGCGACTAGTAGGTCACCTCGTCTGGAAGGTTCCTTGGGGAAAGGCAGACCCTTTCCATTGATTCGTTTCACTGTGTTGGGCTTGATAATCTCTCCGTTGGTGTTGATTGTGATTTGTTCGCCCGACAGCGTCGGCACGAGGGCTATCGTTCCACACAACGCCTGTTTGAGTGAGACCTTTGCCGAATACTTGATGTCACTGCCTTCTCGTTTGAACTGACTGTGAGGTTTGTCGCGAATGATGAAGATAATGTCGGCGGGAATCTTGCCTGGGGCTTGGTCTCCCTCCTTCTGGAATGTGATTTTTGTGCCGGCCTTCCATCCCGGCTTGACTGTGATGTCGAGCACTTTCTCCTCCTTCGTTGGCATCCCTGTGCCCATTGACATGCGAGAGATTTTCATTCTCTTTACGCAGCCCCGGTCGACCTCCTCCAGTGTTACGTACAGATCATGCTCGATGGGAGGATCCTGCATTTGTCGCTTCCTATTGGGGGCAGCATTAAATGACTGCGACCGAAAAGCACCAGAATTACCGCCATAGCCCATCTGGTGATACATGTCATCATCGCCGCCCATAAACATCGTCTGAGTCTCGAATATTCTCTGCGGGTCTGATCCAAAGAAGATACCAAACGGATCCGATGACCCGAAGAACTGAGCAAACGTAGCTCTCGCATCCCCATGGAAATATTCACCACCTGTTCCGGGAATGCCCCCCTTTAGACCCTCTTCACCAGAATTGTCATAAATGTCGCGTTTCTTTTTATCCGACAAAACCTCGTACGCCTCGGCAATTTCCTTGAAGCGTTCTTCCGCCTGTGGTGTCTTGTTTTTGTCGGGATGGTACTTTAACGCCAATTTCCGGTACGCCTTCTTGATCTCATCGTCCGAAGCACCCTTGGAGATGCCAAGAATTTTGTAAAAGTCCTTCCCCATCGTTCAACACTTGATTCCCTGCGAAAGGAAATGAAAAATAAGAATTTCAGTTTTTCCGTTTGACTTGACTTCTCGATTTAAGCGAATTTTCTAGAAGAAACAATTTATCTCTTTCACACTACAGTCAGTCTTACGCGAGGCTGCACTCGTCTCATGCAATGCTGACAGCCACTGAATTGAGAAAAATGATTTCATCGATAATTCAAGAACTTGCAGCGGAAATATCGCGATTTCCAGCCGAAAGTTTGCATAAATTAATTACCTTTCGGATTGGGTTGAAGGTATAGCAGTAGATGTCCAAAGAAAATGTTCACCGAAATCGATTTTTCACAAAGTTCACTTTTACGAACACGATAACTTTATTTTTAGTTAATTTTCACAAAAATATTGATTGTCACTTGACTCGACTGAGCTTGATTTCACTTTATATTAAAGGCACGCAAAAATAAAAACAATTGTTTTTTCAGCAGTTGATTTGAAAACTTGACTCTGTAATTTCCACGTCTGTTTGGTTTCTCACTGTTCTCTTTTAAATGGCTTACGTCGTGAGGTCGGCACTTATATTTATAAACGCATTTTTTGTTCTAGATCATTCCGGGAGTTTCTACTGCAGCTTAATTTAACGCGCGTTAAGTGGTTTGACAGCAAACAGCTGACCTTCGGTACGTTTCGTTAAGTTGTATAGGAACTTTGAGTGAATCGTTCATAGAACAAACTGTGGACGCGTTCAACGAATTGTTTAATTGTTGATAACTTGTAAAAACTTCGGTGTTAAAATGATTTATGCAATTATGATTGTATTTTCTTGGATGTTGAAACTTAGTGGAAGAATTCTGATTCAAAATGGCAACACAATTGAAAGTAGAAATAGGGCAGACACTGACTGACTTCAAATTGAAGATGCCTAGTGTTATAAATGTAACTTCATATCGATTATATTAATTTCACATTGAAATGGTAATCATTGGATAAACATTTCGTGTTTTCAAAAGTTTGTCATTCCCCGACGAGAAGTGAAGCCGCAAAAAATGTTCTGTAGATTTTGTTGGGGTTCGAATCCTCACAGTTCACACAACACTGACCACAGAAAAACGGCGACTACACAATTGGTGTGAAAGGAAAACCGTTGATAATCTACAATTGCAATATTCTGTGGTGTTTGAAGGGATTAGCTGCATTTTGAAGAATTTAAAGCCCTCTAATTCTAGCGGGATTCATCTTTTTATACCAAGATGACAGGTAACAGCTGTGGAGGGAAAATCTCCGGAAGAAATAATTGCAAGGAGTTAGCAGAAAAATAGCTCTATGCGAAAAGAAATAAAAGAGGGGGAATAAGACACACGCTAATTCTCTTCAAATATTGTAAACAAAAGGTAAAAATGGCATTTAGCCATGGAGTGGGTAAACGCGTTTCTCAATTTATTGACTTTCGCGGTACGAACGCACCGACTGTGGTTAAAGTATTGAGTAATCGCATAACAACTATCTGTAGAATAACGGTCGAGGCTTATCCTTACGGCAAGGTAATCCTGTTAAACCTTCGACGAGTAAATATTAAGGCTAGTCAATGTAAATCCAGTTTATTCGGAGTAGTTTATACAATTTCAGTTGTGGCGACTTGTGTCACCACTACAACGAGAGTTGACTGCTAGAGGCGCGCGAAACATTTCCAAAACATTTTCTGAGCGCACACTAGGCGCCAGAGGAGCGAGACCTTTGTGTCGCATTATTTTCCTTTGTTTAACTTTGTGCGTTGTTTTTAAAATTGATATGCCTTTGAGTCATTGTGATATTCATTCGCATTTCGTCCTTCTGACTGAGAACACCCTTCATTTAAACTAACTAAATATCCTTGTGAACTTTCATTGTTTTTTGTAATTGAATAAATAATTTAAAACGTTACTGTCCACTTTGTTTTTGATATCAGTGTGTAGTACACAACAAAATTACTACACAGTCACTTTTGCCAGCGCCATCTATGACCTGAAATCTCGAAACCCTCTGATCGTGGTGAATTTCTCACTGCTATAAAAATCACCCATCTACGAACACTGATTGACATTTCTGCTTTGTAAAATTTTCATCGCAGATTGCCGCACTTGACCGTAGACGAAGATGATTTTTTTTATTCCATTATGGCGGATAAACTAGAAACATTGCGTGTAGTGTGAATAAGTTCTTATTAAAAACTGAGTGAAAACCCTTAATAAAAGTGGCTTCCAAAAAGCGAAAACACAAGAAAAACCTAGAAATTAAATTTAAGTTGCAATTGCATAACAGAACACAGTGATAAAACCGCAAATGCAGTGAGAAGAGTGTTCCGTTTTTCTGTGAGAGTGTTCAATTTACCAAAAATCGAATTTGGATTCTAATTTCTCTTTCAGTGGATTATTCTTTTTATGAATTCTAGTTGGGTGTTTTGAATTCAGCTTCGCTATGGTCGATTCAGTGGGTAAGTGAACATTTAATTGTAAACGATCTGCAGTGTGAGCCTCACATGCAGTAATTATCGAGAACTTTTCGACATCGATTATTCACATTACAGACCAAGAAAATGACAAAAAAAAAAAAAAAAAAAGTGGAAAAAACCTTTTAATTGGACAGCGGAGCCGGTTTGGTAATGTGTCATAAAAACTTGGTAAAGGTGGTAGAGCACGCAGTAGAAGTCGCAATAGGTCCAAAACGTAGGTGAATTCAAATGTATCTCATGGAGGTCATCCGCACTCTGGGTTGTTTTGTCAGGGTTCTTCACATATCTGCAATATTTTGAACGCTTTACTGTTTGAGTAAGTTTCTTGTAGGCTGTGTGGACGTGACACTAGATTGCACCAAAATGTGGGTTGCGGTTGGGCTATGAAAATCTTAAGAAGTTTCTGATTTTGGATTTTTTTGTTAATTTTTATCTTAATTTATGGAATGTTATTTTTCCACAGATTCCAACTGTGTGTAAGTACTCGCGATGGAAACTTTCAGGTCCGTTTTATTGTTTCATCACTTAAGTTGGGAAATTTTGAAACACACTTGGAAAAACCAGGACTTTGTTAGGTATATATACATATGTCCAAGTGCATTTCAACTTTTAAGGAACAGCTAAGATTGTTTTTGGGTCTACGATGACAACAGAATGGCGACCTCTGGTCCAGATTGTAGGCTTTGTCGGTTTTTTAAATGACATTTTTATGTTTTTTTTTTTTTTAACGAATGGTGAATGACGATCCACCTTCTGATCTTATTTCTTTTCCATTCCCATTGTCATTTTTCCTGTGGGTCAATATTTCGCTGCAAATGTTTAAACTTACTCGCGGTATAAATCCTATGTCCTTTACGGCACGCCATCGATTGCTGACAATATGCCTCAACTCTCTTAAACACTTCCCCAACTCTTCTTCAACTATTGTGCGCATTGTACTTCTCCGTTGAACCAATAACCCATCTTAAACAAGCAGATTCCATTACGTAGTATACATAGTTAGCAATAGAGCTTTCGTCGTTGGACGATTGTGTGGTGTTCACAAGGGGTTCTAATTGCTGCAACCATAGAACGGCGATGCATTGTGTTTAGGCTGATTATACCTTTTGCTTTTCAAGATTTTGGACAGCGTTACAGACCCGTCCTTTAAAAGGGGAGAGGGGACGTAAGTAAATTTAATATTCGCTTGGATTTCTGATGAGATGTCGACACCAGTGGTAATAGCAGGTCCAAGGCAATGTCCCTCACTACATCGAAGTTATGGGTGCCCATGTCCATTATGACGTGTTGTCCGATTTGTCGATGTTGGGTGTCCTTATAAATATTTGGTTTTGCCTTTGATAGCAGTTAAACCAATTTTGACTGTTTATTATGCTGTATATGCACTGCGACCTGAAGAGATCTATTGTGCTCCCCCGAACTCGTATTGGTCGATGAGTCTCGACCTATAGCACCTCCTCCAGTCCATTTGCTCTGAGGGATCGGAGTATGTGGATTGAGTCCAACGATGGAAGATCCGTTTCAGAGCAAGTGTACGCTCACAGGTGTGGTCCTCTTTTGTGGATGAATGCTCCACAGTCCATAAGGAGGTTTGACGATATCCCCTCGGCATTGCTGCAGAATCTCCAATTTCCGTTCGCGTCTATTGCCATTTTCCTGAGATGCTTCCTGAGTCGGCAATGGCCCGTTTGGAAGCCGGTTAGAATGCGAAGCTGGTTCCTGTTGGTGCTTAGGTAAGCCTTGCTCCTCCTTCGGTCGCAGTTCCTAAGAAGTTTCTTTGTCTGCCTTAGTCCTGTGAGTGCTCTCCATAGTCTTCTTCTTTTGCACTCTTCTTCTTTTAGAAGTTCCTCTTGGATTCGATGCAGTCCCAGCCGGCAGAATGCCTCGGGTCGAACGAATGATGTTTCTGACCCTTTTCTTGCCAGTTCATCTGCTGCCTCATTTAGCTCTATTCTTACATGTACTGGCACCCAGTAGAGGTTGAACTTATTGTTCTGGCCAGTATGTTTATCTTTGGCTGACCTCGTTAACCTGTCTGTCTGATAGTATTGCGATGTTTTGCTCGTAATATCTTCGATTGAGGCAGATTTGAGCACATCTTTCGATCGCATATACCTCTGCTTGAAAGATACTGGGCGATGTTCCCATGGACTTCGAGAACTTAGTTCGGGGTTCGTATAGTCCCGCCCCGATGCCCGTGTGTGTTTTGGAACCATCGGTGTACCATTTGATAGTGTTGTGCTCAAATTGATATACTTTGTCGTTCCAATCTCTTTTACTGCTCAGTTTTGTGTTGAAATTCTTTTCAAAGCAGTATTTCTTGATTGTGTCGTCTTTAGGCCATTCTAATAGTGGAACTGTTTTGGAGAGGGAGTCCCGCGCTTTGCTTGCGATGCTTATACCCTCCCCACTCCCTCTTTTACAATTTCAAGGCTTGTTTCCTTTGCGACCCTTTCTAGCACAATGCGAAGGGGGGTAAGCCGCAGGAATACAGCTTCATTGCTCACGTGATGCAGATGCATGCCAATCTCTGCAGTTTTTCCAGCGCTTGCTTTGCTGTGCTTAGCTCCCCCGTAGGTTATGACGGGTCTGACCATCATGATGTACATCCACCTCAGCATTGCTGGTTTAAATCCCCAGGATTTTCCTGAGATACGCCTGCATATCATGAATGTTCGGGTGCCTTTGCTCACTACCGACTTCATATGGGCCTTCCATAGAGGTTTACTATCTAGTGTTATGCCTAGACCTGTTGTTCAGTCTATGTCGATTTCTTCTAGCTTTTGCAGGAGCTAATCTACCACCAGGCTTCACATTGATGGAGATAAAGCTCCTTCTTGCGGACATCCTCTGGTTGTATTTATTGTGATGATCTTGAGCCCCACCACAGTTTCGTCTCCTGGTGTTCAGCATCTCGCACACCCAGTTGGAAATTGTGCGGTTTACGCCTTTTCTTTCGAGAGCCTTTCTGATTGCCTCATGTGAGGAACTGTCAGTGCTTACCCTATACAAAGTCCAAATTCATCTGCAATACGTATTGTTTGTTGTAGCGCAGACATGACAGTTCTATAAACACCTTCGGTGTCCGGTAGGCAGGCCGCAGTGCTGGTGTGAACGTGACTGTAAGCCTATTAAATACTTATTCCTTTCCGGAAAAATTAATTAGCTAGAATATCAGCTTACAAAAGTTATAGACTGCCTGTAAACGTCCTTATCATCCATGGGCCTTTCGCTGCTGTGATTTGATGATTTTGCCATATCCAGTGATGGTTTCTATTTAACGTGACCAAATGTTTTACGAACGTCGCACTTTACTCGTCAGCATATGAATTTCCATTCGTCTAAACTCTATAATGCCATCTGAATGTTTGACTTTAACACCCTTGAAATTAAATGTTCTCATATTTCCTTATTTCGTCCATTTTTGTGAGTATTGCAAAGTATTAGATCTAAAAGTTCTAATTGCACAAAATGAATGCATGCATCGAAAAATTGCTGAAAAAAGCTTACTTCTTGCAGTGATCTTTCAATTACAAAATGAAGAAGTCAATATAACCAAGACCTGTTACAAAATGTAAACATAAAAATAAATAAATAATATTTTTTGTAAAATCGAAATAAATGCCAAGTTGACTAATGGCTTTCCATTTGCCAGTGCAAATTGTACACTCAGCACAAGAAACGTACTCATTCACAAGTGACAAATAAAAATATTTATTTGCTGCTTAAATTATATGCACCGACTGAGATAATTGCCCAGACAGGCGTCGGCAGGCGTTCATATGTACATACGTGTTCATATGTTCCCACAGACATTTTGCCGTTGTCCTCTTCTAGCGCCTACTTTCGCTCAGTATCAAAGATTTCATAATTAATTTAATCGACACTGTTTTAAGATGAAAAAATAAAAACCAAGCGGGTACGAGTACTTATTGAATTAAATGTTTATTTGTCAACCGTGGATGAGGTTTCCGTTTCCCGTTCTCCTCAGAATGCGGAATCCACTCGCATGTTCTTTAAATAAAATGGCAAACTCACATTTAGCAGCAGCACCGATCCGAGTCAGAGTATACCACTTTGTCAGTAAAGTATACACTTGTGCCCCTTGCTCTTTTCGAAGCTCTCAATTTACCTTCCCTACGTCTATACTCGTACATATCTACAAGTATACCAAATTTTTCATTGTTTATTCAGATATTTTTCAAAACGAAAAAAAAAAAAAGAAAAAAGCAGACGACTTCACAATCAGAGGGTCAAAAATCTGCGTGCGCTAGTGAAGTAATCCCAAAATAGGAAAGTTCTCCTAGAAGTGAATGCATTCTCTTCTCCCCTTTCGAACTGGTGGGTCTGTTGCTTCGGTGCGTGGTCTAGAGCGGATGTAAAATGCGTGTAGATCTGTGGAATGAAATCTTATTAATTCTAGAGTTTTTGGGCACATAACAAGTGTTGAACTTGTTCAGAATTATGGAATTTCAAAGCTTTATTCCAGACTTCTGTCGGGTGCCGTCTCCTTGTTGGCACTCACATCAGTGCATAGATATAATGCCGCTGTTTCTCACACATCCTAACTCACTCTCTTCGGTCGCGGTAGGAATTGTCGCCTTCTGTCTAAGCATCCGAAAATATCTAACGTATCCGAAAATTACGACCATGTCGACCGCGCTATGAGCTTTTTCACAGTGCCACCGCCATCAGTATGCGATGCGATACCAGCGAATCGATTACGCCGCCGCGCACCAGTAGAGCCGACGTCGTTGCCGCATTGACCGAAATTATATTTTCACATAATATTACCGAATTCATTTTTATTTTTTAACGTTAATATGTTAATTTGAATTTTATAGAAGCAGAAAGTGAAAAGTTTTATTTATAACACATTTGAAAAAATGTCCGTTTTGGTTCAAGTGAACTCGTCTGAGTGCAACGCCTGTGAATAGTGCGGATTCAGTTTCCATAAAAGGCCTGGAAATAGTAGTAGAAAACCGTTTGTAATAATACTGTCTTAAGTTAGTCATTCTCCTTTCGGTCACGGGTTGGAAGAAGTAAATTTTAATCCAAATTTTCATCGACATTGATCAGAGAGAGGAGCTAAGGAGCAACAGAAAGTGAGTGCGCGGGGATATTTTTAGAAAGATACATGTGTATGTATATAATTTTTGTGTGCTTCTTTTATTCAGCGTGTGTTTCACAATGTGCTAACTATTTGAACGGTATCTAAAAATACTTGGCACTAGCAAATATGTAGGGAAGTCTATGTCTCTGGCGGTGCGGTCTTCTAATTCACATCTTTACCAAGGATTTTGATTTCTTTTTTCGTGTTTTTTTCTTTTTTTTTTTTCTTATATCCCCTTTCCGCTCGCATTGGCAAAGTTCAAAGGCAATTTTTGGATACCATTCGCCTTCAATCACTCTGACAAACACCCGCTTTGTGGCGGTATGGCCTAGTTATGTACATATTTCATTTGTTTTAATCGTGCTATAATTTGTATGAGACAGTTTTTTTTTTTTTTTTTTTTTTGTATATTTTCCCTACTTTTGCCTTATTTTTTCGATAATTCATTACA
Organism: Matsumyia berberina; assembly: GCA_917880715.2. NCBI lineage: Eukaryota > Metazoa > Arthropoda > Insecta > Diptera > Syrphidae > Matsumyia > Matsumyia berberina. The sequence continues at coordinate 2,055,997 of OU862870.1, read as the reverse complement.
CAATGTGTCAAAGATGTCTCACATACGCAGTGTATACCGCAAGTCTGTGCCAGATTCGTTGAGGAATTTAAAATAAGAGGTGCACACAGGGTGAACAAAAGGATTTTCCGCTTGCAATATTTTTACTGGATGCCGTGAAGATTTTAATTTGTAAAGTTAAATTCTTTGTAATTAATAATACACGGGAGCAGATTTAAAGAGTGTAGCCTGGACTTGGACTTTGTGGTATGAATTTCTCTGTTGGAAACTTGGTTTTTTAAATTGTTATATCAACAATCTTGTCTCACTTACCACCGACTTTTAACCTTAAACAGAGAACATCTGGAAAGACGTTTCTATTGTCTGTTCTGAGGGCATAAACATCCCATTTTTCAATATGTAGTGGTGAAAAATTAAGTAAAATCCTCAAGTTCTGACAACTATTAAGGGTGTTTTTCCAGTATGTCAAATCCGAAGACCTTTGAGTTGGGTTTGTTGGTATTGTAAAGTAAGAATTTCATTGCCCGCTCAAAATTTTTTTGGCCCAATGCAGAAACTAATTATTAGACATTTTTAGTTCAAAAATGTTGACTCGTTATAGCTTTAACCGGGACCGCTTTAAGCGGTCATAACTGTATCTCGATATCGAACGATTTTGAATAGGACTTCACAGTTCATGTTTGTAACACACGTGGGAGAAAGTATTCACGCTTTCCTTGTGAATCATTGACAAAATATTAAATATAATCTGCTTTCAATATTGAACTTATGATTTGTTTGAAACAGACTCCCAATTCATCGTTTTAACCAGTCAGTCCTTGTCTAAATCGAAAGCTAAAGGCACCGCAGGCCCAGATAGCTGTTGATCACACGTGATGTATACAGAGCATTGTTTCTGTGTGACAGAATAACTCAGTGATTACATGGTCGTGTATCCATTTTCTTGGCATATGTGGAGGTGGAATAGATAAATTATTGTCTTTGTTGTAGCACGTGGTTATATTTTTGTCTTAAGGGCTTTAAAAAAAATTCAAAATTTATTTTACAATGAGTTTCCTTTTTCTACAAGAGGATATCAGCATGAACTTCCGGCCTTTATTGCTGCGACCACAGCACGTGTAATTACCAAGAAGACCTGAATCTCATTTAATGTTTGTTTTCATCTTTTATGCTGTGGTTTGTGTTATTCTTTTTGTTCGTTAGAGGATATCATGGGGTTGGGTGGTGGTTTTAGACCATATGAACACGAGGAGTATGTTTTCCGTTTTGTTTTATGTGAAAAGATTTCTCGAAACCGTGCAAAGCACTTAAAGCTGAATCATACTGTGCAATGAATTAAAAAAAAATTAAATTTCCAAGTCAATTGGACTGGCAATAAATATTCATATTGTGGACATTTAGTGAAATTCTATTGGACTCTGTTGTACAATGTAAACATTTTGTTCGGTTAAGTCAAATTGTTAGAGATACATGACTATCTAGAGCAAAGCTGTCCAACACGCGGCCCGCGGGCCGCATGCGGTCCAAGGCCAGGTATCAATGCGGCCCGAAAATATTTAAGGTTACTGAAGCATGTCCATTTTACTGAGGAATGTTATGTGCGCTTTTGTGCTACAAGTGCCAAGTAACAAACAACAGAAACAGGAACAGAACGCTCGTCAGCTATGGTAATATACTTGTGGCCCAAAGCACCATGTCTTCTTCCAATGTGGCCCAGAGAAACAAAAAGGTTGGACACCCTTGATCTAGAGGTACATTTATACCTAGGTAGATTCGTTTTATGAAATTGCTCCAGTTCACTGTAAAACATGTGATTGATCAAAGAACGATAAAGTATTTGAAAAAATTGCTTTGCAATAGGCTGCTTTTAGGCGTAACGTGACATGCGTATCTTGGGATGCTTCCGTACAGGGAGAAGTAGTTCTGTTTATTTGTATACTAACCTGTTTTACTCTCCGAGGGTGCAGAGGGCTTTAGTGTGAAGTCTTCATTGTACTCGGTTTGTCCCATTTGCTCTGCACTGTCCCATGAGAGGCCGCAGTTTTATAATTTTCGCAGTACTTATCGTTTACTTTCATGTGCGATTGGGAAGTCCTCTTAGGATGTGTAGGTAGGAAGGTCGAGGTGGATGACTGAACGCAATTAGGACTAGGATGTGCCTTTTTGTTACCTTGACTCGTGCGACCTGGTTGATGATATGTGTTGAAGATGGGTAAGACAGCCGGATGTGCCTAGCTCCAACCTGTGGATGTGTTCTGCTTTGGCTTGCATATCGCTGATCATGTGCGATAGTCGGCAAATGTTGACAGCGTAGGCCAAGTCTGAGATGATTGGTTATAGTCCAGGTTATTCCTATTCTTAATACACAAGGTGTCATTGATGAACTTTTCAGGCAGACCTTTTTCTTCTAGTGGGCTTTATATTGCGCTTGATGGTATCGAACGCTTTTTTGAAGTCAATAAATTGTAATGTTCTATTACGATTCGTTGTGAGTTTCCGTGTTGTATGCAACTTCGATTTAGTGTACAAACAGAGTGGAGCAGAGAGCAAAGAGCAAAGCGATGAAATCAAACACGTGTAATGAAAGGGTAGCGCACAGAGTGTAGCATCGATCGAAAGTCGAGCAAAGCATCGACAACAGAGCAAAGCGGCGATTTCAAACATGTTTGATTTCTCCGCTATCATCGCTTTGATTTTAGGTGGATTTCGAAGAAAAACAGACTATTGCAGAGGTCCTCATGACCCAACTTTCAAAAAATTTTAATGCATGGAATTGTGTACATGGATTGGATGTTACAGCGCAACCGTGGCGAACGGTTCGCATTGTGAGACTTAAGGATAAGCCATCCGTTTTTCGCTGATGACTTACTTCGAACCATCTGGACCGAACTACAGCGAACGCTTGATAGCTTTGTAGTCTTTTATGTTGAAGCTGGGTAAATGTGAACAAAGCAGAAGTAAGGCTAATGTCTCAAACGCCTGTTCAATGTACTCTGCATGTTAGTAGAGTCCTATCGAAGCCGTTTCAGAAGTTTAAGTATTTCACGAGTGATGGAAGGAGCAGCACTGAGTTATCCTGTAGGATTGGTCAGGCTGGAAAAATGTTGTGTGTTTGATCCGACCCTCACCTATTGTCATGAGATTTGGGTAATGACACGATTGAGGCCGCAATTATGAAGCGATTTGAATCAAATTTGGTGTAAAGAAAATACCACATATTAAAGGAAGGGTTTTCAGTAAAGTACATATTCAAAATATTAGGATCCACTCTTATTCACAAAAGAAAAATTAACTCTTGCTTATTTGCTTCTACTTTGCTCTTTGCTCTTTGCTCGTAGCTCTTTGCTCCTCACTCTGGCTAGTCTACATCCTTGCTCGCCTCTCGTGCTCTTTGCTCGGGGAAATTTCGCAGCTTTGCTCTCAGCTCCACTCTGTTTGTACACTTAGTCGGTATACTGCCTCTTCATCTCTTAGCTTAGTTTCGATGTTGTTTTGGATTATTTTAGCGATGACTTTGTATATGGAGTTTAGCAGAACTATGCCTATCCAGGTGTTGCATTCTCGTAGACCGCCTTCCTCTGGAATCTTCAGGATTAAACACTTCTTTTCAGGAAATGTTGGTTTTGTTCTTTCCCTGTATTGTTGATATTAAGTTGAAACCATCTGGCAGTGGTTAGTGCATGTGAACAATTAAGTCATGTCCTCAATCTTCGAGTGGCCGCCCTGACACAGTGGCTATTGCATTGGACTGCCGAGTGAGTTAACACATGTTATCAGGCAAAATAAAGCAAATCATTTTTGCGGCATCAAGTCTCGGGAGAAGAAACTTCATCTCTTGGACAAAAGGGTTTAAATCTTAGGGTTAACACCGATACGGTTGCCAACCTTATATACTGTATACTGTATCAGGGGCCCTAAATGCGCACTGCGACCTATGAGGTCTATTGTGGTGGCCCGTATGGTTTAACCAGAAGTTATATTGAGGCTTTTAATAAACCTCAGTATAGCCTTAGGTTCAATTTTCCGGATTTCCGCTGGGTTGACCGAGGCCCGCGTCAAGTGGAGTAGTCTTTTCTTTGCGGCTCCTGGACATACGCACAAAATGTGTTCAGCGGTCTCTTTTTGTTCTCCACAGAACCGACAAATATCTGTATCTGATATTTTCATTTTATGCAGATGGTATCTGAGTGGACAATGTCCTGTCAAATAGCCCGTTAAGGTTCTTAACTCGTCTTTGGTGAGATCAAGTAAGGTCTTAGCCTTTTATAGGTTGGGGTTGATAAACTTTTTCGCTTGTCTAAGGCCCCGGAGGTTGGCCCAGTAGTCAGCGTGTTTGTTGATCTCCCATTGTGTTATCTTGGAGTAGGCACTGTTGGGTGGTACCCCAAAACAGGGTTCGGGACCAACGAGTGGGCGGCAAGCGCCTCTTCTCGCCAGGCAGTCAGCCCGTTCATTACCCTCGAAGCCTTCATGTCCTGGGATCCAGGCTAAGGTGACCTTATTTACCGATGCAAGGCTTTCGAGGAGGTTGAGACAGTCCCAGACAAGCTTGGACCCTACCGTATAGGATTTAAGGGCTAACAGTGCTGCTTGACTGTCTGAAAAGATGTAGATGCGGGTTCCTTGAGTTCTTCTCCGCAGGCATTCTCTTGCACATAATTCAATAGCGTGGACTTCCGCCTGAAATACTGTAGGTGACTTTCCAAGCGCTGTCGCACGTTGGAAGCTGGGACCGTAAACCCCAGCACCTGTGCTGCCGTTTTCCAATTTTGAACCATCTGTATACCAGATTTGGGAATTTGGTAGTGTAGTAGGGCCTTCATTTCTCCATTCACTGCGGGCGCCTATAACAACTTCGAAACTTCTGTAGAAACGATATCTCTTGAGCATGGTATCTGGAATCTTAAGAATCGGGTCACCATGAATGTATCCCAGTATTCTCAGATGACCTATAAAGTCGCCGACTTTTAAGTTCAGTATCTGAGGCAGCCTTAGAGCACTAAGCATAGCTTCTTTTTGTATTGCCAGATGTAGCGGCGTGAGGTTAAGCATTGCTCCTAAAGCTGCCGTTGGGCACGTTCTCATAGCCCCGGTGATACCCACGCAGGCTAAGCGATAGAGTTTACCCAGCTTTTCCTGCGTTGTGGATTGCAGAGTTTTTGGCCACCATACTAATGACGCGTAGGTGATCATTGGTTTGATTATGGCGTTGTACGACCAATAAACCATTTTGGGGCTCAGTCCCCAAGTTTTGCCGTACAGGCGTTGGCACATGAAAATTGCGAGTTCCAGGTAAGCGTTTTGTCAAGTATTACTCCAAGATACTTTGCTTCGCTGGACAGATCAATAGGGGTGTTTTCCAATGAGATTTGTTTGAGGTTGTGTTTCCTCTTTCTGGAAAAGGGTACAAGAACAGTTTTTCCGGGATTTATGGTCAGGCCCTTTGTCCTACACCACCTCGAAGTTAGGTTAAGGGCATTTTGCATCATATCTGATAAGATGTCATCAAATTTGCCCCTAACGTTAATAACGATATCGTCCGCATATCCTTGTTCTCTGTAGCCGGCTTTTGTTAGAGATTCTAGGAGTTCGTCTATGACCAAAGTCCAGAGCAAGGGGGAAAGTATTCCTCCTTGCGGGCATCCTCTGGTGGCAATTATTGTTTTAAACGATCCTCCACATTCTAATTGTATTTTCCTGCTTTCCAGCATGGTAAGTACCCAGTTTATGATAAGAGGTGTGATTTGTTTCCTAACCATAGCCTTCTTGATAGCCTCGTAGGAAGTATTGTCAAAAGCTCCCTGTATATCGATAAAGGCACAGAGGGCAGTTTCTTTTGCAGCCATTGATTTGTCAATCTGTGATACTAGGCTGTGAATGGCAGTCTCAGTGGACTTTCCAGGTTGATAAGCAAATTGATATGCATGCAGGGGATCACTAGCTAGGAACGTATCCCTTATGTGGTGATCGACTTGCCAACCTTCGTTGTACTTATGCTATATATTCTGGTTCCCTGTTGCCGGTAACCCGGTTTTCTTCACTGTGATATCACAATGGGCCAATCTGGTCTAAGTGTGTCCCTGCCTGAGCGGGGACAACCACCTAACCTAAGTTTCGGCAGACGATGACAAATTTGCGAGAATTATTTCCGTCGGTTAAAATTTAGGTTGGAGTCATGCAGTACTTCAAACTTTTCATAACAATTCCAACTATAGTCCCAGTACACCCTGTGCATCTACAGATGATACCAGGGAACAAGCATTCGCACTGATTGAATATTTTTCAATTTCTCATAAACAAAATTCAGATGAAAGTTTGTATTGGAATTTAATTTCATTCCGTCTTATTCAACACTTTTCATATTGTTATGCATGAGTATTACATTGAACCAGCGTTGTTCCTCTGTTCTTTTGTTTTGAATCCAAAATTAGCATCTCTTCCGTCTACCTTGGCAGTAAAGTACTTCAGTATTCAGCTACCCTTTGGCATTGTTTGTAAATTTGCAATGGCATGGCGGATATTGAATAGAATGCGGGTGTCATATGGGAGATTGTGCTATGAAGAACCACCTAACTTTGAATCGTTTGTCACTGACTGCCTTGTAATAAAGAAGAAAACAAGCGCAGCAATCAATCGACCTTGGACATCATAACCAAGATGATAATAAGTGATCTTAGACTTCCACTCGTATAAGTACTAAGAACAAGATAGTGTCAAGGTTTTTCTCGCCAGTAAAATTGATGCATTATAATTTGGTTTGTAGTTTTTAAAACGAAAGCGTAACGAAATGTTTTCAGCATGAATGACTGAAAGTGATATTTGGGGTAAATGCGCGGTCTAATAAAACTTAATTCGAAATTCTACAGTTTAGCAGTTTTTGAGAATCGCGATCGTGCCATATAAACTTGTATGCGCTCTAGAAGCAAACGCGGCAAAAATAAACTTGACCCAATTTTAAAGTAGAGACACATTTGTGTGTAGATATGTATCTGAGGACTTGGTATGTTTGGTTAGGCCGGTACATGTATTATGTTGATGTTCTTAAAAATTGTTTTGATGAGCTTACAGTCAATTTCCACTGACTGTAGTCCATTTCTTATGACGAATTAGTTTTTAACACAAATTTACTACATAGTGGGATCTGGCTTTCATTCTACTCAGATCCTAAGCCTACATGTTTATGGTATTTTAAATGTGTTGCCAAATTTTTATCATTTGGGTAATAATTTCACGGAATCACTTGATTACTGGACTACACATTTTTCGCACTAATTGCAGCTTGGAATGAAATACTAAGCTGTGAGAAATTCTTAAAACAAATAGTACAGCTTTTAAGATATGGCTTCTCGTGGCTTCTCCTAGATTAGGTTAGGCTAGGTAGATGGGTTGGCGAGGGGAAAGAAGCTCCCAGCGCCAAACTCAGGGCAGTAGAGACCCATTGTGATGCCCATTTATTGGGGGCACTCCACCGCTTGCTGGTGGAGCAGTACCCAAAGCATTCTGCTATTGCCCCGGACTTTCGAACCATTTTGAAGCCTTAATGAACCTCCAGATGTCCCCGATGGGAACATCCCTTAGTTCTTCGGTATCTTGGAAGAAGTGCCTTCCAAAGGATCTATTTCTGAGGTGGCAGAGACCTGGGCAGTGGAAGAGGAAGTGGGTTGTGTCCTCATTGACTTACTTATCTCCACAACCCCTACAAAGGTCGTCTTCACTTAGCCTTAGCTTTTTCATATGATAACGCAGAGTATTATGACCTGTAATCACTCCTACAAGGATGGAGAGGGTTTTCCTGTCCTTCTGCATCAGTGTATTAGTTCTGCCACCATTGTATTTTAGCCATAATTTTCTAGTTATCTTACAAGAGTCCAAAGAACTGCATCTGTCATTCGCTTCCGCTAGAGTCTTGATCCCCGCTTCATGTTTGAGTTCACATGGCGGAATTTTCACTGATTGATCAGCTTGCTCCAGGTCTAGCGTAGATCCCTTCCTTGCCAATTCATCAGCCTTCTCATTCCCTGGTATGCCCTCATGTCCAGGGACCCAGCATAATTTTACCTCATGCTGTGTGGCAAGAGCACTGAGCTCTTCGCGACAACACTTCACAAGCTTCGATTTTATTTCAGTAGCAGAAATCGCTTTTAGTGCTGCCTGGCTGTCGATGAAAAAGGTGATATCATCACTTCATTGCAGTCTCACGGGCAGCGATTGTCACTGCTAGGACCTCCGCCTGGAAAACGCTGCTGTGGTTCGGGAGTCTGACTGATTTGAAGAGGCTAAGTTTGTCTGAGAATATACCTGCTCCCGGCTTCTCCTATATTCGTCCTACTCTGCTGGATATATGTAGGTATATATGTAGATACTTACTTAGGTGGCGCTACAGTTCGGGGTGAACCTGGGCCTCAAACAACAAGCCTCTCCAGTTAGCCCGGTCCTTAGCTAACTGCTTCCAGTTGCGCACTCCAAGTTGGTTGAGGTCCCCTTCCACTTGTGCGCGCCACCTTAGGCGATGTCTTCCTCTTCTGCGTTGACCCTCCGGGTTAGACTCGAAGACTCTGCGAGCCGGAGCATTTGTGTCCATTCGATTGAACGGGACCGAATATCTTACGAAGAATCTTTCTCTCAAAGCAACCAAGTATATCTCCATCCGCTTTCGATAGAGTCCATGCCTCAGAGCCATAAAGCAGGACAGGGATATAAAGAGTTTCCTTAGTTTTTCGGGATAGGGCCTTACTACTCAATCAATTGCCTTCTTAGCCCAAAGAAACAGCGATTGGCAAGAGTTATTCTTCACTTGATTTCTGCGCTGGTGTTGGTATCGGATGTGATAGCGTAGCCGAGGTAAACGAAGTCCCTTATATGTAGTCACACATATGTAGATGTATACAATTAATTAATGTCAAAAGATTCCATAGTTTTTTTTGCGCATTAAGAAGAGTCATGAACATGAACAAGAGTCTTCTCAAAACGCTCACAACATTTGCGCGTCGAAAATACGAGTTCAGACTGTTGAAAATTATTCATTTCTTCATATATTAATAAACCAATAAAATGTCTCCACAAACAAACTTTCCATTCAGAAGCGTTATTTATTCTACATCTTTCCATCGCATATGAACTTCGTAAAAAATGTGCATGACTACGTTGTTGTTTATGAAAGCAGTGGGCCTGTGTATCTATTATTAATGCGTGATGCCATGGTCCAGTTTGTGTCCATCATCATTTTATTAATCTTGCACTCCGCCTACTAAAGGGGCTACGTCAAGTCAAGTGTCACACCGAACTTCCTCGTTAAATAATAATTCTACCTAAAATAAATCCCATACACACCTATCGTTGAATACAGTGAGAGTGAAATAAAAAACGAAAACAACCATAACGGGAAACTTTGCTCCTCGGTTTCCAATGTATTTGCTTTATAGATTCCCCAAATGTTTGGCAGACAGCCAACGATTTTCAAAGATATTAATAAAGACGAGTGCAGAACTCATAAACACATTTCGTGGGGTATATTAGTAATTGGCTCACCATGATGTACCCCGGTGTCAGTCGTATGTGAGAACGCTGACTAATCCATGAACGCATTCGGCACGGAATGAGTTTTCGTGATATAAACAAAAATGTGGTGTCTATTTTTTTTTCTCCAAAAATGGAAATCGTTGAAAATTGAGACACTCCTTGACTGGAACATGTGCAATACTTTCTACAGAAATTTGTAATACTATAATTTTACTACAGGAGGAAGACCCTACCAATTAACTTTGCAACAGTACTGTCAGAAGGGAGATAAGGACTGCTTTAAGTTGAGAGCTTTTGAGAGGCTCTGCTTGATAGGCTAATTCCGAGCTCGGTTGATCAACAGGGAGAATTAGTGTTCCTTTAAAAAAGAGCCATCGCAAGCTCAGATAAGGTATGAGTTTACACTCCAGTTTATCATCACCCACAGCGGACTTGATGGGAAACGATGTCACATTTTATAGTTTGGTTGCCAAATGCCCCCTGGTTATATCAAGATTTGAGGTACTTGTTGGTTTTCATTATATTCCTTTCTAGCATAAGACATATAAACCTTTAAATCCTTCTACTCTGTTTAATTTGTTTACATAGAGTCCTACATACCTCATTGGTATCTCTTTAAGGACTTATCTATTTATTTATTTAAGAGCTACGTCAAATCAGCCGATAGTCTATCAGAAAAAGGTGTGATCCCTGCTTACTCTCATTATTACTACCCTATTGTAACATTTCATCTGAGGATTAACGAATCATTCTTTTTAAAACAATCGTATAAATTTTAATTTACAGATATGTTTCAGACCTTAGACCATTGTGCTCATTTTGCTGTTTACGATAAAACACCCTGTTCTCAGCAAAAAAAAATTAACATCGTGGTCCATCCGCATTACACGGTTGAGAAAGTTTTCCGCGACATATCAACACAATTTCGGTATGAGTCGTACGACCTTATCCTGCAGCCCGTAAATGAGAACGATGATATGGTAAATATAAAAAAAAAATATTCTTGTTCAGTTATAAAGTGTTTCTTTCTAAATCAGATATATATGAACGACATCAAATCCAAGACGCTCTATGAAATACCTGGTTTCGTTCCACTGGCTAAAAACTTTCTTATTCTCCTGCCACAAGGCGAGTGGAAGAAAAGTTCAAAAAAACGCTACGAAATTTCACTCGGTCCAGGTTATCAACAACAGGAACAACAACGACGACAGCACTTACTGGATATAGCTTTGACGGGCGATTCGCTGAATCTAAGTCCAATGACACCAGATCCACTGTCCGATGATGATTTGGCTTTGGGTGCCTCTGCCAGCCCAACAGAACCAGATCCTTTGAACAACACATCAACGATGCTTCCACGCATCCCTAGTCCAAGTGTTCGTCCCACAATCGGTCCCATGACCGAAGAATGTTACGAACAATCATCTTTGTGTGCAGAGATCTGTAATAAGTTAAAATCGTTCCCGCGCCAAACATCTTCCGCCGGATATGTGGGTCTAGTCAACCAGGCAATGACTTGCTACTTGAACAGTCTGTTGCAAGCATTGTTTATGACACCTGAATTCCGTAATGCCCTTTATCGTTGGGAATTTGATAATGACAACGAAGCAAAGAGCATTCCGTACCAGCTACAGAAGCTATTTCTTAACCTACAGGTGAGGCGTTGGTTATATACATATGTCTCGTTTCTGTTATTTGAAATGATTTTTTTTTTGTTTCGTTTAGACCTCCAAGAAAGCAGCAGTTGAGACGACAGATCTCACTCGTAGTTTTGGTTGGGATTCCACAGAAGCCTGGCAACAGCATGATATTCAGGAGCTATGTCGAGTTATGTTCGATGCCTTAGAGCACAAGTTCAAGAACACAAAACAAGCGAACTTGATCAGCAACCTGTATGAAGGAAAGATGATAGATTATGTTAAGTGCTTGGAGTGTAATACAGAGAAGACGCGCGCTGACACATTTCTCGATATCCCTCTGCCGGTTCGACCATTTGGAAGTACAGTCGCCTATGGGAGCATTGAAGAAGCCCTCCGAGCTTTTGTACAGCCAGAAACTCTCAATGGGAATAATCAATATTTCTGTGAAAAGTGCGATAAGAAGTGTGACGCTCACAAAGGTCTTAAGTTCAAGAACTTCCCGTACATCTTGACATTGCATCTGAAGCGTTTCGACTTTGATTACCAAACAATGCATCGCATCAAGTTAAACGATAAGTACGTACACATATTTATTTTCTAATTGAGGTGTAGAATGTGAATTTAATGATGTCATTTAGGGTCACCTTCCCGCAAACCCTCAATTTAAATACGTTCATTAATGCTACGGATACACAGACATTTGGAAACTATAATAACGTCCACATGAATGGGTTTGCTACAGCTGCAGCCACCAACATTGATGATTGCAGCACAACCGACAGCGGATCCGCTATGGAGGAGGATAACTCCAGCGGAATCGCAACCACGGCAAGTTCTAGTCAGCATGAGAATGATATGCAGGAAGATGATGAGGGCATTGACATGAGCACAAGCACCGATAATCGAACAACCGCGTCAGTATCGTCGACGTCGAAGGCTGATAGCGGACCATATTTGTACGAGTTGTTCGCTATTATGATTCATTCAGGCAGCGCGTCTGGTGGTCACTACTACGCATACATCAAGGAGTTTGAGAACAGCGAATGGTTCTGCTTTAATGATCAGACTGTAACACCAGTAAGTTTTTTTTAGCTATATATGTGATTTTTTAATTTTCAATAGGGTTCCCCTGTGACTTTGAAAGCCTGTGCTTCAGTAACCTGCTGAGCGATCGGCAAAATCAAGTAAACGGCTAAACGACGGCGACGTTTAAATTGCATTGTCTTCATTCAAGCAATATCTCACTCAGGAAGTTCTTAACCTTAATGTGTTGACAAGTACATGTTGTTGAAAGCACGGTGGAAGGTCTTGAAAAGTTTAACCCATTTCAGTCTAGAAATTGGAATTTTCTTTTACTTATACGTATTTATTTTCTCTTACACAGATCACACAAGAGGATATCCAAAAATCGTTTGGCGGTAGTACCACTAAAGCTTACTATTTGAGTGCTTACAGTTCTAGTACCAATGCTTATATGCTTATGTATCGACAAATTGATCCAAAACGTAACGAGCGATACACCAAAACCGAGGAGTTTCCTGAATACATTAACACATTGTTGCCAAAGCTCAACTGTGAGGATGAGTCGCGTCGTACTCGCCACTCCGATATGGCTCTGGAGAGCATATCAAAACCTCGTGTTTATTTCTATAATCCAAAGCTTAAGAAGTTGAAAGTTACCCGCGTATATGTGTCAGGACCGTTGGATTTAAAATTTATCCTCGAATCAGCTTACCAAATGTTGATGGTGGAGCAATTTGCACCTATCTCCAGATGTCGACTTGTGGAGTTCGACGAAGAGATCATTCGCAGTTATGAAAAAGACGATAATCTCTCAATGTATCCACCCCCATCTGACTATTTACTGGAATGCAGAGGTGAAAATGATGAATTTGAAGTTTATGAACCGGGCGGTGTCAATTTGCAAACATATAAAGTAAATCTGCAAACAATGGAATTGGATGGACCGCACTTGGTGTATTCATCGACATTTGACAACGGGGACGTGTTAAAGAAATCTGTTGCTATACGTATGGGCCTGAAAGAAAGCGAAGTCCTCCTAGCTACTCTGCCAGGTCATAAAGCTTTCGTGGCCACGGATCCAAATGCCACTCCAGAAGCGCAGGATAACTTTAAGAACACAGTTAAGAAAATGTTTAGGAACTTGACTTACTTCTTCTTGACGGTGCCCAATACAGATCCTGATAGCTTGGAAATCATGAGTATTCCGCCTTATGAAGATCAGCCCGCTGCTAATGGTGCCGATGTTGTTGATGCCGTCCTAATGAATGGAGATGCCTCCTCCGAATACCGCCGGGAATCACCCTTGCCACCAACCACAACAGAGAGCAACAGCGAAGACAGCAGCCTTAGCGATGGTGACCGTACTCTCGTGGATACTAATACTGGAATGTCGAGCACAAGTCACTCGCCACAGACGTCTTACCACGAACTGGAAACTCAGGAAATGTTTCACAAAATTAATTCGATGCTTGTGGATGGACCGCGATCGTCAACAGAAGAAACATATGCACCGAACTTGTACTTCTTTGCGACAAAAATTGACGCAGAGCCGCCACCTTCTGCTACCGCTGCCCTAAATGGAAATCACTCCGAGGATTCTGAGGAATGCAACCGTAAACCGCCGGTGATGTATAAGGTTATTGTGGACTCGAGAATGAAAATGGCGCAGTTAAAGAGGCATCTGGAGGCGTTGATCCGGGTGCCTGCAAATTACTTTAAAGTCTCGCGCAAGTATGATACAACCGATCCGATTTATCCAACACACACACTTTTGTTCTTGAGTGAAGGCGAGATGCTGATAGTTGAACTGGGGAAAATTCTGCAGAGCGACGAGCACAAAGCTAAGATATACTTTATGAAATTGAGCGAGCTGGACAACCATTCGGGCAAGTTGCCGTGTGTGTGTGAGTGGATATTTAAACAGGGTTTGACAGTCCGTGAAGCAAAGAAGCAATTAGTTGCCCAACTGCAGCGAATTGATTCGAAATATAAAACCTTGTGTATGGAGAATTGCCGAATGTGGATTAAGGGTGGTAGGAATCCCGTCTATTTCTTGGGTGATGATGAGCAGTTGGGCAACGATGGACGAGTCGCTATATCTTCTGAGGTAAGATTTGAACTGGATTTGCTGTAAATATTGAAACTATTAAAGCCTGCTTCTAGTTTTTGATCCAAGAGTGCGAAGATGGAACCGCCACGCAAACAAGTGAGGACAGCTTGACAATATTTGTGAGACGATGGCACCCTGACACCTTGGACTTAGATAAATTCCAAGAAATTACGCTAGAGAGTGAGTAATTATGCATAAAAATGATCAAGAGTCAAGTTAACACTGTTAAATCTTGCAGAAAACACTGAGATAAGGCAAATGTTAGCGTCTGTATCAGATATTCCAGAGGACAATGTCGCTTACAGCAAGGTAAGTTGAAGAATGTGTTCGTGGTTCATTTATATGACTGCTTCGTTTTCAGATCAACAGTTCCTTCCCATGTACAAACATCTCCCTGCTAAACATCAATAGCTCAATGAACTGGTTTACAAATCCAGCCACCATCGATAAATTTCCAGTCACGACGATTCTAAATGGAAACGTTGTTTTTTACAAGTAAATCAATTGTTGGCATTATTGAGAAATTTTTATTAACATTAGTTACTACCTTACAGAGATAATACCGATCAATCCAAAGAACTGACAATGGAAGAGCGACGTGAGCTCAACTTAAAGGAAAAAAACAGACTTGATCGTCTCGGATGTGCCTCTACAACACTATATTCACCGCGCAGAGAACGTGCACTTAAAATCTACTTAGATTTGTCTCCAAAGGGTGGTGTAGATCCCGTCGCTAGCACGGCTTCAACATCATCTGAAAGTGTCACAGTGAGCAAAAAAATGGATGAATAATGTTTTTCGAAAAAGCTGCTGCCAGGAGTACTGCGAAGAAACTTTGTATTCACTCATCACATTGTTGGACGTTATCATCTGCAAAATTCTTCTACACAAACGACACCAAGCAAGCATGCAAGCGTCATCATCACAAAATTAACACAAAACGCACCACGCAACTTAGGGCATTAGTTACTAAACGCTCAATGTTTGTTATAGAGCGAGCGAGCGATCGAAGCAGAGTTTGTGGTTAAATATAATTCAATTGAGAAAAAAAAAAACATAAACAAAACAACTCTTAGCTTAAATAATGAGACTGTTAAAGTTATTATTAAAATATTATTCTTCTCTTTTTTCCCTAAACAAAAAAACTATTACTATGAAAGTCCGTCTCTATTTTCTGTTTTTTTTTTTTTTCTTTTATTTGTCTGGCTTACTTTTTTTTATTAGAATAGGTTCGCATTTTGGCCTTTAAAAAATACACATAAAAATAAATAAAAAAAAAAGCGAAAAGAAACAAAAGCCAATCTTTAGAAAGAAAATTTACTAACAGAAGTTAAAGAAAGAAAATATAAACAAATAACATAATCAACAATAATAATAAACAACACCGCATGGAACTCACGCATTTTTTTCATTTCTTATTACATTGCGTTTCCTTGTCGGCCTAATTATATTTTCATTTGTCAAGTAGAACACGATATGATTTTCCTTTATACTATACAAATGTCAAATACATTTATTTATTTAAAGCAAAAAGCTACAACATTTTTGTATTAAGTTTTATGTGTTGGAAATATGAAACGTTTAATGTCTTCTCTCCTTTTTTTTTTTTTGTTTGTTAATTTATCTTTATTTTTTTGTAAATAAGTTACTTTAAAAGAGAAAATTCAATACCAACCAATAGAATATGTGTTTTTACTTCAATTTTCATGAATGTGTTTCTTGATCATCGGCAAGGCTGTTGCGATAAAGTTGTATGCATCTGTATGGGTAGTTGCTTATCTCTTATTTTTAATTCTTTGGGAAAGGTGAGTGCTTATTAGATTGGAAATTGATTTGTCGAATGGTAAGTTTACCGTATTTCATTTAAGAAGCTCTGTGATAAAACTGCGTCAGCAGCATTACCTGTATAAATCTTAATATCACTTGCAATGAATGAGAATACCGGTTGCAAACAGGCTCACTTAAATGTTGGATGGAGACGCTCTTCAACGCTAGCACCATAGAGTCAGATTTTTGTCTGTTTTTCCATCCTTAACAAAGGCGAAACTCTTCCCTCCAACAACCAACCAATTACACTAAAGTCCCTTCTTTCCGAGATCATAAACTGCCAGCAGATTTCTTCATAGCGCGCAGTACGGACTTCGGAGCAATGACAAGAGACTAATGGGATATGATATGGTAGATCTCTTCAAAAAGAGGAAACATTTTTTTTCATTACTCTGGCAAAAGTAAGATTATGGCGCTTGATGTTTTAAAGGGATTCGACAAAGATTCGCATCAAGCTCTTTTGTAAGAAACAGCGTGCGTTTCGAGTTGATATATGTACAATTTTTTTAATGAATGGGACGTTGAATTTAAATACTTTTCAACAATTTGAAGTTCTTATTTCACCATATGCATATAGTTCTCTTGTCTCGACTTTGATAGACTAGTATACATACAAGGTTTAACTCATGGAGCGAAATTTGGTTGCGACCAAAACCCCACACTTGTCTTTCATTGAAGTAAAATCCCAACCTACTAGTACCCCGAAATCGAAAGATTTTATTCTTAACAAGCTGATACCCGCGACCAGAGATAAACTATAACTATAACTATAAACTATTATCTCTGCCCGCGACTACGTCCCCGTGGAAAGGCATCACATTATACCCTATACGGCAGTATTTCTTTCCCCCCTAGTTGTAGCCCACAACACAAGATCAAGAATATACACACAAATATTCATGTGTATGTACTTACATGTGTAAATGATTTCCTGCCAAATAGGTAGGATGTTGTAGCGTAGAATATTTGTGTTCAAGTTGCGATCATCATCATCATCTTCCAATGGCCCGCTTATCCACTATGAGGGTCGCGGGTTTAGGGAGCTTAAGTGGACTCTCCACATTTGCCGATCTTCCGCCATCGACTCTAACTCATCAGGGGCAATCCCCATACGGGTAGAGGTGAGATTTCGGACTTGGTCCAGCCATCTCAACCTAGGCCTGCCCAGGGGACGCGTACGGAAACCGAGTTGGGGACATGCGTTTGACGTGCCCAAACCATCGCAGTATGGACCTCTCCGTCCGAAGAAGTAGCTGCTCGACATTGAGTGCCTCGCGTACTCTGGTGTTCCTAACCCGATCTCGTCGAGTCACCCCAGCAATACAACGAAGAAATCTCATTTCGGCAGCTTGTATCCGCGATCTTATTCTTTCGGTCATTACCCAAACCTCATGACCATAGGTGAGGGTCGGAACAAACACTGAATTAAAGACCGACAACTTAGCTTCGATGCCAAGTTCGGCCCTCCTGATAACAGATTGACCAAGCTGTCTCAAAATTGCTCCAGCCTGACCAATCCTACAGGATAACTCAGTATTGCTCCTACCATCACTCGTGAATAGGACCCCGAGATACTTAAACTTCTCCACCTGTTTCAATGGGACTCCACTAACATGCAGAGTGCATTGAACAGGTGTTCTGGAAATTACCATTACCTCTGATTTGTCCACGTTTACCTTCATCCCAGTTTCAACACAGACGGCGACGAACCTGTCTAGTGCGCGCTGAAGTTCGGTCTGGGTGGACGTAAGGATGACCAAGTCATCAGCAAAAAGCAGATGACTTATCCTTAAGTATCCCAATTCGAAACGTTCCTCACCAAGGCTGCGCTGTAACATCCAATCCATATACACTATGAAAAGGAGAGGTGACAGAACGCACCCCTGGCGAAGTCCAAAGGTGTCGACTTAACGCCGTTCACCCGAACACAGCTCTTACAGTTAGTGTACAGAGATTGAATGGCCCTCAGAAGAGAACCGTCAATCCCGTACTCCTGCAATACACTCCAGAGTTTACCTCGAGGGACCCGATCATATGCTTTCTCCAAATCCACAAAACAACTGTAGATAGGTTTGGCATACTCCCAGGCCTTCTCAAGTACCATTCTGAGAGTGAACAGCTGGTCGGTTGTGCTTCTACCTGGACGAAAGCCGCACTGCTCATCGCCCAACCGGGACTCGACCACAGCTCTGGAACGCGTTTCCAACACCTTTGCAAAGACTTTTCCGGGGAGACTTAAAAGAGATATACCCCTATAATTGGAGCAATCCCTCTTATCCCCTTTTTTAAAAAGAGGAACAATCACCCCAGTTTGCCAATCACTAGGTGTTTCACCGCATTCCCAGGCCACTTTAATGACACGAGAGAGCCATTCCACTCCCTCTTTACCCAAAGCCTTGAGCATTTCTGGCCGGATTTCATCCACACCAGCAGATTTGCCGACTTTTAGCGTTTTAATCGCCAAAGTCACCTCCTCTACGGTGGGACTATTCTCCGCCCTACTCAAAACCATGGGGCTGCCATCCTCAGTGCCCTGTTCGGGATTGAGCAACTCCGAAAAGTGCTCGCTCCATCTGCGCAAGATGTCCTTGTCATCGGAAAGAAGTACACCATCTTTGGATTTGACTCCTTCGATGATATTAAACTTCCTTCCTCTGAGACGGCGGATGGTCTGCCAGAACACCTTGTTTGCAGATCTGTGATCACAGTCCAATTTCTCACCGAACTCCTTCCAAGACTGCTCCTTAGCTTCTTTAACAGCCAGCTTGCAAGTTCTTCGCGCCTCCATGTACCGGTTCCGAGAAGCTGAATCCCCCAAGTGTATCCACACCTTGAAGACTTCCTTCTTCTCTCTGATGGCTTCTTGAACTCCGGGTGTTTTAAACCACGCAGTTCGTTTCTCACCACCAGCCGCCACACCGAGCCGCTTCACTCCGCAAACACCTCCTGCAGAGGCAATGACTGCTGTTGAAAACAACCGCCATTCTTCCTCTACATTTGTCGGAACAGTTGGAATTTGTTCAAACCTTTCGGATACCTGTCGTGCAAACTCCTCCCGTATCTCATCGTTCTGTAAACTCTCCCACCGTATGCGTGTCACCAGCCTTGGTTTACGTTTTGGTAGGACAGGTACTTTATCGTTGAGATACAAATTGCACAACACGAGGTGATGATCAGTTGACAGTTCAGCCCCTCTCACAACACGAACGTCACAAACCATCCTTTTAACACACGATGGTACCACAAAGAAGTCTATCAGCGATTTCTGCTGAAGACTCTGACGGTACCATGTGTATTTATGGATGTTTTTGTGCGGAAAGAAGGTGTTCATAATGGACATGCCATTTGCACAGCAAAAGTCCAACAACTTCTCCCCGTTCGCATTCTGATCCGGGTCGCCGTTCCTCCCAATCACACTTCCCCATGTCATTACGTCCACACCCACGTGAGCATTGAAGTCCCCCATCAGGAGATAAGAATCCATATCTGCCACCTGTTCTAAGGCGGCATCTACTTCATCCAAGAAAGCTGCATACTCCGACTCCAGATTCGGCGCATATACCTGCACCAGAGCCAGAGTTGACCTTTCAAGCTTAAGCTTTAAGATCGCAACTCTCCCTCCCAATGGTATCCACTCCAGTACTCTGCCTGCCAGCCTGGGACTCGTGAGTATCCCCACTCCCGCCTGAGCAGACATTGAAGGTGCTACTCCTGACATGAAGAGTTTCCACCCATCCGAAAGGTCCACAGTTCTACAACCCCTTTGCTTTGTTGAGGAGATACCAACTATATCTAGTCGATATTTAGTAGCCTCCCCAATGAGCTCAAGGTCTTTTCCTGTGAGCGAAGAAATGTTCCACGTGCCTATCCTAAGTCGATGCCGTTGTCGAAAAACCGAAAGTCCACTTATGCCCCCCTCGGGGCATAGCGCATCTCCCCTTTGACCCCCGTAATGGTTTGCGAGACCATTGCCGGGAAGCTCGTAGCCGTTTAGGGTTGAACCCGGCCGGCTGCCGAGCGGGACAAGCCGACCACCAGACGCTCGCATGCTGCCACCCTCTAGGCCTGGCTCCGAAGGGCGCCCTGGCATAGCAGGCTTGGCAATATCCGAGGCCATGTGTCTCCGTCTTGTCATCATTGGGGGGTTGCGCTTCGTTAGCCATATCTGGGCAGTACGGGTAGCTCAACTATAGCTACTCTACCCGCACTTCCCAGACATGTTGCCCGCCCCCCACCGCGAGGAGGTCAGCTGCACGAGGGGGCTCAAGTTGCGATTACAACAAAAAATATTTCCATCAAATACATACATACATGAATAGATACCGTGCTGAGTGAAGAAAAGCAGCACATAGAAAAATGAAAAAACTACCTTGTCCAACTGGGCAAAACAAAAACAACACACGTTCACGAAACGATATGTGCCGCTGACTACGGTTGCGCATTACTATAAATAGCCAAACTTTAACGCCCTGTATCTTGGCCCTTGCTCATAATTTTGAAAAACGGTAAAACACGTGTTTGATTATTTCTGTTCTAGAATATACCCACCAAATTTCAATTCCATAGTCCAATTAAAAATTTTTTTTTTTCATACAAACTTGAACACCCTGTAACACCCTGAAAAAGCTAACTTTCGAAAAATCCCTTCTTAGTGGGTGTCTAACTATCTACGCCACAAAAGGAAACTACTGTCCAAATTCCAAGTTTCTAGCACCAGCCGTTTGGGCTGTGCGCCTATCTCTGGGTCAGTCAGTCAGGACAAAGAGTTTTATATACATATATACATAGATGAGTGTTCCAATGATAAACTTTTATCGAAGGGACACCATATTTAAGGTCGTCAAGTCGCGAAATGTGTTTTATATCCTTAAACGATGGCTCATGTAAAACGCCAAAACTTTGGGAAACTGGGAAGTAACCAGTTCCATTTCACCTTTTTGTTTCATCAGCAGTACGCGTCATGCTTCGAATGCTGTTCAGTTTACCCTTAAATCTACTTTCATAGGGGCTGGCAAATATAGAAATAAGGATACTATTCGTCTAACATAAATATGAAATGCTCTACATCCAGCCTGTTCTTTGACACGAACAACAATTGGCATCTTATAAACAAATGTAAATGGGACCATTTCGAATCCTAATAGTTACTAGTCATTTTCAGTTTCGCATGTTATATGGGATTAATGCGAAATATAAGAAATGATCCGATGTTATATTTCTAATAAGGGACCGAAATTGAGTATAACAAAGGCAGAAAAGTAAGAAACAGCTTCATTATAAAATAGTCTAGCCGATGTGAACAAAGTAGAAACGTCAATAGTTAACCGCGTAAAAGATCAATCAAGCAGAAACTGATACAGCCAGAGAAATTAAGGTACGTATGTATCTCCAAATGCGAATAGGCAGCTAACTAAAAGAAGAAATGTCTCTTTTCGTGATTTTTTTGGTGAAAGTACATTTAAACTTCAGGGTACTCAGGGGTTGTCTAACTAAACATGTTTGGTCAGAAAGGTATGCTAATCATCATGCAAAAAGTGCACGTTTATTGGTGCTTTGCTTCGCCAGGATTTGAATTAAGACGGGCAATTTACCACATTCGTTAAAGAATAACTCGTCATCGAAATGTGGAGTATGGCGTTACTGCTCTCAATGGGCCAGCGAACACTGGATCAATTTTACCCCGGGGTAAGATCGGGGTATCTTTTACTTCAACCGCACACTGGATGAATAATGCGGAGGAAAATTGTGTATACATGAACCGATTTTCATTGTAGTCGTATTTCTGTGGTATTTTTTGGACCTTGAAATTGACAGCTTATATGTGTATTGGTTTTACCCCGATGTTCAACCATTTAAATGCTGGATGAGCATTTTACCCCGTTTCTTACTCTATACTTTACCTCCCTCTTCTATAAAACCGGTTTTACCCCGGGGAAAA
This sequence comes from Matsumyia berberina, assembly GCA_917880715.2. Taxonomy (NCBI): domain Eukaryota; kingdom Metazoa; phylum Arthropoda; class Insecta; order Diptera; family Syrphidae; genus Matsumyia; species Matsumyia berberina. Next base: position 2,033,961 of record OU862870.1, on the reverse strand, counting down.
TGATCCAGTGTGCGCTGGCCCAATGGGATCAATCAATAATTGGACCACGAGTCCCACTCCCTCACTCGATATCGATTGCTGTAATTCGGCCTCTGGTTTGCAAAAAAAAATTACGTGACAAACAATCGGCATTGGGAGCTCCAAGAGGATAATGACCTTAAGTATCGCAGTAAACTCCTTACCCAGTGGAAAAAAACAATTTGAAAGAATACAGCTTTGTCGAACCCCATTTTGGTTTTCGAAATCCTCGGACAGCTTTTCTCTGGGCAGAATGTCACATCCTGACCGGCCATTGGTTGTCTTGTTATAAATTTACCACAGATTCATGTGGCCGACAAAGAATAATCCAGAATCTCTTTGAATTGTAGTTTCGGGCCTGAGGTCATATGGAAATTCTCATTCTTCGTTGGATGTTGGATTGGTGCCATTGAAGGCCGCTGTGTAGCAGATCAGATCAAGAGCCCGCTAAGAAAGTAAAATTCGACCAAATGAAACGCAACATTTAGATATTATTTTTAACTAATTTTTTCATCTTTATTAAAATTACTATTTACACGATTTTAAACAAAAACTAAACGAATACATTTATGCGGAAACAATTTGGAAAATAATCAATACTTTTTAAAAAATATTGTTAAACACAACTGGTTTTAACGTCACCAACAAAAGCTAAAAATAAGGGGGGAAAAAATCACAATGAACAAAACTAAACAATATCGCGCTTCTACAAACTAAACACTATAAATTAATCAAATCGATTTCGAATGGTTTTTTTCCTGTATTGGCAGATCTAATTGCATTTTATATTGTTTCCCTAATGTAGAACTACTGCTATGAGCAAAAATCGTTTATCGTGTTTTAATCTTTTGTAAATATAATTTCATAGATATATTTGATGATTTAAATAATTAATTGTTGTATACATATATAATTTATTTCGCGTGTGTATATATAAAAAATTATTTTGTCTTAACAATACTTTCCATATAATATTCTCATTTCATTTTATATTTACGATTTGCTGTTTCTTTTTAAAAGAAGCTCTTAAATGTTTTTTTCGTTTTTTATTTGTTTAATTCGTTTACTTAACTTCAGTACAGAATTGATAATAATTATTTATTATAATTTATATAAATATCACCAACGATTTCATCGCTTAATATACTTTAGAAGAATACATAAGAATAAAACTAAACTTAGTGTTTACGAAATGATTTTGTTGTTAAAACAAATATTTCTTAAGCTCGTTTATATGTATATTTTTTTACAACGAAATTGTACAAATTAACTTAGAGTAATAAGGAGGGTGTGTGGCAGGAGGAGCGTAAGATAGCTACACTCTTGTAAATGCAAAACTTAAACATAATCCGAGGGCACTGTGGTCGTACTTTCGTTGATGGCCGCTAAGCGGGGTATGCGTCGCGCGGATGCCAGTCCTCCGCTACTGCCGCCACTGGAGTCTCCCGCAGCATCCCAGTTCGGCAGTGGTTGAGACATTACTGTGAGTCCGACGACTTCATAGGCACGATCGTTGGCGCCGGGTATTGCTGTCACCGAAAGATCCGAGTAGTAGGCACTGCTTGGTGCTGATGACACAACCATTGGAATGTCCTGGTCATGTGCTTGGAAGTTGTACTTCTGGGGGAGAGTGGCATGTTGGCTTACGCATAAATTCTGAATTATTTGATAAACATACCTCACCGCACTGACTGTAAGCGGTGTTCTGATACGATGGGTTAGCTGATCGCACTGATTCACGGTCTAATTCCGCGTACAGAGCTTCTCCGACGCCGACCGGGCTGTACGCATCGTCCATGTGGGTATAGTGGTTTTCTGCCGGCGATGAGGATGGTGGTCCGATTTGATCGGGACCAGCTGATGATCTTCGATTGCTGAGCCATGTCCAAACGCCGGAGTTACTTGTCGGTCGCCGTATGCTGTCCGCCGGGTGTTTGGCTGACATAGATGAACGCCCATTTGTGCCGGCCCGACTGTTTCGACACCACCAGGGTAGAGGGCGACCTCCTAAAAGATTAAAAGAGTTTCGAAAGTTTTTATAGAAATGATTTGCTTTAAAAATCTATTGATAATCGAGTATGTGTGTACATAAAAATATAAATATATATAAGAACTGTTATAGGTTTCCTGGGAAAACTACAAGTAAACCAACTTATCCTGATGTTTTTACAATATTTCAACAAGAGAAATTGGTGACTATTTACTAGCGCTTCAATAGCTTTCGTTGGCCGCTTCGGGGACGCTTATAACCTAAGCACTGCAATGAAATCTGGACGATAAGGAATTATTTCTTAAGACGAAGATAGCTCTGGTCCATAGGGTTAGCACACCGTTAACTGTTTTGTTCCAAAGGCTTTAGAATAGTGAAAATAGACCCAATTGAAAGACAGTCGTTCTGCATGTTTCTAAATGAGTTTTGTTATGCATTTGTTATTCGGCAACAAAAAAAATGCAACAGAAATATTCTCAAAGGGAGATTGTTGACGAGGAAGTTAAGGTCACACGAAAATATTTGCTCATGCAGCAGGTAGTAATGAATGGCCAACAGATTCCACAAGAATGAGATAAGATTCATTCAACCCTCAGCCGAACCCGGCAAGCCTTTATTAATTTCACATACCACATCTTTTTGGACACTAAATCCCATTCTACTGCACTAGTAGCGGAGTGATTTTGCAATGAACACCTCCATACCCATTTCGACATCATGCAACCATTCTCAAAGAAAACATTTTTTCACCACTTAATTTCAATATCCTCCGGGTGGACATTCCACCATTTCAATATTTTCTGTATCACCTTTCACCCTACTTCAAGGAACGGAACAACTCTTGTTGAAGGTATATGTACGTCTACGTACATATATTGAATGCAATGAATAATAGACCACCAAGGTGGCCATAAATTTCATATGCAAATGCATAAATAAACCAAAACAATGTTACGTCGAGAGTGCTGGAGGTTGCTGGGTCTATTGCTCGACCAACGGACCGCGACAAATAAGTATCTATCACAAAAAAGTTGTCAACATAAAGCAGACCGTACAATTTCTGCAAAATAAATATGACTAATCCACGTATTGAAGTGTGTTTTTTTTTGGTACAAATACAGCGAGGAGTGTGTGAATTTTGATGGCCAGTGGACTCAGGAAGAAAACACTGGACAGTAGAAGGAAGAAACTTTTATCTTAGACTGGCAGGCAACTAGCCACTCACGTCACGACGCGGTAGTAGCTGCAAGCGGTTCCCTCTTATCAAAACCCTCTTATCACGTAAACTAATAGCTGAGTTTTGCTGTCAGAAATAGCAACAGCAGCAGCAAGGCGGTCCAATAAGAAAATACAAGTGCTGGCTTCGCTCTCTGCAAAACTCGTTCGTGCGAAATTGGAACGACCTTTTGGCCAATAAGCTGTGAGTGTGTGCGCAGAGTGCAGGTACATTACATTAATAGGTTTTTGCATGGATAGCAGCAAATTTGAATCGACTGCTTAGGCGAGCTGGTTACCAGGCACACATTCATCTTAACAGCCGTCCCGGATTGCCTGGAGTTTATGCCTTGAGTTTTTAAGTGGAACATTCATTAGGCGCCGATTATGCTGTTGATTGTGTCAGTTTTAATATAATTAATTATTTTTTTTTTTTGGGTTTGTTTAGAGCTGCAAACCGTTGCGGTCGACGAATATTAATTTGTTTAATCGGGAGTCATAAGTTAATGAGTTTAACGTGACAAGTTATATCGAGGATAGAAGTGTTGTTCGTAGGAGGTAATATACCTTAGGTCAAAGTGCTTGAATTGACTAATAGTTGCTATATGAACACAAAAATCATAAGAGTTCAGGACTTAAAGGGTGTTGAAGAGCACCACATAAAGTGGTTAAATAGTTTAAAAGAACTTACAAGGTTGGACATCACATTTCGTCGCTACGACATTCAACTCTTGCGATTTTTTTATTTTTATTTTTTTTGACTTAACTGACTGACTGAGAATGTGTGGCTGGGTATGACATACCCACATACAAAATTGTCTGTAAATGTTGTTACAATAAATATTTAAATTAAAAAATGGTATTTTATTGTAATAGGGTATGTAATAATTAATTGCAAATCAAACAAAAGTAGTATTTCAAGAATTTGTATACTAATACTTGAAAAAAAGGAATTCACTTCACTTAAAAATACAGACATGTAAGTAACAGGGTGGGTATATCATACCCGGCCACACACTCGTCGGGTTAAGAAGGCAGTTGAGTAAGAAAGCGCTTTGTCGAACGACTAAAGTGATTTTATATGAGTCCTGCTCCTGCTGCAGGGGCATAGATTTTGTCAAGAGTGCATGAGTTCGCCTTAGGTTGTTTCGAAGGAAAAATGACTTTCTATCTGAGCTGTCCTATTTGCAGACGGTGAGTGGAGGAAAAAATACAAAGATGAACTGAAGGCAGCGACCTGATTAGAACAGTCTTAATATACCGACTAAGATGGCTGGAAAGTGTAAGCGGTCAAAAAAAAAAAAAAAAAAAAAAAAACATTCCAGTACACATGGCCCAGGTGGCGTGCGCAAGAGGAAATGGACCTTATCTAACTTAGCGTGTGAAAGTGAAGGCAGTTAACTATCGATCCAACCGGCTGGAGACGTTTATTGGTTGAAATACAGGTGCACCCCAGAGTGTAGCGTCTTTTTAAGTAATCAAATGTTTTCTCTAAGGTCATGAGCGGGTACGATCATATGTCTTCTAAACAGATGTATCAAGGACGTATCAATACTGGCCAAATAATTCCCATTGGAATTCGTTATATATTACATCGCATGAAGGACGTGTGTTCATCGTTTCGCTTAGTGCGTTAGACAGTTTTTATTGCGACAGCGCGCCGAATGTAAAATTTAAAATGAAAACCTGCCCAATCGGAGTCCTCTACAAATTTCTGTGTCAAAAATAACATGTACAGAGAGAGCACATGTATGGGATTCTTAAATCATCCAATTACTGAGATGCCTTAAACAATTTAAGCACGTGAAAATCTAAGTTTTAACGGCTGAGAGAATTCTAGCTTCTAACTTTACGATAACTTAACATCCCTCCTTCTTTTCCCGTCAGCATCTCCTTCACGAAAACCATGCAAGTTTCACTTTGGTTGAAAAAAGGTCCCGTCACACCAAGCGTCATAACCCAAATTCTAAGACGCATTTTTCCGAATAGAACAAAAATCGCAATCAACATGAGCGTATCTAAATGCAATATGCAACTGGCCAATTATCTCGGAACCAAGAGTCTAATCTGCCATACCACTTCTCAGTATCTATTAGGAAAACTATACATGTCGGACCATATTCGGAGCACCTTTAGACCTGTGCCATAAGCCGCACATTACTTAAGAAAATTTACGATCATGGAAAATGGCCAATTCGTAGCAATGTGTCAAAAACAAGATAAGCTTTTCTGTTTTTTTTTTCCTCCATGGTGGGAAGGAACCTTTTTGTTCATTTTCATAGATACATTAATGCGATACATTTCCTTTACCAATCTAATGAATGCAAAGTGTGGTTGGATAGATACACTACTGACGCTGTTTTCGGATTAAAGTGGCAGCTGTTGATACATTTTCTGCGCAAGGTAAGGCAACATGAAAATGATAGCGCAGTTGTGCGAGACATAAATAGGCTAGAAGTGTGGATTAGATTTTATCCAAATGACTTAGCGGTGGTGTTACTGCTGAGATTAAACATTTACCACTGTATGTAAAAAACATTAAATTGTTGGGTTTTATTGGAACACCTAAGTGATTTGTGAAACTGAAAACACCAAGTGAGATATTGATATTACAAAACGTCAGCGTTGGTTTAATTAAAAAATGTTGTTTTGGTAAAGCAGTCAATTTATTTCTTGTTAATTGAAACAAGATACTTAAGTAGAATTGGAATGTACAAGTTTTGGGCCAAATGCTATAAGCCTATACATTCAATCCCCTCTTACATGTTCCTATTTTGAAAATGCGGCACTTTCCATCATTAAATCTTTCAAAAGTTGAAAATTAATATGTACTTCAATTGCAACGCACATTCCTCTTTCTAAATTGCATGTTATACGGATAGCGCCATGGCAAAGACCACGACCCTCCCCTACCTGATGTGGTACATTCCTTTTCCAAGTTTGCGTGAAATTACCTTCCGAAACTAATTTCACACCCAATGCTAGCGGGTGGAGGTCGATCCCCATTTATCTTCCAACACAATATACAACACTCCTTAACCTACAAAAAGACACACAACACAGACTAGTTAACTAAAAAACCAGGCGTGCAGCACTCTTGTCGAAAAAGGAAAAAAAGAGTGCACCCTTCATTTTCAGAAAGAAAACGTTGCCAAGTCATAATTTAGTGAAAGTAGCTGCAGCAATTGACGACGAGAGACGACTCCTTCACACACAGAGGCTATACCAAACATTTGCCGAATGATCTTGGTGCTGCCTGGCACACCGTGGTATGCAATAACCATCTCAACGAAGGAATATATTTTCTCTGCGGCTATGGTGAGGAGGTATCCAAATTGACTTGGACGATTCTATGAACAATTTAATTAAATGGCCCATAGAATGGAGATTATTTGCAGAAGAAGCGTTACTACATCGAGGATTTGCTGGTGAACTGCAGCAACGGTGACTTTTAATTGGGGATGCGTTTTACCAGCTGAAAGAAGCGCAGTCCACACATATGTACATGTAGTATCTACCTACATCGAACCTAAGGAGATTTATTTTAGGTTTGCACTTTCATGTGCTGGGATATCTTTAACCAACTTTTCGTCCAAGGAAAATACCAATCTCAAAGCTAAGGCGTGCCAGATTTCCGTAAAAAAAATGAGGTGAAATGTACTGCGTTGTTCGAAAGGCAGTTCAATTTTGGGTTTCCTTTAACGGCCATCGCAGCTCTATAATAATAATATCACGGACTTTAATAAGAAAACTAATCTGCTAGCACTCCATCCATGCTGAACAGATGGAATTTCTGTCCTTTTTTTTTTTGATTATATGTTCTTCTGGCGTAGCCAAACCTTTACGTCAGGGCTTTGACTTATTTTGTTCCACATGCCTTTCCAAATATGAGTAAGTGAAAAACTGCGCACATTCAGCCAATTTTCAAAAAGAGCAATGAAAGCTCACCGTCTAACTATTGACCGAAACTTTTTGCGACAGACTTCTGCTAAGCCATGGAAAGCATTGTCAACCACCTTCTTACGATAGGTTAGCCATTTACAATGGCCGTCAATAGCTTTTAAATGTAACGTTTCAAAGAGGACCTAAGTCTTTTTGCTAAAAATAATTGGACCATAATGCAGAGTAGTCCTTCTGAAAGATTTCCACAGTCTTAGACTTAAACTTTAAGCATGTGATAACGTCTGTTCTAAATAGATTTTTTAGTAGTAATATTGATAAATCAACTTCTTTCTCTTTTGCGAATAATAGCACTCTTGGTTTGATTCTTTACCGACTACACGACAAGGAGCCCACGTCGTAGAGTCCCAGCAACAGCGAATTTAAATTAATTGGGGTGTGAAAAACAGAGTCGAGTTCGATGCGTCCAAAACCGAACTTAAAATCAATAGAGTTGATTTTGAGGAATCGAAAGGTCTCTCAATTCTATGTAGGTATGTACATATACATATTTAGTTCAGACTTTTGCTTGGGTCGACGCTTCTTCGACACTGCTATAGGCTGTGCTCGTTACCTCGAATAGGTTTGACTTTAATCTAAAAGGCATACATCCATCCGAAAGTCCTAATATAACTCACACAGGAGCTCCTGATTCTTGTTCGGGTTCGCTTGAACGTCACCGGAACGTTCTGTATAGCTGTCTTCCGTCTGCTAGACATCTCTATATGTATTGTACAACCTATTTTCAGGCGATAGATGATATAATGCTTTTCTGATATTTAGTAGCATGACACGTTTTCTGTCTATAGTCCGCTTTCGCGGGTTAAGATAGCAGCATTTCATAAAACTCTCGAAAACAGTCTCGTTATGCTCTCCATTTACACCATCGGTGATGATGGTTATTTAAAGTCTGATTAAGACACTTCGGTCTCAGTCGCCCTTCCGTTGATTTGGTAGATTAAGCTCGCTTATAAACCCTGTCGTTCATTAAACTTTTTCTTTTCGATACGAAGATTCTCACGCTTTAAGCATTGCAGTCGTTTTGTATATAAGATCTTTCAGAGCCAATGTACTGATTTTCGTACTGATTCATGCGTTCCCAGAGGTCGTACATGATTAAAGGTCCAAGGAATTAATTGTCCAGTACTCTGCGTGTGTGAAACTGATTTTTCAACAATTCTATCTCTCTTATATGAACTCTTAAATGATTATGGTAGTTAAGGAGGCCGCTGAGACTTGGGTATTGATGACTAGGGTTCTTCATTCGAAGCATAGACTCTAAAAGTCTCAGTTTATTTGGGTTCATTCCAATTTGTACTGAAGTTATTTTTAGACCCAAACTACACCTTTTGACCTCAATCTTATGGTCCTGGGTCAGTCACAAGACTTCTATGAACTTGCAATTACATTACGAAATTCTAAAGCTTTCGATTGTTTAACCTCCTCTCATGTCGTCACACTTCAGGAAGCACATTTCTCTCTTCGTTGTGTCCATATAATATGTAGGTAGTACAACCCAACAAGCACGTGATAGAAAGTCACCCGCCATAGCCGGCAGACTCTTGAGAAAAAAATTCCCAAAAGCAAGAAGTTCGAAAACGTTTCACTTACGACATTTCCTTGATTCCCTGCGTGTTTCCGTGATGTCAAGCCGATAGTCTCGCAAACGCAATTGAGCAGACATACACACACTCCGGCCACACTGCATCATTATAACCAATTGGCCATGCGCGCGCGCATGTCGATCCAACGATGGATGAACTATTATCGCCCTCTCGAATGACCATTGAACCAGTGAACAAGATAGATACTTGGCGTCTCTTGAAGCAGCTTTTAATGCTTAATTGCCGTGCCCCAGCACTGAGCCATTGAACACGCTTTTGTGTAAATTGGAATTTTCGTTTCGTGTTCGCACCGGGCACTCTCGAGCTCGAGCTCCAGCTCCAGCGCACTACAGTGCAAAAACGAAAAACTTTTACCACGAACTTTCGATAGTGGGTTGAGGAGTGTTATTTTTTGTTGGCCATGTCGTCGATTTGTTGTGACTTGAGTAGGAAAAGCAAGTAGCTGGCTGTAGCCTGGTTGTTGGATGGGAGAGTTGTGTCGCGGTGTGTTCCTTGTTTGTCCTCGTTCACATGAGGAATGTGTACAGCACCGAGGAAAGGAGAATCGCAGCCAAGACAAACATGACTAATAGGATTAGTGGGAGCGAATATACTTTCGACATTGTCGATTGTTTTGTGACCTTTAGTGACGCGCTAACTGCCAGCAGTTTGTTCATCTGTCTGCCTCCACCGCGGCCGTCGGTGTCAATGGCTTCCGTGATGGCTGAGCACAGATTTGTGTTTACTGACGCCGTGACAGGCACAAGAACTACTCCAATTAGACCAAAGCTCCGGCTAAGGATGATGACTAAAGCGCGCCTAATTAATGACTAGGGGATATGTACCTTCTTACCTACTCAACCCATCCAGCCAGGAGTGTCGTTGTTTGATGCAATTAGTGGATGAGTGTTGAGTGTGGGTGTGAACCAGATTCACGCATGCACGACTTTGCCATATGGTAATTTGTCTCGTTGCAAACAGTCAGCAATGCAGCAAGGGATTATCCACCAATTAGTCTCGGGTAACAATCTTCTTTGCATAAATCAAATTGAGGACAAATTAAAATGTCTTTCACAGCGACGAAGGAGGCAGACCCGGATACTAGGAAAAGTCAGTGATTAGGTGAAATTCTCTAAGCAGATGCACGAAATGCACGAAACTACAACAGCGGGTTTTTTTTTTTTTTTTTTTTGTTGCCTTCATCCATGAACATGAGCACGCCATGTGTTGAGGTTCATGTATTCTCTCCTTTTGCAACTGTGGTCCACACGATTAAGTTGCGGTGTAGGAGGATTTGTAGATGGCTTCTGCATGGATTCCGCTCTCTAGTCTCAGGTGCGCGCAAGTGAGATGATTTCTAATTGCTGGCCTACAAAACTATCATCTAAGCTCTCAATAAGCCAATAAAGAGTAGGACAAACGTACAGGCTGGCTGGACCGAGAAGAATGCCCGCCTAACCATACGATATTAGTTTTCACATCAGAGCGAAGACCTCTGGGTGGCTTTTCGTTCCACTTGGCACGTTCGTTATATAGCTTCGTTGCCGATTGTACTGATTCTAAGCGAAGATTAGGTTCAAGTTAAATTACATTATAGCTGCTGTTGCTGCAGCAAACGTGGCGTCTACAGTCGAATCTCTGTCGGACTGCTTAACATTGCAGGAGAGAATTGACTGGGCAAGAACATCATTGATTGCATAGAAATGTTACGTTTTATTGGTTTGATTGAGTACATGTGCAAGAGGTTAGCTGAGTACATCATAGATGACGAACGTGAGGCTAGCGAAAATGGAATGCTGCGCTAGTTAGACTATGAAACAATTTCGCCGTTCAATTTATGGTAGAGCTGTGTTTAGAAGTTACTTTTCCGACCGCCTTACTTATTCGTGATTGAAATATCTATTCTATATACACACTTCAGCAAGAATACGTTGGTCTGGTAATAAACAGTGTAGTTTCGATCGCATTTACTGCCATGCTGTAAGCTACACACTGTCGAACCACAGATTGGGAATAGGGACAGTTACACAAAAGCGTGTTAGAAAGATAGACTTCTGCATTCAAGAGGACCCAAGTCAAACTCGGTCTATCAACACCTGCTCTTGAATTTCAATCCTTTTGGAAAGTTGTCGTTGGTAGCTTATGAAAAAGGACAAGGAGTTTTTACACTAAGGTTATCCTTCTTAGACGATCCTTCTTCGAACGACGACGGAATTTAAAGATTTAAAAAAGGGGGTTTACAGTTGCATTTAGGTCGAACTACTACCTAGCCTGGGCTACTATGACTTATTCTGAGCTCGCTTTTAGTGGGTCATATGTATATGTTTATATCGTAGCTGCCGAGTTTTAAGGGCTGCACAACGACATCGGGATAAGAATTTATCACACACTTGCAAGAGATTTCTCCCAACTTCGATGCTCAAAATGGAAAGCAGTGAACGATAATCCGAGTAAGCTAGACCAGCTTCCTGGTTCGGATACATGGGACCCAAGTGCCAATTAAAAATGAAGCTCCTGACTTAGCGTTAGGAAAAAATATATACCTTCAAGTGGAACGCCACTTGAGGTATTGATTTACTACGCCTTAAATCTTAATATGGTATAACATGCAAAATACCTTAACTCCGAACCATAAACATTCCTCAAGATGAAAGTTATCTCCAAGTAACGCTAATACTCTCAGATATTATTAATTGCCTTCTACTTACCGTTGCCATTCGCCGACTTTATTCTGAAAAGAGAAAGTAAAATTAAAAATTAAACGAATTGAATTAAAACAGCAGTCAAAAACTCGATAAACAAAAGTACATCTTAAATCATTTGGGGGCCTTAAATCTCGTCTTTTAAATTACGAAAAAAAAAATGCTGCCAATCTTTAGCATATTTTGATGATTTTTTTATGAGCGCAACAGTTAAGTATCTCAATTAAAACTGATCACCTTTTGGTTTATAACACAGCGCGCATAGTGTATGTAAATGCAGGCTAAATGGTCGAACATTGGCGTACCTTTTGCGAGCATCGGCAATAATTGAGACAGGTTAATCATTTAGGCCTAATGCAGTTCTGGTTCGGTGACCAACAACAACATGATCGTTTTTCTCGTCGTCAAAATGATGCTCGTTCGTCTTGCAGGCCGGACAGATGAAAGGATTTCTTAAGAGGACAGACGTGTCTTGTATGTCCGCATGAACATTGACTAATCGATTGCCACTAATTGCACGAATGAATGGACTTTTCATTTTTTATTAATTGTAATAAATTAATGATATTTGTTCAATTAATGGCAGTGCTTGTGCTTGGGAAACATTTTAGGATTATTAAGTTTTTTTATTAAGCTCTTGCAAAAGGGATTTCCTTTTTTTATCAAGATTGTACTTTGTGTAAGCTCTTTGAGAATAACAACGAAGTTAAGTATGGAATAAGAGACAAGAACAAGGATTGTTGAAAGTCCAGCCAATAATACCGGATTAAATATGTGCAGACTTGAAGGGGTTGGCAAATGCTATCATGCATCTGTACGTATGTACAGCTTGGCATAAGGGTAGACTCTCATCTACGATCGTTACACTTAGATCAATGTAGATCCTTTATGATGTCTTAACCGGAATGTAGAAAAACCTACAATTTTATGCATTTTGAAACCCTTCTTATTACGCTTCCTGCAAGTTCCCATATGTCTTGAAACACCTCTCCTTTGGTGTGCCAGAGTTTCCTGTAAAGGGGCCTCAAATATTTTTCTCGCATTTCTTAAAACTTGCAATGTACGACTTAAATTGGTGTGTTAGCTTGTTCGGTGTTCGATACTAACCCTTTCCTTCACAATTGATCAGCCTTCTTGTTTCTGGGCACAGTCTTACATTGTGACGTAAGCCAAGAACCCTTAGGCAACGACATTCAAGTTTCTATTCTACCTCTAAGGCAGAAAAAGTTTTCACAGCCACCTGGCTGTCAACGAAAGAGGTAAAATCACCATGTGGCATTGCATTTGGGAATTTCTTTAAAAGCTGGCAACAGCATAATGGCGAACGGAGTGCACTACAAAGGCATAAAAACAGATTTTTGTGGACGCAATTGCACGATTTGGACTTGAAAGAGCTTTGGTTCTAGCAGGATGACGCCACGTGCCACATCCGCCGTCAAACAATCGACCTTTTATACACTAATTCTTTAACCTTTTATCAGAAGTTTTGAAATCGTGTCTTGGTCGTCGCGCAGCTGTGACGCCATCGAACGTATGGGAGTTGTTAATGACCGTTCTTACTTTAACAATCCATAAACAAAGGAAAACATCCATAGAACTATTCGCGAAATGTAGCTACAAACAAGCCACTGCGTAATTGGGTTAAAAGGATGGACTACTGCCAATCCAGCCGCTGCAGTCAGAGCCACGCAGAACTCCAGAGTTGAATAAGAAGTTGGAATCTATTCTTAATTAAAATTAATTGTCATCTTCACAACATATATCCAAAAGAGTTAAAAGTACCAAGTGGACACGTGTGTCAAATCCGAAGTCCATGACTGTATCCACTATTAACTTGTTGCCTCATTCTGTAATAGAAATGTCATAGGTGTCACAACCTACATTCCCACACACGTCCCCACCCCGTTAACCCAAACGACACTATCGATCATATTAACATCTGCAACAAGCCTTCAAAAATCACCGCAATTGTGTCTGACAAGAGAGAGAAAAAGCGTGTCAAACGCGTGGGCCGATCTGCATATTGCAACTCCACCGCCATTCTCCATGTGTCACCTTGTCTCGGCGATGCAGTAAATTAATCCCCGTATTACCATGTTCTCGTCGTCATCGATAGTTCCAAACAACAAGAAATTAGCGAACGCGCCACATTGGCATGTGAATTATTGAATGCGCGCACTCGATTAGCGCGATTAGGCGTCTGGCACTATACAACGGATCTCGTTTGGGGACGGGGAGTCTCCAACTCTTAAGCCCCTTCGGAGCTGCAATTATGGCTTTCCTGTCCCGCATTGGTTGTCACACTCTTCTGGTGGTGTGTTGAAAATAAATTGTTAAAAATAAACGGAAAAAAAAATCTGCATTTTCGCAACAAACAGTGACTACGAGCAGAATGCTAATGATATGCCCTCATTGTTAAAGATTGGAAACGTTTTTGTTTTTTTGTTTTTGTCTGTGTAGCGCGGTCCCTGTGTCCCCCGTGAAAGTGCAAATTAAGCATTGCGCTGGGCTGATGTTGTTCTGGTTAAGAATTATGTTTACTTGCGATAAATTATTGCGTAAATTAATGGCGACGCGTTGATGGGCTTTCGTATTCAAGGCACAGCTACAGGTAGTCAGCGGAATACATGGGTTATTAATCAGATGTTTTACAGGATGTTTCACTTTGGATTGTATATGGAGCTAGACGTCATGCTTATCTTTTAACGAATTTTCTTTCAGAAGGAACAAAGAGTATCAAATCTGAAAGGCTTAACAATGGAGCAACAAAGAGGTCTTCAACATGATGGTTTTTCTCGTAATATCTCTTCAATTTTAGTGCTAAACTTAGTTTGCAAATGTTACTACACTCTTGATTTACAACTTTTATTATCTCCGAAACTTAATGTGGGTAGTTTTGCGAAAATCTTCAAAAGAAATGGTTTACGATTATCGTCTCAAGTTTAAATAAATTCCCTACACTTAGCATTCAAACCTCAAAACGTTGACATTAATAAGCAATAGAATATTCATAATGCCTTCATAATTGGTCACTTAAAAGAAAAAAAAAATCTTATCTGGTATATAAATCTCAGCGTTTTTTTTTAAAACGTGCTTAGCGCATGGTAATAAAGGCAAAAGCCCACGAATACAAAACGATTTATCTTGAACACCGATCGGAATTATTAATTTAGCCATACCCACGATGAGAAAGATGGAAAAAAATGTTAACAATTTGGACTTAAGTTTTAGTTGAGTAAAAATTTAATTCACAATAAAAACTATTCAATAAAGCGACTGACTATCGATTCGATCAATGCCATTCCCAAGATCCGATAGCAATGCCTTAATTTGTGCCTCATTTGGTTTCGCTCCAACACTTTATCCAACACCAGCACAAATGATATAGTACGTGCCTGCAAATTAACTCTACAAGCCTAGTGCTTTGGATAATTAGACGTAAGGCACAGTGTGGTTGTTTTTTGTGCAGCGACTCTGAGTAAAATCCGAGAAAAAACTCGTTAACATAAATTTCAATAATCGATCTCGATGTGGTTATCTACACTTGTTTTCTCCTTCTTGTTTTTGGCCTCAAACGGTGTAGATCTTGCGCGTAACACGTATTCACAATAAGATTCAGATCATTCCAGAGGTTGGTCCAGCGATAAAGATCAGTGACGATTACTGGGGCATCATCGCAAACAGCAGCGGCAACCAAAGAGGGCATATATACTCATATGTGGATCTTGAAGTTTTTGCACTGCATTTGTGGCATTTTAAGTATCTGCAAAGGTGGAGTCATCGAAAAAATAGATTAAAATGTTCGAGGCTAGCCGGCATGGGGATTTCGTAGTATCTTAATGGATCAGTGTTTGTTTTTATGACGCATTACTCAAGAGGTAAGTCCCCAATGACCTATAAACTAATTTATTTGATTTCTTTATTTCTTTCGCGTGCTTATTTAGGTCGCCGCCTTTGGGCGTTAATGCCTTCCCAGGTGGGTCCCCCAACAATGGCGATATCCGTCGAATCTTTAAAAACTATTGACACTCCGTTTTTGACTGTTCTGTTACGAAGTTTTTTAAATACTTTTTCCAGGAATCCTATTCTTTGAGTCGACAAAACATATCAGTGACCATGAACCTAATTGTTCAGCATACTACAGTCCTCGAACTTGATGTAGTGAAATTGAGGTCATCATCCATGCCATCTATACTCAAATCTATGAGAGTAAACACTTATAGCAATATGTACAATAATTTTTTCCTTTTTCAGTCTGACATTTTTCACAAAAAAAAAAAAAAAAACTTCAATTCACCTTAGCTGCAATGTATTTGTCATCCTGGTGAAAGGTATCAGCCTAACAAGTTACGACATACATATGTTTATTCATAACAACCGAAAATGAGGCATAATCGGAGTTATTAGTTTTGTTCAAGATCAGTTCTATTTCTAAACTAAGGCTGTGTGTGCATTGAGCAGATGAATGAAGTCAACAACTTTATGATGCTTGTTATAGAATCGAGCGTAAGTTTACAACTATCGAATACTATCAGTGGCGCCCGAAAAGTATTGATAGTTCTCCACTACTAGTTTAGCGATCCTTGATACATACATACTAATCCAACAGTAACCTAGGCAAAGAACAGAGATTCAACGCCAGACATATACAGACGTAAATCGATCAAGTCATGTCTATCACAATGCCAAAACGGGGAACACAATGGATCCATTAAGATCCTCGTGAAGCGGCACGTTACTCTGTCCCACCAACTCCACAACCTATCAATATCATGTGCCTGTCACTCGTCTTTTTGAGTCCAATGACATGCAAAAATTTAAGAAAAGTGTCGCAAGTAATCCCGGATGAGATATACAGGGTTTTTCAATAAGAGCGCTACAAAAGCAAATACGGTTTTGGATATCAATAAAATTCTTTATTCCTGTGAAAGTACGTTCGATGCCATTATGTATGGAACTCGATTTCTTTTGCATGGTCACCACGGGCACGCTTGTAGAAGTCCAGACGCTGAACCCAATTTTCGACGGTTTTCAAGCATAAATCGGCCGATACTGCTGCAATTTCACGTTCGATATTCGTACGAAGTTCATCAATCGTCGCTGGCTTGTTGGCATAGACCATAGACTTGATGTAGCCCCACAGGAAATAGTCTAACGGCGTCAAATCGCACGACCGAGGCGGCCAAGCGACTGGACCATTTCGTGAGATAACACGTTCTCCAAACTTGGTTTCCAATAAATTGATTGTGACATTCGCTGTGTGGCTTGTGGCGCCGTCCTGTTGGCACCACATGTCCTCCAAGTCCATATCATCCAATTGGGGCCAAAAATATTCGGTTATCATTGCACGGTAGCGATCCCCGTTCACAGTAACGTGCCGGTCTTGATCATCACGGAAGAAATACGGCCCAATGACGCCGCCGGCCCATAAACCACACCAAACCGTAATTTTTTCGGGATGCAATGATGACTCATGGAGTACGTGTGGATTGCTGCCTGGCCAATACCGCATATTTTGTTTATTGACGAAGCCATCCAGCCAGAAATGAGCCTCATCGCTGAAGATGATTTTTCGATGAAAATCCGAATCATTTTCAAGTTGTTGCTCAGCCCAATTCACGAACATACGACGCTTCTGGTGGTCAAGCGGCTTCAGTTCTTGCGTCAATTTAATCTTGTAAGGATGTAGGCCAAGATCTTTTCGCAAAATTCGCCACAACGACGTCACAGAGATGCCCAACACTTGAGAACGACGTGTGAGAGACACATTTGGGCTTTCTGCAACTGAAGCCTCAGCGGCAGCAATATTCTTGACACTACAGGCACTTCTTTGTCTCACTGGCACGGGAACATTTTGTACTGTGTCTGTGGATTCAAATTTTTCCACTAGACGCTCAATTGTTGATCTGCTAGGACAATTATGACGACCATAAATTGGACGTAGCGCTCTTAACGTTGAGGCCACTGACTCCGAATTTCGGTAGTAAATTTTTATAATTTTGACTCGTTGTTGGCTCGTATATCTTTTCATCATGAAATGGCAAACCTTACTGAAGAGAAATGTCAAAAAACCGCAAGGAAATATGGCGTCGTTTGCTGTCCCTGTCGCTCTACTTTTGTAGCGTCCCTATTGAAAAACCCTTTACTTAGATGAAAAGGGGCGCATTTTTATGCAACTGAAAGGATCTATTGGAAAATTCCACGGTCGAAGTTTAAAACATTGCAGAAGCGAGGAAAGGCACAGGTAGAATCACCTCGAAAATCTGTTAAAATGTTCCACATACGCCACAGTATTTTAGGTTTAGCACTTTACGCAACTGAAGCCCGTGAAAGAAAATTATGTTTGGTGGAGTAGCATCTGCATTTGCCAATTGTTTATAGAAACATCGAAAGCATTTTGAGGTCTGCCTATAGGTGATCTACGTTTGTTGTCGGGTTGTACGCGGTGATGACCCGCATTGTTGAGCAATGGCAGATTTGGAGATTCTTCTAATATGTGCTGTTTAGTTGTGGTGTCCGAACGACGAATGGCTTTGTAAGTCGTGACCAATATAATATCATAGCACTGGAACCAAATGGCATATTCTACCGTGCTTGCATATTAAGACATAGAAAATCTTATAAAATAGTGAACATTAATTCCAATCTAACGGTTACATTAAAGATTTACGTAAAGATTACCGAGATGGTACTGTGGACTTACGGAAGCCATGGTTTCGGTTGTAGGCTTAATTAAGATTTTTGACGTTATGCCAAAAAATTATGGAAACCAGTCGAGGGAGGATTTGTCTGCTCCTATATTCCATACTTATTTCCGAGTTTAAACTTTATTTAAAAATCAATAAACTTTGAATTTTCTAATTCTTTAGACCGAAAAATGAATTGGCAAACCTCTTATTGAATCACCCTTTGCAAAGCTTCTATAGCTTTAAAACTTTCAATTCGACGCTAGATTTTTTGTAAAAACGTTGTTTTGAAACTATGTTTGCACAAGGAATATTTAGCAATATAAAAGTATCGCATATAAATTAAAAATTATTTGGATGCACGTAACTCCTTGACATAATCTCGATACCTAATTCGGAGCTACAAACTGCACATATGAAGCCACATTATTAAATCGACCTGAATACCTCATTTATTATTTAGGTGCTCGTAATTGGATGGAAGAAAAAAGGAGCATTAATTGTAAATTAATGGCCCCGTCATATCATTTTAAATAATGAGACCCAATTATCTGTTCAATTTTTTTTTTCGTCCAGCGAGATTTTTATATTATATCCCGTGCTACTCTTTAAAGGACGCAGTGCGCTACATATCAAAATCACCGCCTCACTATCCAATATACTCACTTAACCCAACGGAAGGCAAACAAGCCTGCACTAAAAAAAGTCCCCACATAAATTCTGATTGAAATTGTATTTTAATGCCGCACGAAAAGCATACAAGAAAAAAAAAAATATTAATAAATGGCTTAAATAGCCTAGTATGCATACTAAAAATATGTATAATCGCGGAAATATGTATCGTCGACCAGGCCAGGTTTTCCTTTTTATTCCAGAGAGTGGATAGTGTTGCACTGTATATAAATTCTGTGGACAATGGTTATGTCCTATTTGGTGGCTTCCATACAATTTTGGTTTTTAATTACGTTAAATAAACTGTTAAAAGTGTTAAAGTCCTTGCATTAAAATTATAATGCGGATTTTAAAGTTGTTCAGTGCATGAAAATATGTTTGGAATTTAATTTGGTTGGTTATTTTCATAGGTAGCAATGCGGCATGAGTTATGGCGAAAAACTATTTAGTTTATTGAATACAAAACGAATTCATTAGGCAGAAAAAAAAGTACAAAATTCATGCCTTGAATTGATGTCTTCTCGATACAATGTGGACAGTATAAAGTGCCGGCAACCATCTTTAAAGAATATTTTTGATGCGTTTGTGCACAGACAATTGTTGTGTTTGGTTGAAATGTAAACTGAAATCCTTGATTCTAATTTGACATCTGCGTAAGAGAGGATGGTCCTAAAAAGGATACTTTTCACACGGAACTACGAACGAAAGTAAACAAAATTCAATTGCTTACAAGGTGGGGTTATAAGTCCCCTTTAAAAAGTCTTCCATGATTTTGTAAAAAAATGCATATTCCAATAATTCCAACAGAGGGACTTAAATTAATTATCAGTCGTCTGCCTTTAAACCTGTACACGCAAGAATCTGCAGAATATGTATGCGAATTCCTACGGATAGCACACAAGACCTTTCTTGTATATCTTACTAACAGGGACGAGTAATAAAGTCCTTTCTCAAACCAATTTACTAACTGTATTCAAGGCTCTCATTATTACAGTCCTGCTCCAGGGCGTAGAAGCATAGGCTTCGTCAAAGGTGGATGAAGTTGCCTTCTGCTGATTCGAGTGAAAACTCTTTAGAAAGGTCCGTGGTCCCGTTTGCATAGACGGTAAGTAAAAGAAAACCTGTGGGAGCTGTACGGCAACATCGATCTAGCCACAAGAATTCAAAGATAATGTCGAAGAGGCCTTATCAAAACCAAAAAAAAAAAGTGGCCAAACCAATAAAGTTAACACCAGCAGACCTTATCATGAATTGTGAAGCTTTAATTGACAAAAGAAGGGGCCACCAAAGAATCAACTGGAGCATACTTCGTTGGATCCACACAGAATACTCTGGTCTGTCAAAGCAGTTGGACTAGAAAGGGTGGTCTTAGTCGAATATTACATTGACTAGAGGCTGAGTACGGGGGTACAATAGATCTACTAGGTCACAGTGCTTCTAAGCCTTTCTACATCTACAAGATGGCTGGGACACGGATAAACACTAGCTCACCGGTCCGGAGAATTTTAGAACCTACCCCGGAGGGATGGCGCAGTAAAGGAAGACCGGGACTGAATTGGCTTGCCGACTTTAAATTCACATCTAACTCATGTCTTTGAGAAAACCATTAGCCTGTGAAGTGTCAATTTTGCATAGTCTTTACACCCATCGAATCTTCATTCAAATGTAATATTTCATAAATATAAAAATAACACGGCAAAACCTGCAATTAAATCATTACCGTCCAACAATAAAAGCGCTATAACCACAATCTTCCTGAATACCCTCTAATTAGTCAGTTACCTTGACAGGAATTCATCTGGAGTCCAATAAAAGACTGTCGATAAACCAATAAAGACGTAACACTGATGAATGTGCTCGCCATAAAGAAAATGAATAGCTGGAGGAATTGCTTCCGTGTCTAGTTGAAGTGCGTCACGGTTCGTTGTCCTCGCTGGAACTATTGCACTTTCCTGCCAATTCCCCCAGCTAGTCAGTGTACTGGCAATCATAACAAAATGATGATAATGCTCATCACTTTTAATTGGAAGCGAAGACTTTAAAACGCATAATCAAGACATTACACTACGTCGCGAACGGCAGATTTACAATTTGCACGCTCCCTTGTACTTACCTTCTACATCTAAGGACTACGACCATTACTATAGCACCTATAAGAGCTGATATGATTGAAACTATTATTAAGGTAAACGCCCATCCCAGTTCGCCAGCGGGATCTGAAAAGAGAAGAGATGACTCAGAAATATGGAATATAAGTGTGAATTGCAGTTGCAACAATTAATTTACTGCAGTACGCAAGGTAATAAAGGTAAATAAGGAATCTCATGCAGGACGGGGGAAAGAGGTGGGCTTTGGGTGAATTATATTGTGCTACGACTGCAATTGACTGTGGTGTGACGTGCCATGCTCAACGGTAATAAAACAAAGTTCATATAATGGCAGCGATGTTGTTGCCTTCGGACGAAATAAATGTCTTTTGTTAGCACAGGTTGTGCGGTTTTAGTGGTTTTATGACACCGATGGGAGACAGTAAATAAATATTTGATTCTAGCAACTTCTTTGATGGTGTGTTTGACTTTAGGGAGTTTGGCACATGTCCTTAATTCTTTGACAAATCCTTAAGAAAATAAATATTTGTAGATGGAGAAAATGAAGACTTCCACCTACGTGGAGGACAAAGGCGCTCAATTAAGGCACCTTGGTTTGCAATTTAACCAGGAGAGGAGTATTTTTGAAATATAATCAACGGTAGTGTATGCTAAGTAAACATCAAGCTATGGTTGAAGGGATTGCTCCTCACATTTTGGATGTGAATAAGGACCTGTTTCTGTAACGATAGTCAGGTTAGAGGAGCATATGCGGACGATATTGCTATAGCAATTAGAGTACAATTGTAAATTGAATGCTGGAGAGTCCTTCTCAGCTGATTCTGGGATTTCTCGCGAATTCTATAATGTCATGTATTTCAGTTTCTAATAGTACATAGTTTCTTTACTTTTGAGGCAATCAGAAAGTCAAGCATCTTCCATACATATTTAGTTTTCCAACAGTTTCATTGCTGAATAGTACTAAGATGAAAGATGGTGGGAGATGCTATAGGTATTACAATTGGTCGCCGTGGCTCAGTAGTTAGTTCGCTGTGCGAACGGCGTGGGTTTAAACCCCAGCCATGACCATCGAACATTTTTCGCGGCACCACCTCTCGTCGGGGAATGACAAGCCTCCGGGAGTATAATCTGTCATGAAAGAGCTTCTCAATTCGCCTTTCGGAGTCGGCAATAAATTGAAGGTTCCTTCCATTTGTGCAAAAAGAAAATGTAACACGCACAACATGAATGGTTGTGAGAAGCTAGGCCTTGGCTCATCCTGTCGCGAGCTGTCGCGTCAGCTATTTATTTATTTTTTATTCACTCTGATGACGGTGCAAAAGACGATGTGGCCACAGTGGCTCAGTGATTATTAAGTTGGACTCTGGAATAAGTAAGCCTAGGTTTTTGCCCAACAAAATCAACTTCCTTTCTTCCTTGTCTTTCCTCTTTTTTTACCCTAAGCTGCATCAATGGTGTCAACCGAACCGTGCCGAGACTCAGCCAGGCTGAGGGCCTAGTTTTAAAAACAACTAAGCAATTACTGTATCAAGATACCTTGCGACCTCTGGTTCAACTAGAGGGACTATTTCCTAGCTACTCGTGGGACTACATTTCCAAGCTTCCAAAAGAACTAGATTCTTATGGCGGATCTCAAAAAAATATGAATATATAATTTGCACATTAATTTAAGGCTGCGTATGACAGCTTCTATAGAGACGAGCTATACAGAGCTATGTCTAGCTTTGGCATCCCTGCCAAACTCATCCATCTGTGCAGGATGACGATGGAGAATGCACGCTGCTCCATCATGGTCGATCAAGACCTCTTCGAGACCTTTGATGTAAAAAAAGGATTTAGACAAGGCGACGCGCTGTTATGCGACTTCTTCAACATCATTCTTGAAAGAGTTGTGCAAAACTCATGCGCCAACACCAGAGGCACAATCTTTCGAAAGTCCGTCCAATTACTCGCATTCGCCGACGATATTGACATAACCGGAAGAACGCAGCGTGATGTCACTGGGGGGTTTCTGAGTGTTGAGACGGAGGCGGCGAAGATGGATTTAGCGGTCAATGAGGGCAAGACGAAGTATATGCTGTCAACAAGAAAGGACTCCCAACACCGACGTCTCGGACAGAACGTCACTATAGACAGCTATAACTTTGAGGTAGTTAAGGACTTTGTCTACCTAGGCTTCGCTTTAAACTCAGACAACGACACCAGCGCTGAGATTAAACGAAGAATAACTCTTGCCAATCGCTGTTTCTTTGTGCTAAGAAGGCAATTGAGTAGCACAGCCCTTTCTCGAACAAGTAAGATGACCCTGTATACGACCTTAATCGTCCCGGTCCTGCTCTACGGCGTAGAGGCATGGACTCTGTCTAAAGCGGATGAGGTTGCTCTTGGCTGTTTCGTCTGCATAGACGGGGAGTGGAGGAGGAGATACAACTTTGAACTGT
This sequence comes from Matsumyia berberina, assembly GCA_917880715.2. Classification (NCBI taxonomy): domain Eukaryota; kingdom Metazoa; phylum Arthropoda; class Insecta; order Diptera; family Syrphidae; genus Matsumyia; species Matsumyia berberina. The sequence continues at coordinate 2,010,586 of OU862870.1, read as the reverse complement.
ATGGGTTGTACGGCGGCATCGACCCAGGAGAGTAAAGCTCCAACGACTGAGGTGGCTGGGTCATGTAGAGCGGATGGACATCAACGCTCTGGCCTGGAAAGTCTTCGAATCCCCACCCGAGGGACGGCGCAGTAGAGGAAGACCGCGACTCAGGTGGCGCACGCAAGTGGAAGGGGACCTCAACCAACTTAGCCCCAGGTCCACCCCGGACTGTAGCGCCGCCTTAAGTAAGTAAGTAAGTATAATTTGCAGAACAATTACCCGAATAGTCACCTCGACTCCCAATAAAGAGGAGATCACTACTCCGACCAAAGTGTTGCGTTGAGAAAAACTAGGCGGTAGAACGAGTACTCACCAACTATGTTATGGAATGGAATACGCTGCCCCTCAATTGGGAAGGAGTTGTAGTCAAACCATTAACGAAGACGCGTAGGTGTAGTAGTGGGGAACAGGAAAGTAAGTCAAATCGATAACACTTCCACTATGAAGAAAAAATCTTACACATCCTTTGCGTTTCTTATTACGTTCACCATATGTACGAGCATCAAAAGTTAAGACACGCCAATTACATTACCCCGGCCACATCAAGTTAATGTAATGCAATGTCAGCCTAGAGGATCTTTGAATCCCAACAAAACTGAGGACCGAACCTCGTCTATCCACAACATGTTTTCATAAAACAATACGCCGGTAGATGACCTTGTAGCGCTCACTTAACCTCTGGCTTTGTCTAAGCCCAGATTTAAATATTTCAGCTTAATCAATTTACCAACTCCGACGTCTTTATTATAAACTTTAAGACTAATTAGATGACATTACAACAAAGGCTTTCGAACGCCTTTTAAAAACATATCATTGAAATTAATTTGTGGAATCAGTGCGCTTCACACACTTAATTATCCACGGAATTTATTGGCCTGCTCCATTGTATTTTTATGCAAATCCAGTGGGAATTCATATTTTTCCTTATGGAACAATTGTGTTCCATTAATTCTATGATTTTGTCTGTAACACTCGTTACGTAAATTTGCATAATTTTGACTCGGCCAGCACCGCCGCCGAATCGATTCTATTGTGGAATCTCTCGAAAAAGGCTCTTTGTGTTGCCCTGATGAGACCATTTAGAAGCACATTAACTCTTCAGTCGGGTGTTTTTTATTCGGTTGTCTTCGGAACGAGGTGCGAATATTAAGGAAAACATTATTCAAATTAAATTGAGTTATTTATTGAATGACTCATTGGGAATGAACTCGATGGTGAGATCGATAAAGATCTCGAAAAAATCTGTTATTCGATATTGAAATAAATTTCCGTCTAATTGGTTTGTCAATTAGGCGACACGACCAGCGTCGACAATTTATTGCTCAATTTTCTGTGTTTAAAATTTAACTTCAATATTTTGCATAGAATTCGACTGTGATTACCATAAAAATGTCTATTGACCTGGTTTTGGAGTTCGATTCTAGAGTGCCAGCGCCGCAGTTTATTACACACTTATGGAGTACCACCTGCCAGCATTATCTCAGCTCACCTATTCCGTGAGAAACCATAAAAAATGTTTTTCCTGTTTCGAAATACTCATAAGATCTGTCGGACATTGTTCCGCATTGTCCGTCGTACGCCTTCGTGAAACTTTACAGCCGTTTCTATTCGGCTAAATGCAACAAAGGAGCTGGAATATAGGACGATAGTAAATCGTGCATTGATAAGCAAAGGTTTGTGGGGGCCCGGTTACAGCCGAAAAGAACGATAGGCTCCCCCGACAATCGAGTGACTAATTAAGATTTTATGTGGCGATTAAAAATCTTCGACATAAAGAAACGATTTATTGTCACGACAGAAAGAGTTGAATGCGGTTCGTTGGGTAAAGATTCTGTGCGACGACGACACGTTGTCATGTGTGATTCGAAAAGTCATTGGAAGATGGGTTTTATGGCGGTCTCTATAGTGTTTCATCACAATTAATTATGACCTTCTCCGCCTACTGGCAGTGTTCACTTTTTCAGGGATACTGATCGTAACTCATGCGGAATCGATAAATTTCGCGTTAAGGTGGCTAAATTTAAGTGTTGTAGTAAATTTTCTCCTGGACAAATGGATATTTTTGGGTTGTGCGGGCGGTTAAATTATTTTAGAACATACAGATACCCTTTAAACATGGGGGCATGGGTCCAATAAATATTGAACTGGAATGTGGGAACAAATGAGAATATATATTCATTGAACTGTACGTACCTCAAAGACGTAAAAACAAGATCGCTTTAACATGGTAAACTGTAAAAAGAAGCTTACGACAACGTGTATCTGACCGGAAAAGGATGTTTTGTGATAAGGACATCCTAATAACGCGAAAATCGGATGCTAAAATAGCCCTACGTTTCGAGAAAACTATTTATTAGAAGTGGTTCTCTAGAAAGGTGCACTTTAACGAACTATGAGCTCTTGGAATGACCGTACAGTCTAGTCATGAAACTACATAGATTTCCTAACGTGTCAGTTGACACTGGCCATACTGGCAGTGTTCAGATCTTTGAAATCGTAGAAGCCACAGAGGATGTGCACTATAGATTCCACCTCTTCCTTATCTTTGCAGCTCCTTTCGAAATTGTTATCGTTATGACCAATCGTTGAGCATGTCTTGCGATGTCTTGTCCTGTCATTGATCAATTAATCAAATAAATACTTCCTATCTGTTAGGAATGAGGATACGATTTGCTTTCTACCAAGACGTAATTCAGGTGCCCAACAAATAACATATTTAGATGTTTTGTCTAAACCCTAAATAATCCAAAGGAAGCAAGAGTCGAGCTCCTCTGCCTGGTGCCTACACATAGTCGTAAAATCCTAAATAAAATAGGCGTCACCCACGAGGTCAATATCTGCTGGGTCCCTGGACACAGCGACTTCGACGGTAACGAGAAAGCAGACGAACTTGCTCGGCAGTGATCAGCTTTGGAAAGAGAGAACACCCACACATCGGTAAACATCCCTATCGGTGTACTGAAATGTAACGTTGACCACAAGATGAGAGAGCTAATCAACACCTCTTGGTCCGCCAGAGGCAACTGCATTATATCCCGCAGCTTATGGCAGAAAATAGACCAGAACAAAACAAAACGTCTTCTGGCAATAAACAAAAAAGATACTCTAATCCTAGTAGGAGTACTGACGGTACATTGTGCCATAGGTACCATAGCCAGCAGACTCAGCATCGACTCCCCAGACTACTGTAGGAGCTGTCAGGATACGGAAGAGACAGAAACCATCAAGCACTTACTCTGCGAGTGTCCCAACCTCCAAAACCGCCGACTCCGACACATGGGAAACAGGCTGTTTGGAGAACTGAGTGACCTAACAGAAGTACTGATAACGAGCATACTCTACTTCATTAAGAGTACAGGGTGGTTTGATAGACCACCCATCTAGTATCCAAGGTTGGAACATGGCTCATAACACAAAGGGGAACACAATGGACCAGTAGGCCCCCGTGAACGCTCAGTCATTGGACTGGGCACTTCCCCCATAACCTAACCTTACCTACATATAGTGACATATGTATGTAGATGGTAACTGCAAAGCCGACCGAGTGGCCCCAGATTTGGCACCACTCTAGAAATCTTCTCTGACACCAGAGGCATGGGTACACCAAACAATACAGTGAAACTTATAATCAAACAAGCCACAACTAGAGAAATTAACTCCGATGGAAAAAACTGTCTTACGTGTCATTCCACTAGACTTATCTGGCCTGAAAGTGATGACAAGAAGTCAAGGAAGCTGATTACTCTCAACAGACCACAAATTCGTACTAGACTGGTGTTACTACAGTCCATTAACTAATAGGAAAGCACGTCAGGGGACTAGGGGCTATATTCAATGATTTTTGTAGAAGCTGTAGAGATGATGCCGGAGATGGCATTCTCTAGCACTTCCTCGCAGAAGGAGAAAACTTCTCGGTCAATATCACTTCAACGGAAATAGTGATCTAAGACAAATCCCCAATCGTATGCTCCTATCCTTCATCAACAACTCTAATTGGTTCTACGGGTAGAATTCTCCATCAGAAGGAATGGGCCTTGAACCTAAGTAATTCCCCTAGGAGACACCAATCCTAACCTAAGAGTCGAGTTAACACGTAGTCGAAGGTTATTTCACAAAGAGCTGATGGATACCTAAGTTTGAAGCTGCATTAGGTATAAACAGTCTTCAACTGTAAGTTTCTATTCCGAAGTGAAAGGTTTGACTGGAACTCTTAGGTGATTTTATTTGATTCATGCTCGCTTTCTCTTTGGAGAGTAGTTTCGCTAAAATCTTAACTATGCAGATTACTTCCACTTCTATTCATGTGCGCGATGCTTTCAAGAACTGCTCCCATTGTTAAGTATGTTCAGTATGAATGATGCTTCCTGATATTCAGTTTGAAAGAAAGATTTGTCATGGTTGATATCTCAACCCGAAATTCCACAGTCAAACGCATGCACCCGGTCTTCTTGTCTTAAGAAAAAAGGCCTCAAACACAACCCACTGTTACACAACTGATTCATAAATTAAAGCGCTTCCCAACAAGCTGTCTACAATTTTATATGAAATCCCTCCTCCCGTGCTCGCAGACAACAGGTTGTGTGTGGGTGCGTCGCATTCAAATTATGGACTATCAAATATTTCCTGTAACTGTCTTTTATGAAGTGACCGCATCTCCCAATACTGTGGGTAATTTTCGGCTTTATGCACAGACTTTATGAGTTAATGGTGTGACGTTGTTAACATGTCGTAGCTTGAACCCGCTTTTCGCTCATAAATTTGTCGGACAAATCAAATTTTATGTTTTACGATGATCGAGAACCTCCCGCCGGGCAAGTGTGCCTCAAGTATTTTGCATATGAATGACCGCCCCAAGCTCATGTTTCTACAAGTATTTGTTTTTGTAGATGCTAAAGATATGCGCATACAAGATATGCTGATGGTCAGTTTTATGAACAGTGTCCCGTAGAGCACACATCGCCCACGAAGGAATGGGCTTTTCTACATATTCACAACCATAACCAGTGACTATGATCGACCCTAAACCGCGAAATGAGTACCATACTCGCTTTCAAACTCAAATGTCCATAAACAAAAAGTATCCATTACAAAATTGTTACCCCCGTTCGGCGGAGTCATTAGCGGGTAACACCTGAGCATTTCGGCGAATCAGCCTTTATGTGTCCATTTACAGTCGCAGCGCTGTCAGGTTACACACTCATTTCGCGCATTTGGGTCGCCTACGTCTGGAATCCAGTTCGTCGTAGTAAAGCAGCTGTAGCAATTGTATGCCCAAAAGCGTTTTTAGACCCGCTTCTGGATCTTATAGAGGCGCACAGAAGCTAAGCATTGTGTCTGGCGGTTCCTGCTATTAGATTAATTTTATTTCCATGTTCTCATTGTGGCAATAAATCTGAGATCACCCCTTGGGCATGGAAATCATTGCGGCTGCCATAAACAGTAATACTGTATTTAATTAAAGCCATTTATTCACAGCTCCGTGACGCAAAAGATACAGCAAAATGGGTGAGTGTGTACAAAACGGCGACACCCATCAAGGCCTGGTCGGTGGCGGTGCGCGACCACAGTTGATTATGTTGTCGTTGTTTGGAGACAAGAAAAGACAAAATGTCATCCTCCGGGTGAAATTACTTAATTTACCTGAATATTCGTAATTGTTGTACATAAAACATGTGCCGTGGCGTAAGGCAGCCGGCCGGCGGCGCACCTCTCTATCTCTAACTTGCTGTACGATCGATAGCCAAGAACTACGAAAAAAAATTGACAAACATGGGCGTTATGGCCGTGTTCAGTTTTGCATACGTAATGAATGCAATTTTGACACTCTCCACTCTTTGCCGCTCCCTGAGCGCTGTGCGATAACCTTTTGGAAATATCGAATGTCACTCACCTCAGACTAACTGGCTCGGGAGATCGATAATCATGGGATTACGGTTAATGGTCTTTAAAACACGATTATAGCTGCGATGGTATGTTCAAGATGTGAAGGTTGTCAGCACTTGTTGCGTTTTAATAAAAGTTCAGCTGACCATTATTTTGATACCATGTTCGATGAGATAAGATTTGTCCGTAATTGTTGGGGTACAACAAGTACTAATTTTGTGGGCAGATTGGCTCAGTTAGGGAGGCGTTTGTAGGCAGTCCCACGAATTGGTACAGGCTTTATGAAAGAAATACGGAATGAGAAAGATAGGTTCCATGTATTGCAGACATTAAGGCGCGATAGTAAGGCTATTAATATTGAAAAGATATGTGTTTCAAAGCGCTAAGTGAATTTGGGAATAAGTTTAACTCCGAAATGATATTGAACAGGTTAAGGTTCATCAATACCCAACATATTGTTTAAATTTTCACACTTTTGTTCTTTAATTTAAGGAAAGCCTTCTTGGATCCATGGCGCAGTAGTTAGTGTTTTGGACAATAAGAGGTCAAAAGCCGGCAATATCAAAAAAACATTGTTTTGCGACACCACCTCTCGGCGGAGAATAACAAACCTCCGAGAGCATAATTTATTCTAAAAAAGCTTTTCAATCCGCCCTCTGAGTCGGCATGGCCTTCGGTCTTCTTGTACGATATCACCAGGCCAGTCTGTCCTGGGTTGCCTCGAGTTAAGATTGTATTCTCGGTCCTCTTCAAGTTTCTGATAAATCCAACTCTTGCCTCGCCCCATGACCGTCCGGTCTCCGCATAAAATGTCCGTACTAACGGAGGCAGTAATTTTTGAGCTTTCGCAAATCGGTTCTATTCTACTTCGCTGCTACCTTGCTTATTGCTTATTTTTGGATCTAGGATCTTGCCCTTCAAGTAAAAGGTGGTGCCGCCGGGGTTACTTTCAGGCGACGGAGAATAATGCATTTTATGTATGGACCACAAGTTTTAGATGTAGACAGATTTATTTTTGACCTTCGGTTTCGGATTTGCACTTGGAATGTTGGGTCCTCTAAGACACCGCATGTAGCCGAGCAATTAACAGAGGCCCTAGATCGATATAATGCGGATTTAACCATCATCCAGGAAGTGGGATGGGATGGCCCAGACAAAAGTTGTATGAAAAACTGTGACAGATGCGGATTTGTCGAACGCAGAAGACTTAGGCAACAAATCTTGAGCTTTTGAGACGTGGGCCAGCGTCATATTACATTCCGCATTAATTCACGAACATCAGCTGATGAGGTAATTGAGTAGTGTTCCCCATCCCGAATGACCTTAATCGTCCCGGTTCTAATTTATAAGGCTGGAACATTCATTCTGCGTTTGTGAGTATTGAGACGGAGGAGGTAAAGATGGGTTTAGCGGTCAATGAGGGCAAGACGAAGTAAATGCTGTCAACAAGAAAGGACTCCCAACACCGACGTCTCGGACAGAACGTCACTATAGACAGCTATAATTTTGAGGTAGTTAAGGACTTCGTCTACCTAGGCTCCGCTTTAAACTCAGACAACGACACTAGCGCTGAGATAAACGAAGAATAACTCTTGCCAATCGCTGTTTCTTTGAGCTAAGAAGGCAATTGAGTAGCAAGGCCCTCTCTCGGACAACTAAGGTGACCCTTTATAAGTCCTTAATAGTCCCAGTGCTGCTCTACAGCGCAGAGGCATGGACTTTGTCAAATGCGGGTGCGGTCGCTCTTGGCTGTTTGGAGAGGAAAATTCTTCGGGTGATTTTCGGTCCCGTCTGCATAGACGGTGAATGGAGGAGGAGATACAACTTTGAACTGTATGGGCTGTACGGCGGCATCGACCTAGCCAGAAGAATAAAGCTCCAACGACTGAGGTGGCTGGGTAACCAACGCTCCGGCCCGGAAAATCTTCGAATCCACACCCGAGGGACGGCGCAGTAGAGGAAGACCGCGACTCAGGTGGCGCACGCAAGTGGAAGGGGACCTCAACCAACTTGGCGTGCAAAACTGGAGGCAGCTGGCTAAAGATCGAGCTGGCTGGAGAGACTTGTTGGTTGAGGCCCAGGACCACCCTGGTCTGTAGCGCCACCTTAAGTAAGGAACATTCATTCTATTGGAGGCGGATAAAAATATCCTTGGTCGTTGAGCGAAAAATTCCTCGTAAAATATTTGGGTCCGGACTTTAAAGAAAGAAATTCACCTACGAACCATACAGCGACATCGATCTTTAAAGAAAACCGCACTGGACGTTTGAGACGGTTAAGACATGTAGTCAACTTTCTACGCTCCAGCCCGCATGATTTTTGAATCTTTTAGGAAAGGTCAAGGGAGTAAAGAAAGGCCTCGCTTAAGGTGGAGCGCAACCAACTGGGTTCATCTCACATAAACTAAAATCTGTTTTAAACATTCTAAACTTTAGCTACCATCAGCGCTTCGATTTCGACAAGTCTTCGTTTTCAAATCAGTTTATAACGTGAATTTGGTCTTCCAAAAATGGAACCCATTTCAGAAACGAATGGCTCCCCTACAAAACAAATAAAATGTCCAAAGTAACCTCGCATAAACAGTTCACTGTACAATAAAACAATATTGAATCACCTTTCGCATCCTCGCGCTAAATCACTGTGCTACTGATTACTTTTTTGACCTTACACCGTCCTCTTGGGCAATTAAAATTTCCCATAAATTTATCCAATCAACATTTCAATTGGAATAAAAAAAATATATGGGATCCTTTCCACACGCTGCTCCTGTCCAATCTCTTGACCCACTTACCCAGGAAAAAGCTCTCGTGAGCAACACATTAAAACTGTCCATCCTACATTCAAATACACGGCAAATAATGAAGAAACACTTCCCAAGAATTTATTAGCTAACGCCACAGGGTCCATGCTGCCCCATCGCGTCCTCCTGTCCCGTGACGAGGTGGCACTCGATTTCATGCGTCCGTCCGCATACATGTGATTCAACTGATTTATGAATCGCTTACGGGGAGGATGCGACGAAGGTGAATTCCTTGCGAATGCCAAAAAGGAGAGAAGTTCGCAATTTACAATATTTTCTCGGCGTTGGCCTTTTTATTGCCTCATCCGACGCTGCCTGTTTCAATCGGATTCAACTCTTTTTTAATAATCTCTCATAATTTCTGTGGAAACGCAAACACCGAATGTGCGGCGAAAAAAAAAAACTGAATTTATGGTGATACCTGCGAGGAAATCCCGCCAGGAATTATTTCATCGAATTCTTTTCTGGACAGAGACGAAAGGCCGCAGCGGCGCGCAGAGGTGTCAGATTACAACGTGGTGATTATGGGTCTTAAAAATTAAACCCCATTTTTTTCAAAAAAATTAATAATTTCGAATTATTCGTGTTTTGTTTGTAACTGTAGATTGGCGTTTCTCACTGTCAGTCGCTGATTGTGGGCCCCGATACTTTTGTTTTGGGCTGACCCGAGTCGGGCGTAATAATTCCTCTCCGTGTCGTATAATTAATTGGACGCATATTTGTCGAAATATTATACGAGACAATTAAATTGGGGATTATTCGAAGACTCTGGACATTGGGCGAATATTGAGTCATAAAGTTGTCACAGAGACGTTGGTTTGAAATTTATTCTTAACTTGGTGTCAGATTTAATGCAAATAAGTTGCCAGGATATTTCAATTCCCATTATTCGATGCGAGGTTAAGCTGTGATAATGTATTAAAGTTCGCAAAGAGATGGGAGTGTTATTAAATTGTCTTTTGTAGCTTAACGATCTCACAGTCAAGTAAGAAATTCGAAGAACTTTACACACTTTGTGCTTTTTTGAAAATTGGAAAAGTATTCCATCAAATGTCTTTAGGGATTGATCCCCTGTTAATAGAACCAATTTAAATTTCAAACAATCTGGTCGGGTTGGGCGGTCCTGCTTATGACATATCTGAAACTTTTATCCCGGCACCGTGCGATAAAAATATTTAAAGTGCCAAGGTTATGAGTACAAAGAATACCTTAAGATTAATTCTTAATAGCCGCAAGAATCAATATTTCTCAAAGTGAATGTGTTTATGGAACCTTAACTACTTTCAGTCCGTTGAAATCAGTTAGAAGTCGAAGAATAGCCTGCAAAAGATTTCGCATTCAGTGTAATCAGCGGTCATCCAACGCATAGTGAACTTCTAGACAAATGGTGTAAAGTTAGTTTGAATTTCGTGCACTCCTCCCACATCTACAAAATGCATGTTAGGCAAAAAGTATGAGGTTTTCCCTACTTAGGCGGTGAAATAGTTCGGGCTAAACCTGGGCCTCAGCCAACAAGCTCAACCAGTTAGTGTAGTCCTTAGGTATCTGCCTCCAATTGAGTATTTTAAGTACGTTTAGATTCCCTTGTGGTTGCATAGGCTCAGTAGTTAGTACTTCGGACAGCGGTGCGAGCTGCGTGGGTTCGAGCCGCAGCAACAATTTTCACGTCAAGGGGCATTTGTTTTAATAAAACTTCAAACATAATCGTTCGAAGGTTATGAATTGTAGGATCGCAGCCCATCCCAAGCCACAACATGGGTCTAAAGTTAAAGAACATCATCTGGGGCTTGCAGCTTTGATGCAACAACGGCGGTTATATAGTCGAGCAAGCGTTTAAACAAGTTTGTTAAACCTGAAGGAATTTATAAGTTGCACTTATATTGGAGATGCTTTGCGTGGTCAGAAAAATCCTCATCATAACAATGACTACATTTTGAATAAGCTGTGGCTGATTGTCCCTAAATAGCCCCTGTTTATCGATGCGCATTGATTTATAGTGATGAGAAAACACAGCTTTTTACCTACAGAATTCAGTCGCATGCACATTCACGTCGATACTAAACTCCGTATCTGCTTCGACTTAATGTTTAATAATGCATTGTCGATAGATTTATTTATATGACACAAATGAATTTCTTAAAATTTGACGCGACATGGAAGGATTTAACGAAGAAGTTATAAGAAACGTCTCGGTTGGAAAGACTGCAGATTGATAATTAGATCACAGTGGTTTTCACTGATATTCCTATCATAAATTCAAACTAGATATCCACTCTCCGCCTTCTTACAAATGTTAAAACTGACATTTGCTTAACAAAAAATGTTTTAAAATATTCAAATAAAATCTCTTTGTCACCACAACCCACTTGTGACATTTTGCAACTAAATACAAATCTCACAACAATTTCGTAATCAAAAATTGGCAACTAACTCACCTCATTCACCTCGCACAACAGCTCACACCAATCTGTCGTCGGGCCAACGATCAACAGAAAAAAATAAATTGACCCCAAAAGGCACATTGGTGTTTCACCCGAATGTGCAATCTCCCTAGGGGGTCCCTCCGGGTTGGTGCTGCGAATTTACTGCTTTTTTTTACCTGGAAATTGGTTCCGAACAATTTTGGCAAATTATTTGGCCTTTTCTGGGGACCTCAGCGCACATTGGTCCGTGTCGTCGCGGCGCAACACTTCATTTTTCAAAATTTCGGAATTGTTTTTTTTCTTTTTTTTTTTTTTTCGTCGTCTCTCTCGTTATTTGATTATCGCATAAGATTTCGCAAAAAGAAATGTTTCTTTGTCACATGGGAGCAGAGGACATTTTTCAAAGTGTCATTCTGCAGCAGCATGGGGTCAAGTCGCTGTTAACCGGTTTCGAATGGGACAGATTCTCAGAGCCAAATACGAAACCAATTACTATCGAAGAGTGGTAGCTGGCAATAACTTCCATTGTCGTGACCCCCAAAAAGAAGGCTCAGGCCAGAGAATGCTTCGAAGACATTCTTCAGCGAACATTGGTGACCAATTTCGGTTTGTTTTTCCCCTCGAGTGGAATATTTTTTTATGACAAAAGGGGTAAGGGACCAACAGCAGTGGCACATAAAGAGTTTCATGTTTTTTAATTGGCTGGCATACGCACTGGCGAGTTCGCAACCCTTTAATTGGTTCTTGGTTCAAATGGTTAGACGGATGGCTAATAAAACTGTCCACTTGGGAGTCCGCGGATAGGATGCTAAGGTGAAACTTCCTGCATCGCAAGGAGGGCTGTAAATCGTGGAATCATTATCGTCTTGGTTCGTTTTAAATCGAAATTTTGTTTATTATTGACTTTATTGTGGCGACTGTGGCCAGTTAGTGATATTTTATTGTATTGCGGCTTAATTTCGAGGTATGCGGTCTTAATGCAAAATGCATGTAGTCAAATTGTTATTGGTACGAAAACCGTTTTATTGCGAGCAAATGAAGCTCATTAAATGCAAGAATCCCGACAGGAATCGTATTTCGAATGTGTCATCGCGCACAAACAGAAATGAAAATGTTAACAGTCTTCTGCTGATTTTTAAGTGAAGATTGTTCTTTGATACGAAGGTGTCGTTGTTAACTGATGTGACTAAGAGTGCTTGTCAGAAGAGTCTTTCATTTTATCTTTTGTGAAGTCATACCACGTAGTAATTAAATGTAAATTAAATGAGCCGGAGCTGGACAACTTGATCAAGGCCATCCACTTTATTGAATTATGAGAAACCAGAGGGTATCTGTCCCACAATATTCAAAAAGGTGTTCTGGAACCTCAATGCCATGCTTATTTTCCTTAGGCGTTTCTTGAGTCTGCAATGTCCCGAAAGGAAATCGTAGATTATTCTTACTCACGTACTGTTTACATTCCTTTTTGGTCGCAGTTTCCTAATAGTTTCTTAGTTCGCTTAATGCCCTAAAAATCAGTCTAGGTTCTGGCCCTGTTTCTTCTCTTTAATCCCCTGAATTAGTTTTTAAGGATGTGGTCCAATATTCCGCAGAAAGGTGCGGGCCCTATAAAATGTTCAGCTTTCCCTTGCCTTGCACGTGGAGTGCAACATTGTTACTTCTACCTATATTTCTTTAAGATTATGAAGGCATTACCTCATAAAATTTAGACTTGACGATATGCAAGTCAAGCTCCTTTATGACTGTTTGTCTCTCTGAAAGAAAGGTAACGAACTCGTTCACGATTAATTTATTAGAAACTTCAACGTGCCTCAGTCCCAATGTATGCCAGCAGAACTGATGTTTGCAGATTTTTTGCATCAAATCTAACTAAAAGCTAGAACCTCAGAGTCCAAAGAATCAGATTAAATGTTCACCTAAACCGATGTAAATACGTACTCCGTACACTTGTTGACTCAAATGATCCACACCTGTGCTCGTTATGTTCTCCAATCATCCCGAAACTATGTACTTATTGCAGTTCCAGTTTTCGAGACTCTCCTTCAAATTAACTCGAACGCACATAAGACACCAACTCAGACAGGATGTATGCTCAGAAATAGAATCTAACGTGTGATTACCTTTGCTATCGAGTTCACAAAACGTTGCTCGTTCTAAATGATTAATGGGAGCACATATACAGCTATAGTTCGCGTGAATACGAATGCGAATGCATCCAATTTACGTATCGAATGATGTGTTATTAATATTTCTGCAAAGATATTATGTTCAAACCCATTGGACGGGTAACACTCTTTCTAACTGGACCAGCTTCTCACACTCTCACGCAGGTAGGCACGACGTGGGGCCTATATAATCAGAAATAATAATTACCTGTGTCAGTGGTGCAAATTGAGATGTGAGAATTTGCACACCATACCCGTGCTGCAGTGTGGATAACTGAGGTATCTGGTTAAAGTTGGAATTACGTTGGAAGGCCATAAATTCCTGGAATGTCAGCACAAACATAGGATATGTAAATATTTACTCCAAATCGGGTTTTATTTCTGACTACTCAATCAGGCTATCTATGAAATGTTGTATGTGGGACCCAGTGGAAGTGATTCCCCCCGAATGTCCCATAGATACTTATCAAATTCGAATTCGTGCGTTTCCTTTCTTTTTTCTTTCTTATCACACAGCTAGGTCAGAGACAGAAAGGTATTTCATTAAATTCCAGATACGAGTATCCCTTCCGCAGGTAGAACTCACTGAGCAACAAAGTCAATCAACTTTATTTACCCAAAGAGCTCTACATATGGGAATCCAAACCGATAACCAAAGTCACTTGTGATAAGAAACGAAGGAAGGGCAATAAAATCCGAATGACAAATAACCCAAGGGATCGAGTTGGTTTGGACTGGTGGTTTCTAATGTTTATTGGTTCGATGTGTGTAGGAGCAGTTCGATTGGGTTATTACTTTTTTGAGAGCCACTTTGTTTCAATCGTTTGATAAGGAGTCTTATGAATGTACATACATACATACATATGTATGGCTATCATTTGACTTGGGCTTGGACTTTCACAAATACTGGTGGGCATTCAGCACGTTCAGACCATGAGTAGTGAAGCGTTGTTTGGCATAAATAGACGTGAGACTAGAACATGAGTTTTGTCAGGTTGATGATGGTGTTCTACTAAGAAGACCCAGTTTCCATAAAATGCGGCAACAACCCCGGATGAGATACAAAATATACCGGCACTACTATTTGAAATCGCACTACACCAACTCGTGAAAACTATCGAGAACGCGTTGGAACAAAAAGAAACAGTCGCAGGAGTCTTTTTTAGACATCGAAGGTGGATTTAATAAGTAGAAGTAGAAGCAAAAGCGGAGATACCGGAGGAATTGCACATATCTCCCCTGCTATTGATACCCATAATGAACAACTCGAATCACTAAAGAAAATCTACGCTAAATGCGCTTCTTATGCAGATAACCTATTTCAATAACAGGGAACACCTTAACACCCTCAGAAAAAATTCGAAACGGATGCAGCGTTTTTCAAGCCGAGATAACTGCCATTTTACAGGCCGCGAAGTTAATTAAAAATGACAATATTGTCAAAGAAAACATTACTATCTATGTTGACAGCCAGGCGGCTATTAAGTCTCTGCAGTCAGCATCGATAAAATCGAAGCTCGTAAAGGTCTGCAGACAAAACCTCAACGATATATCAAAGACCAACAAGGTGACCCTATGCTGGGTACCGGGCCACAGGGATATATCAGGCAATGAGAGGGCGGATGATCTTACTAAGGGGGGTGCAGAACTAGATCCTGCATATAGCCTTCCGATCGGAAAGACACCCATTAGCACTCTTTACGGGGATATAGATGAGGAAACCATGATCAGGGCTAATACGCGATGGTGTCACATGGACACATGTGCAATAGCCAGATCGCCAGTCTTCGATAAGAAGAAGTCCAAAAATCTCATACAACTTAGTCGAAGGGAAATACGAATCGTCTCCGGTGTCCTAACAGGACACTGCGGTTTAGGAATCCATGCGGAGCGTCTTGGACTATTGCAGAAGCTGCAGGGACGAGGAGGAAATAGAATCCGTCCGACACTTGCTATGTGAATGTCCGGCTTTGGCCACAAGAAGATTGCATAGTACCTTCTTCCATGGGCTGGATGACCATTATATCGCTGATTTTAGGAAACTCCTGAGATTTCTATCCCTTTCTGGGTGGTTTCTGGATTAGCCAACCCTATCCCTTGGTTTGACTCCCATGAGTACACTTTTTATGGGTACACAGCGGGTCCACTTGAGGTCTAAGCAAGTCTTTAGAACATCCACTAAACCAACCAATCAACACCCTCAGAACGTTTAGACATCTAGCAGAGGTTAAAAGTATAAGCGTAACACGAACAAAACAGAACTGGCCCTCTTCACCAGAAAGTACCAAATTAGTGACTTTCACATCACCCGTCAGGAGGTGTACAACTGCAACTCAAAGATTGTCGTAAGTACATTGCCCTAGACAAAATATTAATTTGGAAGAAAAATCTCGAACGAGCGAACCACGAGAGCCAAGCCAGCGTACTGGATATGCAGGAGAGTCTTTGGTAGGTCATGGGACCTTAATCGAAACGAGTTCACTGGACATAAAACTGAAACCTTTACTCCTCCATTGTGTAGCAGTTTGATGGCACATTGTCTTCTAAAAGAACTTAACCTTTGATGAATCACGCTACGGATGACATTCAAGGCAGTAATAGTTGCTATAGGGGCGATATCGAGAAAACCTCATCAGACCTCTTTAAGGACTATGCAGCGCTGATCCAAAAAAAAAAGCACACTTCGGAACTTACCGATTCTCAGCAAGTGGACTTCTATGCGAGAATCTCATCGTGAGAGCGAAATAGATCTCGCCGCTGTGTATCTTAACCTCTAAAATCTAGAGGCGATACTGAACCTTCTACCGATACATCTAAAAACATAAAAACTAGCTCCATCCTCGGAAGTCCTTAGCCACTTCGACGACAAACCGTACTAAGGGCACCGTGAAGTCATACCGCTGATAGACCAACAAGGGGATGATATCGACAAAAGCAACAAGGACCTAGAACACTTTTTCTTTCACTATTCCGCAAATGCAAGAATACCTCACAGAGACTGGATTTGTGTGGAGACGAACCGAAAGAGCACTGTGTGTACATTGTTTTAGGCTTTCACACTGACCTGTAAAATAAACCAAGGTAAACCATGATCCGGGCCCGAACGAAAGTAAATTTCAGTTGGTTGATCAGCATTGTCGTCATCCTTTACCCCGTTAAAGAACACAATACTGAGAGAATTCTGAAGGTCTTAGGCTGGCTTGTATGGAATAAGTGGTGGTTGCCTGAGTCCACTCGTTTGTACTAAAATTATCCTTGGAATACTTTGCACAGACTTCTTTCTCTAGTCAATGTCAAGCATCTCATGTAAGATAGTCGCTTGCAACCTAAGAAACATTGAACTCCTAAAATCCATAAGAGATTGTGATCATCTTCCGTGTAGCTTGAAAATAATTGTGGACTTATGACTAATATTACAAGTCATCTACATACATACATCCCTGAGCATGCTTTGAAAGAAGACACACTACTTCACCATGTATGGTAAATAGGAGTTAAGGCCCTCCAGCTATGACAGAACATGACACAACCAACAAGCTATCGATTATCACAATAGCGCGTAGGCGTTGATGCAAACGCCCTTTGTCTGCTGACAACCAGGGAGAACTGAGAACACAAAAACCACGAAACCAGGAACTGCAACGAAAGAATGTTCCATACAGAGTAATTGCTAGCCATAAATCAGGATCATAATCGAATTTAATCTGTCGCTGTCACCATGTTTTAAAATCCATAACATCCACCTCCAGCCGCCGTGCCAGCACATAGCAAACACACCAGCGGGCTACAACTTATCAAAGTCAAACTCTCAAAAAGTTCCAGTCTCCTTGAACGGTGCACATATCCCCCACTGACACTGACCTATCATCGCAGCGCACATTGCGCAGCAGTAAGTCAGACCAACTACCACCTTCACAAGCAACCAACCACCAATCGAACATCTTTTGGCGATCATCGCTGCACTGAGCAATCAATCATCATCATCCTCCTGATCTCGAGTCGCACAACATCGATTACTCCACTTGCTGATAGCTGAGCCATTTGTCTTAAGCCGTCTGTCCGATTCAGGGATCCATATACCCCGTGAGCGCTCGCACAGACAGACTCTTTGTCTTTGGCATCTCCCTGACGATTCGTGGATTGGCCAAATGCATATCAACAGTACGTGCTGTGTGTGCCAGTGCCTGTGCCGAAGCCCATGCCGTTCAGACAATTATCCGTCTAGGATGCAATCCAATGTATGCGCACACACTCTCTTCTCGCCTCGCCTCGATGGCAAACAAAACGAATTTATTGCACATAATGGTCCAATAAATAATACGAGTGTGTCTAGGAGTTGCCATTAAAACAATGAGAAGTGTGCAAGCACAGGACCGAACACTTTTATTCGTCCTCCTCCTGCTACATGGCTGCACTCTGCACGATTTCTGGTGATGATGCTGCTGCCGCCGCTGCATCCACTGATGGGTTTCCCTTTTCGTTTTACACCTTCGCCTGGCATTTGGGAAATTTGTGGGAGCTCCACGCTGCTGTTCGCCGCGTCGCGTCTCGTTCTCAGCAAGTGCGCTTGACAGCGCGGTGTCAGATATGTGGTTTTACGATGATTACAAAGAAAAAGTTGTAAAACAAGAAGATAAAAACAAAAACGAAACGGAAATCTAGTTTGATATTAGTTTTTGCCCAGCCTTTAAAAAAATTGATTTAGAGAGACAATTATGAGGCGGGCGGTGGTGGTTCTTTATTCGCTTCGCCATATGCGGCTGTTCTTGGGTTTTGAAGTTTAGTTGTTGTTTTTTTTTTATGAAAATTTTCAGACGCCGGACGGTTTCCCCCTTTCCCTTCAGCGTTGCATCAAAAGAGAATCTCTAGAGATAGGAATTTAAGTGGCACACTAGAAGTTTTAAATAGTTGAAAGTGTATTAGGGCGGCTGCCTTGGAAGACATTATTTTAAATTGCTATTTCTCCTCAAAGAAGGTTAATTGACTTTTCTCTACACTAAGGTTGCCGATGGAAACCTCAGGAGAAAGTTTGACGGAAGAATGTTTAAACTTAAACTTGAGTGAGTTATGATTCAATCGAAGCATTGAAAAGCGGGTTGGGCTTGGGGAAAGCAAAACCCTACCCAAGTAAATATTTTTTCACATTGAAATGGTATGGGGAAATCTCGAAGAAATCGCGAAAATTGTCGAAAACTGTGACAGAGATTACAGAGAAAAGCCATCATGCTCGTAAAGACTGAACAAGATTCAACGTTCTTTCGATAGCAATGGCGATATTTTTCCTTTCCGAAGCTGCAAAAGCTATTTCCTTTCGTGATAAACTTTTAAACAACAAGTATTCGACAACACGTATTTCTATAAGTGACCCCAAAGTGCCTTGGTGCGGAGTTAAGCAGGCTGAATCTCAGACAAAACGCGAGTTTTCCAACTAAAAATTTCTTAAGAAAGAAGGAACTGGAAACTGTGCCAACTATTGAGGTATAACTTCCCTACACATAAAAAAAAATAAATAAATAGCTGACGCGACAGCTCGGGATGAGTCAAGGCCTAGCTTTTCGCAACCATTCATGCTGTGCGTGTTACATTTTTCGCATGAATGGAAGGGACCTACAATTTATTGCCGACTCCAAACGGCGAGGTGAGAAGCTCTTTCATGACAAATTATACTCCGGCGAGGTATGAAGCTCTTTTTTGACAAATTATACTCCCGGAAGCTTATCATTCCCCGACGAGAGGTGGTGCCGCGAAAAATGTATGGTGTTTTCCTGGCTGGGGCTTTAACCCACGCCGCTCGGTCAGCAGTCCAACACACTAACCACTGAGCCACGGCGTCCACTCCCTCAACATCGCGAACATTTTTTTTGCTGTATCATTCTTATGCCTAAAAGCTTTTGTCAACAACCTGATTGGTCCGTTTAAGTACGGCTTTAAGCCAAGAGACTTATACTACGTTAGATCTTGGAGAAAGCCCTGAAATTCTAAATACCCACCGCCTTTTCATCGATTTCAAGGCCGTTCAGGTATCCTTGCCAAACAATTGTCTGCGTCAGCCGGAATAGGGTTGGCGGTGAACGAGGCCGAAACCAAGTACATAGCAACACTAAACATCGAAGAATTTGCCAGAACGTCAAAGTGATAGAGATATCTCATCAGAAACCAAACGAAGAACAACTCTTGTCAATTGATGTTTCTGTTGGGTGGGAGCAGTACCTAAGGTTCTATTCTGAACAACTAAGAAGACTCGATATAAGACCTTAATGATCCCAGTTCTCTCGAAGGGGAATAAGGATTGTTTTGAGCGGAAATTCTTTGTGGGATATTCCTTCCCATTTGCGCTGACAACTTTTAGAGGTCGCCGTAAGTTCATTTAAGCAATTATTTTCGTTGGTATACAACTATGTATATGTATGTATGTAGATACCCATAACTACTTAACCTTATGAGTATAAAATTGTGGCAGAACTAACCCGGTTTTCCATATAAACTAAATTTTATAAAACATATAGCCTTCAGAATATGAGCATAGAACGACAGAAGACAACTGAAAGCAGTATTCTCCCCCGATGAGACCAATTTCCATCGTAATTGCATGTGACCTCGATTTTTAACACATCTTCTCCGATCCCTTAAGCCAATAATTCATAACAAGCAGCCTAAGTGGATGCATGCGTGCAGGGATAATGAGTTCACTCCAGCGAGAGCGCGAAAAATCCTCATTAAACTCCTTGAATCTAATGAGCACCTTTCAAATGAGGACGCGACGCAGCGAGCGCGGCGAATAACCTAATCTACCAAACATTCCCGACACATTACCCGCCAACAAAATTACTCTTTACTGCCACAGAGAGTGCAGGTGGAAAAAGGGTAATTTATACCAATTTAAGGAACAAAAAAAAAAACTTTAACCACGACATGCTCATAGCGACTCACAAGATAATAATCATGGGCATCGCCATCGTCGTCATCTTCGGAGGTTCTGAACTGGGAACCCTCTGGTACTCCGTCAAACCTGACGTGGAATCTGTCGAATGACAGCACACGGACACACAAGTCAGCAGTCATTGACAAGAATGAGTTTTGAGTTTCGATTGAGTGCGCGAGTGACTGACATCTGCATACACAACAACAAAGCGGGCCACCACTTCCTTTTCGACGCGCCAACTGGACGAAGGACTTCATTGCAATTTTCTTCGTGCTTTCCGTTTCTCGTCTCGCGTTTCGTGCGCTTCTACCTGATCCCACATCAGTTAGACCGCCAACCGGTATCATATCACCGTTTGTCAGTGGAATTGTTGTTGCCGCCAACTCGTGATTAATTGACACACACAAGCTAATTGCGTTTAAATTAAACGTTTCACTCCGAAACGCACAGCTCTCTGGTAAAAAAAGCTGCCGCAGGCTTCGCAGGAAATAAAAAGGAGCAAAAAAAAAAACAGCAAAGGGCAATTTGCTCTTTTGCCTTGCATTTCATTTTTTATGTCGTTTTGCGTTCCAATTTTTTTTTATTTAATTTTTTTTATATACTATGCCCATTGCCGGGCAAAATTAAGACATTAAGGCCGCGCCGCCACAAAGTGTAATCATATCAGTGCATCGTGATCGGCAGCGAAACTAAAGCGCCACCACTCCTGGTCGCTGCCATTGCCAATTATCGAAACGAAAATTTGTTTTGAATTGTGCCTACACACACAGGCGGCCGGCGCGGCGCGGCCCAGCGCAGGTTCTAACATTTGAATCGTTGTGGAATTAATGATTGTGTGTGGCAATTCCGCTTTTTTCGTCGATTGCGAGCAATAGGATTTCCCGGAGGCCATTAGGATCTAAGAACGAACACAATAACCATATGCCACACAACGAGAACGAGACATTTAAAAAGCGATTTCTACCCGAGGATTTTTATTGTGTGCCAGTGCCACAGCCACAGCGACAGGATATTAGTTGTATGAGTATTGCATGTTGCAGCAGTTGGGATCGGTTATGGCAGGGAAGGGTCTCTAATTAGGTTCTAGGGTCGATAACATTAGGGGAGCGCTGTCGTTGCCAAAAGAAGCGTGCAAATTTTAACGAGTTTCGCAGGTCTAACCTATACTTTTACGATGGCGATCAGTGGGAGAGCTATAAATGGTTTTGGCAATTTAATGTCGAAAACGAATGATTTCCTGTCAAAAATTGCATAAGTGGATTCGGCTATTAGCTTCTGTGAAGTGTTTTATTGGACTTTAAAGGCAGTTGTCCAAAAGTTAATTTGTTATGGGCTACCACTGGCCACAGTATGACGGTTGGTTGTTGTGGAAATCCTGTAAACTGGGCCTTTGAATCAGTCTGAGTTAAAAATGCTTACAAATGTTGATAAGTACGAATCTCTAAACAACTAGCTCTGCCGGCAGTTGAACTAGCTTGAGTTCATTTTCGAATATAGCATGGCTATCAAAGATGGTTTCTTATCTTCATTCTTTAAATTCGGAAGGCAATCCACGCAGTCTAAAGGGGGCCTTTAGGCTGATCTTTAAGTTTTTTCACCAGAAGCTTGCTCTTCTGAACGCTTACGTTAGGTAAGGTTAGCGGGCCGATGAAGACGATAAAATCCTCTTCATCCCACTTAGATCTTTGTAGACCCGTTGTGATACCCATGTGTTTACCAGCTACTTCCCACTGCGTGATTTTATATGCCTATGCCAACCGGCTCTCCTTGCGAACTTGAGTAGATCCGACAGTGAACCATCGGATAACTCCTCGATGTTGTCGAAGAGGTATCTGCCCAATGGTATTTTCCTAATGTTGGAGAGGCTTGGGCAATGACAGAGGAAGTGAGTAGCGTCCTCATGCACTTCCTCGTCTCCGCATCCTCTGCAAAGGTCTTCCCCGGTCAGGTGCAGCTTCTTTGCATGATACCTGAGCATATTGTGGCCTGTAATTAGTCCTTCAAGTAATGACATGGATTTCCTGTCCATAGTTCTGCTCTTATTATATTCTGGCCATAACCTTCTGGATACTTCGCAGGTGGTTAGTGTTTTCCACCTGTAACTCGCCTCGGTTAAGGATCCTAGCCTTATTATTTCCTTCAGATGACGAAGTGGAGGTTTAATTTCTAGCCAGTTCGTCAGCAGTCTCGTTTCCCGATACACCACTGTGGCCAGAGACCCAGCAGAGTTTAACATTTTGCTGCGTGCCAAGAACCCTCAGCTCTTCGCGACAGCACTTTACAAGCTTAGATGTGATTAGAGTAGCAGTTAGTCTGGCTGTCTATGAAGATCGTGATATCCTCCCGTGATACCGTAGCCATGGACGCCAATCGGGCAGCTCTGGTCACTGCTAGAACCTCTGCCTGGAAAACACTACTGTTGTCTTATTGAGCTGCTGAATCCCAGCTCCTCAGAGAAGATACCAGCACCCGTGCCCATGTCCATCTTGGAGCCATCCGTGAAGATGGACTTGGTCTTAGTAGGAATTTCTCTGCCCTCCCACTATTCTCTGCTTGGAAAGATGTAAGAGAACGGTTTGATGAAGTCCAGGTACGATTCATTTAGTCAGATTCAATACTCTGAATGCTTAGCAAAACCTGTTTTCGAAACTTTACAGAATCAAAAGTTGCTGTCCTTGTTTCGTTTATTGATGGCATTAACTAGTTTGGTCAAAATCTTAACCCCTAAGCGGTTGATCGTAGTCCTTCCATTTCGTTGCTGTTCTTTGCCCCACAGCATGACACTAATTGTAATGCAACTTTAACACTACAAATTTACATAGCTTCAACCACATTCTTTAATTTCTTTCCGGCTATGATATGCGTGGAATCATAATAAATCTTCCACGACACCAGCATACCACATGCCTTTCACCTTAATTAACTTGACCCACATGGAGGTAAAAATTCAGACAACCATATCTGCATGCCTATTGGATTTGAGATGTCTCCGTCATTAGTGTTCCAAAGCAACTGTGATCTTTATGGATTTCAAGAAGTACGCCTCGTGGAAGTTTGATGAAAAATTATTTCTTCACAAATTACCCAAATACCGCCAAAGGAACACGGGCCGACTGGTTGGCTATAGACGTCCCCACAGACGGCCACAAGAACGACGACGACGACGACACGGAAGTGATTTTCTTCACACCTCCAAATTATGGAATACCCTCCATGTACGCAGTATACACTACCGCCCATCCGCACAGTGAGTAAACAAAAGATTAAAAACGTAAACATTCTCGCACCACACTCATAGCCCATAGTCATCGATGATGAAACGTAATCTTTTGCTGCGCAAAGAGTGCGGACCGGACCACCAACGATGTTAAGGAACTTCTCTAGCCTCATCGATTCTAAACAAAGCACGTTATTCCGCCGAGTCCAGGATGCTTTTCTAGATTGCGCACACCCACATGATGAGGTCGGATGGCAGTTGCCATCCAATCTGACGGATCGACAAATAATAACAAAAATCAGCCCTTTAATCGTTTTCCAAATGCAAAGGCATGCTCGTGCCGATGCCGCCGTGAAGATTATGTGGAGCAGAATGTGTCTTCAATAAATTCATTAGCTCCCCCCGTTCATTAGATGTCTTGAGGGTGGTGGTTGGTTGATGTGGTTTGGTGCCATCGCCGCGTCGTCGTCCCCCAGCCGATTGGATTTTTCTTGGGAAATTGAAGCAAAAAGACATCCGTGAGATCAAAGAATTGAAATTCTATGTTGGCAGATCAAACGCCAGTGCCGATTAATTTGTTGTTTTCCTTTTCGGCTCTTTATTGCACCACAGCACTAGCAAGAGAAACTCAAGACTGATCCTTCGTGGATTAAATTCATGACATTTACCACCACATCTAGATCTGGATCAGTGCAGCGATCTCATGTGTCATGTATACACAAGTCTGCGAGCGTGAGCTATGCTGGGCTATGCTCTAACAAGACGTCTGCCTGAGTGCCAAATGATTCACAGATGCACGATCACATCGCTGTGACCAACTGTGACTGACTCTAGACGGGGTGAAGATGAGTGACGCTGGTATGCTAGATCGGCGCTCGCCTCATTAAGGATGAAATTAAAAATTTCATTTACGCGAGTTGGAGAGTAGTATTTCTTGGGCCAGATGCCAGGCGTTTTCTGGTGTCGTCGGGAGTCGTCTAGAGATTGGATGTGGGGTTTCGTGGAAAGTGTAGAATGCGTGGTTGTAGTCAGGAATTTCATACTTCTGGTGGTGGTTAATGAGCCCTGACGTTGTCCCCCGACTGGTTAGCATCGTCGCGTAAATGGAGATGCTGGGACAGCTGGGCAGTGGGTGAGAACACCTTGTCAGTGGTGTTATGTGTCATCTTGGATTTGAGTCTATGGTTGAATAGTGTGATTGTGTGGTTCTGATTTCAACTCCAAAAGCATGCTTTTCAGTTTATTTGTCATTTGGACATAGGCTGGGTGAGATGTTCTTGAATGTGGCAAAAATTGGGTACGTAGTTTATTTTTAAACTGAAAGCTAAATGATATATGAGGCTTTGGGAGCAGTTGTGGTAACAAGGGCAACAAGAGAAGTTGAACAACCAGTCTTAACACAGAGCTGCGACTATTCCGGTCAAGCGGGTAATCAGTGCTATGTATGAGAAAAAATGTCCGCAAACAATGTCAAAAACAGTCAATCGCTGACCAAGAAATACACTACGAATATTTTGGGTTCATCGTATCTCGAATAAACGGCTACATGGATAAAGAAAACAACTGGCCAAGGAAGTAAGGCAGCGGGGCACAAAAAAAGATTGGTCGCACGCTCCGGAAAGACTACCAAGCCATTCAGTTGAACCCGCTAATCCAAGACGGATGAAGCAGGCCGTCCAAGAAAAACGAGGTACAGGCAAGGCGATGCGGAAAATGATGGAGAGAATTTTAGTTCAGAATTTGGTGTTCGGACTAATAAAACACAAGATCAGGCTATAACAGCCTAACATATATTAATCTTTGAGGTCACCGATCCAAGAGACAATTTTGGCAAGACGCCTGCGTCGATTGGTAGAAAACATGATAGCTCTCCCGATGATCTTCACCTCAAGAGGAATTTCTTGAAAATAACGTTGGTTGCTCTTGTTCTTTAAGTGAGATTCAGAGAGTGAAGCCCTCGAGCTAGACATTAAAAACATCCAGGCCCCGAGCTCGAACTTCTGACAAACTTGGGTGGGCAAACAAATCACGCCTTGATTTATGTAAGACTCTCTTAGAAAGTGTGTCCCTTCTCATAGTCATCGCTGATCACCGTTGTTCCATGCGAAAATCTTATTCATTTGCAAATTGCTAGCAATTGCACATTCCCCAACTGTTGCACCCAATCAAACATTTCCCCCGAAATAAACTTCCTCATTTTACGATTCTGACACCAGCGCGAATCTCTGCCGCCACCACACGATCGGCACCCATTCAAATTTACACTTTCGATTAAATTTTAATTATAGAAACACATGTTCTTCCAAACGAAGCCCGTCGCATGGCATTCTCGGCGATTCGATCAGACACTCCATGCTGGAGCTGGAGTACGCCACGTTATGATTACAGCTCCTCCGGCCAGATGAGTGGGGGCGTTCACCCAAAAGTCAGTTCCTCTTCTTTTTTTGCTTCTCCAGCATAACTTTCTTCTCTATGACCACTCAGTGATGGCGATGGCACAACGATGACGACGACTTCTTTGCCAATAATTTATTTTCATGCACTGAGGAGTGGGATGATGAATCGACATCTAATATCGATTCGATAAATTATTCTTGAGATGCCCTCGTGGATACACGGCGGCGGAGAAGTGGACAGATGCTTAATTTGTTTGGAAAAATCGTTGGCAATTAAAAAATGCTTGGATTCGGGCACAGGGGGGAGGGGGAGACTGGGAGTACAGCTAAGGATGCGTGACAAATAGGTTTTGAACCGAACAGTGTACTTACCCATCGAACCATCCCCTGAGTAGGCATTCCTTTGCCATGCCCACGTGCATAAATCACAGGTGGTAAGACCATCGGCCGAAACACTCTCGTCCAAGAATGGCGGTCGTGGAGGCGGCGGTACAAATCGTCCGTTCCACAGACCATTTTCGCTCGCGTCGAAGGCCAACGGCGAATCGAAGGTATCCTCCTCGATGGCGTTCGACCACCAGTCTTCGTCGTCGGGAAAAAAATTACTAATTGAACTACTACTGCTATCGGAGGTGATGTCTTCGATTGTAGCTGCGTCGGGCGATAGAGGCGATGAGCCAGCTCCGGCTGGTGATCCCGGTGTTGCATAGCCACTGAAGCCTCTGCCACCGCCATCGTCGCCACCATTGCCGTCTGCCGTTGACGATACTGATGAGTGGGTTAATGATGCTAGCCTGCTATTGGGAAAGACTGGACGCACTGTTGTGGTGGCACCTGAGAATATGTCCGGCCCGGACTGTCGGGGAAACATTGCGTGATCCGTTGATGGTTTCGATGTTGCCAATGATTACAACGGTTATGGTGGAGATGATGTTGATGACGATTATGGCAGTATGAAATGGCGATGAGGGTCAGCAGTGGTTTTTTTTTTCTCAAAATCGATTCGTGAGGTTTAATCTGAAAGGAAAGAAATAAAACTTCAGTTAACTGTTTAGGTAGATGGCTTGATAGTTCTTATGATATTTAAAGCGGTTTTTCTGTTATGCGGGGGGAACTGTATTTACAATAGAAAGTGTGCGTACAACAATTGCTAACGCTCTACTAGACGAGTCTAATGACACTTTTAAGAAGTGCTAAAATATTGTAGCTTCAAAAATCAGACATTCTGGGACTAATTTCACTGCTGAAGACTCCACCAAACGTATTATGGACAAGGAGTAAAGGACCTGTACGTGGAATTTTAGTAAAAACTCCGTGCAGATAGTAAACTAGCAGATATCCTCAAGCGTTGGAAAGTAGATATAACCGCTTTTTGGAAGTGCATTAGGATGGACCGCATGTCCTGAAAACGAGTACCGGCCACATCTTCTATGGTGACTGATGTAACAAAACGAGTGATGACGATCCTCATCAGAGCTCAATTTCATAACACCAACATCATTTGTGCTCACGCTCCCACAGAGGAGAAAGGCGATGTCACCAAAGACTGATTTTACTTGCTCCTCATCACAAAGCTTATGAGTAATGCCCAGGATATAATGTTAAGATTGTCCATGGAAACGCAAGAAATAATCTCCGAAAATGGATTCAAGATCATTGATGCGTTAAGAACACTAGATCCGGGGCCGAATTACCACACTCGTTTACGACTCACTCGTCATCGCAATGTGAGGATTTGGCATTACCACTCCCAATGAAGTTGATCGGTCATTCGATCATGAGTTCCACTCACTCACTTATCGATTGCGGTAACTCGGCCCCTGTTTTGCCAGTCTAACAACCGTTCGCCTTTGGAGTGACTCCGGAGAGTCTTTCGATTTTAGAAAAAGCTTGACAGGATCCCGAATTTATATGTCCTTAACCGTTTATAGCCGTCCGAATTGTCGGATCGAAATTCCACAAAAGAATTTCGAAGAATCGCAACTTTGCTATTTCTTGGTTGAACTCGAAAAAAAAAACTCAAGCACTCTTTTCCTTCTCTGGAAGTACCCCCTCAAACAAGAGCACCATCCCACATGACAATGGTCCAGTAAATGTTTGCTCAAGTGATTTTGCAAACCTCACTCACTCTCTATCTACGAATCAGCAGCTTGTGTGTGCCAAACTAGCCCCGAACAACAACTACAAATACACCACAACAAAGCCCAGATAATAGAGTTATTATGGCGTCATTGTAGGTTAACCTCCAACTTGAACCCTGTTTGCGGTAGGTGCCATAATCTTGTCTTTAAGATCTTCACTGAATTTTTTATTTCTTTATTCGCTCATCTTTAATTTGGGTGAACAGTGGAATACAAGAGATTCGGGCGCAGAAAAAACAAAACAAAACTTCACAATCACGCTTGGGTGGCAAAGTGGTCCTGTCCTCCATGCGCACAAGATAGTTCCCTGCCCCCAAGTGATTGTGAATGTTGTTCAGCGTAGAAGACACGACTTTCGATTTTCATTCGCGGGGGAAAAGTCCTCTTGTTGAGTTGTCGTTGTCCAACGATGGGCTCTTCAGAAATAATTTCAAGATGTTTCCCCTTCCCTGAAACCAATAAAATGCCCGAAGATCACGAAAGTGAATTCGAGATAGACGCGAGCGCGATGTCTTCGGTGATTTCGATTCGTGATCAAATTCTTATTTCGATTTCTCGAATTTCTGTGTAAAAGTAAGAACGAAATTAATATCGGATTCTGTGATCTTTTGGCCTCTGGTGGAAATTGGCCATGAGAACGAGGGGACACAAAAACACAACGGGACGTTGGTTGGATGGGGGAATCTCCTTGACTCACCTGAGACATCATCATGGGGTAAGTAATCCAATAATGATAACGACTTGAATTGCGATCGACATCATCGCCGGCGAGGAATAACAGAAGCAACGACGAGCAGCAGTATTAAGTCGACATTGCGACCGAAGTGGAGGAGTTAGTTGGCAGAATGGTCGCTGGAGAGGTTGGATTTCTTTTGTTTTTGGCATGGGGAACTGTGCGAAAGGATTTACCTTCAATGTCGTTTCAATTTGAACAAAAGTAGTTTTGGACATTGTCTCGTAATAAACATTGTTGACCATTTTTATGTGTATGCGTATGTATGCAACCACGTTTCAGTCGGTTTGGTTGTCAGATTCGAGCAGATTAACATGTTCAACGGACGCAAAAATATCGATGTTGAAGGTGCGGAAGTCTACGGATCGATTTTAAAATAAGCACCTCCACTGGGACATTCGACAGAGGTCTATACCACTGTTCTGCGACACTATCTCATCAGACGTCTAAGCTTACCGGGTCTGTTTCCGGTGACAAGGAAATGACAGCCAATGAAAGGGCGGACAATCTGACCAGCCTTGGTTTTTCATCAATTTATGACATGCAACCTTTTTGTGGATCAATGGTTAGTGCGTTGGACTGCTGTATGAGGTTTGAGCCACAATATTCACGGAACCATCTCTCATCGGGGGATGGCAAACCCTATAGAGTAGATTTTGCCATGAAGAAGCTCCTCAATTCGCCGTTTGAAGTCGGCAATAAATTGTAGTTGGTCCTATTTATGCAAAAAATATAACACGGACAACATGAATGGATGCGTGAAGCTAGACCAAAATGACGAAGCTGAAGCTGAACTCTGAAGTCTTTTGAAATTTCGTTATTTCTTTTCCAAATTCGGGCTGATATCAATAATGGCTACAGTTATCCCAATCTCAAGCCCACAATTTCTCGACGGTGTCAGAAAAAAATCTTCCAAGTGATTCTCCACCCCTTACAGCTGGCGCACATCATTGTGTTTATCAGGTCCAGTCTAAAAGCATGCTTGTTCAAATTGATTTGTCCCCGATATCAGCTCATAAAAAATTGTTCGACAGGCACAAAGATATCGAAAGATATTTCATGCGTCAAGATATCCCATTGTGAAGAAGGCGGGCTTAGCCTTTAAAAGAATCGGACAAATCGGCCGATTTATTTGTTTCTTTTCAATTTATTTAAATTTCTCGCTTTTTGTTTTTGTTTTAAATAAAACAGAGATAGAGTTATCTTGTACTACAAGTCATCATCCGCCCACACGAAAAAATTAGGCAGTCACATCCCATATAACATATTAGATAATAAATGTCGCAATAATTAAGCGAATTTAAATTTGAATTATTATAATTTTGGGAATTCTCAATTTTCAGCATGGTGGAAGATACTTCCAGCGTTATCTCGGTGGGCGTGATCACCTTGATTAAGTCAAAACTAATATGCCAAACATTGTTTATAGTTTTTCGGTAAACAACAGAATTATGTTATTAAAATGTTCTCAAACCTGCATTCTGATACAAATTTATGTACTTTGGGCAACCACTAATCTTGTGTGTAGGTGAGGGCATCGGATACATATTGTTGACCTTTCGCAGGTTGAAATCTATTAATTTGTAACCTACACGTTTTTGGTTTCTTTTGTTTTATGTTTATAAATATCTATTCATTACTATTCAGGTATTGTTTCAATTTATTTTGTTTAGAGAATGTAAAGCTTGTTGTATATTGTTGGAAATGGGGGAATAGGGAGATGAGACCGTGGAGAAACTTGTTTTGATGTAAAATACGAGCCCTTTAGGTTGTCTCACGGTATTTAACATACAAGTGACAATCAAAAACATGGATGTATCGAATTCAATTAGTTTTTCTTTAAACATTAAAACACCTATAATGAGTTTTGAGCGTCGTGAGACTCTCCTCTGGGGCAGTACTTTATTTGCTATCCATGCTTTTCTGTTTCTCACCTCAAATTGATTTTTTGT
This sequence comes from Matsumyia berberina, assembly GCA_917880715.2. Classification (NCBI taxonomy): domain Eukaryota; kingdom Metazoa; phylum Arthropoda; class Insecta; order Diptera; family Syrphidae; genus Matsumyia; species Matsumyia berberina. The sequence goes on along the minus strand of OU862870.1, from coordinate 1,979,912 downwards.
GGTCACGTAAGCAAATAAATGTTCAACATTGTGGCCAACAGTCAGTCTGATTGCGATCATGGTCGACATATTCGAAATAAAAGAAAATGAAGTGGAATATGGCCCTCCTGTGGCCGTCCTGCGACGACCACTACATCGGAACACACAGATTTACTGCGTCGTCGAATAGACTTGCAGAAACTTGGGCTTCATGCAAATAGGATCCATGTGCCAAATCGACTACTCGAATCTATTATATTGTTTTTCCCTGGGCCCAAATCGTCTCTTCCGTGATCGTATAACTCGTCACGTGAAAACGAGTATTCTGAGACCAAATCGCCTTGGCCAAATCGATGAAGGAACAGACGATTTGGACCCTGAATACATTGCGTGCTTAACAAAAATATGGACCGTGTTCAATGACATTTGTTTACCAATAGAGAAATCAGTCTGTCAAATAGTAAAGCAAATACTTTACCCAAGACACCAACCTTTTAAAATTTAATTTAACTGCAAAGAAAGTCCCTTAAAGGATCGGTTATAAACAGTAAAATTAACAACCGTTGAAGCTGTGACCAACTGGACAGTCTCCAGTTCATTAAGAACGGAGGTAAACAGATGTCCAGAAACAAAGAGTTTTCATGTCAGCATCTGCAGTGGATAAGCCCCACATGGTCCAGCTTCGTCTAAAGTAAGAAAAATTATTGAAGAAAAAGTGGAAAAATGGTTTTAAAAATCATCATCACCATCATTTTAAATGATCCTCTTATCCACTATGAAGGTCGCGGGGTTAGGATGCTTAAATGTACTCTCCACATCTCCCCATCTTCCGCCATCTCTAAATCATCAGGGGCTATCCCCATACGGGTAAAGGTAAGATTTCGGACTTGGTCCAACCATCACATCCTGGGCCTACCCAGGGGACGCCTACCTGGTGGTATGGATTACATGACACGTCTTGGAAGCCGAGTTGGGGACATGCGTTGAACGTGCCCAAACCATCGAAGTTTGGACCTTTAACCTCGAAGAAGAAGCTGCTCGACATTGAGTGCTTCATGTATTCTGGTGTTCATAACTCGATATCGACGAGTTACCCCAGCAATATAACGAAGAAATCGCATTTCGGCAGCCTGTATCCGTGATCTTATTCCTTCGGTCATTACCTAAACCGGCCGGAACAAACACTGAATTAAAGACCGATAGCTTCGCTCTAATGCCAAGTTTAGCCCTCTTGATAACAGATTGACTAAGTTGACTAAAAATTGATCCAGCCTGACCAATACTACAGGATAATTCAGTATTGTCCCTTCCATCATTCGTAAATAAGACCCTGGGATACTTAAACATCTCCACCTGTTTCAATGGGACTCCACTAACAAGCAGAATGCATTGAACAGGCATTCGGGAAATTACCATAACCTCTGATTTGTTCACGTTTACCTCCATTCCCGCTTCAACACAGACGACCACGAACCTATCTAGTGAGCACTGAAGTTCGGGCTAAGTGGATGTAAGAATGACCAAGTCATCAGAGAAAAGCAGATGACTTATACTTTATTCTCCCAATTCGAACCGTTGCTCGCTACGGCTGCACCGTAACATCCAATTTATAAAGGCTTTAAGAATAATTGTCATAATTAATGTAACAAGGATTTTGTAAGAACTGCAGGGATGAAGCAGACATATCATCTGTTCGGCAACTGGTTTGCTTATGTCTCCACTCGACTAATAAAAGGACGGGTACTCTGGTTGACTAACCTAACTTCTTTCCTTTCTCAGAACACCAAGCGTGGATTCACCAAACCTAATCTAGCATTCTCAAAATTTGCACAATTGTTTGTCTCTTCCAGTGAAGGCTGTTCCCACTTAAAGCCGAACAATTTTGAATCCAACAAAAAAGCATAGAAAGTGATTGAAGTGGTTAGACATTGTGGAGCCATGCCCAATATAGTGGCAGCCCCATATGTTAGTTTTAACAATTGGTGAATGGCAGCCAGCATCGAAAGAAATATTCTTGTTCGACTCTTATCCAAGTTAGGACAAGAGTATTCAACAAATTGTATCTAATGGGCGCCAAGTCGATCACTGATTTGATTTAAAACTACCATCATCTGATTCGTTCAAAATCGGCAAGTTGCCAATTTTAAAAGGAATACACTTAGGAAAATTGACAACAGGCGTAGTGGTCCTGGCTAGAACGTACGTGTAATAGACATAAAACGAATGTGTAATAGCCAATCACACTCTAATCACCGCACTACTGTTACCTGCTAATCTACGCACGGCATACCTACAAATTTATCGCAAAAACTTCACCACCAGTTTTTACTTGTACATCATATTTTCTCAGCGTTTGCCTCCTTTTTTCCCTGATTCAAGGGCCTTGCACCCCGTGCATGCATAAATTCCTGCACACACTACTCGACTACTCGTGGAACCCGTCCAATAAACCCGAAATCACATTAATACACAGGAATTTCTTGTTTTTGCGCGCATGGCACTCGGACGACCGTTCGTCGTGTCGGCAAAAAGGAGTCGCGTTTCTGCCGCCACTTGCCAGAATGTATGGATTTTTCAAATAAATGCATTTTAATTAATTAGTGAACGCATCGCAAGTTGGGACACAATTTTTGGAAGCAATTGCAATTTATCACTTGTGTGATTGAGTCGATCATGCGTCGTCATGCATGCACTGTGCGCTACTCCGTGGGGGAATACTTTATATTTGTACAGCTGCCGCCGCGTGTTGGATTATTTATGACCACTTGATGAAGTCTGCAAGTAAATGGTCAAAAGCGGCTCTAAAAAGCGGTACACTTTCAAGTTCGACATCGGCCCGCCAGAGGGAAATAAAATAATTCAACGCGAAAATATATTAACTACGACGAGTGGGTATATGGATTTGTGCGGAGAGTTATTATCGAGCGCTTTAGATTTCGCCGGAAAATTGTTCGTTTTTAATTAAATTTATGCTCACCAATGGTATGCCACTGGGTGCGGACATTGGGCTGGTGTTGTTTATGGGAGACAATTTTGATAAATTGTCCGATTGCAGTTGAGTAGTGGTTTGTTTGTTTGTGACAAAAACGCATAGTTACGCTTCAGTGGATGCTGAAATAAAAAGCCGTCTGGACAAGCTTAGGTAAATTCAAATACAGGGGTTTAGGTAAGGCTCAGATAAAAAAAAAAACGCACTGCGATAGACCCCTTGCGATTCTGAAGGATTCTGAAGGTTTACAAATCTAACTTGTTAATGGGTTTCTGGATTTCCTTTTCTGATAACGAATTGATTCACTACCTGGAAATTATAGACGTATATCGACATTCTCCCGAGACCCAGCATCCTGTTCATATATTATACCAAAAACGGTTTTTTTTCTTTTTAAGAACTAGTTTTAGTTTTGAATAGAATTTCTTAAAATCCTCAAGTTAATACAATAGTTGGTTATCCCTTCGATGCATAAGGTATCCTGTATTAGGGGCCCTAAATGCGCACTGTGACCTATGAGGTCTATTGTGGTGGCCCGTATGCTTTAATCAGAGGTTATATTGAGCCTTTTGATAAACCCCATTATAGCCTTAGGTTCGAATTTCCGCTGGGTTGAACGAAACCCGCGTCAAGTGGAGTAATCTTCTCCTTGCAGCTCCTGGACATACACATAGAATATGTTCAGCGGTCTCTTTCTGTTCTCCGCAGAGCCGGCAAATATCTGTATCTGATTTTATTTTAAGCAGATGGTATCTGAGTGGACAATGTCCTGTTAGATAGCCCGTTAAGGTTCTTACCTCGTCTTTGGTGGGATCAAGTAAAGTCTTAGCCTTATATACATAGGTCGGGGTTGACGAACTTTTTGTCTTGCCTAAGGCCCTGGAGTTTGGCCCAGTAGTCAGCGTGTTTGTTGATCTCCCATTGTGTTATCTTGGAGTAGCCACTAATGGGTAGTACCCAAAACAAGGTTCGGAGCCTCTTCTCTTCTCGCCAGACAGTCAGCCCGATCATTACCTTCGAAGCCTTCATGTCATGGGATCCAGGCTACAGTAACATGATTTACCGATGCAAGACTTTCGAGGAGGTGAAAACAGTCCCAGACAAGCTTGGACTCTACCGTTTAGGATTTAAGGGATAATAGTGCTGATTGGTGCTTTGAAAAGATGTAGATGCGGGATCTTCTCCGCAGGCATTCTCTTGCACGTAGTTGAATAGCGTAGACCTCCGCTTAAAACACTGTTGCTGGCTGTCGCCGTTAGAAACTAGTACCATAAACCCAGTACCAGTGCTGCCTTTTTCCAATTTTGAACCATCTGTATACCAGATTTGGGAACTTGGTAGTGTTAAGGGCCTTCATTTCTCCATTCGCTGCGGTCGCCTATAACGACTTCGAAACTTCTGTAGAATCAAAATTTCTTGAGCATGCCATTTGGAATCTTAAGAATTGGGTCACGATGAATGTGTACCAGTATTCTCAGATGACCAGTAAAGTCGCCGACTTCAAGGCCTATTATCTGAGGCAGCCTGAGAGCACTAAGCATAGCTTTTGTTTTGTATTGGCAGATGTAACAGAGTAAGGTTAAGCATTGCTCCTATAGCTGCCGTTGGGCACGTTCTCATAGCCCCAGTGATTCTTGAGCAGGCTAAGCCATAGACTTTGCTCACCTTTTCCTGCGTTGTGGTTTATATGGCTTTTGACCGCCATACTAATGGCACGTAGGTGATCATTGGTTTGATTATGGCGTTATACAACCAATAAATCATGTTGGGGTTCAGTCCCAAAGTTTTTCCGTACAGCCGTTGGCACATAAACATTGTCCTAGTCGCCTGGTTGGTAACCATGTTTAGGTGCGAGTTTCAGGTAAGCGTTTTGTCAAGGATTACTCCAAGATACCTTGCTTCGCTGGACAGATCAATAAGAGTGTTTTCCAGTGAAACTTGTTTTAGGATGCATAAGGAAAGCGTTACTACATTAAGCGCCCAGAACCAGGTAACGAAAGTTTATTGGTTGATGCCCAAGCTAACCTTGATCTGCAGGGCTTTTCAAATGGTTTTCTTCAATCCTTCGCTGTCAACACACATTATTTCTCAACTCTGAGGGAAACACAAATATTTATTAGTTCGAATTTAAAGAAAAAGTTCTAAATTTTATGATCCATAAACTGACTAACAAAATGACTCCCATATTCTCGACGATTTAGTATCTCGCTCCTTTGAAATGTCATCTGAGTTAAATTTTAAAATAATCATTTATAAACAAAAATCGGCCACAGATGCACACGCAAGTGACAAAAACTGCGATAAAAACCATGATTATCGTCGCCTCACAACCCCTATCACATAAAAACTAAATATCAAAGGAACATCAGCGGAACAGATGTTGTTCTCCGCTCGACACAATCGAGATACATTTCCTCTTTTTGTGCGTGGTGGCCGAATGTTAAAAAAAACACAAACTTAACCCCAGCATCATGCAGCAAATCAACCGAAATTCACAAATTTCATTCATTAATTGAATTCGCTGCAATAATTCATTAAAATTCAACACAATGGCTTGCCCGTACTGTTTTCTGGTAGCACTATGCGGCTCGAGCTGCTGATACTGGTAACCATCCGCAAAAGAAAAGGATAATCTGCGTGGGTATAATTATCAATGAATTGCTTAATAAAAACACAAAAAATGTATAATTTCACGAACGGAAGTACATAGCATGTGGCGCCCAACGAATGTTGACAGAATTAAAATTGCTGCTAATGAATACGCGAAAGGGCTGGAATGGAATTTCTTAAATTGTTTCGTCAAGAATGCTGTGCTAATGAAGGCCAATGAAATTCAAGTGTAAACAGAGGGTAATCCGCGTTGAACCGAAGATATTGGCCTGAAAGAGTTAAGTTCCCCAAAAATAAACCAACGATGGGTTGATGTTGGTGTGCATTCATTGGGTTTTATTGGGACAAGCACAAGTCTTATGAATAATTAAGGGCATTCAATGTTTACAGAGTGTTGGAAACTAATAAGATGTCTCATACGGGTTCTTTAAATGATGTTTTTTGAATAGAAAAGAACATTATTCGCAAGGCGCGATCATTTGTATTGGTGATGGCAATGTGTTTCGGGGTGCCCTGAAAAAGGGGGAATTCGATGGACTCTTACAGCTTGACTATGCTGACGACCTATGCCTATTACCACATAGGATTATGGAACTCCACCAAGCGGGTCTTAAACGTGGTGGGGTTGAAGATTAACACAGCCAAAACCATAGTCATCAGCCTCGGAACGAACTCTTCAACACAAGTAAGCATCGCTGGACAACTGGTAGAAGAAGTAGAGAACTTTCAATATCTGGGAGTATTGTCTCGAACGATGGTGGAACCATACAAAATATTGCCAGCCGAATCGACAAAGTAAAGTCTGCGTTTGGAATGTTGTTCAAAATATGGCATAACAAAGGATTTTTAAGCTTAAGCTTCAAACTACGACTCTTCCATTCCAATGTTAAATCCGTGATGTTATATGGTCGCAGCACTTGGAAAGCGACCTCTACCATCAAAAGAAAGAATTTTTGGCCTGATCGTATCTCTAACCAGCATTCACTAGAGAAGGGATCAGGCCCAGGACAAAACCATTCAGCGATGAAAGTAGCAGTGGATGGCAGAAGAGTGAGGAAGAGTTTGAGAGAGCTGAGACATATCGCACAAGAAATGAGAGTCCTTGCTGCACAACCTGAAAGGGTGAAACATATACAGAATCACTAAAGGGCTGACAGGTGGTCACAGATGACTCAGTGAAAAGTTTAAGTGGTATTCTGCTTTCGATCGTAGACAAACACCAAATGAAAACCGGTGTGGTGATAGAGGCTAACCTGTTCGGGTTGAAGATTGATTCCGCCGAAAGCATAAAAAGCTGTTTAACTTTAAGCGCAGATTCCAGCAAGAAGTGGAACAAATACAAGACTTTCTCTACTTTGGGAGTATATATTGGGTGGTGTGAGGGAACACTCTAGAGTCTAGGCAAACCCTCTTGCCGGAATTATTGTCTGAAACTTGAAAAAACTCATTTTTATTCAACTCAAATTGAGTGTTTTATCCAAAAAGTTGAGTGAACACCATGCCTCATTTTTAATTCACACCACCCATTGTATCAGGATATGCAATGGACCGCCTAAACCAAGAAAAAATGTGGCGCAGGACAGTCGAAGGAGCATTGAAGCGATTAGAAAAAAACTCGAGGAGAGTGGAGGCGAATTCCAAGAAACCGAACACGATGGCGCGTGGGCGTGAAAAATACCCCAAGACCCATAAGTGGACATGGGAACAAAGTTGAAGTATTAGTATAGTTTCTAAATCTGTAATAAGTTTAATAATCTGCAATAAATAGACCAACAGACCAATAGACTGAAATATTGTTCAAAGCAACAGGCAAACGTTGCATTTGATGAATCATACTACATAGTTCTGAAACATGGTTACGTACATATATAAAACAGAACCCTTTCATAGCTAAAAATAACAAAGTGGCATTAGAAAGAAGCGACCGTTAAACCAAATCCATCCATTTAAAAAAGAAAAGTCCTACGTGCTAAAACCCATCAAAATTCAACACAAACCTGATTCATCCCCCCGCACATATCCGATAAAGTGTCGCGAAAATATCCAACACCCTGGCGTCATCCCATACAGCCAGCCTTCTGCGTCTGCCCTTTCCCAAGCCAAACGCATGCATAGCAGATAAACCTATTAAGAGCGCACGTATCGGTTAAATTGAATTAGTATATCACAGAGCGATCTGAGACGCGCATAAATTTCATATTTACATGCAAATTTAATTAAAATTGATATGGCCCGGCTCCTCCAGCCGCCTTCCTACATGAGACCGCCTCCATACCGGCGAGAACGATAATGCGGAGACGTTGCCAACCAGGACGGTCACACCACCACATCACCGCTTTGGGATATTTGTTTAAAATGTTACTTTTATTTTTATATTCGTTATTATAATAATTTCGTGCCTCCTTTGGCTGCATAATATCACAAAATGAAGGAAACTTTGAATTCAGTGCAACACACGCAATGGCTTTGCGTTGACAAAGGTAATGGTGTGGCCCGTCCCAAGCAGAAGGACGAGTTTTCGCTAAGTGGTTGCGTTCGACACACGTATTGATACTAAAACTTATCAAGCGAGTGAATTATAAGGTAAACACTTGTGTTACCATTAAAGTGTTACTTTGAAATAACGATTTAATTGCTGGGCAAATCATAAATAATGCATGTCATCTGGGGGTATTGAAGGTCATAAGTACTCTTGTGGTCATAAATTGAACCAATGGCTGCACCTGTCAGGTGAGGGCCTACAACATTCCATTGCGTGCACTCGGCAATAGCCACAAATCTCTCAAGTCAAATTTATTATCGTCGTAAATTTGTTCTCAAATGATGCGATAAATATTAACGCCCCTATAAACAATTACTTGGCTGATTTTTTTTTTTTTTTTTTGTTTTAGTCAAGCAATTGATTTTATTAGTTCGGATTTATGGGCGAGGGCATTTCGAACAGAAGTGTAAGTAAATAATCAATTTTTGACGACAGTTTCTGAAATTGAGTGATGTGCATGGCATAGGGTTTATGTTTTCCTAGTTTTAGTACTAATTTTGGTGTAAATTGACGGTAGTAACCCTATTTTATGAGCAGTTATCCGCTTCTTCGTCCTTAGACTCAGTTTATGAGCGACATTTTTCAATTTGAATTTTTAACAAAAATCACCATACCTCTAAAACAATAACAAGTGACGGAAAGAACAAGTGTTTGGTCAAAAAACCCTTAAAAAATAAATGACAACGAATAGTCATCTTAAGTTCAGTACATTTTGACATTTATTATCAATTCTCATTAATTTTTATGACTCAAATAATTATTACTTCCAAAAGTGATTCATGAAAATCTCATGAGAATCGTTGTCCATTTTGTTAAACCTGTCTCCACGTTTACGGTAAAAAAGGATGAAAGTCTCTGTTCGTTGTAATTTTCCGCCATCAATCAGAATTTGTTTTATGAAAAAATATAATTTCCTTTCAATTCGCCATGGAAAATGAAACCAAACAACGTTACGGTCACTTTGCGTGTGATATTTTTGCGGACAGGCTTCTCGAATTGATGAAAATTGCGCTTTAGTTCGGCCTGTCACCGAAGCTGTGTATTTGTTATAGGATGTGCTTTAAATAATTTAAAGATTTAGCTTGCTATGGAACAAAGAACTATTATTTGCCAACAATTTGTGGACCGAAATAGCTTGTCAATTCACCCTGCAGTACTCAGATTTATATCAGTCGTAAGCCAGGACATAAGTAAAATAAGTGTCTTCGAAAAGCTCAAGCAGTTCTGGATTAGTGAAAGCTATTGTGGTATCGCACAATGGACTTCTTGTGGTCTAAGTGTGGCTGCATCCAGATGCAGACAGCCACCATTGCTTACGCAGCCAAGAAATATTGTCTACAATGTTCAGGTTAAATGCATATTCTGCTAAAGTGATCTTTAAAGATTCTGAGCAGCGACTACGACTCTGTAAAGAGTTCTTCATCTAAAAACTTTCATTCCGTCATTGTCGAGGCAAATTATTTGCACTTGCAAAAAGCAACTCCCTGTCGAATTCATCATGTGGTTAGTATACATTCCTCCCTACAATAAGAGACCTGGAATGGAAATGGTATCTTCCCTGAACAAACTGGCAGGATGGACGAAGAAGGTCGGCCTCAAAAACCGAACTAGGCCTTTTCACAAGACGCTATAAGATTGCCTTATACTCCTGCTGAAAAGCTCTCTGCTCTAAATGGGACATGCAGCCTTAAGGAGTCCACTGAATATATACGGCGGGGATGAAGCCGATCCTTATGTACGGAGTATTGGTCTGATGGACAGCACTGGACAAGAAAAGCAACAGTACCGTGCTTGAAAAATTACAAAGGGGATCATGCAGCTGCATAACGGATGCCTTGAGAACACTGGAGGTAATGCTCCATCTGCTTCCTGTTGATATCTTTGGGAAGCTAGTGGAAGTCAAAGCAGCATTAAGGCTCAGAGAATCCTCCCAGCTGATCTTAACAGCAATTGGCCACTCTAGAATCTTCAAGGACAACCACACTATTCCTAGTAAAACGGACTACGTTGTACCCCATACTGACTTTAACCTCAGGTACTAAACTCGGATTCCCAGCAGAAGCTTTTAGGAGTCTGGTACAGTTTTGAGCGATTCTAAGCTAGAAATTTCACATACGGATCCAAGACAGTGCGGCGAGTGGTACGGAAGCTGGAGTCTTCTCCAACGCACCTGGCTTAGCCATTACCACAACTCACATACTGTGTATATGTCCTGCCCTTGCGACGCTAAGAAGGAAAACCCTCAGGGAATACTTCTATGATAATCTTAACGATCTAGCTGAACTCGACATCCAGAGGATAAGAAACTTCATCTCTGGGACGAAATGGTTCAAATCTTAGGGTTAATACCGCAACGGTACTTTCGATGTACTTTATGCTACACTTTCGATGTACTTTATGCTACATACTCTGGTTCCCTGGTGCCGGTAAGCCGGTTTCTTCATCGTGGTATCGCTATGGGCCAATCTGATCTATGTGTGTCTTTGTGTGAGTGAAAGCAGCCAGCTAATCTAATCTAACCTAACCTGGTATATATACAAAGTTTTTCTTTGAGTCGAGCTATAGCTTCGTGGCTCTCTTCATCAAAGCAGGATATTCGTTGTGTAAAGCGAACAAAATCCATCATATTTGGAATTGACGTTGATAAAAAATCCAAAATTATGACACAGAATGGACGTATACAATTTCCTTAAGATAAAATGGCAATCAGGATATGAAGTAAATTGTATTTCAGTCGAAAGAGGAATAAAGACCATTTAGGCACGTTGTGGGGAACTGGGGAATAAATCGACCCTTATGGAAATTGTAAGTTTTCGACTAATTACACATGTGGATCTGTGTACCTTTTAGGATCTTATTGCAGCTCTTGCTTGGTATAATAGGACTAAAAGCGCAATACGGATGCAAAGAAATACTAAATATATGTAAGTGTGTAGTGTGAATTTGAAGAGTATCCACAAAAATCCACATTGCAGAGTTTTCGCCAATCTAAACAACAAAAACCGAAGAGATGCATACAATTTTCTCAATATATCCTGAGGCGCTTTAAGCACCTCTTACAAACGCACACAACCAGAAATTCAATGTTTAGCATAAATTGCATCTGACAAAGATCCAACAACAACAACTCTAACTTAAGCTCGTTACCCTCAACAATCATCTACTTAAAGTTTATTTGTTCGACTTGGGCATTTGGGAAAAGTGAAAAGCAATAATCACCCGAAAGTGCACCGAGAGAGGTTGAAGGCGCTTTATTGCATAATCGCACTTCTCTTGAGCGCAACAGCCGCGCTCAACACAACAAGTTCCTGTGTAATTTTATCAATCCATCTTGCAGCTATTGACTCTTCCGTCTGTCCGAATGTCTGTCTACGCGAGCTGCCATGTCCGAATGTGAGCGTCGTCTGTCTACTCCATTCACCCGGCGCGCGAGGAGGAACAGAGCCCGAAAAAAAGCAGAACACGTAAGGAAAACATTGCCCGCAATTACGTAGACCTACCTGTGACCGAAACGAATCCCACCTCCACCGCAAGTACGACTACACAGAGAAAATGCCGGTTACTACGTACAAATAGCAGTCTTACCATGACACAGCAAATTACCATTTTCATTGCATTGGAGCACAATTTTCCAATAGGCACGATTTTCATGTCGCACACACACACACAGCGGAATGGTGTGCTGGTAATAGATCAGGCGCGCAACTTCAGACACAAAAAACAGTGCTTCAAACATTGAGTGCAACAACTGCCTTGAGAGACGTACACACCTCTCGCACCCCCGATAAGGCTCGGCTTAGTTTTAAGATTCCAGTTTCTTGGCAATCTCAAACAAATTCAAGAGATTCTTCATCGTTTTTTGGCCAAAAGCACAAACGAAAGATAGTGTACATACGGAAATATGTAGGCATGTATCTAGAAACCAGATACGGTACTCGGATACATGTCTGTCTGGGATCACGTTTCCGCTCTGTGTGCCGCCACACCACCGCCATGAATGAAGATGCGATTGCCGAATAGAGTAATTGTTTTGTTTTCTTTTTCCTGCTACTAGCCATCGGGTTGCTTCTATTTTTTGTGTGCATCTCTAAATGGGGGACGATAGGAGCATTTTTTTTCATCTGTGTAGACGATGGGGTGTATTTTTTGACAGTCCTAATTAACTAAACAAAAAATCTGTATCTAGGCGGAGATAGCATCACAAACAATTTTCTCCATCAAAATGCTGCCATACCCAGACGCATATTCAGTCCGGTGTGTCTCAAGGGATGTCGTGTAATAGCCGCATTAACATTTTCGCTAAACCATCGGTTTTTGCTATTCTTCTTCAGGCGCTGTTGACTGAACATGCAACAAACAACGAAAACGATAGCTTTCACTTGGTTGCCGGGTTTGCTCAATTGATTTCATTGAGATATTTTCAGAGAAGTTTATCCGATTGAATTGGATACGGCTCTTCTGGCGTCGCGCAGCAAGACAAACTCTTGACACAACTTTCACTTTAAGTATCTTTAAACGTTTTCAACTTTGGCTTCGACAACTTATTTACTTTGCTAAGCACAAGCATTACATTGGATTTGCAATCACAACGGAGTATATTTTGACAAGAATTTGGCTCCGCCGCTTTAGTGGGGGCATCGCATTTACATACATATGTACATACGTATCCCGAAACCTAGCCCTTAGGTATACAGCCCGACTGTATGATTTTGATGCTTGATACAACGTAGTAGGAATTTTGCTCACGCTCCGTTTTATTGTTTCATTTAATGACCTTTGTGCAGAAATTGAAATTTGGACATATCTTAATAACTTGCACCTGATACTTTCAAGTTCACAAAGCCATTTGTGGAAGTGGAAATAAGAATAGAGACAGATTCTGAAAACAACAAGTTTTAACTCTAGACACCAGGGAAGAGGGCTTGAAAAATATCATTTTGCAGGTAAAATAAATAAATCGCTCGAGATGAGCCAAGGCCTAGCTTCTCGCAACCATTCCGAGTCTTTCGAGGAATTTCCGACTTGCCGACTTCAAAAGGCGAGGAGGATTGTGATTCCCCGACGAGAGGTGGTGCCGCGAAAAATGTTCGGTGGACACGGCTGAGGCTTAAACCCACGCATGTCGCTCACGCCCACGCATGATCAAACAATCCCAAATCGGCGGAGCTGCTAAAAAAAAATAGGTTGCGTCTTCAAAAACTTCCTCGTCCCCGTATCCTCTGAACAGGTCATCTTCATTTAGATGCAATTTCTTTGTATAGTAACTCACATATTATGATCGGTAAGCATGCCTACCTCACTCTCACTCTGGTCAGCTTGTTCGCGGTCAGTGGCAGATCCCTTTCTTGACAGTTCGTCAGCTAGTGCTATCAGTACCAAGAACCTTTAGCTCTTTGCGACAGCTTTTTACCAGCTTTTCTGTAATTTTTTAACCTTATGGCTGTCAACGTAAATCGTTAATCCTTAAATGTAAATTAAACAGTCTGGAGAGCCGCTCCTATGCCTATGTTCATTTTTGAGTCAGATGAATATGAAGACTCATTGTTTAAGGTTTCATATTTCTCCCAGTGTTCCATGCAGAAATACTTGAAAATGATTTTCAAAGACTTGAACTGGAATCGCATAGTGGGAGTCAACACTTGTGTCGGGATATTTTTTCAGGATCCGTACGTGTCTTTAAGTTTATTTTCCAATGTTTTGACTAGATAACTCTTAAATCAGTCTTCGCTGCAGATGCCTCCCTATAGTGGTCTAGGGGTAGCATATTAAGAACTGTTTCTCAACTGCACTGGTTCTTCCTATGTGTTCTATAGTCCAGTGTATGTGAATTTTAGTCCAACGATCAGACTGCACATTGCACACCCATAAGATGATTTTAAGGTTTCGACCCCGATTTTTTTCCCAAATGTCCTTTAGAAGGCGATCGATGCCTTCCTCACACTCTCTTTGAAGTTTGTGTTCCTAGCGATTATACGTCCTAGATAGTGGAATGTCATTAATGGCTGGTAATGAAAAAGACGGTACCTACTGTTCTAGTTTGGTTTTCTGTTGGTTAGCCTCTAGGCTACGGCCACATACCTTCGCACACTCATCTTTGTATAATAATAGTGAGAAGGAGTTTTCTTGTTGCATTGTCTGTATAACGACTTTATCAGGAACTCGTTGATGATGGTCCCATCATGGTTTGGGAGTGCCTGAACATATTATAGAAGTAGGCCAAGTTGAGTCGAGCAGTCGCAAGCAGTCTTTCTGACCTGCACTCCAGATGCTACCTCTACCAGTTTTACTATCTTGGTTGCAACAAATGGCCTACCGTGTATTCGTAGCTTTCGCTATACAATGCACTACACTGACACTCTTTAAGGATGTGAAAGTACAGGAGCACTCAGGCTCGGTATCGGTCTATTATACTTATCCCAGGCAGAAACCCCATCTTGGGACAGTCCCTCGATCGGGCTCGAACCTGCACAGGTCGGGTCACAAGCAAACCCACTACACCATCTCCACCTTCATGTGAAGGTACATACTTCTTATATCAATTTTTCTCACTGCCAAGCCGTTCTCAAGTCAAATTCTAGTGTACTACCGCCAAATTTAAAGACCATCGCCAACCAACTGCACGCGTAATAATACCAGTCCGCCTCAGAGGTGCTATAACCTCGAATAATGACATCGAAAAGCCTCATAACGTACAGAATTTCTGGTGTTAAAACCCTTCCTCCTCTAGCTATGAGGACACTCGTAAACATTTAAAGACAACCACTTCGGTTACACAACTAATTGAAATGCGATTTCGGCGAAATGGTCTGTAGATGGTTGGCGAATTCAATTTGCATTTACGAAAAACTTGCCCACCAATCACAGTTGCAAATGAAGCACTTAATCAACTCAAAAAAAAAAGACACAATGAAAACTTCCCGTTTACACTCGATTCGTAAAGTTTTTTCCATCAACAAAACAGCTGCCCCCGCCAACATTCTCTCCGATTAACTTTCAGTTCTTTCATTCCGTTTGCAGCTCTCCAAAGTTGGCAAGTAGCAAACAAGGCGTTCTCCCTCAATGATCCTTGGCACAAAAGTCCCGGAAAACCATTCAGTAATTTTCCAAACTGAACAACGTCGATGGGGCGCTGTTGTGTGCAGGCGGAGGCAGTAATGGCATCGTAGTGATGTAACAAATTAAAACTCCCGACCTTTATACGAGCTTCTGGTCCACTCAACCCTGTGTCGATGCGAATTTCAATTGAAAGGCATTAATTATCGTTGGCTTTCCACGTTTTTCCCGTTGTTTTTGAATTGAAAACTTTTCAGTCCTCTGTGCATAATTCGAACCCAATCACTGCACCCACTTGAGTGTAGGGAACGATGCGGTCCGGGTATGTTGAAGTGTTTACATTTGACTTAAGCTTTCTCAGAAATTTATTTGGAGAAATTGGAAAATCTAGCAAGAGGAAGATGGCCCAGCGTCTTGTGCAATTAAAGAGTCAAGCCGAAGCAGAGGAGTGGAGGAGATCAACATTGCAACAGCGGCACTCTCCACTGAGAAAGTGCACTTAAGATAATAGAACTTCGTTAGTTGGCAAACGGGTTGAGGATTCCAAACCGAATGGTTTTGATTTGGTCGACACAAATGTGTGTGTCTTCTGTTTCCTGCTCTTTCACTTCGTCCTCCTCTTCATTGTCATCGTCCGCCCGTTGTCATTCATTAAGTTAAAGTTCTCGGAACTCGCCACGAGAAGATATTAGTTCAAATGTTAATCGAATTGAAGTGCACACGGCGAGTTGCTGTTGTTATTTTTGGAGCAACCGAGCACTTAGCTTCACAGAGTGAATGGCTAAATGGATCTTGGTGCGGTGGAAACATATCGGGGTTAATGGTACAACTTTTGGGAAGGTCAGCAGAAGCACTATTTGGATATTCATGATGGGATTGATTGAGAGATGCTTTCGGTGAAGTGTTGTTGGTCGATGAGTTAAGAAAGCGATTTCGGCGCATGATGACCCTTTTAGGGAAATGACTTATAGACGTTGATTCGAATTTGGCTTTGTTAATGGCGACATGATTAAAGGGAATGCAGTCGTTATAAAGAAACGAAATGTGATTATATGCAGGAGATTGGTTAGTGAGTTACTTTCATTCATGAGGTGATTAACAAAGAAAGGCTTGGATGGCTTAGGTTGTAATTATCATGAGGAGTTAACGAAACTGGTTCTTAGATTTAGTGCACGTTTACGTTTTGTTTTTGACCTCAATTCGTAGTGAGATGAATGGGTTAACTAGATTGAGAGTCATATCCCACACCTCCTTAGTGAATAAATAAATCGCTAAGTTGGTCATCTCTGTTGACTTGATTTTGTGTTAAAAGAGCACAGGGTTTCACGAATCACTTTGGATTCATTGTGTTCGGCTTTTGTCGTGTAAGGATAGAGAAGAGAGATGCGATTAGTAAGTGGTTCAAGGCCTCACTGATCCATCGAAAAAAAAAAAAAAAAAAAAAATAGCTAGCGCGAAAGCTGGGGATGAGCCAAGGGACCTACAATTTATTGGCGACTTCGAATGGCGAATTGAGAAGCTCTTTCATGAGAGATTGCGGTGTCACGAAAAATGTTTGGTGGACGCGGCTGGGACTTGAACTTGCGCTGCTTGGTCAGCTCAAAAATGGATGGTTCTGTTGGTTGGTGGTTCTCTCGCCCAAGTAATTGAAGAAATATTATTTGATGTCTTGGCTTTTGCCTGGTACTCTGACAATTGATATAAGCCTCAGCTGGGTTCGAAATATTTTTTTTAGAGAAATCTTATCCATGAACTAGTTTGTGAGAACAACCTCGGACTCCAACAGTCGTAGCCATATACATATTCTTAATCTCATCATCAGCTTAGCCTTACCTAGTAGGGCAGGTTCCTAAGAGGTGTGGATTGGTTTCTTCCTCCTGTTCGTCTCTGCAGCTTCTGCAGAAGTTCCATTCGAGTGGTATGCCTGCCTAGCAGGCAGGAAGGAAGTCTCTCTGTTTTCCTTGAATCTAAGGAGGGCTATACTTGCTTTGTGGATCTGCAAGTGCTAAAATGGGGCCACCTGTTCTCTGCACTTTTAGAGTTTCCCAAAACGCCGAGTTTAAATGTTTGTATGGGAGCGGTAATCCTATGTTGTCAGTGAGGTATTGGCTTGCGCTTTGTTTGGCAAATTCGTCCGCCTTACGATTGCCCAGAATGTTTCTGTGACCGTGAACCCAGAACAGAGTAATATTACTACTGTCCGTAATCTCGTTAAGAGATTGATGAGATTTGATCTTTTTGCTGGCGTTTCTATGGCTTTTATATCTGCTTGGCTATGTATGTACAAAGTGCGGGATCTCTTTCTCGGTGCTTCCCGAATCATTGACACTTCTGCTTGGAATATGCTACAGTGGTCCGGCAATCTTAGTTAAAAGGTAAGCGCAGGCGTGCTAGAGAAGATTCCCAAGCTTGTGCCCACCGTTGTTTTGGAGCTGCCTTTATAAATTTCAATTGCAGATTCTTTAAAACAAAACTAAGCCCGGCTTAGACTGTAGACAAATCTTTAATAAAATGAAAGCACATGCCTATTGGGTTTTGCTTTCAGTGGCCTGTCAAAGTTGTCACCTAAGCATGAAGGTTCAAGATGATTACGTCGTCATGACCTTCATTTTTTGTCGTCGAACTTGTCAGATATGAAACATGCTGTAGTTCTTTAACCACTGCAACCAGTTAAATGACTTAGCAAACAAGTCTTCTGTCGTATTCAAATCGAAATTTCATATATTTTCACCTCGAAGAACACGAATGTGTTGCCTCATTTTGATTACAAAAAACTTCAGGATATTCGACCCAACTTCAAGCTCAATGCAAGTCGTAATGACTTAATTAGAAATCATTAAACGCCACCAGTTTTACATGACAACTAAAACGCCTCCAATGCGGCGTTTAAGAGTGATTTCCAAGTCACATACTGGCTTTTTATGAGCGCCGACCGTGTGGGCATACCAAGTCAATCAAACCGACGAATAAAGTCTAGCACCACCACACCCACCTGATTGGATTATAACTCAATTTAATTTGCAATTTTAGGTTTGCGATAATAATTCGCTCATTTTAGCTGCATCAATCAGGCCAACGTCACATAAATTGAATAGGGAAGGCGCCTCCCTCCTTCCAGGACCTACATAGTGGCGCAGTCGAGAGAAATCTATCAACTGTTGCAGGTAATTGTCATAAGACTAAGAAGAGGAATGTTTTAGAAGACGAACCGTTTCATAAATTTCATTCAAGGAAATAGTCAGTCTTCGGGTTTTCTTTTTCCCGAGAAGGAGAGGAGACATTGCGCGAATGGTATTGAACTTTCGGAACCTAGCGACTATGATTTAGTGTGCATGCATGTTTGACATGAGAACGTAGGCTTAGGAACACACACGTACTGTCATGGACGCACCACCAATCGATGCACCATCATCATCATCATCAACAGCATCATCGTGGTCGACGACGTCGTCGTCGTCGTCGCCGTATCGTCATCTGGTGCGCTGGTGTGGAGACCTATTACAACACATTTAGCTGAGGTAATTTCGCTTTATCTCTGTCAATCGGGCAACCAGGTGGATGGAAGGCTGGCTCTTCCCTGTTGCACTGGTTGTTCGGTTGAAGATTTCGGATTTTTCTTTTCGAAGAACGAAAAGAAGGACCGCATTGCCGCCAAACAGCCATTCAATGATTTACAGATCAATTTCTGTTGTTTATGTGACAGTCGGGTCATGATAATCGCGCTCGCGCACAAATCCATAGCCATACTGGTATCGTTCGATGCTCTTAGGGCTTCTTTGGGACGAAATGTGTAAAAAAGAGAGGCAGACGTAGTCGCGCACAAATATGCATACACTTTTACGCGACGAGGATGTGTGCGCGCATGAGGCATGAATGAATGGGAATTCGTCGCGGTCTATATCCAAGCGATGAAAGATAGATATCTCCATTGGCATGAACGATGGAGAGGTGGTGCACATGCCTCTCGGAACCACTAGTCATCCCGGTAGAGCCTGCTCTTTGTTATTTACGGCTGTTCCATGAATATGGTGATTTATTTAGTTGAATCTGGTGGATGTGCCGAAGACATATTCGCACACTTGACGCCGCCTTTGCATGATCATTAAGCAAAATAGTTTTTTTTTCTGCTTTAAGCGTAAGAGGGATGCAATTTTAGCACTAATTCAGGAATCTTAGCTGATGGGATATCCATAAGTAGCCAGAGACAGAAAGTGATTTTTGTACTGCGGAGCTATGCACCTTCCCCATAGCTTGAGAAGGCACAGTGGAGAGACATGGCTAGTGGTTTTGGTAGACAAATTAAGTACATAGTTGGTAACGTTCATGCTGCTTGAAAGTTCAAGCAAAGGTTTTCGGTTCACACACCAACAAGAGACTATCGATTTTCTGTCTAAGAAAAACGTTAAAGGATTAATCTTGTTCTCTCAAGATCAGCAAGACACCTGCGCTTCATTTTAAATCCCAAACTAAACTGCATATGTACATATATGTATATACTACAGTTGTGAGACCTGTTTTAATATACAAGTCGCTATTCTGGTAGAACATACACCACAACGAACAACTGGCTTAGTATCAGATTTAATAAATTTTGCAGAGGCGACTGGATAGCTGCCACCAAGAAACACAAAGAGGATTCTCATAACCCTGGATATGGTGAAAAGGATTTAAGTCATCTTTACCAACCGCAAACCTAACCTAGCAGACTTCGAACAGCAGAGCCGAACCTAGCTTGAATCTCTAGCTAGGATTGAAAGCTAACTGCAGAGACTATGGACAATGTCAATTGTAAAAACAGCGAAGCTCCGACAAACCGTTGATACTAGTCCTTATGCTTCGCAGGCAGATTGGATCGCACAAAAGATGTGTGGATCACATCACGGAAATAGCCTAACACGTGGTCAGCACATTTATTCGAAGTTAAACAAAAATAAGTCACGAAGCGTGGCCACTGACTCAAACGATGTTGGACTTGTTGACTTTCACTGCCCTTACTAAACAAGTTTTAAAAAACATACAGGCATAGAGGGTTTCTACAAGAAAACCAAAGTTGCCCCTCTCCCTCCGTGCCAGAAGCTTTATTTTTAATATGTCCTGCAGCAATTAGAGGCTCAGCAATATAAGCATCCGAAACTTCCACTGTTTAACCTGATAACAATTTCCACAAGGTATGACAACTGTTAAAACACTCCTCGGCCATCATCATCATCATTAACAACAACAATAGTAAACGACACGTTTCCCAATGCCAAGTCACAGTTACAGTTGGCTCATTAAACCACGACAGTTAGTCATTTTCCCCATAACCTCCTAAATTCCACCGAACAAAGTGATTTCCAAGCAAATGAACAAATTATTTGCAAGGACCTCGCGCCCACTTTCCACCATGACTTCCAAATTCGTAATTTTACAAATTTAATCACACGGTCGTTAGTACCACCATCCCTCCAAAGTCTCGAGTCTATGGCTAACGAACTCTTTCGGCGAATAACCCAAATTAAATCACTGCTTCTGTAACTTCCTTTGTGCATGCATGCCACTCTCCAGAGCAATCGAACCTGCAATTGGAAGAAATCCCAAGGTGAGGACATGAAGTGGTTTCACAACCTCACCACTTGGTTGCATATAAAACAAAAGAGTCATCGATTTGTTAAGTTCTCTCCAAGATTTTCTGTTTTTTGTTTTTTTTTTTCTTGCGCCGGCTGCTGTAATGGGATGCATCCTTCTTGACGAAACCCTCTTCTGCTGGTTACACGAATAAACTAGTTCGGCAAGCGTCTCCAATTGCGCTCGGTGCTGAACGACAATAAAATGGAACACGAACTACACACAGAGAAAATCGAAAAAATTGAAGCGACTGCCAAGAAACGCGAACGACTTTAATCACTTTGAATTGTGCAATACACAAGCGACATCAAAGGATTTCCCTATAGGTGGAGGACACTACTACGTGTATTCCTGGATGTGAAAATCTGGAATCCATGAGTCGAAATTGCATGCGACGACGATGAGACAACAACCGTCGAAAGATGCCGCCGCCATTGCAGCAGCCACCGTGCGTCGCCACGCCGCGACTTCGAACAACTACAACACCAGCAGCGAAAGACAAACAAAAGGATGCGGTGCAGCTGATGCCACCACCAAATGATGCAACTCCTCGGCTGGAGACCTCTGGCAGGGGAAACCGCAGCCCCATTGTTATTATTATTTTGTATTTGCTTTTCCACGGCATCCGTCTTCTTTTGGGAGCTCGGTGCTCACAAGACGAAGGAGCCGCGAGGAGCGAACACATGTTCCCCGTGTTTGTCTTGGCTGCGGCCCAACGTCGAGGAAACGAGAAAAAATTCTTCGCGGGCTCGGTGCAATAAAAGTTGCAGCGCACAGAGGCTGCATTTGCATTCGAATGTAGCTGCCGTTGCGGCCGAAGGAGGAAGGGGTACATTAGCTGGAAGAGACAGCACCACCAGCAATCAGCTATGTGGCTGATGCCCACCCTTGCCATCAAGAATTCTTCCTCGCAAAAATTTGAATTTTTTATTTGTTTCGCTTTCCATCATCGTCGTCTTTCTCGTTGTCGTCATTCCCTTCTTCTTGTTGCAAACATGTTTAACATTCAGCTTATTTTTTTTTTTCTTATTTTTGTTGTTTCATTTGCCGCACATGGTCCGATCGAACAGGTTGTGAACATTTCAATATTTGTGTGCCATTCAAACAGCTAGCATTCCTAAAATAACCACAGGACGAGCAGTACCGCGCGTCCAAAGATGTTTAAAATTCAATTTCATGCAAAAATCAGATGCGATAATCAATACTTCCCGACGCTGACGGCGATGTCGATGACGATGGCATTATAAAAACTTAATTACACTTCACCCAAACTAATGTTTTTTAGTAATTATTCATTTTCAACGCTAATCAATGGTTAAAACACTTGTAGCGGTAGATGCGGTCTTAATGAAGCGCAACAAGTGATTCGAATTCATGAAATGCGATTGTTTTGTTTAAGATTAATGAAATCATTTACGAACCGACAAAAGGAATGCCTCACTTTGAAGCTGGAACTGGCACAGTTGCTGAATCTCAAACACTCAGATATTGAGTAGGAGTACCGGTGGACAGAATTTTGACAAGCAACTCTAGGTGGTATGGCATGGTATAGAGTATGAGGATGAGCGGAAGGCTCGTCACTTAGGCCTTATATAGGTCCTTGGTGTTTCCTTTTTTTAGGTTCGGAATGAATGTTGGGAGGGATCTAGCGGAAGTGGGAACAATTATGGAGTTGGCACTAGCCTACATACGTGTGATCTGACAGCAGTTTTTTCAGGACTCTGCGTCGGCTATGCATAGCCTACACATACGTTTGTTGAGATTAATGATTAGTCCCACCAGCAGCCTCAATTACTCTCTACTGGAACCTAGAACCTTGCTAGCAAGCGCGTTGCTTGGTTTCTTTATGAGTGATCTCGCCACTTTGCACGGCTAGAGCTTTGCCCAGTGATCTTTGAAATCCTTTTGCACCTCTTGTTGGTTGCTGTTTTGATTATTGTCAGTGCGCCTACCACTGTGTTTTCATCGTACATTTGCTTAATGACTTCTTGATTTGACCGGTTTACGGAGATCGAGTAAAAGTTTAGTTTAAAACGCGTATTGTTGATACTTACCACTTAATTCGAGATCAAGCCTTCAAAATACCCTTGGTATTAGGAAGAAAGCAGACAAAACGCCATATAAATTATGAGATGAGGCATAACAATGCCAATAGTCTTTCTTTCAACTAAAAATAATGTCGGAAGATTTTGAAAAATACTCGCATATCCTACGCAAAACAGGTGCCAACTCTTACTAAAGAGTGAGTTAACCGAATAGACTTGTCGTCGAATAGACTTATCGATGAAGGTCCACGTTCACCCCGGATCGTAGTCAGATCTCAAGGAATCATATCGAAGGAAGTGTAAAATCTCTGATCAAAATAATCAGCAGGTATTTGGTCGGTAGTTGCAGACGCTCTTTATGGAAAGCTGGTATGTTGCCAAAATGCCTAGATCGTAGCTCCGGAAAAGGCGAACCTAAAACGATTTCGAATTCATCCGAAAATGTTGCTCTGCTAACGTGTTCCAATGTTTGCTAATTTTAAAATTTCCGATCAACGATCCTATTATCTACTTTTGAGATGAGATCTGGGTTTCTGCAACAGTGAACTAAATTTCCACTCTCATTTTGACCACAATAGAAGCAGAGCCAATCCTGTCCCTGAGTTCATAAAGAGCTGGTCAGAAGAATCCTCGGACCCTTACGTCACAAAATCTGCTAAGGGTTCAGACTCAGTCATAACTTTAAAAAAATTAACATTATTATTTTAACATTTTCGAATGGTATTAGCTTTCGAGAATATTCTCTGTATTATTTGTTGATCATTATAAGCCCTGCTAAGACACCGTGAATTCAGTATAATTTTTAGGATGGCCTTCGGTGGCATGGTTAAGAGTTGGCCTGGGTAACTAAAAAAAAGTAACCGCCTAGGGTATTTTTTCTGGTTCGGCTGCGGTTTGGACAGTCGCAGAGAAAGTGAGACGTTTCCTCCTCCGTGTATATATCCCCACATCCTCTGCAGAGGTCGGTCATCGTTAGACGTATTCTCCTTAGATGGGCCGCCAGTAGGTTGTGGCTTGTGAGGATGCTAATCACTAGAGCTAAATGCGATCTGTTCAGCGTAAGTATTTCCTGTGTTTCTCTTTTATTGAGTTTTGGCCACATTTTTCTTGATATGAGGCATAACGCTGCCAACTTTTTTTGGGCGGAATGGATGGGGGAAATTTCGGGGAATACTTTTAAAACCGTTTATTTTGAAGAAAACATTTGGTAGAAATTACGGTTCCCGGGTCGCCAAGATCTGATGATTGATTCTTGTAGATATTGTTGTTGTACGCAAAAAATATGATTTCGCTATAGTGTTCGATTCAATATCTTGAAAAGTAAACATTTTTCGCGCATTTGTGACTTAAGCGGGGTTTACGATATAAGCCTCTCGCAGTCGTTTGTAGTGGTTAAGTTTGATGAGTGTATTTGAAAGTGTATGTTGTCGAAATGTACAGTAATTGGTTTTAATTGGGGAATGGAGGCTTTTGGCCTGACATGGGGATTATCTTCCCGATAGGGTTATATATGGCAGCGTTAGGCATGATGGAAGTGAACTCCATCGCTCATCGAAAAGCTTCCAGAAGTCCAAGTGCATCCCTTGCTTTAGAACTTCTATAAGGGTCAGTTCCGATTCCTTTCTTCCTACCTACCTGCAACGATCGTTTAGATATAGTACTGATCCTGATGGAGTGTAATGAGGTAGTGACAAACGACGAGTTGCCCGTCTATGAAGATATTGCATTTCTGTCGCGTCAGCAAAGATCAAAATCTGGCTCAAAGTAGTACAGGACAAAATTATAAATTTGACAAGAATTTTTTCCGACTGTAAGCAAGCACACGTTGATCACACTGCAGTCTACTTGGCTCAATGAATTATCAGACAAATTTGAGTTGCATTATCCACGCCTGGTCCAATCTATGAACTCTTAAATGATAAACTTCACATTCGTGCACAAAATCACCAGCTTATTAAGAACCAATTTCCGATATCTTCGATTGCCTTCAACATCTATTATCACCAGATAAACTCAAATTTATCATTGGTCTCACCCCTGAAGGCATTATTTATTTCAATTTACCCACCCAATCGTACTCAGACAATGCAGGAATAAAGAATTATAACCTCTCACTGGCACTCAACACCTTCGGATCGAGTGCAATTTTAATTTCATCATCCGTGCAAAATTAATCGTTTCACATTTTTTTTACAAGCATTTTATGACATCTCAGGAACCTCCCTTCTATCTTAAAACTCCTTGAAAAGCATTTATGTACGACGATTGGCAACAAGAAAAAAATCGAAAAAGGAGGCGAAAAACAAAGACAAGCGGCAATTAATTTCCAATCGAACGACTGGACATGCATGTTACGATTGCCTTGGACTCTGCATGTCCCAAGAGAAGCGAGCCACAGACTCTGAGGTGTAATTTCCTTTTTAACAGCCTGAGAACTCAAATGGCAAAGGAATCAATGGCTCGTGTGATTCAGTCAATTCCAGAAATGACGAGAGTGCTGAATGGACAGAATGGTCGTAGCAATGCCAATTTATTACTCTCCAACGCCAAACGGTGGTCTCTAATCGTAGGAATGCACTTCCGAGAAATCGATACTCCATTGGGTTTAGTGTTGTGGACTTAGCCGACTAATGAGAGTATATGCAATAAATATTTATTTTGCCGCATGTATCCGGGTGGAGATAGCTACCAACGACTTCTCAATTGGAAAATTACCGTCACTAAAGAATTGGACAGACTTTGATGACTAATTTTGGCTTAGGGGAATGACCCGCATTGTGAAGGAATTTCTGCACGTTTGATTGGGGAAAAAAGGTTGCAAATCTCATTCCACCTACATTCCAATCAAAGTCGTTAACATCTCCAAAGATGGACAGGGATCGCAGCATACCACATTTGAACGCCCAAACTCAGCCCGAAGCCATTCCAATTAATCAGAAGAACAAACTTTATAATCCAATTACAAGCTTCCCAAACGTCATGGCACTCAATCAAAGGTGCCACATCGTCACCCCGCCCACGAGAAATGTAATTACGACGATCATTCGCTAATACCAATTAATTTAGTCAAACACGCTAAACAACCCAAAACCACTGCCCACATGTCGATATGTTTCTCGAATTCCCGCCACGCTAACCAGCAAGAAGCCCGAACAAAATGTTGGCTCCGTTCCGACATCACTTCTAGACCATCAGGCAGAAGCTCGAAAGCGTTCAATTTGAATTTTCAACTGCGTGCCTTCGACCATTAGGCACACTTCAGACTTGATTGATGGCGCGGCAGAGACTCCGTCGAGTACGTATTTAGCGGTGCTCGTTTGCTGGCTGAACTTGCCTGCGCACCTCACGCACTCCACTATGCACTCCGAGTTGGATCAGAAGTTTTTTTTTTTCCTTCTCTCTTTTGGAGGGGAAAACTGATTGAAGTGCAATCCTATTGTCATTATCTTTTCGGGTGAAACAAAACAAGTGCATGCTGATGACAAGCAGTAGGTCGACACGATACACATCGCGCCGCGACCACCCAAAATGCTACAATTTCCAATTCTGAAGTACTGACGCTTTCGAAAATGAAACGAACGGAGGAGGAGGAATCCGAACACACTTGAGGCGTGGAGAGATACAAAAAAAAAAAAAAAAAACTTTATCTCATCAATGTGAGAGAGTTGCTGCCTCCACTGGTGCGCTGCCAACCATGATAATGGATTCTCTGGATGACACTTTAGATTTTTTCCATCCTCAATGATGATTTTGAGAAATTCATTGGAAACGAATTAATATGTTGAGTGATGCGCTGAGGAGCAACGCCGCAAGTGAGTGGCCATCTGTTGGGGGGTCGTCTCGTGATCTATATTCTGATTGAAGAAGAGCGTTCGCCGGAACGCACAAGTTGGATATTTATGTAGAATTTGTTGGAAATTCCTCATAAATCTGAAGTGCTTACGTTAAACAGATTGATTTACTGATTTTTCCACACTATTCGATTTATGTCAGAACACCTTGAAGGTAGGTAGGATTTGGGAGAAGATGAATGAGTTCGAAAAATGTCAGCACTTAATCGCCAGCCAAACACCACCCAATCGAGTGGATCTCTGCCGTAGAAAAGGAAATCGAGCTACATTTGCGACCCCTTACTGAAACTACTCTGTACTCCCTAAGGGACAAAAGGATAGAAAATAATTCAGAGTGTTAGAGCTAGAAGGAGCTTCATAGCAAAAAATCTAGGTTAGGTTAGGTTTGAAGTGGCTGCCAGCTAAAGCCAAAATACTTAGACCCATGAGAGGTCTGTTGTGATACCATATGGATCTCGGAAAAATCTCCTGCCCAGTCATTGAACCAACTGGAGCCTCTTATGAAGCGTTAGAGGTGTTTATCAGGTCGCCTAAGTTGGTGTAGAAGAAGGCTTGTAAGTAGAGTTTTCTTTTGCGGGAGAGAGCTGGACAGGCGCAAAGAATATGGAGAATAATCTTCTCTCTCTCATGGTCCAAACAGCTTCTCCAGAAGTCGTTTGCGTAGACGTTAAGCCTTGTTGCATACTTGCCTATTAGCAGTCTAGTCTTAGACAGTTACATCGATATAATGAAGAGAATTGTATCTCTTGTTCAAGTCCGTTAAGGTCGGTTATTGCTTTCCATTTTTCTTTTTGGCATGTAAATGCCAAATGCCTTTTTGTGAGAAGTAGGTCCTGAACCAGAACTACCTCTATTCCGCAGAAATTGCCCGACAATTTAGATAGACTGTAGCAAAAACAATCATTGACGTATAAATTATACAAATTACCACACCGAACTCAGTAGAGCATAGCGGACTTAACAGCCTTTGTGAATGCTCCATCAAATACTTAACTGGCTTTCAACATTTCCGTAACCAGCTTTAAGACCAAATTACATTTCATTATGACTTATCAAATTGATTGGAAAAATTGCATGTTCTGACTGACAGTAAACTTTAACGCAAACGTTAAGCCGCCCCGAAATGCTGAGCACATGGGATCCTGATATAAGCTCCCATTAAGCAACCTGGCGTTGATTGAAAATTTGTTCCAAATTATCACACTTAGTTGGGCATAAGCAACGCTTTACATCGCCATTTGGGCAAATTGAAACACGTGACCCTCGTTTGGACTTGCCATCGATCTGTCGTGTCATGTGAAGAATCAATTTGGGTTAAGTGCAAAACGAAAACTGCAATATGGGCCCTTCTCCCAATTAATTAAATCACCGAAGCCAACTACATAATAGAATTGTTAAAAGAAATCAATTTTCGTGTGTGAACAATTTACCTTCAGTGAATTAGCCCAGTGACGAGAACCAAAAACGAAGATGACGACCAAGAGTATCTGGGACTGTAAATTGAATTTCATTGCAAATTGCATCCATAATACAGATACCGAGCACATTCTGATAAAAACAAACTCAAAACGCTGCTCCAAAGTGGGAATATTAACTCTTAACCCACAGCAGCACCCATCATTCCATCCGCAGTCCGCTGGAACACATTCGAAAACTATTATTGGCTTAGGCACCCTTAACGACTTTTCCTGAGCCAAACGGCCAAGCAACCAAGCAGCCATCGCAAGTGAATTAAAAACCGCATAAACACCTAAGGGGCCGGCTCAAACGCTCACCGCTGGCAACGGCGATAATTGCATTGGAATGTTTTTCGCTTGGTTTATGGTGCCATAAACATAATTGGAATATCGAATACTTCGATTTGTCGATATTTCTTTTGAAAAGGGCCATTCCGGCCAACGACAGTCATGTGGACGAAACGAATTGAGTTTGCGCAGCGATTCGGAGAAGAGGAAATTAATTCAAACCTTCGACCGAACTGAACTGAACGAAAAGGAAAATATTTGGCGAGGAGGTTAGGCACAAAAACTAGGAGCTACAGGACGCACTGTTGCTGGTA
This sequence comes from Matsumyia berberina, assembly GCA_917880715.2. Lineage (NCBI taxonomy): Eukaryota > Metazoa > Arthropoda > Insecta > Diptera > Syrphidae > Matsumyia > Matsumyia berberina. Next base: position 1,951,177 of record OU862870.1, on the reverse strand, counting down.
GCGATGCAGCAATGTGATTGATGATGATGGTTTTTGTAGTGTGGCTTGGCCGGTCAATAATTTTTACGCGTGTTCCGTGAATCATTGTTTGCATTTATCATCTGAGCGGCTGAGTGCGACTTCTGCAAGGAGAGCTTGTCAGAAGTGGTGGTGCTAATGAAAATGTTGATTTGTTTTATTGTCGAGTTGTTTTGCCTGTTTCATTTACACAAAACGTTTTTGTATTCTCTCGTGTTTGGTTGGGTTTGGTTGGTTAGTCAGACAATAAAAGTGCGTGAAAAAATTCGAATGTACACAGTACACACTCACTGTAGAGGAATAACGATTGTTCATCTCGATTCTAGAATGCTTTTATCATTTGACAATGTTGACCTTGTTGAAGTTTAAAGACAATGGCTAGTCTAACAGAGTTCAGTCAACTTAAGCTGGTGTCAAAAAAGACAAATGTTGATTAACTACAAAAGCAAACTAACCCAAAGATATCCATCTAAACTAGTGCATTGGTGTTGAAAACCAATGAATTGTTAGCGATTTTCAGCTGCCAAGACTACGTAACGTTTCGACACGGGTGACCGAAAGTAACGAAACAAAGTCCATCACGGCCGCAGCATACCAATTCGCTTAAGGACTAGTTGCGCTCTAAATTATGCACACATGAATGTTTGTGAGAAGCTAGGCTTTGGCTCATCCCGAGCTGTCATCCCAGGTTTTTATACCAGCAGTCTAACACTTCTTCGCAGCCTTACGATTAAGCTCTTCAACTCTACCAGTTAACAGTGGAACTACCTTTGGGGTAAGTCTTTTGAACATTTTAAAAGAGTCACAACATAATTGCCTTCGCTTTTTTCCTGCTTTATCCCCCTGGGAAGTAGAAGGATTCAGTCAGTCTGTTCAGGAAGTCTGCACTCTTTTCAATTTTGCACCATTTGTGCTTCACTGTCTAGTTTTCGCACTACTGTTCGCCTCTAGGTTCTTGAAACGTCCTCTTTTTCTATATGCTTTAGGGTTCCATTCTCAGACAACGACACCAGCGGCGCTGAGATCAAACCAAGAATAATTCTTGCCAATCGCTGTTTCCTTGGGTTAAGAAGGCAGTTGAGTAGCAAAGCCCTCTCTCGAACAACTTAAGTGACCCTTTATAAGACCTTAACCGTCCCAGTCCTGCTGTACGGGGCAGAGGCATGGATTCTGTCAAAAGCGGATGAGGGCGATCTTGGTTGTTTCGAGATGAAAATTCTTCGGGTTATTTTCGGTCCTGTGTGCAAAGACGGTGAATGGAGGAGGAGATACTATGACGAACTGTACGGGCTATACAGCGACATCGACTTAGTGGGTAAAACTCCAACGACTGAGGTACCTGTGTCATGTAGAGCGGATGGACATCAATGCTCCGACCCGGTAGAGAAAGACTCAGGTGTCGCACGTAAGTGGAAGGGGACCTTAACCAACTTAGCGTGCGAAACTGGAGGCAGCTGGCTAAAGATTGAGCTGGGTGAAGACACTTGTTGGTTGAGCCTCAGGTCCACCCCGAACTGACGTGCCATCTTAAGTTAGTAAGTAAGTTTAGGGTTAAGTATAAGAGCTGCCCTTGTGATACTGGCTTTGGTGAATGCATCCACGAGTAGCAGTTTTGTTGGTCGACCCTCTTCGCCTGCTGTCTGGTTTATAACGCTTCAGTTTGGTAACTGCTTCGATTTTGAAATATTATATCATTATACGAATCCACTTAACTAATAATTTCACAGGACGTGACAGCGAAACAACGTTAGACTGTGTCCTGAAGAAAGGTTTAATTATCTCAATGGTCCTATATCCATTTTAACCCATTTTTCCCATTAATTTATTTATTTAAATAATATGGATTAAGTCTTAAATCCGGAATCAACCTTTTTCATTTCCCAAATTATCCTCACTCAACTCTAGCGCTACCCAACGACCGTCTACTTTTGAACAAAAGCCAAGTGCTCGCACAGTAATACTTCAACGAAATGCAAAAGTAATTAATGACTACAGAAGTGACTGCTTAATCATTCGCCTCTGGCGAGATTTATCTAAGCAAGTTAACAGCTCAACTTTTTCGCAATCAATTACAAACAACACTACAGCGGCACTACCCAGCAAAAAACCGACCCCATTACCACAATAAAGTTATAAACAAATCGATCAACTGGCAATTGAAAAGTGTCAGCAAACTATCAATAACCGTTCGTTGGTTCAGACGCGGTAGTTAAACAGTATCCCAAATCTGTCAAATATCCTTTCACCGATTAAGTTGCCAAAAAAAGCGTGCGTATGTTGTTCTACTTACGGGACCAAACATCACTTTACTGAAGCATACAGTACTTGAAAAATTTCGGACAGTTCCGACGGCATTTTTACCTTCTGAAACGAAACAGAAAAAGAAAACAAAAAAAAAAGATTGATTAAATGAACAAACAAACGAATGAAGCAAAATAAAAGATCCACGTGTTGGTTATTTTTGAAAATGAATGATTGGGCATCATTGATGGAAGAAAATTAAGAAAAAAAAAAAAAACGTATGAATTATAGAAATCCCCCCGGTGCGTGGTTTCTCTTTTAAACAATCAAATAATAAACTCGCCATCGTTGGCTTTGATTAACTTCATTTCTTGGTATCTAACGTGTGTGAATAATGGCACGGACAAGTGGCAAAAAATAATAAATAATTGAGAAATACGCGTACATTTTTCTTTTGTAGCAAATACTTCAATTAAAAATAGGTGTCGGACTTCACAAAAGGAAGTCATAAATTAGATACACTCTTGGCCAGATTTCAATAGGTTCTTTGCAGGTAGCCACTGGCTGCGATGACTGTTTAAAATTGTATGCAGGAGGGGGGAACTTCGGTTCTTTTTTTGCCACAAAGTGAGTAAGTGATTGAAATGAACAGTACTACGATTGATTCCACCACAAATCAATTTCCGAAATTATGTTTTGCCAATACAAGGTCTTACCCTAAGTAATGGATGTCGCATAACTTAAGGTCGCACAACGTTAAATCGGAAATAAAAATACACCTTTTCTGAAAAGAGTGATGACATTCTTATTTCATTGTACAGCGTGCGGCTAATTTTGAAGCAGAATGTCCTCTAAATTTCTTTAAGGACTATGGTTGCTCATAGTGTCGACTACGTGTCGACTCATAGTTTTTATAGGATGTGCAGTGCAGGTTCGTTGCATACCCGAACGATAATTGCTATCTCTTTGTTAGGTAAGTACTCTTAGACACGGTCAGATAAACTCCAAAAACTTCTTTTAACAAGCTGTCCTCTTAGATGAACATCTGCAACCTTGGTATCAATTCACTAAATCCGGAGATGCTAATTTAACGTATTATTCCACAGAAGCCAAAAGTTCAACTCAGCCAGTGTTAAAAATCTAGGCCCAAACCTAGGCAGGAACCTTAGGTTAGGTTAGGTGAGGTGACCTCAGGTTACCTGGTCGGAGTAGGACGATTAAATCAATCGAACCGTAGTATGAAGATTCGCCTATTTGGAGCAAGCATTAACAGACTTAGTGTTGATAGACAGAAATCTTTGGTGGGAGAAAAATATTGGCGATATCCTAGTGGCATTTTACTTATGCAAAAAGCCTGATGAAGAAGCTTCCAGCCAAAAATTATGCACTGGGGCCAAACCGTCTCTTCCGTGGTCGTATAATTCGTCACGTAAAAACGAAGTTTTTGGCGCCAAACTGTCTCGTTTTCACGCGACGAGTTGTGCGATCACGGAAGAGACGATTTGGCCTTTGGCCTTACACCGACGCATTGTATGACCGATTCTCACTTATTCCTTGAGGCCAGCTTTAGAGAATAAAGTTGCTCGACTGGTTTCATCCAAACTATGCTACCCTTGTTGCTAATAGATATTTATGCCATACAGTTGGGGAAATGTGGAGCAAGGCAGAATTTTAATGTTCCTTCGCAGCCTACCAAACTCAGCCGATAAGCTATCCACTAAAATTGATTTAACGTGAATAATAAACGTAGAGACACCCGGAGTCAGCACTTCTCGTCTATCTCGATCTTAACAAACGGTTTCAAATTAATAATCGACGATGACGGTGTCTTTTCAAAAGCCTTGGCATCCATTATTCCGTTAGTCTCCTTAGTTGCTGTAGCGTCTTTTCGGTCAAAGTCGCAGCCATCAGACAGACCAACCGAGTGCCCGGCTCAAGATTTTTTTGACACCCAAAATCTGATCAGATCTGTCGTAGCCAGACACAATGAAATTCAGGGCAGCTAAGGACGGCCCCGTGTTTCTGAACGAGATAAGAACTAAGTAGTGAAGCATTACGCTCTGCAGGGTCTTGGGCGACTGATCAACTAGCCAGGCAAGGCTAGTAATAGGTATTTTCATCACATATGGTTTTTGACAATCACCTGCCTTACGAAACTAAGGAGAACGATACCATTGTTTCGATTAAGAAGAAACTAAGCAATGTCAGTGCGAGACAGATAGGGCACATGCCATTCGTTACATAGCAGGAAAGGCCTGTGTAGCTTTCAGAAAATGTATAGTTCTTGGGATATGCTTTTTAGGCTTTGCTCCTCTGTTTCATGCCGAATAATTCCAACAACAATAAACGATAATCGTTATGACTTGAGGAATGCCAACCTACGGAATGCACTTTTAATCGTTCACTCTTATATGACAACATCGGGAGAGAATCAATGTGTTCTAAAAGGGTCTGTGGACCATTTCTCAAAAAATCCAAGTGTCAAAACTGTTTGGGGGTCTTGGATTGCGCATTGTCACACCATTTCGCAAATTGGTCTAGAAATTGTTAAGAACCTTCATTTGAATAGAATTTCTCGTTACTTTGTTTGGACTAGACAGATCCACTCAACGTCAGAAAATCACCTTCGAAACCCTTCAAAACAATTCTCGTATCTCTAAACAGGATTAATGCCCTGCCAAGTCAAAAAAAAAAACCTATGAACGTACAACAATTATCGTCTCTTATCCCTTTTCTCTTATTTTGTTACACCCTTAGGTTGCATGCATGCATATCTTTTGTGTGAAGCATGCGACTTTATCCTTGGCTGCCTATGGTGGTTGGCATCAACTCTTTTCCCAACATAATTCTACTTTATTATTATTTTTTGTTTCTATTTTCAGTTTTCACGTTCCAGACGCGACGGCAGTTAACATGGTTACCGAGAAGGATAAGTCTGCCAACGACATGGTAAGGATAATGTTGAGAGTAGGCTACTTTTTTTCTGCCGACTCAAATAATTGAGGGAAAATAAAACAGCAAAATTCAGCCGAGTTGAATGGATTCAGACTCAGAGACTACACTAGTCACAAAGAAGAATTTAATTTCTCGTAGAGAGTTCAAATTTCTCTCTTTTTCCTGTGAGGAACGTCGAAAGGACATTGACTGCTTTAAAATAAAAATTTTTTTTTTCTGTGGCAGTTTAAAATTTTGACTGAACAAAATTTTTTGATAAAGAAGGTGGGGAAGTTTTCATTGGTGCTTTGGGCGGCGAAAGCTTTGTTGAGACCCTTTGAATTGTTCTTGCTCTGGATGTAAAGGAAGGACTTTGTTTCGATGTTTTGTGAGGTTGAAGTACAGTGGAGTGGAAGAATACTTTTCGGAGCTATTTCCTTGTTGATTTCAGTTATTAGATTGGATTAAGCGAAAGGATTGAAGAGATTTCTTTACCCTCAGGCTGGCTATTGGAAATTGGAAATGCATTGTAGTGGCATTATGGTCCAACGCATGCAATGTAGAATGGTTTTGGGAAAGTTTTTAAGTCCGATTAAGAAGACTTAACGATGAAGATGGCTTTCGGTGTTCTTGTTGAATTCAGTAAGTTAGTCTGATAGATCTGGGTCGATTTGGATCTTCAAACTAAAGATAAATCCAGAGTCCAGGGAGTCATTAAAAAACTATAGGTTAACATCAGCTCATTTGATTTCAAACCTCGCTTATCACGGCGGATCCCTATACAATTTGTGCAATTGCTTTCGATTTCATCCTGCAAAAACGTACAGACACACAAAAGCCCTCGAGAAAATTGAGAAAAAAAAATTCTCAACATATATTTTTGGTTGAAACGTGAAATTCCTGACATAGCTTATGTATACGTTAAACAAGTGCATTAGGAATATTAACTAATTTTGCATTTGCATAAAATCTCCACCGATACCACAAGCATTTAACTCGTAAATTGATTCACAGTTGAGAGCACCGGTCCCCCGGGACACGGAACTGCCATGTTATGAGTTCACAGACAAAGAGGAAGCTGTTTTCGAATATTTCATGCACTAATTCACTTATCCCCATAACTAGTAATATAGAAACCAGTCACCGGTTTTCATTTCCATTTGCGAATAGAAAGCTTGCATAATCCCATATGCACTGTGCAACAGTGGCCCCAGTTTGCAATGTCCCACTCATCCACAGCATTATTCTTGTAATGCCAGGAGATATGCATACATATCCGTATCCATCCCCTCTTTCCACATACATTTGATAATATTTATTTTGTGTGAGCTATGTTTACAGGGTACTCCTGCGCGGCCGGGATTACAGCGCAGAGAATGTGCTGGCACTTGTTAAATTTGCATGCGGTTCAAGGGATTTGCCAAGGAAAACAAAAACCAAATCTCCTTTTGTTGAAAATAAATAACGATAGGGAATGACTAAGGTTCCACAAGCCGTACCATATGCACTTATTTCACAGGAATACGACCCCAAATAAGAGCAAATCTCCTTTGTAAAGGACTCCGACTGCAGTCGTAAGTAAAAACTTTCGCAAGGAAAAAAGTGAAACAGAAAACGTGTGAAAAAAGCGTACGAATAAGACGAGGTGTTGGAAACATAATGCGCGCTTAGACATAGCCAGTTGTCCTCCTACAACACGAATCCTGTCTGGCATTCAAAATAAAAAAAAATTCGTTCCCACAGAAAAAAAAGTTCGGTCCGTTGCATGCGTTATCTCTTCTTTTTTTTTTTGTTAATTTTTCTAAGCAGCGCAGCGCGCTTTGTTATTGCAAGAGACGAAGCTTAATCCTTGGCATCCTTTGGTCGATGCGATGCTGTGGTAGACGGAAATACAAAAGAAATAACAGCGACTGCGACGACGACGACGACGACGACGACTTCCTCACACCTCCAATACTGCCGAATGCACTTACCCTGTCTGAGCCTTAAACCATGACCCGGGTGAAATATGAAGAGTGGCACTTGAAACAGACACATTCCAATGTGGTCCGAGGTGGTGGTTAATGGTGGTAGTTGACTGGCGCAACCAGGATGATGAATGACAGGATATAATCCCTTTTAAGAGCTCTTCTAATTGATAACAAGTGCAGCAGCAGAGCGAGCTGGTACGGTCTGTCGGTGTACGTGTACGAAGCTCTATTCGAGAAATCTCTTCAGGGAATTCAGCCAGACATGTTATGTGAATGGCAATGTGTGCAGGTCCCTGTTGTTATTGTTCGATGCTTCCAATTGCTCAGCCATGCATGAAATTTTATGGAGTAGTGCTTTGCAATAAAAGATGCGACCAATTTCCAGGTCCTGCATGGTGTTAAAAGTAATGGCGAAGAGTTGTCATTTTATGTTGAATGTCTCACGCAGGACAATAAATAGATTTAATGCAATGTTAAACTCTGGGGAAGCCATGCAAAAGACGGGGGACATCCTTCAATTTTACTTGAGAAATGTGAGAAGAAGAAATAGAAAATTGTATGCCTTTCCTTCTAACTATGATGGACAACAAAAATCTTAGGAAACTTTTAAAATTAAAGAAATCCTACACAACAGACGTTTGTGTATTTCCTTTTTCTTGTGAAAAAGAGCACATTCAAGTCCTCAACCTTACCAGTTTCAACTGGCCTATAAAAATCATTCCAGCATCCTAACCTTCAATGTAGGCGATTAAATATTCAAAGTAATATCTTACTCACAAAAACTCAATTAAGATCTTAAATGGTGCAGAAAGGTAGAAAATGAAGACTGACTACCGACGGGACTGGAGCAGGTAGCCGCCGAATTAGTTTTTTGCTTGAACAAACAAAAAAATCATTCCACGCCATTAATTCGGTTTCCAGGAAGCCAAAAAAAATTAGCAATCTCTTTCAAGGTAGCCAATGATCTCTTAAAATTACTGAACATTTTCTGGGATTAATTGCCAATGACGAGCTTACGCATTGAGATATGTACATACATATATATTTTTGTTAAAGGACTCTTTTTGAAGAAAGGATTCTATTGACTGTAAATAAATTGATCGCTATGGTTGGCTGCTATGCGAACAGACCTAAGTTTAGTTCCCGTAGGTAGGTACGTAGGGTGGCACGTAGGCCAGGAAGACCCTTGAAACCTTGAAAACCGTCACTCACTTTATTGAAACCATATAGTGCTCTTGATGAAGCCGAGGATACTTATGACGTCAGTATGGGATAGTTTGCCCAAGTTGTCGAAGTGATAGGCTCCTAGAAAGAGCTTCCTTCTTTGGGATAGGCCAGAACAAGTGCAGGGGCAATGGAGGATCGTTTCTTCGTTTTCGTCGTCCCTGCAGCTCCTGAAGAAATCTTTTGAGAAGAGGCCCATCCTTCTGGCATGAAGGCCAATCTAACAATGGCCGGTAAGAACACCAATGACGGTGCTAATAAGCGAACATTTTAGCAAAATTTTTAGATCGAGTAAGATTTAGCATATGCCAGGTTTTCCTGGAGGTACGGCACGCGTTACCATTCCTTTATATTTAGTATGTCTTATTGATCGCCTTGTACTCTAGGAGAAGTTTACATGTAGCGAGTGGAATACGCAGATTCCTTCGTTTTGGCAGGATGTCCAGAGTAGTACCACGTTTGGCGAGTTCATCGGCCTTACAGAACCCTGGAATGTCCCTATGACCGGGTATCCAGCATAAGTGAATGTTAAAATGTAATCAAGTCCAGTAAATTCCAGCCTAGAAAGTGAAAAAGACTGCGAAACACGACGAGGGCTTCCCACCAAATCAGAAAAAGTTACATGGCGGACGATGAGACAACTATACCGGGCAACAGGCAGCCTCACCAATCATATAACAAATGAAAAACAGCCAGAGATCGAAACGAAACACTTTTCAAGAATCCAAACGGAAGATGGAGGAAAAACTTTAAAGAAGTGTGCAGGGGGTTAGAGAACAGCTGCATATACTGCAACAACGAGTGACTAAACTGAGAGAAAACCAGCTTTAGTCATTCCCGGGCCAAACTCCTTCAACCTCATATCGACAATGCATGAGAAGTAGAGAACCTACTAACCTCTACTCTGGGGAAACATTTTCAAAGTTTGCAGACGAGAATGCAGCAACTGGAGAGGTAGAACACTGGTTTATATACAAAGAAGTCGCTCGAATAAAAATCCGAAATTGGATCGAAATCTTCAAGGTTAACTTGGATTCTAGCCTAAAATTTGACACCAATCTTCTCTGTCTTATGCCATCTAAACAACGCCAGATTCTTGGTTTGCACCAAGATGCTTTTCGACAGACTGAAACTTAGTCTAAGGAAGGACATTCTCTACAGACATCAATTCCTCTCCTGATTCGCTGTCTTGGTAGACGATTTTCTTTAAATCCTCTCTGGGTGTCATTAAAAACATGTTGCACTTGGGAGATTTATGAAAGGAATGATATCCGAAAAAGACATTCCTCTTTCTCTTCTCAAGACTAACCCAAGCTGAGTATCAACCACTAAAACTGCAGCGTAGGATAAATAGCAACACCTATCGAATGACTTCCAAAAACTAAACGTCCAATCAAGAAAAGATTTAACAATCAGGCAGCAGTGATCGAACTATTTTCACATTCCCCAATACTGCAGGTAATTCCCACTCTGTATGATTAAATCCTTTCGCTTCTCAGACTGTCTAGTAGTGACACCTCATGAAATGACCAGATACGATACAATTTCAGCCCACTCCACCAAAAGCCATTTGAATATTCATACGAAATCATTTCGTCGATAGTCGGCATTTAGTTCAGCTGGCACCGAAACGGAGCAGGAGCTGCTGTCAATTGAATGCAAATGACAGTGAAATTTGATCCCTCGACTTGCGATCCTTGCAGCAGGAACAGCCGTGTGGTGGCATCGACAACGACAACCCAACAACTGTGGTCTGGAGACCACGCAATTCGTACGAAATGTATTCTAGGCATCGCCACCATCACCATCATCGTTTGGAATTCATTTTCCAAAACCAGCAACAAGAGCAAATAGGAGGAGGCAAATGCAAAAAAAAAAAAATTGTCGCTCGACGAAAATGTTTTGTAAGGCTTCGCGGTGTCGCCCCGGCAAAATGCAATGAAGTGCATCGCGTAATGCGACAGTAGTGGAGTGTTATAGTGGTTAAAAGATTAATTACTCAAAACTTTCACTGCACCCTCCTCGACCGTGGCGTCGGTAGTCACATTAACAAATGAATGTACAGACCGAGGTGATGGCAGCAAACAGAGGTTTTTCATTTTTTCACCTTCGGTGTCAATGAATCGACGAAGGGTTAAATTTCAAGGCGAAAACCCTTGTTCTCTCAGTAATTGAAAGAAAATTTTAATATACATATTCAGCAGCGACTAATTGAAGGCTCAATCGAACCTCTATTCATGAAATGACAATGTACTCGTTTTTGATAAACAACGCCATTTGGCAGAGGTACACCAGTTCACACTTCAGTGCGGCTCCGGTGAACGGAGGTGTCAATTACCATTGCCATTCTTATTTTCGTTGTCGAACGACGACGGTTACTACTCGAATTCGAGTCTGTGGTTCGAAACCGGCAGGGGGTGGCGGGAGGGTAAAATGTGCATGTGGTGTCAGTTCACACTTCGTCGCCCAAAATACAAACAATGAAAGTCAACATGGGGTTTTGTCTGCAAAGCTAGAGAGGGAATTTATCCCGTATGGACCTTCAATATCTTGACACATTATTGAGATATGAGTGTGTTGTTCTGAATTTACTAGTCGTGAAAATGCAAATGGCTGTAGGTACATTTGAAAATGAATTTCTGACTAATTGTTCTTGGAAATTAAATTGAGTAGACGGAGATTGCTATAATGTTTTGCATGCATAAGTGTATGACACATGTATGAGAGACAAGGCGACAGATTGTGTAAAACTTACAAATCAAGTCGAAGTTAATTTTGGCATGCGCCGAAGAAATCAATGAAATCGGAAGAATGAAGTACGTTGTCAGTCTTGCCGAAGAAATGACGAAACATGTAAACAAAAATAGAAAATGGTAAATAGCTTCAACTTTAAGGTTGTCATAGACTTTTCCTATAAATAATATTAAAAGACTAATTTGGTGTACGGATGGCTTTCCCAGTAGCTTAACTCAAAAGCTGTCGACGGCTGCTTCAAACTCTAGTCGGTACCGGGACACAGAGCCATCTAAGGTAATAAAATCGCTGATGAATTGAATCCTGGTCAAAAAGGTGATCTACGGGAAGATACATAGGTGGCGGACTGTTCTATGCCTTCCCAAATTCTTCACTTATGGGAAAAAACAAAACTACCTATCCTATTCAAGAAATCAACGACGGGCGCGTGTCCAGACTGACTGGACACCACCGTTTGTAATATCAGACCAGGGCCGAATAGGAGCCGAAACTGTTGTTTTTCTTTCTTCGAATTCGCCCCGAAAAAGTCACGTCGGCTCGGATGGGTCTTCATAATGGTAGACCTTAGTTAAAGCACTTAAGGGCGCTGGCTTTGTCAACATCAGCTTGGATATTCTTCATTCCCCTTCGTCCGTCCATAGTTAAATAAGAGAAATAGAGAACCTCTTCTATATTCTCCTTTCTTAATGCACATGGCACGAGATTTCTGTGTGCCGAGCAAGTGGTCAACCGCCCCGTCTGAAGAGATGAGTTGAGTAAGCACAATTTTGTAAATACAGACTACAAGGTGGCGCAAAAGTTGTCACCCGATGTTCTTTGGCTGTAATATTTTTTGTGAATGAAAAACTTTGGTTTTGCTTTTGGATTACGTTTATTTGACGTCTTAAATTTTTTTTCCAATAAGCCGAGAGGCTAAGTGGCTAAGTGACCGCCGCCAGAATTGATGACCATTCGAGCCCAATTTATGGCATTTTCCATCACTCTTGCCAGAACTTCCGGCGATAGGTCCTCGCATTCTTGACGGATATTCTCTTTGAGGGCTTCAAGAGTCTGAGGCTTGTTGACATAGATTCGTGACTTCAAAATACCGCACGAAAGGAAGTCTGGAACGGTAATATCAGGCGATTTTGCCGGCCAAATCGCCAAAACGATTCAAGATGGATTGAGCGTAGGTTACACGCGCTTGGCGGTCAACACCTAACAGCTGATACATTGTCTGCACTTTGTAAGGGAACATCTTACAGTCTTTCACCAACATTTTCTGTAAAGACCGTCGATTGATGTCCAATTGCATAGCACGTCGTCTGGTCAATACTCCGGGGTCCTCTGCGATATTCTCAGCAGAACGGCTGCTCCGGGGCCGGCCAGACCTCGTGTTGTCCCATACTCTTCGGCTTAACGTCGTAGTGTTTTCCCAGTTGGTGTCGGACGACTGGGAATTCTGAGCCCAAATTCACGCTGCGCTAACACCACCGACGAATTATTCCGCAAAAAAAAAAAGAAACAATTATTCCGCGTTCTTTAGGAGCATATCTGTATCTGTTTACTTTACAAATCTCAAAGTAGAATTGACATTTGCCGCCATTTGCAAAAATTATAGCATCTTCCTATAGGGTGATGACTTTTGCGCCACCATGTGTGTGTTTTTCGCATACTAAATATCGCTAAAGCTGCTACGAGTACCGGATCGGACTGACCTGTGGCGTTATCAGTTATCAACGGTTGATAATACAACAAAATTGCCTTCATTACAATTGTCCACAATCATAAACACACGGAAACATGTGTTCTTCGTCAGCAATAAAACGTCAAGCATAAATGAAGAAGCCGTGCATTCAAATTATGATTTAAAATCACTAAACCAACCTAACCTCGCAATCCTGGCGGCAAAATCATATCCTCTTCTCTTCGCCCTCGTTCATTCGCATGAAAAATTATACATAAAACAAAATTTATTTAACATTTCTATCTCCGCCCTGTGTTTGTCGGGATAGTAATGTAAAATGAATACTGTCAGCTCCTACACCATCAAGCTCAACCTCTTTTGACACTTCCCTAGGAGCTTCATTCCTCTGTGATTACGATTACGATTCCTGCGAAAACGTTTGCAAGGAATTATTTCATCCTAACTGGTGGATGTTTTAACTGCTTTAGTTCACACACGTGTGCTTACTTTTCCTCTTGCCGGTGACGGCACAGAAGGATGGTCTGACGTGCTCGTAAAATTACTTCATACAGCTCGCTCGTGTGCACCCAGGGAGTAAATGTACAAAAAGTGAAAAGGATAAAGGATTTGCGTCCAAGATGGGTGCTAATGACAAACTTTAATTTTACAAGTTTAAGTCAAGCCAGGGCAGAAGGAAACGAATGGATTAACGAAACTACAAGCGGCGATAACGCTAAATATTCATAATGTGACTAAAGGGCATCAAATCTGAAGACTTAAAGAAAAGTTATTTAATTGAAATTGAAATCTCGGTGGGAGGGTCACTGAACTGCACTCCCTATGAATCTGTATACCAATCCATTACCAGTCATGTTGTCATGAAGAAGTTAAAACTATTTCCCAGCGACTTTGTATGCATGCGGTGACCATAATCTTCCCTTGTTAATATGTCAATCTTCATATCTCTTGCTGCTAATTAAATTGTACTTCACGCAACGTTGCGAGTTTCACAACTATTTTTACCTCACATCCACTTGTGCGCTTGTTTTTTGCTGCTCCATGCTGTATGCGTCTCATTCAAGAACTCATTGCAGCTCTCATCGACTCTTGCGTATTTTTAGCAAAAGACACACACACTCAACACATATGGCTTGCAAAAAAAAGGACGACGAAATGGATAAAAAATAAACTCAAGTCAGTCATGATGATGTTTCAGCTGACATGCATAACATATCGTGCCCATCAAAAGTCGTCAAATGTCAATCAACATGCTTAGCAGGCACATTAACTGACAGTACGAACCCTTCTGTACCTGGTGGTGCAGTTTGAAGTGACCTTCCTGTTTCATGTCTTTTTCTTTCGTTGGTTTCCTCCTTTGTGGGCAATTTCCTGCAATCGGTTTTGACAATTCTTATCGGCTAATTTAACAGCTGTCATCGGGTGTAAGAAAGTTCTGCAGGCTGTTGCTCTTCAAGTCAAACGTAAGTTGGCATATCTTAAGTTTGTTGTCAGTTAGTGCGATTCATGATCTGATGCTTAAATTAGTGTCGCACTACATCGGATCAGAGAATCAGTCATCGTGGTAATGGAAAGGTAGAAGGAAAGAAGTAAATGAATTTGCAGAGGGAAAACAGATTGTTCGAGATCGTTTACTTTCACTGCAAAGTCACATAAGAGACAGTGATAGCTTAGCTGACATTCAACGATTTTATTCCTAGGCCCAAAGACAAGCTTTTAAAATTGTTTGCCGGTTTACGTTTTGACTACAGTACGTTGGACTGCTGATTGAGTTGACATTTTGTAGGTAGGTATACGTAGGTTCGAAATTAATCAGAAATTTCTCGCGGTGTTCAACACTCAGGTAGGGAGATTCAAACCTACGAGAGTGTTATTTGTTATGGAAAAGCTTGTCACTCAACATGCATGGTCGCGTTCACTATACAACTGAGTCAAACTGCACATAGTGCCCGGACATAGGGATCATGGTACAAATAAAAATGCGACCTAACCAGGATTGGATTGGATACCACTCTCCCCTTCCGTGTTACCAGAACCCTTCTTTGATCTCAACTAGGCAACTATCACAACCTTTGTTGAAACACCTAGTTTACTGGGAAAATATTCAAGAGCTTCGGCGATTAAAAGAAAGCAATACTCAAATTTAATACGGAGAATATAAGGAGGCTTATGGGCTTTCTTTCAGGCCACTGCTGCTTGAGATATCGTCTTAGGTAGGTAGGTAGATGCAAGGCGCAGACACACGTAGGCCAAGGAAGGACCTTTGTGATGCCATTAGGATCTATACCCTAGATACCACTCCAACTAATGAAACCATTTGGAGCTATTAATAAAGCTGAGGATATTTTTGACATCAGTATGCCTAAACTCTCAAAGTGATAGGCTCCTAGATAGAGCTTCCTTCTTTGGGATAGTGCAGAGAAAATGGACGATTGTTTCTTCTTCCTCTTCGTCCCTGCAGCTCCTGCAAAAGTCATTTGAGAAGAGGCCCATTCTTCTGGCATGAAGGCTGATGAGCGACCTTTTAAGCAAAATCAAACTTTTGGATCGAGTGGCGCTTGGCATAGGCCATATCTCTCTGGAGGTACGGCATGTGGTACCATTCCTCCATCTTTGGTTTGTCTTGCTGATCGCCTCGTACTCCAAGAGTAATTTACATGTAGGGAGTGGAATACCTAGATTCCTCCGTTCACGAGTTCACTTTTGGAACGGTATGGTATGGAATGTGACAGAAGGCCTGAAACATCTCTAGGACAAAGGAATCAGCGGCATTCTGGCCTTCGCCAAAGAAACAGGAAGACTCGCCAGACCACGCTAGTGTCAACTCCACAATTGTTTCCACCTTCTATCCCTGCAGATCCGACGATTAAAGGAGGGGAACACAACGGGCCCGACAGAGGCCTAAGTGAAGAACCTTTCTCATATACCATACTAAATAAGTAACTTTTAGCCTCTGATTAAGTTTTACATATTTTTTGTCTGGTCCTTGGATCAATTTCTTGCAAAACCACCGCATTTCTACTTCTTGATTGCTGAGTTAATGTATAACTCAGGGCAGCAAAAGTCTGTTTTCGAAAAGCAGTCTGCAAAAATCGTTTACATAAATAAAGACGTTATGGACATCCTCAAGGCTTTTTCCATAGAAATGAGAACTAATCACCTTTCTTTAACTGAAAGATTAACCTCGGCGACTTTTCGAATATCCTTCACTTCATATTGGCCCTCTGAGTATTAGTAAAAGATTACAATGGAGCACGTCTGATCCAAGTGTGATTGCTTTTACGTCTTGATAGCTACTGTCACCTAGTTTGCCCTTACCCTATATATCGTTCCCCTCTTTCGATCATACTATTCGTAGCCCGGGATTTTTCCTCGACTATTGGCAAAATAACGAATCCTCTGACTGTTATTGGTGGCGACATTGAGAATCGTTTTTCAACCTATTCCATGTTTAGAATCAACGACTTCAAAGTGGGAACATTTTAGTACGACGAGGGTCTGGGTCACAGTTTCTTTCATTTACATAATTTACTCAGGATTAAACGTAGTTCCGCAGTGGCATAAAAACGCATTCCTTGGTGGATTTGATTTGCAATAAACTCAGAGGTGAACCTTCCCAATACCAGGCTGATTAGTGACATTTAACGGCAATCTGGTGCGTAAATCATGTCACGCTGTGCCAGCACACCGTTTCTGCTTTGATTACAAATTCTCCAAAATGTCCCAATTACATATCATCAAATCGAATTGGTACAATTAAATCGCAAAACAAATTGAGGTTCTGTAAGAATGAAATAACCACTTTATACGCGATGCTCGCCTTGGGATTGCACAAATCGATTTGCATCGCATGATACCGCCCGCTGCGTGAATCTCCCTTGGTTGCTTGCAACCCGCTGTGACATACAACTTGCCCGCAAGATGCCTCATGCCTCTTGGGTTAATAGCGCTACGCAATTCCAGTTTAAGTCTCTCATCAGGATGTTCATATTGAAACTTAATTTAATTTAAATAGCTTTCATGTCGGTGCTGCGAGAAAGTGTGTGTTCAACAATGTTCTACCTTAAAGACTAAGCTTCCAACCCAAGACCACCTGGACTCTGGGAAAGCGCTTAAACCTAAAAGATTCCAAATCTGTCGTAAGTCCCTTTCGGTGGCGCATACTGCTCGAATCATCCCAATTAACATATCTATTCAATTAGCACATTTTTAATGGGTTCCCCTTCACTTACTTAACTCGCGGTCATTTCGGCTCAGGTTGACGTGAGCGATTGCCATTGCCATCGATAGAAGCACAGAGGCGCTATAAACAAACTTAGGGTTTCAATTAAGATTTTAAGAGATTTTTGCGTTCCATCCCAGAACCAGTCGGTGGCCGAAACAACAGCAGCTTTTTTTATTTGGTTCTTCAAATTTTTACGATGATTAGACTATATGGGGCTGGCTCGGGACCGGCATCCACGTTTCAGTGGTCTCCAAATGCATTTGAAAATGGTCACATAATAGCCCGTCGTGAAGCTGAACTTGGAATCTTTTATTGGGTACCTATTTTTTACGAACTGTCGTAAAATGAAAAATTCCATCCAGAGCGAAAATAATGTGGTGCACCAGGCATCCGACCATCGGAGAGCATGCGAGCCTCCCATGCGACTTCGATTAACTCCTATAAAATTTTATGGGCCTGCCTCCTTCCATTCTTCTTCTTATTTTTTGTGCTATGAACAGTGCGGGTCGGAGGAGAATAAAATGCATATTCAGCTGGAGTTAATTTGATGAAATTACAGCGTGTCCAGAGCCCAAAGCCTGGCGCTTCAATGGATATTCGATTTCAAAACCGGTGGAAAAAAAAAATTCAAATCACATAAGGGTAGGCATCTTAAACGATCGCAAATTGAGGAGTCTACGCAGTGTTCTTTTTTTTTCTTTTTTCCTGACGTGAGGAAAGTAATTAAAATGTTTGCTGGGCTCAGATGTAAACTGTGTTTGAGTTTTGCCTTTTGCTCCTGTTTTTTGCTTTGCTTTGATGCAAGGCTCCATTGTGTGTTTAACACAAGTTCTTGACTGAGTTGCAGTGGGAAACAAAGGTGTTAAGCTTCTTTTATTCAACATGGCCTCGTTTGTTTTTTTCTTTTTTTAACATTACTCGTACTCCGTTGTGCTATGTAGTAATTAAAAGTTCCTTTGCAAGTTTACAAGCAAACAAACGCCTTTAACAATTTAAAAAGTACTTACGGGCTTTGTTGCTTGCATGTAGCTGCAATAGCGTGGGCTAGATACGTTTTTTTACTTTGACAGAGTCAAAGTAAATGTTTAAACGTCTTACAAACATTGACATTTGAGAACAGTTGAGGTTATGGCCTAAACCCCCAAAACGATGTCTTGTTTATTTCTTGCACCACCCGTAACTCCTGCGGCAAAAGAAAGTCCTCACAGGTCCTAACTTCCAAAAGTGCATGAGCAAAATAACGGCACGGATGGCTCGTGAGGATGTCGCGGCTTACTTAGACGACCTTATTATTGGAAGTGAATCAGTGGAGGAAGGGCTAGAAAAACTCGAGAAGTTCTTGAAAGTCCTGAAAGAGTCAGGTTTGACTCTCAATACTATAAAGTGTGCATTTCTGAAGACTAGCGTTGAGTTCCATCAATTAGGTGAAAACGGCATAAGACCAAGTGAGCGGAAGACAGTGGCGTGTAAAGAATTTCCCAACCCGAAAAATGTGCATCAAGTGAGCCAGTTCCGGGAGCTTACCGGTTACTTCCGGAAATTCGTACCAAAGTACTCGCAAATAGCAGCACCCCTTACCAATCTGCTACAGGAGGGCCATCCCTTTGTGTGGACGGAAACACAGCAGGCTGCCAGTCCACCTCTTTTGGCTCTATACGACGTAGAATGCGAACATGAGGTTCACACAGATGCCTCAACTGTGGGACTTGCTGGTATATTTATGCAGCGAGGTAAGAGTGACGACAAACTGCGACCAGAAGCATATTTCAGCAGGAAGTTGACGGAGGTGGAAGCAAAATACCACAGCTATGAGCTGGAGGTCTTGGCTGTCGTGGAAAGCCTTGAAAGATTCGGGATATACCTATTGGGCAAGGCATTTTAAGTTGTTACCGACTGTAAAGCAATCGCAGCAACGCAAAACAAGGCAACGATGATACCACGAATCGCAAGGTGGTGGCTTTAACTCCAAGAATTCGTTTTTACGACGGTCCATCAACCGGGGAGGGTATGTGGATGCAATGAGTCGCCAGACAGCGGAGGAAGATGACGTGGTCCTAAGAAAGTCCTCACAGTTCAAAAGTGAACTTAGAATCGACTAGACTACTAGAGGACTTAGATGCTTTATGTTATTACACTCACTTTTTGTTCCGTGATTGGATCGTATTGCTATGGAAATAAATGCCAACTAACGTTTCTTTGGTGCATTGAATTTTGGCAGAGGAAGCACAAGTATAAAACCTTGATAAGCGCTTTCCGAATTGAATAGCACTGGTAGAGGAAATCAACATAAAGGCATGGCAAAGTCGATCGACTGCATTGGCTTCGACACATCAAAAGAACGCTGTAGTGGAAAAAACTTTTGAATCCAAACCTAAAGTTTCGAATGACCGAAATAGAAAAAGCCTTTAAGCTGCGATGTCTAACGCAGAGAGTCTTTCTATTTATTTTCTTGGAAGGGAAGAGTGCAGGTCCAATACATTGACTAATGAACAGGGCGAGGGTAAAATGGAAAAAGGAACCAATTAAGGAACCATGCGAGTGGTTTTTAACAAACAGAATTCTATTGGATCGTTCTTGCTTTATCCCCCATGACAGGACTACAATCCGGGGTGAACCTGGGCCTCAACGTTCATATAAGCGTCCCCACCTGAATCGCGGACTTTCCCTACTGGGCCATCCCCCTGGATTGGATTAGAACATTCTTCGAGAGGATCGCTGGTGTTTATCCGCCCTCCATGTCCCAGCCGCTGTCCCTGTATCTGCACTCTTGACTAAGTCAATGTCGCTATAGAGCCAATTTCGTTGGAGCCTCTCTTCCAATCACCCTCTATGTAGAAAAGACCTAACTTCAGATAGAGGACCTGTCTCTAGATACTTCTATTCATGTATTTGCCCCATCGAGCAGGACTGGGATGATTAGGATCTTGAAAATAACCACTTTAGTTCTCGGAGAGTGGACTTGCCTTCATAGCCCAAGGAGGCAGCAATTGACAACAGTCATTCCCCTCAGCACTGGTGTCATAGTTTGTTATAGTCAGAATTTATAGCGCAGCCTAGGTACACAGTGCGAAACGAAAATAAAGTTTCAAAAACACAAAACTGCTTACGATTTGAAGCGAAAAAACCGCCGTGCCGTGAAATAGGCTTTACCACTTCCGACTAGAAAAACGACACCGAGTTGAAGGTCGGTTGCTTAACGAAGCACCGAAGTGAAATAAACATTTCTCCAACAAGCCTCTATGGGTAAAGCTCGAAAAGGAATTACTCCCTCTACCGTGAGTTCCTTTAATCAAAAGAGGTTTACATTTTTCCTTCAAGGACTTTGTTTTTTCTGTTGCAGTTTTAGGCTCCCGCTGGAGAGGTACTAGGGTGTGAAACGTTGCGATCACGAATGATGCCAGAGTATGCAATTATTTTTTTTATGATTCAGTGAGATGCATGAACTACTGCTTATTGAGAACCAAACGTGCAAAAATGTTTCGTCGGAAAAATGAAAATGCTGCATAGTGAAAATGAGGGTATGGATGACTTCCGAAATTTTCACAAAATTCTGCATCCGTGGGGCGGACAAACTTGAAAGCAACTTTTACGGGGTACAATTGCGACACCAAGACCATTTGATGCAACGAACCGAGAAGTTATAAAAAGGGGATAATGGAAGAAATGTGAAATATATGGCGAAAAGGAAGTTGAACTTCATCGAAAATTTGTCAGAAAGGCAAAAGATTTCTGTAACTGAAATAGCTTTAATCTGTTGGAGATTCGCGTGTCTCTAACGGTTTGGCATACCCAAAATCAGAATATGCACCGTAACAAAGGAATTTTCCAATTCCCGTCGTACCATCTTAAAATTGAGGACAACCACACTCGCCCATTGTCCATCTATGGCATTTCCACTTGGGGCGCAAGGAAGCAGATCACTTGTATCACGAAATAAAATCTTAGAATCAGTCCCGAGCTGATTGAGAGTGCGCATTCTCTCGACTAGAGGCCAACGAGAAAAGCCTAGTCCACCATATTTGTCGCAGAGAAGAAAGAAAATCCTGATCCAGAACAAAAATGGAAACACAGTCCAATGCTCGCACTGGTCCATTGTTACGAAGAACTCCATTGTTACTGTTCGTAGAACCATTCGGTTCTGATTTGAATAAATTTGTTAGATATTTATTCAGAGCGCATATTCGATGCAATTGAATACTCCGCGGCTATGAATGTGAATAATTAAAATTGCAGCTCATTAGGCATGGCAACATATGCGAAATTACCCCTCGAACAGATCGAGAACGATACGAGGTGAATGAAATGAATGGAGCTCCGCTCCGAAAGATGACTTATAATGAAGACATCAAATCATATTAAATGCATCGTAAATTAATGCTCTCATGCGGAAAAGTGGAACGACTTTTGGCATCTCATGCTGCGCTGCGGACAAGTTGTTGAAACCATTTTGTTTGGCAGTGATGCAGTATGAAGGAAATGAAGCATAACGGGTTCGTTAATGACCAAATGGAAGATCTTAACTCAAAAGCATTGGTTGACATACTTTTTGGAGGAAAGTCTTGCATAATGCCATCATTCGTGCTAAGGGACAGTTGAGGTGGATTGTCGATTGTTGCTCGAAAGATCGGGTAAGAATAGGTGTGATTGCAGGGTTTTTTTTTCTGGCGAGGCGACCATGCGATGCCTGTTGATTCTGCTCTTCTGAATAGCTGGAGTTTGAACAGGTAGTCTTTTGCACGTAGCTTTGAAAGTTTACTTGTTCTATAGCAAAGGAAATTTTAATAGAGGAGGTTTGGACTTTAGAGGCACTCAGGAAGTCGAGTAACGTCTCCTAAATAAAGACTGCGGGTTTCCTAGCAGGACAACTTATTGCCGAAAATGCCCGTTCTGAGATGAAAGAGGGCAAGGCCAGGTAATCTGTAAGAAAATGAAGAGAGGATTTTTCACTCTCAAGCCACATTCTACAGAGGGCTTGTTCTGAGTGATTCATGCGAGTAATGTAGATGTTTTTTGGTTCAAGCTTGAAGTATCCTTGCCTGGTGTGTTTTGACAGTTTGGCTTTTAACTTGGATTTTAAAATAAATTTTACTTACTCCGCAGAACCAAGAAAGTGTACCATCTTTCGCTAGTAAGTCCGCTCCTTCATTACCAGTGAATCCACCATGAGAAATCCAATCCTGGTGTGCGACAGTATACTGCCGACAGATAGAAATCGTTTCAAAGTGGAAGTTCGAAGGATGCTTCGTTTAGCTGCCATTTATATGAGTATTTCGATTAGGAGTAGGGTCAATGTGACCTGCAGGGTTTAGAATGGCTGCTGGCAGCCAGATCACGCATCTACTCTTGGAATATCCCAATTTGGCCCTAGTTGCAGATCTACCTCTCATTCAGATCTACCTTGAACTTGCGGATTTCAAGCTTTCTTTTACAGAAGGCTTACCCTTTTAAAGTCATGCTTTGGGGCACAACTGCCTCAATCAAACAATAAAGAGAAATGATTTCAGATTTTTCCTCAATTCCTCAATTTGTCATAAGAGAGCCGAATGCGAGTATATTTACAAGTTGAATTTTGATGGATCTGGCAAACTTTTCAGAAAGAGGTTATGGTTAGAAAACTTCAGCAAATCCAGTATTTAAAAACTGGAGTGTCTATGGCTCGCGATCAGAGTTAATTTTAATCGGACCTTTGCAGGAAGCAACGACGAGGTCCACTTGCAATTTATTTGTCAATTTTATTGTCATTCCAATTCCATCGAATAATGATTGACCGCCAAAAACACTTGCTAGGCACAAATGGTCGGTGTAAGAACATAGCAAAATTTCAAGTCTTTTTTTTTTTTACGAAATTTCGGTCAAGTGAAAACAAGTATTCAAATAAACACAATCGTTCACCCTGCCAGACCTACATCCTTAAACAATCCACAGTCATTTCGCAGACCACAAAAGCAAAATGCCAAGTTTTCAATATTGAAAACTCGTTTAAAATTCAAAACACAAGTCGGAATTTTCCGAAAACGTGTTTTCTTTGCTTATCGCAGCCATAAGCAGTGCTAATAAGGAGAAAATAAACACAAAAGCCAACTCAAATGATGATGGCTGGGTGCAAAACGCGAAATTCCCATTTCACAGATGGATGACTTTTCAGCTAACAGTAAGAAAGCTGGAAAAATTCCTCCCAACTCAGTTCTGCGGTTTTTCAGATTTTTCTTTTCTTTTTTTTTTTTTTTTTGCTATTTACCCTGTTTTCTCATTTACTAAGTGTTCAGCGGAAAAAAAAACACAAGAATCCGCTAAAGACAACTAAATAATGGCAAAAAGGAAATTGAGTTCTTCGGTTGAGATTTGCATGTTTTTTGCGCGCTCTGCCGTTCGTTGCAGCGCTTGTCAGTCGGTAAACACAATCCATCTGTCTGTTGGTATCAAGCACTATTGGCATTTTCCCTTTTTGCTGATTTTTAGGGTTTCGATTCGGGAATGTGGGGAAGCGGGCTTTTGCTTGTGTCTTCATACTCGTGTCTGACTTACCTCGAAAGGAAGTGACCTAAAGAATCCCGACTATCTGTGAGGTATTCAATACTTTCAACGCGACTCTTATCCGTGATTATTCTTCGACGGGGTTTTCGCATTATGGCACATTTCTGCCAATGGATGGTTATCAATGCGCGGTTTTTGACCTTTACTTGTTCGATTTGTCTTGGATTTTGGAAAGTGAGATTAACTGGATACTGGACATGCGTATTCGAAATCAATTAATGGGGAGCGGATCATTTGGGTTTAATCTTATGGGGACATTGGGGTAATGGAGGTGGTAAAAGTTATTGCGTGTCGATTTAAGAATAAATGATTGGACTCAATGACGGCAGAGTGGTTGCCACTGATCCCTTTCGAATTGAAAAATACATCGGGAGCAATTGGAATAAATGGGATGCGGGATGAGGCGAATAATTGAACTGGATTTGTCGAAAAATGCATGCATAGTAGTTGATTCAAGGGAAATATTTATGGTATTCACAATCAAGTGGGTTTCTTAAAGTAGGTCTGGTCTTTTGGGTTCGGAATATAAAAACTACCATTACCGTTGGGACAAAATATAAATATAATTATGTCCTGTCTTTTTAATCGTAGTTAAATGACGGCGTATACGCTACATCAATGTATTTAAAAGCCTGCTTTTAGACCTAGGCGACGTCATCGTGCTTCTCGAGATCCGTAATAAGATCCCGGTTTCCCTTGCAGCAGGATCGAGAGTTCTTCAATTCCAGAACGAAGCAAGTGGGACAGTCGAGGCCCACCTCTTGTCAGTTGTCGATCAATCCTGGAATGCCTCGAAAATTGTCCAAAATAGGGGCATCACCGCAAGGACAATCACAATTTATATCGACAGCCAGGCAACCGTTAACGCTCTGGAGTCCGCGATA
Source organism: Matsumyia berberina (assembly GCA_917880715.2). Lineage (NCBI taxonomy): Eukaryota > Metazoa > Arthropoda > Insecta > Diptera > Syrphidae > Matsumyia > Matsumyia berberina. The sequence goes on along the minus strand of OU862870.1, from coordinate 1,926,709 downwards.
ACTAGGTCAAGGCTTGTAAAGATCTGTAAAGAGCTTCTAGATAAGATATCGAGAGCCAATACGGTGACCTTATGCTGGGTACCAGGGCATATGGATATCACAGGTAACGAAAGAGCTGATGAATTGGCACGAAGGGGGACAGCGCTGCATACCTAACAGACTGTCCCCTTTGCCAGAATTCCAATAAGCTCGTTAAAAAGGTATATCGATAACGAGGCCATAAGTCCAGCCAATACACGGTGGATCAAGCTAGAAACATGTGCAACAGCTAGAAGCCTATGGACGAGTTACAACAGGAAGAGATCTCTGTCTCTGGTCAAACTAAGTCGCCGTGAGGCCAGGATAGTCTCCGGCATCATTACTGGGCACTGTGCAATTGGCATTCATGCGGAATGCCTCGGTATACATCACAACGACTATTGCAAAAGCTGCAGGGATGAGGAGGAGATCGAATCTGTCCGACACATGCTGTGTGAATGTCCTGCCCTCGTCAGTAGAATAATGAAGGCTCTTGGTAGTTACTTTTTCACGGAACTGGAGGACTTGGATGACATCGAGTTGAGGGACCTCCTGAGAATCATTTCTTTATCTGGGTGATTTTAAATCAGCGGTTTCCAACCCTTTTTTCTTTACAGAGTAAAATTGGAAGATGGACACAATGGACCCTTTGCTGGTATAAGTGACAAGGCACCCATTAACCTAACCTAACCTAATGCTGCAATGCAGTTTTTAAATTGGAACTGACAGTTTTCATGGATTTCATGGTAAAAATGATGATATCCCGAGGAGATATCGTATGTATTTACGATTATTATTATTACTTTTGCCTAGAAAACGCTACGATGCCTAGGAAGTCAAGGGTTGCTTAAACTTTTTGAGATTGATGTGAAAGCCTTTACCTGCCCTTATGAAGAAACATGTACATATGTATAGCAATTGAGGACGAGCTGTAGAGAATGAAGATACATGACTAGGTCCATAAGGAGACTTATTACAATTGCAACTGTCATAGGTACTACGCCTTACCTGCTTCGTACATTTTTCTGGTATTGTTACCATTTTTGTGGCTTTTCTTTTCAAACTACTGAATTATGCGAAAACCCCACTGGAAATACAATTTCTTTTACAGATTGCAATTCTCCAGCAACTTTAACTTCATTCACATGAATATTCATCGAGGCTGTTACTTAAAAACTATTTAACTATTTATTGCCAGCAGCAGGAATTCAACTTTACACTTATATTTACCAAAGAGAACTTAATTTAGATAACAACTCGACGAATTATTTAATCAATTTGCATTTTCTGCTCAAAACAAAGAAGATCATGAAGTTAACAGAAAAACTAATTTCCATAAAATTTCATTTTGCTTCTCTGCCTTCGATTTTGACGTAACACAGATGTGGGCACAAAAAAAAAGAAGCCAGAACCCAAGGCATACAATGCAAAAAGGCTTTATTCCTAAATGTAGATAACACCCTCCGAACCAAGGAGATACAGGGTGAAAGGACGACACACCATAGCAACGCTTGCACAGAAACCATCTGTGTGCATTTTAAAAGGTATTTTATCTTCAGTTTGTCCGTCCTTCTGCCGGTTGCTGCAGAGATCGAAAAACTTTTTTGTCGGCTTCTCTCTTAAGCTAATAGAAAATGAAAGAGAGGGAACCAAAGTCGTCGCCGCAGCAAGAAGGAAACCACATCCAGCGCTAGACCTAGGACTGCCTTCCAATTTTCAACAGCATCCTCTGCAGCATTAGAATTCCATTGTGAAAATTTATCGCTCGGCATAACATCATATTATTTCCTTTCTTATTACTATTTTTCCTGCTTGTTCATCCTTTTTTGCTTCGCTCTCAAGTTATGATGTGGTTTCGTTATTTTTTTTTTTTTTTGTTTTTGTCTTGAAGATAATTTTATGTGATACATCTCTCCTTGGCAATCTTGGGCTCATGAGGAAATTCTTCAAGAAGAAAACAAAAGGAAAACTGCAAAAGCAACAAAAGTCGCTTCCTTTGGGCTCATTTTTTCACTTATCATTGCATTGGAGTATCAAAACTTTGCAATGCTTGACTGGTTACAGCAGAGAGGAGGTAGGCATTCCACGAAAGGGACGGCTCTGAAAATTGTAATCAATTGTTAAAAGGGATAAGCATTCTTGCAGCAGATACACTTTAGTGTGTATAAACACAGGAAATATGAAGATGTGATTGAACTTTTAGTTTATGTCCTCCAAAATACATACTGAATGTTTTTCATCATACATAGCTTTTCGATTTGTTGTGATAGAAACAGAAGAACGAGTCCATCGAAAAATCTCTAAACGTACAAGACTCTCGTGCTAAGTCAAAAGATGTAAGAAGAGCCTTCCACTTCGCAGATCTATTGAATATTTAAAGAATGAGCCACGAGCTTAAGGTTTTATAAGAAGTCTATCACGATAGCCAAAAACAAAAACGGAGTGAATTTTGCAAGTTGATCAAAGAACATCAAAGATTCCTACTCAGTAAGATTCTGTTGCGGTAGACTATCAGTTGATGTCATCCGCACTGGAATTTTGATGACCTTGCCTGACACTTATCCTACGAACCTAGTTCCATAGATATGCCGTCTGATGCAATGATAACAGAACTTAAGCTGGTGCGCGAATTTAAAGTCGACTTTTCTTGCTTTCAGGACTGGACTGGCGTCGGGAAGAGCCTGGACCGGCTCACGGATGGCTCTTCTTCGTGGAGGTCGACAACACCAGACTTCACTACTCGTTGGGCAAACATGGCTCTGTTTTCCAAGCAGAGACCTTTGCTATCCTAATGCCCACGGACTGTATTCTTAAGAATAGGTAGAAGGGTCGGAGTATCTGCGTCTGTAGCGATAGCTAGGCGACATTTAGGGCTTTACTCAACCATTTAACCAATTTCAAAATAGTGCGAGAAAGCAAGTACTCTCGGAATTCGTTCGCAAGGCTGAATTCTTTTACTCTTGTCTGGGTCCTAGGTCGCACTGGGATCTCTGGGAATGAGAACTCCAATGAGATTGCTAGCTAAGGCTCAGAGAATGCTTTCTCAGGACCTGAACCTGCGTTGGGTCTTCCCGCGTCCTCTGTCATGACCTCCATTGAGGATTGGGTTTCCTACAAACACAATTGTGTGCGGCACGGCTCAGCAGGATGCTGGTAGACTAAAAAAATGCTCTCAAACGTCTGAAAGAAATCAGCGGCATCCTTGCTGTCACTCATCAGAAGAGGGTGTAGGCCACTTATTGGCTTTCTAACGGGACACTTGCTTTTGACAAGCATCTTAGCCTAAGTGACACCACTGTCAGCGACAATATTTCGGATTATTTTTTTCGAGGTTGTCCCGCCTTTGCTCGGATCAGATGGCAGATTTTTGGTGCTGAAGTGGTGAGTGCTGATACTTACGCTGCCCATCATTGAAGCCACTTTCGGAGAAAGCCGAGAAAATGGGTCCTGCTGTCTGGTAGTACAGTGGACTTAGTTGAGTCTGAGTGGTCCAATACAGCGTTTCCAAATCCGACCAAACCAAAAAAAAAAAAACCGTTCAAAGAACATACCAGTATTACTTTTTTGACAAGACAGCAATGCGAGGTAGGATTCGTCCGAACAATCAATAGATCTCCTGACTCAGACCCATTTTAGGGATCTAAGGGCCACCGGGATCGTACTCAGCCCAGGGAGAGCTAAGCTAGCTTCTAATAGTGAAGGTTTTGTTAAATTTCAAATGACCGAAGAAAAGATCTCATGGACCTGATGGCAGAAATTGTAAATATCGATAAAAACTACATACTAATTACCCATGTCCCCAAGACATGTAGTTTTGGGTTTTGCATATTCTGCTCCTTCGATAACATTCATTTTCTTCATAATCCTAACTACACATACATGACTTCTTGAGTATCCTTTTCAACCATAAGAACCCTCAAAGGTCATTGCCCCTTTTTCGATTGCACCTACAACAAAATTCTAAACTGAAAGTTTGCATCCAAAACATGCACAACAAATCTCTGGTTGGATGTTTTTATTGCGCTGAAACACTTGTTAACGGTGCAGTGCTTCACATCTTTAGTGTTCAAAGTAAATTTAACCTGCACGTAATAAACTCTTTAATTATGGATCTTCGCGCAAGGATTGCATTTGAGTGCTTTCACCGCCCCCTGTGGCATTTTGACAACAAAAAACGTTGCAGTTTGTGCCTGCAACGAACGTACACCATGCATTCATTTCCAACCATTGCAGACGTCGCTGTACATTCAAAAAGTTTAAAAGCAAAAACTGCCCACCAGAGAGCACTACAATTTTGCTGTAGAGTAATTAACAAACCGAGCAAACAAATAAATTAGCCGTAGTTAGGAGTACACTGAAAGCGCCACCGCTATGCTAACAAATTGTGGCCACCGGCCAAAGGATAACGATGCTATTTTCCAGCACCACTTTGCTGAGTTAATTAGGAGCCCTGATGCTCTTTTGAAATTTCAGATGAAAAGATAATACGCCCTCCTATGTGTGTGTCTGTTTAATTCTGCATTTTAGCATCTTTTTTTTTTTTCTTTATCCCCATTGAGGGAAAACTGTTTAGACAGACGAATTGTTGAATTATCATTTTGTTTGTAATAATTGTGTTGTTTATTGCAATCAACAAATGGAGAGGCAGCCCATTCGGCCTCATTGAAATTTACGATACAGAGACCAGTTTTAATGACAAAATCAAAGGAAAATGTCTACGTACCTCTGTATCTCCTCGTGCTGATCAATCTGACATACTCCTGTTAATCCTTTATGGCTTCCTCCTGCTATTTGTTTTGGTTTAAAAAAAAAAACAGACAAACACAATATTATTAGGCACTGCCTCAGCGACAACACTTGATTTTCCTAATTTCCTGTATAGGCACTTGGTTCAATAAGAAATCACTATCTTCCGATTTTACTATTTATTCTTATTTATCGACCGGAGCCGAAGGATGCACACTCACACACGCGATGACGCGACGGACACAACACGGAATTTCAATAAACGTAAAATTCGCATTTAATGCATTTGTTGGTTGTTAAATTTGTCACATAAATTGCCCCGATGGCGACGTTCAGAATTTTAATTACAACTGGTATATGTAGCTGTGTACTCGGATGGTTTTATGACCGCCGGCGAGCACCGATCTCGGGATTAGATGAAGTTATGTTGCTAAACGTATGCGGATAATTGCTCATTTGATTTGGTTGGATTTCTCGAACATCTGCCAGTGTGACATTTACGTCATAATTGAGTTGAGAAAATGATGCTTCGTAGAGTTTTGATATTTGTTCGTCCGCAAGAAGTGTAGCCGTCATAAAATGACCATCCTTTGACATCTTAATTGACGACGAATGGCCAAGGATCTGCAATAGAAAATAAAGGAAGATGTTTAATAAAGCTTTTTTTTGTAGTAGAGCAATAGTATAAGAATCATAAGGTCCTGGGCGGGCAATAAATCTTGCTGAGGCATAAATTATAGAAGAAAAAATAAAACACTGCCTGACTCGTTAAGCCAGATGTAACGCCATAAGTTCATGTGCGAGGAGTTTAAATTAAAACGTAAGGTTCGAATGATGGTTCTGAAAGCGAAAGACACTGGCGTAGGTCTTATTCATTCAACACTAGAAGAAGCTATCCCTACGAAGCCTTTGTCAAGTCGGCTGATACAACCATTTCATTTAACAAACCATTATGCAGCTCCACTTGACTATTTTCAAAATACGTTTCAGGCAATGATGACAGGGTCTAAGTTTCTAAGCCAGGCTGCACTTAGGTAAGGCTAGGTTAGGTGGCTGCCCTCGTTCAAGCAGGGACACACTTAGACCAGATTGGTCCATTGTGATACCCCGATAGATACCGGCTTACCAACACCAGAGACCAAGAGTAAGACGTCGAGTGCGCTGACATGAGTGACCGTATCGGTAGTAACTCTGTGTATTGAACCACTTTGACCCGGAGGAAAAGTTCCTTAACTTTTGGATGTCGAGTTCATAGTTCTAAACATACGAGTGGAAGTATTGCCCGAGTGGAAGGGCAGGACAAGTGCACAGTAGGTGGGTAGTGGTTTCCTCATTCTCCTCATCTCTACAGCTTCACTTAAAGCCTTAACATTTAAATCACTTCAAAGAATGCACTTTTTGAATTCGGTCCCCATTATTAAAACACTTCACTGTTTTTGGGTACCAAATCACACTGGAATCAGTGGAAATAAGATCTGCCCCGGAAAGCACTTACACGTCTCTGGTCATCACTTCCATCATCCATCAAAATCAGCGTCAGTAGCGAGTATATAGTTATACTCCGTTCATACTGTGTGTGTTACATTTTTCGCACGAATGGAAGGGACCTACAATTTATTGCCGACTCCGAACGGCGAATTGAGAAGCTATTTCATTACAAATTATATTCCCGGAGGCTTGTCATTCCCCAACGAGAAGTGGTGCCGCGAAGAATGTTCGTTAGGGCTTGAAGTTCAATGCACTAACCACTGAGCCACGACGACCACCAATTATATATACTTAAAACAACTAAAAAGACAAGACCCTTCTTCTGAACGGACTTCTGAGTCGCAGAATCACTGGTTGTGACACCATGCCATGGTCTACCGTTGTACTTAATTTTGTGCCACAATCTTTTCAATGAGCTTGATCAAGCTTCCTGTTAAAAGCTCGTTAAAAATAAATGAATGCTGCATTGAAGATGAAGTTTCAAGGCGAAGATTTAAAAAGAACTACGTAGGTAAATTTTTTTCCACAGAAAGGTTAGTCCTCGGGTAAGACATAGACTGCCGCTTATATCAAACCATTTTCAGCAGTACCACAGTTCTTGAATCGAGTATTACTGCAACAGATAATTATGTTCCCACGGATAATAAAACATTTTGCAAACAAAAAAGTTCGTTTCGATAGGAATAGCACCAGCCCTAGAGCTGTAATCTTCGCATTCAACTTACATGGAATGCAATCCCCTTTCATCACAACCAGCAGTGTAATAAACTCATCCCCCCTTTAAGTCTCTCTCTAATTAGCATTGCCGCCAAACAACGCAAACAATGCATGCTCTCCCACTAATTGAATGCTCATCAAAAGCCAGACACTATTTACAAGCCAACTCAATTCGTCAAACGAGTTTACATACGGACGCAAGGGTAGCCAAGCCGCAGACGCGTCTCCATGGGCGAAAAGGCAAAAATACTATTTCCGTGATGTAAACGCGACTAATGGACATTCCGCGCAGTTAAATTAGTCCCATAATTGCATGCACGCTCCCGAAAGTAGCTTCGCTCCACGCAACACAGTTCGTGTGGCATAAGTCAATTGCAGATTCCATTCCCGACACATGCACGAGGGTTCCCCGCGCGACTACGCACTAAAACAAAAGATTTGCGCGAGTCGCTTGTCGTTAGTTAGTCGAGTAGCCACTGTTGGCGGTTGCACGCGAAGCTATGTTTGCAACCAGCAGTAGGGTTGCGCGAAGAGCCTCTCGCTAACTTCTGTGAATAATTTAATTGTTTGCTGTCATAGCATTTCATAGTTCCCTCGCTGTCTGTGTCTGTCTATCTTTCGCGCAGGGAATATGTGCACAGCATGCGTGAGGAGCGCTCCTCCAAAGCAGGATTTGAACATGGACTAAATCGGATCACACGAGGAGCTTATTAATCGGGACTACTTCCTGGTGCGCTTAATCATCACGTAAGACGCCACCGCAGGAGGCGCCCAAAATTATTTCCGCTTATCACGAAGCAATTTCCCAGCCATGTTCCGTCATGACTAAAAACTGTGATTTGGAAATGGCACAAGGCACATCCCGAACTACAAGTCAAATCCAACGCATTTGATCGGTGGTTGACACGTGTATCCTTGGTGCGAGTATCTTAAATTAATAGCACTCGCGTTATTTATTCCATATTAAGCGCACGTTCAGCCGGAGAATGGCAGCCCTTAGGGAACCACTGTGACTGTGGCATATTTAAATATTTTAAAATTAGAGGCAGCACAGCCGAGCAGAAAAGGCATCGCATCGCACAAGCAACTTGGCTGACAGTCGGGCAGGATATTCCTGACATGTATTTGCTAGTTGTGCTCGCTGTCAGAATGTTGACACGAATGTTAGTGTGGGGAATTCGTTTGCCATTGATTCTGCAGCCAAATATGTAAAAGGAAATGAGACCTATCAGCCATTAGTGCTTGTAATTTATTTAAACTTCATTTTGACTAATGTACTTTGAACCGCTAAATGCTCGATAGGAGCCACGCACTGACTAGTTGTTTTCTTGTTGTTTCAGGTCGTTGCTTTGGTGGGAAATTAATTAGCTTGTCTGTGTCGTGTTTGGTTAGTTGTCGCGAATCGATTTGGAATCACTTTGTTTAGACAGTTCAGTGGGAGATGATTTGACGTTAGAACATGAAAGACAGACTTCGTAATGAGTACACTTGACAAGGAAGTTGGTTGGGGTTTGGATTATTCAATCAGGGAATCTGTGAATTTATAGGAATTTTATGGAAAGTGTGGTCTAACAGGAATGGGCAGGGGGAGGAATATCGCAAAAGTGAAAATAAATTACATTGGGTTCCTCTGCTTTGTTTACGAGGGGGCTATAGTTCAGGGTGAACCAGGACCTGAACCAACAAGTAATTGTATTCGAAGTGATAACAGAGCCTATGAAGACGAATTCTTTTACTACATCAAAATTATAGCTGTCTATAGTGTTAAAGCCTAGAAGTCGGTGTTGTGTCACCCAACTTCTGATTCTATGTTTGCGTACACGGCACTAACTACTCGCTTCGTTCTACCGATCATGCCAATTTCGTCCGCCTAACCAAGTCATTGGACTGATTTATGAAAAATTGTGACTGATGTGTTGGCCTGCAAATGTTGCACTATTGTCCCCAATACCATTAAAGGTCTCGATGGTATGTTTAGCGACCTCGACGGAGCAGCGAGCATCCTGCATAAGTGAATACGTTATGCACTAATCATGGCGCAATGCAAACTTAAAAGTTTTGCACAAAATAATTTGTTTCCCTTTCAAGGTCCTTGGTAGAATCAAGCAAAAACTGAATGCCCCCGTTCCCACTTACCAACAGAAGTAGCGGAAGCACTTTCCCAACGAACATTTGTTCACTCCGTTCCTTTTATATCTACGGAACCAGCCGCGATCGCCGTATCTTATCCACTTATCTCTGGCATTACAACCAAGCCATCTCACGCTTTAGCAAAATATACAAGCTTGCCATTATTTTCCGATTTAATTTGCTATAATTCAAGTATTTACAGCAAAACTCGTACTCGTACTCGTAGTTGTACTTTTTTTATGGAACGTAACGTAGAAAATATATGTATGTTGGCAAGGGGCGCCCTAAATATGTCTATCTGTCTGCGGCTGTTGTCGGGCGGCGTCAAATTGTATAATAATACACCATTTGGTGTTGATCTCACCGTCGACCATTTAAAAGCCACTTGCATGCATGCGAAGCCAAGATTTATGGCGAATTTCTATAATAAATGATTTCCGAACAAATTTACCAACTCCAAGTTGGGATTGGGATACTGCGCGGCCAAGCTGGTTTCGGTGGTTGACGCAAAAGGTGAACCGATAAAAATCAAGCTCCAATTGGGCTTACAGATACGTGTATCTATTATGTATCTGCTACTCTGTGAAAAATCGCAAAGTAGGCACTAGCAGCTAGCAGCATGTGAGTGTGGAAAAGGAAAATGCCAATTTGCGTAGCTACCTCCAAATGCACGGCCATTTGACACGAAACAATAAATTAAAAATGCAAATGCGATAAATTTCAATCGCATGTACATAGAGACGAACCTTAGAGACGGGGCTTAGAAAAAATTACAAAACAGCCTGACGATTTGCAAAAGTCACACCTGTGTTTTGTGGGTTACACGCCGCATAATTGTCACTTTCCGTCTGATTAATACCCACGGTAGTCTTAAATTGCCGCGCATTTTTTTCCTCCACAATTCAAAGAAGCAGCTTCGTTGTACAATCGTGGAATTCAATTAGTCAGATAGCATCACTGTGTACAGTCAAGTGAAATACTTAATAATTAATCATGCTTGTAGTCACTTTCGCAGTCAATTACTCAAATGAGCCTGGTGATATGCATCGAGGTTGTTAAGAAAGAAAAAATAAAATAAAAAAAACTGCAAGCGTTTCCTAGCAAATTTTGCAGGGTGGATTGTCTACTCTATCTGACAGACAGGCAATCTTCACATGAATTCCCCGACACAAGTCACGATTAGTGGTCGCAGTCGCAGTAGCGAACCAAACGCAGTAGCACTTCTCGGCGCACCGAACTGCGAATCACTGAAAGTATCTACTCATGTAATGAATTCAAATTTCCCAAATCAATCAATCGCGAGAAGTAATCGTAAACGGCACTTTACAAATATGGAGTTGGTTAGTTGTTAGTTTGTCGTTAGCGTTGTGTAAGGAGAAACCACGCATTGGTTGGACCTGTACACGGAAAGAAATGCCTGCAGTGTCTCCTAGTCAGACGCTGGACTGAAGTCAGGTAACATTGCATTGTAGTCACGCATTTGTTGATTATTTCTTTCGCAAGGCCTTTTGATGTTTACTGTCGGGGAGTTTTCAGAACTGGTGAATCATTCTATTCACCCCAGACAATTAATGCTTAAGATGTGTACATGACATTATTGTGAGTCACGGGAGGCACGTCTTGGTGCAGTTGACAAGTGGTTATCTTATCAGATTCCGTCATCATCTTTAGTAGACTTTTCTTTAACTCCATCGCTGTACTGCAGCAAGTCCTATTTATTCATCGATGCAAGATGAATGTCCCTAGAATTTGTTCGCTTATGCTCATAGCTTCGAAGTTTCTATGGTTGACGCAATCGGTAATAAGCTTCTTATTCGAGATTGGTACTCTCCTTTGTGTTCGAATTTTTGAAATGATTTTTGATCAGCTTATACTTACTCTGAAACAGTTTAAGTTTTGTAGCGAAAACCTTTTTTTGAAGGACTTTGGCAGCACTTCAGCCACAGCTTTTACATTTTCTGTCTTGATCACTTCGTCAATTTAGGAGCAAGTGTCCATTGTCAAGTTCTGTATTCGAGTTTTCAGAACTGGTGACACGCAAAACCCTAACCTAGTGGCGTCGTTCTCAGCAAATGATTGGTGGATCTCGAATGTGGCAAGTGAAAGCGAACTGCTTTGGGTGTTGTGGGCCCTTATTGACAGCATCTTAGTGTCGCGGTTTGTGGTGATCTTTATGAGGCATTCAGTAATGGCCTGGGCGAGTGCACAATTTGCGGTAAATCTAGTCGATATATAAAGTATCACAATAGATCCTTCTCTTGCCGCAGCTTGGGCAGCCATTGAACCGTAGCCTCAGCAACAATACACAAAGCAGCGATTGTTTCACTCCAACGTTTAGTTAGTCTAATAGGTGCTTATACATCGATGCAACACCTAGAAAGCCACTATTAATTGTTTTAGAAACTTTGTTGGATCTTTCGAACTACGTTTCACAATTTTCTGATAATCCAAATTTGTAACGACAAAGATTTTAATGCCAAACTGAACCTCCTGTTTCGTCCTCTCCCACTAAAACTTCCCTTAACTTACAACAAAATAACAAAAGTTTTTAACAAACTTTCTTCATCTCCCTTCGTCAGGATTATGTAGAATGCTACCTGAAAAGCTGCATTCCCACATCATCGTTAAAAACTCCATCCAGCAAAGTTATTATCTTCCTAACGACTACCGCCACTCTAGATAAGATTCGTTATAGTTGGACAGACTTTGATTGCTACCACCAAGAAAAAAAACTATTTTAAATTCAAATAAACCACTGCCAAGAAAGAATTTCTCTCCTTCACGTCCACGACTAATAAAATATAAAAAAAAGTTGAACAACTTTTATGACACATGCCCATGCAAACGAAACGAAAATTTATGACACCACCTAAAACTCATTCAACATCAAAGACCCAATCTTCCGATTAAATACGTGAAACCTCTCTATTCACCTCACGTTTATGAATGCTAATCCGTTTATAAATATTTACATTCTGCGATTATAGCCATTCGAATAAAAAAAAAAAACTGTTTCAGTTTCTGTTTCAAAAACAAAAAAAAAAAAAAAATTAACAAATTTCTGCGATTTAATTAGCATAGGGTTAAGAGTTAAGAGGAGCGCATTCAGAGACTCGGAGTGGCTCATTAGTTTCGGTTTTATTTCTGGGCTCGTTCATAAATTAGTTGAACATTTTTTTTTTTTTTTTGCTTCGTGAAGTTGATTTTGTTTTATTTTATTTTTTATAGTCGGTAGCAATTTCTATTAAAATTAATGAAAGCGGCTGATTAAGTGGTTTGGATGGGAATTCCTAATGACTTGTCGAAGACGCCGAGCGAAAATACGATTTGGTAATCGTGCACCCCTTTTGGGGTGTCAGCTAATGTTTATGTGTAGACCGTTTTTAGATTCCTTGTTCTATGAATAAAAAAAGAGGTAAATTGTGGTTGATTCGAAAGTGTTTTGAAACTATCTGGTCAATCTTTTGACCGTAAAAAGTTATGGGACCGGAATTGAAATTTATTATTGCTCGTTAAGTATTTCATTTCGTCACCCACAGCTCACCCAAGATTGGTACCAAGCACAGGGAAAAATGAAATTGTCATCAGCTAGGTATGGAAGTCATCTAATGACCCAGAGATGGCTCTGACACCGATATTAACAACTTAAGAGCCGATCAATTCAAAACGTGGGCGTGGATGAGAAATGTTGCAGTAAGGAAATGAGGTTTCGACATATTAATCGGGTTAGTTTCTAGACTTCTAGAGTTAAAATGGACTCGCAACTACCCATTCTATATGTGACCTACAATTATTAGCTGACTGTGAATTACGAACTGAAAAGCTTTTTCACAACAAACCCTTGGAGGTTTGGCCTTCCCCAACGAAAGGTTGGGACTAAGCAGCCCGCACATCAGTCCAGCGTACTCACCACTGAGCCACGGCGGCCAAGCAGTAATTTACTGGACTCTTACCTCACTAAATCAAAATGCATGAATAAATGCCAACTCTGTTGGGTTCTTAGAAACGATGAACTGAAAGAGAATGAAAAAGGAAATGAACTGGCCAGGAAAGGCTGGCTGACAGACAGGTGCTACCCGCCTCCAAAACACCTAAGTGCTTCATAGACCATTGACTGAGGAACAAGTGAAATTTACCAGAGGTGGTGTCATATCCTGCAGCTTGTGCCAGTGATTGAAAGAATAACGACTCTACTATAATTCAGAAGAAGCTTGGCAGTGGAATAAGCTTGACAAACGAGCTCTGCAGAAGATATATGATGATTTCTGTAGAATATCGCTGCCCAGGTCATCTAACCTACATATATTGGGTCAGATTGTTTAATAGTCTGGACATTTTGGGCAAGGATACCACTAACAGTAACAGTGTCTTCTAATGGTCTTTGAGTAAAATTGTATTTACTGCAAATTGCCTTCCTAACCCAACCTACGCATAACAAACGTTTTCCTACAAATGTCATTTGTTTCTGAGTATGTATCGTGTTCGTAAGATCAAGTGATCTATCGTCACTGGCGTGAGCTGTAGTAGACACTCCTTAAAGTAATTTTCGCAAACTTTTTGACAATTTCATCAATTCCTTTGCAGATGACCGGCAGTAGCCAGACCCAAAAATTACGCAAGAGACGAACTCCTCTTCGATGAAATTTCTGAATTCCACTGCCTGGATCTAAGGACCTGAAATAGTCTTGAAAACAGACAATTCGACAACCAGGTCATGTGAGTCGTGGAGTTGTAGAACGGCGTTTAATCATTTGGGAATTTTGGTATGACAGTAGGTCCAGCCCTCACTGCTTCGCTCCCCCCCTCTTGGACATTCTAGCTAGCTTAACGCATTCCCAAGATCACCTCTTAAATGACCAAACCTTTCGTCACCGTGCATTGAAACGTTCCAACAACTTAAACCACACGGCAAGCCACACTCGGACGCAATCTTACGAATCCTTATCTCCAAAGTGTATCTCTTGATTGATATTGATACACTTTCACCATGCCACACCATATTCGGACGCCAGGCCAGAGTCGGTAAGGACACACAATTAATTGCGTATTGACAAGTTGCCGCCACTCGCAGTAGAGTGGACACCGGGAATTTGTCTTGCCTGCATTGCCACCAGCGCGTTACCCACGTTTGGATATGTTTCTTGTTAACGCGGTCGTTTACATGGAAACCGCGTTATCTACGATCGACGATTTCTACGACTCGCAGAGAAATTCAGTTTGATCTCGGGCCAGGAATGGACAAATCAGTCAGCAAAATAAAATCACTCATGCCGCATCAGAAAAACCGCGAACCGGCCCGGGACCGCCTGGCGTAATTATGATTTTATCTCGAAATAAAAATTCCTTAATGGACAACCAACTACTAGCACTCGGACGCACACATACGCATAGACACTCCGCCTGCCTAATTAATTTCATTTTGCAGAATTTTAATTCCACAGTAACTCGACTTCATGTCCTCGATAAGGATCTTAACATCTTCTAACTGCCTTTTATGCGATTTTAAGTTAAGGTGAGTCCAACCAACGCTCATGGGGGAGGAATTGCCTCAGTCCACGTGGTCAGCGTTTCATTAGTCCGTTGCACTTGTGTAACCACGACTCGATGCAGAAATCCGTCAAAACTTTGAGAGTTCCACCAAACTATCCCACGCTGGACAAAAGAGGTCACTCGACCACTTTACACTTAAGCTTAGAGAGAGTGCGAGCAGGTATGGTTCCCCAAAGACGGGATTACCAGACCAAAAATCCAACTCATGTTCTTTTACACCTGCCGCGCACAATCACAGAAATTGGATCATTTGCTTCGTAGTTTATTGGGAGAAAGGCCTCGTAGTGCGCGCGAGCGCCATAAAAGTTGTTCGAGCTCTCCAAGCCCATGAGTGGGCAATAAATTCTAGTAATTTAGAGAAAAACAAAAACACTACGCGCTATCGATTAAAATTCAAAACAACAACAGCCCAACAAGGCAGTTTTATGTGTTTCTCGGCGAGTGTGTGTGTTGTGTACCTCTTCCAGTTAATGGCTCGGTTTGGGGAAACGCTCTAATGTAAAACTAAGCCAAACCAAGTCTAGCCAGTGAGCTTATCTCGTTGTGTAATTTAAGTAGATGAGTTTATTAATTACAGGTTGCGGATGGGGTGCACTGCACTTACTGCTGGAATTTGTGTAGAAGCCATGTGCATCTAGTTCTTGGTCTAGGCCTAGCCAATAGTGCATCCAGCTGTGTGAACGCGCGCACACACATTATACATTCTACCCAAGTTGGCGCTCGGTCTCCTGACATTGGCATGATCGAACAAATTTATTATGACTGAATAACATTATCAATAAAAATGTTCTGGCCACCCACAGAGTGATGTGTGGTTGCACCGGGGCAATAGGAGTCTCGCCTGTGTATGGACATTAAACGTTTTTCAATACGCGATCGCCTTTAAGGACGTGTAGCTATTAAGTTAGGGAATCTGATGGGATATTTCTATATATGTAATTGTTTCGCAATTCTGCACATTTGGGCATTTTGTTGTGTGACTCTTGGAGTTTTACAACTACGGCTTTCATGGCGCACGTTGCCATGGTCAATTCAAGGAAACTGGGCGGCTGTTTAAATTATATATCTGCGAACGACCGGATTGGAACTGAGCCAATCAATCAGAGTTGGATGACAAAGTGAAAAGGTTCTGAGTAGACATGTTTGGAGTCTCAGTGTTATGCATCCACTCAAGATACCGATATGGGTGTTGAGGTGGTTCCTACACAGATTCACAAAACATCTCTCACGAAATGAAGCAGAGAAGAGAGATTTTCTTACATTCTGGTCCTGGAATTTGTTTGTTGCCTCGTTCCGAAGGTGATTAATGCACCGATCTTGGTAAAAGTGTCATTGCTTTGTAAAGGGTCTTCCTATAGGGACTTCTTAACTTTGACAGTTGATAGCGGCCATATTGTTGAAGCTACATTTGTCAAATTGGCTGTCATTTATTCAGTCTGTTTTGCCAAATCACCATGGACAGATAAAGCGTTCAACAACACGCGCAAATAATAAAATTGTTTTATCAAAATGTGAGTTCTGTTCGGGCAACGTTCCGCGCGCTTCGCCCATTTTACGGTCGTTATAATCGTCCTTCCAAGAGCACTATTCGCAGTGTGGTGGATAAATTTTAGTTCACTGGTTCAGTAAACGATCAACCAACACCCATACGTCGACGAAACGCAAGATCTGCCGAAAACATCGCCGCTGTCCGTGAGAGTGTGCAGGAGAATCCGAGACAGTCGATTTTGCATCACTCACAAGAACCCGGCCTTTCGCAGACCACAACTTGGCGAATTTTGCGTCGTGACTTGGGCCTGCACCCGTACAAAATGACCCAGGAGCTGAAGGTAAACGTCCATAGAGACATCTGTTCGCTGAATGGGCTCTGGAGCAGTTGGAAACTGACCCTAATTTTCATCACCTTCAGCGATGAGGCCCATTTCTGGATGAATGGGTACGTCAACAAACAAAATTGTCGAATTTGGGGCGATACCAATCCACATGAGATCTAAGAGCGTCCAATGCATCCCGAAAAAGTCACTGTTTGGTGTGGATTTTGGGCTGGCGGCGTCATCGGTCCATATTTCTTTGAGAACGACGTTGGCCAGGCCATCACCGTCAATGGTATAGGTCGATGATTACCAACTTCTATAAGCCTGCATTGGATGATATGGACACCAACGACGTGTGGTTTCAACAGGACAGCGCTACGTGCCACATCGGAAATTCTACACGAGCGATTCGAGGGCATGGTCATCACACGTGGAGGTGATGTGAACTGGCCACCGAGATCGTGCGATTTGACCCCGTTAGACTTTTTCTTGTGAGGTTTTCTGAAGTCGCAGGTCTATGGGAATAAGCCACAAACCACAGCGGCCCTCAAAGCCAACATAACCCATGCCATCGGTCAAATTCAGCTTGATTTATGCACCAGAGTCATGGAAAATTGGACATTTCGGACATTGGACATTCAGAGAAGCCGCGGCGGACATTTGAACGATCTTATATTCCATACCTAATGGCATTGAAAGGCCTTTGAAATGAATAAAAAATGTCGATGATATCTCAAACACACTTTGTTTTATTTAAATTTAAAGATAGG
This sequence comes from Matsumyia berberina, assembly GCA_917880715.2. NCBI lineage: Eukaryota > Metazoa > Arthropoda > Insecta > Diptera > Syrphidae > Matsumyia > Matsumyia berberina. The sequence goes on along the minus strand of OU862870.1, from coordinate 1,909,476 downwards.
AAGCGCTTAATGAAAGACCTTTTACATGTGGACAGGAAGCCAATGTATCCTAAAAATCCTGGAATGCTAGAAACTTTGCAGTGGTAAGGATGCATTGGACACTTCTGTTTAAAATCTCCACTGAATTGTGGTTGATGACCTGACGATTAAGAAGCTTTGTGCCCCTTCGAACTAAATGACCTTACGCCGGAACAAAAGGACCGATAAATACCAAGAATATCATTCCCAAGGCGGTTTTAAAGCAATCGGCGATCCAATAAAGACCCACAGAAAACTTAAAGATTTTAAAAATAAGGATATTCAGTGGAGGACTCATCATCAAACAAGAGCATTGTGTTAATCGGAGATGAGGTTGAGCCTTTCTGCGTAAACCTTGGATGGCATTGGTGGTCATCTGCTCTGTCTGGTCTAGCCACCTTAGGCACTGAACGTGAATATCTTTAGGTCGATGTTCTGACTAAAATGTTAGTTTTGTATTTCAGTGCTTATAGAGAACATGTACCTTATACTAGGTATGTGTTACTTAAGGCTTTTAGGATACGTTTCCATCAATCACAGGTGGCTTAGTCATCATTGAAAAAAATTAAATTCAGCTCAAGGTTCCTATATAGGCTGGATCAGATGCAGAAGTCTCGCTTTTCCCTCCCTGCGAAATGTTTAGTAAGTCCGTTTGGAGCTTTGTCTTTCGCCGCCTTTAACTCATTACCCTTCATAGCCTCCCTCTTTATCAGAAAACAATTTCCTGTTCTTCCTTGAAGTTGGGTATTCGATTGCGTAAGTGAAATTTATTAAAGACCAAGCTCCATCTATCTGACGGATAAAGTTTATGTCTTTTATATTCATTACTACTTATAAAGATATAGTTTAACACAATTTAATTTGCATGCAATTAACTTGGTTTTATTCAGGAAGCAATAGATAACTCTTGGACGTCTTCGCTGTATCTACGCATCCGCCAACTTTACTCACATGGCACGACAGAAATAAACAAATACTCACTCCATTCCACAACACAGCACCACACAAGAGTGCGGCGGCAACGTACTAAGGCTTACTGCCGATGAAAAACCCGAAGGCGATATTTTGCGCGAAATCTGGTTTCCATCAGAAGGCTGTTTAGATACTCGTATACGTATAAGTACGCACATTTCATCCTCTTTTCTTTTTGTCCTACCAATTCAGGATTTTTATCGCAACGCAACAAATGGGCTTATCGCAAAGTCGCATCATCTCTCCATCCAGCGTGTGAGTGTGTGTCTTTTGGAGCTATACGGCAGCGGGAAGAATGCTCATAGTTGGATACACATCCCTCTGCGAGAATCTCGGAGCCTCTTCTTAACGTCTCCATCCCACATAGATGAAAACAATTAAATGACCAAGTATAGACGCTGAGAGAGAAACCTTTTTGTTAAACCGACCTTTCTCCCTTGCGGTGCCGTAAGAAATTGATAGACATTAAGATAGACTTGTACGACCACTTGTACGCAACCGTACAACCAAAACTCACACTGTTCTCAGCCCAATCGGGCTACTATGTTGCCTCCGCCTGCATGGTGTCCTTTGACGTCGTGCTGGTTAATAGAAAATTACATCGCAGTGGAATGGTGGAATAAAAGCATGCTAAGGTGTATCTAATTTGTACGAAGAATAATAATTAGTTGGAATTCATGGTAGATCCGGAGGCCTTAAACTTGACCGTTTATTAACTTCCTGGATAAGAGCGTAATCGGCAACAGTAAATCCTTGTTTAGCGACTATTAGTAAACGCAAACATATTGGAAATGATCAGTGGAAAATCCCTAAGCGAATGAATTCTATAGCTGCCGCCAACCTGATGTGGGGACTGGTCCTCATCTTCTTTGCATTTCCTTAGTCTTCGCTTTTAAAACAAAGCTACATTTCTAGTTCCTATGATGGCCGTGCAACTTTAACCGCTCTTGTGTTTTACTAGAAATTAGATTGATCGACAAGCCACCAACACGATGTCGAACCAACTCATAATGGACATTGATCCTCAAGCCCAACCTTGAAAGACGCACTTTCAATCTTTAACAATGTTAAAGCAGCTTCAACTAGCAACTGACTTCTCCCTTAATCGGTCAGACGAACACAATTTTTTATTTGCTCAATAAAAACCACACCTTCCAATAGGTTTGTGCATAAAAAAATTTCCATCGTGACAGATATGTCATGAAATACACTCGTCGTCGTCAAGAGACCGCTGTTAGCAATGTTGTCTCACAACAGTTTCTTCATGTCAGCACCCGGTAAACTGTCCCACTGGCAGATGGTCATCCGATGGGAACAGCACAGCATCACCGTCGTCCATGTCCACACTAAACCAATCAGCACAACTCCATAAGCAGACGTGACGACGCGACCTTTAGCGTACTCTAACCACCATTGCACAAAAAGACTGCAACCAAATTTGGTAGCCAATCAAATTTAAACTATACCAGAGCCCGGCTGCATTCCTTCATAAATGGGAGCATGTTGTTTTAGGAAGACCACTGCCCGCTGCTGGTCGCAGCAGCTATTCCCCGTTGGGATAAATGAATGAAAACCAGGAAAAGATAGGTGGAATGGAAATTTTTGAACGTCGATGGAATGAAATCATAACCTTATACGGAGTCAGCGATATAGAATTGCCAATTGGAATTGAGTGGTGACAGAGGAGCAAAGTGGTATTCAGTGTGCAAATGTCAAGCTGTCCAATTAAATAAAACGCAATTTGACAAAAAACAAAAACAGAGGAACAACCTCTTGCACCGGGAGACCAACTGTCCGACAAACAGCTGAACATGTCGGCGAGAGACTGCCAGGGCCCACCTGGTATCGCGCAGCTCGGAATTACTCCTTTCTTCATTATGTAATGCAGTAATTCAGTCCCGGAGCATCGCATTACCCCAAGTTGCTACTGACATTCACCTCGAACCGCGCCGCCGCCGTCAACGGTGGATGATACCCGATCGGCACAGAACACGAAGCTGAAAGTTAAATTACCACGCTCAAGGATTGGAATTTAATTATGAGTACTCCACCCATGACCGCAGCATGTATCTATCTATCGTGTGACAGAGCATGTTGTTGTGCCCGTCGCAGCCGCCTCTGCGCAGGTCTAGGTCAGGATTGAAATGCGAAACAATTTGATCGAGATTCGATGGAGTTGGCGCGTTCGATGCATCTTTTAACGCTTTGCGCTGCGGCAGCCACACGCTGCAACCGCGCTGCCTTGCTGTGTGGTTTCTCTGTCGATGTCGAACGGATATTGGAGTTAGAGGTGGAGGCACGCAGAACGGTCTATTGAAATTGCCCACTAATGGGGAATCGTAAAGTTCATTGTAACTGTAATTAAAGATCTCTGACTGTGCAAATTTCTCTGTTTGCATTTGCTGTTTGTGTGTTTTGTCTGTTGTTTGAGGTTAGGACAAGAAAGGAGGTTATTGTGCGTTGCGCGCGTTTAGCTGCGGTTGCTTACCCCGCATGGGCCAGCAATTTTCCGTTTTAAGTGTTCTTTGCTTCGATATGTATATTATTTTGTACTTCTTTCCGCGGGTCGCGGTGCATTTTTTATTGCTGAACATCGAATTGGTATTTGCTTTGCGTTTGTCTCTGATCGAGTTACACTAGCGTCAACGAAAATTATACAATTGCGCTGTTTAACTTGATTTTTTGAAGCGATTTTCATTGCTGTCTCATAAAAACACGGGTGTCAGATTGCTTCAGGTGGTGGATAGCAAAGTTCAACGGAAAATGACATAAAATGGTTCAATGCGTACAAGATAGTTGCATAAGCAATATGAGAGGTACATACATACAACATAACTGTTTGCAAACTCTTAGTGGTTAGTGTTAGATCAGGAATGTTTGTTCATGGGAACCTTAATTATAGGTTTTATTAGACGGTTGAGGTTAAAAACAGATTTATTGGAATATCAGAGGACTACGGTCGCCGCCTTTAAACCATCCTGTTCTTACCATCAGTATTTAAAAGGATACCAAGTTTCTATGACAGGAGGTACCGAGCTAAGATGAATGCTAAGCTATTGTGTCATCTCGTAAGGACGTCAAACAAATGTCTAGAACGACCTTTGATATACAATAGACAACTTTATTTTACGTAAGTTAAAAGCACCAAGCTCACCCACAGCTGACTCATACAGGGTGAACCAAAAGTCTCTTTCCTATGTAAAAAATTAATAACTCTTTTATTTATAGATATTTTTGAGTTATATTTTTTTGTTTCAGACATAAGGCTTGGGAGATTTAGGATGGAGCACTACACAGCTCAATCCTGGTGATCCAGAAAAACATCTGGAGTACAACTGGAAAACGACTTTTGTTCCACCCTGTATTACGAATGTACACCGGATTGGTTAAAATCGATATGTCTACTGCGATTCAATCATAAAGACAAGCTCGCAGCCAATTGGCAATGAGACATTTTTGGCATTTGAAAATCAATCCACTTAAAACTACATATCTACCGCGAAAAATGTTCGGAAGATATGGCTGGGGCTTGAACAAATGCAGCTCGGAAAGCAGTCCAATGCACTTATCACTTATATGAGCCACGGCGACCACTTTCGACAAAGGTAAACGTAAAGTTCAAAGAATGACTAATTCTGTAAGTTTGGTGATGTGATGCCTTATAGAATACAAACCCCTCTGTATGACGAGTGGATATGATGAATAAAACTTCAAACGCAAATTTTACGACCAAGCAAAATTGGTAGCAGCCAGTAAAGTTGCACCAAAAGTATTCATCGAATACCGATTGCTTCGAATAAATATTTAGAAAGGATCTTGAAGACCGACTCAACAACGTTGACAATTTGAACCATGATTATGGTCGAATATACTCATCGATTCAGCACTGGATAACCAAAAACTGAAAAAAGGTTCCTTGAGAAGTAGGATGTCCCCTTCCCTTCCTCTTGATTATGCCGCAAGAGGATCATTGGCAGTTTGTCACATTTCCAAGGCACTCCTAAATACGATAAGCACTTCCTTCAACCAACGTTTGCGTTACACACATTGACCTCAAATCCACCAATATACAGATTATGTTCGCAGTCAACTTGATACTACTGACAACAACAGGCACCACAAACTCTGTTCATCGTAGCAAAACTTGGTCGTCTTCTATTGAAAGTCGAAAACCAACACAGCTGCACAAAAAATACACCAGTCTGGATACATCTTGCTTCTGAAAAAGTTTCTGCCACTCACCAGTAGATATCTGGTATCTTGTTCCAAGTGCTAATTAGGTAGTTAAAGTTTCAGACTAAACAAGAGCACCGCATACGCACACTGAACTCAGTCATAAAACCCAAGTGGGCGGAGGTACCAAACTGGAGGAGTTTCCTTCACAAAACACGAACAGAAGGTGTGGAGAGGGCTTACAGCCTTAATTACAGGTGAAACTCAAATTTCTCGACGTTGTCTGTAAAGGAAAACAATTTGTTGACTTTACGACGTGGATGAGCTCTCTAATTAATCAGACGTACTCGTACGAGCGCAATGATACAAATGCAGACCGATTCAAATAAAAATAACAATCATCGCTTCATCGCTGCATCAAAGCCGCTTCCAAGGAGAAATTATGTAAATAAATCCAAATGACAATCACATTTGTTTCTGTCCACCTCAATCGCCCAGAGTTAGTTAATAAATTTCACCACTTATCGATTGGAGCTTGGAAAGCCCACCTTATCGTTCCCCAGACGAAATTTACCTAAAAATGCGTTTGCTTTCCCGAAATCAATTAGCATCCAACGGCGGCGCGGCAGTGCCATGAAAATTAATTCATAGTCCCATAATGAATGTGAGACATATGTTCAGCCATGCAGCCGCGATTACCATGCAAATGACCCCAAGATCGAAACTGATTCGAATGATTTAGTGACACCACATCGGCTCTATGGTAATTTGGTTTCTTAATTAAAAATTTCCTTCATTCCCTAATTCGATGCAGCGGCAGTGGTCAGCGCAGCAGCAACAGCACCTGACCAAGAACATCTGAAACATCTGAAACACCTGATCTGCCAGTGAGGCCACTCTTCCGCGGATGAATAATTGCAGGCTCAGGTCTAAGTTCACTCGAAAGATTAATCATATTCCGCAGATGGCACTTGAATGCATACCGAACATGTGCACGAGAGATTCCAACACCTAATCTGTGTATCCCCGTGTCTTATTTATGACGCTTTGTGTTCGGGTAATGGCGATCCGCGATTATAAAAATTGCGAACCCCTTCCTGGCCACACATCGCGTGGCGGGTAACACCGAACACGACCGAACCAAACACAGCCAGACAGAGCATTTTTTTCGAATACAAATGTTTGTCATCGTTGGCGCTGCTACCTGAGCGCGATAATGACTTCATTCTCGAAATTCCTTTTGTAAAGTTGCCATTGCCATTGCCATTCATACGGCTTGAGTGTCACCTAATCGGATTAAAATTTATTATGCACAAGTCTTGCGTAAGTTTACAGATCACACACTGACAATAGGCATGAGAGGTGGCCATTGATTTTTATGATGCGCGGCGTAGCCCGCCGGCCGCACAGGGATGGGGAGTAGGAATATTAAAAAATTATTTCCAAATCTGTTTTACCAAGACGTTTTATTGGCGGATTAAGGAACGTGTTGAGTGCTCTGGGTCGGCGTGTTGTGAGCGATGAAGGTGTTAATGATTCGCGGTGAGACTGTGGGAGAGCTGAAATCACTGGCAATGACTTAATTAGCCAGCGATTGCTAATTGCCAAACGGTGGCGATAATTTGCTAAGTAAAGTGAATCCGATTTTATTGGACTAATGGTAAATTATGACTTATTGTTAGCATCCTGGAGGAAGGTCAGAATTGAGAGAGAGTGTGTTTGGGATGTCCACGACAAGCGCCACACAATTTTGATTGCGCTAATGAAAGATTTATGAAATACCAGTTGCACTGGAGAGCGGCGATAATTCACAGGTGACTCACATCAGCAATTGACGATAATATTAGACTTCAAGGAAACAATCAAAAGGGCGATTCACAAGAGGTGTGTTTTTGTATTTTTTTTTTAAAGTTTACTGATTTTAAAATTAAATTTAGTTTGGGAAATTCTGTTTAAATGCCGTTCTCGGTTTCTTTATCACGATGCAGTTTCTCTTTGGAAATTTCCCATCACTTTATACACAATATCTGCGGCTCTATTCCTGCGATACGAAGAAAGATGTTGTCTTTGAGCTCGTTTGTGGCTTATTTTGATTGATCTTTTCCTTTAAATAATTCCAAAGAAAGTCGAAGGGCGTCAAATGGCAAAATCTAGCCAGGCACACGAAGTCACCAAAATGACAAATGACAAATGTTTCATATGATGTGCAAATGATGTGGCATCGTCTTATTTGAACCAATGAATTGTCCTATTGTTGTAGCACTGGGCAATTTCTCTCACGAAGTTCAATCAATTTATCCATTTCTATTGATAAAAGGTCTGCAACATACCTAGAAACGAAGCTGCGGATGAACTGGGCAGAAGACGTGGACACCACCACAATTACAACCGTGGGGATGGCCCTAAAACGGTTTTAGCGGCTCGTTTGCTAAACGCCACGAGACTTCCTAGAAAGACTTGCAAATCTACAAAGCGGCCAAAGCAATGATAGAGCGCCTCTGCTGTAGTCTAGTAAGGAGAAGGATTAATCTTGGCAGGAGGAAACTCAGACTGATGGCCGGCCTGTAGACTGAATAAACATGCCAACAGACTGCGACTGGTGCAATCAAGTACTCGCCCGGAATGCGAGGAGGAGGAGAGCCTCGAACACCCTCCCCTGCGATTGCCCCCCAGAAGGGCGTAAGGACACAAAAGCCTGGGAAGACATGTTCTGCCCGGGCAATTTAATTTCGAAAAAGTGCTGGAGTTCGCTGGACATACAGGTCGTTTCTCGGATCTGTAAACCCTATCGTAAAGGTCTACAGACAAAATCTCAGCGATATATCAACGACCAGCAAGGTGGGTGAGGGGTCAGAACTAGATACTGATATACCCTTCGGGTCGCGAAGACACCAATTAGCATTGGTGACTTAACCATGATCAGGGCTAATATGCGATGGTGCCACATGGACACATGTGCAATAGCCAAATCACTATGGCCAGTCTTCGATAAGAAGATTTCCAAAAATCTCGTACAACTTAGTCGAAGGGAAATAGGAATCGTCTCTGGTGTCCTCACAGGACACTCCGGAATAGGAATCTATGCGGAGTGTCTTGGATTGCCCTACAACGACTATTGCAGAAGCTGCAGGGACGAAGAGGAAATAGAATCCGCCCAGCACCTGCTATGCGAATGTCTCGCTCTGGCCACCAAAAGATTGCGTACTCTTGGAAGTAGCTTCTTACATGGACTGGAGGACCTTAATATCGCTGATTTAAGGAAACTCCTGAGATTTCTTTCCCTTTCTGGGCGGTTTCCGGATTAGCCAACGATTGAGATCTAAGTAAGTCTTTAGGACACCCACTAAACCAACCAACCATCTATAAAAGATTCTTCTTCAGCTTATTTTCTAGCTGCAGCGAAGGAGGAAGATCTGTATAAAAGGTTCTGCTACCCAAAGTAAGCCCTGCAAGTGACGAAGATAGGGTAAAACTTGCATTGATTGGGGAGTAGTTTCGAAAATCAATGTATAGACGTCATTAATAGAATCCAGCCTGCAATCAAATCAGAATAGACCTTGTTATAAACAAAAAATATGACGTGGTAGGTATAGACTAACATACACAAATACATATGTAAAACAATTTGTCTAGCTAGCTGTCTAGCTTCATTGTCCACAACATCAGCGCAGCGATCGAGCGAAGAATCGCTCTTGTCAACCGCTGTTTCTATGCCAATGTCTACCACCTGTGTCCAAATTACAACAACTTCAGGTATGATTTTAGCTGTATTCAAATATTTCTGAAGACTCTGTCATACCTGCTGACTGCTGCAATATGTTTTCCTACTTCGCCTTCCATTATAAAACGACTTTTTTTTTGCTTTTTAGCTTGGAATGTTCGTTCTCTCCCTTTAAGGACGAGAAAAACAAGAAAAAAAAGTGGAAACAAACTGTGGCTGGAGGCAAAATTGCAGTGGCAAAACGGCAACATAAGCATCACTCTGGATGCTGTCTGTAAATGATAACAACCATTTCTCTTCCACACTGTTGCGTGCGTCCCGCTTTTTCTCCTTTTCTTCGAACGGTTTTCATTTAGCTATGACTATGCCGATCCATCTCTCCTTCGTTGGTTTATTCTCCAGCTGTAAGCATTAATTTTCTATGCACCTGTGCTGCATAGAATGGAGCATTCTCCTCCTAGCTCCGCTTTTGTCTGTCCATCGTTCCCTACGATTCAATTGGCATAAATGAATCTTTGTCTCTCTCTTCTATAGCAAAATTGTATTTGCGTGAGCAAGATGCATGGCATAGCAAGGGGTAGTTTGGTAAACTGTAAGTTTTCACTGGGAAGAATGCAAAGCATTAGATACACCAAAAGAAGCCGGAGTTAAGGGGAGAACCTAAGCAAAAGCAAAATCTCAAAGACAACAGCAGCAATTCTGGATTTCATGTTTTCTTTCTATGGAATCAGTCAACTTTAATGTTGCCCGATGGAAAGGAGTGGTGGCCGAGGTACCTTCTGTGGAATAAAGGGAACCACAACAAAAGACAAACAAAGTAAACGGCAGAAAAAAGCAGAAAACCAACCAAGCAGCATGGAGAAACATGGCTCTTGATTTCTGTTCTAGTTTTTCATTCAACTTGTGTTCCTCGGGTTTTTTCCCTCGTCTCGAACAACAAACGGCAGTCCGTCAGGTTGTCGGCGGTGCTCGTCTTAGGCATTCCCAAGGAATCGAACCCATTCTCATTATCATCAGGCGGCTGATTCTTGCTCACCCCGTCCCATGCTCCAAATGGGAATCATCATCCTGTTGGTGGAACTTCTACTAAAAGAACTCTAAGATTTGTGTCCATTAAATCATAGTGGCAGCAGCAACAACGGCAGCTATCACTCTATCACCCCAGATAGAGTGATGAGGAAGAGAAGATAATCCTTGTTGGTACGCGCGAGATTCCAACGCAAATGGTCAGCCAGGCAAAAACTGACAGAAATACATGTTTGCGGCCAGAAAAAGAAAGAACACAAAGCACTTAACTCGTGGTCACTCTTGGGGACAAGAGCGGGATGAATTGCAGATATTAATGGTACAAGTAGAAAGAGCAGCGTTTGTGTCACTACTCGACGACAAGTAACATGGCACATTCTGATAAGTGACAGTCATATGTTTGTGGATTGGCTCACTTGCCATGTGACTCTGATTGAAGTCGTTTAGGAGGCATATTATGCGTGAGATGGGGTGATACTATAGCGCGATTACTAAAATTTAAGTAGACCAAATTGACGAATTGGTTCTTTGCCTGACCTTTGGTCCTTATCATAAGATGCTTCCATTTTTAAGGAAGGCTGTGAAATACCTCTTGCCATATTCTGTTTCTTGGATCTCCAGAAGTAGTCATTTACTTACTTAAAGAGATATTTTAGAAGTGGCTACATCATTTCAAGTCTACAAGTCTACTGGAGAGGCCAATTGCTTCTAATAATTAAGTTGTGTTCACCTCGAAGCAGAGAGACTGGCAGGACACTCAGCCGCAAGACTAAAGGCCCCTTTGGATATTTCAACATGACATCCAATAGCCAACACGACATCCAATAGCCGGGATGAGCCAAGGCCTAGCCTCTCGCAACCACTCATTTTGTGCGTGCTACATTTTACACACAAATGGAAGCAATCTGCAATTCATTGGCGAATCCGAACGACGAATTGAGAAGCTTTTTCATGACAAATTATACTCTCGGAGGTTTGTAATTCCCCGACGAGAGGTGGTGCCCAGAAAAGTGTTTGATAGACATGGCTGAAGCTTGAACCCACGCAGTTCGCACTAGCCACAGAGCCACAGTGATCACACCACTCATTAACCATCAGAAAGATTTTGGAGAGAACCATTACTATTGGATTTTTGGGATAATTGGGTTGAACTGTATTCACTGTTTTGCAAATGCTGTTCCAAAATTGGGGTTTGGCGTAAATGCCTTCCATTCAATCACATTTTCGTGTTAAGCAATTCCCCACTGCCATATTCGAAAAGTGGAGTAGATTCCCACTAGTAGTGGAACAAATTCACATTCGAAAAGTGGAGATATTTCCCACTTGTGGTGGAGTAAATTCCCGTGGAGTTATTTCCCTGCACCGGTAGAACTTCGGATTCGTCTAGGATTCCTTCATCACAGTCTTTTCAGCAGATGTCCTTGCCATTCTGAGGACAGATGGAGTTCTTTTCGAACACCAAACCCAAAGTAGGAAAGAAAAATCTGCTTGGATAGTCAGGCAGCTCTTAAAGCCATCATAAATCCAATATCCAAATCTCACCTTGACCTCAACATATAATGCATATAATGTGCCTCGCTGACGCAGAGATTTGCAGAAACTGCGAGAAAGAAGGAGAACACCTAGAACACTTCAAATCCAACTACCTAGTCCTAGCGAGAAAGCGACAAAGGACCCTGGGATACATGTTGATACTGGACCTGAAGCATCTCAAAAACAAAGGAATCGGCGACATTCTGGCCTTGATTTCATCATCTTAATTCAAATCTGCTCCAGAACTCCTTAAAATATTACTGCGGTCTGTTTAAAAGATATTCTCCTACCAAGCATAACGATAAACACCAATTTAGATCAACTCCATACCAACAAGTTAGGTCCTTCGTAGCAGATTCCAGCGGTAGCAAATTCAAATACGCGGTATTTCTTCGAAATACATGTAAAAGGCGTCCAGAAGTGCTTCCAACCTTTTCAGTGCAAATTTCTCTCAGTAGTACGGAGAATATCCGACAAATTGTGTAGTGTTGAGTGCAGTGATGTCGCACGAAATAGGTTGAGAATGTCATTCTAATTCGGCAACACTATACCGGAAATCTATTTGAGAGTGTCTACAATTAAGACTTCAAAAAGGCGAAAATTCAGCTAAAAACCGGTCGGGAAACCTCAGGCATGGTAAAAACAGAAAAATCAATAAAATCGGTTCACAAAAATCGAAAAATAAAACCGATTTTACCAAAAATCTAACTGGTATGACACACAGCGTTAATTTAAATGGTTTCTTACCCACATCGGCATTTCACAGTCAAGCTCTTCGTAGAAACGTTATCAAAATGTCGCCCACAAGTCGGTTTAATTAAGTAGCAATTTATGCGTGTGGACGAGCCCGAAGCCTACTACCGCCAAATTTGTTTGCCGTTTAATTCTGCCGCCTAAACGCTTTTAGTCGCTGCCTGCGCAACGATTTGCTTCGAATGATTTACCTCAATCACCACGTGTAGAGAAAAGAAACCTTTCACAGCACAGCCCCACTCCCAGGCCACTCGGGCCACATTCCTATCGTAGACAAAACGAGAACCCAATCGAACCGAGAAAACTTCTTCAATTAGTCGCTCTGTGATGTGAGAAATAAATTAAGGAGGACATCACAAAGCGGAACCGCCAGGAGTCCTCGGTTCATAGCACAGAAAAAAGAGGCTAAGCACACCGAGCGACAAATCGGCGAACAGCATTGTCATTAATTGAAATGCATAAAAATCAAATAAAACGTTGACGGATCCTTTGGCCGCGCAAATTAAGCAGGCCCGCGGCAACGGTCACATAGCGTCTCCGGCTGATTATTCTGCTGGTGCTGGTGCCAGTGCCGGTACAGCATCATCATTATGATTATTATTATTATTTTTATTCGACAGTTGAATTGCGTACTTAAGTTATCTTTATGGATGTGGCTTTTAATTAATTAATTATTCTCTCATTAATAAAAAATGCTGCCGCTGTATGGCCCGCCCCACCGACCCCGGTGTTGAGTCGGTTGATTTTGGCATCGGGAGAGAATAACATCCTCGACAATAGGTAGAGCGCCTCCATGGCAGTGGAAGCTGCTGGTGACGGAGCAGGATGGTGGTGCTGGAGTACTTCTGTTGCACGAGATACTTCGGTCGTGCATACTTCAGTGCACTGCATGCGGTCGGTCTCCGGGACGGTTCGCGTTAGTGATCACGTCTACGTAAGACTAACTGCTGGCGATGGCGGGCTACGCCGAGCCGCTTATGGAATGAAATTTTTATTTTTCCATCACATTTTCCCTTTTCCTTGGCTTAACTGTTGCAAATCAAATGCAAAGGAGAGGAATGAGCGACTGCTTTTCGTACAATTCAGGGATTGTGTCTTTTTCGCTCCGCGTGTGTGGGTTCCTGCGCTAAGGGCCTCTTTCTTTTTTAATTTTCATAAATAATCAAAACAACAGTTGACAACGACGACGGAACCGACAGTGGCACCGTCGTTGTCGTCAGAAATGGTGGCATTGGCAGTGTGTGTAGGGAAGTGGAGGCACCGGGGGCATTAACTTGGCTCTGCGACTGTGGACTGGCAACCCCCGTGTCTGATGCAGAAATACGTTTCTCATGTGCACGCGGCGGCAGAGGACCACCTTGTCGGTTGAGGCTGCGCCTGTGAATGCCAAAGTAGGTAAATGGTGGCGGCCAGCAGCAACAGCGGCGATGAGACAGGTGATGCTGTGTTTAGCTGATGTACTACTTCATGTTGCGATTTCGTGATAATTAACGAAATTTTTTTTCGTTCGATTTTTGTGCTCTCAACGAAACAAAACAAAGGAGGTCCGCTGTAGTATGTGGTATGTGGGTAATGGCATGTAATTATCGGGTCGTGAGTGATGTTTTTATTAAGAGAAAGTTAATCGGTCGATAGCAGAGCAGCCGCCAAGGTCAAGAGTAGAAGACGAACGTGATCTGTGGAGGAGTACTTAGTTATCGGAGTAATCACTCCGACCAAGGGGCACGCTGCAGGCCGCTTTGAGGAATTTTAACATGGAAAAAGTGGTTGCGTGCGTGCATCAAGTTTGAATTTGAGATCCAATTTAATCTGCTCGACCGGGTTCTAGGAATTTCAGAAACAGGGTATTTTTTTTAGGTCTACTGTGGGCATGCATGTTATAAACGTTTCATGGCTTACATGTACTTTCAATGTGCTTTCGGTTGCAGGGAAAAATAACGAAAGAGGTCAAAATGATACAAAAAGAATCGCTGGCAGACCTCCAAAGTCTAACGACTTTTAGACTGTAGATTGTAAATTTCGTCACTAAAGTGTTGACTTGAGGTGGTCGCAAAAGGGTAAAGGGCAAGTCAATCGTAGTAGCCATACTTCATAGTCGATCGGCTTACCGCGACGATTTCAGCAGTTGATTTTGAACACTTTCATGGCTGTAGTAGCCACATCTTGCACAGACGACTGAGTAGTAAAGTCCGCTGCTTTTTTCCTGTGGAACCACTATCGAGAAATCATCAAAAGGGCAGCCCAGGCCTACGCAGATTATCAGACTCCAGGCGAAAAAAAAGGACATGAAAATTATGCTTAAAGTTGGCGTCGCCAAACTCAAAGAAATTAAAGTGTCAAAGTAAAAACTAACTTCTATTTCGGAAAGCAGGCTCTTCGAAATTGTGAAAGAAACCTAGTCACCGATGAGCAGGACATTTTCGATTCATGATATTGAAGTAGAACTTCCAGCAGTCGCTTAATGGGTAGAGTGATAGGGCAAGAGGAACATCCTCCTCAAAGGGCCCTGGAATATCATTTTATAAGCCCTATGAACTAGTGGTCGCCGTGGCTCAGTGGATAGTGAGTTGGACTGTTCTGCGAGCGGGTGGGTTCGAACTCCACCCATGTCCATTGAACATTTTTCGCGGCACCACCTCTCTTCGGGGAATGACAAGCCTTCGGGAGTATAATTCGTCATGAAAGGGCTTCTCAATTCGCCGTTCAGAGTCGGCAATGAATAGTAGATCCCTTCGAATAATTTAACGCACAACATGAATGGTTGCGATAAGTCTTGGCTCATACCGAACTGTCGCGACAGCTTTTTTTTTGTATGGCCCATCAAATAGAAAGGCGATCCTATGTCAATGCCTATCGTGATCACTCGAAATCAGTTTGTCCACCGTCGCTTTTAACACTACTCAATTCGAGGATTTAAACATCCATTCCATAAATGATCCTCTAAGGGTGATTCGACGAAGACTAACCCTAGTTAATTGCTTGTACTTCATTATAGCACAACACTTGGGTTCAAAACTTCTAACTCGGACGTCGAAGGGACCAATCTTTCGCGGATGATAGAGCGCTTGTTGAGGAGACTGGAATTGGTGTGCCCAAAATCGAAGAGAAGGGAAAACTGCCGTATCTCACGAGAGACCCTCAACTTTCGGGAACTTGTTATTCGATTAATTAAGAGTCTTCAATTTTGACATTAAGTTAAATGAAGATGTCAATTAGCGCTTGAATATGTCAACTCTTCGTTTTCTATGTATTATAAGTCAGAAAACAAATCAAGTAAAAAATAAACTTGAAATATGTATTGTACATAGTTGCCTAGGCTTTAATTTATTGGAAAAAAAACCTTTTATGCAGATAAGTGTAAATGGCAATGTTGTATTATAAATTCATACGATAACTCACCCAGATGTAGAAGAATCACGAATTACTTATTCAATCTCTCAATCATTCTAAAGCCCATAAAAATCAACATCTCGTCTCCCCAGACGACTTCTTAATTTTTATCCATTTTTATCGCCTAGACCGAGCAATAGCTCTCTCCTTCCCAGGAACTATTTGCAAACCGGTCATCAACACCCACCTTGTGCATAAATCAAGTAATTAATCCGGACAGAAACGTAAAATTCGCATTAATTTGTACCTCTGTTCTCTACTGTTAAGATGTTCATTGTCAACGGCTAAAATTTCAAAAAATAAGAACTTAATTAGCGGTTGCAAACCGAAGCAAAAAGAATCATAATAAAGCCCCCAAACACAATCCTAAATTAAGCCATGCATCATCTTGTAAATGTTTTTTTTTTTTTTTTGAATTTTTCTCTGCGGTTTTTGTCCCAGAACCACACCAAACGCGGCAAGAAAACAAAAGCTAGGTCTCAACACCAGCGCCTGTCAGCGCCTTGAAATTTATTTGAAAACCGAAGAAAAAAACCAAAAAACACAGCCACAGTGGTCTGTGGTGGCTCCAAAGGCTTCCACAACGCAAACGGGTCGAAAACGAAACAGAAAAACCAGAGGATGCTGTGCTGCCTGACTTATGCCTGCAGATAAATTTGAAATTCCGATTTTTGGATTCATTTATCGAACTTGTTGTTCCGCGCTGCAAACATGTTAATTTCCTGGTTCCATTTTTACTTATTTTTTCCGTGTAAACAGTTAATGATGCCGCGATGATGGAGGGTGATTAGCGGTCCATCGGAATGTCGCCATGATCATCCGTTTCTCACGCGTTCTCACCTCAAATCAATCAAATTCAAATTTGTCATTTAAATTTCTGAAATTCACGACATTGGATAACCACTGGCGAGACACCTTGATCTATCTGCGTGGAGCCCCACCTCCGCATCACACGCCAGAGGCTTTAATTTTCGCTACAAATCATTAAAAATGTTTTTTTTTCTTTTTCCCCCGTTTACAGTCGTCATATATGTTTTCTTTTGGCTAGAAGTGGCCGAGAAGATCAAATATCTTTCAAGTCAAAGATAAATGATTGATAAACAACTCGACGTACCCATCTGCGGCTGGGAGAGGAAGACTTGTTTGACAAGCGCTAGAACAAGTCACACACACACCTCGCACAGCGTACCTGTGTAAAAGTTAATGACCACACTGTTCTTTTTTTTTTTTGCTAATAAATTCAACATTTTTACGAGCTAAGGCTTTAATTTTTTTGACAAATTGCGGGCATTACTTAGGGAGACAGAGAGGGAGAGGACAGTTCTGGGAAACTTTTGTCGCACTCTGTTGAATTTATGGAGAAACTATCAATAGCTGGTTGAATGATTTGCCATGCAGTCGTTCCTGGAACAGACACATCCGTCTAACCAAATTGTGCACCAGTGGCCCGACGCTGCTTTGTTTGTTTGCAAATTTGAGATTTGTTTACATTTGCATCCTGGCATGGTCTCCCAGTCATCGTCGTCGTCGTCGTCATGGTCGTCATCTTCATCTTTGCTGTTGCATCGGGCAAAGTTGGATTGTTTAATGTTTACTGTCACAGTACACAGTGTCAGCATTTAGAAAATCATTTCTTCTCTGTTTTTGACCAAAAGGGGTACCGACTTCTTCAGGGTGCTGAATTATTTCATTCCGATTAAATTACAACCGAAAATGCTTCGTATGCACATCAATGTTGTCAAGAGAATGCTTTCTGTAAACACAAGGGCACAGCCAGATGGGTATGAACCTTGGGACCGGACCGGACATACATATCTTCAAATCTAATTAAAAATCGATTCTTGTCAGCTCTCTTGTGGTGACGCAGGGGGGCAAACTGTATGCATAATCAAAAATTGTAACAGCTTCCCCTGATGTTGGTCACGAATTTATAAAACCATTGAGTAGGAGGATTCATAAGCAGTCAGCTTGATGGTGAGACTTTTCAAGTTAACCAGTTTACAGAATGTCACTTGGGGAGAATTCGACTGAATTCGTGAACTTAATTTTATGTTTATTTTATGTTTAATAAAAAATTCAACACACGTACTACACGAAACATAAAAAGGTCGGAATGCACCAGCAGTTTTAATGGGTCGTGTACTTATTTATTGTGTTGTATCTGCTCATTGGCGTAAGTAGCTGCACAACGTTTGGAACATGATTTCCATATGCACTAGGCTGTAAAGGGGTGTTGTAAAATAAATGATCGGAAATGATGAACTTTAAATTGGATGATTGTGTACATTTTACTGTCTATTCTTAGGTCCGTAGTCCAGAATAACAAGCGATTAAACATACGTATGATATGGAAACAAACCGCTTTAATCGTAGGATAGCACTACAATCCATTAAAGACTTTTTCGAGTAAGATCAAGAACTTATCTCTTGACGTAGTCAGCAGACTACTATACCGCTTTTTTGGTTTGACTACATTTTGCCTCGACTGCCCACATTTTTGAGTGCACTTTCGTGGTACATTTTTTAACCCTATACCTGTACGATCCTCTCCCTATAGAAGCAAAAGGTTCGGTTCCGCGAAACCCAAGGTTGACAATGGCAGCTTATTCTGGGCCACACATATGTCCATTGAGTTTTTGGACACACTCCATGGCCAATGACGGCCAAATATTAGTCTGACTCATTTGGCCGATCACAGCTTTGATTATCCAGTGTGATTAGCACAAACTTTTTACTCAGGTGATCCAGCGCGTGGATTAGATTCCCCGTCTTGGTTTGATAGAATGAGGTTTTCGTCACCGGACTAAAATGATAGGGTAGATTAAGTCAGTGATATAAGACTCCTGCTACTGCTCTCTCCTCCTCCAGCTATCCAATCTCCTCTGCGAAATCGATCCGTTTTCGATTAAAGTGTGATCGTACCTTTTGGCAACTCTTACTCTTCTCGTTTCATCCAAGGGCAGATCTTTTTTCTTGGTTTTAGCTGATTCAAAAAGCTTTCTACATCGATTGCCATTTAGCAGGAGTGCAGCTCGAAACCTGTTACTGTTAATACATGCTATCCGTTGTAGCATTTTCAGTCCCCTCTGCGTGGTAATCTGTGATGTTTTGTGCCACAATACCACCGACGCATACGAGAAAATGGGTTTAACCATCATAGTTTCAATAAACAGTGAAATCTCCCTTAAGCGGACAGCGACGGTGCCAAAATTTTTGTCCGTCCAAGGGAAGAAAAACTTTTGGGCTGATCTTGGTTATATGCTCTACGGTTGGCCACATATGTCTTTACACTAATGCAACCCCTTCTTCGTATTTTGAATCTTCTGATCAATTGAACTACCAATTGAGTTTGGCATTCAGGTACAACCCCGATGCTAAACCCTTTGGGATGCCTACAGAAATTTTGGTAACAAAAAACCCTTTGGGTTCAAATTTCAAATTTGTCCTCTTCTTGGTGAAAAAGTTCGCACTTTTTTAACCCTTTAGACAGCCTTCTCCATATCCACCCTATTAAATGGTTCTGCTCAAAGTGTAACGACGGAAGAGTTTCGTCCAAGGTCAACCCACATACATACATACATATGTACATACCTAATCTAACCTTGTCCAAGTAACATGTGGAAAAGGTCAATGAAAAATAGTTTCTGTCACTATAACATAGCCCGGACATTCCGAATTCGTTCATCTTTGACCCTCAATTTTTACAAATCGTTGGTTTTATAGGAGCGCTCGCACGTGACATCAGAACTCATACAAACTAAGTTACACAGCCTAAGCACCTTTCGATTTGTCATATGAAATTTGAAAAATAATTGTTTGTTGAAGTTGCCCAATTGCTTTACTAAGGTGGTCTACTTAGGTCGCGCCGCAGTATGTAACTGGGCCTCAACTAACAAGCTTCTCCAGTTAGCCCGGTCCATACAGTCAAACTCTGCTGGGTACCCGAAGATAAGGACATAGAAGGGAACGAAAAAGCGGATAAATTGGCAAGATTGGGGTCGGCTATGAACATTAGCGAAGCGGACACATCTGCAATGTCACCGATAGGGAGATTGTATGAGATAGTCAGAGAGGATTGCGTCGCTTCTCGTCACCTACTGGCCGAAATTAAATAAAGATAAAACAAGCTGTCTTCTGGCACTGGACAGATCCTTTATCCGCATGCTCACTGGAGTTATCACAGGACACTGCGCTATTGGAGTCATGCTCCGAAAGAGAAGAATCGAATCCAATGATTTATTTATAAGCTGCGGAGATGGGGAAGCGAGGCCCTCCAAGAACGACGTCTACGCGCATTAGGATCATGGTTCTTTGCAAGGATAACAGAGGTAACAGACCTACAATTAATTGATCTACTCAGATTCATAAAGAGCACAAAGTGGTTCACAAAATAGTCAACAATAGAAAAGATCCTTAGGTTGTCCGGGAACCAGATTCCTATTCCCACAACTTTAATAGGGTACCCACAATGGACCTCCAGGTTTCCGAGTGAACGTTATACCTATCCATCACACTTTACGTAACGTAACCTAACCTAGCCCGGGCTGACTGCCCCCAGTTGCGCACTCCAAGTTGGTTGAGGTCTCCTTTCACTTGTGCGCGCCACCTTATAAGCAAGGTCTTCCTCTACTGTGTTGTCCCTCCGGGTTAGACTCGAAGACTGCGAACCGGAGCATTTGTGGTCTGGTGTAAAAAATAACCAACTCACACTCAGCCGGTAAGTCAGGGCCTAACCTCTTCACGTTGGGCATGTTTAATTTTTTTAACGAATTTATGCGTCAGTCGATTTTGACAAAAAATAAAAAAAATGGCTGGACAAAGTTGTGCTAACATAGGAAGTCACATGGTATCTTAGCTCAGTAGGGGACAGTGGATGATACGAAAATATCCAGATACTGCAACGACATATGTTTGACATTTGTGTCGCAGAGGGCTCGTAAACCTATGCCATACCCAGGCAACCACGTTTTCAGTAATTTAGAGAAAGAGTAGAGGCTTTGAGAATGACATTTGGGTTTCGGTACCCTTAACTGGCTTTCTAGCGATCGCGATGAGACTATCATGCTTGTATGTAAGCCAAACTGCATAGCTTTCACTATTTAGCCCAGGCTAACCTAAAGTAGTCTAGTTAATGTGCCAAATAATATTTCTTAGATCCTTCGTATTAGGCCCGGAGTTGCAAGCATACATGTATGTCTCAAAAATAATTCTTTGACAATTCTTATAAGATTAGCAGCAGAAAAACACTGCACCACTAAACGTCTTGATCAACACTACGTACAAAAACCTGTCTCTCTAGTGGATGGCCTTCAGACGGCAAACAGCGTCCAATGATTTTCTTTTTACTTGTTCTTGTTGCAGCGACAATTTTCTCAAATCACAGCGTGGCTCTTTTAGCAGTGTGTTACTTATTCGTCAAACAGTCTCAATCTCAAGTTGTCAATTGCTCTAGAACAGAATGAGATTCACCTCATTCACATTTCATTTTTCTGGGAATAATACCTCTGGAGTGTTCAGACCCGATTCTGAAGTCGTTTCACGCCCACAGTACCGCACATCTTCGTTGAGAAGTGTTATGACTAAGATTTTAAACAGAATTAGACCATCCAAGCACTCGTCTAGAGATCTTTTCTTCAGGGCATGCTGACTCACTATAGATAACTTAAAGTTATTTTGCTTAAAATCTACAACATGTCACCTACACCCTGAGGATGAGTTTTAAAACTTCAATTGCAAAACTGCAAACTTTGTCATTTTTTTTTCCAGTGTCACATGCAATCACTCGAGCCGACTGTCAGATCAGAATCATTTCCCCCAAGGGAAATCCATGCACGTAATTTGTAATCTATCCCCAAACCAATTGTTTGCATTGTGAAAGGATATAAACATGTGGCAGCCCCTTAATTGCAACAGAACCCTTCCGATGTGTAGGGGCTGCTTTCCGGCCTCAACCCCTTGTTGCATCGCAGTTGCAGGCATTTTGAACAACAGCACAGGACACTTTCGTTGGAGTTTCCCTTTTTTCTACCAGAATTTAAGCGAAGCAAATATTGTGCATAATTATGCAAAACAAAAAAATATTGTAGGGTTCCGGTTGTTGTGGGGTCTCAGGAGAATATCTCGTCTAGACGGTAGGGTAGACAGTATGTACGAGTACTCACCTGGTTACAAGAAGTTATATCCGGTTTGATGTCGATATTCAAAATCCCATACAGAGTTCAAAAAAAGAAAAATCCTGGTAATCCTTAGGAAAAATTCACAGCGAATTGTTACCGACACCGCCAAAATCTTTCGCACGATAGCGGTGAAACACAATTTTCGAATCCGGATTTCCGGCACACAGAACGCAAAACTAACGGAACAGCAACTGACTGCTTTGCATCACTTCACAGGACATTCTCTCGGGCGGATTGTTTATACTTGGTATCCCCCAACGGCAGCAATACAATTTTACCGCTTGTCCAACACAAAATGAAAAAAATTAATTTTTTTTAAAGAAAATGTCATCCACCCGCTCGAAGGATGATCCGAGAACAACGAGAAACCGGCGAACAAGAACAATTCACACGATAGAAAAACGAAAACGACGACATCGACGATGACAGCTCTCAAACACGCACGCTTTTCCTTGCGCCGTCGAACGAACGAACGTTGACACTCCCGTTTGTTTCTGTGGCTTCTTTCACTGCAGTTCGAACAACAGAAAGCGCTCAACTTCGACTGAACCAGAAGCGGAGCCACGGAAAATGCGATGTGCGATGTGAACGCGGCAAACGGCGACAACGCCAATGAACCCCCATCGGAGTTGAGTCGAATTGGTGGCAGTTGTTGAGTGAGTCTCCAACTGGTTCGAGTGGTGTGTGCGTGTGGTTGTTCCCCCAGATGCCGGTTGTTGGTTGCTGCTTGCCGCGCCGACGAGAAATCCATTGACTTCCAGGAAGCAGTCAGCAAAGGCAACGGGGCGAGGAGAAGTTTGTTTATTTTTTGTTATTTTCGCTGGAAGTTGTAGTTCAGTATCCACTGGAATAGCGTCGTCTCTTTTACCCGTTTGATTGGACTTCCGCTCCCTGCCTCAACTCGTTTTAGAATGTGTGCTCGCTTGCTCTGCTCAAATTGTGTGTTTTTTTCTCCGTGGTTTCATTCCAATTGCATTTTCCAGATACTCGTTCAACCACTGGAGCTTGTATTTTGTTTGTGTTTCAGTAAATCTACTCAAAGTTTGTTGAAAGAGGAGTTGGATTTTGGTTACGTTTTATTCCATTTTGTTCGCTGAAGCGATGGGTCACTTGACTCAAGAGAAAAGAACGAACTTAAGGGAGCCTGTGCGATTCCTGATGTCTCTCTTACATTCAAATTACTTAGAAATTGTTTTGCTGAAATTATTTTCAAATCTGCTTGGCTGGATGTTTCTTTTGGGCAAAAGGATAAACATTTAGGTTTGCGGAAATGTAAGGATAGATAGATATGAACAAGTTTTCGCCTTCAGATTAAATTCTAATATTTTCTTCCTTTTAATTTGCGAACATAGGTAGGAAGTCGAATCAAACAAATTACTACGGAGACAAGTCTTACGTTTTTTGAAACCAAGTGTGGCTATAACAGGGTGTCTTGACGTTAACCTGCAGATTTGAATTGCAAAGGAAAAGATTTAAAACTGAAGTTAGTGTCAGCTTAGTCATCCAGATAAACGAAAAAATGCTTCCTGGCAGGGCCACGAAGAAGGATGAAATGGAAAGAAGTTTTTTCTTCCTAAAATTCATTAAACTCCTGCAGACGTCATTAGAGAAGGTGTCCTGTGAAGACACCGACAACAGATTGGGATAGAAATCGTTTAAGCAAAAGCAATTCATTAGGATGTGACTGATTTTGAAAGTGTTATATCAGTTTGGAGATGTCACATCACCCTGTGCTCCCAACTGTGATAAGTTTTGTTTCTAGCACGCAGTTTTACTAAATGATGACGCGTAGAAAGAGGCATACTCGCAGGGTACGGCTATGTCTGAAGAGTTCATTAGACCTGCAGTTGCCCGGAATGGTTCTTAGACCTGGCACCTAGCATGGCTTAATGTTGAAATGCTTCAACATCTCCATAAACCACTAGAGGACATCTAGATTGATTCCTACTGCACCGCAAAACCGTAGGTATGCAGATCTTTGCACTTTTCCTTCGAAATCCAAATTTACTGACCTTTTAATGGCGCCTTACAAACAATATAGGCCCGATAACGGACAAGTACAGCCAAAGTGAGGTGAGCGGATTCGAGCCTTAAAAATAATGCTTTTCACGCCTTTAAGAGGGCCAACTTCAAAATCGGGTAAAAGAAAGGTGGACATGATGGACGAAGAATTTTTTACAGCCTATAAGGCGCTCGAACTTATGGCAAAAATGACTCTTCGATTGGCACTCATTATAAACGAGTTCGATGCTTTAAGTTGCAGCTTATACAAGTAATTCTATGAGCTGAAGGATGCATATCAATCATCATATGGTTCGGTTAAAAGGGGTTTTTTAGGCAAAGCTTGGCTTTTATAAAAATAAAATTCACCGCACTGCGACCGTCGCGATCTTATGGTGGACCTATGTATGTATATATGTATATACTGGCATAAAAAAACCGAAAGGTTTCCTATAAAGCACTTGATTTCCTTGTGAGTCCTAAATGGTCTGTTAAAAATAATGGATACAGGTTGCTGCAAATCTTCCTTTTGGATGCGAGCTATTCCCTGATATTCACTGTCTCATGGCATACTTCGGAACGAAAGCATATTGCTTTTTCTAACTGCGGCCTCCGCCTAGTTTTATTATTTCCCAAATTCTCTTTAGATTTAGCACCTTGACTACAATACGATCTTCTCGAACTAAGAGTGACGGCACCAATTTTCGAGACATTTAAGGTATTTGTCAAACTAAGTTTGCTTACAACAGGATCGAGGTCATGGAGAACTCTCCAGTACTTATTTTTCTTGTGCTTAAGGCCTACCCCGCACAGCATCACAACCACTAATTTACTTCCCTCAAAATCTCTGATTGGCTCCGAAAGATTGAAAGCATTACTTCTCTAGAAGCAAACAAAGTATGTACATATTGCAAAGCAAAACCGAGAGGTCATTTTTAAACACAACATGTGCTGACCTATTCCTCAACTAATAAACCGCTAACAATTTTCGACGCATGTCGTTGTTTTTTTACAGCCGGCCATTACCAGTAACTTGTAAAATATTAATTGAATCCGAACCACTACGTCAAGGAAGCAGGTTCGCCAAATCCGAGACTGGTCAAGCACATAGATTAATTGCGGAACCCTTTGGCAGGACAGGCATGCGGGTCATCGGTGTTCGTCTAAAGCCTACCGCCACCGTCGGCATCAGTGCGCACATCCCATGTTCGTCGGTTGTGTAGGCTAAGAGAATTCCGAGGCCATGGCTATGACCACATTCATGCTGCGCAAGTCTGGCGCGAAAATGTAATTAAATGTGCAGATGCGATCCAGGTGTGGCTGCCAAGCCGAAAAAAGAACAATTTCCCACCCCGCGTAATCACTGGTGTCACCATTCCGCCGGAGATTTTAACGACCCTTACCGACAGTAACGTCACAGGCAACCAGCAATAATGACAGTGAAATTCCTTTCATTCCTATCCACCGTCCAAGTCTGAGGCGATGTTGTCTTTGTCGTCGTCATCGCGTTCCTCCACCGGAGCGTGGATGGCGGGTTCCATCCTCTCGACGACGGGGTAAGGCCCACAGAGTGAGAAAACGATTTACGCGCTCAATTCCTAGACCAATTGAAATGGTCATGGCCATCATATCCACAATAGCGGCCAGCGAAACTGATCATAAATTAACGAGTCGTTACTGCGAATAATGTGTTCTGGCACGAATATCCCTAAAGGGGGTGTTACTCCCAGACACACAGAGACACGTTTTATTACAGCAGCTTGTCCATCATCATCAGTGGCTGCGGCGGTAACACCACCACTCCAAGATGATGATGACGGCCATGCCATGGCAGTGCCAATTTTGATGAGAAGCTGTCTGCTGAGGTTTATTTTCGGTTTTTAATTGCCCTCTGGGCGCTGTGATTCCTTTCGCGCGAAACGATATCGTCAAATATTTACAACTGCGCGCGGTTATGATTTTAAAGGCGAATAACGAAAACAAAAAAGGACTCCGCCTCAACTTCTTACCGCAGCAATAAAGATCACCTCTACTTACGGCGAGGAGGCCCTCTAGGGGTTGTAAAGGCCGTAGACGCCTACAAATCACTACTCGAATAATTGAAGAGAAAGATCGCAAATGCGAATGCTCACCACACAGTGCCATATAATCACTTTAAAGACCACTAAAAGTCGAAGCTATGGTTAACCGCGATGGGTTCGTTCGACGAGGCTTTTGTTGTATGCCCGGCCTGAATGCATGGAATTTGTAGTCTGATCGGTAACGAGCCTGGATCGTTGGTTTGGTCTTTTTGTTTTCACAGTTGAATGTTTGTTTGAGGGGTTTCTGAGAGTCGCCGCACAGTCGACCCAGCACTCCACATAAGTCAGCAACCTGCAATGGTAGA
The DNA here is from genome assembly GCA_917880715.2 of Matsumyia berberina. Lineage (NCBI taxonomy): Eukaryota > Metazoa > Arthropoda > Insecta > Diptera > Syrphidae > Matsumyia > Matsumyia berberina. Next base: position 1,883,327 of record OU862870.1, on the reverse strand, counting down.
TTCCGGGGCTTCCAAAGTTTTACAATCAAACGGGAATATCTATGCAAGATGGTTTAAACCAACTGAATACCTATGAAGTTAAATAAGTACTACTGGGCTTCCACTTGTAGTGGAAGGCGGTTGCCTTCACCACCTCCACAGAAGAACTAGGCACCTATAAATTTGTTACGGGAATCTTATCTAGTCATAAATGTTCCGGAGATAAAGAGGGGTTTCAGCTTTATGGTGGGCGTACCTCTATTTCTTTTCGCAATGATATTGTTTTAACGAGCAGAGCTGCTTTTAAAAACTTCTGATACTAATAACGTTCGTGCATTTGACCATAAAATTATCAACTAACGCTAAATGGTTCAAGAGTTGGGCACTACACATGTACCCTTCGGTTGGTGTAAAATTCGTGTTGGGAAAGGGAATAATGTGCTTAAATCTATGCGGAGGTCAAAGGTTGTCAATGTCTTCAAATGAGCATTTACCACAAAAAAATATTTCGAAACCAGTCTTCAGATTGATGTCGGCGCATAGCTCGGCACCTTGAAGTTCACAATCTCGTATCGAGGACCTAAATCGTCTATAGCATGTAGATAACAGCTGTGCTGATGGGTTCGTAAGGCTTGAAATGTATGGCTCAAAACATGTTTGATTCGATGAAGTGGGCTGCCATTTTGTTACCACAACCGTCGTGGTTATGCCACTGAAGATAGGAGACCCATACTTTTGTGTAGAGCGGTGACTTTAGCGATTAAAGCGCTAGAAGTCGGCAAATCTGCTGGTGTGGATGAAATCCGGCCGAAAATACTCAAGGCTTTGGGGAAAGAGGGAGTGAAATGGCTCTGTCATGTCATTTAAGTATGTAGCTTGGGAATGCTGTAAAACCTAGCGACTGGCAAACTGTGATGATTGTTCCTCTTTGTAAAAAAGAAGATAAGAGGTATTGCTTTTAAGTCTTCCCGGAAAGGTCTTTGCTAAGATGTTGGAAGCGCGTTCCAGAGCTGTGGTCGAGTCCAAGTTGGGTGATGAGCAGTGAGGCTTTCGTCCAGGTAGAAGCACAACCGACCAGCTATTCACTCTCATACTTGAGAAGGCCTGGAAGTATGCCAAACCTCAGTTTTGGACTTTATTGCACTTTTGAAAGTGCTTTTCCATTTCTTTTAATGTGTTAAGGATCGTCGCATGTCCGTAAGTAGACTGTTTCCACAGGTTGGATTCTTCCAGGCGGCAAAAGATTAAATATTTGTTCTTCAAGATAGCTTGGACTCTAGAATAATTCCAAGGTATTTCGCCAAGTCTCCCATACTACAACTACTGTAAAAGCTGTAAAGACGAAAGGTGGTGCCACGAAAAATGTTCAGTGGACATAGCTAGGACTTGAACCCACACACTGCTCGCACAGCAGTCCAACGCACTAGCCACTGAGCGACCACTATGAAGTCTTTAAATCACTAATTCTGAGTCTTAGAAAAAAAAATTTAAGAAAAAAACTTGACAACTTACCTTTCCGAGGAATCATCCTCGACTATGACTTAACGATTAATGTACCGCTAACTTTTTCTTAAAATATTTTCAACCTTATCATTGATCATGATACGAAGTTGGCCACAAACTTTAAGGGAAATTCCTCAAGTATGGAAGAGAATACGATTCACAACACATTCCTTCATACATCATGCAATATTTTTTTCATAATTTGATTATCATATCCATACTGAAGAAATTCCATTTAGTTGCGGATAACTTCCACAGAGCGAATGTAATTTGCATCAATTCATTAAAACAAAAAGATAAAAAGAGAAATTGCAATATGTCTGCGTTGTGCTATACCCTATGAATGTTTTTCACATTTTTTTTACATTTTTGTTCTGGATTCGGAAATATTTCGCCTGGTAGCGCTTTAAAAAATTGGGTGGTTCTAGTAGTGGATGTGCGCTTGCACCATGTCAGGTCGAACGTTTCAATACTGCATTTTTCGCGATTACTGCCTTTAGTTCTTTGGAGTTAAGTGATTCGACGTTAGTGAAGGCAAATAGTCCTTTTCTGACCTACATACGTCGAGTAAGTGAAGAGTGTGTTTTGGGGCCTTGTGGCAGCTGACTGGGGAAACTTATGGTTGAGCGATTGTGAGCAATATACTATTTTTCGTGAAAGGTCCTTGAGCCTTTGTGCTGAACAATGGAACTTAGTTAGGTTAGGTATCTGGGTTGATGAGGGAGAAAACACTCGACCCCATCACACTTAGGTCCTTACCGACCCATTGTGATGCCCATGGGGGTTAATTCCGGTTCCTACCGGGCTTCTATCTTACTGCTCGTTGTTGACTTGGGTCTCCAGCTATCGTGATGTCCTCCGATTTGTGTGTCTTAGAAGGTTGTGGCCAGTGAGTGCACCCACCAACACTGACAGCGACTTCTTGTCATATTCAAAAGCTTTTTGGTTCTGGCTTTGTCGTATATTAGCCAGAGTTTTCTTGATATACCACAGGTGGTAAGCGACTTCCACCTACTGTTGGCTGTCGTCAGGGTCTTAGATTACACTCGCTATCTGAGATTAGAGAATGGTGGGTTAATCCATTGATTTTGGTCCATTGCAAACCCAGGGACCCAGCGGAGAGTAACACTGTACTGCGCGCCAAGAACCTTAAGCTCTTCGCGACAGCGTCGAACTAAATAGCTTGGTTTTTATTTCAGTAGGAAAAATTGCTTTAATAGCCACCTGACTGTCAATAAAAATGGTGATACCATCTCGTGGTATTGCCATCATTGATACCAAACTGGCTGCCTCTGTCACTGCCAGGACCTCCATTTGAAAAACACTGATGTGATCAGGAAGTCTGATTGAGCTGTGTATGTTCAATTCTTCGGAGGCTATACCGACACCTGTTCCTATATCCATCTTTGACCCATCTGGGTAGATAGACATAGACCTATTTCTCGTTGGTTCATAAGTTTCCCATTCTTCTCTGCTTGCGAAAGTGCAGGAGAATGGTTTTTCGAAGTCGTGGTATAGTGACGTGAAGTCACTACTTACGTCTCCACTTACGAGCTTTTCCAGAAATTGTGCATGTCCTTCTGAAATTGAGTTCCAACCATGCGTTTGGCTTAACCTCAAGACACTTAGTACGCTAGTTGAAGTCTGATATAAATGAAGCTACTCAAGAAAGAAACGGCAAACAAAAAACACAATTTAACTTTGATTTTCATTTATCATTTCTCTATGTTTTAAACAATTTGTCAAATGTATCGCACCCTACCCAAGTAACGTATGGCAAAACTTATCAATAATTACAATTCTCAGGCACTGCAAAATAGGTGAACCAGGAAATCAATTAAATCTTAATGGGATCCATATTAATCTTGAAATTGCACCACACTTACATACTCGTATGCAGATAGATATACACAGTTTGTTATTCAACATTCGCACAGTAATACGGTTTGTACCAAACTCAAGGAAGCCAATTAATGAACGCTCGAGGAATCAATTTGGCAATATTGATTGGCACCGATTTCTCTTACAACCAAAGGAGCAACGAAATTATGATTGATTTTGGGCAAAGCAGGACTTTTATGGTATCTAACGTTTTACGAGAAATGATATTGTTACCATTCCTCTTTTTCCCTAAAGGGGAAAACTCTTTTGGTAATTGAGAAGGAGAGCTTGAGTAAAATGATTGCTTTATATAAGGTAGAAATGTACACATTTTCATGTGTATAGAGTTCCAGGTTTGTTCTTATTGCCGCATTTTATGAATCTATAACTTTGTCCACTGAGTAGTTTACAGTTTGATATAAAGCTGATTTCTACGTTAAATAAAAACCGTACTTTGCTGTTACAACTCTTCGAAATAGAACTGGAATGTCCAGTAAATATTGCTGGGACTAGAATCCATGTGGTCAGTAGTTAGTGCAATGGACTGCTGACCGAGCGGCGTGGGTTCAAGCCCCAGCCAGGAACACCGAAAAAACCTCTCGTCGGGGAATGACAAGGCTCCGGGAGTATAATCTGTCATAAGCTTTTCAATTCGCCGTTCGGAGTCGGCAATAAGTTATAGGTCCCTTCCATTCGTGCGAAAAATGTAACACGCATAGCATGAATGGTTGCGGGAAGTTAAGCCCTGACTCATCCCGAGCTGTCGCGCCAGCAATTTTTATTTTTTAGAATCCATGGCAGTCTAAAATTACTAAGCCAGGGCGAGGAAAAGAATTGCGAGGAAGAAGAAGGGAACCTATACATTGCCAAGCTTTAGCAAGAATGCGACTGAGAATCCGTGAATATCTGACTTAAAGCATTTCGCCCACATTGGTGGCCATAACCAAAGAATATATCACCTACATCCTTTCCAAACCTTATCTATTCCTTCACTTGACCAGGCACGAGTTGAACAGATCACATAATATCAAGTCGGAGTATTTTAAAATGGAATTTAGACCTTCCGAACTGCTCAGGCTTCAATAGAACGTTGCACGCGTTGGAAGCTCAAGAAGGTCAACCCTGTGGCTGGTGCAAAAGGATGACTTATATTCAATAAAACCTTGTTAAGCGCTGGTATGTCAAGGAAACACGGAAATCAAAGCGATTCTCTCCCACTTGTTGGTGGTAAAATTTGTCCCAATTCGGTGCAGACTAAAGTCGCATCATCTCTCCACGTGAGGCTCAATTGAAGTGATCATTGCAGGACGTAAGCAACTAACAATATGCAAATGATTGGTCATCACACCGAATTTGGTGCAGCGCTTAACTTTAAAATCTCTGCCCATCCGCCGTAGAAGGTATGATGCATCCTCACTTAATTCACCTCCTGTGGTGCAGCATTATCTTCTCGATTCAGAATTATTGGTATTTTTTTTTAGACTTTCCCAGCACTCCCCTCCTCTTGCATGCACCAGACTCCCAATCTGCATGACTATCAGCAGACTCAATCAGCTTTATTATTTTCAATATCAGTTGCAGTCGATTGCAAGACCCAGGTGACGGAACTCAGTACCAGCGGGAATCCACAATTCGAGAATTAAAGAAAAAAAACCAGAACCAACTCAGCAAGACCGGTGTGCTCTGACCGTGATGCGACGCGCGGGAAAGCCCTCCTTTTTTAATCAAGCAAAACTGTCAACTCCGATAAGTGCATTTGGCCATTTCGACGAATGAGTGCGTCTCTTTATGTGCTGTATCCAGCTTCCTCGATAACTTCCTTTATATTTCTAGAAAAATACAATTCTCTCTCTCTCGGGACGGACCACTACTCACCTCCACAGTAGTAGACACAAAGAGGGCAGGTCCTCCCAGAACGAGATGTTGTTTTACCTTCTGCTGTCCATGGCCCATTTTTATTGTGGCCATTAATGTGATGGCTTTGGTGAATTATATTTAATGGTCACAAATTTGAATTAATTGAGATGAAGTGGCCATTAAAGTGTCGTTTAACATGGTATTCGGATTAATTTTAAGCCAAGTGCAGCAGGAGTAAAGTTTTGTGTTCACGCATGTGAGTGTGGGTACACGTACTGGGTTCTGCAGTTAATACCAGGCGAATAAGGAGTAACCAGAAGAAGACGATACGGGAAAGAACCGGAACCACAAGACAAGATTTCAATAGAGCTTCATCGAGATCAGATAAGCCTATGAATCGGCATTTTTATGATACCATCCACGAATTTTATATCATTTATCTATTTATTGCCGCAGATAGTGCAAATAATGAAAATCAATAAATACGTTGAAGGGTCTTTACATAAGTTAACCGGGAGCTCGTTTTGAGAAAGCAGTTTTAAATTAATTAAATAAAATGATAAGCTTAAGGGTAGTCTTTGCGTTAATGGTCAATAAAACTATTGGGTCACTAGGATGGAGTTGACATGTAAATGGAAAGGCTCTAAATACATGATACTGATACTGGGCAGTGGGTACCCATGCGGCCAAGCTTGGAATCCCTCTTAATCCCTACTGTCCCAGCTTACTTTCTTACTTAGGTGTCGCTACTGCCGCAGCTGCAAAGACATAAATGAAAGGGAAACCCTAAAACATTTCACCTGCATGTGCCCGGTACTTCCTATAGCAAAACTTTAGCAGAACTCAACTTTAGCAGAACCCTAACATTATATTCTACCTTAACTCCACAGGTTGGATTCAAGACCAACACCCTGCTCATGGATGAACTAAGCGCACTGCCCATCGTTAAGAGTGTGTCCCGTCTTTTGATCAGTTGGCCGCGAAAGTAATTAGTGTAATTTCAAGTCAAATGCCGATCGGTATTAAAGCGGAAATTACGCGAGAACAAACCAGAAGGCCAGGGAAGCTAGAACATGTATTTAAAATAGCAGAGCCATGGAGGGGCAATCTATTACCTGACACTGTTTCTGTCGGGACGAAACCTTGAAAACCTAACAACTTGTAAGGGAATACCAGAGGTTTACAACGGCTACATCGAGCATCAAAAAATGAGAAATGTCCAAACACTGGCAGAAAACTAAGTGACAGAATATCAAAGCTGCCTTTGTGCAGCCCTGATAGCGGTACCGCATGGGAGATAAATGGGTGGAGGTTTTTAAAAATGCACTTAGCAGCATGAGGCTAGTTATAACTCGCATCATGGACTACAAAGAATAAAAAGACGTCTTTAGGTGAAACCATTCAATTTCAACGAAGTTAGCCAAAATTCCGTACCTTGACTAAAAATACCTAAATCGTCAACAAAGCGGTTGAAGCTGACGGTCTAGCTGCTGAACATTTTAAAGCGGAGGAAGAAGGTAAGTTGGTAAAGAAGGTGCACCAATCCGGTCAGACGATAGCATTCCCGACCAATGGAACTATGAAATTATTTCTGATTGTTTTGTTCTCAAGAAAGTAGACCCTTCAACCTGCATCAAATGCGCCAGCTGCTCAACATTGTCTACAGGTCTTATCTACTATGTATACCGGGTAAGCGCCAAGCAGATTGATCCATTTAGGTTTTAGGTCAGAAAATTCCACCATCAACCAAGAAGGTTTTAAAGAAAGCCCAAGTATTCCTTATCGATACCGACCATCTTATTATTGATTATAGAGACGAGGTATACAGAGCAGAGTCAAGTTTTGGCATCCCTGCCAACTAGGACCGATTGTCCACGCTGCTCCATTAAAGTGGGTAAAACCGTCATCAAGAGTGGAGGAAAAGATACAACGACGAGCCTTAAAGTTTACAGCGACATCGATTTAGTCATGTAGAGCGAATAAACACCAGCGCTCGAGCCTTCAAATCCGAATAGACGGCGTAGTAGATTTGATCGCAGTAAAAGTGGCCCGATCAACTTATCATGCAAAATTTCAGGTAGATTAGGTAGCTAAAGACTCTGCTGACTCGGAACGCTTGTTGTTGAGAACCCACGTCGACCTTCAAGTGTAGCTACATCATAAGTAAGTAAGTAACAGTGAGACAGTGACAATACGACCTTGCGAATTAATTGTGATAGTTAGAAGCAAACGTTTTTTAAAGCTTCAACGACTTTTCTATGGAATTATCAAAAGTGATTTATCTTCACTTTTACAACCACAGTACGTAGAGTCCTGTCTCAGCTCAGAAAACTGCCCAAGCAAATGCTAAACGACAGCAACACATCTTAATTCTACAAAGGCAAAGTGTCATCTCAAATAATAATCAACGCTTGCGAATAATTTCAATTTCAGCATGCGACCCCATCAATGTAAATTACCTGTTCTCGCTACTTGTGCCGCCTGTCTCTGTCCGTCTCGTTGTTTAGCTGCGAAAACAAATTGATTCCTCTGCTAGATCAGGATATTCTGGTACCGAGCGACACCGACACAGCGTACAACTAGCCCGATTGGTAGGCAGCAGACATCGCCTATAGGGAGGGGGTTGTCCAGCATTCAAAAACAATTTCATCGTCCATCTCTCATCCGAGCTCAGGCAGCTGAATACACTCATGGACAGGTCCTAGGCCTGGATTTGCATGCGGTCACATTAAACACGTTTTTCCATCGCCATTGCCATCGCCACCGCCCAGCATCAGCCTCGTCGTTGTCTTCGTGTGCCCGGAATATTAATTACAGTTTCCGAATAAATGATCTTTTAATTAATTCTCCTTCAGCTTCTCCTTATTGTGCTCCTTCCGCGCGGACTAGCTGCGCGTCTAGCCGCCCCATCATCGGCGCGCTCGCGCGATTTATTAATGATTTCATTATGAATTAGCATTTGATGAGGTTCATCGGTGAACGGCGATGACTCTAAGCCACACAGTTCATTACTCAATTTGTCACGTTCGATTGCCGAGTAGATATGTCTTCGATAAGCGACCGCCGAACAGCGGTGGGCAAGCTTCAAGGACCTGTTTATTTGGGATATTTTAGTGGATGAAAGCAAAAAAAAAACACAGCCAATTTGACTCCTCCAAAGCGTTACGACAACGAAGGAGTGCAGCGATAATTCTTATTCGGGCTTGACAAGTAAATTGCTGCTACGCCGACCGGTCGTCTCTTTCCTGTAATGCTAGGTATTCCACACGACAGACAATGCTTGAGAAAAACACACACACAAATGCACACCGGGCGGGGAGTGAAATTCCGATGAAACAACTCTCGAGGAGCTCATGATTTACTGGTAAATCATCGGTTTGGACGCTTTGGCGAAAGATTTTGCGAAAATTTCCTTCATTTTTGGAATTCGGTAATTGCTATATTGTGAGGCTGGTGGTGGCGGTGCACCCCGATGCAGCAGTGCAATTTCCATTGCAACAAGTTGAAGGCATAATTTTGGATTAAGTCACTTTTTTCTTCGCGCCTCTGCAGTCACCAGCAAACACCGTGATCAGCGTTGGAGTCATCGCCATCAGCTTGGACAAGAGCCTGGCAAAATATTTTATATATGGAGAGTCCACCACATAACACAGCCGAAACAAATTGACTTTTATGGACTGCGGGAATGTGTCAAAACAATGAGGTGGGCATTGGTGGGGTTAGCTGGACGAACGTGAATAAAAACTCAACTGCCCAAGTGTAAAGTGGGGTTAATGATCTGGCGTACGAGACTCGTGGTGGTGGAGAGATGTCATAGTCTCTGGACATCAGCCCAAATAATGGATCTTCAAGGAGAAATTTCCATGGGCAAAAGAATAAATTCAAGGCGAAGATAGAAAGTCTCTGTCAATTGGGAAATCATGTCAGATGAGACCAAACTGGAATTACATATGTCGAATTCAGAAACGAGACAATGTGGAACAAGGTGGAAGTTCAATAGGTGGACGTGGATACTTCCTTCCTTAGTGATTGCTTGGAATACACAACTGTGGTTTGGAAGAGGGAAATTTGGCTCTGATAGGTAAGTAGATCCCTGAAGCCTATCCCTATCGTGGTATACTATGTACATATGATTGTAGTGTATGATCTCAACTCCTGTCCAGTTCTTTCTAAACGGGAATTTAATTTCATTGTCTACCTTGAGTTCAAGGATTGGTGTTCAATAATCAGTTTTTGCTTCAATGTACGACGTCCATCTGTTGAATGCCCTTTTTCAAAAGATTTAGTTGTTAAAGGTGGAGGGCATAGGCACCGACCCTCCACTGTTGTTTAGCAGAATGAATATGAATGAATATCTCATTGAGTACTAAGGGCCATGACAATAAATCTTCGGATAAGCTGGATATGGATTAGGTAATTCAAGACACTTTTCATGCACTTTTCCTACAAGGAATTTCTAAACCTTAACAGGATAAAAAAGAAGCTTCTTTATTACCTATTGCGACCTTAGCTACCATCACAACAGACTAAACCATTGTTTAGACACAGGGTGCCGGTTCTGTTTGGAAGAGGAGGAAACCTCTGAGCACATTCTCTGTGAATGTCCGCCACTATACCGGCTACGACAAACTTACAACAAACTCTCTAAATGAGTAAGACTCCAGGACCATAGCAGCGTTTTCCGTCCGGAGGTCCCAGCAGTGACAATTGCTGCACTTGAGACTGTAATGATATCACCTTTTTCATCGACAGTCAACCAGCACTAAAAGTGATTTCTGCTACTAAAAAATCGAAACTTGTGACGTGCTGTCGCGAAGAGCTTAGTGCTCTTGCTACCCAGCATGTATGTTAGTATCATCGCTTTTCGATCAACTGTGAAAGCTGAAGGCGACTCTTCTCTGTGTTGATTATGCTGACACTGATTATGACATCAGGAAATTCGAAAAAAGTCCTGTGAATTATAGCAATGACGAACACCACCAATTTTCCTGCTAGATTGGACACAACCCTTGGACGCCAATGAAACTTATTGATACCTGAGTTTCAAACCACTGTACCTCGCTCGCGGTTGCGCAGATGAGAAAGTTAATCAGGTCACAACCCACTTTCTCTGCCACTGCCTAGGTCTTTGCCATCTCAGACATAAATCTTTTGGAAGGCACTTTTTCCAGGATACCGAAGAACTAAGTTGCGTACATATAAGGGACATCTGGATTCTCATTAACGCTTCAAAATGGTTCGAGTCCCTGGAGCAATAGGAGAGTGGTTTGGGTATTGCTCCACGAGTAAAGGATACTTTCACCCTAAATTGGCATCACAATGGGTCTCTACTGACCTGAGTGTGGCGCAGAGGGATTTCTCTTACCTCGCTAACCCATTTACCTAACCTTACCTATACTGGCTACGAAGACGGATCCTCTATATGAAGTTCTGTTCGTTAGTGGAGTTTAGGAAGTCGGCTACTTATGATAAATGCAATATGGTAGGTAAAACGGAGGAAGTAGATCTATTAGGCTTATAATACCGATGACACAACAGATCTTGCTAAGTAGCAATGTCAGATATAAGGGCAGAACATCCCATTGTGTATTGCCCGTGAAGGCTGTGCGAGGGGCTTGCGATGCGGTGCGGTGTTGGTTCAAACACCGGATTTCACTCAATCTCAAGTCAAGAAGAGATTTGGCGCATTTTCTACCAAACCCATTTTCTCTGCTTACATGAGAACTCACCTCCCAATAGCTCGTAGTCGTATTTGCTGTCGACAATTTGTTGAAAATGAAACCTTGTTCATCTCATTTATTTTCCACCTTAGAACTTAACAAAACCCACTCGTACGTTTTACTAGAGTCGGTTGAATCTTTGTAAACACACACAGCGAAACGCTCCTTTCAAATTTCATTCGCTGCTCCCAACTCTAGTTGGGAAATTTAATATCCTCGTCGCCGCCGCTGGTTTGTGGTTCACAACCCGGCAAAAGGCTGTTTATTTACCGAGCCCCACGCCATCACCTTATGCAGAAGTCAAAATCTTTATCTTTCGCTATATCATTTCGAATTTGGTTGTGCGAATTGACTGGCTGTGAAGCGTAAAGGTTTGCGGTAACCAATCATGCAGACTTAATGAATAGGGATTCTGAGATTCTGCGGTTTGTGTTTCAAATTCAACCTTCCTCCGGAGCGAGTATCGATCGAACGAGCATATATAGAGCAGTGGAACACCACACTATGCATCGGGAAAGGGTTTTGACTTAGGCCAGATGCCAATTCATTTCCAATTATGCAAATTAATCCAATCGGACAGATACCCAGAATTAGAGGCAAACTCTCGCTCAACCCCAGAAGCTGAAGACAAGTGTGTGTGTGTGTGTTGTGTTCGCCAACAAAAAAGTGGTGACTCCATAAATTTCAGAGCTGAAACAACAAATTTCCAGAATAAATTACCCGAAATAAAATTTACAATTGGCACAATATTTCATGCAAAACAGAACAATACCAGCCCTCCTCCAGAGCCTCAAAATAATTTATAAACACAATTCCCTGCGATTGAAGCACATTTAAATCAAATTAACTTTTCGGGAAATTTCTCAAAATCCTTCTTCCTCGACGCGACGCGACGATGGCACAGCTTCCTTTCTTCGATTGCTTAGTTTTGAACGCAGCGCCACGGAAGAATCACTCCCGCAAAAGTGCCCTCCCTCGTCGACGGAGACTCCATCAATTCATAAAATTCAGCCATTTTGGTATTTATCATTTTGCCAAATGAGGCAGGGAGGCTTTTATGCTTTTATGCCTTTGTGCGCCCTTCCGGCCTTCTCCGAGGATGGAAGACGAAGTTTTGCGCGCGAAAGTAAATGTTTGAAGCACAGCGCTTATGCTTTTCGGAGAGTTCTCATGGGGCCGCTGTATTCAAACGCTTGACAGTGATTGGAACTTTATCGCTGCTCAGAAATCTCCCGGCGCTGTGTGCCTTTTGTGTAAAGTATCTAATGGAATTATAGGTACAGTAAATTGAATTGAACATTGCACAGAGAACTGAGACAATCGTCGTGACCAATCCCTAAGAAGCAGTTCCATTATTGATTTCCCCTCGCACCGACCTTGTTGCCTTGTGGGAGTTCTACCGCTGCTACTCCTCTGATGGAACTTTTTTGTGCTCCACACCAAAGGTCACATATTTCTCGATTGTTAAATCACGTTTTGTGTGTCAGTGATCCCGTCATAATCAGCGAGAACATACCTGTGTCCAATGTTAGAATTCTAATCGTAGCTCAAAATCTAGCGCCCGCTGAAAGATTAAAATTTATGGGACTCTCGGTATCTGCGGAGAGGTAGAGATGATATCGGTTGGTTGACGGCCCAACCCGCTCACTAGGTTCACACATCGATTTTGAGTGTGACCTAGTTGAACTATTTTTTTTTTGTGTGACTTGAGTTTAAAGTGCTCATGCAGTGCGGTTGCATGGCACGGATGCATTGACATTTTGGTTTCGGGTATGCGACCCCGAACTGTGGAAACATTTTAGTCTGGCATAGTGGTGTCCTACTTCGAGCCAAATGAATGGAGAATGGTTCGATTGGATGGAAGTGCAAATAAAAGAGGTTTTGGGTGTGAAGATTTCGCAATATTAACTTGAAAGGAAACGCATTCGTGTGAGAGAACTAAATTAGTTGAAATATACTGTTCAGTTCCGAGGTCCATTGTCAGCAGGGTATTGCTGGCCAAAGTTTTCAAAAAGGATTTTCACAGTTGAGCTGAAATAAGTTATGCAGAACAGAAGGTGGACATGCAAACAAAAAGCGAGTGACGTTGATACAGTTTCTAACTAATAATGGAGTTGAGCGATTGTATAACAGTCAAAAGCCATCATCACGAAGATTTTGGTCAAAGGAAGCAGGAACTGCATGACATATGGTTTTTCTTTATTTTCAAAAAGAATTGACAATATTGTTTCTTCGTTTCAGTGTTAAATCAACCTCGAGTAATAAAGGAACTGATTCTGAAAACCACTCCGAAATGGATGGTTGCTGTTCAACTTTTGATGCGGTCCTACATATGTATATACATGAAGCTTAAACATGAAGCAGGAAATAGATCTTTCGAGGAAACGAACAGCAGATGGGCCCCTTTGAGGACCTGTGAAACATCAAGAGAGGTATACCCAATGTATGACAAGGTTAAAACCAATAGACTAATGTAGGAAGACAGAAAAATCGCTGTATGAGTGATTACAGGGCACAATGTTCTACGATATATGGGAAAGCTAAGGCTAAGTAGGGATGAACTTTCCAGGGGCTGCGGAGACGAAAAAGTCAATAAGATCAATGTATCTCAGACATAAATTCCTTGGAAGCCACTTTTTTCAGGACATCCAAAAATTAAGCTACATATCAATCAACGACACCTGTAGCTTCTTCAAAACTTCAAGCTGGTTCGAAACCCAAAGACAAAAGAAGAGTGTTAGGTAGAAAGTTGCTAAGAAGTCAATCGTACCTCGGAGAATGGCGTACCAGATGTCAGGAGGATTAATCTATTCAAATGGAAACAAGGAGAGGGTCATTAAATATAGAAAGTCCATTTACACATTATGGTTGCGACACGAGAAGTCATCAAAGTATCCTAGATTTTTTCGCCGACAATATGATCAAGGTTGGTAAAGCAATGCCGCAGATCTCTTAACGAGATTGCAGATAGGTGCGACGTAACTCTGTGCTGGGTCCCAGGACACAGGGACTTTCCAGGCAACTGCAGAGCTGACGAGCTGACAAGAGAGGGTGCAGGACGGCATCTCCCCGAAAAACTGGGGGACCCCCTGCGCCTAGCGAATCGATCAAGTTCCTCCTTGACACAGACGCCAAAAAACTAGCAAGTCACAGGTGGAACAGCATCAGCACTTGTCTCCTGTCAAAACAAATCTGGCCTAACCTGGATTTAAAGAAGACGGAGAGACTTTTATCTACAAACCGGAAAAATCTAAGTTCACTGATAGGGGTCCTTACCGGACATTTCTTGATAGACAGGCATGCACTTAGACTGGGGGTCCCCTCCAACGATTTCTGCAGAAGCTGCAGGGACGAGGAGGAAGAGGAAACCACGACGCACCTACTATGTACATGTCCTGCTCTTGCGACCTTTGGAAGAAGAACCCTCGGGGAATACTTCTATGATGATCTTAACGATCTAGCTGAACACGACATCCAAAAGATAAGAAACTTCATCTCTGGGACGAAATGGTTTAAATCTTAGGGTTAACACCGCTACGGTTGCCCACCTTCGTTGTAGTTATGCCACATTTTCTGGTTCCCTGGTGCCGGTAAGCCGGTTTTCTTGACTGTGGTATCACAATGGGCCAATCTGGCCTAAGTGTGTCCCTGCCTGAGCGGGGACAGCCACCTAACCTAACCTAACCTAACCATCCTAGATTTCCAGTTATTAGATGATAGGTTGCAACAAATTGTTGAGAAATCCCGACATGATGTGTGTTAATTTCTCCGGTTCCTGTAAAGTGGGACTGTGACTCTTTCAATCAAACATTAGTTGAGACGCAGTTCACCAGATTCAAAGGAAAACACGGAATCCGCTTGTACAGAATTTAATTGAAATCTGGAAATTTGACAACGAATACCATATTCGTCAGTAGATCAGTTGTGTCATGCAATTTTGGCTAAATGAAGTTTAATAGTACGCTGAAGACTATTGGTTGATCAAGAGTTCGTAGTTGACTTCCTGCAGTAACAATGACTATGTTCCTACTGAAGAACAATTGCAAAGTTCGACCATTTTGAGGCTTCAAAGCCTAGGGAAATTTCTTAGTTGGATAAATATTTTAACAGGAAATATTTACCAGCTTAGAACTTTAACATCCACATCGAATCCTTTGCTATGATTTGGGCCAAATATGACTGTCCAAGTCTTTCAAGTAGACATCAACATCGATGCTGATGTTGGTTTCGGAAAAATCTGTTAAAATTGAATGACTTAGTAGGTTGCAAATGACAACAAACCAGTGGAAACTAAGTGGCCGCTATTGGCGCCTGTGAAGCCTCAAGCAGAGTCCCCTCCACCATTGAAAGCCTGTTAAGAAAACAAGTACGTTAAACATCTCTTTACCTGAAAATTAACTTTTTCCTGAATAACCCACAATTTTCGCCGAAAATCGACCGATAATTCACTTTAAGCATTTCATTATTTCATCGCCCCAACATTATGCCCAACTGAAGGCTCGACTTAAAACATGCAACCATAATTCGATAATCTGTTAATGGGTCATTAATTCTGAACAAGACTGACCCCATCCACGACGACCACGCAGAACGCGGTCCACGCAAGTGCACCACGACCATTTAAGTCTTAATTAAAATGAGTTACTTTCGACCAGGTATCCAGGAGATTTATGGCAATATAAACGCACGAGTACCACAAGCCGGCCAATTCGGTGCGCGACCCAAAAGGTGAGAAGCAGAAATGTCAGACCAACTATCCCAACGTTGATGGCAACAACTTCATCGCGACGGAGATTGTTTTGTGAGAAAATTATACGCAATTAAAAGACCATAGATCCACCGCCATCTGTGATCAGTGATCATTCCGTCGAAGCTGAAAGTAATTGCTGCTCCACGGTGAGTTACCGAGAGCGCATCACGCACCTCCGCACTGCACCGTCCCTGAACATCCATCTGCCCCGACATTTTAATAAAAGTCAAAGTGAATTTTCTTTACGACAACGATGGAGCATCGACGACATAAAACGCATCCGCTCTTCAATTAAATTCACTTCACATTTAGTCCTCGTGATCTTGATATCCCCAAGCAGCGGCGTGACGTTTCGCTTAAATATAAGTCGACTCTGATAAGAGTTGAGATGTGTCTGTCTGTCTGTCTAGAGGAATGTCGGCCGGTGACACCGGCGGGAGGGTTGTTACCATCGGAGACAGTAATGGCATGGAAAAGGCAAACCGAAAACCAGTAATACCACAAGTACACACAACTTTGTCAAAAGGATGTTCGCAAGCTTTGCGTGAGCCTTTCAAGATGCCGGCCGGCCGTTCGGGAATCTTGCATGAAGGTCAACAGCGAGTTCGATGGGAAGTGAAGTGAAGGTAAAGGGTTTTGACTGCGGCAACAGGAGACCAGATGCAGCTGCATCAATGTTAATGTAGGTCTGGTCGCAGTGGGGATGTTCTCGCATTCGAACCGAATCAACCTCAAGATTTTATCTATTCAGGGTGACACGCATGCAGATTTCTTGCAATTAAAGGGCATCAAGGCAAGCTTTAAGTGAGGATGACTTATTTTTCACAAGATGGTGACAAAGTCACATCCTCCCACTCCCAGTCTGTGGCCTGGGAATCGAATTTCATCGAGTCTACCTAAAAAAAAAACGAAAGTTCTCCTATCCACAAACGAAAGGGCAATTTATTATCCACGGTGTAGTTTCACTGCGGTGCAACTTCACCTACTGAACCATCGTCAGCACTGAAGAAAGACTGCCTGTGTCTGTGCGCGCTGTGGGTCAGGATCTTTAGTGGGATCAGTGTATCAATGCGCTGCTACGTTGTTCGGCAACACCAATTTATGAAGATGACTTTCATCTGATCGTTAGTGAAGTGCTTGTGCTTGTTGCCTGTGCCGCTGTTGTGGGAGATTTTTCGCCAGCGACAGTTTTGGACATTAGAAAACAGCACGCCGAAGCAAATTGTTTTTCTGCGCAGTGGAGTTGCATGACGTTGTGTAGTCGCGGTGAAAGATTGTTGAGGTTATGATACTTAAATAATTGACAATCGTGATCAATTCAATGTTAAATAGTTGACGAAGACGATGAGACGACAAGGTTGCTCACGAATAAAGGAATCAAGTGCAATTTATATTTCGAATCCCATCAATGAAAGTTTAGTCCATTTAGCGGTTGGTTTGGTGGATTGGCATTGGACACGTAAAATAGGAATAACAGTTGATCATTGGGAATTGCAGTCGGGGCTATGCATGGCAGGGTAAACAATGGAACCGATATACCTCCTATTGGCAACTTCAAGAATTTCGACTGTTCAGAAATGTGGTCTTCGGATCCGCATACGTGAAGAAAATTAAGTGAATTTTGAACGCAAAGTTAGTGAAAAATTTCCGGACGCATTCTTTTAACTCAAACTATGGAATATACATACATGTTCTACTGTGGAAGTACTAGTTCGCGGTGTGCGGTGTTTAAGCTGATTCGAGTAGCAGTGTCTCTGGTTTCGTCATCATCGAGATATTCAAAGCTCTCTATTTTCGGATGTCCAACCAGGCTAACTTGAGCTAATGAATTTGTCCCGGAACTGATCATATTGGTTTTGACAGTGTTAATCTTCAACCTAATGACGTTAGCCTCTCTCTCTCAACACTCGCTGTCATTTGGTGGAGGTTCATAATCTCATGCGATAGTTGGTAAGGTAAGGTATACCTCATCAGCTTAGTCAAGATGTCGAATTACCCCGTTTCCCATCGACAAGGCGGCGTGAAGCACATCATTTTGACAGCTTTTCTCTATAGAGTACGTGGAACTGTAACATATCATAGGTTGCCTTTGAAACTGTTAATATATATATCAGGTCCATTCCATATTGTACCGCCACCTTTGTAAGAAAGATACTCGGTTCTAGATTGAGATTCAAAGAGTCTTGAGTATTCAATTTCAATGTATCCACTTAAGCCTTGTTGGAGGATAAATTAAGGATATTCCTTTCCCCTAAATTTAACATAAACAATTCTACAACGCTGCTGTTCGACTGAACACCTTTCTAAATTGGCTTTAAAATTCCAAATTCACTCGATGTGTTTACGATCGAAAAAAATAAACTTCAATTCACAGGAGCCTTCCACGATTTTTTCTTATCAAGGCTAAACAATCTCCGCCGCATTCGATTGGATAACTTTTCGCACGCACGTATCTTGGGCTAATTTGCATAAATGTTATGCAAGTGAAACTTCAGCGTCGCTGCATCGTTTTACTGTTGGCCAATGTGTGTGTGTGTGTTTCTGTTGCAAAGCATCTAAGGAAGTAGGAAGTTGTTGTAATCGTCCAATTGCCGAAGGATGTCTTTGCATTTTTATGCTCAGACACTTGAAAAAAGGGGGGAAGGATGCAGAGTGTTAGGTGTGACGTTGCATTATCCTATGCCCCTTTGTTTCAAATGTTAATGTTTTGAGTTTCCAACTTTTTAGGTCGGTCAAACCATTTTTTTTTTTGAGGAAAAAAGTTACAGCATCAAGTTTTTAATGGCCAACACGATTCCAGTGCAAAGTGTGAAACTTTTGTAGAGGAGGTCAAACGTGTTACGGGTCAAGTGATGGGATTATCTGTTTTGGATGGCACGAGTTAAGTGGTTAAGTGGCTTGGAGTTTCTTCAAGTTAAAAGCACGTGCGATAAAATGTTTGGAGTTTGTAAAATGGTTTTTTTTTCTACTCGAAGTATTGGAAATAATTTTGGAGGACTTTAAGCCCACGCGAGGAGGACTTTAAGGACTTTAAAAACGCAACACTTATATGCTGTTTAAAGTATCTGGGAGTAATTATCTCAAATTTGGACGGTACTCGCCCGAGCTCTACTTGAACACATCTTCCTGCAATGGTTGCACAAATCCAAAAATACTTTTTACTTTAACTACTGCTTGGAATATGGTTTGATAGTGAACGAATGTGTTCGACAAACCTTGCGTTATTCAAGTTTTCCCATAAACGAAGATGATTCCGAAAGGCAGTTGAATTTCGATATTTGTAATATTTTTTGAGCAGATACCCCCGCAACGAATCCGCCGACCATGTTTCAATCGCTCATTCAAAACATTCAGTTTAAGTTCAGTAGTATCCAGTAATACCATTACTTGCATGAAGCGGTAGTAAAATTGATCGTGTTGAAGACTAGGAAACAGACTAAGTTTGAAATTTTTGTTTCCGTCATTTCAATGTTGGCAGTGTAAGTTAAAGGGGCTGCAGAGGTTTTCCGCATGGGTCTCGATAGCCAGTGGTCGGCTCAGATTGCCACAGTTGTATATCTGTCTGATTTCTGTTTAGGAACTTTAAATTTTTTGCGTCGGTTAAAGAAGGGCCACATCTTCCTGGATAAGCTACAGTTATGTAACCATTGAACGCTAGTGAACGCCAATTAGCAATTTTAAAGAGTTGACAACCCAACTGGTCAAGCTGCTTCCTACACGTTCCTACCAATTTATAAGATGAAGACGTTCAATGATAATTATGCTTTTTTTGGATTGACTAACAGACCTACACGCCTTCTACACTGCTAGCAACTCTACCCGAAAGATACTATATTAAACCGGAAGTCGATGTAGTTAGTGTCTCCGAAAAGTTTACCAAACCGACCCCACAGTCTTTGAACCATTAACCTACTTGGACCGCGCTGCATTTCGAAGTGAGAATTGACCACCTTTGGCGCGGTCTTGTTTTACTGCGTTGTGTGTTCGCGGTTGATTCAACAATTCTATGAGCTTTGGTGTTCATTCGTTTTACTAGTCCTAGTCATCGTAAACATCTAAAGCGCAGTTTCTGACTAAATTGCTGTTGCTGTACAGCTTTTATAGTTCGTCAGAGACTCGTCAATACAAAACAGGACTAAACATCTTATGAATAATTTTTCTTGCGAACGCTATCATTCGCCTTAGATAGAGGCAATACTTCAGTGAAATGAAGCAGGACTGGGATGTTTAAGGCCTTACCCAGAGCCTCATTAGTTGTTCGGGATTTGTCCATTTATTGCGGATGCCCATGGCTGTTTCGATCGATCGTTCGTCTCTTTTGCTTAGATGCTGGGTACGAAACGAAATAAAAGGACGAATTTTAGGGGAAACATCAGCCTCCATACAACATAGCGTTGATATGCAAAGCAGCTCAGCTTCTGTTCGTGATATAGTGTGGGCTTTGTCCTTATCCTTTGAGCCCTCTTACTATAAGGAAACGTCTATAATAAGGAGTTATTATAAAATTGTGCCAAATGTGCGTCTAATCACCCTTGCAACTTTCTCTATCGAAAAACTGCATATGGCTACCAAACGCCTTACCTTCTACTCATCGCATCAGACTCTGTAACCAAGACAGACACCTATTTCCGTGCCAACAATCCCATTATAAAGTGATTAGGGCTTGCGCACCACACATGGAAATTAACAAACAAAAAAAAAAAAGTGAAAGGGACATAAAAACTTCTCACACCGGGAATTCACTATAAAATTACCGAGGCCTACGTACTTTTTTCTGCATTCAAACAGACAGTGTGCGCGCAAATTGATTGGACCACGTCAATGCGAACGTCTTCCCAGGCACCTGTCCTAACTCCAGATCATAACTCAGGCGAGGTTTCAAGTAAGCATCCCACAGTTCGTGTCAATTTGTCCTCTCATTTTTCATTTTCCACCTTGGAGATGATTAAGCAACACCAGCGTCAGAGTCCTGCTCCATGCTTCTTCGTGTTATTATAATCACCCAACCGAATTCGGAATTAACCAGGAGACCATCTAGGCTGTCTTCAGTTTTTCTTCATCATATATGCGTATGCATTCGAAGTCTTCAATTAAAAATGCATTACAGTCAGCACTGGTTAAAGGTGGAACGCGCGTTCTCGTGTTGCTGAGGGGTTGGACTTTGCGTTGTGTCATTGCTGGAAGGCGGAATGAATTTTTGTATCTTCTATCTGTAGGAAGATGTGTGTTGTAAACAATTAGTTGTGATACCAATTGCAAGAGATACCAAATCAAATTCCCAGGTATGCAGCTATGGCGCCATCTCATGCTGCATGGACACTTCCGGTCAATGTTGCGTTCTTCTAATTAAGAGATAACGAGAGGTTGTATGATGTAATTTTAACAGGGTCATTTCCTTATTTGACGTAGGTATGTACCTCTGTTTACAACTTCATTAAGTGGCATTCATTTGGGAATAGGACAAAAGATCAATGATATGAGAACTACCAGTACCGCCCATTTCGAACGAAACTCATATTTAAATCCCGCTCTCATCCTCCGTGGGCAACAAATTCGGACTTTGACGACATAAAATGTGAAAACACATTGCAAAAAGTTTCAGCTCCAGCTTTACTCTTCTACCTGCCATTACCATTTGTGGAGAAAGTTTTTAGGGTTTTTCGCACAAAATGTGTCTGCGGTAGGGCGAGGAATGCTGTAAAAACTGTCAAAAGTTGGTCCTTCCCTTTGCCACACCTCGGTGGGGGGAACGAATACGAATAAATTATGTCGGCAAACAAAAAATTATTAAAGGATAATAAAAGCGTGGACCTATTCTTACTGTGGCTTTTGCTCGGTGTAGACTTGCTGGATACAAGTATTTGAATATTTTAAAGAGGTCGGGGAGGTAGTTTAGCAGGATAATAGGTCCTGCTTTAGGGCGTCTTATGTTTCGTTTCTTCGTTTTAGTGTGTAATTTTGGTGCCTTTATGTCTTTTTCCAGTTTTCTTTTCTTTAAATAGTAAGGGTGGCTTGCCATACATATTTGTGTTTGTGGGGCGAAGTGTTAAAATATCATGAAGGGAATTTTAGTCTATCCGGGGCATAAAAGTTTCAGTGCTGTGCGTACATCCCTGGGGAGTAGTATGATTTTATGAGTGGGCCCATCATGAGGCATATTTTGTTGGGGTTCGTTAAAGAAACGTTAAATAATGATTTTTAATAGTTAAGTAATAGTAGATACAAAATTGATGCCAAACGCTGGGGTCATTTAAGTCGAAGCTTTCAGGCATTTACAACCTCTGAAAGCGAACAAGGTCATTTGAGTCAAATTAGCCCCCAGTCAATGAACACTTTGGTCAGAGTTTTCTGAAGCTTTGTATGAGAAAATAAATAGACATAAAGGACAAAGAAGATTTAATGTTCTCCAGGTGAAATATTGGTATTCTAGACAGACCTCGTGCAGACAAATTGGCAGAGATATCCGAATGCAGATATAATATCGTTGGGATGAGTCAGGTGTGCGGAAAACCAGCACCTGCGACATGTACTATCGTGACTATTACAACGAGCAGAGAAAGCGGCTGTTTAGATTGCTATTTTGCTGTCAGAGGTGTTTAGACTTTGACGAAGTTAAACGTTGAAAGGCTGCAATCGTAACCGACAGCAACAGCCTTCGCATATTGAGCTCCTCTAGAGCTGTCGAGAACTTTTCCAGGAAATTGGTGACACACTAAACGTAAGTCATCGGGAATGTCATGAGTGATGTGTCGAGTCTCACCCCTCTACCTGGGAAAAACCATTGATTTGATTCGAAATACGTACAGTGAAACGCAGACGAATTGCGCTGGATTTGGTGGAACTGCATCTGGAAATTCTATAAAAGAGAGACAATCCAAGGTTTCGCTACCCTTTAAGAACGAAAACGAGAACACATTAGTGAAGAACTAGTTGGTGCTGTACATATGGAAGACTCTTTCAGGAGATTGTTGAACGGTGACGGAAGTCGAAATCTCGCAATCTGGCAAACCGACAACCAATCACTACAATCAAACCGGTTGAAGTAGCCAGGGCTAGTCTAGACTCAAATCGAGGCTGTTCAAGACTGAAGGAAATTACTTGGAAGGGTGCCAACTCATTTGTATGATGTATTCCGACGAATAAGGTGGCTAGGTCATATACGGGGAACGAACTTCATTTCGTCATCCTTAAGATCGTAAAATTCCCAGAAAGCTACCGCAGGATCGTGATGGGTGGGGACTTTAGTTGGTGGGACCCACTATTGACTTTTTCATGGCAAATTATACTTTCGGCGGTTGGCTGGCTGTAGTGCTGCAAGTGTTTGGTGAATTTTGTAGGACTCCACAGTTGTCACAGAGGCAGCAGTAGCGATCACTGTCTTCCATTTTCCTTCATAGAAAACTCAATATCAAGGAGGTGGTTGGTCAATAAAACTACACGATGTTTGTGGGAGTGCGGGAATCGTTCCTAATTATATCGTTTGTTGAGCAATATCTAATTTATTGGATGCTCGAGTAGCAGTTACTACATACAAAATTTACGGCAGCAGGGAAGGACCTCTTTACGCCTGAATCTTTTGCTTAAACGGAAAGAACTTTGAACCAGTCATATGCACACCTCTCACTGACGGAGCATTACAATCTGAAGGGCACTTATGTATATATGTACGTGGACAGCTAAGAAATGCTGGGAAAATAATTTTTTTCCAGAATTTAGTCTGCTTTTTATAATATCAGCAGATTTATGAGGCAGCACATAAAGTGGGCCATCGGAGTTGCATAATATCGGTCCGAAATAAATGAAAAATTTCAATACAAATCCAAGTATCTATACTACACCAATTTGCTTGCGCTATAAAGACTCATATAATGAGAGCGCTGTACAATTGCAAGAGCTCCAATGTAGGTGCCATTAAAGCAAGCGCTACAGGCATCACGGCTGCTGTACAACGAACAACAAGTGTTTCCGAGTAACTCATTAGCTAAAATCAGAATTTAACAGTTCATGCATTCATGCTAGCCTTTGTGTTGGCTTTACCTGTAGGTCAACGGTAGACTACGCAACAATCGGTGGGAAAGCTGCCTCATCACATCTTATCGCGTGATAGTCCAACTCATCTCCAGCGCTGCTGCTGCCAGGTACCATTGCGTAATTAATGTCGCCAGTCGTCGTTGGAGAACCACTACGAAGAAAAAATACATAAAATCTCTCTTTCTCTCGCGGATTGAGTGTGCTGCGCATCGCCGCAGATGGTAGTTGCAATCAAGGTAATACCCTCGAATCTAATAGATGACTATTTTTCACGATTCCATGTCCTCCTAGTGCACATGATAAATAATCTCGCTGCGACAGGTGCTAACTGCATCTCGGCAACAATCTCGCTAGTAAAAATATGGTAAAATCCGCACAGTAGTCGTTGATCACTTGAACACTCAAGTGTAGGTAGATAGACGACAGAGTGAGCGCCTGACATCCTTTTCACTATCGAAAACTTCGTTCACAGTAGCTCACCGGAGGTATCCACCTTGGTTAGTCACACCACCTCTCAGCATCAGCGCACAGCATCGAACTTTCATAACGTCATAAATCATAGAAATGCCATGCACAAGTCATTTGAGACTGAGCACGCCAAGGATCTGGAGAGATCGGCGATCGCCAGAGTGTTGGTAATTAAAAGCCTGTACTACAACGTTGAGCAGCAGATTGAGATTGGCAAACAACGACCGAATAAATTGTGGACAGACACATTGTTGCAGCGGCACTCAGTTGAACAACATTCAACATTTGTGCTGTTAATTAGCACCGGTGACCATTGAACGTCATATCCTTGGACAGAGTGACTACGCGACGGTGGATTTTTGAATTGTGCACTGCACTCTATGAGGCGAAGCCATTGCCAAAGTCTGGGAAGTGGAAATCTCTGATAGATGGAGTTTGTTTTGTTTTTTATTTTTACAGCACGGGCGCGAATCTTCATGGTGCCACACCCACGGAATGTAAGGCCGAGGCGAAAACCATTCGTTTAATAGTGCATGAAGAAATAGGTGTGTTCCAATGGCACCAAGGAGGGAATGAATGGTGATGTCCGTTGACCTTAGAGGTGAAGTTCGTTCTGTGTGCTATGAATCTATGAGCATGGTCGTGAAGATCACTAGTGTCTGAAGTTGGTGGTGTTGTTATTCTAAAATGCAACGGTGAGAGCATATTCTCAATAGGGTGAGTAAGTTTGAATACATTCGCCATATTTGGTTACAAAAAAAGTGTGGATATGTAAATGAGAGTTTCCAAGATCAAAGTTCTCTATATTGCACAGGAATTTGCCCTTTAAAATCTGCAATGACGTAACATCCTGTTGAAATAGTGAATAATGTCGCTACTATACTGTAGAATTGTGGTTACAGAGTTGTAGTAAAGCAGGCGATGCGATAATTTTTTAGGTTCTGTGTTCACTTATGGGTCCTAGGGAGTTTAGACTGTTAATGTGTCTTCGCCTTTTCCTTAATTGCATTGAGTCTTCTTTTGGGGGATTTTTCACTTCCTCCATCTCTGGTAAGTGGCTTGGCCTGGCTAGCTATGTAAGGTATTCAAGGCGATTTGTGTCCAGATCTTTCAGAGCATAGCAAATCAGCTTTTGTTTTTGATACTCTCAAGATATCGATAGTCTTCTACTCGCTCAACTTTCTAAGCAGCAATGCATGTACGCGAAGTTGAGAGATTATTTAGGCCGAGAAGTTTAGTTGCGGTAAAGTTAATTTTTAACCCCTGTGCAAATCTATCGATGAACAGTTGTATGATGTTTGGAATGTGGTCTACCCAAGAGGACCTTCAAATGTTCTTTGATGCGATTGAGAATTATATTGCCAACTACCTTTCACTCTTTAGGAGGTTGACAACTATTTTCGACTTCTACTCATCTGGGAAGGTCTCGATCAACCAAACCCTTTCTAAAAGTTCGAGCAAGTCTGCCAAAATTAGTGGCGAGGTTTGATAAATTTCGGCAGGAATCCCATCAATCAATCAATTTGGAAGGACTGGACATTGGAGGGTTCTAGTTTTGGGGCATAACACCATCAACAAAATGGTCTTTCATTTGGTCTTCGACCAGGGTGATATGGGCTCAACTTCTTTAGCTTGTTCAGCAAAGGCGTTAATGTATTTTTTTGTCACTCTGTACGCTACGCTACAATTCTCACATCTTTATATGGTCCTGGGACTCAATTTCCCTTCTTCCTTCTTGTCAATCGAGAACCAACTAACTTTATGTCTTGTGTTCAAACATTGTACCTCCTATGACAAGGCGGTTTCTGCTCCTCCGTTATCTTTCAGGATACTTGTTCTTGTCATTGCTCACCTTGTTATTGAAATTGTTTTGTTGGCTCCGTAGATGCGTAATCCGTTCCAGCGGATGCCTGGAAATAGCACACAGTTTGGTCAACATAGTAGAACCAAAAAACAAATCCAAACCAAACTCAGAACCTCAGGACTACCTCTTGCCAACCGATTGACTAATCTTAACCGATCCAAAAGTCAAGAAGGCCTTCCCCAGCGGTTTATTCAAAAACCAAAAATGTTATGTCAGTCTGGGCAAGAAATTAGTATTTCCACTTCAGTCGACGCATGTTCGTCTGTCCAATGGTAATCACCTCAATTAAGATGTAACCACCGAACACTGATGGCTTGGAGACAGCTAACATGAGCAAAATCGCAATGTAAATTTCACCACTCGCCTTCGACTGACAGATATGGAAGAGAAAGATCATGGATCGTCGTGTTTGCCTTCTAATAGCAGTTCCGTGTGAAGTGATTTGCGCAAACGATCGCGTGCTGCATCGCAAATGAATAAATCATTTGGTCGATCGATCGGAAACGGGTAGCACTGGCAACTTCTTTAAATGCGTAGAGCAAGTTTTTTTTCGAAAGGAGTCATGAGTCGAGAAATTCAGCCGATCTCTGATACTGGAGCATCAGATGAACTTTCTTTTAGATATCAAGTCGCGGTAGCGATCGAGCGAGATTGTGTGTCATTTCGGTAGCCGAAGGTTGTGGGCAGAGCGGGACATGCCGATACTGTTTAGCATGTCCTGCTATGCAGCACAACTTCATGACTTCCTGTACAAATTTGTTGGGCAACAAGAAGGGTGCACAAGGGTACATCGACCATGTCAGATTTTTTGTTCACGCTTGAATGTTCCCGAATTTGCTTGCCGTTTCGTTTTTTTTTTTTTTCATCTTATTTACTAGCCCTCACCTGGGAAAGTGCTAGTGCACGTCCATGTATGCAAATCCTCGTGAATTCCTCCCAAAAATGTACACCGCTGCGAAAAATGGTAATGAGTAGTTGGCTGTTGGCTGGCGTATCTGCAAGCACGCGTTTCCACGCGAGTAGGTGTACATCGTAGCCGAACATCATCAGCTTTACCAGAAACTCACAAAATCTAAGCAAGGAGCGTGTTCCCCGCCTCCCCGGCCTGGCGGTGGTCGTACGTTTTTGTTGTATATCTCTTGTGACATTTAGCATCGCCTCATGTTCACTTCTTCTCCCAAACACAGGCAATGCTATGTGCGATAGCGATCGGTATCCTTTACGACTTCCGTGTTACCTTGAGAACTGGAGGCGGACGAGACGCGCGCGATAAGGCAAGAAAGCGGTGTAGACGGTGCCGGGTCGCAGGCAAATCTGTTCAAAGTCAAACTTGGAAATCGCTTAGAATTGCTCCTTTTGGCGATGTCGGTGCGGTGCAGACCGTCGGGAAGCAGGAGGGAATCGCACGAGACCCACCACCACCACCACCATCACCGGTAAGTGCTTAGTGCGCATTAGCTTTGTGTTCGAAGGTACAAATCAAAATCAGATAATCACAGATGCTGCAAATACTTTGATCACGTTTGCGATGCAATTAAGTGACAATTTTTGTCGTTTTTTACTCGTTTGGGTTTTGGTTGGCGTTGTTTCGCCTCGGCTGTGTTGTGTGTTGTTTTGTGTATGTACGTGCCTGAGAGTTTTTATGGCCAGGGAGGCATGCGGATTACCTTCGGACTCCGATTTGCTTACGTTGTCGGCGCCCACTTAGGAGTCGAATATGGGGTTTTGCGGATTTTTCAAATACCTAGGGAAGATGTAAAAGGCTAAAGGAGACGAGAGATTTAAGAAAATTTCAATCATTTTCTGATTTTAAGGAGGAAGATGTCTACAAATGCATTTGTGATAATGTCACATCCAACTTTCTATTTAGAAATGTTCCTCACGACCACTGAGTTGGTTCTTCCCACGAGTGACGCGAGAACCAACATCCACACGCCTAGAGCTGCGTTAACACCACAAATCCAATGTGGAAGCTAATTAATTTCACAACGATAACAAACGATCACACATTAATCAACGTGCTGTCCCGTGAATTCCAAAGCCCTCCAGTCCACTATTGTTCTTCGAACACACCATCGACATCGACATCGACGGCTTTGCGGAACTCAGTTGTAAAAGAATTCATGTAATTGAGTCGATCTATTAAAACACTCACGTTAGCCGTTGCCGCGGTGGACAGGCCCAGATCATTTGACATATTAATTGGGAAATCCAGACAGTTCGGTTCGGACAGTTTAGGATCGCATTTGAATATTTAACGATCGATATTTTTCGTGAACTTAATCGCCTCCAATTTGACAATTTAATTTGGAGATCATTTAGTCGGGATGATCTCTGCGCGCCCAGGGTGTTTTCTTGTTTCGTCAGCGAGTGTGAGTTGGCAGGAAATAGTAACTTTTATCTCGAAATATTGATGTGGCATCCTAAATGAGTTGGCGCGATGGTGTGAGCTGCGGCACACCGCAGCGATCAGCGTGAAGCTCATAAATCAAACTGGAAATTTGCGTATCAAATTGCCCCCGGGTGTTACCATCCAGGTGATTATAGTTAGGTGGGATATTTATTGAGTTGAGACTTTTGAGGCACGCATCGCAGAGTCGAAATGTCAAGGTTGAAGTTGGATTATGCAAGCAAAAGATTTGATTTATTGAGAGGTATGGGGGCACACACTCCGTGAGGAAATCTTAAATCTCTCGAGTGGTGGTGAGAGGCTTGCGTCATTTAAGTTTCACGTACACATAAGTGTAATCAAAGTAATTTCAACATATGATTTATTTGATTGATTACGTGCTAAGCATTGGTCTGTTTTGTACATGGTTTGGGGTGATTAGTTTTTCACCTCGAACGCAACTAAATTGCCCTTCGTTTCAGGGAACATATTTTCAGAATATTTGCAGTGTGTCACTGTCTCAGAACAGTCTCTATAAAAGATTTTGTAACAGGATTAATTTCACTACAGTTTTTCTTAACTCCTTGATATTTCCACCACTCCAGGGATGCGAGCTTAAAAGTGTTATTGAAATCAGTCAATCACATGTTTTTAATTTGCTCAAGTCCCCTTAATATGTTAATAAAGTCAGACAGTCTTCCTGCCGGCTTAAGTCCTCATCAAGCAGTTTTAAAATATAGTCCTTTTGACATGTTGCTCGCTTCTTTTTCTTTCTTTCTTACGTGCAAACTCACATGACACATGAATCAATTAATACCACTTACAAAGTTGCATCCGTTTTATCCTTTCCACCGCCAGTGGCGTCGTCGTCGCAAGCGGCCCTTTCTCCTCCTGTCTCAATTAATTACAAGTATTCCTCCGTTGGCGCATAACCTACTTTAACAGTTGACAGACTCTTCTTCTTCATCATTTCTTCGTTCTCTCTCGACACTTCAGCAAAAAGGATTACTACTGCTCACTGTTCAAGTGAACGGAATAAAATGCAAACGAAAAGAAAGCGCGAGGAAAAGGACAGACAGCCAGCCAGAGAGCGACGTGTAATAAAAGGATTTAAGTTGGATTTCCTGCAACACTATGTGACAGGAAGGTGGTTGCCATTTTGAATGGTACGTTTTTATTGCATGATTGGCTCTGTTACTACCCACCCTCATCGATCACACTTTCAACCCTCTTAATTGCCCCGGTCGTGTTCCATCTAAGGACTCTACAAATGACACACAATTAAGCCGGCGGCGGCGGCGACGGAATAGTGAGAAACCCTAAAGTGTCCGATGGGAAAGTGGAATCGATTTCAACTACAGGATTGAGGCGGAAAATTCTTGGAAATCACCCCTTCTCCGGGTGCAACTCTACCGCCATTTGTAATTCGAATATTGCGTGCGATTCTTCATGTTAAATCCCGACAAGGTCTGTCAAGTGGAAGCAATTATGCTTCGCAGGAAAACGGTTTCATGTGCAATTCTAAGAATTCTGCGACTCCTGACAATCGTGGGGTATCCTGCGAAAGCACCAGGGGAGATGGATACTTACCATATCGCGTCCCGTTCACCAGCTTAATTGGGTAACTCTGCAAGTGCTCTACTGGCGATGGAATGCCATATCCCATGAGCCTTATGCCGAAACCACCTCCCAATTCTTTTGAATGGCATTCGCCACTGGAATTCTATGAATCGTGAGTTATCGGAATAGCTGCCAGTACCTTTTACGGATCTCCCCAGAATGTTGCGCACAAATATACTTTTCCTAATTAAAACGAAAAAGAACTGTTTACACTGGCGAGCACCTGCATAGTTGCTCGCTCCTCATGCAGAGGAGATAATTAACGATCTATGCAAGTCTCGGCTGCCTCCTGTATCCTGTTTGGTGTATTCTGCCTTCGATGTAGGAGAGGAATGCGACTCAACTCTTTTAATTTATTTTTAATTGGTTCGAAATGGGATTTTCAGTCAATTGTTCAATGGCTCGCAGGTTTGGAGAATCGGGTCCTGAATTTCATGAGTGGTTTTGTCTGAGACACCACGGTGGGACTTTACATATCACATCATGCATGAGTGGGTCGGTGACATTTAATGAATAAAATGCTCTCATGTGGGGAATGAAAAGTTGACTCTGTGGTCTGTTGATGGCTTTAAATCAAAATGATTTATTGTCCAACAAAATGTGGACAGTTGGTCAGCCGGAGACTGACGTCGAAATCGTTGGAATCATCTGTTGACAGTTCTAATTGATGTAATATACCCCGAAGGTGTTTCCCCAACTGGTATGTTGTGGTGGATAAAAAGAAACTCCGAGACTAGTTGAAAAATGATGGCAAGGTGTTTGATTGATAGTTGTCGTAGCCCATATAATTTACAGTAGCCAAATTAATATCTTGGGCAGTAAACTGTTGTCGAAGAGGGGACGACACGAAACTTTACATATATTTGTGAGGATTTTTGTAGACAAGGTTGGTAATAAGGTGTGTTAATAGTATGATTTTGTATGTGACATTCAGTTTAGTGAGTTGTTTTTCAAATTTAATTTGTTATAATAAACGGGAAGGACAGATATAAAGTCTCATTCTTTTCTACGTTCCCGCGAAAGTCATTTGAGAAGGGCCAAATCGTCGGGCATGTATGAAATACGCTCTGTGTGTTAAGAGGCCAGACATGTGCTTTCAAATTATCAACTAACTATTAGTTTCATCTCCACCTGGTGAACTGGGTGCCTAGTTCCTGGTAGAAACTTGTGATTGGGTCACAAAACCTTTGGAAAGCTTTTGGTGATAGTTATCGAAGGAGAAGGAGAACGGTTTCCACTTAGACACCTCTTGTTGGACCCAGACCCGGCCGTAGAAATATTCCGCAAACGGAATCATCGATGATGTCTCCAGCTCAAGCAAAACGCTTCAGATGGGATAACTAGGCATTATCAGGCCAATAAAGATCGGCTTTTCCGGCTAAGTTTGTCATCACGCCATCCACGTTAGGGGTTGTAGCTACAACATAACTGCCTAGTCAAGTAAAGAAAAAAAATGCATGCTACGTACCGACCAAGCCTTGGATAGGAGCGATAGGTGAGGTAAGGTTAGGGTAGGTGGCTGTCCCCGCTCAGGCAGAGACACACTTAGGCCAGATTGGCCCATTGTGATACCACGGCGAAGAAAACTGGCTTACCGGCACAGGGAACCAGAAAATGTGGCATAACTACAACAGAGGTGGGCAACCGTAGCGGTGTTAACCCTAAGATTTCAACCATTTTGTCCCAGAGATGATGTTTCTTATCTTCTGGATGTCGAGTTCAGCTAGATCGTTCATAGAAGTTAGATCATCATAGAAGTATTCCCCGAGGATTCTTCTTCTAAGTGTCGCAAGAGCAAAACCTGTACACAGCAGGTGAGTCGTAGTTTTCTCTTCCTCCTCGTCCCTGTAGCTTCTACAGAAATCGTTAAAATGATACAACTGTTGACAACCCTAGCACATTAAAGAAGATTTTTCACTTCTTCGGGTAACAACGGCTGATTTTGCCCCTAGTGTGAACGTTTGCGTGCTTGGGTGAGAGTAAACTGAGCTGTTATATGCAATGGATGCATCCTTCCATCCTTGTAAAAAAAGGCCATTTAATGGAGGCTCTCTCCCAGGCTAAGCATGCTCGAATTCCAGTAAAAGGGCATCACCTCTCGACAGACAACGACATATCTCCGAAAGGGAAAACCCAAGAGCCATTGACAGTCAATTTGAGTTGACAATTTGCAACACAATGGCAAGTGACAGCCCGTTCTTTTGCATATCAATTGAAATACCTATCCCGAATCGATAAACATAGAATTGTTTTGCTGTTTGCTTTTGTGGAGGTATTTTGTCAGAATAGAAAAACATTTCTCAGTATAATTACATAAATTGCAAGAGTCCCGGTGCCTGCGTTGAAATTAACTAACCACAACAAGCCAGAAGCCAGATTGTCGTACTGTTTATGTCATGCTATCCCGTGTGGTCAGGTGCTCAATCATTTCAATTAGATGTCCGTTCTAAGAGTTCTGACACGAATTGTAAAATTATTTTCCAGGCTGGGTTCGGGAGCAGCCCCTCCTGGTTAATTGAATTTTTCCACGCAAAAAGTAAATTGCAGGCACCAGTCCGTCCCAGGGAGCCATTGTGTAATTACCTCGGCTAATGGAAATGGTTGTGGTTTTGATGGCCAGTTGACTGCGAAAATGTCATCATCATCATCAGTGTGACTGTCGAAGCGAGATGTCATCGAAAATGAAGTGACAATTCAGGCGCCCATATCCAGAGTTTCCCCGTTTTCAGAATGTGACTCTCGTCTAGTTAGTTCCAGTCTGACGATTGTCATATGATGGTAATGATGAGAGGAGTTCTCCTGACTTGTGTATTTCATGCATTTCTCCAATGAACAGACGAAATGAAAAACTCAATTAGCATGGTTACAAATGACCGCACCGAGAATCTGGCATGACAACTCCGGGATTCAATTTTGCAGTTCAGTCTGTGGTTGTTGCTTCAGCGTAATTAGAGTGAACAAATTGTGTGATAGTAATTACAGGAACTGTAGCAGCAATCACCGTGATTAAAGTGAAGATCATCTTCTTACACAGTGCATGGTGTCGACTGTGCTAATTGTTTAAGACCACGAAGCCAATTTCAAGCGAATAAACAATTTACGGTTTTTTTTTTGATTTTTTTTTCGCTGTGCACTTGAGAATACCTGGAGTTCTTGTAATATTTACCCTGAAATTGTTGTTTGCATAATTATTGTGTGGCTTCTGACAATTTACAAAGTCACGCCTTCTGAAGTCGGAAGCCTAAAAGGATTAAAGGGGAACACCAAGGAAAGGCTAAACTAGCTTCACGTCTGAGTTGACCCTAATGAGATTGCGAGACTAATCAGATTGCGAGACAAACCAGAATAAAATGACGAACAAGGATATTACCATAAAAAAAAAAAATACCGAAAGCAATATTCACTTACATAGATGGTGCTACAGTTTGAGGTCGATATGGGCCTCAACCAACATCAACCTACAGTTAGCCTGGTGGCTTCAGTTGCGAGCTACAGGTAAATTGAGGTTTGCGCTCCAGTTTATGTCATACTAGCTGATACCCGCAACTACGTCCGCGTGAAAGACGTCTCATCATTCCCTATATCCTTTTCCAGGTTTCAAAACATTGGTGAGTAAGTATAGACTCTCAACTCTTCATATTAATTCTCTGAACATCATTCCTGTTTTTTTTTCTTTTTCTTGCTCGAGGATGACCAGGTGAATTGGCCCTGAGCTCGCTATGGGAGAAACCGTCACTCCTCAGATCCACATTATCCGCTTTCAAACTCTGTCCATGTACCTTATTGATGTTCATGGCGTATCAAACCTCAACAGAAAATTGCAGACGTTTGAACTCAAAGTGGTAGTCTAATGGAATCAGAGAAATGCAGGAGATGAAGATGGTTTTTCTCTGATTTATTCTGAAAATCCTGGCTTCAATAACGTGGTTCTACAAAGTCATCACCTGCACAGTTTTAGAAGGTTAAGATTGGGCAAAAACTTTGAAGTTGAAGATGTGGCGTTGGTTTTCTGGTGAATCGAAAGTAGGCGTGGCTTTATATAATGTAAGGATTATTTGTAGAGTAAATGAATATCTACACGTTTGCTTAAGCAAGTTTTTTCGAAATTCTTATAAAAATTACTCAAAAAAAGGCGTTTTCGAAAAATGGGCGTGCCAGATTTTGAAAATTGTTAGCTTATGTTTTCTTCGTTGTGGTATCACAATGGGCCATTCTGGCCTAAGTGTGTCCCTGTCTAAGCGGGGACAGCCACCCAGCCTTTGTTCATTTCCTAGGCTTAAGCTATTTCTTGACCAAATTTCATCGAAATCGGTTTAGCGTTTTAGCCGTGAAAACGTAGCAGACAGAGACACTTTCGCATTTATAATATTAGTGTGGAAGTATGGATTTTGTCCCTCTGGGTAAGGTTTGAACATTCTGCGGGCTGGAGCGTTGGTGAATATACGTTCTCCATACTCAAGCCCAAGCGTAATTTTATGACTAGATAGATATCGCTGTACAGCTCATACAGTTCGTGACCTTTAATGCCCGTAAACGCCTATGGGATCGAAAGTCATACGAAGAAATTTTTTTCCTAAAAGGGTATCTCCATCCGCTTTGGATAAAGTCCGTGCTTCCGCGGGAATATTAAGGTTTTATATAGTCAATTGCCTTCTCAGCCCAAAGCGGTTGGCAAGCACTATTTTCGTGGTGATGGAGTATTGTTGTCAGAGGTAAAAGCAGAGCCAAGAAAGATAGAGACTCTTATTACCAGGAAGTTAAAGAAGTCCACTATGACTTTCGGTTGGCTGCCCTTTCCTGTTGACGGCAAATACGTCGTTTTGCCTTCGATCGCCTCTAAACCCATTTGAGCCGCCTCTGTTTCAATACTAGCGATTCACCGGTGACAGCTTGCTGAGTTCTATCGTTGGGGTACGGAAGCTGTTGCAATGACGTATTAAATATTGTGGGGCGATACCAAGATCATTCAGTTGCTGGGTTCCTGATGTTTTTTGACATTTCGACTGACTTTTGCCACTTAGTGTTAGCCTCACAACAAAGGAGATGGTATAGCTTGATGGAGTACAACCTAACAGATGCCATCTCTTTTGTCGAAAAGTACATATTTCGTAGGTACCATATCTGTCATATTCAAAGCCAGGGTGGAACTACTATATATACACATACTCAGCCAAATCGTCGAAAAAGTATGCGTCGAGGGCTTTCTGTCTCTTAATGCAGGGACTTGGACAGACGTTAATTCGTACATTTGATGTACATAAGCCCCCCGTCTCGATTTCTGAATAAAATAAACTGCATATAGAGTCAAATTCCGACACAAATTGAATAAAATTCGATCAATCATCGAAAAGATGGATCCACTGATCGAATTCATTGTACGAATGGATTTCTTCCTGTCGATTGGCGCCAAAATGGCATGTGAACATTTTACTGAAAAACGCTCTCTCTGTCTCATTTTGCACAAATAATATCACAAGAACTCATCAGTCATCGATTGTTGATGGGTAATTAAGCAAAACAAGTGATTAATGATCGCCGCCAATGTCTTAATCCACTACGATTGCATATTAATCATTAATGTCAGATCAACCTCTAACTGTATGATTTCTTTTTTGCGCTTGCCTCGTACCATTGTTTTTTGAGCGAATCTAAAATTCCAGCCTCGACAAAGATTTACAATGCAGACACCCAGGGCAAATTACAAGGCTGTGCGCCGCTTTTAATATTTTAATACGATAAACCGAAACGAAACGTTTACCTTAATTCAGTCCATTATCGTATCAAGCCACCCTATCTCTCATGCGAGGAGATACGCAGGGCTTCCACCTCGGTTTTCACCGCCATTTACATACGAAACTAGATCGCCTTAAATGTATGGCAAATTAGCTATAATTCATGTCCTTTGACGTTTACATGTAGTAACTGCGTGGAGACGGCAGACGGCGCCCTACCTTCAATTATGATCTCTTATTGCCATTAATAGGGATGTCCGTCTACCTTCGCACACTGAGTCCATGCATGAGTAAGACTGCATAGGCACTTTTCTGGTGTTTGGTAACAAAATTAAATCATTATTCTCTTGTTAGGATAATCAACATAACACACAACATGACAGCTGAGTACAGAGGGCCGTAGGCTCTACACCAACCCGCACAATCACCTATCCATTGAAGCTGTCAATGAGTGGTTAATTTGGCAGATCACAAAAAGTACCCCAATATACACGATGGAGTGTTCATTTTCCTTTGGCAGCGGTTAGAGAAGGCACATGCATAGGATATGAACTGGAATGCAAATCTGATTATGAATTTTGTATCGATTGTCAGTCAGACGGTAAGTGGTGCGGTGATGGCCTGAAGTTAAGTTTCCCTTTAAATTGTTGAAAGATGATTAAACTTTCCCAGCATGTTTTGATTGGTGCAGTTTCAGTCTGAATGCTGATGGGTGATTGAAATGTTAACAGACAACGCACGGAACACTAATGACGGCAATGACTGTGGTAATTATAAAATGAAGAGGTATTCACTGCAGACAACAAAGAAGCATCAGGAAAACTCATGATGGTAAGAATTTTGACAAAAATGTTCGGCGATTTGAGTGAAGCTCGGAAAATATCTGTGACATCGTCTGTGATGAATGCTACAATGAGCAAGAACAGCGGTTGTTTGGATTTTGTCAGCCAAAAAGTCTTGATCTTAAGTGAGCGAGTGAATGACCAAAGCTCAGTTTCGTAATATCAGCCTCGTTTGTGCTCACACCCACACAGCTGATTCCACGAAAGATCATTGTTACAATATACTAGAAGAATCATCGACGTGAAGATAAATGAGGACAATATTTGGCTGTTGGATCGTTCCCAGGATACATTAAAGGTGCGAGTATCCAGAAACTCCTGAGCTACTTTACAACGTCGACCTGCTAGAACCGAGAATTTCATAGTGGCGACGCAATTAGGGTTATGGAATGAATAGTTTCGAGAATTGTGAACCCCTGTCTGCTAGCCTCAACCTGGAGGACAACCAATTACTTCAACCACTGGACCATAATGAAGTTGAAGCAGAAGTAGCTACACCTAAATAATAGAATTCCAGAGACCCAGATGGCTTAGAAGGTGAGAGGTTAAAGTAGGTAGGTAGGTAAGTTAGGGGGGATGTCTGTGCGAAGCATAATATCTATACCCTGGAAAACCCCACTCACTTTACTGAAAACTGAGTTCTTGATGCAGCTGAGGATATTTTTGACGTCAGTATGTGATAGTTCACCCAAGTTGTCGAAGGGAAAGGCTCCTAGATAGAGCTTCCTTCTTTGGGATAGGGCGGGATAGTTTCAGAGCAAATGGAGGATCGTTTCTTCCTCCTTTTCGTCCCTGCAGCTCCTGCAGAAGTCATTTGAGAAGATGCCTATCCTTCTGGCATGAAGGCCAATGGGTCAATGGCCGCTAAGAACACCAATAACGGTGCTAATGAGCGTCGTTTTGAGTAAAATCAAATTCATAGATCGACACTTGGTACCATTCCTCCATTTTTGGTTTGTCTTACATGCATACATGTAAACTTGTCTAAGAGAAGTTAACATGTACCATGTACGCAGATTCTTTCGTTTATGCACGATGTCCAGAGTAATACCACGTTTGGCGAGTTCATAGGCCGAACAGTTTCCTTAAATGCCCCTATGATCGGGTACACAACATATGAATGTTTAAATGTTCTGCCATATCCATGAGAGAAGAGCGGCAATCTGAAGTAGCTTTGATGTACATGTTGCTGAGGGGTTTGATGGAAGTAAAAATTAAGTAAGTTACAGAGCCAACAGAGGTTTTGCTCGTCTAAGGGCAGAGTCTCCGATTTTTAGAGCAAGCAGCTACCAAGTGCATAGAAATCGTTTGTAAAGATTTTCTCTATGTCGGGATGTGCTCCATACATTTTGCTGAAGAAGTCTACATATATAATTGAAAAATCGGCATATGACGCCGAGGGATGTAGCAATAACATCAGTTGCTTAAAGCGAACCTGAATTCTTCTTGCTCTTTGATAACATTATATACACTCAGACACAGACCGTCAACATATCTAACATTTGGCCTTGTGTTTCTATAAGACCAGAACAGTATAAAAGGACCTTCGTAACTTGATCTGCTGCAGTTTTAGTTATGAAATCTTGAAGGGGCGAGCTTATCACTTTTCATGATTCTTAGAAACTAATAGCTAAACAGTTTTCTCTACATCATCTTGACTTATACCTTTTTTGTTTGATTTGTAGTGTATTTTTCAAACAGGATTGTAGCTGAAAAACTCTCATTTTCCCTCATCTACTCCCAACATAAGAACAAGAATTTCCAATTTATAAAATTTGAGTGAAATTGACAGCACTCCCCATTGCGATTCACAATCCAAATACTTTCCGTACCAAAGTCATGTTTCAAATCTTATCGGACACATCTAATAATATTTACTTTTATTACCGTGCATGTAATAAGCCCACGCAGATATACCCCCAATCTTGGCATGACACCCAGCCAAGAATGACTGAACTCTGAACACGTAAATGATGCTGAAAACTTATCCACCCTCGTTATGCTGACTTTACCTATCTTACTGGTAGAAGCTTTCCCTACCTCAAAGCTGTCTCTACAATTCATTGCCACTGCAATGAGCCCCAATGGTTGTAATCGGATTAGGCAACTGCACTTCATGGCTAATTCGATTCTTTGTGACAAGCTACGTGAGCTTGTTGCTTCTTACCTACCGGCAAAAATAATTATATGTCAAGATTGTGACAGTCAATTGACAGGATCTTGTGACAGATTCCCCCCGCTTCTTTCCTCTGATTCGGTAAGAAGATTGTGTAAGAA
Source organism: Matsumyia berberina (assembly GCA_917880715.2). Taxonomy (NCBI): domain Eukaryota; kingdom Metazoa; phylum Arthropoda; class Insecta; order Diptera; family Syrphidae; genus Matsumyia; species Matsumyia berberina. The sequence continues at coordinate 1,844,414 of OU862870.1, read as the reverse complement.
ATAAATCAGCGTCATAAGCCATCACAACATTATTTGAACATAAATCACGAGAAAAGAAAAAAAAAACAGAAGAAAATGTTCTGTGCAGTGTTAGTTGCTACCACTAAATTAATGGCGTAAGAGATGTCAGCTCTTAACAGCGATACGGTCACCGTGCAGAAAAATATTCACACGTCTTCTCAGAACATTGATGGACCGTGATGGTTTATGAATGTTGTTATGATTGAACTTGTAGGTTACGGTGCAATGGTGTAATAAAATAATACCAAGTCCATGAAGTCTCTTGAAAGAACTAGCATGCAGAAGATGACAATATTTGCAGTGCAGATGCACCAGTCATGCACCAAGTTATTCAAGAGTTTGTGAGTTGCATGGTATAGATTGCATTAAGTTACCGATCTTTCTTAGGCTGTTGCCAATCGACTGTCACTTTGCGTAGCCCTTGCAAGACGCTTCACCCGTTTAACAGCATCGGTTTTAAGATTGAGCTTATCTTGCAAAAGCGCAGGGCCCTTGTGGTGCTTAGCGGAGTTCTGGCGGAGTCTTTGCCCCTGATTTCAGATCAGCTTCCTGTGTTCATTATTGTAAAGCATGTCAGTGATGACATTTAGAAAAAATAGCTTTGTCAGATATCGCTTTGAATCTTAAATTCTTTTGGCAGGCTATTTGTGCGCAGTATGGACCTTGATAATATCGACCAAAGGAACCTTGGTGGCCCATTTATCAGCGTAGGAGCATCTATCTAAAAGGGAAACTAACTAACTTCATCGTATTATTTTTGAGATATTCTTTATAGCGATTTGACATGATGCGACAAAATATCTTACGGAAATCTGTATGCATATCAGACCTGAAGGTACCTTGGATGTACACGTTTATGATAAAGCCACCATTAGCATATGCCCCGCTTGATTGCCTCTTGCGCTAAAATCTGAGGAACTATCGGTATCGTCCTTTAACTTTGCTCTAGATGCGCTTGTCAATCTATCTTATCTTTAACCCTATGCCGTGTCTTCTGAATCCTCGCTATGGACTTCTATGCTGTTTGGGTTTCCTTAAGACATTTTCAGTATGGCATGACTCTCTCGGTTGTAGGCATACCAAACGGATGTCCTGGACATCCGTAAAAAATTTGCGGCATTCTATCTGATGATGATGGCATGTTCAGTAACTAGAGCTTACAAAAACTCTTTTAGTAGCTGGGGAAAGTTAGTAATTGTCACGCAACTTTGACGAAAAAAGCAATTTCATCATTCGCCAGATTAAAGGGTATTACTGCATTCTTATTCCCTAGGCACCAGAGTGAGTCATAAAAATAACATTTGGTATACCGCCAAACCAACACTTGATGAAAAATTGAGCTGATAACACCGCTCTGATGTCCAACATCAAGACCTTAACCTGCTCCCTAAGCAGTTTCTTTCTTAATTAATCAAACACATCAGAACCTGATAAGTTCTTTAGGCTTCTTAATGCACCTATTAGTTCCACTTCCGCCGGCATAGAACAAAAACTAGATTAACCGAGAAAAACTACCGCAGAAGGGACATTTTTTCTTTTATTTGGGAACCCTAATTCCTCTATTGTCCCAATGCGTATAATCCATTCCCAGCACACCTGCACAACTCGGTCAATGTCATTGTTATCAATCCTCGATGCCGTACAACTCCTGCGCGGTTCCTTTCGATGGTCACACGCACGCATGTACACGCACGCCATTGGCTGACAAAAAATTGAGTTGTCCCGTCGAAAAACCCGAAATTCGACTTCTCGGCTGCTCACCAGGAGCCCGCATGGATCAAACGTAAAAGAGGTCAAAAGAAATATGTTTTAGGTGTTTAATTAGTCTAATTAAGGATATCTCGACGGTGCTGGCAGAGTGATTTCCATTCCGCACAACATGGTCGTAAATCGTCGCTCTGAACTGGGGCCACACCATTTGTTACCCTCCCGAGGGAAAAAACATTTTAATGAGGTGTAATATGTTGTTCAGCGGGCGGTACCGGTAACATTGAAATGTCTTCATTTCCAGAGTGCTTATTAAATTGTCAAAGATTTCGCGGTTTGATAGGTTCCCTTATTTTTTTTTTTTTTTCTGAATAAGAAAATGTGTAACAAGATGAATTAATTCAATAAAAAAAGAGTGGATTTCCATAATTTCGGAGAGGTACCCAAGGGTTAATTGAAAAAACCTTTTTGGAATAAGTATTACGTTTGCATAAATTTGGGGCTTCATGTGAGACAATGGTGTCTCGTTAGAATATTTTTTTTTGTCTTGTGTGAGATGTACATACTTTCCATGGTCAGAAGTAGAATGGGCACCCACAGAGAAAGTGCAACATGACCGGATATAAGCACGACGATTTTTGAGAATGACTAAGTGGAAAATATTAAAAAAAAAAAAAAACGATTATATAAATGTTTAATTCACATTAAAGTGAATTTTCATTTGACAATGACGAATCACTTTATACTCACCGGACATGGAGGTCTGAGGAGATACTCTTGGACCTCGGACTCGAAAGAAACCGTCTTAACATATTGCTTTGACCCATTTAGGTTTAATTATGTGGTTGAATCTATGGAGGCATTTCTGTTTTAAAATTCTCGCGATTCCACAGTATCCGCTATAACATCCAAATCCACTTTTGATCAATTTGAACTTGGAATCTGAATCTGGACTTAAAACAATCGCTGATGGGAAAATGCAACGGATGTTGCAATCGTAACAAATAAATATCAGAATCATCATCATTATCATCATCAGCATCTTCAATGACCCGCTTATCCACTATGGGGGTCACAGGGTTTATGGTGCTTAAGTGGATTCTTCACACCTCCTGATCTTCCGCCATCGACTCTAAATCATCAGGGGCTATCCCCATACGGGTAGAGATGAGATTTTGGACTTGGTTCGGCCATCTCCTCCTAGGCCTACCCGATGAAACGGATTCCATGGCACGTCTCGGAAGCCGAGTGGGGGACATGCGTTGAACGTGCCCAAACCATCGCAGTGTGGACCTTTCCGCTCGAAGAAGTAGCTGTTCAACATTGAGTGAATCGCGTATTCTGGTGTTCCCAACTCGATCTCGACGAGTTACCCCAGCAATACAACGAAGAAACCTCATTTCGGCAGCTTGTATCAGCGATTTCAATCTTTTGATCATTACCCAAACCTCATGACCATAGGTGAGAGGCGGAACAAACTCTGAATTGAAAACCGATAGCTTAGCTCTGGTGCCAAGTTCCAGCCTTCCAGATAACAGATTGACCAAGCTGTCTCAAAATTACTCCAGCCTGACCAATCCCACAGGATCAGAATCTTGTTCAGCTTAATATTGCATAGATCCCCAGTCCTGACAAGAAGCTATTGCTGAGTTGAGTTTCTTTTACTTTCGAGTGCAGGACTTTTACACAGTAAATAGTAAATATATTCTACTTCTTTCTCGTCCGTACAGGTTTGACAGTGGTTGCCTACTCCTAGATCTTTTTTTATCGAAGTCTGCCCTCAACATTGTAGTGTCTTATAGAAATTTCGATGTCAAATGTTGAGGCTAGATGCTTGGGCATCCCTAAAATTTGCGTCAATACATTCCATACGTCCCAGCATGCAGCACATGGTCACCTCGTTGCTTTGAAATATTTGCTTCTTCCACAGCTTACCTTATACAGACCGTTTCCACCATTTCGAGGCTGCAGCAGGAGCTATATATGTGCCAGTATCCATTTAGTTTTGATGGGATTGAAGTTCGGCGGTAACCACTGGCTCAGCAAACAAATCTCTCGAGCCTCAGCCGCGTCAAACGAGTTGGTTAAGATCAAGCTCTACTTATGCACTTCATCGGAGATGAGATCGTCCTTTTCTAGCCCCTGATTGGAACATTAAGGTTCATCCACTCTATTTATAATTATACGTTGACCAACACGGTTTCGTTGCAAAGCTCATATAGTTCGTGGTCAAGTCTTCAAATGAGCCGTTAACGCAGTTGGGTGGGATGTAGAACTTTTCAAAAAGCGTAATTCTTCCTGTGAAATCTTACTCGTGGAAAGTTCATAATCGAAATGTCGTCTTAAAAGCCGTAGTTTCAGAAAGGTCGACCACCATTTCAACAACCGATTTCTTAAACCCTGTATCACTTTATTTGCTTGAACTCTTGAGGGGATTGGCAACCAAAAGTTCCACAATGCCATTACTTTACTATTTCAAACCATGCCACTGGTGCTAATTAAGCAGACTTTGCCACTCTCTCCCACAGAATGTTACAGATTCCATTAAACGAACATACACATGTCATAATCCATAAAATAAATCTCACTTTGAATTCAGATTTATATGTGTGAATCAACTTATAATGGCCATTAAAGGGGATAACATCGCTCCTCACGTATTCCGAACGTGCTATCTAGAACGTTTAATTATTCACCACTAAACTCCTCCTCGGCTATGAGTACTCATATGTATAACGTAATTTCAATCAACTTAATGAGAGTTCCTTCAATCGATTCAAATTGAATTGTTTGCTTAATGAGCCCGCCGTCGAATGCACAGCCGTGCTCACACACCACCGAGGCTATTCACATTTGTGGCTTTTTTTTAAGACTAATTAAGTGGCCCGCATTGCTGTGCATCGACACAGACAAACTCGTGCATATCATTATGGAAATAATCAATGCGATACATTTTGGTTCGGTTTTTCCCGATATCCGTATCCGTACGAATGGCCAGCCAACTTCCAATTGCGATGGCAATCGCGGGCGGTGGGTGGGCGGGCATTTGTTTAGTCAATTTTCTCTAAATATTCGGGGAACGAATTTCGGTGGCTATATCGTATTTTCAGGATGAAATGATCCTTTCACCGGAGGCGGATGGCGGTTTGCGGATTGTTTTCAAGCGAATTAGGCTTTGATTTGTAGTAGGGATTAATTGCCTGTGGAAGTATTTGACAATGACTTTGGTATTGTTATCTTTATTATTGTGGCTATAAACAGGCAAATAGGGCAGTTAGGGATTGACTTGGTTTTATTGCAGGAATTGTTATCCCTGCGATGTCCATAAAAACGCCATGGGAGTTGTGTGTTAAGTAGTGGAGTTGACAATAAAAGTTTGAAACTTAATGTGATGTATGTGGATTATGATGATGATGTGCTGTATTAAGCTTTAAAGTGGAAATGTACCCGTCGCTTGATACCCAAATTCTGACAGAATATGTGTAGTATTCTTCATATCACGACTAGTAATAGTTGGTGATAAAGACTAAACGGGCTAGTGAAGTCAGGGGGAACGAAGTCGGTCGGTGGGACATCTAGCCCAATGAGGTAAGTTTTTTTGGATTGGTATAACCTTTAGACTTTATTTATTAACATAATTGTCTATAAAGGGATGAATCTAGATTGTTATGGAGCTGGTCAACTACTATAGAGTACAGAAGAAGTAAGAGATCCCCCACTGCGGGCAGCTTTCATACCCAAGCTTGGCAGCCATCTGATGGTTGTTTGATGAATTCCTTTAGCCAGGAATTTATTAAGGAAATTGACGTATTGTCAAAAGCTCCAGTTGGTTATGCCTAGAAATGAGTATGAAGGATGGGATTTCGATCGTTAAGGGGTGGTTGGTTTTACTTAGACCTCAAACGGGTTCATTGTACCCATGAAAAGTATACTCATGGTAATCAAACGAAGGGGTAGGTTTGGCTAATGGATATAAATCACATGAGTTTCCTAAAATCAGCGATATGAAGGTCCTCCAGCAACCTTTGGGTGGCCAGTGCGGGACATTCGCACAACAGGTGCTGGATGGGTTCTACTTCCTTTTCGTCTCTGCAGTAGTCATTGTAGGATAATCCAAGATGCTCCGCGTGGATTCCCACACCGGAGACGATTCGTATTTCCTTTCGACTGAGTTGTACAACATTTTTAGAAAACTTCTTACCGAAGGCTGCCCATCTGGCTATTGCAGATGTGTCCATGTGACACCATCGCGTATTAGCCCTTATTATGGTTTCCTCATCAATTTCCCTGTAAAGAGTGCAACCGGAGGGGTGTATGCATATGCTAGTTCTGCACTCTTCCTTGCAAATTCGTTCGCTCTCTCATTATCTGATACATCTTTGTGGCCTGGTACCAAGCATAGGGTAACCTTATTGGTCGCTGATATATCGTGAGAGTTTGTCTGTAGATCTTTAGGAGCTCCGATTTTATCGATGCTGAGTGCAGAGGCTTGATACATAGTACTAGTTTCTCTGACAATGTTGTCATTTTTGATAAGCTTTGCGGCCTGTTCAATGGCAATTATCTTGGCTTGAAAATGCTGTATCCGTCTACAATTTTGAAGAATTGGTTTATCCTTCTGGATTCATGGAAGATACCGGCACCAATACCAGCGTCCATTCTGGATCCGTTGGTGTAGAAGGCTAGCTCCTCTTCAGTGCAGACTACACCATCATCATGAAAGATTTCTGATTCTCTGGCTTAAGAATGAATTGCTTGGGTTTTCCTTAAATGTGGATACCGATTCGATAGTTTCAGAGTCGGGAAAGTGGCTTTGTAGAAGCAAATATCTGTGTTGCAGCTAGTGGGGGACCAAACACTTCTTTCCCAATGTGTCGCAAAAGAAGTTTCTTTTAACTCCAACCTTAGAATTCTTATTGGCATCCTAAGTGGCCACTGCCGACTTAAACGGCATTTGCACAAGTTTGGTCTTTGCAGGCTGTGCTTAGAGAGCGATGAAAGCTCACTTCACAACGTCACGGAATGTCCCGCCCTTATTTATGCGAGAAAGCGGACCCTAGGGAGTGAACTCGTTTAACCAACGGCGCTTGCCACACGCCACCCAGAGAAGCTGATTAGCTTCCTAACATCCTCTGGAGCAGACAAACTGCTCTAAACACATGGGACATTACAAAAAGTCTCTATATGAGACCGCAGTGCTAGAGTGGATAAACCGCTCCCAACTAATAATAATAATAGTGGTGGCTGTCCTGTACTCATTTTACGGATAAGAACGTATGGCTGGATTGAAAAGCCTCCTAATCTCAAGTCGAGAGTGTTAAGCTTTTATTCCATCGCCATTCAGAGATCGGTTTTTATCTTCTTTCTCGCTCTGTAAGCTGTCGTAATTGCGAGTTAATCATTTCTTTCAGTTTATTGACGGAGTCGATAACTTAGCTTAGAACATATGCCATTGGATACTATATCTTAGCCGATTTTAAGACCAGCACCTTAACTAAAGGTGGGTATGCATTCGCTTGAGTGTTAATAGCAACTGTAGTGGTACCGGCTAAAATGCTGAAACGCAACGCATTATTGGTGAAGACTATACCTCCCCTCCCTGGAACAAATGCCATCCATATTTTCACCTGCTTTTCTAATAGGACATAATTAATTATCTTACAGATGGAAAACTGACAAGAAATAAACTTAACTTAAATCACCGTCCCTTAAAGTTGTGTGTCCTCAAATCTGAAGCCCACTTGTGCAGTTACATTCGACTGTCTTCTGAACTTCATTAAATATGGAACATTAGGCAACGTAACTTTAGAGTAGCACAGTAGTCCCTTAATGTTTAAGGTAATTCTGAGTTGTGTCTCAATAACAGCATCAGAATTGTTAAAGAAGTATGTAAGTTTGACACACACATAAGAACACATCGAAACTATAGGCTGGAATCATCTCGTATATAAAGCACTTAATTCCAGGGATCAGCTTCATAAATAATGATCCCCTGTCAGGATGCAAAATTGAGATGTGGTCCAAGCCCTATAATTGACTGCCGAAATCTCAAGAAGGTTTTAAGGTTTTTTCTTTTGTTTGTTCGTCGGTGGTTGTTTCTCAAATTTGCAAATTAGTTCAGAGAATCTCGATTAATTTGTTTTTGCTTTCGAGCTGATACGAGACGAATGAAGATGCACTCGACTTAAGTAAGATGATTGATTTGAGGCTGGAGGATGATAAATGGTTCGGGTGTAAATTATAAAGAAACTTGATTTAAGTATTTGAACGCAGACACACTCTCTGTAGAGCACCAGCTGTGAACAGAAGTGACTGTTAACAAATGTTTTTTTTTTTTTTGGCGACATTTCTTGGATAATTTTTTCCCTTCTAACACACATATCTCTCTGTGTGACTTCAATTCAATATCAATTTCTCTTGTGTCTCCTTCAAGAACTCAATATCCCTCAAGCACTCTCAATTCGAAAAATGGAAAAGACTCCTTTCACATACACATATGTACATACGACTGAAACTGCATTTGACTCCTTTTGGCAATCTTTCAAATGAGACTGTCATCTTATCGGAGGCTATGACTGCTGTTTCTGCTATCTTTGCTCTCCGCTGCATTGTCGCTTCCATTTTAATACTGTGCATACACTCAACTTGCCTTTGCACAGGACCCTTGAAACATAAATCATCTTGACTGTGCAATGATTTCCTTTTTCTAATCTCTACAACTATCGCTCTGTAATGCCTGGGAGGCGTATTCGTATGTATTTGTATAGTGGTACCTTGGCCTCTTCGTAAAATGCAATTTATTTAACAAAATGACAAGGTTGGTGCAATTGTCAGTCGATGCGCCATTAAACAAATATAAAAAAGGAGACATCCCATGCTGTGTTGTGCGTATTGAAAATTCGAAAATTCGAAAATTACTTCTCCACCTTTTTATTGGGGACAATTCCAAATTTATCTTTAATTAATTGAGGAGCTGACCAAAGTGAATTCTGCGCTCAATTAAAATGCGAATGCAATGGCTTCGTCCTCAGTGGCATTGTGTATTTTATGACCCGGCGATCGGTGCCGTTGATAAGATAGCAGCTACAAAAGAATACCGAATCATCACCATCATCATTATCATCAGCAGTGGAATAATTTCACTTTTGGATTTTTACTTCAATATGCACTTAAAAGTTTCAGTGATGCAAAGTATTTTAACCAAACTCCACCCGCTGTGACAATAAACCGGGCAATGGATATGCCCTGAACTGGACTCTGCTAAGGTGCATTTGGGTCGTAAAATATTGTAATTGCGTGGAAGCGAATGCAAGGGATGTGAATCATAATATGCAGATTCTTAAGATAGCCGTCAAGCCGGTAAGAATGTGGGATAGGTTCGTTAAGAGTATATTTCTGTGCAGGTTGACTTGCCGCTAAAACAACGGCAAATCATAATCGGATAATTACATCTGATTTTTAAATAAGTTAAACTGTGCTACAAATATTGGATTATTATAATTTAGTTAAGTTTGCTGCAATCAACTGTGATCAACGCACCTGGAATACGCACATGCGAGTCTCAATTTCAGAGGATAGAATATTATTTCCTCTATGTGTTATCATGAAGGTTAGGTGATAAGTGTGTCTCCAACTTAATAACATTTGATAATGCTACAGTTTAGGAGGGCATAAACCAACAGATATCGCCAGGGAGCACAATCCTTAGCCAGTTGTCTCCAGTTGCCTCCAGTTGCATATACCGAGTCGTCCTCTCCTACATAGCCCTTCCTTTACACATTTCTTTTTGACTTTGTTGCTATGCAGTTTTTTTTATTTCGTCGTTAAGCCTTCTAAATCGTGATTAAATCTTTTCGTCCTTGAACCGTTAACGCAGGTGGGACTATCAATCGAAAGTAGGTATTTACTTTTAACAATTCTAAATGCGCTTTCATCAGATTTAAACAAAGTCCATGGAGGGGAGTGATGAGGGTCTTGTTTTAGGTTTTATAGGATTGAACCTAAGTATATGAACTCCTTGGCTATTAGAGGTTATATTTGTCCATCGAAACCTTTTAGAAGGAAAATGGCTTTGCTGATACTCTTTAGGTTAGGTTAGGTTAGGTTTGTGGGCTAATGAGGGCTGCCTCATCACACTTAGTCCCATGTAGACCCACTGCGATTCCCATGATATTCCCTACTGCGGTTTTTAATTCCTTGGTGCCAACCATCCAGTCGCTCTTGCAAATTTGAGAAGACCTGATGGTGAGCCATCAGCTATTTCGTCGATATGATTGGAGAAGAATTTGCCTTGGGTTATATTTCTTATTTGGCAGAGGTATGGGCAGTGATGTGAGAAAATGAGCTGGGTCCTCATGGACTTCCTCATCACCGCATCCCCTGCATATGTATATCGTCGTCATTCAGGCGTAATTTTTTTGTGTGATATCTTAGCATGTTGTGGCCAGTAAGTACTCCCACCAGCATTGACAGCGATTTCCTGTCTTTTTGTTAAATCTGGCAGGTTTTTGCCTTGCCATATTCTGGCCATAACCTTCTTGATACTTCACAAGTGCGATTTCCACCTATTATTTGCTTATATTAGGGTTTTTTGTGCAATTTTCGTCGCAGAGTGGCGGTCTGACCGTACAGTTCGCTTACTCTCGGTCCAGGGTTGAACCCATTCTTGCCAGTTCGTCAGCTTTTTCATTGCCTGGTACTCCGATATGGGCAGGGACCCAGCAGAGCTTAACATTTTGATGCGTGCCAAGAACCTTAAGCTCTTCGCGAAAGCACTTCAAAGGCTTCGATGTTATCTGCGTAGCAGCTTGACTGTCAATTTAAATCGTAATATCCTCCCGTGATATTGTAAACATTGAGACTAGTTGGGCGGCTTCTGTCACTGCTAGGACCTCCGCTTGGAAAAAGCTGCTGTGATCTGGGAGTTTTATGGAGCTGCTAAGTCCTAACTGTTCTGAGAAAAGACCTGCTCCTATGCTTATATCCATTTTTGAACCATCTGTGCAGATGAATTTGGACTGCTTGGGAAGACCCATGAGGAGGGTTTCTCAAAGTCCAAGTCCGGGACAGTTTAATCCGAGCTGAAATTTGCGCCCAGATGATTGCTGAGCGCACTTTTCGCTGCAGTCTCTTGCATGTGGAAAGAGGCAAAAGGTTAAGAATTACCTCCATCCCTGGTGTTGTTATTAATTTTTAGGTTACGAAGGCGGAGAGGCAATTAATTAGTTTCTGCCACCATCGTCCAAACTTACACTTCTACATACATATGTTTCGAACAGGCTTATAAACTCATCTCGACCAGCTGTCTTAGCATTATATGTTCCCAATAGAAGATTATTTCTTATGACTGATTGCTCACTGATAATGACCGATGAGGAACGTCAGCTATTGCAGCTACTAATTCGTCCTAATATGGCGGTTCATCTAGGTTTTGTTACTAATTACTAAATTCGTATCCTTTGATTTGGCTTAGAGAATTAATCTATCGTTTTGCACAACCTACATTATGAGGGCTTGACTTTTTTTAAAGCATAAAGACGTTAAAATTACAAGGCCATGTAAATACCACAAGACCCTCTCGTAAACTTGAAAATACCCTTACTTTGTAACTCACATATATGTACATATGCCAGGATATCCGCATAAACATGAAGCCTTCCGCAAGTAAACGCCCCATTAAAATTCCACCTTCTCCACACCGGCTAAATAGAGACATTAACTTCTAACCTTTTACATGGCAACTCCTTAAAATTTTACGCAACATTAAAACCCTTCTCTTTTGTGTGCGCCAAGAAAAACGGAACGAATTTCCTCCGTAATGCTTGGCCATAAACTCAGGCGACGATAAAATGCCCAGCTATGCCGATTTGCATGCGTGCTTTTGTCGCAAATTGTCCGTAGTCCGTTGGAAATTTTTCGTTGTTGTATGTAGTATGCCCCGGGGGGAAAACCCGAGAACTTCGATTTGGCTTGTTTTGTGTGATGAATGCTGTACGGCAGGTGGAACATGGGCACCTCCGATGGGATAATCTCTATAGAATCTTGCCAATATGTGGGTAGGGCTAACAATCTTAGGTGAACTGGGATGATTTGCAATGTTAGAGGGGTATTGTTATGCATGAGGGACTACAACATTGAGGAAGTCATCTGGGCAACCATTATTGGGGAGAGTTCCACAGGAGATTGGAATGGATGGAAATGAAAAAAGTGGTTCTTGGGTGGTGGTCACCCTTGTTACTTTGAATAACGTACAAAGAATTTTATGATTGTTGTCGGAACATTGTACAATTCTTTTATTTTATAGACGACAACGTGAAGTAACGCAGTTTTCTATGCACTCTCAGCCACCAAAAACCACCGTATGAGGTCAAAAGAAATGACTTTGTGTCTCAAGTAATATTACCCTCAAAAAGTGGCCAAAAATACCTTTTCAACTCTCCACGTCCAACTGATTCCAAAACAATTCCCTCGCGTGTAGCCGGAAATAAAACACCCAACAGATAATCATTTCTATTGGTTCACTTCAAATCAAACACCGCATCTAATTGCTCTGCGCTCACGGATTACCTTCGGCCTGCCGGATTCTATAGCTAACGACCATATTGACGCATTAATTCGAACCACCTTTTTACTGGAAACGCACACCGTAAACAGGCGACATCCGAAATGCGCCAGAAATCCTAACCACACAACAATATCTCCCAGGAAAAGGAGCCACTAGACAGATAATGAAAAATAAAAGTAGAAAAGTAAAATCGTGACCGAATCCAATTTCGTTTGACTACAACGAGAGCTGTTCTCCTACTCCCGCATGCTTCGGGATGCCCTTAAGGGATCTCGTGTAATAGAGACATTAAAATTGTTCGCCTTAAATACGTGGCCCGCCGCAAGAGACTGCTTATGGCCGGTGATGGGAAAATTATTGATTCATCGTTTGGCATTTGACATGACTACTTTCACTATCGTCTGCGTTTGGATGGCTGTTGATTTTGATTGCGGTGATGGAGCAGTGTTTGTGCAACGTCATCGATGCTGGTTATCAATTGATGTGGTGCAGGGACGATTTGTTTGGCTAATACCCTTATAATGGTGGTGCGCTGTTTGCACTCCTATTGACTTTGAGCTTGTGAACTATCATCACTTGAATTGGGTGTGTTAATTTGGATCAAAATTATGATTTATGTTGAAGCGTTGTTGACGTTTTTCTTAATTTAATTTGCTGATGTGAAATGTTATTTTTGAAAATAAAGACAAAATTAAATAGAAGGGATGGTGATGGTGCTCATTAAAAGAAAAAAAACCTTTTGTAAATTTTGGTGCATCCATCATCATCATCATCATCATCTTCCTATGGCCCGCTTATCCACTATGAGGGTCCCGGGTTTAGGGAGCTTAAGTGGACTCTCCACGTTTGCCGATCTTCCACCATCGACTCTAACTCATCAGGGGCTATCCCCATACGGGTAGAGGTGAGATTTCGGACTTGGTCCAGCCATCTCATCCTAGGACTACCCAGGGGACGCCTATCCGATGGCACGAATTCCATGGCACGTCTTGGAAACTGAGTTGAGGACATGCGTTTGACGTGCCCAAACCATCGAAGTATGGACCTTTCTGTTCGAAGAAGTAGCTGCTCGACATTGAGTGCCCTGGTGTTTCTTACACTATCTCGGCGAGTCACACCAGCAATACAACGAAGAAATCATTTCGGCAGCTTGTATCCGCGATCTTATTTTTCCGGTCATTACCCAAACCTCAGGACCATAGGTGAGGATCGGAACAAACACTGAATTAGCCTAACAGGAGCACAGAGATCAGCACGGCAGGTAGATATTTTCGACGAACAGTGGTTTCTCCGCAGTGGTCTATCTATTTAACTTACTTTTGAGAACATCGCCTGCATTTCTTCGAAATTCAACTTTGATCAAAAGCTTGAGCAACCATTCCCGTCTGTAATACGTTGGAAATGCTGTTGACTCGGTTCACTTCCATTAAATTGTTGCTGGTCTCTCATGGAAAATGTTGGTCATTAGTACGTACATATATGTGCATGTGGCCGTCGTGGCTCAGTGGCTAGCGCGTTGGACTGCTGAGCGAGCGGTGTGAGTTCAAGCCCCAGCCATGTGAACAATTTAAAGGCCATAATTTGCGTCCTATAAACATACCCATAATGCAATTTACTGTTCGAATATCCTTTCAGATACCTTTCTGAAAATTGTATTCTGTTCAAAAAAACTCACTGCCGATGCTTTGAATAAAGCAATGATGTCCTTCTTAGTGTTATTAAGCTTCATTTTGTATGCAATCCATTTTTTGTTTCCTTCAATCAAAACAATTATTTCCCCTTCACACCAAGACAAGGTTTTGAGAAAAAAAAAAAAAAAAATAACAAGTCACGCAGCGTTTTCGAATACCCCAATCAATCGAACATAAATTGACTTCGGTTCAGAAAACAGTTCGCCCGTTCAAACTGCTCTCGATGAAAAGTGGGTTGAGTGCATCATTAGCTGCGATATTCTTCACGGACGATTAAGTCCCCCATCTCTCACTCCCAGTCATTGAATCACTTATAACAAAACGGATGTGCATTGTCCACATGATTAGCTGAGCGCGAGGTAGGTATAGGTATCTTCGCGCGAGCAAGGAAGGCACTCTGTGACTTCCAAGAAACTGGAGTATCACACACCTACACACCGGTGGTGGTAGCAATGAGAAACGCGATTGTGCCTTCTTGGTGTCAAATCTTCGATGATCTCTTTTCATGAGGCGCGGGTTAATTAACCTTGCGACCTTGTGTGGCATCTACCTCATGTCTATGAATGTGTGTGTGTATATGTGGAAAAATTATTGTACAAGTTTGCTTCCGGCTATGGCATAGAGGCTTGCAGTTAGTTTTGATTTGATTTAAAATAGAATTGTGTTGCTCCAACGGGACTGACAAAGGGAAATCGAGCTCAGCCATCTTTAAGGGTGACCCTTACCTTTAAAATGGAAATATATTCAAAATCTGTGCATGTGTTGCAACGGGGACACTTTCTCGAGTGACCTTTGAATTTCATCCAATTTATTCTAGAATGTCCAAAAAAAAAAACAAAAACATCTGATCACTGAACTCTGACGAGTGATCGCAGTGCACATCCATTACACCGTCCGATGCAAGCTCTCTGTTTACGATCTTGATCAAAATCTGCGCACGACAGGTTGAGGTGTTCGTATGGATTTTGGCTCAGGCATCCAATTGATCGTGATTTTAGATGACATCGCGATCGGTTGTAACATTGCAACTACAAGACTTTGATAGAGTTAACAACAACTCGAGGGGCAAGTAGATTTTTGCAAAAAAAATTTGAAGCAGGGTATCTATCAGAAGCAAGTCAAACTAGTTCCCGGGGAGCTGTGATCGCATAGCCACTGGCATCAGATCACTATCTGGGATATCGACAATGCAATTACATCAATTAATTAATATTGGTTGTAGACCGGAGGGTCCATGATAGCGGCGCGGTGACGGAGATGCTGGTAGACTTGTGCCCGTGGGCAATACCGCTCTTTGCTCCTCAAAAAGCGTTTAAAGGCACACACTGTCAGACGTAAGATAAATTGTTGCTACGATTTTTTGTCACGTCACGACTCACATGCTCCGAATGAAAATGAAAACTGATCTGCAGTGGGATATTATGCCGTAAAGTAGCCGCTCTGTTCCCCGGTGGACAGCACAACCTTCGGTGCATCGTCTGATTGATTACAGCCCTCAGTTGCATATAGAATTTGCAAACAGCATCGGCCAGCCATGTGTGTAACGAGTTTTAATGTGGAACCGATTCCGTTCAGACCATTGAATTGGGTTGTTAAGCCGTGCGTTCGGATCTTAATTTTCGTTGCGTAAGCGACGAGCCGCGCGCGAATGATTAATTAATATTCTCTCCGGCGTGTCTCATGATAGATCGTTCGCGGTCAGTCAAGTCCGTCGAATGAAAAATGAGTTTGGACAATCAAAGTAAGCGTTTGAAAATATCGAATAATGGGGCTACTTACTGAAGGAGCAGGGTTGTTCCACACTGTACGTGTGTGTTTTTTATGAAATAATTGTTGGGCTGTTATGAAACAGTGTCGACAAAAAAAAAAATCACGCTGACAACATACCAAGGCCAAGGCTAAGTCAAAGAACTTTAACCGGAATAAAGGGCGTCAGCTAGTGAGGTCGTACAATGGACATGCGGAGGACTGTGAAAGTAGCAATTGGATGGTCCGCCAGTGATATAGACGTGATTTACATAAGAAAATTACTTCGTCGCGTAGGATCCATTCACACAACCATTTTGATAGAGATAACTTTGTCCACTCAATATTTTTATTTCAAAATAAGATAATGGAAATTTCAGTACCTCCTCAGAAGCCTTTAAATTAATATGAGGTTTTATAAAAGTGACAAGCTATTAAACTCCACTCGTTTCCCCAGTCCATTCCATCATAAAGGGAAATATATTTGCGTAAATCAAATTGAATTTTTGAAATATATACTACTCCCCTCGTGCTGGCGATAAGGCAAATTGCTCAATTTTCCAACTTTAGAGCTTAAGTAACACAATTTTCCTCTTAACCCAATTTTTATTGGTCGCTGTTAAGTTGAATGGACATCAAACTTTTTAGATTTCGATCCCCACCCAGTAAACCGCATAACAAGGCCCCTCCTCTCGTCATTATCATCGCCTGACACCGGACTCTGTTATCAATATCGCTCCATAAACACCCACCGTCGCTGGTTTCACTCCATCTACCGATAGAACTAATGAAATCATTGGCCCTTGTTTCACTTAACCTCAATTAATAGAAACTTCCATAGATCTGCCAAAGCAAACAAACTGACGCCCAGCATTTCATCCAACCCACCCTCGCTGTGTGTAATCAAACTATTTTTTATAGCTTTTCGGTCAAATAGCACATTCTCCCGCAGCTCGTGCATAGATGGGGAGTGGATGGCAGTGTAAGACACCCAGTCCTTATCTGTGGGTTTATCTGCAGCATCATCAGATGAAATACCTAAAGTGGATTGAAGCGCAAATGGATTTGAACCGGCAGCAGCGGCGGAGCCCTGTAACCCTATCAAGGATTCGATCTATTTTATTGTTATTACGTGGCGGTGCGGGCCACCAAACAAAAACCTACATAAGCAATCCAGTGACTCGTACAGACGGCCTTAGTGGAATCGGGATGGCTGCATATTTTCTCTTCGAGAGGACGCACAAATTGTCACCGACGCGTCGCGTTGTGGTAAGTGCTTTTTGCCATTTTGAATGAAGTTGGCACAAGTGGATGAGTGGACGGGCAGAGGGAGCAAGAATCTTATAAAATCTTGTTTCTGCATAAAAAGTACGGAGCGCGCACATCATCTGCGCCCCATTTTAATCTGATTTTATTGGGGCCATTAAGACAGCGATGGCCTTCGGTGAGTTATAGGTCTTGTGGTCGCAAATTTGTAATTTTATTTACTAATTGAGACAAAGTGACTATTAGTTTGGCGTTTAACATGGGATTTGGATTAAATTGTAAACATATCCGGTTTGTTTATTTGGCTGAGCGAGTTCGCACATGTTTATCGAATAAGTTTGGATTGGCTTGTGAAAAGGCTGAACAAGTACATGGTACTACTGCATCTGAGAGGTGGAATAGAGACTGAAAGTGTGTAAAGAAATGAAACTGAAAATAGAACCAATGTTACTCTTACTGCATTCTTCAGCTTCAGTAGTAAAATAAAGTTTTTTTTTGAACTGAAGACATGAGCACGCGATCATTTGTTCTCAATAAATAAAATTCTAATGAGTTTCCACATTCGTACATACAAATTCATATGAATATAACAAATGACAAATAAATAAATTATTTTGCAGATTTCTTAAACAACTTGCGTCTCTTACCAAGTGAAATAACTGAAAGCCCTTTAAAAGCCATCCAAAACGACAGCCTTTCCATCTTGTCATGTTTTATGGTCAAATATTTACAACGTGTATAACCCCACTCCAATTTGAACAAAGCAGCCGACGAACTTCTTAGAACTGTCAACAACAGGATGCAGCACTCGAAGAGGAAGACCTCTTCAAATTCCATGGACGATAGAATGTAAATTGTCACTAATCTGAACGCGCGCACTTCTAACATCACACAGAGAGATGCGACACAAATATTTGAATTTAAAGAACGGTCCCTGGACCGCCATGCAAGAGATCCGATGGACAAATATTTACCTACCTTGCGGCGACTGTCTGTTCTTGGTTGTTGCGCGCCGCCCCTCGCCATAGGAATATACGAGCTCGAGCATGAAATAAAGTATAAAATCCAGTAGCGCTGAGCGTAATAAGCGGGTGTCTACGGTCACAATAAATTGCGCTGATCTATGGATCCAATCGCGTCTTATATTACAATTAAATTCAATAACTAGGCGGTGCTAATTGCAGCTCAGCTTCAATCGGGAAAAATCTACAATGACCCGCTATTCCCGGTTGTCCAGCGATGCGGACTTTTGTTTCTTTTTGTGAGTGGGATGCTCGCAGAATGTAGTCTGCTCTGCGATAAAGTAGAACATTTTATTACAATTTAATTCACCATAATTGTTGGCTGCCCAATGTACCTCGGAAGATCCCCGGTTCCCTTCACCTGTTTGCATGGGGCGCGCATGCGTGTGGGCACCAGCCGTGCTTCATGATTTAGATAACGTTCACAGAGCGCAATGAAATGCGAGGAAACAATCACAATACGCAATAAACCGGCAACAATAACAATAAAATCGTTGTAAGGAATAGCAACAACACTATCTGGGTCCAATGGGTGTTGCTATTTCCAGTGGTGCGGCGAGAACTCGTCCATTTGGTGCTAATTTTGTTGTTTTTGCACGCACGTCCGACGGACTTTCAAAGTGCATTGTTGGTTCAAAATTAAATGCATCAATGGAGATAAAAGCGGCTGTAATGGTCCAATTTTGTGTCCTTTCTTAAGGTATAATGATGTGACTGGAACGAGTGGGTGACGCACTTGGAGTATCTGTATGGATGTGATAAAATTAATTTGCACAACGAATGGTGAATTTGATGGGAGCGGGCTCACAAATGGCTACGCCTAATAATCTAGCGACACCAACTCACAGTTTATGCAACTGGCAGATGAAACTGCCGACGAAATTACTTACTTCTTTGTCAAAACTCAAAAAACTGCTTAACCGGCAAGATTGAGAGGTACATGTTGCATTAGGTTCACTTAACCTAGCGAGCGTAACGCTGGGTGTAATGCACCCACACTCTAATAAATTGCTCGATATTTTGTACTTAAAACGCCCAAATGAGCTGTGCATCCGAGTAGCTGCGCGGGGGGATTTTTAATTTTACCCTCTCAATCAGTAATGATAATAATTAAAAAATAATAATTAAGATTAATATTAACCTGTTAAAATGCCTAATCTATCATATGGGTTTGTCACACCCACCTCATGCGACACGAAAACGCGCCACCTTGTCTCAATCCTTTTCTGACATTTAAGATTTCGGTCAAGGCCTAGCTTCTCGCAACCATGCATGTTGTGCGTGTTACATTTTCGCACGAATGGAAAGGACCTACAATTCATTGCCGACACCGAACGGCGAATTGAGAAGCTTTTTCATGATAAAGGTGGTGCCGGGAGAAATGTTCGGTGGAAATGGCTGGGGCTTGAACTCACGCAGTTCGCACAGCAGTTCAACGCACTAACCATTGAGCCACGGTTGTCATGGCGCCGCTAAAATCGATAATCGGCATCGATTTGGAGTTTTTGGGTTAAGGATCTCCTGCTTAAGCTTGAATTTTTAGTCGGTTATAGACTTGCACTCAGGTGATTGGTGAAAGCTTCAGGGGTTCACAGTTTGACGGATAGGATTTTTTTCGTCATGCTGAGGAGACTGAATTCTCTGTAGTGGACCTAGTTGATCAGGTGGACAAGATTATGGCTATCATGTTTGCATGACGCTGCAGAAATATGTATGTGACTTTACTTCAAATACCACTTCTGAATGCGAATATGCTTAAATTATGTTTAGGAGCGACATTAAGCAACCTACATACCTACATACATATGTATGTGCATGTAATGGCTACAGAATTGTTTCTGCGTTCTGAGCTTAAGTCTTGAATGTACTTAGGTGTTCGAAAACTTTACCGTCTGGCGTCTAGAACCTCAGCCGACCGAAAATGTCTGTGCGGATTCGCGTTGATCATTTCCTAAAACTTCTCCAACGAGTTACGTACAAACATAATATATACGTATACATATACTCCAACAAAGTTGAGCCCATAGAAGTTCGATAACTCATGACAATCTATTGGTTTATGAATTGATGATTTAGTGATTAAGTGACGAATGTAAGGACGCAATATTGATTTATCTTTTAAAAAAACTGTACAAAATCTTGGTCATGTGAATTTCTCAAGTAAAACATCATATTGCATTGACCGATTATGTATGATGCATCAAGGAATCTACCACCCTGTAATGACTTGTTATTGTTTACAAAGCACTCACTCAATTCATTGACAAATTTAACAACTAATCATTGTAAGAAATTTATTAATGCAAACCACGTCGAAGAATCTCTTTTCGCAATTTCCCTCTCTTATGTATGCACAACTTCATTTAGTAAGCTGTCCACTGTGATTGCTTTGGTAGCCCACCAACAAACGTTTACCAACAAACACGTCCTGAGTCAGGACACCTTGTTATAGCGCTAAACCCACGTTGAGCCACCAAACACGCAAGTTGCCGCACGAAAAGGACACAGCACACAGCAACTCAAAGAACATTCCACTGTCAGTTGTGGTGCCGCTGTCAAATAATTTTCGCAACTTTCTAACAAGGTACGCGAAGTCAACAAGCGCTGGGAGGAACCATCGACCGTTCGATGGTTGAAAGAGCGAAAAAAAAAAAAAATTTAATTACTATGCACACTATAATCCGCGTCATAAGTCCCTTGCAGCTACGAAAGGCAAACCGTTGTTCATATATAAGGGACGTCCGAACCACTGACATCAGCATAAGGTGTACAACTGAGTACATCTCTGCAAGTAAATCACTTCGTGTGGCTGTCGCGTTTCGTGAACCTTGCGGGCAACCGTTGCCGAAAATTGCACGTTCAATGCTGAAATTTCTGGCTGAGACTGTAGACATTCATTTACCACTGACACAATGATGAATGGGAGCACGTCGACGGTGTTAACGTCAATGATATCCT
The DNA here is from genome assembly GCA_917880715.2 of Matsumyia berberina. Lineage (NCBI taxonomy): Eukaryota > Metazoa > Arthropoda > Insecta > Diptera > Syrphidae > Matsumyia > Matsumyia berberina. Next base: position 1,823,439 of record OU862870.1, on the reverse strand, counting down.
GCTGTACACACATGTTAATCGCTTAATTTGGGAATATGTGGAAGTCAGCAGTGGCGGTGCGGGAAAATGTTACCAACATGTAAGAGATGAGGTTCCTACAAGCAGAATGGTGGGTTTTGGTGCTGCCGAATGCAGAAATACATAAATTCAAACATTTTATTCGTTTGTATCTGTTTTACGTATTTGAGATGAGGTTTGGCTTAGGAGAAAGATGAAAAGGGCTTATTTAAACCTCCTGAAGCCACAGGGCGAGATTCCGTATTTCCGGGTCTTTTGCTGCTATAACTGGGAGTACATGCGCAGCCAAAATCGCAAATCACTGATCTGGGAATCCGCACTATTTTCTCCAGTATCGTGTTGAAGAGTGGTATTGAAGGTGTCGTTAGCCATCTTACATAAGCGAAGCAAAGTAGCTCAACATTTCCACCGTTTATGTGGAGCTTCAAAATCGATCAACAGATGATAGGTATCGATCAAGAACTGTTGGGGCTTCTTCAGAATTTGGCGTAAATAAATCTAATAGTGTGTTTCCTTTTATTCTGCAAAGAGGCACTGAGACGAAGGTCCCATCCAAGTTCTTGCACATAACCTTTGTCTTAAAGGTAAAAATCAATATGTGGCAATCAGAGGTTCTGTAAAATAATTTGATCACGTTCTGAACGCAATTAAGTGACGATTTTTTGAAATCCTTAGACACACAGACCCAACAAACACATTGGCCGTGCAGCACCTTCAATTGCTGAGCAATCAAATCACAGCTGCAACCTTTTGTAAGTCGATTGCACCTCTCAGTCTCTCTCTCTTTGAGAGATCTCGATCGCTTTGTGGAATTTTGCACGCAGTCCCTCTAGTGAGGTTCAATTGTGATTCCTCTTTTCGTTATACACACATCCACCACCGTTCTCCTTCGGTTCAACAAATTCTAGAAATCGTTCCGCAAATTCTTCAACGTCTTGGAACGTAATTGAAGAGAGATTCCGCCTCTTGTTCACAAGAATACTGGTATAGGTGGAGGACAACAAACGTTGTGCAACCAAATGATGACAAACAAGTTGGCGGCACGTTTTCTCTAAAGGTGATGCGATGCATTGGAAGTTTAGGTAACGTACTCTATCCTGAGTGAATGGTATGTGTTTGCTTTTTGTTTTTGTCTAGCCAAGCGTCTTCCGTCCGAACTGTATGGGAAACCAAACATGGCTATTGAACAATAATAATATGAATTGTGAAATTCTCTGTCGATAGTAGAGATACAAAAATTATTATTTGAGAATGTCAACGGAAAAAGGTTATAAAACTAAATGTTCCTACGCATTGGTTTTTTTTAAGACAAATTTAAAAAAAGAAATGACTTCCAGAACCAATAGAGTGAGGTTGTGTCTTGTGCTAAGGTCTTTGAGCTCATCACGACACCTCTATGCTAGTCTTCATTTTACGACGGTGGATGGGACGGTTTTAAATGCGCTGTTAGCTAGCAACATACATATGTATGGGACTATATTTTTCGCATCTCTGGAGGCATTGTCTTACGCCAAAACTTCTGCCTGAGAAACTCGGTCGTGGTGTAAAAGTTATTTAAGGTTTTCTGCATTTCAGTTTTTACGCCTTCATCCAATTCTGTGAAAATGAAAATGTAGTTGAGTTTCAAGACCTTTTTTCATCTAAATTTTCCTTAATAAAAATAGCACTTGGAATTTAAAATCCCAAGACAGGAGCATTGAGATCTTGTCCTACTGATGCTCCTGCACCTGATCCCACTTGAACATCACATCAAAGATACAGCTACCTGCAGCGCGGTCCGGCTCAGGGAATCTGGGTGCTGGACTGTTAAGCCAAACGGTCAGTGTAAGATCTTGGAAATAACTCCTGGCGATTTGGTCGGGCCTTCGACCGATTACATGATACCTACTTACAATTTTCAATGACAATGACATCGATATATGTATATACGGACGGTTCGAAGATGGACTGCGGAGTTGGCGCAAACATCTTTTCTGACAAGCTAAATACATCAAAGTCTTTTCGTCTCCCAGACTCTGTTAGTGTTTTCCAGGCGGAGTTTTTCGCGATTCGGGAAATCAATCAACTCAGTACCCACTCTATCACTCTATAATCACACTCATCTGGACCCGAGGTCGTAGAAATCATGAGGGCAATGAGCAGGCCGACGAGCTAGCCAGTGGACGATTGGGCCCTTACAGTTTTCTTGCGGAAAGTGTCGATATTCCACTGGGTACTGTTAAGGGCCCATCTTCACTTCCTCCAGGTTGCCAATCATAGGTGGAACAACCTGTCCAGCTGGCCTAATTAAAACAAAACTAAGTCAAGAGACCTACTTGGCAAATCAAGACCCGATATTGCCAGAATTGTAGCCTTTATCAAGGGCCACTGGCCAGTTGGAGATCATGCGGTCAGACTTCGTATTCCTCACAACAACTTTTCCAGAAGCTGCAAGGACACATCATTCGAACACAACTAATCAACACCCACACACAAATAGGTTTGAACGATTTTCGTGGGAACAAAATGGCGCATTCTAGCGCTAGTTGGGTTCTCAGGAACCGCCACTCTACCTACCTACCTACCTTAAGTTTGAGGTATAATAACCGAACATCGTTATTTTATAGACTTATGGTCTGATAGCTTTTCATGCAGATTAAAGTCACTTAAAATAAGACATTCACATTCTCTCTTCACCAAACGTCAGCGGAAACATTTGTTCACATGTCATTTCAAAATTCTAATTCGAACTAAAATGTGTCACCGTTTGAACCAGCTCCGGACAGCTTTAAGGAATTCAATGTGCCGACAGGTAATGGCTCCCACTAACGAGGGATTATGTTTCGATATTCATGCATCTGGATGATAAATGAACAGTACTAAGGAACATGTCTTTGTCGGAGCTCACTTAATTGATACCCGAGTATCGCTTAATCGTTTTCAAAAGCCCGAACTTGGACTTTCACCACTTACATTCATTGACCGACGAGAATCAGTTGACAAATCGATGTAATTAGCAAATTGATGACTGTCGATCGTCCGACAAGTAAATGAATTTGTGCGATAATGGATTGAGGAGGAACAACCAGAGCTCACTTTGTGGCAACCAAATGAGTTGGACTGACAATTAATCAGGGAACGACACGGAATGCTTCCCTTAACTTGTGTTTTCCGATTTAAAACGTGCTCTGAAGAAATCCGGCACGTCAGCGAAATGTGTGCTCTTCTGATGCGCTGATGAAGGACGACGACGGTGATGACGATGATGACGATGACGACGAAAATCATAGCCTCATCCATTGAGCAAGGAGAAAGATCAAGCTGTGAATTTAAATCGCTTTTGGGATTATCCACGTTTCCGGTCCTGAATGGCAGACTAATTTTCCTGAACCCTATTTTCGTATTTGCGTTACGGAGAACCTGCTTAGCCATGAATGGGTGACTCTAATCCGAATAGACAGAAGCAAATTGCAAAAATGTATCTCTGCCTGTATGTTGTGATGAGTTACATTCTCGCCATACAATGACACAAGACTCTGGAGGAAGGTTTCAAAGGATTACCTGGACAAAGGCAGTCCAAGTTTTACGACTCCAAGTAGGCGTTAGAAGCGCTTTTCTAACAAGCCATGTGTTGCTGAGTTCTCACAAAGCAACAATTTTACCAACTTGAACCAATTACACGCGCTTCAATCAATCTGTTTCGCGTTTTTTTCTTTTCTCAGAACAGTTGGAACCCTGCGCATGTGTAGTGGGATATCTGTGTGTTGGCTTGCATCCATCGGTCTAAGTTGGTAGTAGCCGAAAGCAATTTACTGTGACTCCATCAAGCAGGGTTCTATGTGCCGCTCTCGTTCTCTTTGGCTTTGGTGGTGGTGGCTGTTTTTTTTTGCACTGGTTTACCCCATGCATCGATTGGAATATCAAGTTCCTATCTGACGACCACGTACAGATCGTATAAATCCTTCGAAATGACTTTCGATGCAATTATCCTGAACTTGGGGTTCCAGAACAAGGGGGACGGCGATCTTAAACGCATGTGCTGGAGCTCTGAAGTGCGATTGAGTGAGTGCCTAGAACCAAAATTAATTTTTTTCTTCTGCGCACTGTCTTCTTGGCCTGTCATAAATAACAATTATCACACAGGTACAAAATATGAATAGAAATAGGTGGCAGAGATGATCGGAAGAAATTTGAAGAGTTCTAAAGCACATACACGGTAGAAAATTGAGGAGTTGGTTTTATTTTTCGATCCAATGATAGCCGTTCCCCAATGACGGTTGCTTGCTGTCAACTCAGAATTCCACTTCTTAGAATAAAAATTGGAAAAGATGTCACTTCAGTTGTGCAATTTGGCTCAAAAGTTAATTATGACGTTTCGAAAACTTCAAATGTATGTATATTAAAGCATATTGGACCGCGGACATCTACATCAATACCAAAGACCTTAATTTAAGCGTTAATCGGATAAAAAGAAAAGAATAAATAGCTGGCGCGACAGCTCGGGATGAGCCAAGGCCTAGCTTCTCGCAACCACTTATGTTGTGCGTGTTACATATTTCGCACAAATGGAAAGGACCTACAGTTTATTGCCGACTCCAAACGGCGAAGTGAGAAGCTTTTTCATGACTCCCGGAGGCTTGTCATTCCCGACGAGTGGTGGTGCCGTGAATAATGTTCGATGTTCCTGGCTGGGGCTTGAACCCACGTCGCTCGGTCAGCAGTCCAACGCACTAACCACGGACCCTCGGCGACCTACGGTTAATCGGATAATCCGAGAAATAATACTACACCTAGCGAAAACTTGGACTAGAATGTCATTAATTATACCACGGTTTTTCGTCCATTCTTGATCCATGTTTGATCCACTACCACTTCCTTCACCTTACTGGTTCCGGATCCCGTCGTGGTTTGGCCAGAAAACTTTTAATACAATACATAGACCAATATACGCTTAGAATCTTCTCTAAGGAAAGGTGAGTTTGTAAGGCTGTGACAGCGCACCTAGATACTGTCAGATGAGTTTTGAATCTATTCATGTAGGTGAGGGTTGAAATCGCCTGGAAATACGTGTCTTTAGTACCAAAATTTACTCATTCTGTAATAAAAGGAAGTTTTATAGAAGGATGTCCACGCTTTACATTCATACGTAATGGTAATGAGCACTAGAAGCTGAATGAAATTACAGCTCACGGCAAAGCTTTAGCTTCTACTTCTCTTTCATCAGCGTTGTTAAAGTATCGCAATCATCGAATGTAGTCCCTAAAATCGTCAAAGACAAATATTTTGGCTATCGGATGTTAAATTTGGTCATCATTTCAAGAGGCTCATCATTTCAAGAGGCGTAAAGACAGGCCGAAAAGTTTGTGGAACTAAGATAAGTCTCAGTAAAATCTAGGGCATCAAGTTTCAACCTGATAGAATAACGATGCAATCAAAAATGGTATCTACTTCCTAGTTTGTGCAGCCATCACGCAGTTAATTTTTCTAAAATACAGAATGCCGCCGGAATTAAGGTTCTCTTCTGCAATGCGTATTTATTCATGTGGCGCTCTTCCCTTAGACCTGCCTGCGTAGTCGATTCACCACAATCTGTCTGAAAGAATTTCCTTTCTTGGATACACCTCTAGTTTCCCCTCAATCTACTGGCACATTTTTTGATGACCACTAGATTAGGGAAAAGATCAAAGGGTACTATTCCACTTTTAACTATCCTTGCCGCCTCCGCCACGTCCACTCTGTTTGTATTTCGTCTTATGGACATCCGAGGTGGTTCAATGTCAAAATCTTTTCAGAACAACAATCCATCTTTCACTGCTACTTCTTTTCCCAACGCCCAAATGACAGACGAATTGCTGGGCTTTAGGTCATATCAGCGCCATTGAAATCGAAAGACCAATACATTACGATGTCAAAAGGGCTTTACACACGCCTCCTAGACAAACCCTGCAAGAAACGCACACACTTCTCTCCGGCTACTGGTGCCACTGGTCACTTGTCAATTTATATGGTTGTACGCGATGTCAATGCGGTAGCAATTGTCGTAAAGTTGATGTGTTCCTTTGCCGCAGTTGCACTATGGTTGTTTGGTGGCCAACTACAACAGCAACATATGCGCGCCACAAATTCCAGTTGAGTGGTCAATCTTTCAAACATTGTCACCGCAGCTGTTGGGTAACTCTTAAGAGTCTTTATACCGGTTGACAATATGTCCAATCTGACTAGAAAAACTTCAATCCCATTTTTGTTTCTTGCTTCTCCTTTCCATTCTTTTCATTTGGATTCGGTGCTGTGAAATGACAGCGAACAGCAAGACGGGCGAGACACACACAAAATAAGAAAACCGCTAAAGGCGTGAATTGACAGGCAGTCAATGGAAGACTGAATTAGGGGACTGAAGCATGTCGCTGGCTTTGGGCGTTTAGCACAGTGCAGGGGTAGATTGTAAACTTTCGATTTTGTTTCTTGTGACAGTTGGAGTTGTCAGTGGTACATGACTGCAACTGGAATTTATGTCTGCTCTGAATTACCTTGAAGTGCAGGACGAATTGTTACTCAAGTAAATAAGTAGCAGATGAAAAATGTTGTTGTGTCTGTTGTAAGTTTGCTTACGTGCATCATGTGATGAGTTAGAGCTCGTAAACTTTGGCAAACAGGAAGTAAAATTTAATGAAGACGTCCACTCACTCCCAACACGCGTATGACACTCAAAATTTACAACTGAAGCTTGCATTTTATTAGATACTTTCAACTACAACTTGAAGCTGAAATAACCGCAAATTCCTTCACTGAGCTAAGCATAAAATTAGTTCCTTGAGGCGGTTCATTAGCGTTGCTGTTTTCCCAACTACCTACTTTCCTGACATTTACTGCGTTTCACTGAAATGAAGTAAAGCTGTCTCAGATCACTTAAAGCAGGAGCAGGTCTTCAACTAACGAGAAAGCTGTAAATCATAGTTGCGTCTATATAAACGTAGCTGGCAGCGATACTTATGTAGATACATACATTCATGCAGATACATTTAATCCATCATAAGATTAGGGATGGGTCTGACTGACTACAGTTAGGAATATCGAACTTAATGCTCTCTCAGCTGCTTTGGGAATTGCTTTGATTTATAAGTGTTAACCTTGGAATTTATTACCGATTGTCGATGAACAGAAAGGTGGTCGCCGGTGATATTTTACCGCTTAAGATCGCCCAAGTGAGTCTTCTATTTGTCACATGGTTTTAAAAATGTCCAAGAGCGTGTGTTCCTAGGAGATCTTTATTAATTGATGGTTTAATTCTTTTTGTGATGGGGAGGTGAACAATGACCGAGAATAATGATCTAATTTGTAAGGTTTGGGGATTACTTGTGGAACGGAAAGGTTGCATTGTTCCTAGAATTTGTTAATGCAGTTGAACAAGTAGTAGTACAAAGGTAGATAGAGCACAGATTTTATGATTAATGCTTGTGAAAAAGCCGGACCTGTCAAAGACACAAGTGCCCGGAAACATGTTTGTACCATTAACAGTGAAAACGACGCCAACTGAATCTGCTATATTTCGCCAAAATGACTGTGTGAGGCGTAGGCTTCAAGAAGCTTCTCAATTTAAACGCGTTGAAAGAAAAAATCTAGTTGATGGATAGATTCGACCTACTTCTCGTCACTGTAGCTTCTGCAATAGTCGTTGTGTACATCCTAAGTCTGTCTGGCGTCATGACGCGTTAACGTACTTGTGTTGGCTCGTGCTTAACTCCGTTTAAGCCTTAACAGGAAAATAGGGTTAATAGGGTTCTGGCAGCTACGCCTTGCGTGCAGGTGCGTCCACCTCATATAAGTCTTGCTTGTGGCCCCTACTTGTTTCCATAACTAAGCTAGATTCTCACAAAGGAATAGGCTTTAAAGATATGTAGGTCAGCCTTTTTTCTTACGAGCTTATCCGCCTTCTGACTTTCTGAAATATCATTGGGATGTCAATGTGTACCGGGCAAAATACTTGTATTGGCCTTTGATATCCCATTTATATATTTTTTGAAAGACTTTATCTTTTTTGACTCAATTTAACTGCAGAGAGTTAACAACCGCACGACTGTTATTATAGACAGTTTAGATCTAGAGTTCCATTGTAGACAGTAGCTGGCTTATTCTTCTGTTCTGACGAAAAATTCATGCCTGCATTCATACAAAACTCGCGCAAAATAGCAGTAGATGCCAACAGCTCCACCTTACTGAATCTATGTTCTTATTTAGCTGCTCTCCTCATGCAGCATAGAATCAGACTTTATATGATTTCTAGCTCCTGTTCAGTCATGACTTTCTAGTCCGTGAGACAATCTTGGTCAAACTAAATAAAAGTATATTATTAAGATCCACAGTGCTAAGAAAGCAAACTACTCCTCGTGTTCAATGCTAAGGATAACTAGGTTTTGCCGCAACAGTGACTATGATGACTTTCTTGTGTGTAGTGCATTGATGAATTCTTTTTTGTTTGCCTTTTATTACTCTATTTTTGAGTGCCATCCTTCCCCTGCCATCTCTCTTTAACATTATTGAACTAAGCACAGTCACTTTAACTCGTCCAACTATGAAGTAAATCTTCCCCGATCCCAATCAAACACAGAAGCTATCAACATTGCTACTGAAGGAGTATAAATCATCAAAGAAAATTATTCGTAATTATACTGCAATTGTTGGGGTTGAACTACCGTGTGCTTTTTTATTCAAGAGCTGTTATAGTGGTCCAGCCTTCCGCTGGTTGATGAATGACGTGCAAGCTGCAAGCACACAGCCTTTAGAATATTATCCGCAACATTTCCGGTGGTATTACGGAAAATCATCAAAAATCGTAAACATTCCTTCGATGAACTCAACTTCAGACAACCAGTCAACTGCAAAAAAATTCTGCGAAAACAGGTGCACTTTTCAGGTATGGCAACTCGCCATACATCTGCAAGAGCGGGCACGTCGATCAGTGAGCACAAAAGACATTTAAAATTCCATTACACCTTCTTCAATTTTTAATGCCTCTTCTGGCCATCTATCCGCATGCACTCTAAATCCTTCCAATTAGACACAAAATTTCATGTTGACCAAAAATTCAAATTGATCGCTTCATAAAAATTCAGTTGTAAGAAGGTCTGGTCCGTGTGTTTGTGTCCAATTGTGAAAACGTCACATTGCGTGTTCTGGAGTGTTGTGAGTGGTGTGTTTCCTTTGGGAATGAAAACATATACATACATCCAGAGAAAAATACACACAAGTCACAATGGGACACACTCTCGAGGGTCACTTGAGACTCTCAAGAGGCCACTATTGAATAGCCACGACAGCAACAATGACGGAGAAACCCATGTTTATATTTTCATGTTTGAGCATTTCAAGAGCTGATGGACGCATGAGCTTCACAATGTCCTGGTAGGGTAGTCGTATTCTGCCCCATGACCAAATGTGTACAACCGATTTCTCATCACACTAATAAGCACGGGATGTTCCTGCGTATAAACATTACGCATAATCTTGGTCTTTGGCCAATTTGAGGTTGAAAACTATCCAACTATCGGCGGCTGAGAAGCCAATACCGTGTCCATGGACGAATATGATAACTAGGCGCTAGAATCAGAGGAAGCGCAACGGTAGCATACCGTGTGTACATATTTATAATTCAGCAATCTTCCTGGGAATAGAATGGGAACAACAATGTCGTGCACACACTCATCGCGGGGACTGTTTCAGCCACGGATACCGGAGACGGGTGCTTACAAGGAGCCCAACAACAATGGCTTTTACATTGAATGGATAAGTGGAACTTTAAATGAATCAGTGTACAGAGGTTGCCTTGTGTAACGCAATGTGGACATGAAATGTGTGTGGATAGATAGGGTGTAAGGTCGATGAAGTGATACAGTGGAGGGTATACAAATGGTTTCAGTTTGAATAACTGTTTTATTTCATTACTCTGCGTAGCTGGAGCCGACGCAAGTTATATTTTCTGCAAAAATGGGAAAGACTTACAGTTTTTATTGCCGACCTAGAGTACATTTTTCGGGATTTGTAGTATTGTAACCCTTACAGCCCAATTGAATCTTTAAGGAACATCTTTACCAGAGACCGGGTCAGGAACCGATAGGCACAACCATCCAAAGACGAAGGTGGGAGTGGATTGGTCACATATTTCGAAAAGCCGATAGCTCCATTGCTAACTACGTTAGGCCGAGAAATATATGGCGCAGAACAGTTAAGTAATAGTCTCGGCAATTAAAGAAGAGTTGGAGAGCTGAGGCAAAGTGCCAGAAACCGCACACGATGGTGCATAGGCGTCATAGGACCCACAGAGGGAATTAAAGTAAGTAAGTAGATAATAATTACGCAGACCAGGCTAATGGACTTGTAACTCGTAGGTGAAAACTGGGCATTCGACGGCTGTGTTAACCAGCTTAATTAACCATTTGGACACGTAGAAGGTATGCGTTTTTTATCCACTGTTATGGCACTGAAAAATAAGGAAAAAGATTGACCCAGCGCCAGGGTACTTAAATTTCGACCGAGGCAACAGGGTTTGATTATAGCGTTTATGCGTACTCCATTTAAGGAAGAGAAGAAATGTATGGGTAGCAAGGAGGTCTGCAGTATGTGTGAAGAAATCATTAAATTTGTTTTAACAAAAGAAAGGTAACCTCTAGACAGAAGAAATTAAAAATATAGAATTAATAAACAAGTGGCAGCTCTTTATGGGAGTCAAGGCCTTTCAGTTTTTCATTTTCTTACTGACTAAAACATCTTGTTTAAAAACAAAACACAAATAGTTCTAGATTCTCAGCCTTTTAAAACCAAAAGACGATGGAAAAACAAAAGCTTTGGGGGAAAACCCCCTTTTTATTGGATTGTAAACGACGGCCAAACAAACAAGAAGACGACAACCGACACAACAAAGTAACAAATTGGATAGAAAAAAAGTTGAGGCGTTTGAAGATCGACAAAGATGAATGCTCCGATAGTTGTCTTAATCTGATGGAAATTGACAAGAGGGGACGACAAGACCGTGACGAATGCTACCTAAGTCTTGAAGGGAGCCCTTTAGTGCCTTTTTCAAGGCGGCAAAGATTTGCTCCAAATGGACAATTAGCTGATTGTTTGCGGCGATGTTAATGCTATTATTTTCGCTGCCGGAGAGAATTTGCTAAGTCTAAGGTTGTGCGCAAGGATGAGAACCCGCTCAGACCAATATCCGAAAAAAATTATGTTTCTGATTTTAAGGCGATTTTATAGCCTTCTATATCACAACTAGAAACATACCGAATCGGACGTTGCAAATGTACCTTATTGTCCATTATCCATAGAGTGAAGATTACATCGTCCAAGAGTAGTAGCATTAATATTTTTCTTTTGTTAACTTATGGCAACTCTAATTTCATCACAGCAACTACTGCTACGGTGTACATAGCCTAGGACGACATCTGGCCAACACCATGAACTTCTTCCTCTCTCCTCTAATTTCCCTAATGCCCGTGCTCTCAGTCATAACGACTTTAGCGCGTGTAAAAAAAGCCATGCCATCAGAAAAAGACAGGGACTCCTATATTAAAAATTTGATTTTTCTGGACTCCAACCTGTGTAAGCTTGATCAGTAGGCCAAATCACAAACTACTGAGCCACGGCAACCATAAGTAAAGGAAACGTTTTAATCAAAAAAAATCATTATAAACCACGAAATCAAACTAAACCACTGAACAAAAGAGTTGGAAAGCGAACTTGAAAAGCAAGTTTTACATTCCACTACTGTAGCTAAGGAATCGCGAACAAGTTTAGACCCCATATGCGCTTAATTTTCCCCGTCTGCTGGATCAACAACACGCACTATTATTGAACTACATAATTTTGTATTCGCATCCTAAACGGACGAAAACTGCACATCGCGTTCGATCCAGGAGAAATATACCGCGAGAACGCGCTCCTTCGCAGTTGTTCGGTAAGTACTTGTCCCCGATGGCACAACAACAGAATCGAGACATTCTTTCATGCGACCCGATAAGCGTTCGCCAAAGAATTGCATATTGCATTTCGCTGTTCATCGTGTTCGATGGCTAGGCCAGGATATTTTTTTTTTTTTGTGCGAACCGAAATCGCAGCATTAATGAGAATGCTGGACATGTTCACAAATATTATTATTATAACCATAAAGGTTGTATGGAAAATTGTTGTCGGTGTAGGACAATGTCTTCAGCATCGATTTCTATCTCCCTTTCGCCGTAGGTAACAGTTTCAACGGTGCGCCTGCAGAACCTGGGAGACGATTTTGGTTTCCCTACCGTTGTTATATTCGTTATCCCAGGCCCATAATCAGTGCTGGCTGGCTGTGCCATCGTGGTGCGTTATTGGGACACGACGCACATATGTCCAGGATCACCACTGCTACGGTGGGGGACATACTGCGTTCGCGATCTAAGATTTTCCATATTTTTCCATTTGCGGGACAAGTCGCCGGCGGTATGTACATCGGTACAACGCTGCCCAAGCATGTAGGTGCGCGAATTGTCCATTAGAGATTGTCGCTGGCAGATACAATTTCCTCTCCTCTCAACTGTGTGTGTGTTTTGAAAATTTTGTGTCGCAGCAGAGAGATTTGGTTCCTCGCTGCCACAGCTGTTGGAGAGCCTCACCAGATTGGGAATAATGTGTTTATTTATTATCGAGGAAGTGTCCTATTGTTCGTCGTTACCGCGGCCAACGTGGATATTACCCACATGCTTATTGGAACTTAGACCAACCAATATGGTTCAGTCGCTGCACCCGCTCGTCTTCATGCGAGGGTCATCGTAATGGATGCTCGTTAATATGGTGGGTAGACTTTTGTATCATATTACGGCATAGTCCCGTATTTAGGCAGTATCGATACTTCGACCTGCACGTCTTTGACATTTTAACGCCTGCGCGTGTACAGATTGAATCTAGGTCTTCAAAATTAGCCTTCACGTTACTGTTTGCGTTGAAAGTTCCCGCAGATGGTTTGTGTGTGCTAAGTGCCCACTAATGCAGTGCTAATACAACCACTTACCTGTCCACATCGGACACCGTCAAGGAAGACTGTTAGTGCTTATAACCAATCAGTCTCACTTAATTCAGCATGACACATTTTTAATTGCCACTCGGACAGAATTTAACACATTCTTACCGAGTGGTCTGCATGACGCCTTGTGAATCACTAAAGACAGGCTTAGTCACTTTTTAGCAATGTGCCGACGCCGCCGCTGCAGATACGGAAGAGATGTGCCAGGCTCTCATGTCATGCAAATTACCGCCACCACCCAACAGAAGCATACCAGTGTATCGGTATCAAGCGGTCCGCATCTCCATTTTACCACATGAAGATGATGACTTCCTTGGGTTAGACCCATGTTTTCTTATGTCGTTCTATTCTGATGTTTGTTTAGAGCTTGGGAGTTTTCATTAAGCTATGCCAGCCGTCTGCACGCATGGCAGTCCTATGCACGAACGTGTACGCATGCACAGTTAATCAACTCTAAGCCGCATACTATGCGCGCGTACTTGGCTTTGGTTTGACAGCAGAAAATAAATCATCGCCTCCAGGCGGGGTTTAAAGTGAGTGTGCGCGACTTTACTTCTAGCGTGGCTACTGTCGGTCCGGCGACCGTCATCCTGATTGCATCACAATTTGCGCATGTCTCCTTAGCAAGTTCATGGAATGGTGATCTTGGCCATTTTTGGAACCAATCAACGTTGGGCCCTGGCACTGGCACTGGAATGTTGCTAACAGTGCTTCCGTTTCCTGTTGCTAATCACCAAAATATAAGGTCTGCAAACCTGTTTGCTGGTCGACCACTGCACCTTCCGCAGAAGAGGTGCACTATGACTCTTTCGAAATGGACATATTCTCCCACTTGAGCACCGATAAATTTATGCTAAATTATGGATACAATCTCTTTGGTTTCAGGTTTTTCTTTTGCTTTCTGCGGATCGTCGCGCTATGAGTGACAGCTGAGTCGGAGAGTACCAGCTGCAGAAGAAATGAGGATGAAAATGTGAAACGATGACACTGACATGAGTCGCAAGAGTATTGTCTTAGAAGCAGAACAGCGGCGATCCGAGAGGGTGACTGTAGGAAGGAACAAATTGCGAATTCTTTGCTTTGCATAGTTCAATGAATTTTGTGGAATCTTTTATGAATTGTAAATTGGAACTCTTGGATTCGGAACGTCATTTTTCTTCTGTGAATTTCTGAAGAGGATTGCCGGGTAAGATGGATGACTGTTCTAGAGTTGCCAATATCACCTGCACTTTGTTTTCGAGAGCAGTTGACCGACCATATGCAGGAGTTACTCGTTTATTACTCAGCCTTCCACAACAATCTTTTTCTTTAGGCATCATAGAAGGCTCCTAAAAGGGTCTTCCTCAATTCATTTGTATATGTTGACCTATCCAAGCAGATTAAGCTCTAGGGTATTTTTTACTGCTTTACATGACTAACCCATCTAAATAGTTGTAAGAGTATCTCTTTGACCAGGTTGGTGCCGCTGTACAACTCGTACAGTTTGTGGTTACATTTTCCACGCTATGAACGATCGCATTACGACTCCATGCAGTCACTTTGAGTTATCGGAGCTAATAACCAATCCAGAGAATTTAATTCCTTGCCTTCATTAAACCACATGTCATAGACATTTCCCACTTCCTACCATCTTTCTTGACGAGCTCTTACAACAAAATAAACAAAATTAGTTAACAAATCGCCCTGTAACACCTAATTACGTTGCCAATAAAACAGAAACACTTCCATAACCACAACCATCCGCCTCCGTCCCACTGCGTATCAGCTTATCCATAATAAAGGCGTTGAGGCACAAGTGGGCCTTACAACGACAATCTGAATACTGTGACTGGAAATAATAGAATTAACAACAAACTCCTAGACGCCCATTTAATTGAATTTAAATACTTAATTGGGGAACCGAAGCCGATTGCGCGTCCTTTGTTTGCTCTTCTCAAATTTACGACTTACTTACGCCACCTAAATCCAAAAATCCCGGAGAAAAGATCTAGTCCTCTTCAACCGGGAAGGATAAAACCGGTTGCAGCACACGAACCGACAGGTAAACCCGTCAACATCACATTCGGAGTACAAATAAAGACTTTCCTAATCCCTTTGATGTGCTCGCACCATCAAGTGAATATCTCTTCATATTTCCAGATAAACTCGATCAAATGACGCGCGAGGACCACAAATAATTTATTTTTTTGGGTGCTACCATTTGCATTTGAATGGCTTAGCCTAACCAGCTTGTTCACTGGGGAAAAACAAATAGCGACCAACGAAGGAGAACAAAGCAGGTATCAGCATCATCATCATCATCATCAGGGGCAGCATCAACGTCATGAGCTACTTTAGCATCAACATCATCCGCCCGAGAAGGGTAAATAAAGGTGAGAACAAACAATTTGGCTTATTGTTTACCTGAGTGGATCGGTTTCTTATATATCTTGCACTGTGTACTGTGTACTGGGCGTAGCCACTTTGGCACTCCACAACAATATAGGATCTCATTTCGAAAACTCCGCTGAACAATGGCATTAGACGCGCATCACATTAGTAGTTTCCCATTGTGGATGCGAAGAATGCCAAACAATTGGGCATAGGCTTGAGCACCCTCTCAGAACTGGGCGAGCACAGTCCAGCACTTGATGAGGTCTCATCATCACAGGTAAAGTGTTTCATCCGCTCAACTCAGAACTCAGAGCCATCATCACTCCTGCGAGTGAGAAACAGAAAATCCATTTTGCGTACGCTCTGTTGTTTCGTGAAAAATTAAGAATCACCCTTCCAGAGGGATTTCTCAGCATGGTCATGATGTTCGGCTCGATCCTCTGTTGTGGATCCTGCTGTCGCCGCCTTCAGAGGAAATTAACATTTCTCGATCGTGTTTGCATTCATAATTCTCCTTTTCTTTGGTGTGTGTCCCTTTACGGTAATAGTGGGAACGATGAGTGTATTCCTGTTTTGGGCTCGTCGCTCCAACAACCGAATATTAAAGCTGTATTTGGACTTTTTAGAAAGAATTGATTTATGGAAGTACAAAGGGAAATCTCCGTCGTGCCGACCGACGAGCGCGATCTTCCCTTGGAACTGTGCGTGACAATTCAGGTTTCAGGATATTTTTTCTCCTCGCTGCTATTTGAGGGTTTAAAGGAAATGTTAAGGAATTAATGTCTTTATTAATAAAAATTTCCGGGAATATTGTCTGACAGCGGCGGCGGCGCAATTGAGTGTGAGGTTCTCATGAGGTAGATATTTATGAAGAATGTTCTGTGCATTTGGCATGTACTATCAGTAATTGCCTTTTGATTGTTATTCTAGGAACATGCCTTTCAAATTATTCAGAGACTAGTAGAGGATCTGTCCCATGATTTTAGCTTATAACGTTGTTTAGAGGTTGGAATCTTCAGATTCGTATAACTTTTTAGCTCCAACTTTTCATGAAGATTTTCAGCTTTGAATATTGCAATGCAAGCAAATTTTAATTTTCTTAACAAGTAGAAGATTTAGCAGAGATCGCTCACCCACCAAGAACTAACTAGAGTACCGATTACATGTCGTGAAATTAGTAGGATGTATGAATCTAAACCTAGAACGCTACAAACAACGCATCATCAGTTCCGCACAGTGTCGTCTGCATAAATCGAAAGGCGAATTAACTATGAGCGTTGAGCTCACGTGACCGACTTATAGTCTCAACGAGCTATCTTCTCAGGAAGAAGGGAAGAAGGGTACGAAGCAAAGATTGCCCACGAAAAATCTGATACAGATCCTGCTCACGTTTCACATCGACGTCATTTATCGGTTACGAAAAGGAAAACATGTAGTGATCGAGAAAACGCAAGCATCGACGAGAACGGTCTTTTATTCTGTGGATAGACCTATGGCACAATAGTCCTCTCTGTAAGACGCTAGAGTGGACCAAATGCTTCCCAATAAAAAAAAAAGGCTGAACCTACCGAACGTATAAAGGAACACTATTTCAGGTTCTGCAAGCAGAATGTTCGCACCCTTACTAGACCGTTTGCAGCTAACGAACTACATAGCAGAGTTCCTCGAATGCTACAAAGCAGATGGAACCACCATTCAAGAAGTGTGTTGGGATGGACCGGGTATCGGGAAAAACCACCTACATATCTGTGACATCCATTATGGTGACTGTTCCAAAGAGAAGGCAAAGCGGCTATGTGGTTTTGCTGTCAGACATTGATTTGCTTAGGTTTTGCATACGAAATTGTTGAAATCGTATGTAAGTCGACGAAACGGCTGGTAATTACCAATGCAGTAAATGAAAATCAACGATTGGCCAAATCTTGACCAAGGCCAAATTCGACAGTATGAACAAAAATGAGCTAATTTGTACCGTTTCTACATAACTCATTCAGAATGACAATGGAGAATGCTCTCTGTTCCACAAAGGTCAGAAAAGGCATCACAGAAATCTTCAACACCATAAGGGATTTTAGACAAAAGACGCTCCGGCATGCAGCTTTTTCAACTTGTTTCCGCGGAAAATATTGCGAAATTCCCAGGATGAAATAATCCAAGCACATTTATGCTCTCTACGAACATCAACACCCACGTCTCGGCCAGAACGTTACGACTGCAACAGTTATAACTTTGAGTAAAGGAATTCGTCTACCTAGGTTTTGCTATGAATTCTGCCCACGACATTAGCTCAGAGATACAAAGTAGGAAGACATTGCCCAATCACTGTTACTAAGGCGTTAGAAGACAATTACTTAGGAAGGTCCTGTCGTGAAAAACTAAGGAGACTCAGTATGAGATCATCTCCGTCGTACCGATCTGGATAGAAAAATTTGATTCCAACCTTCAAGGTCAGATGAGAAAAGTGCTCAAGTGCCACAAAAAGAAGCTTTGTAACTCTCGGCCGCAACTAATAATTGAACTTCGAAATAATATTGCTTTTTTTAATAAATTTGCTCATCTAAAGGGCGATTCAATTAGTGGTCTAGGATTTGGACTCTAAGTCGTATTCGCGGTCGCCATGCTCAGTGTTTAGTGCGTTGGACTGCTGACCAAGCGGTGTGGGTACAAGCCCCAGTCATATCCACCGATCATTTTTCGCGGCATCACCCCTCGTCGGGGAATGACAAGCCTCCAGGAGCATAATCTGTCATGAAAGTGCTTCTCAATTCGCCGTTCGGAATCGGCAATAAATTGTAGGTCCCTTGCATTCGCGCAACACGTAACACGCACAACATGAATGGTTGCGAGAAGCTAGGCATTGGCTCATCCCGAGCTGTCGCCCCAGCTATTTATTTATTTATTTATTTATTCGCGGCATACAATATTTTTTTTTTGTTATCTTATTTTTTAATCGAAGGAACCTTTTATCCCCCTAGATGGATCTGGCAACGTTAGACCCAGTTGAAGTGACATTGTGTGGCCGCCTAGATCTTGTGATTCGAAGTCGGTAGATTTTTCCATTAGGGCTAACAAAACAATTTGTGGTAAGAGAATACACTTCCCGTCTTCAAGATCCGACCATAAAGGGAATGTCACAACACATCTTGTTAAAATTCTAAAAAAATTCCAACGAAACATTTGTAATTAACACATTACATGACCCAAGTGTTGACTCCCTTGGGAAAAAAAAATTTCACATTCTCTCGGAAGAAAAAAAAAACAGAAATCAATGATACCTGGAAAACCCATTTAAATCCTGGCTGGTAGAAAGGAAACTCCCAAATCAGGAATTTCCTTCAGGTCTCACTGAACAGCACATTAAAAGTTAAAACCATTCTCCTCCTGGACGCGGTTAAACGAAAAATTATGGAATTGATTCAGAAAAAATATGGGCATTCGCCACCGTCGTCGTCGCCTCGTGGCTGCTTTGTATTCAATTTGGGATTCGTGGTCGAGATTGTCATCGGAGATAACGCCGCCGGTAGGCAGAGATACCTTCCCTATGCAGGGAGTATTGTGTAAAACATGCCTTTTAGCAAAGTGTTTAAGTGTTTTTGTGTGAAGGCGCGCGCCTCTTACTCCTTTCGGTACCTTTTACTACCAACGCGATCGAGGCAGTGTTATGTTAACAATCGACATCGATTCACGAACAAAATAACATAACACCACAACGACCAGAGGAATAAGAAAAAAATGAGAAAAAAACCAAAGGACAATAGAATTTCTCGGGTGTGATTTATTTGTCTACCTTTTTACGGTTGTTTAGAGTTGTGGCCGCTTATACGTATCCCAGATTCATTGCGCGAAGCCTTTTTCATTGGTAGTAACACAGTGTTGGAAGTTATTGAGAACTCGTTAGGCATTTGATTTCGGTTTCAGTTTCGTATGAAATCGAAGAGAGTCACATATTGTAACACATACATACATACATACAACTGGGCACAGGATACGAAAAATGAACGTTCCTTTGTTTTTTTTAAAAGACTTTCGTTATCTGGACTGTCAACTGGATTATGGGGGCTCTGTCTTCAGAAGGTGTCACAGAGAAACACCATTTTTATGTCGCTTTCGTGGTACAACTAGTGCTAGCTGCGGCGGTGTTGTCAAGTCTAGAAGGGCGATCGTGATTAAGGCCAATATCTGATGGGCACGAAAGTGAAAGTCATTGAAGATTAATGCCAAATCGCTGATAATGTGGAGTTATTATCAAGGCTGTGAACGGTGAATGCACTGTTTTATTGTAACGTTCAATTCAACACTTTTCAGTAATGGTCTGACTTTTAAACAAGAGTTTGTAGCAGTTTGTAGTTGGGCTCTTGGGACACTGAAAATAAACTCGCCTTGCTTACAGTAACTACTCCAGAGTTTTTAAGTGATGTCCTTAATGAGACACGAACGTCAAAACACAAAAGGACAATTGGTAGGCGCAACTTAAACAACACCATGTGTGAAAACGGACTTAGGGTAATTGATTTTACTGGGCTGAATATTATTAAGCAAATACATAGTTTCCTCATGTCGATGTACACAAGGGGACGTGGCGGTCTCATGATCATCAAACGGTTAGTAAAATTGATCAACGCAAGGAACCTTTCGAGTTGATTACATCTACCCGGGTGCAACCAAGGTACGACTTCGGATGTCCCGAGCGCCACGAGCAAAACAGGATTACTGTGAAAGGACACAACGCCGACCCTCTACAATATAAGAGACCGCCAGAATGTTTGCCGAATGCGCATCTTGAAATCTCTTAATAACTCCTAAACTGCCAGCATCAGATGTCGAAGACCAATAGCAATGCTGCCAAAGAAAGCCTCAACTGATGTGATGGGTTTAACTCAATCGCCGGGACGAAATCCCTGGTTTTATTATGAAAGCTGGCAAAACAAGCGGCGCTGCAAACAACGACTAGTGCTGCTCGTTTACTCTACAAGGACAAACTGCTTGGGCTTTACAGCGATATCAATCAAGTCAGACGAGTCAAAATATATCGACAAAGATGGCTGACATATGAAGAGCGGATAAAGACCGGAGCTAGAGAGGTACCTCAAGTAACTTGTCTTGTGAAACTGGACTGAGTTAACAATCGAGGTTGCTAAAGACGGTTGTTGGCTAAGGCACAGGACCACCGTGCATTGTAATAAATTAAATAAAAAAAAAAACGAGTTTTGACTCATTCTGATGAAGGGATCTGCTCTCAACCGTGAGTTGGCTGACAACATTGTTAAACACCCGCTATGTATCCTTAGGGAGGTAGTGACTAGTGAGAATACAGTGCTATCGCACATGACAAAACTCGCAAGGTCGATCGGATGGGTGAACCCTAAAGTTGCAGGTCTTTTTGCTTTCATCTACCCGCTATCCTAATTTTACCAACAATAGTGACAAAGTGCGTGCTTCTATCCATGGGCGTGGGCAAACAATTCTTTCACATGAACATTAATCATAACAAAACATTCGTGTTATATATACCCATACCATTGGGATTTTCTTATAATGAGGCTCAAAACTGACCAAAATTAGCACCAGTTCAATCCCACAATCGGACTACGTAAGCACCAATCAAAATCCACACGTCTTCTATTCCGAAAGCGTACTTCATCACGTTTCCCATTTAAAAGTTGTTTATCACTTCTATCTACATCACTTCGACTGATGAAGATTTCTCAGATACAAGCAAAGTTTCCTTTTCTGTTTCCATTTTCCCTTTTTTTATCTTTTCTTTCCTCGTTATTGTTGCTCCATCTTGTCCGATGTCCGATCAAGCTGCAGATTATTTATGGCTTTGCCAACATTCTGGTTAGAAAAATACAAAAATGAAATATTCTTTTGCAATAAAGTTGATTTTTGCCTCCCATTCATCAGGAGATTGTTATCTTTGTGCAAAAAAGTGAAGAAAAAACCTCAAAATTTTGGCATTCGTGCCTGTCAGAGACTTGCGTGTGTGTGTGTGTCCAGTGATGCAGAACCATTTGTTCCCCCAACAGGAGAGAAATTCCAACCGCAAGTATGACTCAATTCCTGTCCACTGGCTTTTGTAAACAGAATATAGTCGAAGCATAAAGCGCGGTCCGCAGTGACTTGCATAACTTCACACCTTTTGCCACAATACTTAATTAACCAATTTACCCTCCCGCATAAGACTCCATTCGAAGTGAAAGATCATGAGTTCAGGTGAATTTGTGTCCGCCAGCGTTGTGGCGGTGGTGGCGGCGGCGAGCGAGGAGCACTACAAAGTAAATATCATTCCTTCGTGATTACCATGACACCGGGATTGTGACAAATGATGGAAGAATGATTCACACACCCGTATGCGAGACTCTAATGGTTATTACGTTAATTTTACCATTAATAAGTTCATTTTAGTATTCCCTCGGGACGAAAGACGAAAGACGAAAGGCCAAAGACGAACACAGAAAGGACGCGCAGGCCACAGACGCCTGCTCTGCCGAGTACCCGCACTTAATTTCCAGGAATTAAGGAGTAATTGTCATTGTCACTGTCACTGGATGTGTTCTGCCTTGTTCCCACATTACCGTGGTTGCTGCCCTCATTAAAATGGAGACTACCACCGGTGACTGGCCTGTGCACTTGAATAGCTGAACTAGCCATATTGCTAACCGAATTAAAATGCGAGGCATACCGCGGAGACCCTAGACTGGCAGCAGGTTCCAGCGAAAGTCTTGTGAAATCGAAATCTTGCTGCGGGGGTGAAGGATGTGGGCAGTGCTTTGTGGCGAGCGAGCCGATGTAATGTCAGTTTGATTAACTATTGTCATTCAGTGAACATGTGGGAAAATTAATTGCTTTTGACGTCTGGCATTGTGGATGGGTGTGCACCGCCTTGGAATTGGGCCCCTGACTGTTGTGGAATGCATCACGCTTGACTCAGAATCGATGACATGCATGACATGATGACATGAAATTCTATAAATTTTTCTCGTCCATTGGATATGCATCTCCGAATTCCTTCATGTTGTAGCCGGACTAGCCCACAGATCAAGTTTTAAATCATCCAATTAGCCAACCAATTACTAGCCGATTCTCCATCATCTATTCCCATATGCGGTGAAGGTAATTTGTTCGATTACTATCTCAATCAACGTTCGACGTGGTAAGGCTTCTTTTCTTGCCTTCCTTATGGACGTCGCATTGATTTTCTTGCAGCACGCAACAGTTAGATTAATCCAGGTGATGAATAATCATGGCAACAGGTGCTAACTTCTTTAAATAAATTTCACTTTACACACATGGTATTCTAGTTAGTGATAGCCAACGCATCTCAGATGCAGGAACTTCTTGGACATATTTTCGTTGGCCGATGATGCTGATGAATTGAATTCAATCGACTTGTGGATAAGTTTTCACAAAAACCATCCAACCCATGTATAGGGAATGGCTAGGTCTGATTGGACAGTCGTAAGAGTGTGTGTGTGTTGTTGGACTTCAATTATTTAAATAGCTGCCGGGGTTCGATTTGCTGGCTTGATACCGGTAACATAATCATTGACGGGTTGTAAGGAGAAGCGATTTGTCTGGATGGTAGTTGCAGGAGCTCGGGTAGTAAATCATTGCAAACATTTAAGAATGTGTAATCATGGTTCGGGGAATGCATTCTGATGAGGGAATTCCATTCCTTTCGATGACATGAGTTCTAATTTGTTTAGAAGAAATTGCTGCATGGCAAAGAGAACTAATCGAACTTACAATGTGTGTTTCAACTCGTTAAAATTGGTAATTAAAATTGTTCTTTTGACGACTGTAGTCTAAACATTGGATCGACGGGTTAGAAGTTACCCATTCGTTTGACCAACAATGAACTGGTGATCAATTTTTTGCAATGGACAGGACCTACAGCTGCCATCTGCGAACAACTAAATAGAAGGCTTCAAATAATACTCTCGGAGGTTTGGTATTACCTGCCGAGAGATAGTGCGGCGAACAATTTTTCTTTGATTTTGCTTGACATAAACCAGTGTCAGCAGATTAAGTCCACTAACCACAGAGCCACGGTGACAATTGCTGTAACTGTTGTTTGCAATTCTTTGCTAGGTTAATGTCGCTATCCTTCTGGAATCCGCGATATCTTCGTCCTTATAACTGAGGTTCTCCCTTTCTTGTCATTTCGAACCTAGGGGTTGTGATTCGGAGTCCTTTTCGGCTGGAGCATTATATTGCCCATTCGCTTGATGTGGCCAACTCAGTGTTATCGATGAGATTTGGCCTTTTGTGTTACATCCACATCTTGATACAGCTCATAGAGTTTGCGATCGTATCTTCTCCTTTGTCCGCGATCCCGCATGCTGGACGAAATATTCGATGAACGATTTTTCCCTCGAAAGTGTCTTCTTCTGAGTTTGGTGTGTCAAAACCAGTACATTGGATACGATCTTATTAAAAAAAATTTACAGGGATACTGCTCGAAAGGCTTATCTTGTTCTTTGAATAGCGTTTTTGTAAATTAAATTCCAGTCATCAGACATACTTTCGTCAACCAATACTTGGTTGCTGATTTGATGCACGCACCCCATCAACACATAATTTCTGTATTTGAAAGGAATTCTGCTAGTAAGTCTTCAAAGACTTAGCTTTCCAATAGCTACTGGTTGGGGAAATTAAATCTTCGAAGACTAAAGGTGAGCACCCTTTTTTCCCTTTCACTCTCTCAGCATTCAGCAATTGCTGGATATGACTCTTCAACGGTGACTTGGTTTCCTTCACTATTTTGAAGGGCATGCCCTGAATCCAGTTGCTTTGCCCCACTTAAAACTACTGGATGTTTTTCCTGTCGCTAGACTCTTCGATTTTCTGAGCTGAGGGACTGCACATGTCTTCTTCTTCCTACGCAAAACGTTCTTCACCTTTCCTCTTCTTCTGACTCGATAGACTTTCAGCATCTGGTCAACTTCATAAGCGGTTCAACCATCTGGTGAATTTCTTTGTGGATTTATAGTCTGGGACATTTCTCCTATTTATCACAGCATTACCAGCAACGTTGAAGTCGATCAGTTTGAGAACAATATCTTTGCCCACTAAGCCATCGAAATGGTGTTTTCCTCTGGATTTAAGCGGTTTTTCGTACGATTATTACATCATACTTCGAACCGGCTCTGTAGGGTCTGCTCAGGAGGTCATTAAGCACCGCATTGATTGATTCTTCAGCTTCATCCGCTGCTCAATTTTTAGTTCTTGTCTAGGATTCAATAAAAAGCTCGGTTGTCCATTTTTAGTCGACGTAGAAAAGATGTTTTGCTTAGGTGGTGGTGAGGAAACTTATTATAATAACTTATTGTAGATACTGAGACTTCCAGCTTGCAAATGAGCCGGTGAATGAACCTATGTATTCATTTTGGGTCTCTTTCCTGTTATCTTTCTGCAGGTCATCGGTTCCACGCTGCTTTTTTTTTTCTGAATTCGAATTTTTTCTAACGCCGCTCTGCAGGGTTCTTATTTGTCTGTGCATAGTCAGCCTTAAATCCAGTATTTCAGAGGCCCTGTGCAGTTTCTTAACTGCTGTGGACGAATTAGGAACTAAATTTCTCAAACTTAAGACCGAATTCATTTCAAGGATCAAAAAAGAGATCAATCCCAGTGAACTTATGCCAGCGATCATTACACTAGCCTGTCGATGGTTGAGAAGTAGTGTAGGCTCCTTCAAACAAATATTACACCATTCAAAGTTTGTAAAATGTCTCCACCCGTGCACCGTACCATTGAGGTCGTAAATAGAAGCCATCTGTCTCATTAATCGAACTTTAAGATAATAAATTTTAATTCCCACTGTCATTTCGTCTTGATTGGCTTGGCAAAGTCGCCATCTAAGCAGCCTTAATTGGATCAGAATCCTTTGCGATAACTGTCGGTTGGAGTAATGCAGATGGAGGAAGGATTAACCGCAAAATGACTGTGTAGGCTGCATTATGCAGCGTGGGATGTCAGTGATTGAAGGTCGATTTCGCCCCGAAGCCAATTACCTTTAAAGGAATTCTCCGTATAAATCTTCCAATTGATTGTAGAAAGTATTCATTTAGATTTTATTAGATAGGCCCGTGATTATAAGTCTTTGCTTAAATCAGGCCCTCAATAGGTCATCGTAAGTCTTTCGCGCCAGACCAACGCTCCATGGACAACAGACCAAAGAAAAAAAAAAGAGTAGGAGCACTCTTAGTTTTGATGCTTGTGGTAATCTCTCTGGGCCACATTCATTTCTTGGGCCGAGTGATAAGACCCTATCGCAACATGGGAACACTTTTAAAAACTGTTCGCCCCGTTCGCGTTGTGTGCGCCGGCACACATAAAAATCCATTCTTTATGAATGCGACGACGACGATGAGGGTTTCTCCTCGACCAAGGAGCGCATATGTGTTGTGCACTCGCTTTTCATATCGCCTCCTTGTGCAGCATTCACGCGCCGCGCCGCTTGGTGGGGAGGAAATAACTGCATAGTAATGTGAATTGCGCTCGTTTAAAAAGTCTCCTAGCGCAAAAGCGTTTGTATCTGAACGTCATGGATGTCAGTCAGTTGGGATATGCGATCGTGCAGCGGCCGGTTAAGGCTAGTTATCTGCATAGTGTCTGGCCCCGAAAGGTGGCTGCAGATATCTGCTAACTGAACAGCTTGGCATGGTTTGTGTGGTCTGGACTAATTTACTCACCCGGCCGAGGCATTCATTTCGTGTCTAGGACTACAGACTACTTATCCTGTCACATGTTAGATGCTGCATGCAGACCCAAGGAATGTCTTGTGTGGATAGATATCTGGGCAACAATAAAGCACCGCGGTATTGTTCTAATCTTCTCAGCAATTTGAGCTGGCAGAAGAACTGGCAGTGGAATCATCCTGTGTACATTATACCAGAGGTCAAGATGGGTATCCGGAAGATAGCTCTCCACTTTGAAATTTAAATGTGTTTGCGAATAAATTCCCAGCCATTCGGTAACCTTATCTTCTCTTATGATGGCAGCCATGCCGTTTGACAGCGTCCATTTATAACCACACGTCACCTCTCATCTGTTCTGCAATAATGTTGCCTAACAGGAAAACGAAGGTGCAAGCAAATCGAACTCAATTGCCATCTTATTGTCACATCAATCTCTGTCCTACTAGCACCGGGCCGACATAGTCACAGAGTGCAACTAATCATCACCTACAACACAACACGCGCGGCTAGGCAACAAATGACATTTCACAGTTCGGATCCTCGATCTTCTTCATCTTTCGACTGGTGTCTGCGGCACAGTCATTCACACCGTTTTATTTGCTTGTTCGCAGCCTCCGCGAGCCTCGGACTGGTGCTACTGTTCTTGTTCGAAAGTGTAATTCAACTGACAAGCCGACAAGCCTACAGTCACTATGTCTTACTCCTTTCGCACCACGTCCACATTATTTTATTATTGATTTATACCTTTCAGCAATTTACTGCATTTATCATAGTAATTCAGTACATTTATCATTACCTGGAAGGAAGCCGGGCGAAGAGGGACCAAAAAATCGTTAGTGTTACCAAAGATCCAACCTCCGATGCACTGGTAAAGGTTGTTCGGTTGTGCTGTTTCGCTTGTTATTTTTGGTATTTGATGATTGCGCAGTTCTACCCTGCCTAGTGTGGTGGAGCGTACAATGGAAACAGCAAGATGAATGCTGTAAACATTTGTGACTCTCTCAGATACTTGTCGGGGTACTTTCAATTTTTTTTTATCTCGAATGGCTGTACTGTGAAAGTTTAGTTTATAGAAATGGTTTTCGGTTAGTTAAGTTTATGTTACAGGGTTTGAGTTATGAAATCAGCAACGACATGGTGAATATGTGACACTGACTGACTGATACTTGTCGTGTTCATTCATTCATTCAATTAACTTACTTACTTAAGGTGTCGCTACAGACCGGCGTGGTCCTGGGCCTCAACCAACAAGCGTCGCCAGCGATTTCGATCTTTTGCCAGCTGTCTACAGTTTCGCACGCCAAGTTGGTTGAGGTCCACTTCCACTTGCGTGCGCCACCTGAGTCGCGGTCTTCCTCTACTGCGCTGACCCTCGGGTGTGGATTCGAAGATTTTCCGAGCTGGAGCATTAGTGTCTATGCGTTCTACATGACCCAGCCACCTCAGAACGAACGGACGAGTTTGGCAAGGATGCAAAAACTAGACATGGCTCTGTATAACTCGTCTCTATAGATGCGGCCTTTAAATCGATAAAAAGATGGTGGGTATCGATTTGTAGTTCCTGGGTTTTTTCCAAGATCTGTGGCAGTGTGAATATTTGGTCAATGGTGGACTTTCCTGGCCTGAAACCACACTGATATGGACCGATCAGGTTGTTGACGAACGGCTTCAGGCGTTCACACAACACGGCAGATAAGATCTTGTAAGCGATGTTAAGAAGACTGATGCCTCTGTAGTTGGCGCAGTTCAGAGGGTCTCCTTTCTTGGGATCGGGCAAACAATGCTGAGGTTCCATTCATCGGGCATACTTTCTTCCGACCATATTTTACAGATGAGTTGGTGCATGCTCCTTACCAAGTCATCGCCTGCTGCTTTGAACAGCTCGGCGGTTAGGCCGTCAGCCCCAGCAGCTTTGTTGGACTTAAGCTTCGATATGGCTGTCTTCACCTCGTCCAGGTCGGGTGGACGGAATTGTTGGTCTTCGTCGTCCAGGTTGAATGGTTCATTCTGCCTGACAGCGGGATTTGATTCGTCGTCGCCGTTAAACAGTCTGCAGAAGTAGTTCTTCCATATTCTCAGCATCGACTGCGATTCTACTACGATATTCCCTTGTTCATCCTTTCAGGCCTCGATTCGGGCTCTGTAACCTTGACAGGTTCTTTTTACCCTTTGGTTTCGCTGCATGTGCTTGGGGAGTTGGTTTTAGTTAAGGTAAAGTCCCACACTGCGGCTTTGAAGATTTCCACCTTTCCTCCGAAAAAAAAAAAACGTTTTCATATATGTACATATGTATGGGTAGGATTTATCCCGGCTTCTCTTTGGACTTTTTATTAACAAGAGAAAGTTTCCCTTATCCTCCTAGAGCGGAAACTAAGTTGTCCCTTTTGTCCTCTGTCGCGGCTTCAACTAGTCCTTAATACTGGACAAGGTGATCTTTCTTATTATGTTTTGAAATCTTGCCGTCAATATCTGGTAACTGTGAAGGTTTCAAGTTATTAGGCTGTCGCATGCTGTTGGAATCCTACTCCAACTTAATGAATGCTTGCATGCATATCTCTGTGCAGTATTTGGCAGAAAAAAACTCATGAATTCTATCTGCCAAAGCCGAAGAAATATCATTCTGCTTGCTGAAATGATAGGCTTTATTCTTTGCCCAAAAGCTGTAGGCACGGTTCAATCGTTATCCTTAAACCTTAAAGATAATGATGACGACCTTGCAGTTCCTCTTCGTAGACTACAGTGAGTTCAAGTCATTTGTCGCATTTGTAGCTGCAGGTCCCGGTTGCTGAAGTTCAGCATTCTCCCCACTCTGTTTCTAGCGGCGATATCGGCAATGGCCTCATGCGCGAGTACTAACTATGCCAACAGAAACGATACAGCAACTCTTGAGTTACTATATCCGGTTGCTTCTGTTAGAGCAACCGGATTGGCGAAACCCCACACAAAACGATTCAATTAGTTCGCCTGATTCAGTTGCAGCGATTATGAGTGAGTACCCTGCACTTCATCAACATAGTCGTCACCACGGCCAACCACCTATATCTGATTCAGATTGCCCACGTTCGCCTTTCTGTTTTCTTCACTCGTCCTGAGGCAATGTTCGAAAAAAGCATGCATTTCCCTCCTGCACTCGTATACTTTCCTCATTTAATTAGCACACCATTTCTTACATTCTCCCTGTCTTCTGTTGTTTAACTGGGAGTAAAATTAGCAAAAAAGGAATACAAAGCAATCACACAAACGAACGTACTCGTACCTCCCCCCCTTGAACAAAACAAACAACGCAAATATCAGTTTGTTTGGTTTAGTGATGTACATTCTCAATTCATATATGTATGTACATCTTCAGAAGAAAAGAAGTAAAAGAAGCAAAAGAGATGCTTCATCATTTTCAGAGATAACCTAGAGACACCAAAGGTAACTTTGCTTTCTTTCCTTCGTTTGACGATGCAAACGAAATACAAGTAAAAATGAAATAAATAAATAAGAAGAAGCCGAAGGAGGACAATGCTTTGCATTCCATTGTTGTATCTCATATGGGATTTTGTTGTAGATATGCACTTCTTGAATAGCACTTGGGAGCTGAGTACTTCAGAACTGCAAAAGTTTGCAAAAGTTTGAGGGGTTTTAAGCATTTTGTTTGCAGCTAACTAGCTAGCCACCGCACTTGACGTTGAAGGTAAAGTCGCATCTTCTATGCTCATCTATTGTGCTTATTGAATTGCTTGGCATTCCGTGACGATGTGGCGAGAGCTTTCGTCAATCTTCAATCATAGTCTTCAGATTGTTCTCTCATTAAGCTTTTGAAGATGTATTTGTTTATTCCACAGTCTGGTTCAGGACCAGTGAGGGGGGGTTGTTGCAAATATCTTGGACAGTGAATCCGCTGCTTCATTCGCCCTTGTGAGCGGGAATCCAGTGTAGTATGATCAAGCCGGTTTTTCCTAGTTCTAGAAGCCATTTGACTGCCTCCAGGACTTGTTTCGATTTTATTGTGGCTGAGTTCAGTGTTTTCAGGGCAGCTTGACTGTCAGAGAAGAAAAAGATGGTTTTTCCACGAAAGTAAGAAAACAAGATTAAGCTTGTGCACTGATTTCTGGGAAATATTTCTCGAGAAGATCAATGAGTATGTGTCTCCCTAGACTGATCGATATGTAAGTTCTAGACCACCTTGCCTTGCCTTGGAAGAATGACATCCAACAGAACGCTTAACTCGCCAGCTTAAAGTATAGAGGAAAGCGTGTTAAGGTGGCCGTCAGAGTATGTTTAGAACTGATGTTGTTTAGTTGGAAGAGCCTGTACAGACTAAGTTTTGCCTGCTCGAGCATAACCAACAAAACAAGTAATAAGTAATATGAAGTTTCTCAATGCTTATGGGAGGTGGACACCCATCCAACCTTATACTGATCTGTGCGACTGCAATGTGGCTCAGAATGATAGAAAAATGCTTCCTTCAAGAACGCGGTCATTACCTAAAAGGCTTCTAAGCTTGTTTGTCCAGGGCGTTGATGTAGATTTCTCTCGACTTCTTTCATTTTCATATGGTAATGGATCTCTTGACTATTTATTCCCTCTGCAAGAAATTTTTATCTGTTTCCAATTATTTTTGGATAGTCAGGTGGTGTGACTTCTTTGTGTTAATCGAATGTAGATTGGAATAGGAGAATTTAGCTCACACCAGACAATAACTTGATGCCTCTATAGAAGCATTTATTTCAATTCTGTGTCTATATACACAGCTATAAGATTCTTAGATTGGAAGGTTTAAACACATACTATATACAAATCGGATCTTTTATTCGAAGCTTAATTTGACCAATTTCCATAAGGCAGGCTTAAGTCCGATGCAAAGTTTTATTTTCATTTTCTTCACTCTAAATTTACACGTTTTTGTTCTTTGTTCCATCGTTAACAGCCTTGTCGTATCAGACAACCGAAAACATCTCTCTTATAGCCATTCATTATGATCAAAGAATCCAACGACATAGTTGAAAAGATCTGGCTCAAAACAAAGGATCTATTCAAAGGTTTTACCACATAAAGGTTTGGTACAAAGCAAATGATACCTTAATTGCCAATGATAAACTGTTTTATTTATCGCAACTCAGTGATGGGAAGACGACAAATATTGTTTTGGAAAACGACGTTTTGCCTGAAGAATTCAGTGAATTCGGTCGTTAGATAGGGCCGATGCTATTCATGACAGTCTCTGTTTTAAAGATTTTGTGATACCAGCTTTTGTCGTGCACAAGTGATCCAGGGTAGAATGAGGTTGTAGGGGTGTTGCTGTTCAAGTAGTGTCACTGCACTCTAAGCCCCTTGGAATCATTCGTGGTGTTGTGATGGCGGAAAAAGAAGAATATCGGGATTCATTAGTGGTTCGAGACCTCCATGAAAATCTGGAATTCAAAATAAATTTTAAGAATAGGCTTGGTGGTTATGTTAACAATTCGCCCAAATTGATGAAAAAATATTTTCTAAGGGCTATCATAATGTTCCTCCTAAGGCTTCGACTGTCACAGAGGAACCTAGGTACAGCTTTTTCTGCATTTACATCGCCATAATGTATGCAAAGGCAAGTTCAACTAAGGCTAATTTTTTTCAGCTGGGCGTCGGAGAGTTGTGGGGTAGTTTGTTCGGCGTTTTCGTCAGGTGAGATATTATCTGCATATAATGGACCATCTTAATTAAGTCGGTGTTATAGTTGCAACACAACCAAGTGTTACCTTTTGTGTCTGCGAAGTTCCATTGGAGTTAGGACTGAGTGGTCCATTCTTCTTCTAGCTATGTGGCTATCTTTTTTTTTATAATCCACACGCGGATCAAAGGGTTATGAATAATCTTTTAATGTTAAATACACACCGCGATCGAGGCGCAATAGTTTGAAACTCAGGTAGTGTTGGGTTTCATTGGCGTCCAAGGGTGGGGTCCAGGCTAGCTGGGGACATTTGTGGTGTTTGTCATTGCTATAATTCACAGGAATTTTTTCCGAATCATAATCAGTGTCAGCTCAATCAACTATTCAAGCCATGACACTCATCTGCTAGTGCTATGCCTTCGCAGTAAAATCTCCATCAGCTTTCACTTTTGATTGATTTTTATTTATTTGAGAAATAAAAGTTTTTCAGGACTTGAGCCTGGACTTTTAGCGTGACAAGCGATGATGCTAACCACTGCACCATAACCAGAGAAGGGGAATGCAACATTAACCTACGAGTTAAGGACGTTGGGCTCGTTATGGGATCTTATTGTTAGTTCTGCTTCTGATCTTACAACTTTATGAGGGTCTTATTGGAATACGCTGTCGCGTCTTGGAAAACTCGTTTTGTGATTTATGGATCTTTTACCTCTCCCATACTCCTGTCATCTCCAAGACAAATCAGCTCTCTGTCTAAACCAACAAATTGCTTGTATAAACTTTCAAGTACTGCCAATTGAAAACTTTTTTCATTCACAATTCTTAAGCAAAGTACATCCGAAGCATAATCATCCATGAAAATCATTGAACTGCCCCCAAAGCATAACACAAATCTTCGCCCGTTTGCAACAATTCATTTGTTTTTTCGCCTCATTCTGATAAATAAACGAATGTTGATGAAGTCACGATTCCTTTCCGAATGAAAACTGAGCCCACTGAAATCCAGAGAGACCACCGCGCCGCCGTCGCTACTGCCTGCAATTTTGTTCCGGTAAATGAAGATATCACCGAGAGCGGACGTCGAAAAAATAAACAGCCACACAGTTGTATGGTCGCACAGCCACAGTGAGAATGCCTGCCGAGGGTATCTTATTTTCATCTTCCTCACATATGAACAGCGGCAGCACAGCCATTTCTGCATCTGCATCTCACCTGAGAGGAGAGAAACGATGCATTTGGGTTTCTGCTGTTGAAGAAGAACGCCCAGCAATTCTAGAAATTTAAGAAATGACAAACAACTGTCGTTGTCAGTGGTAGCACAAGTACTCGTATGTACCTCCACTTCAACTGCTGATGTTTACTCGGATAGATGCCAGAATTAGTACGAAGGGCTTTAGTGTGCATCTCGTTCATCGAAGGGATTTTGGAAACTAAAGAATCTCCAATCTCACATATCTGTGCAAGAGCCTCCGAAGTGAGATCGCGTATCCTCATCAGCAATCGAACCTACATTTTGCATTCCTAATTTTCATTTGGAGCTCGTTCCGTTTTTCGCAGTCAGTCACTAAGTGTGCTGTGTGTGTAGGTTGAACAGAGCACCTAACTAGCAGTGGGGTGGAAAGACAGGTAGCACAGCAGGCACAACATAACATATCCGAGTAACTAATGCAATATCAAGCAATTTACGTTTGCATTCAATTAAAAGCGTCTCTGCAGGCACAAATACACACAAAGACGTAGACAGAGCCCTAGGTTCGTCTCTCTCTATCGATATCCAAATGGAAGTAGCACACTTTGTGAGCGGTAGATTTGCGAGCGATGTTGGCGATGCTGTTGACAGTTCAAGGAATCGACATGCTGCAGGGACTTTCCAGCTAAGCTTCCTTCTTCTTGTTTCATAGGGGAGGCGGAAAGCCATGGTCATGGGACATAAGTCAAGTTAATTTATTGGTTCATTCCGCCGCCGGGGAAAATGAAAATAAATTAGCATGTATGTCCCGAAGAGTACATCTGCGCCGGGACGCGAGGAGGCGGTGGTGCTCATCGAGTCGGATTACTTACAACAAAAACAACTGCATTAGCCAGTGCGATAGAGTTGTGAAATCCGATCGATTGTTCCAGTTGGTAATTGATCAGATAATTTTGCCTGGCTACAGCATTGATTGAAGTGAATTCTACCTCTGTCTTCCTCTCTGTGGATCTTCTAGGCACTTCCTCTGGGGGTTTCTCGATTTGATGACGGCAATTAAAATGGAAATGTGACTGAAAATGCACAATAGTTAGAAACCGTTGTTCATGACAGGTGTTTGGTAGCTCGGTGACAACTCTGATTGGTTTAACCAGACAATGATTTATACAAATCGGATTCTGAACGATGCGACAGCTTAGTGAAGGACTCGGACGAGGATAATGTCATTCATACACAGATTGTTGAATATTAAAACTCAATTGGTGTCAGTTAATTTCCAATTAAGATGAACAGGAGAATAGTTTTTTATATACGCTAAGTCTGACACAACAAATTTCAATCAAAACTATTCCAAGTGCGTTTTGAAGCAAGCAATGCGCTCGGATATATGTCGAATCGCTTCCAGGCGCAACGCAACAACCACTTCGGTAAGGAAAACATAGAAAATTCGAAACTTGATTTGGCGTTCAAACAAAGGTCTCACAACATAAGAGACGAAATCTAACACGAATCCTAAAAAAACAAGAACATTTCAATTCCATTAGGTGGAAGTATAAGAGCAGGTTTAAAGGTTTGACAAAATGTCGGGCCGAAGCGATAGTGTTCATTCGTCCTACATGCCCCAGCCGTTAAATTAATTGTACGACGCCACTGGACAATCACGATGCAACGATGGTCATCGTTGTATCTTCTCCTACACTCAACGTCTATGTGTATAAATGGGATCAAACATCACTCAAAGGACTTTTCTCTCGAAACAAAAGACCTCATCCACTGTAGACAAACGAGATAACCTTCTTAGACCAGAGAATCAGCACTGAAATCATTGTCTGAGTTTATAGTCGAGCCTAAGTAGAAAAGTTTCTAACTTTCTCAAAGTTGCATACATATCTGCCGAGGGCGATGTTTGCCCAAGCCATAAAAGTTGCGTGTCTTCTTTGTTGACAGGATGTCCTTGTTTTGCCCTCATTGATCATCAAACCCTGCTTAGACGCTTCTGTCTTAATACCCACCAACGCGCTACTGACACATTACATCGCATTCTTCCGATAATGTTGATATTGTCGACTTACATATGCGCATAAGGACTTTTAAAAGTTTGTGTCTCCGCTGTGAGAGTGTGGGTTCTGCACAAATCTTTCAAGAATTCGAGTGACAGAGCCCCTTCGTCCGCACAATTCGATGAACTTCCTCCACTTGCACTTTGGACTTTTGCTCAGTATACAGCATCTTTGAATCCGCATCATTTATGCAATTTGTCCTTTTCAATTTTGGTCACCTAAGAGCGTTACACTTATGCGTAGAAGAAACAATTTCCCTCCGGACTGCCACGCTTATCTTTTCCATTTTGTCCAACGTTCACAATTTTGCTTTTAACTTATCCGCCTAACGCCTGATGACCCCACGATATCCATAGAAAGCATATGAATGCAACAATGTACTCCCAAAGTTATTCCTCATCTGAGAGCATATATTGCCCTATGTTTGGTTTCGGCCATCTTTCTCTTCTCATGTATCCTCGGGGATAAAATGTGCGCGCATAGCTGACCAGACCAGACGAGGTCAGCGCAGATATTCATTGTCCCGACTCTAGTGTTATTTATGGTTCATTAATTGAATCGAAAACGATGCTCGTCCATGGCACTGTCCCGGAGCTCAGCCAGCTATTATGAGGAGTAAATAGGAAAATTTGAATATAGGCTGTTGCGCATGCTCCTTTCGTGCGTCGCTTGATTGGGACAACGAGTTCGCCCCTTTTCGCTCATAATGATGATGATGAAGGTTTCGCTGCTTGTTTGTCCATCCTGGTGACTTCTTTCACATGGCCAATTAAACCTTAAGCGAGAGAGGGAGAGGAAGAGAGAGAGAGAGAGAAAAGAGGTAGGGTTGACATACCTACGCCGCACACGCGTATTCTACATACAACCCTCCCCCCGGACCGGGAACAACTGTTTTATTCTGATGACGACGATGATGAGGATGGTGTTCGGTGGAAAGTGGACGCTACGCGGGAACCTGATCCTGTCGAGGAATTTAATTCTACTTGACTCAATGAACCGCAATGCATTCACTCGATCGGTTTTCTCTATCTGCTGCCAGCCTGGCCGTCATGGACGTTGCCACTGCCTTGTGCACATCCATTTCAGCCCCCTGCGATCGATGATGGTCTATAATGATAGATGTATGAGTATCAAGGCGATGACCATGCCACCAGCTTTCAAGCAGCCGTTTCCTTAGTCACCATCGACCGTCTACCATACTAGTCACCGTTGTCGTAGTCGTTGTTGTCGTAGTCCTCCTCATCGTCGTCGTGGTCGTCGTTGTTCAATGCTTGTGGCTGAATGTAACTCTGTAGCTGCTGCTTAATTATTGAAAATGCTTAAGGAAGGAGGGATCACCAGGAACATGACAGCTCACCGTGCTGTACATCATCATGCACCGAGTGCCTGGAGGACAAAAACGTACCTCGGGAAAATGCAATTTTTCTAGTTCTCTCCCTCTGCGTTCGTGCATCCCTTCCGCCGTTCTATCGTTTTTTTTGTTCATTCTATTAATTTACCTTTGATGTGGTCCTTCGCGTGTTGGCCAGCAGCGCTTGCCTCGGTGGAAGCTGAAAAATGTGGAGCAAAAAACTTGTCTATGAAAGGAAAAATTAGTTATTGTCGATTCGTACATGACGCGGGGAGTTTTTCTCCGGCTCCACCATGAACTGGAGTCGGCTCTGTGCCGGGCAATGCGGTACTACCAGAGACAAGGTGAGTGGAAGCCTTGTAATTAGTGTGGTCGCGGAAGAATTGCGAATAAGATTTTATGCCTATTTGGGTGTTAATATAATTATGTGTGTGCGAAAGGCCTGCACTCGGCACACGGGCGAAGAGCAGGGACATGGGCTCTGGAAATGAGAGAGCACTTTTGGTATGGTACCCGCTGTATCGTATCCTAATTAAAAATTCACATCATTAATGGATAAACGTAGCGAGGAATTATTTAACGCATCGTATTCTTTGGTGGCAGGCGGAGCGCAAGTAATTGATATCCGATTTTCCCACGAAGCGGTGCGGCGGCTCACTGATGTTTAGGTGGCTCATTAATTGAACCGTCCGGTGAGGGATGGGTATGTGTGTCAGGAATAATGGTGACTGACGACTAAAGCCAGATGAGGGAAATGAAGTTGTTCTAGGGTGGCAACGACTACATTATGAAACCCAAAACGATTTCCGCTTGCGAGGTGAAGTTTGTTTAATTAACGTGAGTGTGCTCCTATATCGGATGACTAGTCAAGGAGTTTTATTGTGGAAAGGAGCATTGAATGTGAGATCTAACCAGTCAATCGCTGTCGGAGGGTAAACGCGAGTTCAGGATTTGGCTAAAAGAGTGCTGTTGTTGCTAATTAGCTTTTCTTGAACAAATGAATGCGTGTGACATTCCAAACGTAGAATCAATTACCTTTATTGGGCATCTGTTGAACGGCCTCCTAAGGGATTAGCTCTTTTTTACATTTCTTATATTTATGTGTGTAATAGACTATTCTATTCTGTTGATTGCCTTTAATTTAACCTTTTGTGCTGCCTATCAGACTCCTCTTTACTGCACATCACATGTAGCATGACCCATTGACGTTTTAGAAGTTTCTTTATAGGATGAGATGTGAACTGCTTTTTCTAAAATTAAGGATGTCATTTTACCATTTTGGCAGAAGACTGCAGTAAGTTTTTAAGTTTTTCCTGAAAACTGTGTTTTATTCATTTTCTGCTCACTCTTATACTAAAGCGTAAAGCTTGTTCAACATTTGCGTCTTACCTCGCTCTTTCCTCTTATCTTCACGCACGCTATTTTTGCCATGGATAAACAATACGATCACCACTTGAAGAATGTTGTTATCGAGTGTGATTTTGGTGTCTTTTTGACCCATAACCTTTCTTTTTTCGAAAATGCGTGTTTATGGTATCGATGTATGTATCTCTTCTTCAATGGATTAGAAACTACTTTTCGAATCGTTCATTTCAAGTTTTTTTTTGATGGTTTCAAGTCTGCAATTCACCATATAAATGCTGGTGTTCCCTAAGGCTCTGTTTTGTCTCCGACTCTCTTTCTCATTTTTATAAATGATCTCTTGTCTGCAACTTCTAATCCAATCCATTCCTTCCCTGATGACAGTACCCTCGGCTTCTCGTGTTCGTTCCCTAACTCACGTCCTTGCTCTTCAGACGTAGAAGAGTAACGGAAACGTATGTTAAGCTCATTAAATTTCGATCTTGACAGCATAATAAAATGGGGCTCAACCAATAGAGTGAAATTTAATGCGTCCAAAACCCAAAGCTGTCTTCTGTCACTTAAGCGAAACCCTGACCTCCAACAATTATCCATGAATGGTACCTGCATCGCCGAAACCGAAAGACTTTCCATTCTTGGTATGTGTGTTAGTGACAACCTTCCTTGGAACGATCACATATTCGAAATCGCCAAAAATGCTGCAAAATGTTTAGGTTTCCTTAAACGATGCAAAAAATACTTTACCCCTTCTGACCTGGCTTCAATTTATAAGGCATTCATCCGCCCAAAGCTCAAGTATAACGCCCATATATTGACTGGTGCACCCAAAACCATCTTCCACATACTGGATAGAATCCAAAATTGCGCGTTGAAACTTATTGGTGATAGGGACAATGCGAAGTCCAACTGCTCTGAGGAATTAGAGTATGAATGTATGTACATAGATGGGGTCTGAAGATTGAAATTCAGTTACTCTGGAAATTCAGCAATCTGGTATGCTCTCAAGTCCGCACTTACCCCGAGAATCAGTGTTTCACTATCCTTAGGCAGGCCTGCGAATCTCATCTGCATCGCTGAATTCCTTCCTTCTCTATTCCCAGTTTTTTGACATGTTCTCTGAGTCCGTCGGTAGATAATGCGTCAGAATGCTGTTTTTAAACGGACCTTGCGCTTGTCTCACTTACCTTCGTTTGCATACCTTTTTCTTTTCGCAATTTCTATTGAACTTTATGCGGTTATACCGCGCAAAATGATTTTGGTCAAGGGAATGGGATTGCTAGCCCTTTCCCCGTCAGTTTATCGGCTACTTTACTTCCATCTTTTCCTACTTGACCTTATATCCACTAGGGGGTGACTATTTTGCTGTGGTCAAGTCTGATCTGCAGGTATATTTAACTTATTGAGGTTAAATTGAAATGATCTGGTGAACGCATAAAACTCTGCTTAGAAGTTACTCAGCGATGTTTACAGGGGCTGTGAGTTCTTGGATCGTGCGTTTTTTGGAAGTAACTGGTATAATGCAGCGATTTTATTCGCCCGCATAACCTTCTAAAATAAATTTTAATTTAACAAATCTTTTCAAGGACACACATGCATATCTCTTTCTCGCTCTCTCTGAAACTATGTCCTGTTGTGTTCCTAAAGTACTTAACTAATCGTAGATGATTATTCCGTCGACAAGGTGCTAATTACTACCAACGCCATGAAATCCATCAACATTCCACCTTTATAGTGATTGATCCTTGTTAAATAAACCGTACACTAATTACTGAAGCCAGTTTCTGCATTAAAACACCAGGAAAAAAAAATGGAGGAAAGACATTCAACTGCCTCCAGTAAACAGCATCCGATCACAATGCGTGCCATTTTACTTGGTCGCAACACGGGCTTAATGAGTTTTTAATTAAACACGAGCACCACAAACAACCTCAATCTACTGCTGCAAAACCAGTCCTAACATTTATTGCAAGGGAAACATGTGTTCATGCTATTTTAGCTTGTTGTAGCTTTATCATCTTCACAGCCTGTTGGGATAAGCGAAATGTCCTGAGCGAACTATTATATATTTAGGGGTGCCTAGGTGAATTGCTCGCCATCAGCATATCAATTAATTTAGCTTAAGACCTTGCAGAGTTATGTTGCTCTTGAGCCTGCAGCTAATCACTTTATAATGAAAGGAGCTTCACATATGCGTGCGACTAATTGGAAAGTGGGTCTTATCATTTTATTAAGCGTAATTAAATGAAGTTTATTGTTTTGTTGCGTGTATTAGTGCGAACTTCAACAGTGGTTGTGGGGAACATTTTCTTGTATTTGTAGTGCGACTGGTAGCCGGTAGCTAACCGAGAGCAAAGTTAGGGATATTGTCATAAAGGATTCATTAATTGAGGGATTTTAAAAAGCTAGCTGAAGATGTTTGAAGGAGTGAAAATAAGGTGGACGAACACCCAGCATGGGAACGGTTGGTTTAGTGCTTATAGAGAAGTGAATACACACGGTCTGCTTACTTACTTAAGGTGGCGCTACAGACCGGAGTGGTCCTGGGCCTCAACCAACAACTCTCCAGCCAGCTCGATCTTTAGCCAGCTGCCTCCAGTTTCGCACGCCAAGTTGGTTGAGGTCCCCTTCCACTTGCGTGCGCCACCTGAGTCGCGGTCTTCCTCTACTGCGCCGTCCCTCGGGTGTGGATTCGAAGATTTTCCGGCCCGGAGCGTTGGTGTCCATCCGCTCTACATGACCCAGCCACCTCAGTCGTTGGAGCTTTACTCTTCTGGCTAGGTCAATGCCGTCGTACAGCCCATACAGTTCGACGTTGTATCTCCTCCTCCATTCACCGTCTATGCAGACGGGACCGAAAATCACCCGAAGAATTTTCCTCTTGAAACAGCCAAGAGCGACCGCATCCGTATTTGACAAAGTCCATGCCTCTGCGCCATAGAGCAGGACTGGGACGATTAAAGACTTATAAAGGGTCACCTTAGTTGTACGAGAGAGGGCTTTGCTACTCAATTGCCTTCTTAGCCCAAAGAAACAGCGATTGGCAAGAGTTATTCTTCGTTTAATCTCAGCGCTGGTGTCGTTGTCTGAGTTTATAGCGGAGCCAAGGTAGTCCTTAACTACCTCTAAGTTATAGCTGTCTATAGTGACGATCTGTCCGAGACGTCGGTGTTGGCTGAAAAAGTTTGACTAAAATAGATCCAAAATCTGCTAAAGCAGAAAGTTTTTATGTTGTTTGGACATCAAAAGTCAGTTGAATTCAAAATCCTAGCTGCTCCCTTTCGCGAGTTATGCACATTCTAAGATTTGCCAAAAACGTTACATAGTCGTGTATTACACAGGCCAACATAGTTTTTTTTTTGCTGAAAAGCTGAGGGTCATTTCCGAAGTAATTTTTTGCGTAGAATCTGAATCCGGAGTCAGAATTGTCCCATCACGTCAGGATTTTGAGATATTTGAGGCTATGTATCCAAAAAATGACGTTTTTGATTAACTTTGACGTTATGTACAGGGTGCGCAATTTTTTTCTGGTCTCTGTCTCTAGTTACATCATTTAGTACTACTCTTACTGTTCAATTTAAGAGTTTGAGAAATCTTCTTTGATTTTTTTTCTCATTGGCACATTCTTCATTGACCCTGAAACATTTGTAGGGTCAGCGAAACCTGTCCTTAATGTAAAATAAAAGGCCTGGCTCGAAGTCTGACAGAAAACTCAAAGACAAGCATGGTTTAAGCAGCTTCTTCCCACATCATTACAAAAAAACCCTGAAATTTTCTCACAAGTCAAGAGGACCAATCTTGAAATTTTAATTCGCCTAACCAGCAGCCATTTTCTCCTGAAAAAAAAGCTTGTAAATTGTAGATTGTAGGTAGAGGTGGGACCGAATGACCTTATTACTGCGGCCGCCGATGGGCCTATTGTGATTTCCATCAATTAGAGATGTCTTTGAGTGGGCTGGCAGATATATCCTCCGTTTCCAGGTAGAATTTGCCTAAATGACGATGACGTGTTCTGATTAGACAGTTATAGTGACACAAAATGTGTTCTGCTGATTCTTCTGCATGTGTTGTCTTCTACTATTTCCATAGTCATAAGGTGTTTTTTGACTAGACACTGTCCCGTCAGGAAGCCTATAGCTATTCGAGCCTGACTCCTGGTTAGTCCTAGGAGTTGTTTCGCTCTGGTATGGGAGATGTTTGGCATGAACATTTTGGCTTGCCTGTTACCTTCAGTATTCGTCCACTAATAGCGAGCTCTGTTTTTAGGCCAGGTTTTAATGGAGCATTTTGCAGTGCTGATTGGTAACCCACCGAATGGTCTTGCTATCATGAACTTTGATGCGGATCCTTTTCTGGCTAGTAAGTCTGCTATTTCATTGCATACGTGGCCGCTGTGCCCTGGTTGAGCTGGCTAGTGCTGTAAGCAGTTGTACGCAGTCCCATATTAGTTTCGATATTATTTCATTGCCTTTATGGCTAGAAGTGCGGGTTTGCTGTCAGAGAGAATGTAGATGCTCCTGTTTGTTAAAGATCTGTTTATATTCTCTCTGATCCATAGTTACATAGCAAAGATTTCCACTTGGAATACCGAGTTGTATTTGTCCATTCTTGCGTGGATGTATGTTTTTGTACATATTAACTCCGTATATTCCAACCCCCACACCTTCATCTGTTTTAGATCCATTTGTGTACCAAACATGTGGATCGCTAGCAAATGTGGGCTTACTCTGTTCCCAATTATGACGGTCTGGAAATGTAACTTTAAAGTTTTGGCTGAAGTTAAATTTTGGTAGACATTTATTTCTGATGGTAATTCCAAGTAGCTCATCTCTGTTTACTTCCAAAAGTAATGTCAGGATGAACTAGTTTAGTGTTAGCATCATCTTCAGATCAAAAAGCTCGAAAACGGAAGGAACTTTTCTTCAAATTTAACTGAATTTTCGAAGCTGTTTTGCTAAAAAAAACCCAATTCTACATAAGTCTAAAACCCTTCTGCGGTAGAATGGCCTGATTATGGCTGCATAGGTTCAGAAGGAAGTTCGAATTAGATAGGACTAGCATATTGATCAATTAAACTTATTTTAATCGATTGTATGCCTGACTGTTTACAGGCTCATAAATTGG
The DNA here is from genome assembly GCA_917880715.2 of Matsumyia berberina. Classification (NCBI taxonomy): domain Eukaryota; kingdom Metazoa; phylum Arthropoda; class Insecta; order Diptera; family Syrphidae; genus Matsumyia; species Matsumyia berberina. The sequence continues at coordinate 1,780,600 of OU862870.1, read as the reverse complement.
TAGCTTATTCAATGGGCTGCGTACGTTGGGTGACCCAAATACTTCTTTTTCATCACTATCTGCAAAGTATCCTCGACATGAAACTCAAACTTTCTTAAAAGTAAAAAACAATAAGATACTACCTTATGTTGCCTTTCATCGGTTGTCGACCAACGTCATTTTTAGCTCGTGCCGGGCAATGGACCAATCAGTACTTCTCCGCTTCAGTTGTAATCATCACCTCACTTCAAGCAAACTCTCACACAAAACAAGAGTGGCAGAATGTTTTAATTAAAATATCAAAGTCAGGGTGCCACTCGGACGTACATGCATCGTTTGGATCGGTTTTGACCCAAACCCAGGTAAAAATATTTGATAGCAGAATGATATGCATACAGGACCTCTGATGTAAAATTCCATGGCCAAACAACTGCGAGGAGTAGGTATAGATTACACAATTCGTTCTTCTCAAATGTCCGGTGCAGCTCGTCAAAATATCTGGTGTCTCCATCACAACCTCAAGACGGGCTCATATGGTGAAACCGACACCAAAACAGTGCTGGACTTTTTGTCCTGTTTTAGTGTTTGAAATGTAAATAAGTTGCATATGGCTCCGACACCCTATGCAAATACACAGCACGGCACACTTAATTAAAGGTGAACGCACGAAGCATTTCGTTCGGTTTAGCCTTTTTGTTTTCATTTTTGTATCTCTTTCCGGACGGTTTTCTTTTTCTTAAATTATAATTAGCTCTCGGGTGTAATTTGCAAATTAAGTCGTTAAAGGAAAAATTCATTCCGAACAGCGAACATGCTACGAAGTTCACATACAAAAACACACCGCAGAAGAGGAGCCAAGTGAGATCGCGGACGGATGGATGGATTGGATCCTATGCCAAGGTGCAATCTTAACAAATGGTGCATCAGCAGCAACCGTGTATGGAGTCGGTTTTGACTGATTTTCGCATAGCAACGTTTGCTGTGAGGCATATATTTATTTGTTTTGTTTTTGTTTTCTTCTCCACCAGTGTTCCTTGGGCTTTGGCTTATTTTCACCGTTCGCCTGATGATGATTGGTACCTCGAGTGTGAGTTACGACAGGCAGAAGGCAAAGCTATTCTTTAGCCTTGCGTCGAGAACAAAGTGTAAAATAAGGGAGTATGCTGTACTCTCAGGGCATGAGGTTTGTGTTTGATTTGCTGGACGTTCTATAAATATTGAAGGATACTGGATATTGTCAATTTCATGTGTCATTCTTTGAATCTTATGAAGATATGGCTGAGTGACTTATACAACGAAATGTTTGATTTTGACTTATCCAAGATTGTATAAGGGGAAGAGTTAAACAAACTTTGGATGCTGTTCACGGCTGCGGGAATAAGCAAACAAAATGAAGAAAGAAACCCTCCAGTGCCCGGCTGGTTAAAAAGCAACTGACGATTGATTACTGTATGAAGAGCTTGTAGTTTGTACAGTTGTTTGATGTTTACGTTTTCCGATGGTGGAAGTATGTACGTATATATTTTGTTTACATAAACTTAAAAGCAAGGAATGAATGTACGAAAAACAACATGAACAACCGTTTGCCTTAATATCCTCAGAAAGTTTTAATTCTGAACAATTTTCAAAAGTCCAAGTGTTTTTAAGGAGTAAGAAAAAAAATTAGTAAAATTCTGTGGAAGGAATACGAAGAAGGTATGCAAATTGCAAATTCTACACCTCTTAAGATTTTTCTTTCTCTTGTGTTAATGAACAATTCCTCGAAAACAAGTTTTTTTGATTGAATCTATTCCAACATCAAGCGTTAATACTTAGAGTGGGTTAATATCACACCACGATCACCAAAGATCATACTAATGGCGTCAGTGCCTCTAAATATATTCTTTAACCTTCAAATTCATAGTATCTACCCGGGTAGATAATTCGATTCGATTTTCATTCAAAAAATATGTTTTTAGAGCAATTCTTCACATTTTTTTTTCTTATATATATATATCCAAGCAACTGTTCGTCTACAGTAATGTTCCCATAAAGGCCTGAAAGGGGCTTGTCGAGTTTATGATCTGCTTATCTTCGGTTGGACATGGTTGCACGAAAAGAGATAAAGAAATCTGTTTCCAAAACTCGCTTACTTCTTGTTAGTTGGATTTCAGAGAACCTAGCACACGCAAAATTGCAAAAAATGCCATCAAATTTTTATCAGTAATCGGAGTCCATGTAACGGCCGTTTTGGTAGGATCTTCGGAGTTCCATTTATGATAAAAATCTTCGAATTTTTTGCTGGTAGACCTACAAATTTGGTCTCTAAGGGATGGGCTCATAAAACAAAATAATGTATCTACTGCCGACAGATTTCTGGTAATTGGGTTAGACCCCATTAACCACGATTCACGAATTATATTATAGGCCCCACTATGGGCAAAAGCTGTATTTTGCTTATACCATTTTGTACCATCTTTGTTGGTAAGCAAAATTTGATTAGAGGTGGCCGCTTGTTCATTATGATCACTCTCATTATCAGATTCATAGTCACTTTTCAGTTCCCGATTTATCTCTTCGCCTATTTTAGCATCCAAATTCGCATATTCCTGATCAGGAAAATATTCTTCGTCGCTATCACCGCTTTTGCTTGGGTCAGGCTCGGCTTCATCCGAATCAGATTCGACAGCCAGTATATTCCGAAAATTTTCTTGTTTTCTTTATAAGTCAAACTTATCCGGAAAAAAATTCACTATACACCGAACGCACAGCAGTAGAGTACGTCGATACATTCTAGTGAATCTCATACCGTCATAGGTAACATGCCAAAAACCTACCTGGAAACAGCTGCCGCCGAAAGATATTCAAAATGATTACCTCTATTCATATATAACTTAAGCACAACCTTATAAATACATACAACAAATTCTAAAACCAAATAAAATCGTTTAGGTACATAAGTTCAGGTAAATAGTTTATTGCATACGCACATTATCTGCAGTAAAAATGTACGGAATAATTTTATCTACGAGGGTAGATACTATGCGCTTAGGTAAAAAAATGCATGAACGCGAAGGTTAAAGCAAAATATATTGACTTTTATGATTTACTACCAAAATGGCTAAGAAAGTTTTGCGTAATCTACCAAGAAGCAAAACAAACCACGACCTGATAGTATGTCCAAAAGATTTTCGTTTCGTCCTTTTTTCTTTTCAACACAGCACAGATGATCCCTAAAAACTTCGCCGTTCGCTCGCTTCTGCCACCTTTGTACGTATGAGCCGTTCTCTTATCTCCTTCTTCTTCCAATGCCATGTAGATTGAAGAAACTATGTATTGATCTATAGTTCATCCATCTTCTACAAATCTTTTCTATTTTCATCAATAGTCATCCAACCTGTGGTAAAAAATTGCAGTCGTTCCAAAAAATAAAACAAATATGTACTTCAATTTAATTATCGTGCTCCATCTTTTTTTATCGTTCAAAAGTAATAGAAATCTCCTTACCAAGCTCCCAACTCTTCCCTTACACATTAGAGCTTCCAAATCGGTTGCACTTCCCACTTCTTTTATCCAATTGCGATTTTATTACACCCAGCCAATTTAATTCATCCAAGTATCCTTGCCCACGTACATACATACATACATAGGTAACCAAACCAGCCAACGCCAGTCCAATATAAATTAAATTTACTACCAATCTTTGAGGAAAATCACTCAACAAAGTTCCTGATCCTGAGCTCACCTCTTTCCTATGGCTGCGATACCATGAGAGAGGAAACCACAAAGAATCGAACTTGTCGTTCTCGCCTTCTGTCAGTGCCCGGAAAGAAATATGATGGAGCAATGATGAGTTTTTGGTGTGTGGTACTGAGTTCCGGAATTTTATCGCATGGGTGCGACACTCTATAAATTGATTGTGTGGATTGCTGGCACCGACAGGAGGGAATATTGCTGCATGATGGGTTCGTAGAGTCGTCGCCACCTTATTCCGATGGAGAGAGATTATTATAATGCAAACGGAGTCGAATAGCTGCCGGCTGCTGCTGTAAAAGAGGTGATATGTCGTCCGCTTAGAATTGCAAAATAATTGAGTCCCTCAGAGTAAACGGTTAAGCCCCATAAAGTGAGTATACAGATCTACTCCATAAGCACACGGGATGGTTAATGGTCTTAGGGTCAGGAGGTGAGTGTGGCGACAAAGGAGTCAAAAACGTTTTGCATCGAGAATTGCAAAAGATATTTGACTAGCGTCTACTTTGTCCTTGTAAAAACGGATGCAAATTAAGTTGATAAAATTCGCAGCCACTACTGTGTTTGACGTAATTAAAGGGGAAACAGTATGAAGATACGTACAATATACCGAATCGCTGTTATAATGACTTTCAGAGACATTTATTTAGCACAGCCCTATCGAGAAGAATCTAGACCTTCATCATCCCCGTCCCGCTGTAAGGTGCAGAGACATGGAGTTTGTGTAACGCATTTGGCTATTTCGAAGTGAAGTCATATGTTGTCCTACCTGCGTTAAGGATTCATGGAAAGGAAGAGTAAACTACAAAATATACAAGCAGTGACACTGTAACGTTTTGATTAAAATGGCTAGGTCATGTAGAGTGACCTTCATTCATTTCAAACTGAAGCGCTACTTAAGTTAACAATAATAAACACATCATTAGGGCAAGTCTGTGTGACTGTGATGCTGCGGATAAGGAGTTCGGTCGTTGCGATCCTTGTAGGTTGAATATCTAACCCGGAAAAGAAGCAAGTATTGCGTCTTTCCGAAGAGCTTATGGTTTTGAACAGATTACCACCCATGCGATATTAAGCGAAGCGATTAACAACTTGCATCTGAGTTCTTCGAACCGCTACATAAAAAATTTTTTACACTTTTTCTTCTTCCCGATTTGCTTGTGACTTTACATGACAAGGTTGCAATCAGAAACAATGCATCCTAATCTACTCGTGTTTCAAGGGGTTATAAATACCCTTATGATGTTATTCACAAAGCGCTAGTGAGACGCAGTTTTTAAAAAACCCCAAAAACCATGAACTTATGAAGACATAGTCCGAAGCATATGAAAATAATATGACTGAGGAAATAAATATTTCCTCAATCATATTATTTTCATATGGGTAATGCCCTTTCTACTGCCAATTAAGGAAATATTTATTTCTTCAGTCAAAGAAGGTCCAAGAAGGTCAGAAATGTATTTTAAAGTTTTGAACTTTAGGATTTAATTGGCAGTAGAAAGGGCATTACCCAAAATACTTAACGAGCTATGAACAATCTTCATTACTTGTTTACATTTAATACCTTCACTTCTTTCCCTAATCCTTCAAAATCCTCCCAAAGACAACCGCATTATGCACAAAGAACGCTCAACATCCTCTCTCAAGCAAAACTACTGAAAATCCTTATTCAGTCGAGAGCCTTAATTAGATCCATTGATACAGTCAATCAAAAGTAATGAATTAACAGCATCACAACTCAGGGCCCTCCTATAACTAACTCTCTTTGGAATTACAGGTAAATTAATTGGCTCTTACACTTATCTCGACTCAGCATTTATTGGTACAGAACAAGTATCTTCCACCTGGGTAAAAACTGCTCTTGAGCGTCTTTCACCTTTCCACTCATCCCAGGTGTGGAAATCTTCACGGAGTGTGAGTTGGATTTCTCCCGATTGGAATATTGGAAAGCCGGTGAAATCGAACATATACAGGTAAGAAACCTTCTTGAGTTGTATTTGATACCTGCTTGTGAGTTCAATTCCAATTTTGATGGTACAGGTGAGATTCGAGTGGATTTCAGATTATTGAAATTCTGTAGATGCAGAGCCAATCGTACTTACATTTTTACAATAGAACCGGTTGTTGTAACCACAGCATGCTAATGCTTTTGCAAACCAGTCCAATTGGATACACCTGGATCGGACTAAAAATATTCTCTTTGAGTGCCTACCAATGTTTCATATTCGTGCGTTCCTACCACTTCGAATCCACTCTTTAGCAGCACACTCAACACTTCTCTGGAAACTAGGCATATCTCTTCCTGGCATTCGGGAATTCGTATCTAGAACGCATGCCTGGGTTTTTTATTTGGCTCTTCAGCATTTCCCGTTCGATTCGATTTCGGTTCTCCCTCAATCTGGCACAGCTTTCCATTCGATTGAGTAAACGACTATAGGAGTGTAATGGTCACCGCTAAGTCCATCTATCCATCCAGTCGGAATCCATAGGCCCCCTCACAGTGGCTTTGGCATTGAGTGCGATTCAGTGCTTGAGACCGGTTCAAGTTGTACGAGGCGATTTCTGTGTATTAACGGACTGCGCTGCAGTGTAAATCGGATTTGCGTAGGATCCCTATCTACGGTAGACAAAATTAAATTTAAAAAAAAAAAGGAATTAATTTTTTCTTCAGTGAAAACAAATAAAGATTAAAACAAAAAAATTCATAACAACAAATAAATCAATGAAACATTTTCGTTCGATTTGGAATCGTGTGCCGCGGGGTTGATATGAACGTTTTGCGCATTTTTTTTTGTGAAAATTAAATCTTAAAGTTATTTGTGAAACGAATTAAAGGTGTGATACCAACGGGAAGAGTGTGTCGGCAATTTTGGGATTCCCTAGCCCCAAAACGAATGTAATCAGAATTTTCTCGTTTGTTTATCTTGAAGTGAATGGTGCGCGTTGTAGAGTTCTTGTTTATTTGTTGTGCATGCATACTAATGGGATCGATGTGGGTTACTCTCTGTTTTGGAAATTGAGGATTATTAACACCTGGATTTTTAAGCTACATAATTGGAAAAGAAAATAAGGTGGGTGTGATGTTTTAATGACTTGTACAGATATAGTGTTTCGGGCAGAAGCAAGTGGTGAAAAAAAAATCACGGAAAACGTAGAAATTTTCTCTTGATTCTACATGCATATGTGTGTACCCATGTTTATTTATTCTTTATTTACATTTGTATTGACTGTAAAAGAGAACTAAAAAACTATAGTTCGCAATGACAAAAACATTTGATGTACAGACTAAATGACTAGTATTTTGTTGATTAGTTAACAAAATATCAAATTGCGTCGGCTACAGTAGGGGCACACCCGTATATTAATCGTCTGCCACCACGGCAACTTTTGGGAGACCTTTATCAACGGATTGGTGTATCTTCATGAGGACATTTCTTTCTTCTATCGAAGTTTTATGTATATTATATATCTGATCATATTTAACAATTCAACAGAAGCGCTGATTTTAGAAGGATACATTTTTTGAAAGAAAACTCGAATAAAATATAAGACTAAATTTATTTAATAATTCCTATCCTTTAGCGGTAGCATGGAAGTAAATGCGACTTAACGCTGTATTCGTTTTCATAGTTTTTAATGAGTCCGTAGATTGTGTGATAACATGTCAAAAGGTTTGCCACTAAAAAAGGAGCAAATTCTCACCAACGTATATCATTTAACTGATTACACAGTATGCTAAATTAAGCACAGTTGTGGGCGGTTTGCTTTTTTGCAAAAACGACACAAGGATGGTTTAATTGCGTGATAAAGAGCCGAAGTTTGCCGCAATTTTGTAAATATGGCGCAGGATCAAATTGCATTGAAACAGTAGATCGATTGCTTTTGACTTTCACCTGCGAAAGATTTTCCGCATTTGCTTTTTGTCGTAGTCTTTCAATTCAGACTACAGAATTCCGCAACTAGATGTGTGATCTCTACAGTAAAGTCAATTATTTGCTCTATAACACCTCTGATATAGCTTTGTGAGAGAATGTTGAACCGTGTATTTGTGACATTTACCAACATCATGCAATACGGGAGAAGATATTCTACTAAAATGTGGAGGGTCACATTCTTCATCATAAGGCTTTTCGTACAAATAAAAAAAAAAAAAATTTAAAGTGCAGATTTTTAATTACATCAAGAGAATAGTTTGTCTTAGTGCTTTCAGTCCACTCAAACTGATTTTAAGCCAACTTTGACAGCTGACTTAGAATGTGTGAGAATCCGATCGGTCAAATCATAAGTTACGTTTTCTTTAGTAATTTAACGTAAAGTCTGCCAATGGCATTTGTTTTCTATGGTTTGTTGACAAATGTCAAATGAAAATCAAACAACTGTCATAAATGCAAGGCTTTGAAAATAAATTAAGTTGAAGATTGAAAGGAAAACAGACAGAGTTCAGTTACAAATTTCAGAGGAAAAATCTTGATTCAGTAGGTCTACTTAGAGTTTTCAACTTCAATCAATTCTGGACCACTGACACCCCTATCTGAAGGCCTTTAACTTCCTCAACTTGGTGGACAAAGAAAACTTATATGCAGTACTCGACCCTTTCAATACACAGTTGCTCAAAAGCACTTTGAAGTTGTATAATTCCATTTTTCCACTAAGTTTAATGGTTCTGAATTTCATCAGTAGCCACCTTCCGTGAATCCAGAGCTCTGTAGTCCTGCATCGTCGTTTAAAAGAACTTCCAAACTTTTGGCTGATGTTTTGACGATGAACGTGTGGGCCATGAGAGATGTCTATGATCCCTTTAATCTCACACACTCCCAGTTTAATCTCCTATAAAACAGCATTGGAAATCAATTTTTCCGTACCTAATGGAAAAATGAAAGTGATGAATCCCTGAGAACACCAATAAACAAGTTATCGATAGCAGCGCGGTTTCGTTTTATTTCATTTTTGAGAAGATGAAAATTGTTCAATTTGTTTGTTTGTGAAGTTAAAAGTTGATGATGATCGAGACTGTTTTTGGACCAATGGTAGACTAAAGCTTATAGATAAAACTTATTTTAGTTCCATTCCCACCGAAGATGATTGCAATCAAAGCAGTACCTACGAATCTGCTTTGAAATTTGAATTCTTCTGATTGGCTCTTTGCATGCACAAAGACTCATCTTTTTTCCTGTCTATTGTCAAAGTGGGCTTGGACCTGCGAAGCTTATTTTTTAAATAAATGGGTTTGTTTGTAACTCGTCAAGACAGATTTTTTGAAGCACTGTTGCTCTATTTTCTTTAATTTTCTTAGGACAACGATGGGAGATAAGAGCTATGAGTTTTACTACTTAAATCATCGTATAACAACGTGCACACTTGGTAGTTTTTAGTAAAACTATAGAGTGTCACGGAAGGGCCTGATAAATGTACTGCATACATTCCATCTTACGCATGAGAATCATTGAAGGCACACCTTGCAAGATCGGTCTGGAATTAATTTACAGAGATCTGATTGCGCATTTTAATCATAAATATCACGAGGTTGTACTAAATACAATTTCTTATGTGGCCTTGGCTCTATTGACTGTCGTGTGAATATCTCTACCTCCCATGCCAAATCAGAACAGCATTTATGGGATTGCGTGCCAATGAACGTTATGGGCAAAATTTGAGTCAGTCGTCTTTTAACGTATGCACGTGTGCGATACTACTGCTTGCTTAACATTCCCACCAAAGTTCATCTCAATGCTAACCCAAATGTTATCCTCTCCAAATATAAAGAATTAAAAATGACCTGTCACGAGTCAGTCCACGCAAAGTTCCACATTCAATCTGTTCAAAATGGCTCCAACGCCTTTTAAAACACGTTACAACAATCAGACAGCAAAAAAAAAAAATTAGTCAAACGTAATCTTACCACCATCCCACGATATAAATCATCTAACTGCACGAAATTGATCATCTCCGTATCCCAAAATGTTTTCGTACAAACCAAATGGGAACACAAAAACAGACACAGACTCTGTAAAGATGAGTTCCCCCGATTAAGTCATTGTTCGTCGAGAGCTAATTAGTCGTAGATAAAAGCTTTTCCATGTCATCGTCCATATACGATGAGCCACCATCGGCAGCTTCTCCCTCTAAAATCGTTACAAAATAAAATTCCAAAGGCCTCTTAAGTGCGTGTTGATTAAGTCATTAAGTTGCAGAGGCTAAGAGGCTAGACAACCAAAGTTGAGGTATGTGTGTTACATGCCACATCTCAGATGTAGTAGCAGGTAGCATCATGCTACCCATATTTCTTCGTCCACCATTTAGCCGCGACTGCGGCTGCGGCTGTGGCACAATTACTATACGAAGTGTGTCGTTGGCGGCAACCCGGTTAGAAAGATGAAAGCTAAGATCCGTGTATTAAGACTTGGTGAGACTTTTATTGCTTTTTGTTTTTTAAGTTATCATATTCTCTCCGTTTTTCCACTCTTTTTGGGGAATTTAGTAATTTGTCACGGGGGAAATTAGGAGGAAAAATCGTTGGAAGCTGTTTTGAGAGGTGATAAATTACAGATTACAACAACCGACGGCGTGTATTCACACTGAGTAGTTCGACAGCTTTAAGCCTTTGTATGATTAACAATTTCCATCAATCACCTGCACACTTTCCCACACACAGAATCAAATCATCATTTTCGGAGGAAATCCCTTCTCAAATCTCTTCCGAGGATAACAATCGTCCCACACCCACTGGCGCTCAACACACGACAACTAATTCAAGTGGAAAACAATCTAATTTTGTTTTCCTTTCGTGAGCAATTTGATAATCACATGAGGAGGAAACAAAAAAAAAAAACCAAATCTATACGTATGCGGTGCGGATACATCAAGACGGTAAGCAGTTGTATCCCAGAAAGGATTTTCCGAATTATAGTATAGTAATAAAAAATGGAACCAACAAAAACAAAGACAAAAGGACGACACAAAGAAAAAGAAAACAAGACGAAAGAAAAAAAAAAAAATAAAAATAAAGATAAGACGTGGAGATCGAGGGCTCACACAGAAAGGACCAACCGAAAGGAGTGGATACAAAATTTACGATTATTACACTCACACATTGTATCGGATGGCAAGGCGGTGTGGTATCTTCTTCCACAGCAGGAGTCTCATAAAATCCAAATACGACTAGATAACCGAAATTACGATGTCCTATACCACCACAGGAACTTAATTTTTGGTCCTTGGAAGAGTCAGCAACATCTTCACTTTCCACTTTATTTCTGGGATATCGGTGATAAGCGAATTAATGGCTATCCCTTTTCTGTGCCATTTGAAAAGGCTTACAAAGAAACGGAAACTCCCACGGGAGACATCATAAAATGATGAACGAGAGGAGACATCCCAATTTTCCAATTCTTTTCTTTTTTTCAAGGATGTTATTGAATACAGCAAAAGTGCTATAAAATGTTCAGTTATGAGTACTAAAGCATAGGAAATTCTCATTGATCCGGCAAGAAAAAAACATTGCAAGGTGGCGAAGTGCTTTTCCAAATTCATCATTTATCATTCCGGCGGCCAGAGGAAAAGTCACACGAGACTGGCTCAAGCCTACAAAGGGAAACAAAAAATGAATTCCTATGAGATTCACAAGAGAAATACATTTTTTACGTTTGCCCTCTCCTGGGTAAATGAGACAAAGTAAATCCCATTACAGGGGGAATTGTTACAAAGTTTTCGGGGCGAGAAAGACGAAAAATCAATCAATCATCCCCAGGACGTTTGTTGCTGCTTTAAGTGAATTTCGAAATAAAACGAAAACAGAAAAAATTAGCTTTAATCTTGAGGTAATATTTTTATTGGAAAATATCAAGCGATTGGATTGGGGCGTGCACGAGATACTAATGGTGTAAAAGGGCGCACACTTTTTATGAATTTCATTAGCATTTTGAGAAAGTGCTAGTCGTTCAGAAATTTTTGAATTAATTAGCTTTAATTAGTGAAAGTATTTTTTTGTGAATCACAGTTGGGAAAATATTTGTTCCTCTCGGGAAGTATTGATTTATAATTAGGTATCAATCGAGTTGAACATTTAAGTGAGTTTTCCGGCCTTGCACTTATGCGGGGTTCGGTCGATGTGGGTGGTCTAAGAATGGAAAAGACACTACAAACTAGACGTAGAGCAAAAAAGCTCAACTCTATTCGTTAAATAGATCGTGAGATTCTTGAGTTTTTCCAGAATTTGGCCTTAAGTGAGTAATCGGTTAATCGTCTATTTTTAAGGCCCAAAACCGGAATCAGTTGGTCTGAGAATGCTTCAGCATTACACCAGATCGACATCCATAGACAGTGTTCAGGAGATCGGTGGCACACCAGTTACGGAGAAGATTGCCCTTGCACAATCTTCCGGAGAGAGTAGAAAAATAAAAAAAAAATAAAAAACCGGGTTCTTTGAATTTTCTTTGTATGTCTGGGTCCATGTGCTGATTGGCAGCTCACAGATCTCAATTTTGCTACCCTGAACAACGTTTACGTTGCCTGCAACTACATAACGATTATCAGAGACGAGGTTGATAACGCATTTGAAATTCTTGTACCAAGGGTGCAACGGTTGCGGTTCCTCTTTATTTATCATTTGACGAAGGTTCATAATTAAATCTCGCGGATTATAGTTGGGAGTTTTGGTGGACCATCCAGTGCCAATACCATCAGCACCGTTGACCAAAACCATTGGAATAATTGGGATATACCAGACAGGCACGATCTTCTAACTATCGTCAACTTCGTGTTGCAGGAGAGGATCATCAGACGGATGAAATATTTAACGTGCCAATGGGGACATCTGATCATGGTGAAAATGTAACGGGCGCTGGCGCAATCCAAGGGGCTGCAAAAGCTTGATATTGTTGGAACCAACATAATTCTGAGCCAAGTTGATAATGGTAATTTGCAGCGATACTTCACCGTGATGATAACCAGACATCTCAGCAACTGAATCAGACAACTGCGCGAGTGTGTTTGCTTATGACCCGAACTGTGCAGGTTCGAATCCGATCGGGGACCAGCCACCGAAACAAAACAAACTATTGCACCACACTGCACCAAATAGAGGTTTCTGCCTGGGAGTACAATGGACCGATAATGAGTCTGACTGCTGCTGGGATTTGGAAATTTTCTTTTCTAAAAAAATGTTCAGGAGACTTATACCTCTGTTAATGGCGTAGGTCAAACTGTCTTCCTTCTTATAGATCGAGCTAATTGTGCTGAGGTTCCTATCATCGATCATGCTTTCGTCAGACCTTATCTTATGCACAAGTGACTTAGTACAATTGCCTGTCATTTTCTGAAGCCTTGAACAACTCAGTTTCTGGGCCATTTTTCTATGATTTAGGCCTGGCTATGGCTGCTTTAACTTCATTCGAGTCCTGTGGATGTATTGATTGGTTACGTCTGATAGCGGAATTTTGACTCTCTGTGCCTTTTTAATAGCATTTTATATTTTTCAACATAAACTGCTTCCCAACTATTGTATTCGCAATCCTGGTTTGCAAAAATTGCGTTGCTGTCTTAAACATTTTATCTCGGATCTCTTTCCTGCTTTCACGAACTCTTATTTACTTGATCTGAGTATGTGCTTTTCGTCTCCTACTTTGTGCTGATGGGCAGCTCTTGTCCTTTTCCGGAGCACCGCTCTAGAGGCAGCTATTATATCTGCATGCGGCCCGCTACCTTGTTTTAGCCGAAAATGTTCTCGAAAGCCTTACCAAGGATGTCTACCTTTTCGATCTTGGCTTTGAAATCTCCAAAGACATTTATTACGTCATAATTCAGGCTACGCTAGTAGGTTTTTTTTCCAGAAGCCCTTAGCAACCCATTTTGATCCAATCGTCTTTCCTCTCTGTGTGGCGTTAATATAAATGAGACCAATGTATCAAAGTTGAGCTTTGAAGTGGTTCATTATGTTCATTGTGAGCGTTCTTGCGTATTTGCCTATTTCCAAAAAGCTAGCTTAGGTGACACGACAATTGGCTGAAATGAACCCAACGCTGATCGTTAGTTCACCTTTCGGTTTGTCCATTCAGAACTGCGAGAGTGAGACATTATCAGAGGTTAACATTTTTAGCTCTCATATTTGGATTACATGTCATCATTTCCAGAAGAAGCTTTCATAACCCATTTGTTTCGAAGTGAGATCCTGTTCATCTACAATGCAACACTTTCTTCCAAGCTATCCCCTGAATTTTAAATAAAGACTTAAAAATCTTCACTCAAAAAAGGCTTCGAATAAAATAATTTCAAAAAAATACCCTTTGTTTCTTCTTTTTTCTTTTATTCCACCCCTTTCTGTCAAAACTCTCATTGTTGTACAAATTTTAGATGGCTATCAGGTTAATCAATCTATTTTCCTTTAAACTTTATATTTCCGAAAAAAAAAAAAATAATAAACCCTTACCTAAGGTCGTCGACTCAATTTCTTTGATATTCTTCAACAAGAAATGAAAGAACCTTCAAACTCTCTAAGTGAATCGTTGCTGCCTCTTGCCAAGTTTTGAATTATTTCAGGAAATCTCGTTCCGATGAAGGCCATCGTACCCCATTAAGTGTTACACACCTACATTGTTTCGACTTTCCACCCACGCACCCATTATTGTGTAAAACAGTAGGCAAAGAGGATAATGGATTCTAATATCTTTACTCACTCTCTCTATGCAACAATCAGCCGAAGGCTTCGTTGTTATGTTATTCGCCTTTGCACTGCCAAGTAGAGCAGCCAAACACCATCAGGGTACGCAAAGTTTGTGTATCGTCTCAAGAGGCCACTTACCTACTACAGAATACAATTCCATGAGACTTCAGAATATTCGCAGACACCATATCTCATTTGCTGCAGAGTTTGTATTCGGTATAAACAATTGACATAAGGTCATAAGGAACACACACTGTGATAAGATGCAGGTAGAGTGACAGTATGTTTTTCTTATTAAATTCATTTCACTCGAGATAGCTATGAATAAAATCCTTTAAGGATATTTTGCAATTTATTTTGGTGGGGTAATGTAATCTACTTTGTCAAGAAGAGATTTGGAGAGCAACTACACTTGAGCAGTTCCTGGTAAGTAAGTTATCCTTTTGAATAATAGGATCTTGTGGATTGTAACTTTCATGGCTCCTCCAAAAATTGTAGAGGCGGTATGTCTATGTATTCTATGGAATGGCAACATAAAAGAAAAGTCGATAGTAGATGTAATTCTCTTATTCAATTTACGAAATGAAGGCAGAATGTTTTTGCGGGCATCCTTAGAATATTACTTCTTATTCTTTATTTGTTGCGGATTTGACTTCAAAGTTTCACTAGAATTCTAGGAATACATGATTTTTTTTTGCTACTAGTAATTTTATTTGTGACATTTCTTAATATTTAACACACAGACTCGAAAGTTTTGTTAGATTGAATTTGCCCTTAGGGTAGAGCTATGCTTTCACTTTAATTTAGATATCAGGGTTTAGCATCGCATTACATACATACATAAATACATTTTCAATGGCCCGCTTATCCACTATGAGGGTCGCGGGGTTAGGGTGCTTAAGTGGACTCTCCGCATTTCCCGATCTTCCGCCATTGACTCTAAATCATCAGGGGCTATCTCCAAACGGGTAGAGGTGAGATTTCGGACTTGGTCCAGCCATCTCATCCTAGGCCTACCCAGGGGACGCCTACCCGATGGCACGGATTTCATGGCACGTCTCGGAAGTCGAGTTGGGGACATGCGTTGAACATGCCCAAACCATTTAAGTATGGACCTCTCCGCTCGAAGAAGTAGCTGCTCGACATTGAGTGCCTCGCGTATTCTGGTGTTCTTAACTCGATCTCGACGTGTTACCCCAGCAATACAACGAAGAAATCACATTTCGGCAGCTTGTATCCGGGATCTTATTTTTTCGGTCATCCAAATCTCATGACCATAGGTGAGGGTCAGAACAAACACTGAATTGAAAACCGATAGCTTAGCTCCGATGCCTAGTTCAGCCCTCCTGATAACAGATTGACCAAGCTGTCTCAAAATCAGGAGGGCTGATATAGCATCGCATTCGCATTGAAAAAACATTTTAGGTATTGCAGCTCGTCTGAAATTGATTTCTCGCATCCAATTATAATATTTGACTCTCGAAGTGAAGGGCCTCATGATGCTTATTTGAGAAGACAGCCGTTTGACAGCCGTTTTGTAGACTTTTGCACAATGGTAGCACTATTTTTAAGGATTGATCCGTCCACGAAGGAAACTAAGTTGATCATATGGTAGTAAGTTGACTTTTTGGAAGTTGTCTCCTGGGTCCTTTAACTGAATTCGAGCGAGAATTGTGTTTGGCAAGAGGTTGCTTCCTCTGAGGAATTCAATATTCTTTGATGTCATGAGCTTCTTATCTTTTTATTGGAAACTAAATTGAGTCTCATGGACAAAACTTTTATGGATACAATACACAAGTCAATTCTTCAAACACTCAGAGAAGTAACCAACCACGGTTAAGAAGCATTGAGGTCATCAAGGATGAAGATATACTTAATTTTTAAGACAACTCTTTGGAATAATCCTGTATTTATGCAGAAAGAGAAAGGAGCTAGTGTAATGTCGAATTTTAAGCATTGCATAGCGACATGAGATTGTTAGGACATGACTTTTGACCTTCTGCTATAAAACTATAGGAATCCATCCCGGACACCAGAATGGCGCGTCAAAATTAAAAAGGAACTTGCCCTAAAGCAAGCAAACATAACTTATAATTCTTGACGACTGACAAAGCACTTTGCGGGACGTTTGTTATTAATCACGATTTTGTACAGGCATCACTGACAAGGACCAATTTTATAACTCTTTCATGCATGTTAAAAAGGTCTCATTATGATTTCACATTTACTTTAAAATCATATGCGAAAGAGAAAGCTGGAATTTAGTAATCTAAAATGTTAGGAAATGTAGACGCGCAAAACTCTGTCGAAAAAAACCTTCAACAGAGGAACCCTTGAAAATGCCAAAACGCACAAGAAAACTCTTGGCGTTGCCATAATGAAATGCCAACAGAACACATTGAAACTCAAAAGAAAAGTATGCTAGCAAAGCAAAAAAGTGCCAAAAATACTTGTATTCTTAAGTAATACCACATATCTCACGTATCTACGTAATAGGGGTGGCTTCTGGTAATCCTTCCATACACGACTTAAAAACAAAAGCCCTCATGTATGTGCTGTAGCTGTGAATACCCCGGGGATTCACGAACGTGGAATCCAATTCAGTCCAAGTGGTAAAGCGTGAAATTCAATACCATACCGACTACTGTTTGGAATGTCAGGATATTATATCACACTCGCGCGCACACACACACACACATGCGTGACTTCATATCTTATTAAATCGCTGCCCCACACTCCCTAAGAGAATCAGTGGTGTCATTGAATTCAGGATAAAGGAATTTCGTCGTTTCGCGCTTCATTTCAAAACACACATTGCAGTGGTGTACCGTGATATATGTATGTACACAGCAGCAGTCCTTTGTGTTCAAGTGCGAAACTGAGGTGTGAGAAGCAGAAACGCAGGTGGCGATAGTGACCGACCTCAATGGCTACCTGCAGAGACTGATATTTCACGGATGATTACTCGCAATGTTTGAAAATGGCGAATGACCACAATGAGAAGAACTATTCCTTCTGGTGTCTCCTCTCTTTTTCTTCTTCCATTGTCCTTCGTTCATTGTTTAATTTTTGATAAGTTCACACCTCTTTTTTGTCGGGACATTGCGGCGCAAAAAGTTCGTCCTTTAGCAACAAAAGGAGCTACAACTCCCTGGAAGAATTCTCATGACAGAAAAGAACATTTAATTATATTCCTTCCCAACGAAAAGTGTGTCAACGTAGAACTTTGAAAAAGCAAAACAGATACGACCTAATCTCGTGATCCCTTGAGATGTCCCCAAGAAAAGAACTTAAGATGAATATCGTCCTGCAGAAAAGCAAAGTCAGTCCTCTACTCGGCACAAAGCAGTAAACTCCAAAAGTTTCTTTCCCCCACTGAAGCCCGAACAAAACGCTGTAACTCAATGCGACTTAAGGACATAAAATATACGAAATAAAATAAGGAATAAGCGAAACGAGGAGCAGGAGAAACAGTTAAAGAAAAGGAAAAGAAAAATGGTATTCTCCTTGATTTCAAGAGGGTCACACATATTTTCAGATCCTTTTTGGGTTCATCTCTCTCTCGTTCCTGAATATTGTGGTTTTTCTTTCCGAGTTTTTCGGCTTTCTCTGTTGATTCCTGGTGTTGGCAAAGTGTGGAAAATTGTTTGGGGCTTGGCAGCGGTGTTGTTTTTGTTTTCTTTTCTCGCACTAGGCAACACAAAGTTTCCTGTAGTTTGAGTTTAAGTTTTAATCGGTCGTAACGAAAAGAAGGCAACGGAAACCGTGGGAAATATAGAAATACTTGCAGAAGTTTTCATCTCTCTCTGGGTCCGTGGGTGGTGCCTTGCTCTGTGGGGAGCTCTATTCTCGGAATCTTTGTAAGGAAAATATTAGATGGCATCATCTGTGTCGAAACAATAAGTAGGAGTAAATAGTCTTCTGTTGATTTACGACAGTTATCGGCCATTGAACAATATGCCTCATAATAAAATTTAGCTCTTGATGAAAACTTTGAAGGACACCAAAGTTGAAAGCCGGGAATATCGATTGTAAAAATTCGTATACTCTGTGTTACTCTACCTCCAGAATTATTCAAAATAAACAAAGTTTTGATGTTCATAACACTATAGGAAATAAAACAATGATGCACGGATGGTATGAACGGCTGGGACAAGGCCGTTTAGTCTTAGCTTCCAAGCTCCTTTCATGATCGGAAGAATGTTAGACGGACAAGCTGGTTTCAAACTACTAACCTTCTAGGCAATCAGCGTTCGATTCTGAACCTAGACTTGATGATTTTTTTTTATAAAAGAGAAGCAAAATGAAGAAGAGTAGATCCTTTCTGCGGGATAAGGGAACATTTTGTCAAGAAAGTTGTGTTAATCCGGTGGAAATAGTCCCATTTTGGGTCTTACTACGCTTACAGCCCTCCATGCACAGTTTCTGGTAATATACGTATTTTTAAGCTCTATCCACATTTTCCCTCATTGCCGTGACTCTTCTTCAACTTTTCTGCTCTATGTATTTCTTAGTCGACAAACTCTTCTGCCTTAAGCTATATTCTAATAAGGTCTTTATAAATCGTCGAAGACTTCATATTTACATTGTGTTGGCTTATAATCTTTAACAATGTAACTGTTTGCACAAGTTTCGTCTCAAAAGGGCACCAACCAATTGAGTTATAAAGTTAACTGTTGCAAACACTGCCCCCATTCTGAGCATCCGGTAAATCAAAACTTCAAAATTTGAAACTAAAATACACATCCGCCACCTCCATTAGCCCCTAAACTAATGAAACCCACTTAGCTCCCCGTAAATCTTGTGCAAATTGGAGAAAATCCTCTTAACAACAATTTACTATACGAGGTTCTTGCCATTTCCCCACTCCAATTAATTTGCCTACACCTACCCCAGTCAGCAGCCTTCCCCTTAAAAATCATTAAATCGATACAGTTGTACGGAAGTTATCCCAGCCCAAGTGCTCCAATTTAGATTTTTGTTGTTCTGATGGTAGCGTGCTTCTTCTCTTATTTTAGGCTCCTCTTCAATTCTGTGGTTATGAATAAGAAAGGAACAGAATAAGTCTTCCCATTTCTCACAACAGCCTTTCAAGTCAACAATTCGGATACACGATAGCATAAATACCTCCAAAGGATCAAAATACACACAGGCCCATGGCTTGAACGCGGAGAGGAAACACATTTTCGGGAGGGAAAACCATGGCGAGGAAATTCGATTTTCTTATCTTCCCTGGAGCTTCTTTGGTCTCCTTAGTTCCTTTGCAAACAACCCACTCCAATTTGCCTTCTCTGTATGTGCGGAGTGTGCGAGTGTGTATGTTCAACGTATGATTGTTTCTCGTATTTCGCATACGTAGAAATTAATTTCCAGATCGTAATTTGTGATTGCGTTGAATGGTTGAGCACTGAAGCTGCTCCATGAGGACGTTCTGTTACTACACTCCTTAAAAATAAACACAGATGACGAAGCCAACGACGACGACGAAGACGACGAGAAGGAAGTTTATTCAATACAATTCCCGACGAAGGAAGTTTATTCAATACAATACACCGGAAAACAAATCAGTAAGAGGAAATCGTTTTGGGGAAAAGAGAATCGGGAATCTAGGCACCCGGAGGTACAGAAACGTGTGTACCTGGGATACGCCTCAATTTGGTGGCGCGCTCTTCACATCGGATATATCGATTTTAGCTCCGAGTGATTAGGAAATCTGCAAACTTGCAGACTTCGAAGCCGAACGAAGACGTCGGTATAATAACATAAATTGTGTCCATCCTCCCAAGCGTTTATACTATCAGCACACCGACAACCACTCCTAGCCTAAGCACGGCAGTCTCTAATTCTAAACGCATTCAAATGAAAGACATTTATTTAATTTGCAATACACCAACGTTGTTGTTGTTATTGTTACTGGTGGTGGCGTGGCAGGGTGTGTGTTCTTTTTATGGTGAAACCATATCTCCGCCGACACCCAACGGTGAAATATCCATTGAGATTGAGATTTTCAACGAAGTTTGGCTGAACACGTAGAAATATTTTGCGGATGGCACATATGATAAGCTCATGTTACCAGAAGAGCAAGCGATGCTTAAGAATTTGCATGAGTTGGTGGGTTACACAGGTGTGTGGGGTCAATGGGTATGTTTGAGACGTGGGTCTTAGGGAAAATAATAAATTCTTGAAGCCGAAAAGCGTTTTTAAACGATTTTTTTTTTTCACAATGTGATATTCACCTTTGGGGTGAGGATAAAAGCAAAAGTCAAGAAATGTAAGGAATAGATTAAGTAATCCCTCCGTGATTTGGCATGTGTAAACTTATATACAGCCCAGACAGTTTGCTAGATTGGATCGTATACGGATGTCCAAAAATACGAAGGTTTCGTTAGAAACTCTTACTTGATCTAGAGAGTAGAGATGCATTTAGAGCAACACGTCGTTGTGATATCTCTTGGATACACCACTGGCGAGAAATCTCCTCAGCTTACGACACAACGTAAGGGCTACTAGGGCATAGAGCTATTACCGGTGATGACAAAATTATTGAGGGCCTCGAATTACTAACTAATCGTACCTTTGTCTCGCCCTGGCCACAAGAAGACTGCGTACTTTTGGTAGTAGATTAGATGGGCTGCAGGACCTTAATATCGCTGATTTTTGGAAACTCCTGAGATTTCTATCCTTTTCTGGGTGGTTTCCAGATTAGCCAACCCTATCCCTTGGTTTGACTCCCATGAGTACACATTTTATGGGTACAGTCTACCTGCTTGAGGTCTAAGTAAGTCTTTAGGACACCTAATAAACCAACCAACCAATCGAACCTATCATTTTGTTCAGACAGCCCAACACCAGAAAAGGGAACACCATGGATCCAAAGTGATCCTTTGATCTTTAAAGAATAAATCGCCTTCAGTCGTCTTTTTGATGTTGTCAATTGTAAAAGGCTCTTCAGTGTTTCGACACTTCTCTGTCTCTTCCATGTGGAAGTCAATTCAGTGAGTAGTAGGTTCATGATGATATGATAGCTTGGTTGTGGACCACTTCCGAACCTTGTACGAGATTTAACTACGGGTTTTTGGTACGTTCCTCATCGTCTACTAGTGAACTCTATCCTTCCAGGGAGCTTTAGGTCTCTGAAGTATGCTCACAGTCTGCCATGCTCTAGTTGCGTTAGTGAAATTTTCGAATAGTAATTGTGTTTCAGGCCATTGGCGTGGCCTTGTAACCTACATATGTGGAGAATTCAGGAAACTCTACAAAAGCTCTTTATTCATTAAAGTAGAGGCGACGGTTACCGAGAAACACTTTTCTACTGCCCTGAGACAATTTTGCAACTCGAATTCATTAAAAGCCTGCCGAGGATTAGACGGGTCCTAACTTCCAATACTTTGCGGTTTGGGTTTTGCGCCACATCTAATGGCTCAAGGTGAAAAAAAAATGGATACCCCTTCTTAAAAATTTGCATTAAAAGATTGACATTTCTGAGCAACACCGGTGAAAACGGTTACACTTTCAGGACACAGAAATATGTACTTCAAAATGTGTTCACCCTTAATCGATTTCTCACCTTAGAGGTTCACAAACATATCTCATCGGCTGTCATTGAAGTTGTGATACATAGTACCCTCCCCTTTCAATACCACCAAGCACACACCCATTTCGAACAAATTAGACCACAGCGATAGATCTGCCTCCGTTGTGTCCACTGCAGCATACCATTCTCCTGCACATGCACACATCATATCTCCTGTGATGAGATTGCACACTACTTGCAGGACATGAGCAAAATTAATTCGGAAAATTAGCCAATGCCCACGTGATTTAATTGCGCGCAATTTGTTAGAACAACAAGCGCAAATAGAATGATAAAAGCCAGTTACTCTCCCTGTAGCAGAGTTGGAATTATTTATTGCTGCACCCAGAGTCGCTCCTAATACGGTCGACGATGCCACGAGTTAGAATTGATGGACCGATCTTGAAGCACAGTAACATAGTACCGACGATAAGGACTTTAGATACCGTAATGAAATTATTATCAGAATATTCTCTTAGTGTGCAGACACACACAGACCACATGATGGGCGGCAGTGATGGGCTCCACCAGATTCTGGGATGAAATGGCAGCTGTTGGAGTAGAATTTCGCGTCGGTTAATTGAATTTTTCGCGTTCAATGGGCTTAAAATTGCACTTGGTGGCGGCAGACGGAAACCCCTGTTCTAGAGTCTGGGGGTGTAACGCTCCACACCTCCCTTGCGGGTTGTTCTGTACTCTCACAGTAACGCCGGTGTAAGTGTACAGTGAATAATTTATGGATGACTGAATCAAGTTGGTAGTTCATGTCCCACCTCCCAAAACACGATGAATGGGAGAGTTTACTTATCGAAGCGGTTAATTAGATTACAGCCTTGATACAGAGGCCGCCGCAAGCATAAAATGTGGTTCCTTCACTTTTGCCTAATGCTCACGTGGAAAACTAATTTTGTTATTTATTTGTCGAACTGGCAGTGAGGAAGCGATGTTCTCCAAAACGACACACGGATGTTTTCCCACTGCTCACTCGGGTGATAATCATGCACACTCTGGACCTCCCACACGACTCCGGGGCGCGTTGTCAATTACACCTTCGGATAAAATTTATTTTACAAATTTCCTGTCATTTATACTGAAGGGAAAATAATTACCAACATTTGCAGAACACAACACACAGCTCTTTGAATTTAAAGAAAAAAAGAAACAAAATCAACCTGTGTGCCCAGGCCCACCAGGAAGACCACAGTTCTTAGGTTTTTTTTTTTTTTTCTGTTTCGAAAGCTCTGCGCACATTTATTCTCATCACGTTTCCATGAAAGGTGTGCAACGACTCGCCGCCGGTACCGGTCTGGTAGACCGAGCGAACAGCGGACCAAAGGCAAATGCATACAATCCTAAGCAACTTGTATCTGCATATGTCAGCAAAAAAGTTTCAATCTTCGCAGAAGCCACAACGAATGAAGATATTTTTCCTTTCCCAACCAACCACTGACATAGTGGTAGCGGTGTTGGTGGCAGCGACGGTGGTAAGTGTTTTCTTTTACGGCAGCCAATCTGCAACAGCCTTCCACATTCTGATCTAAGCATTTCCATGCATTTCTTATGATTATTACTATTCACACTTGGGTGGTGGCGTTTAGAGGTGCCTCATCGGGACTTCATTGTAATCATCGTCAGATGGAACGTGACATCGATTTGGAATGCAAACATAGAATTTAAAAAAGGAAATTCATAATTATTGGAAGAATTGGAAACTTCATAAAATTTAATTGGTTTTGGGAAAACCATCAGGCAGGCAATCAATGATGAAATTGTAAGGTGTGCCTCCCTGTAGCTTTGAACCATGGTCAAATCAGATCCTAATTTTTGTCATCAAATGTAAGTCTGAGAAACAGTGGTGGTTGAATTCGGGATCCAAGCAGAATTGAGGTATCCTGTGTGATGATACCAACTGAGATAACTGCCATTTTACAGGCCGCGAAGTTAATAAAAAATGACAACATTGTCAGAGAAAACATTACTATCTATGTTGACAGCCAGACGGCTATTAAGTCTCTGCAGTCAGCATCGATAAAATCGAAGCTCGTAAAGGTCTGCAGACAAAACCTCAACGATATATCAAAGACCAACAAGGTGACCCTATGCTGGGTACCGGGCCACAGGGATATATCAGGTAATGAGAGGGCGGATGAACTTGCTAAGGGGGGTGCAGAACTAGATCATGCATATACCCTTCTGGTCGCGAAGACACCCATTAGCACTCTTTACGGGGATATAGGTGAGGAAACCATGATCAGGGCTAATACGCGATGGTGTCACATGGACACATGTGCAATAGCCAGATCACTATGGCCAGTCTTCGATAAGCAGAATTTCAAAAATCTCGTACAACTTAGTCGAAGGGAAATACGAATCGCCTCCGCCTCCGCCGAGCATCTTGGATTGCCCTACAACGACTATTGCAGAAGCTGCAGGGACGAAGAGGAAATAGAATCCGTCCGACACCTGCTATGTGAATGTCCCGCATTGGCCACCAGAAGATTGCGTACTCTTGGTAGTAGCTCCTTCCATGGGCTGGAGGACCTTAATATCGCTGATTTTAGGAAACTTCTGAGATTTCTATCCCTTTCTGGGTGGTTTCCGGATTAGCCAAACCTATCCCTTGGTTTAACTCCCATGAATACACTTTTTAAGTAAGTCTTTAGGAAACCCACTAAACCAACCCACCAACCACTCAATGTGCAATATTTTTTAGTCGTGCACCGAATTTCGGCAGAGCATTATGAGCACGTCCGGTAATCACCGTGGCTCAGTGGTTGGTACATTGGACTGCTCACCGAGCGCTTTGGGTTCAAGCCACAGCGCTGGCCATCGAAAATTTTTCGTGGCAGCACCACTTATCGGGGAATGACAAGCTTCCGAAAGTATAATTTGTCATGAAAGAGCTTCTCAATTCGCCGTTCGGAGTCGGCAATAAATTGTAGGTCCCTTCTATTTGTGGGAAAAAATGTAACAAGCGCAACGTGAATGGTTTCGAGAAGTTAGGCCTTGGCTCATCCCGAGCTGTTGCGCCAGCTATGACGACGGCATGTTGTCATACAAATTTTTATGGTAAAACCATGTACTTGTCATCATAAAACAAAGAAATATATATGCACCCCCTGGGACAAAACGTCACTTTTGGCAACATTTACTTAGAAGTAGTTAAAGATTCTATCCACCTCGGAGTTAACCTCAACTCCACGAATGACAGTTTAGTGGGGAGATTAGTAGGAAACTGCTGCTATTTTGATGTAACGAAACAGATGAGTTTAAGAAAGACGAAATGCTGATCCTCTCAGTACTGCTTTATGGAGATCAATACCGAACGAAGATATTTTGAGGTTCACAGAGCAAAGAAATTCTGTTGTACAGAATAAGGAGCGGACTAGTATTCAAGACACAGACACTAGTATTCAAGACTATGAACTGTGTCACATCTTACATTGCTTCGGCTTCCTAAGATGCCATATGAATGTACATTGAAACTATTTAATGTGAATACCCAGATCGTGGGAAGTGGCGTCAAAAAATCGATTAACCAAACGGCGAATTAAGGTGACTATTCCCTAATTAACCGGTCTGGCAGCTACAAAAACGAATGACGCCATGAAGCACAACATGCGAAATGTATCGTTTAGCTCTCTCTCAACAAGTACTAACCCTCCATCGATTCCATCAATTTCGTGATTAAACTTCGTTGCACAACAATGTTGCCAATCAGTATGTATCCATTGGCAGAAATCTTGTTTCCTCTCATCCGTATACGGTCAAAACGTGATCATAAAACTAGATCTGGACATGGGACTTGCCGCTCGCACACAGTTAATAGCTTAATTGATACAAATTTGCGCAATGCAACTACAGAAGCAACTACTTCTGTCAAGTGGACGCCGTTGTACACAGTACACACACGTGAGGCAAAAAAGTGATGTATGATCTGTCAAAGTCATGACGATTATCGATCGCTTGAGTTGTCGCAATTGCAGCTCTTGAAAAGGTCCTCCAGTTTTTTTTTTTTCCACTGCACAGCAACTCGCTGGGGCTTCCCCCCCTCTGCGAGTGCAGTCATTAATCTGGCACCATGCAACAGCCTATAATGACGTTCAAACAACAGTTTTTATAGGTTTTTGGCTCTGGAAAATTCGTCTTGGTGTGGTCAATCACGAGTCCACCAGCCAGAGAGGCCGAGGAATTTAATAAGCAAAATAGATTTTCCAGTTCACTGGGATGGGTGCCTGCTATGGGAATCCAATCGGCGCGCAGCTGGATGCGCTGCAATGCAATTTGGATTCGTTAGCCGGGGGGCTTTTATTACCTGTCAAATGCGCCTCAGCGAGGTTTGTTCTCCGGTTCCGGAGATCTGTAGATCTGTAGATCTGTGTTTTGTTGATTTTAATGCACATAACGATGCTAGTTAGTCAGGTGCAATAAAGCATAATTAGTGGAACGGTACAACTATGCCTCTATGCTGTTATAAATGTTACTTAATGAAGGAAATTGATTTGCTCAGTTGAAGGAACGGAACGTAGAATGCACGAAAGGTATTTACCTCTGATGTGCTGGCCGGAGTGGGATAATTATGACCAAATGAAATGCTGCATGACTATCGGATATTTATGGGAATATGAAGTGCACCAGTGCGGCTGAGGCTGAGAACAGATGAAATGATAACCACCGCTGGTTATTAATTATGAAAATTATGAAAAATTGGAAACGACATACTTTGGAAGGAAATAGAAACAAACAAATGGGATTGGCTTGAACTTTGAAATTAATAAATGCTTTCCGCATTAGGCTTAAATGAAAGCAGAGCTTATATGTGATTAGTTGGAATTTATCGGAAACCTAGTAGAGTCTTGTCTGTAGTGTTTAGTACTGTAGCTTGCTGGAGTTCTTAAGTGAAGTGAATGTAAGAGTAGGAATGCGCTACAAAGAAGAGAATTGCGACGACTGTCGTAAAAGATGTTTGAATGATAATATACCGGACAAACTAATACATTTCTGTGCACTAAAAAACTTGTAACTCCTCTTTGGAGCCGAACATCCACCGGACTCAGGCAAGAAAATAAGCTGGCAGTCAATCTTTGGCTGGAACAGATAAGGTGCTTTTAAGTATTCAGTCGACTACGGCAGCCCTGTCCAGAATCAGTAGCAACATTGATTATTAAGTGGATTGTTGTGTTATTCACTGGGCATGAAAATTGCAAAGGGGATCTAAGGAAAAATAGTCATATGCTGGATAGCCAGGTTGCCATCAAGGCCTGGCATCGAGCACGACGTATTATAAGCTGGTGAAACAGTGCAACGAGGAACTCGCTTCATTTGGGAATCGTTTCAAGATTAGCCTTCTCTGTGTGTCGGGGCACATCTGGGATCGACAGGGCTGATGAGCTGGAGAGGCGAGGTTCTGCCCTTAATAGATCTCGCGCGACATCGCGCTGGGCGCCGTCAAGAGAAGAATCCACTTACACTTTCAGTCAGAGGCTATTATGAGATGGCACGTGTTGCGAAATTGTGTCACATCAAGGAAGATGTGGTCCTACTACAATTGGTCCAGAATACAAGATCTACAACTTAAACTAAAGCTAGATGCTATCGAAAGAACAAATCTTAGGTGGACAAGTGGTATAACATGTCTGATCTGAAATGCTCTAAGTAATTGATTTCTCATAATAGATCGCATATTGGCACTATAATAGGTGTCATTACTGGACTCTGTTTGACCTAATAAACATCGATGTTGTAGCCTCCTACGCTTCATAAGAAGCTCTAATTGGTTCAATGACTAGGCAAAAGATTTTTCCGAGATCCTTGTGGTATCACAACGGACCCCTCATGTTTCTAATTGTATAGGCTTTAGCTGGCAGCCACTTCCACCTCACCTAACCCAAGATCTACAAAACAGGGCCTGCACAAGCATTCCAAAACGGTGGCAATCAGTACTGGTCAGTTCACTATATCACCAAACGCATCCCTGCTTTCATTTAACGCGTATTGTCATAGTTGCAGCAATGAGAAGGATAAGGAAACAGTGTTTCGTTTCCTCGCCTACTGTCCGACTATAGGCAGGATCAGAAAATTGCTTTTGTCCGCCTTAACAGAATCTTGAAATAATTGTAAGGGCTCCCGCCTCCTTCTCTTAGGTTTACAATGACATTAACATTCAAGTTATCTTAAGTTTCAGCATCAGTAATGCAGAAGCTACTACTTATACTGACCTACCTAGCATCGCATAAAGCCATGGAGACAGGTGTGCCAATATCCAGCTTTGGGTGGCAAAAGGTGTGCAATTTTGAGCTATATTTGTATGCAAACCACTTGAATAGATCGAATATCCAATCCACCAACCAAGTGACACGAGGTATCAATATAAGAGAGAACTAGAAAGATATTCATAGGGTAGCCCGAATTTAGATTGTGACTTGAAGAGTGACGAAAAAGGGCCCAATCCTCGTGCAATATACTATGTATGTATCTCTAAATAAAGAAAAGCTAACTTAAACGTCCAATTTTTAGTTGTTTGTCTTGCTTGATGTCGCTGTACAGCTACTTTGAAGGGTTTGCAAGTTAACCTAAACAAATCGATTTGTATTATTATTGTTATCGACAACTATTTAAATCGAATTGATATTCAAGTGTTATCGTGACATTTGCACGTCCCACATTTCAAATGTAATATCCGTCCCACCCATTATCAACCAATTACCACCTACAATTCTAAGGACATTCTATTTTTCGACAACACCCCCACAGCCATCGTAGGTAGCTAACAAACAACTCCACCTTAAATTTCATTGTAGCGGGTAAAAGATATCATTGCCCTTCCGTGTGCGACCCATATCAATGTCATGTCACGAGTTGTGGGAATCTCATCCGAACTTGTCAGATTTATAAAAATTGGAATTCATAATATTTTTATTATCAACATTTCCTTCCTCCCGCGCTACAGCAGTCACCGTCCCGCCCCCATCCACCCCAAGGCAAGCTCCTTCGCATTACATCGTCCGAACAAGGGCACGGATCACATTCTTCTTCGAATTACGTTTCCTTTTTATTTTCCTGGTGTTTGGGTTGTCATATCATCTTCCAAGTTGATGTCGAAGAAAAAAAACGAAACACATCCATTGGACAATGTTTACATTTTCGATATGAAAAGCTGACGACATTCATCCCCTTATTGTTCGGTTGGTTCCTCTCGTTTCCCTTTGTTAATACTTTTTCTTCGTTCCTTGTCTGTCTGGTGATGTGTGATTAACTTTCCTCTATGGCCACGCACCCACAATGGGTTCTCGTTGTAATCGGATTAGATGAATTTTTGATATTTCCACTTTTAAGGAGTGGACTCTCGGACTCGAAGCCATTGTGTTCCTTCAGTACGCTTAAAAAATTGTGTGCCAATCATAATTATCTGTCAAACAGTGACATAACTTTTTGACACGTAGTTGACAGCTAATGCGAGATGTAGAACATTGACAAGTAGCTATATCGAGGTGAAGCTGAAGATCTTATCCAATTTTTGTTTTTACAGTAGCAATGAATACTTTGACATCGGGACGCCTTACTTCGCGAGCTCCAGATTCGAGATTAAGCACAGCTTACAATACATTATCGCCGCATTGAATTTCCCATTGGCATCTCAGATTGCATAGGATTTGAGGAGTGTTCCCATCATAATGTGTGTACGGTGTGTGCGTACATAAATCATTTAGCTCAAATGTCAACAGCTCGTGTGGGCCTACTTACCACCTCCAGACTCCAGTAGGTAGCACATAAATTGCTGTAACAATTTAGTTGCAGGAATTTCTCGACTTACACTCATAGAATGGGTGCCACACCGCATGCCCTGCTGAGTTGCACAAGGCTGTGAATTGCTTCAGAATCACTGTTTTATTGCGTGTTGTGTCTGAATAAATTTATTTCCTAAATTACACGTTTACAACGTTTGCCTTTTTTTCTTTACATTTCAGACAAAGTCTCTTCAGGATGAAAACCTAGAATCTGTTTAGAGATCGTTCCGACCGCCTACGAATAAGCACCAATCACTTATAGTTTTAATGAAAAATGCCATCACTCGTGACTGTATTAGCGAGTCCGTCCAATTACACAACATCGTTGAGTGTCCGAACGGATATTCCGTCAAACAATAGTGATGACAGCGGTGGTGGCGGAGGAGGTGGCAGTGATGTCGGTTCAATATTGCCAAACTTCCTGCCAGAATCGTTTGATTTACCCGCCACGTTTAGTCCACCTGGCGTGGGTAATTTGCTGGCATCGAGTTCAAACGCCGTCTATTATGAGGAGAAATCGTTTGAATTCTTTGAAGATGCTGCTGAATTTTTCAATTCACCTCTGCCATTTGACGCTAGTGAAAACGGCCTGTTTAATGGACGGTTTGTTCCACCACCTCCGAGACCGCCGTTCCTTATGGATGAACCTGTTTTAAGCGATGGACTGACAACATGTGACTTGTGCTCGTGGGCAATGCCAACTAAGAGTACATTCATATTTGAAGGAACGATAGGTAAGTTAGAGACGAGAACTTCCTTGACTGAAAGTGGTATCTGTAATCAACGTTTGTTTGCACTTATTTTCAGAAAAAGCATCTGAGTTGGGGTGGCCACTTACGCTTATCATAGTCTCAATATTATCAGCAATATTAGGTGCAATAATCATGATCATAGTCGTTAGATGCAAAAGGTAAGTCCAGTTTAATTTTTTTAAGAATTTCATTGAATTTAAGTAGAAGCTACATGTGGATAGTCTGTGCTCATACCAGGTTATAGCATTTTTCCATTATTACCGGATTCTATTCGTATAAATAGATGGAACAAGAGTAGACAAAAAACTGAATAGAACAAGTCAACCAAATACGATTAGTAGACTGTGAGTTCATCTGAAGAGTAATTTAGAAAGGGACGTTTCATATTTTAATAAGGAATTTGAAAATTCAAAGTTTATTGGGGGAATTTCGAATTTCTTCACAAGTCGTAACTAATCTTGATCATCGCTAGCATTTGGTGAATTGAGATTCGATCCTATGGGTTTTATCCAAGGAACGATCAAAATTTCAGATTTCTTGAGTTATCTAGTCAAATGCATGGATCAGAACCTGCGTCTCGGCTTAGTTCACTAAGGTTTTCGTCCACAGAAGACAGCAGGTTAGATGAAGTTCCTGCTTTTACTAAGCCATTCACCGGTGGTCAATAAGTGAAAGTTTCTTCCAATTTACTTTGCGGAATCAATCCGTTTTCGATTAAAGTATAAAACTACCTTTCGGTCACTTTAACTTTTCTCGTTTTAACCATAATCATATCCAGATCCTTAAATTCGATTTTTAGTAAACAAAGTGTTGTGATTCCGAGTCTTACGAGTTTCTCAAGAAGAGAGTCCACATTGAAATGGTACAGAATTGGCGATAAGACACAATACGAACTTCTACTGGACGTTCACGTTGCGTAAAGTGCAGCTGAAATCTCAGTATCGAGGATCCGAGAAGTTTATATATCCTTTAAGGTATTGCTACAACAGAGTTGTTTCGTTTCCAATAGAGAATTCATCCTCAGAGTAGAAATATAAAAAACATGTGTAGCACAACAACCACAATATTATTGACCCACAACTATACAATCTTTCCTTTTTAATTTTTTTTTTTTAGAAAAAAATCATCGAACAATCGAAACGGTAAGTGCACGAAACCCCAACAACATCCTCCACTTCCATCAATTTATCGGCTTCCCATCTACTATAATCACAATCCGAATCATAATATCACCTCTGCTACTACTACTACTACTTGTATCTCTACTACCAATCATATTACCACACGACCTCTACCACCACCACCACCTCCAATGAGGAAAACATGAATATTCCTCTTGAAAGCCACAACGCACAATAATAGTAACAAAAACCAAACCCAACCCAACATTTTTATAGAAACACATGTTCAATGGTGGTCAAGAAACAAACGGCCGAATAACAACAACCATCTACGACGAAGCAACATATACACTGCACATCCTGCAGATAGTATTCGAGGATTGCACGGTCAACAGCAGCAACCGACACAGCAGCAACAGCAGCCCTCCCAACAGGCCGCGCTGCAGCCCCAGGAGTCACAACTGTATCAGCAGCAACAACAGCAGCACAATCCTCACAATCATAATCATTACCCACATCCCCACCAGCAACAGCATCAACACCATCATCACCATCAGCATCAGGAACAGCAGCAGCAGCCGCAACTACAGCATCAGCAACAGCTTCCACATCAGCAGCATCACCTGCAACACCACGGCAGCGGCTTGGCTCCCATAGATACGTGCAATTGGCCAAACATTACAACCCTCGTAGTGCCCAGCTGAAACGATGGAATCGCCGTGCAACGAATAACACTCTAGGGGCTCCAAAGCGACATGAAGCCATTCGAAGCAGATCCTACCAGAGCCATCTTGTCTCCATGTCGTGAATCCATCTGCTGTCGTCGCTCAAGCAACCCACTGACTCATTTCAACTTTATTCACTTTTTGCACTTTGGCTTGTCCTTGCAACCCCGGAAGTTACTGCGGTTTGAATGACCCCACTAAAAATATATTTTTGCGGGATGTGGTTGTTGGCAAATGAGAGAGTGTCCACTCAGAGGACCTGTGCTTCATATTTCATAAAAAGGAAACAAAAAAATATGACAATTCAATTAGAGTGGCCGTTGAGGCTTTCCTATGGAAAACAATAAACGCTGGTGGTGTTTTGCGGGGCTTTACGTGGTCAAAGGATTGCTGTTCAACCGACCGACATCCGGCCGTCATTCGATACTCGTATTTCTTCTCCCAAATATTTTCCCTACAAATTGAATAATTAGAAAACTAAGGAAATTTTTAAAAACTTGTAACATGTAATTAAATCTACAATAATTGTGAAATATTTCATATCATAATTTTGAAAAAAAAAGAAAAAAAATGTTATTCATTCTTAATTAACGGAAAATCTAAAAGCCTGGCTTAAAGTGTTAAATAACTTCAATTGTTTCAATAAGTGCATTAATCATATTTTTGTAAATAAAAAAAAAACTCTATGTAAATTTGTTTGTAAATACCCTACGACTTGAGAAGAAAAACTTTTTTTATTTATAAAATAAATAAACTACTGCGTAATGTTTAAGATATTCATATTGATACATTATTAAACTCAGAACAGAATTGCATTCCTCTTTAGTTCGTAAGTAACAATTATAACAATTGCCAAAGATTATTGTACTTAAGTTTACCGATAGCATAATACTTAACATAACTACAATTTGCAATGCTCTCAATGGGAGAAAAATTTTAATATAAACAAATTCAATTGTAAAAAAAAATGTTTTTAGTAAAAAAAACAAAAAAATTAAAGAAAACTAAACAAAAGTTTATCATAATCTTGAAATAAAAATACTTAAAAACATATTAGACATGATTCGTTTAATTTTTCGCTTAAAGTTTGTGGAGGTTCTGCGAAACCCCAGAGCTGTCGACAATTCAAGGTTTGTAGAATATTTGGTGTTAAAGGATTAACTAGTCAATTGGGGGATTAACAAATTCAGTAAGTATTTAAAGCACACAACAACATAAACCAAATAATCCACCCACTAAAAATAATTTAATGAAAAAAAATTTCTCAAACAAACCCCAGTACTTTATGTCTCTTCTGGACAATCTCATCCTCTCTTATGTCCTGTTTCACCTTGTAACCATTTTTCATTTCCACTTTTCGTGAAAAATGACGGATCGTTGGCCACAACATTCAAAAAAAGGCTGAGACAGCCAATTCCACACTAGACTCGACGCAGACTG
The DNA here is from genome assembly GCA_917880715.2 of Matsumyia berberina. Taxonomy (NCBI): domain Eukaryota; kingdom Metazoa; phylum Arthropoda; class Insecta; order Diptera; family Syrphidae; genus Matsumyia; species Matsumyia berberina. Next base: position 1,746,834 of record OU862870.1, on the reverse strand, counting down.
ATTCAACCGTTCAAACTTCGATGTCTGGCGTAAATTTCGACACCAAACCATTTGGCGAATTCTTACAACTTAACAGTAAGAAAGCAATTGAACCAGCCTAAATGCCGGACTCGAATATAGTGCACCAGAACTATTCCAGTTCCTTTTCGCTTTACCCTTCATGGAAAAACTTTCTTCTTTTGGAGAAAAGTCGGAGATCAACTGATACCTGAAAGAAAAGAGGGAAATGCTTGCCAATGATTACCCTCCTCGAAGAAGGTCGCCGTGGCTCGGTGGTTAGTGCGATAGACTGCTGACCGAGAGGCGTGGGTTCAAGCCCCAACCATTTCCACCGAACATTTTTCGCGGCACCACCTCTCGTCGGGGAAAGAAAAGCCTCCGGGAGTATAATACGTCGTGAAAGAGCTTCTCAATTCGCCGTTCAGAGCTTCCATTCGTGCGAAAAATTAAACACGCACAACATGAATGGTTGCAAGAAGCTACCCCCTTGGCTCATCCCGAGCTGCCGCGCCAGCTATTTATTTTTTTTTTTAGAAGAAGAATCTTGCAAAAATAAAGGGTGCTTAAATAAGAGCACAAAACTGACAAACTTCTGCAAGCCGATAGAAAGTCCTTGTCGCTTTTGGTCACAATGGCCAAAATAAGCTGAAGGATCACAATCACAAGTATGTATTTGCATTTAAGCGATGATGAGCTGTGCAGACCATGTGGTGACGAAGAAGTTCATGAGAACACAACTAATTTTCTCTGTCACTGTCTTAAGAAGGAAACTTTGGAAAAATACTTTTCCATGATATAGGAGAACTGCCCGATGGCTCGCTATTGGAAATAACAAAATTCGCCAGGGTGGCCGGATAGCCTTAATCGTAATGTCGAAGGTCCTCACAAGAGGAAAGAAAACCCCCAAAGGTACAGCGATATGTCGACCTAAGTGATATGAGAACTAAGTGAGGTTACCTAAGTGAAGTGAAGATTATCTATACAGCGTTCATTAACCCGCTAACCTAACCTAACTTTGCTGTCAATGGTGTCAAAGTTAATAGAAAGCCACATTGACTTCAAAATACTCAAATGTTATGCTTTAAAAACCTAACCCATGTATGTACACAGACATAGGCCATTGAATTACGTGAATGATCGCCTTAAACTTTCGATCGAGTCTGATATGTACTTCGCTCTTTCAAGTAAACTTTCCACATGTGGGCCACCTGACCAGCTTTGCGGATGCATCAAAAGTTTTCTCAAAGCTAGATTTATTCAAGCAGTAGTCTACAGTATTCTCTCCAATCTTGTTTCTTTGTTAGATCAACGATCTATTGGTATCGGTCCATATCTTGGCTGAAGTGATATCTACTCGGGACATTACATTATTAAACAGCCAAACCAACGAAAAGTCCCTAGAATCAATTCCCGTAACAGCACTACCTGCCAAGTTAGCCTTTCAAAAGATTGATTTTGCTAAATAGACGACATCTCGCAGTTACTATCGGTGTCATCACAGGAGACTGCCTTATGGACACACATGCCATTCGACCGGGTATTCTCTCAAAATAATTTCTACAGAAGCTACATGGACGAAAAAGATCAAGAGACTCTGCCGCGGACCAGTTCTCCCTCTCAAACGATGTATCCATCGATGTGCCTTCTTTTTTAACTATTTTGGCGACCTAGCACAATGAGATGTCAGTATTCTTTATCTAAGGCTCCCACTTGTTGAACGAATAGAATTATGATTTCCTTCTAGATCCTGAGGTGTGTTTACGAATCTACTTCTGATTTGAGTGCGTTGGTCTCATAACCTATCTAACCCAACCTAACCTTACGTTGCCGAGCTCGATCAAAATCTAAGCAGGACCCATAAAAATGAAGAAAACCAACTTCCGATCGATGATTTTAGCCAGTTGTATAGAACTATACAGTCGAAATGGAGTGCATATGTATGTATAAGCACATAATGCAAATTCCATATTCGCCAAATAGGTTACAATCTCTTCCGAATCATGTGACACACATCAGTCATCAACGTGCGGAACGTATGACTTATGAACGAACGACAGAAGAAGTAGGTTCGCGATCATAATGTCACGGTGGCTTAAAGTGGAGCGACTGCAATCGCAGACGTATGCAAAGTAGCTCCGTGTGTTGTCGACGGGCAGCAGCGTGCTGCACTAATGAAGTTATGAAGTGGCACGACATTATTCGGATGAAGTCGGTATTGTAAACTCTGCATGGGCATGTGCCCGATGGCGATAGGGCGATGCTACTTTTTGGCACGGCAGACAAGTTGTCGTGATTCGTGTGACATACTGTCATACTGCGGCAAAATTTCCTTTCTTTTTAGAGATCGACTATCGCCTGTGTACCCACTGCTAATGATGAGTCTGAAAAGCATCCTGAATTAAATAAAGCTTTAGTCTTTTATCCAATTTACAGTTCATACATAGCTGGTCGGCGTGGTTCGGTGGATAGTGCGTTGGACTGCTGAGCTAGCGGCGTGGGTTCAAGCCCAAGCCATGGCCATCGAACATTTTTCGCAGCACCACCTCTTATGGAGGAATGACAATTTGTCATTAAAGAGCTTCTCAATTCGCCGTTCGAAGTCGGCAATAAATTGTAGGTCTCTTCCATTCGTGCGAACAATACAACACGCACAACATGAATGGTTGCGAGAAGCTAGGCCTTGGCTCATTCGGCGCTATCGCGCCAGCTACGTCAAAACTGATGAACTGACCGCAATCTCTTTTCCAATATTCTCGTTCTGGGTTAATTCCTTGTAATGTCTTAAAACCTACCCACACACACTCCAATATTCGTGACCATTTCGACACCTCAAAAACTATTTTTCGATAACAAATTTGCTTATCAACCCCAACGAACAACTCTAAACAACCCATGACCCTTTAAGAATTCGGAGTTGTATCCATACGATAAACATCCCTGTCATTTATTGTAACGTGTAGAACACTGCAAGCCATTATTGACTTCCAAATTTGGCCAAACTAATAACTTTGCTCTACACATCGCGCTTGATGCTGCACAGCTGCACACACATCGCCAGTAACAAAAAGAATAAATATCCAAAGCAACCTCCTGCACCCTGGCTAAGAGCTCTCTGTGTGGTGGGCACAAACAGAGTAAACTAAAGCTACTGCCATCATCGCCACCATCATCTGGTGTGCTGCTCCTTAGGGGTTATCTCGAACGGATGATCAAGACTTTCGTCTTTGCGTTCCACTTCGTCTCCCAGCCACGCGGTATCCTTCAACTTGATAGGCGAATGAAGGAGAGAACGCAACGAAAGCCAGCAACAACTCGACTTGTCGAGCTCGTACCATAGCCTTAGAAATGCCCAAAAATGGTAATATACGGCAGGCGATTGTGATAAGGAATCAGCGGTGGTGAATAAATTCACATGATTCAGAGCGAGCGGCTTTCGCAAAAAGGATGCGAATCTGTGAATTTATGTTAGATTACGTCGGCGAAGCTAAGTGATTCTGTAGATTCCTCTGTTTCGAGAATGATGGCCTCATAAAGATCCCGTACAAACGAAGACGCGGAAAAAGATGAGGTTCGCTCGCGTCCTGAAATATGGTTCTGAAAAGATTTCGATAGCCAAAACCGAAAGTCATATCAGAGAGCTGTACAATTGCGGGCTGGCGGTTGGTTGGACTGTATGGTACAAGAAGAGGAACTATGTGAAGAAAGGAAAACGGATTTTTATTTCACCTCCATTTGTGGGTTTAGATAGGTAAACTTCTGTCTAACTGTTTGTGTTTGTAGAAAATCTTAATGCGCATTGCAAATCAGCGCTTATCTGTGAGATAGTAAGTGCGCATTTGCGGTACACAGGCATTTTTCTGTCGAATTATGGAGGACGTAAGCGCGGAGATTTCTGATTGAAGTGATTCCATAATCATTTCAGTTGGACAGGTGATGAAATTGTGATCAACAATAGCTTCGAAGAAGTTGGAAGTAAACATCAATTCCACGAATGACACCCTACACGAAGAAGATTTACTCTAGGAAACGACTGCTACTTCAGTTTGGTGAAACAAGCGTCCGAGTGCTGCAAGATTAAAAAGAACTGAAAAACCTTCATCGAATATTTGGTCAAGAGAAGATCTATCCCCGAACTCCCTGAGCTGTAATAAGATGTGGATGTAGTAGCAAAAAACCAAGAAATTCGACTACAATCGCTGAGCCACCGGGGATCGGGCCACCGCGTATGCCAGAGCTCTTGATTTGGAGCAGCGTGCCCGGCATCAAAGAGGATGGAAGGCTGCTAGGTCTCAAATAAATTCCTGTTACAGTGATCAAAGGGCTCCAGTCAATGGCTAGGAAGAGTTGCTGTGTTTTAGGCAAAATCCAATAAATAGTTTTGAGTCAGCAATTAAACGGAATAGGGAGCAGAATGACTTGCATTAGGTCAAGAAGCAAAATAACCCCCACTTGAAATGGATTCATATGTTTGCTTCGCGAAATTTTATTTCTTTCTTCATTCCGATAGTCTAACGCTCGCTCGAAGCCCCCTTCATCCCTCTCATTGTACGCTGATCAAGCAAATACCAGGCTAAAAAATTGTAACACAAACCACAACAACAAACGAATTATGTTGGCTATCTATGCCAAGAGCCATTGTTGGTGGTACGTCCACGCCGCACGAACATCTATTGTGTGCACATGGCTGATTTCCTTGCGGTCGCTTCTGCTTTTAGTGCACCTCCTCTCCTAAATATTTTTCGGCCGAGTTCAATCGCGATGTTCACTGGAATGTACCAACCCAAGCCAGACCCTCTGAGCATAAATGGATATTTATTCCGAGACGTTAGATATGCAATTGATATTAATCACGCGTGTATTGCTGCGCGCCGTTGCTGCCGCCACTAACGATGCTGCCGGGGAAAAGCCGTGAAAAGGCCAAAGTCAGGGACCACAATAGAACAGAAGAACAAACTCCGAAGGATTCAACCTCACTACCCCCAATGACCCTGAGGTAGATTCACACTCCACCATCCGAAGCGATCAACTGGAGGTGCGGATTCACAGTACGAAGTAATGCAGGGGCATCATGGCACCCGAATGCAGCGACGACGGTAAGAAATATATTTATGGACATCATGGATCCATTATTATTGTTATTATTACCAACTTGCAGCACAGGACGACTATTCATCGTTAAAATCTTCTTCGGGTGTGCGGCGGAATCGATGATTCGCTCGGTTCGATTCTGTGGATTGTTATCGATTGTTTTCGTTTTTCTACCCGCAAGTAGAAAGTGTTTGCCTCTCGGAACGTTTTCACCTTCGATTATTATTTATTGACGGTCTTGAATGTGCAAGTGAATTTTGTGGAGGCTGCGGTTTGGACGACGATTGCCATGAATAGTCGTGAGTTTTCCCTTTTGTTTCAAATGCAAGTGGCCCAGCCAACACTGCTAACAATTGGAGTGGAATTATTTATTTTTGTCCCAAATGTCACCTAGATATGATTTTTAATAAATAACGTCATGCCGGTGATTTAGGAAAAGCTGGGAAAATGGAATGGGAGATTTACTTTCAGTAGAAATAGGTACATCTGTTGAAAGAGAAATTTTACACGTAAGTAAAAGGAAGTGTGAGATATATGTACATATGGGAATAAAGGAGAAGAAACTTATTTTGTGTGTAAAACTATAACATGCTCTGAATTGACTCACCACAAATATCGATTAAGTTTGAATGATAAATGTCACTAAACTACAGTTTGTTCTGGAAACTTCACAACCAAAGATGAGTCCATTCCATGCCTTCCTACACCGATGTCTTAAATCCCAATAACACGCTGAGAAAAGTGTTTGCTTGTGTACTAGATCGCTTGTCTCTAAACGACATGGCATAGCCGTTCAACGTTAACATTTGGTGGGTTTGGTCAGATTAGGTAAGGTGACCATCCTGTCCAGGCTAAGAGACAATTAGAGCAGATTTTGGTTTCGGGGTTTCCGGACTAACTGTGTGAACCTTTACTATCTGTGACAATGGGATCTTAAAGGACCTCGATACAGATGTTAAGAGGTGGGATAGGGGGAGTAAGTTCAATCCAACTCTAAGGGAGGGGCTCTCTAGTGGAGCCAGAATAAGCTGATTACAGATCTACCTATATCTTAACCTCGCCAGTGTACAGAAAAGGTAAAGGCAATAAAACTTCGACTGCATTTAGGCTGTGTAGGCAAGGTGACTGCTATAATCAAACCATTGCTACTGCTGAATAACTTTTCCCTGCTTAAAAAATTTGGGTCTGTAAATTGCTACTGCCTGAAATCATAGTTACAAGAAGTTTGCTGCTATAGTTAAGTGATGAGGTGACTGTTACAGATCGAACCTTGTGGTGTTAGAGAGTGAGTGATGCTGGATGTGGAGGAGAGGAAGAGATGGTGCTGCAAGAGTGACTGACTCAGTCGAATCCTTATAAACGTAACTGAGATATGAGCTCCTTGACTTTTTAAAATTATCTCCCTAAATTTTAGTTTAACCATTTTGAATGACAGATAAATTTTCGGCGTAAGGCTAGGGCCACGCACTGAGCGACGAGCGATAGAACGACAAGTCTGAGCGACGAGTGGCCTTTTACTGAGCGACGTCGCTCGAGCGATTAGTAGTGAAAATGTCATTGTCGACAGCTGAAATCGAATTTTCCAAGTTTATTTGCTCCATTTTCAATTTATCGCTGAGCGATGAACTACAAAATTAGAACAAAATTGAATTCAGAGCGACGTCGCTCAGAAAAATCGCTCATCGCTTAGCAACTACGTGGCCACAGCCCTACGATTCCATATGTTTTAATTTTTTGCCGTCGCTCAATCGCTCAGTCGCTCAGGGCGTGGCCCTAGCCTTAGTCGATATTTGACAGATCGTGAAGATCATCGAAGAAGTACTTTTTTTGTCCGGATTATTGTATCTTATACTGAGTTTGTGCCTAAGAGGTTAAGGTTGGTTGCTTCTTGTTCCTCACACCTACCGCTTCTACAGAAGTCGTTGAAAGGAACTTTCATTCGGATTGCATGTTTGCCTATCAGACAGTGGCCGGTGATGATTCCTATGGTGGAGCTATTGTTCGTTCGCTTTATGGACAGAAGTCTTTCAAATTTCTCGGAGTCTAGCATAAGCCAGATTTGCTCTGAGGATCTGGGAGGAGCGGCCGGTTATCAGTATGATATAACTCAGTGCCTTGTTTTGTTAGTTGCCCAAAATGTGTCCTGGGATCTGGGAATGGAAACATATCAGGAAGTTTAACTGCCTTTTTATCCTTCCCGAATTGCTGACACTTCCGCTTGATATATGCCACTGTAAGCACAGGAGCGTTAAAGTAAACCGGTGTATTGAGTGGCTTCTAGATGAAGAATAAAAAGTGGACTTTGAAGCACAAAATTAAAGTGAAGTGAAATAAAAAAAAAAATAAATCGAAAAAAGGGTTTTGATTAAAACTTCAAGTTTTGTATACTTTTTTAATAGCATTGCCTTGCAAAATAAAATTCGCTGAGCCTCAACTTTTCCTATAATTATTTCCGCAGTCCTTGTTATTACCCTTAACAAAGCTCAAATATTAATAATTCAAAGCTTTTCATGTTTACTATGCATTAACCACCACATTTGCCCCCCAAATACAATTGCAATTCAAAACCCAACATTTACATATATTTACTTTAGATCTTGTTTATATAACACATATGTATGTGTGGTAGATTCCACACATTCTATCTATCGAAATTCAATTTACCCATCAGGTAACTGCAATAATTTGCACTCTCTTGCATGCTTCTGCAGATAGGGGACAATATAAGTGCTAAACACTTATGTACATATGTATATCTTTCCAATGGCGAACACACACATCACTTGCAATGCGCACACACTTACTCATAGAGGAAGCACGGACCTTTGCTGTACAATTCAATTACAGTCACTGCAACGGGAACCCTCTATTCCACACCAAACTAAACTTTGAGTTTGGTAGAAAAGGAATCAACAGAAGACTGTGGGTATTCGTGTAGAATGTCCTGTGAACGAACGGATTACGTTTCATCATGGCGAAAGCAGCAGCAGCGAAGGACACCAGAGGACTATTAAGGGATAATCCGATTTGCAGATTTTAGTCTTTGTATCGTCGTCGCCAGCATAGGGATTCCCAGAACATGTCCAAGCACAACAGTCGACACTCAACATCTCTCTGCTGCTACAGTCTTTTCGAGTGTGAGGTCGACTGAATTATCTTAATTGGTGCCAACTGGAGCATTCTGCATTATCTTCAACAATGTAAGCCATCCTCCTCTTCCACTCGATCTTCTCCGAAGCTATCGCTGGCCATAAAACCGACCAAAAGTTAAACGACGATAAGGCACCAGCATAAGAAGGATACTTAATATGAAATTTGTTTCTTAGTAATTGGGTCAAAGTCAGCTTGGGGTTTAGTGAGAGGATATGTTCAATGTTTCAATGAGAGCTCCAGTTCGTGTCGGTGGAATGGAGGGATGATTCTGCTAATGAAGGGATTTTGTTTGTGCCGCGCTGTGTGTAGCCAATGGAAGAATTCTCGCGATAAAATACCAACGCATAGGGACGATACAAAATTACGTCAAACTAATAAAAGTGAAGACGTGTTTTTAGAGTTCCCTCGTCTGTTTTTCGTTAACCAACGCAACTGACGTTGGGTTTTTATGATGACATTTTACGCTTCGGTGTCGTCGATTCCTGGGTTCATGGACAAATGGATTATTATCTGTCGTCGATGGGTTGACCCAATCAAAATGCTCAACGCCAGCGTGGAACGCACATAAATCTTTTCTGTCTAATTCAATCGTTTCTGGGTCTGGGTCTGGTCTGATCCCATTTTTTATTGATTTGTGTTCTGTGAATTTGTGATGTGTATCTGAGAGAATGGATCTCGTCCTCTGATGCAAAAGTTATCTATGAAATTCTCGAGTGCATTCTAAACAATGCTTTCCACATCAGAAAACGAAACGAGATGTTATTCATTTAACGACTGAGCAATGAAACTTGGAAGGATATTTGAGCAACGAGCTGTTTGACGTTTAATTATTTTACGGTTCATTACTCTTTTTTTCTTAAAGCAAAACAGATCTTAACACCTTCAGTTTGCTTCATCATAGTTCAGACATTTCTTCCATTCCTTCATCCTTTGCATTCATTTTAAAGAACCGAACCCAATAGTTACGCAGGTAGGTCGCAACCTATCTTAATAACTCAATTCTCCATTACTTCTTCCTTTCGGATTTTTTTTTCTGTTCTGTTTTTTTTTTTGAAACACTTGCCACAAGACCTTTCATGGAGATTCGTTTCATGTAAATGGTGCTATAAAGATTATTATTTATTTATTTGAACCTTAGAGTAAAGTGCAGTGGGTAAGGTTAAGGTGGTAAGGGGTAATAATCATAAAGATAGTGATGATGCATTGATGACCGAAATTGAGATCAAATCTTTGAAGGTGTAACTAGTTTTGTTGGCTCTTTGGGATGGTTGACGCCTTAAATAGATGTATAACTTTGTCTTTTATGTCTTTGAACACTGTCGTAAAAATTAGAACAACATGGGGACTCAATTATTATCGGTCAACTGTGGTTGATTAGGGGTTGGTCGTGTGGTTTACGCCTTAATTTACGTACAAAAATGTATTCTGGTCTAACAACATTCGATCTTGACTCTGCGTAATTTACGAATTTTCGGGATTTTCTTTCATCCATACATATGTATTCTTATATGGATGAAAGCTGGACTCTTGTCCAGCTGATGTTTATTCAAGTTTTTAAAGAGCAACTAAATTGTAAAGTCAAAGGATGTAAATAGTCATGGAACGAAAAAGTGTTTTGTCGAGGTTCCATAAGATTCGTCGGTATTTTCTAGGATTTGCCTTAGTGTGAAGATCTCGTCTAGGGTGCATCAGCTGAGCCCAAAAGCCACAAACAAACTTGCCTATTAGTATCTTACTGCAGGGCTTCAGACGATCACACAATACGGTGGATAGGATATTATGTGCTACATATATCAGAGATATACGACGATGACTGGTGCATCATCTTCTTATTTAAAAAGCTTTCATAGTGAGTAGACGTGGTGGATACATAGCTGCGCCAATTTCTTCTTTACTGAGTAGTTCATCTTACCTCATCACCCTCTCTACAATATGCCCATTTAACAGCTGTTGGAAATGCTGCTTCGATCTACCATTCGCCTACTATTTCTAAGAGCCGGCGTTACGACCTTGAATCCAGCTGCAGTTGTTTGACCTTCAAATTGATCTGCTGTATGTATTTATTATCGCGAGGCTCTTTGATTTTCTTGAGCTGGGAGACTGCGTACTCCGCTTCCTGCGCAGGATTTTCTTCTCCCTCTGCTTCTGGCTCAATATTCTTCATGTGGTTTGTGCTGCAGCGATTGTTGGTGTGCATTTTCTGTCACCTTTTGCAGACGTATGATTTCATTATCATACCACGGTCTCTATCTATCATACCACGGTCTCTTTCTGGAGCTTGACTTTGTAATATTTTCGGTTTCCTCCACCCCTTTGATAATGTCGCGATTCTGGTTCCACAGATTGTCGACGTGTAGTCCGGATCTTCATTGCATATCATTTTTCTTAACATACATATCCACAGTTGAGCCGTGAAGTCTAAACTAAAGGGTTTTCCAATAGGGACGGGTAAATGTTAAAATTGAATAAAACAAATTGTGTGTCAGATATCATCAAATTTTTCATTTTATTTGAAAGGCCTATCAATGACATTATGTATGTGTGGAATATGACATCGTTCAAATGGCCGCCGCGGCTTCGCTGGGTGGAGCGCATCCAAGAGGTCCAATTTTCGATGTTTCTGGCGCATAGTTCAGGCTGAATTTGAGCGATGGCACGGGCTATGTTGACTTTGAGGGCACCGGTCGTTTGCGGCTTATTGGCATAGATCTGCGACTTAAGGAAACTCCACAAGAAAAAGTCTAACGGGGTCAAATCGCACGATCTCAGTGGGAAGTTTACGTCGCCTCTGCGTGAGATAACGATGGCCTCAAATCGCTCGTGCAGAATGTCCATTCTGGCATCAGCTGTGTGGCGCATACCGCCTTCCTGTTGGAACCACGTGTCGTTCACATACATATCATACAATTTGGGCCAAAAGAAATTGGTTATCATCGATTTGTAGAGCTCTCCGTTCATGGTGATGGCAATGCCGTTTTTGAAGACGTACGGACCGATGATTGCTATTTTATTTTTTCGAAAATTAAGAAATTGATGCACCTGTGCATTCGAATTTAATAATTTAATTTTATTCTTATTTTCACGTCAGTTTTGTTTTATTCTAAGTAGTGAATGCATTAACCTACTCCTTTACAAGAGCGCTGACGTTGCCTGTCTCATAAAAATAACGAATGGCTCTCCTTAATACAGGTTGACTTTTCCAGAACGACAAAATGGCAGCAGCTTTAATTGGTTGTTTTTATAATTTTCTTAGTTTATAAAGTGTTTATCCCTTTCACTATAAATCACTCGAGCAGCCGACCATTTACCGACTACTGGCATCATAAATATTGATTCTGCAGCAGCTGGCCATCAGCTTATCTGTGCATTTACATCTACGCTCAAGTGAGGTGGTCGTAGCTACGAATTCCCTTATGGTCAGTCCCAGGGGAGTTTTCCTGTTTTTTTTTTTTTTTTCCAAAATTCCAATTTGTAAAATAATAAATTCCAATTATGTTAAAAATGCAAAAATGAATAAAATGGAAATATGCATGGAAATTTATTAATTAGAAGCGATGGGGGACGATAGGTGATCGGTGCAAGACTTCAGGCTGGAAGTCAAATACTCATTGAAACTCAATTTCGGTTATGTAAATTGTTGGTGGTGAATTTAAATAACCGACAGACGAGAATAGTCATCATGCACAGTTTCGTCAACGAGAAAAGACTATTCGAGCTGCATGGCTTCTAGTTGGCGTTCTTGAATTCGATTGTTGAATTACTGATAAATTTCACTTTCTATCATCTACCTATGTATTATCATGGGAACATTTCTTTGGTAATTGTGAAGGGATTCGAAGCTCTTCATTCATTTGTAGGTATGAGACAAATGTGCAGTAGTTATTAGATAGACACATTTTCTTTATCGATGTTAACCATTCCCAAATTGATTCCTAATTTAAATCGAACTCAATCCATACAGGGTGGGTTAAAACTAATCTGTCTAAGTGATAATATAAACTAAATCCACTTCCGCCCAACTGCGATGCGTCATAAAGAAAAATTGAGTACACAAAAGCAGACTATAATAGACCATCCCCCATATGATCATTATAAACAAGCAGTTGACCATTTATTGCCTGTCATTGTACAGTACACTCTGAATAAGGATATTGAGGTGACCATTTCCTCAACAACTTCAGGGACATAGCAGAAACGAGAATAGTACTTGGAAATTTATTACAATTACCCCGTATGACTTGCAGTCGATGCCATTACGACTCTATTAAAACATGGCTGGTGGCTGTCATGTCTCTGCGATCTAATACTGTTGTAATAGCCGGAGGTTCTGGAACAAGACACTCGTAGGGAATAGACGTTTATCTGGTTTAGCGATACGCAACCATGTAATCTTTGTGCAAGAACCGTGGGCAAAGTTAATGTAGCATTTATAACGCGAACAAACTTCGATGTTTAATAATTATGCCTCTGCATGTATGATTCATATGATAAATACAATGCTCGGATAGAGTGAATAATTTCCCGAAATGCCCGAAGGAATGGTAGCTCGATTTCAGATCGATTTAAAAGATCTTAAAGCGATTTAGAGACTCAAAAGCCGATAATAAGTGCTGGTTATATTCGAACCTAATTCTAAATTGTAAAGATGCTTCCAATTCAATCAAGACGGAAAATCGAAATTAACTTAACCATAATAAATGTGTAACATCGTTTCATTTCGATTCCTGGAATGCCCTCCTGTCTAAACTTCCGGGTTAGTGCCTTTTCGCCAATCAGGTCGCCTTTCAACGAGAAAACATCGTTTCAAATTGGAAATGTAATTAAAAGTCATTCGTTCAGAGGTAAATTTGTTCTTAAGATTGACTCGTAAACGGAGATGAATAAGGTTTACGACTGGGTAGTACATACCGGCTCATACTTGCTGCTGGTTCGTTCATGTGATTTGGTCCGAGTTTTCAGCGTGATTTTCTGAATTCTGTTTTAAATTCTCTAGGGTTGCGTCTGAATTGATCCCAGTTGAGTAGTATGTTGAATTTGACTGCGTGTTGATGCGGAAGACGCACCTGCTTGCTCGGCATCGGTTGAGTTGCTTTCTTACTTATTTAGGAACAATGTTTCTCAGTGCTCTGATTCAGTAGCTATGTATGTTCCCCTGGTTTTGATCAAGTTTTTAGTGATTCTGTAGATGCTTCGCTTTGGCGCCTGCTTCTTCTTCTGCTTTAGTGGCCATCGCTTTTCTAGTCGGGCGTTGCGCTTCACTGTTCTCATCTTGCTTTTTCCTGACGCAGAAGTAGTTACGATGGGAACTTTGAGCTGCTTTCAATCGTTGATCGTTCGACAATTCTTTCAGTGCCAGATATGAAAACATTTTTCACAGCACATCAATTTTTTAAATGGCTATAGACATTGAGATACCAACTATCTCCTCCGCTTACGCACAGAAGGGTCATTCGAAGTTATACCTGCGTTGGCACGGACCCATCGGTCTTTTATTTTGGCTCCTTATCCCTTATAGACGTTCAAGAGACTATTTCTACGGCAAATGACAAAATGACTAACTTGAGAGTTTGTTTGCCTGTCTTGTGCTCAAACATGGGGCTCCCTTGAACAAGCCGATTGGCTATGCAGATATCTACAAATCGTTCGTCATTGTCATTGCGGTTGTCTAGTCCATATCATATCTCAGTACTTCACTGCCATCTTGGTACTTAAATCTCCCATCACCATCTCGATGTATAGTCGTCTCGCCTTTGGAAAAGAGGTCGCCTTTACTTTCTCGGGCGAGAGTTCTGTTTGGGTGTTACACTGTATGATGGTCATAGTCTTGTCCGTCTGGCCGTCAAAATTCTCTGCTCTGATTAATAATAAATAGCTGACGCGACAGCTCGGGATGAGCCAAGTCCTAGCTTCTCGCAACCATTCATGTTGTGCGTGTTACATTTTTTGCACGAATGAAAGGGACCTACAATTTATTGCCGACTCCGAATGGCGAATTGAGAAGCTCTTTCATGACAGATTATACTCCCGGAGACTTGTCATTCTCCGACGAGAGGTGGTGCAGCGAAAAATGTTGGGTATACCTGGCTGGAGCTTGAACCCACGCCACTTGGTCAGCAGTCCAACGCACTAACCACTGACCCACTACGACCGCTCTGATTGCTTTTGATAAAAATGGCAGCTGTTCTACAGATTCTCGTGGATGGTTTTCAAGAGTAGAGTAGTACAGTGTTAGACATGGATGATTGATGCTCTCAAGCATTCTTTAAGCCATTAAACTATTCAATATTTAAATAGAGACAGCTTGTCAGCTTGCATTCGATAAGAAGATGCAAAAAATGACAAAGAATATTGACAGCTTTTGCATTCCAAGTACTTTCCCCATTTCTCATTCGTTCCAGTTCCAGAGTCTAGTGTGACAACAAAGAGGCCTTTTGTGAAATTGTCAGGTCCTTACAAAGTCTTACAACATCCATCAGACTTAAGTTGACTTTGAGAAAAGTTTCACTGTCGAACATGAAACACACAACTACGCATACGACTTATGCGACGAGAATTATTCAGAATTAAAAACTTTCACAAAACCAATGCTTTTCCCTTATGGAAGCAAGTAAAATTGTGACTTACATCATCCATTCATCCATCAATCCACACACAAACACAGGAGAAAACTCCCCTGCGTTATCCTTGCTTGAATGTTATTCTCTCCTCAAGATTTCTTGTTGCCTTATACATCGACTACATCTGACGTTAATTCATAAAAGCTATGCCGTCTCAAATACCACTCACGCCTTAAATTCTAAGGCACACAGTAAGTACCTATGACGTGTACTTAATAATTTAGAAGCCCGTTTGATGTAAACTTTGTTGGGCTGATGTTTACCGTCTCTGTGATGGTGAAAGTCATCGTTTAGCTTGCTGTGTAATATTAGGTGTCAAGAGCGGAGGTATGTAACTCAATACATGTGTTATGAAGATGTTATACGTCGCACTGTTCCACCCTGTATTTGGCATCGTAAAAGGACACTTTGACGAAAGTCTTTAACTGTGGAGTTTGTTTTGAAACAGATGGTGTCTGCTATTTAAGGACCATGGACAATAAATCATTTTCATAACGTTTGTGCGATTCTTACTTTAATGTCTTGTGTGGTGTTTGATGGCTTTATTGTTGAATGTATTCTAGAATAATGGTGAGTTCGCTTAGTAAGGTCACAAACCGCCAGCCAGAATAGTATTTTCTTAAAGGTGGGTAATCATACCTACCTGTTAAAGCCCCACGAACCGCAAACCAAAGCAGACTGTGAAATTTCGTAGGAAAATCTCTGATCTAGTTTCGCGCAGTTCATTTATTTTAAGACCTCAATGTTTTTCCGACATCAGGTGTAGAGCCCGGACTTTCGGCGGCCAAGTTGACCATTACGACCGAAGTAATGGCTACAGAGAGTAAAGGTTCTTCGACCCTAACTGTGTTAAGGAATTTATTTCCAACACGTCTCGAGCAATTCCAAATATCGAATTCCTCTGGATGGCCTCAATAGATAGAAAACTCAAACGTGACATTTAAGGTAAATCCTAGAACCCACTATAACTATCTATGAATCATAACGCGGTTCTCCCCACTTATAGTCACTTTGTTGTCACACAAATTCAAGGTAATTAATACAAGAAAAAAAAAAGAGTCAACATACAAATTGGCGTCCATGTCACGTCCCACTTAACGAATGGGAGGCAAAAAAATAAGACCGCTCTTACAATGCCAAAAGAATGGAGCGAATTTGCATTCTAAATGAGCTAACACTATGCCAACCAACGTAATCGGCCATGTGGATATTTTATTATTTATTTATCTCTTTCCACCGCACATTCTTCTCAAGCCGTGTTTTCTAACGTTTTTTAAACACAAAAAAATGGAAACTCTAAAGAACAACAGGACGACAGGGAAAATCACACATTGTGCGCGATTCAGAGCGGAGATATGCAAGTTGCCGTGTAAATTAGTAGCTCTGGCTCACCTTGCTTGGAGGCGTAAATTTTTGTACGACTGTTGACTTTTCCGTCGCCTTCTTTCACCGGGTCGTTTTCGTGGCGGAAAAACTGTCAAAAAACGCAAAAAGTGGTTGTTTCCTGCGGCGGTAGTTGGAGGCCGGCCTGTGGAAGCGCGCTTGTTTTGAGTTGTCTCTGGCGTCCTGGCCACAGAGGCGAATTAAAATATCACCTGGTGTTGAAATGCTCATAAATTGCATGCATGATTACAGTGTAATGCGAAACGCTAGGCAAACATGAGTTGTGAAAATGGCATGAAATTGGTCCTGGTGCGGGATTTTATGTGCCAGAGCGGGGACAGTGGACAGCGCACTACGGCGAGAATTAATTAGTTTAAACATGCAATTAACATTGGTAACTTATTCGGAATGTCCGATGGAATGTGAGGTGTTGGCATATATTTGCATTGGAATGTTTGACACTGGAGAAAGCCCATCATTAAACGGTTGTCAACCAAAAAGCGTGTTCGACAGCGGGCTGGGGGTGAAGAAAGACACATCAGCTGTTGGAGACATTATTTGCTCTTAAGTTGGCTTTAACCCTCAACTGATCTCTACCTAAATCTTAGACTCATGCTGAACGCTGTGCTAGAAGCGAATGAACTTATGAAGTCTTAGTCCTCATAATCCTCACGTCTTCAAAGTAGATCTCTTTCTGAAAACCATAACATGACGTTAATTGACCGTATTATAGCTAGGACTAGATTGCATCGAGCAATGTGTGGTCTGATAAACATTCAGAGATCTCATTTGACGTCAAATTCATAGTCGGAACAGAAAGATGGTTGGAGTTTTTAAAAAAACTGATTTGGGCTTCCAATAATTCTAGAATGTGTGGTTCCTATTCTTGGAAATACTGATGGACGCTGTTCACTTTTGAGTTAATTAAATTCGAGTCCCCGAATGGCTAAAGCCCGTTCTAAGCGTATTACTCAAAATCTCGAAGCTGTAGTCTGAACCCTGTGATATCAACACGTTCCACCAAAAATAAAGCTGAACTCAGAAATGCATCGACATATGCACATACATACATATGCATGTTTATGGACGGCAATGCTTATGTAAAAGACTGAGTTTCTACAAAAGCAAGGGTGTTGCTATAATTTCTAAAGATTTGGCTCTAATGAAATTGTTGATGAACTTTCTGGAAAATTATGCCAATATGCCAAAAAGGTTCGATATTCGACATCTACAAGGTGCGCCATCTTTTATGTGGGTATGTGAAAATTGAATAACTTTAAAAAAAAAGAAAACAAAATACATATTCCCATATATGAGGTATTTTTATTTAATTTGGTCCTTTGCAATTTATTTGGACTAGTTTTTGAATACAACATCAAGTGACCGCCTCTATTGACCAAAACAAAATGTGCTCTTTTTGCTGCGTTTTCCATCACTTTTTCTAGCATCTCGGGCGGTATAGCTATGATTTCGGCACGGATGTTTGCCTTAGCTCGTCAATGGACTGAGGCTTGCTGGCGTACACTTTGCTTTTCAAGTTAACCCAGAAAAAGCACTCCGGAGTGGTCAAATCTGGAGATTTTTTTGACAGCAGAGGTCCAGGGAATTTTCGTTGCAGACATTGCATTGTTTGATTTGCAGTGTGGCATGGTGTTGAAATCAGTAACCGTCCAGACCTTTTTCACACAGGTGATTCAGGTGGTTCCACAGACGCCAAAATGCTGAGCGCGGTGACGATACGACGCATGTGGGTTCTCGGCAACACTCTCTCTTACCGCTTCAATCAGTTCATTGCAACGTCTTGAGCGACGACATGTCCACGATCTCCCACTGTCCCGTGCTCAACAAAATTCGACACCAAACGACAAATAGTGTTGTCAGACAGTGCTTGTTGATCCTTTTCATTTATAGATTGGACTTTACAGCGCAGTCTTGGTGAATACGGTTCGAATACACCGAACTTCAGCATGCACTGGACAGGCTCGTAGCCGTCTGTGTTGAGGCGGGGATGAAGATAAAAATGATCAAACCAGAAGTAATGCCCATTTCCTGAACGCTTGTTCAATGCACACTGCATATTAGTGGAGTTCAATTTAAAAGAAAGGTTCATGCTTCAATAGTTTCGGGACCCCAACCCGGCTTTTAAAACGAGCCATGGAATCCGTGCCATAAGGTAGGCGTCCTCTGGGTAGGCCCAGGATAAGATGGTTGGACCCAGTCGAAAGTCTCACCCCTACCCATATAGCTCCTGATGTTTTAGATTCGATGGCGGAAGATCGAGATGTTCCAAAAATGATGATGATTATGAAAATTCATTATTGCAGCTTTTATGTGCACTAATATTATCTTAAGGTAATTTTCTGCCAACCAACTAGATAGAACCGTCATTTACTGAAGTTAGCTTAAACCAGAGTAAGAAAATGTTCAAATGCCATGATGTATGACTTGCTGAGTTCCGTCAAGGTTCCATTCACTCAAGTGTCAGCGCAGCGAAAAGTAATAACGAATTTTTTATAGAACCGTGGTAACAGGAAATAAAATTCAAAAAGTCATTAACTACTCGCCAAGAATTCCTTTAGCACTTCACTTCCTAAGGTATTCAAGTTCAATCAGAACTAGGTAAGTGAACTGAAAGCGGATTTTTTCATGCACACATCCATTACCTCAATAAAAATCACCTCGTTACTTCAAGCCAAGCAACTACACTTTAACTTGCTCTGCATTACCATTTTAATGTATCCTTCGGCAGAGAGCAGCCTTCCATATGGGCAGGGGGAAATCCAAAAACGGAATTTCCCCATTCATCGTTCCAGAGCGCAACACCGATGAAAGATATCTCGCCAAAACGAAAGCAACCGCGACAAGGACACATTTTGTGTCGGTTTGAATTATATACCGCCGCACAAACACACGCTTTCCCGATTTTGGTCGCAACCCGAACGTGTCTGCCGTAAAATTTATTGTCATCGCACTTTTGAATGGTTGCAGTCGCCTAGGACTGGTTGCCGCCGGTTTCCTGGCCTTGCACATCATTACACGTACATCCCTCGAAATGCATGTAACGCTGCTCCTCCAAGAAATCTATTATATACCAATAGAAGGCAACTTAAAGGGTCACATACTGCGAGAATATAAATTAGAAGTCACGCTAAACGAGCGAGAAGGGCGCGACCCGGTATGCAAAATTGTACCAACACTCTCTCGCCTTATTAGGATGGGCATCCCAGGCTCAGCACCACCAGCATCCCGTCACCATCAGAGAAATCCCGACGGATAGAGGCAAACATTCTCTTTATCAGGGAGGCGGCGGCGGATGGCCCTGGTGCGGCAGGATTGCAATGCCATCTATTATCCCGTGCAACTTGAAGTTTATTACATGCGCATAAATTTCGCGAAAATTCCACCACATTCGCTTTGAATTTAATTTATTTTGATCTATGAATGGGTATTAGAATGGACATGTTAAGTGGGAATCACAGTGGACCGGCGGGTGCAGGACACACACACACACACACACGCGGAGAAGGACATCGTTCTGTGTGACATTTCTCACGATAAATTATCGGCATCCGTAGAGCGATTTTTTCGCATTGAAATTTATGCGTGTTCTCTGGCAACAATGGTGCCACAATGCATGTTGTCGCTGATCGCTTATGCGGGTCGGGAAAATCTATTCAGTGAATGATGCGCCACTGCGCGGTGCAACAGTGCAAGAATAAATGCATACACCATGACGACGATGATGATGAGCTACGACGCTGTGATAAGACAGTTGGTCCTCGAAGATAGAGACGTCCGTCAGGATGACTTGGCTTTGATTTAATAATTCAGTTGCTCTTAGGTGGATTGACATGTCCCTAGTCATGTTTGTTGTGCAAGTAGCATCCACTTACATTGGGGAGATGTGCGGTGTTAATTTGTAAAAGCGTAAGACGACCATAGGTTCATCGATCAATATGGTCGATACGGTTCGACAGCAACCAATTTGATGGTCACACCACCTCACTGATTTCCTATTAAAAGGTTGAACTCTTCTAGCGATCATTCAGCCGATGCAGCATAAATCAGATATTAGTTCGTGGCGACGTACGAGTAGCTATCGACATGTCACAACATCATGCATGGGCGGTCGTGCAAAGACAATGAAATGAAACGAAAGGTAGTCGAAGAGGGTTCTATTGATTTTCCGGTAGTGAGTTGCACAGATGGTTATCCCCCGCGAGGGTCGTCGGTGGGCTGGTGCCGCAAGTAATAATCTGCTTAATGTGCCTTCAGTGGAACACATTACCGCTGGCGTGGTTGGATCTCATTGTTAAACTACCGAGCTGATTTATGACACATCGATCTTCGGGTTGTCACTTACGATTGCTTTTTATCTTTGTGATCGTTATTCACTTTCAGATCTTGGAAAGAGGTTGGAATTGTATGACAGCAGATAAGGGGTGGCCCAACATGATTTTCATGTCACACCGAACATCGGAAAGCTATTAAAGGTCCGAGTTAAATGGAAATTGTGGGTTAAGAATAATTTATTTGTGAATTACACCGAGTTTATCCTTGACAAGTACCTGTTGTCTGCTGTTGTCTGTAAGATCCCATAAATCAACCCTACAAGGTACAAGGTTAACTTTCTCCAACGAAGCAAAATACTTGGGTCTTATTTGGACAGGAAATTAAGCTGGAAACTAAGCATTCAAGAGAGAGTAAGGAAAGCTACAGTAGCTCTTTTCTGCTGCAAGAAGGCCATCGGAAAAAGATGGGGTATGCAATCCCGCATAACGTATTAGCTCTATGTTTCGGTAATAAAACCGATGCTTACAAACGAGGTGATGGTGCGGTGGACCGCCTTGGAAATAGCCATTAACCGGGATAACCTAAGTCCAACGAACATCTTGCATGCGTATCAGCGGAGCTCTTCGCATGACTCCCTCTGCAACACTGGACATTTTGTATCATTTATCACCCTAGACATTTTCGGCAGACAAATGGCAGCTAGTGCAGCCAACTGCCTCAAAGCAACTTCACGGTTGTCTACTAAGGATTTCGGCCAAATTTCTCCCAGAAACATAGACTATATCACACCCAAGCAAAGGTTTGACAAGAACTTCGAAGTAACCATCTCTCCCAGGTCCTTCTGGAGCAATGCATTCTCAGAAGACAAGTCGATCCATTTTTACACGGATGGTTCAAAAAGTCCGACAGGATTAACCTTAGCCTAGCGTTCCGTCTTCCAAATCATAGTAGCGTGTTCCAGGCGGAAATCATGGCGATCAGAGAAGTCTTATCTTGCCTAAAGAAAAACGTGATATCAGCCACTGATATCCGCATCTTTTCCGATGTGTCATTACTGGACACTGGACACTGTTTAATAAGCAAGCATGCAACAAGGCTTGGCGTTTACGCAAACGATTTCTGCAGAAGCTGTATGGAAGAAGAGGAAGAAGAAACTATTCTCCATCTTCTTTGCACCTGTCTAGCTCTTTCCCGCAAAAGGAAACTCCACTTGGGAGTTGTCTTCTTTAAAAACTTAAGCGACCTAATTAACATTGATGTTAGTAGCCTCCTACGCTTTATAAGAAGCTCCAATTAATTTTAATGAGAAGGCAGGAGATATTTCCGAGATCCTGGTGATATCACAATCCTGGTCTAATCCATCTAACCTAACCTAAGGGCGTGCAGAAGATGTCGCACGTGTATTACAATTGAACAAATGGATTTCCATCCTTTAACGGATGGGTACTGACTGGCGGTGACCACGCACCAATAGGGCTGGACTCGACTTGCTGAGCTTATAAGCGATAGTGTTGAGTAGACACCAACGCTCCAACCCCAAAAATTCTCCAATCTTATTCAGAGGAGCCACGCCAAAGTAGATTATCACGTCTTGGTTCGTGGTGTAAGAAGTTTTGTTTTCAAATCAAGCCTAACCAAGTCCATGTTGAAGTGAAAATGCCGAAATTGCTAAAAGTTTGGCATACATGTAACGGATATGTCGTTGTTGATCCTCAACAGTCCAAATAATCGTGGAAATAGAATGTAATTTAAGGCAGCCACAGATGTTATCTACTGCAGCAAATTAGAAATTTAACGTCAGCTCCAGTTCCATAGTTTCCGACAAAAGAGCTGCGCTAAATAGTTGACCTAACTCCCACGAATTCCACTGACGGCAGTTTATTAAAAAAAAAAAAAATCTCTCCCCCAGGTCACATCGCTCTACAAGTAATTATCTCTTCTTTCTTCATTCAAATTTATCCATCACCTGAGAGGAGCGGCAAAAATAACCTCGACAACGTCTAAATTACTATCTCACCCCGCCGCCGTCACAATAAAATAAGTTTACACTTTAAGAGCGATGTCAAAGCACTTTCGTCCGCCCGACACAACTCACTAGCAATTAGTCGGAACCGTTTTTACATAATTAACGCAGAACAACTTAGCATCTGGAATGTCAGACTGAAGCCAAACAACGCCAGTGACTAAGTGATGGCGACGACGACGACTTTACAGCCATTTTACCACACCACTCACAATTATTACGGCTGCACTATCATTATTTTAATATGAAAAAAGCGGCCATCAAACGAGACGACGACGCGATGACTTAATGGAGGCGATTGCCGCCACGCCGCCGCTCTGCTCTAAGCGGGGCAAATCCATTTTTTAATTGCTAAACGGAAAGAAAAGCATCGCCTCTGGAGGAGATCATTGATCTCCGTGCGCGAAGAATTTTCCCTGTGCAGCCAATAGCAACCCTGATTCATTTCGTCTAACCGCAGATTACAGCGCAGTGGCAAGGTGTTATCCTCTTTCTAATCCAGTTTTAGACGAAATATCAGCGTACCGGCCAGAATTGACCACCTGCAAGCCGAGTCCATGAAATATCATCTTAATTACGTCCCAGCAGGTTTCCGCGTGCCCAGAAGCCCAGTCTTAGATGGACAGGCAAACGCACATAACGCAGAGCGCTCACATCTTCATTTGCATTTCCCCAGCACACGACGTGGCCTGCCAAGGTTGCAGAGTCCATTCCTTTTGGACTATTTTCGAATAGAAAATTGCTGGCGGCTTTTAGTGTTGTTATCTGCAACCAAGATGTGGGAATAATTAGAGATGGGTATTTCGTGAATAAGGAAATTTACATAAAGCCGACGCAGTTGGTGGGGACACTCGTCCATCATCTTTAGAGACGACAGCAATTTCTGGCAAATATTTGGAAAGAATTTGAACATGAAAAAGGCGTGATCCCGTTTAATTTGTTTGCCAAAAAGATCTGAGGAAAGACCGCCCTGGCAAGCAGACTCAATTGCCTTCGACTCTAACCAATTTCCAGGTAGAGTAGATCATTCCGCATGTCGATTGGTGGTCTCTCTCCCCAGTTGATTTGGTAGCACCAAGTCCGGAGAGGAATCCAATCGCTCCGTACCTCTTCCGCGTAAAACTGCAAAGAATTCCGACAGTGTGCGCAAGAAAAGGGGAGAATTTTCACGAAACTCTTGCTACTGAATTCCACGACAATGATCATCGTCTCCCAACCACTGGGGCAGAGGATAATTGCTGAATGGATATCCAGGCAAACGAAGCAAAGCGGCGGATGCTCGATGTAATCGATATTGGACTGCTGCCTGCATGGGACTTTGCTTGATCAAGTCATTTTTGGTGGCGCTTTGCCAGTCCGACGAAGGTCCTTACGTCTTAAATTGCTTAGTTCGGTTAATTCCACAGGAAATTTCTGGAATTCCAGTGCCACCGAAAATTAAACTCTGAATCGTTTGGCCGATGAAAGGAGTCGTGATATCCACCTGTGAAGCTTGCTACTCGCAAGATAATTACCGCAGAGCAATCCAACCGATTAGTCTGCTGCAGCTCCTATGGGAAGGTGGATTTGGTGGTATGCTGCGGTTGCCAATCTTCCTCTGGTCTTCAGGAATTTGACGACAATTTTTTGGCAAAGATGGTGGATCGTTAATCTTCTGTTTTGTGTGGTTTCGAGGTCAGGTCGGTACACAATATGTCGCATTGTGTGGCTGCAAGGATGTGTGGAGCCTGTACGAATTTCTGTGGACTTCCATTAATTAATTCGACCTAGGTGGATGGACTTGAAGGAATTTTTGGCGTCATTTAGACAGATGCTAAAGGGGTAAACGCTGGCCTTGTTTTTAAGTTTTTGAATGAATAGTAGCTGTGCCTAGTTCTCGTAGTGATAAGAGAAGTAAAAATCCATAGTTTGGAGTATTATTTTGTCACGTATGTATCAAACTTGCTTTCATCCCATGGAAACCACTTTCAAAGTCTTGTTCTAGAATCACATGCATCTGCCTAAAGGACTATTGTAGGCTTATCAAGTGGCAGCTGAAAATCTAAACCAAAGCCAAAGCCCACCCAACTTATTCAATTTCTATAGCACAATAAACAAATATTGAACCTAAAAGCAATTAAAAGACGATTGTTCAGCTACTCCAACACATCAATTGTTCCTACGCAACCCAAACCTATTAGCAGTGAGAGGAGGAGGTGAACCTTTGAGCAGAAGCGAACAGAATCTGATAACTGTGCAGTACCCTGAAAGTCCCTTTTCACTTTTCTATTCAGTTTCGCATCGCCGCTACCGAACCCCAAGCCAATATTCGTACATAAGTCTCGACGATGACGCGCGTTGCAATTGCAGCGTTGAGAAAGACTCACCGCTCCAGGCTGCCAGAGGGAGCGCACAAAAATCGTGCTCTGACTGACTATGTCGACTACACACCTCCGCGCAGCCAAACAAGTTGGCAGCCCAACAAATAATTTATATTTCTTTGATGGATATGGGTTGGTTTGCATGCTGCTGCTCCACCGTGAAATCTGAGATCCTAATTTGCATGAAAATTGATTGAGTCGTGGAGTTATGCAATCTGCGGCAGTTTCGACACCTGTTTCTTATAATTGATGCACATTCCACCGCCATCCAAAGAATTTCATTGTTAAGATTAGCCAGCCTCCTACGCGAGAGTCATAATGTAAATCCAATTTCGTTGTTCCTACCATTGCATCCTTTACAATTTCATCATCGTCAGCGTGACAGTGATTAGTGACAGCAGCGCAGCAGACTTCTCCTGGGAACCCCATCGAAACGAGCAATACGCTCAACAACCGCCACCATCATGTGACATAGCATCGAGTGGAATCATCTGCAAACATCCACCACATCGAAGGTGTGGAAAAGTAGAGCGACAAATCTGCCTCTGACTCCTGCGGAGACACTCCAGCTATGGTTTGGGAATCTGGGGTCCGGGGGACTTCTCATTTCGTTGTGTACTCTGGTCACGGAACATGTATTCATTACAAGTCCTTCCAAGCGGAGTCACCCCCTCTGGAGTGCGCCCATATCTGACCGCATATTCAATTTCGGAGTGGTTGTCAATGGCCTGTCTACGGTGTGCACGGTTGCTGGTCCTCCTCGACGAAGAAAATTAAAATTCCAAGCGACCATGGTAATTACAGTTTGAATAGAGAATACTTGCGAGAGCCAATGTCCGAGCGTGTACGTTCGAGGTCAAATTTCGCACCGGATGATGAAGTTAACTGGAAGTCAATGATTTTTCTGCAAAAGGGGATGTGTTTACTTAAGGGAATGAAACATGGAGTGTCTCTTGGGCTCAGTACTGAGTAGATACTGCCAAAAAAGAAGGAATACATTTTAAGGGTTAAGGGTGTAGGCAGGATTTCATATAATTTTGAATAAAATTCAGAGTTTCGAAGTGCTTTAACCTAAAATTGCTGATGAACATGTGGCTGTGTTTTTGCTTTGGGAAGAAATATCAATTCGATTTGCTTGGTTGGTAATCTGATTGATAGAAAGGGGGCCCACTGAAAATCGTCTAATAAACATCGAAAGCAACATACAAAAGTCAATATTCTAACCAAAATGAATTTGTAAAGTTTACTGCTTGCTTATGTACTTATGTCCTGATTCCTCTGAAGGGTGTTAGTGTCTCGTCCACCCCTACGCGCCAACGGGACCGATTGCTGTCGATCTCTTCAACTCTTCTCTATCTGCCTTTCTCTCAATACCCTCAGCGGGTATTTGCAGGTGTTGTTTGATGGAAGTCAAGTAATACTAGCGCTAACAAGCGCGAGCTCGTGCTTTAAAAGTGAGTGCATTTTTCCAGGACATTGTGGTTACGTAACAAAATTTTACAAGCGCGAGCTCTCTTTACCTCGCGCTTTTAAATTTTCTGCAGTGAGTTGAATTTCATTTGCAATCTCGACCTTAGTCGGAAAAGCATACCAACCGAAGATGAACTGCGCGAAATTTAAGGACGAATCACAGAAACGGCGTTGTCTGTGGGACATGTGAACAAAATAATGTAGCAACGACGGTGGAGGGTACAAGGAGTCATTCGGTGATATTTGAAAAAAACATTTTTCATCTTCTTTAAGCATTTTGTTCAAGTGGTGATATTCACCTTATTGAGACCGCAACTCATTTATGGGACGGATACGACTTTTTTCCTTTTTTTTAAAATAATGAAAAATAGCGACACGTTGTGCACTTTACTGGAACCAAACATGAACTGAAGCTTTAACTAGCTCAATTCTAATCGAACACCTTACAAACTCAAGCTTGTATTAGTCGCTTGCTACATAACCGCAGTCTAAGTCATCGGCGATATTAGGATGTTAGAGTTGAAATGAACGGTCCATCGAATTTCTCCATTTTCCATTGGCAAGGCATGATGTATACAAGGAATAAGAACATTTCGAAATTCAGCGTCTACAGGGTGTTACGGGGTGTTGAATTTTGTACGGAAAAAAAAATTAAATTGAATTTTGGAGTTGAAATTTGGTGAGTATATTCTAGAAATAAATAGACCGTTTTCCAAAATTATAACTGTGGGCAAAAATACAGGGCGTTAAAGTTTGGCCATTTATAGTAATGCGCAACTGTAGTCAGCGGCATTGCCGTTGCCATTGCTTCCTCAGGTACTGCAGCCACCTTGGTTAAAGAAGACATGACGGGTCACTCTACCCTCTCAAAGATTCTGAACCTAATTCATTCTGAGTCTACACTTTGTAACATCTCTAAGGAGAGTGACTTAACTCAGGTGCTTTGAGAAGCCAAGGTTATAGTGTGGGATGAGTGTACCATGGCTCATAGAAAGGTACTGAGTATCGAAATAGGATGCTCCGACAGTGCTTTTGGGTGGTGGCTTCAGACAGACCAAACCTGTTGTGCCACGGGAGGCCCAGCAAATGAAGTGAAGGCCTGTCTCAAGTAATCAATCTGATAGCCTAATGTCGAAGACCTCTCCTTGTAAGTTAACATCCTCACCGTGATTTGAGGTATTTCTTGATATTGGTGATGGAAAGAGGAAGAAAGAATAAATGTACCGAGTAACCCAAGCCATGTTATGGAAGATCTGATTGGTTTTTCTGACAGAAAATATGTAATGTGCCTAAGTGTTCATCGTGCTTGAGGAGATTGCGTTTCATGAGTGAGGGAAAGAGCTATTTTCACTCAAAATACACGACTCAGCCAACAGCATCAATAATTTTCTGCTGAGGAAGTGAATGGTGTGGATCTGAGGAATGAATTTTTGTCCCTAAGCGGGCTCAGAGTCAATTGACCTGATAGCCGGGTCATCCTCGAGCTAGAAAGAAAACCAGGAATGTTGTTTACACGGAGGTCTTGCAAAGTTAATGTGAGGAATTGATAGGCTTTGATTACTCATCAATGCCTTGAAACCCGGAGAGGACATAGGGTATAATGTGACGTCTTTCCACGCGAACGTAGTCGCGGGTATCAGCTAGTCACCAATAGAAACAAAATTGATGAAAGAATGCAGCCATGGCAAATTGCATTTTAAATTTCGAGTAATTTTGACAGTCTTTCTCTGTGTAAAGCCTGACATCTTGACCCGTTATAGGCTGCCTCGGTAGTAGCTACTACGATATCTCTCCTGTGCAAAGCAATCCGAGAAAAATCTGTGTTGACTGACAATGTCGACTACTTTTCTAGGGGAGCTCTTTCTCATCAGTTGTCGGGAAAACTTCAGGTATCCCACGCCTTTTCTTCAAATACACACATACATATGTAGGTGTAGAAGCTTGACAGATGGCGTTGGGGTTGCTCCTAAGAGACAGGTAAGATCCAACCGCCTTGTTGTTTTACAGTGCTTTAAAATCCGTAATAAAATCCTTCTGAAGGTTATGGTGCTTATTCGGGCAATCGTTGTTTTCGGTTTCTGAAACCTTGATTTAGGTGTAAAGAAATGATGAACACACGGCTCCAAACTGTGGCCAAATAAGGTTGGTCTGTCAGTTTCAGGAAATGTTAAGATCGATATGTAAGAGTATACCTAGGTTTGTTGAAAAATCCTCCTCAGTGAATCTAACGACACAATAAACACTTTTTCATTCAACTTTGGGAACGTTTTCCAAATGCAAATGGCTGTCATCGTGCCATGTAACTCACTACCCGTACACAGGATGCGCCGGAATATTTCACCACCTAAACCATGTACCATTGCACTTGCTCTCCAACACCTAACACATCCTCCTAACTTTTCTGTAGTTCCCCCCGAGCTCAACCGGCGAACTACCATCTCAATGTCGGTGGGATATTTATGCGCACATCAGCTATCTCAAGGCACTGCAAGGAAGCTAGGTGGGAAAATATCGTTCGTTGTAACAGCTCATAGATCTGCAAACCGAACAACAAAAAAAAAAAAACGGAAAACACCTTTGCTACACTTCGACATCGTTTGTGCAAACACCGAGCGAATGAAAAAGAATGTATCGCGCAGATTTCGTGAGTGCATCTTATAATGCTATTAATTATTTGCATGTTGCATCTAATGTCACCTATTTGAGGAATGTTGGCTCGGCCGAACGCCGAAGGAATATTTTATTGCCCCCGAGAGCGGGCGAGGATAGCGTGGTGAGCGCGGAATGAATATCATGATATTGCCCCATTCTGCACAGCATACATGAAAAGGAACAAAGCAGAGTGGCCGCGACACCAAAGGAAGTGTTTTATATGCGAAAATCCTTGCGACAACAACGCCAGAGCAACTGTAACTGACGATGGGGCGGATACCTGCGGGGGGATGAGGCGGTGTGTCGGTGCGCGACACAACTAGCTATTATACATACACATGTGCCCCTACCATCGTTGTCTGGAGGCTCCTTCCTCTTGTTCTTCTTCTTCTGCTGCTGCTGCTCTCGTGTCGTGTGTGAATAACACACACCATTTTTCGCGTAGATTTATGGTGAAGGTATTATGTGAAATTGCAATAAAATTTGCATTATTACAGCGAATGTTGTGCATTTCAACAAGGCTGCCCTTGCCGCTGTTAGGAGCATGCTGTTGGTGCCGGTGCTTGTGCTTGGTTGGAGAAGAAAGGCCGTTTAGGCAATACGTTGCGGAGAATTGCTATCTACAGGTCGATTGCGCTCGCTTTTGCTAATATATTCGGTGTCATCATGATCCTTGTGTACCTGTATCAATGTGCTGCTGAATAAGGGGGGTGATGAAGTAGTAGTTCCAGATGATGTCGAGATGGAAGCGGTATATGTCGTTATTCTGAGACTCTGTACAAGTATTTATTCTAATTATCTGGCAGATAGTTAGACTTGCGTTCTGGCTCCTCCTTCAACTGTACTTATCTACATCCTTTCTGACAGATGTTCCACAATCGCTGTATGACCTCGTTCATGGCAAATAACCAACAGCTTAGATTCAGAGAGAAAGGCGATTCCGTAGAAGTGTTCGCTACCAAAAGCCAGTTCTGCACCAAATTTGAATATTCTCTGCAAAATTGTATCGCAAGCGCAAGCTACGAACTGCCGGTCCAGTTTCCACCTTGAGTTATGTATGTGACACAGATACTCCGTGTGACATTTGAGACAAATTTCCATCGCTTCGGTATCTAAACCTTGGTCAATTTGCATAAATGACATGAGCTGCACTCTTTCTTGAAACAACAATAGAAGTCGAGAGCTAAGCGCCTTACACACAGGAGATTGCCGCTTTGTGTGCACTTGCAAGAGGAACCCTTTTGACCAAAGGTGACAAGAAATTTGCATATCTGGATATTGAAATGCGATTAACCGATTTGGTGAAGATTTACGAGTTTCCAGCGAGGATACAATTCATTTGAATCCGGTGGATGTTCACATTTGCTTTTGGGTTCGGAACAAATTAGTTTTCTTAGGATTACAGATGTAAGCGTGGATTTGACAGGGTGGAACTAGTTGTTAGAAGATTACAATGTTGACATGGCAAGCAATGTTTAGACAAGACTTTAGTGATTTGTCGGAAGTTCTCTGGCAGCGGGCTAATGGTCCATAAACTGTAGTTTGTGACCCAGCCACGAATGTGTGGCTGTGATAAGGTTTTCTATGTAGAGATTAAAGCAAGTTCACGGGACATGATTGTGAGAATGCATAAAAGCAAAGGTTTGTGCGACTTTGGACGATCGGTTTCTGCGTACAGCACGTATGATTCATGGTTGAACCTCCTTGTTCCAAGTTGGCCAACGCATACCGAACGGAATATGAGCAGTTATCCGCTCGATATCTTCATAGTCCTTGCTTCAGCGCCATAAGTTAGGACTGGCAGATCCGTTAGTTGTTTGGGATTCAGCTTTATTAGTCAGTAAAAGATATAATGCTTGACAAGCGTGTTTCTTTATTTGATTTCTGTTGAGGCTTAATCCATTTTGCCCGCATCTGAATGTATACTCGTGAACGCACAAGTGGCAGCTCTTTGAATTCTACAGATGGCGTCAATATCGTCGAACTAGGTGGAAGAAACCTCTTAAGTCGAATGAAAAATGTCATTGGACCCGCACGCATCTTTAGGGCACAAGTTTTGCAGCCCCTTCTGAGTTAAGCAAGCTTTTCAAAACTAAATTACTGGTGAGGTGAGGTGAGGTGATAACCTTTCAACAATTTGAACTATAATTGGGACAATTTTGAGTTTAACTATTCGATGTCTAGTTCCCATGTATCGAAGCCATCCAGTTGGCCTAGCGAAAATAATTTCACTAGGTTCTCCCATTCACTTTAGGCGGTCCATCGGTTATTCGACATTCATTTATAATGAAATGTTCCCAATCGAATTACAAGAGTATCACATCCTTAATTGCGTACAGAAACATTATTCCTGCACACACATTGTATGTTACCAGCAATCATGTCCCATTTAAGACGGGACAATGCAAACATTTGCGCCACCTTAAGGATCTCATCAACAATCGTCGTCGTCGTCGTCCTACAATTTGCGGCCTTGTCAACATGTGACATTGCCTTCACTAGCTATGTTGGCCGAGTATCAAACGCGCCTGGCAAATGATTTGATTGCCTTTAATACCTGGCCAGACTAAAAACGACATGGCTGCCGTAGACAATGCCTACGGGTAGTCATCTTGGCGGCCTCCAACCATCCGCACAGTGGACGAAGATTCGCTTGTCACATTAAATTGTCGCTTTATAGCATCTAATCTGGCAATTTACGATAATACGTCTATTCGTCGTCCTTTGTCATTGTCATCGCCGCATCTCAATGTTATGTAGCCGGTGGTGGTCCTGGCGTCTTGGTTGCTGCCGCCAGGGCAGTGGATAGGAATCATGTCCCTTGTCAATTGCAATTCCAATAGGTGCATCTGTTCGAGAATTGAAAATCGAAGCAAAACACCAGCAACATCAACAGTGATATGACGATTCCGATAGATAGGACGACAATGTTGACGATAGCTATTGGGCACCCAAGAACGACGCTGCCCCTCCTCCATTCTTCCATTCTAATGGTGTTTTATGTTTTGTTTGTCAATAGGGAATGACGCTGGTGCAAAGATACATTCAGCGGCAATCAGTTTCGCTGTACAGCGGCGGTATGTTGCCGACCGGAGAAACGGAGAACATCTTCCCAGAAAGAAGTCGTCGCCTGGGCTGGACAAGGTGAACGGTGGAACTGGAAAGGTTAACCGCGGCAGAACGGTGTGCCGGCGCTTTATAGCCGTGTAATGAAAATACCAATGTTTACAATGACCATGCCATGCCAAAGGCAAAACAGCCACAACAAAAGGGAAAATATCAATTTACAGCTTTTAATTGTTAATTTTTGCATTGAATTACTTGTGATCGAAGGTTTGTGTGCGCCGGATTGCTGCCTCCGAGGAGGATGCAGGGATGGACACAGAAATACCGCCACCGACGGAATGGTTTGTGGTTGCACTGGGGATAGGATGGGATAGGATAAATGGTATTTGGAAAGGTCTGTCATTCGTCTTGGGTTACACTCGTAACGAGGCCGTTCACCTAGAGGCCGAGCATTGCTATGGCAACGGCAACGAAAGATTTTTATCTCAAGGAATGGCCATGGACTTTGTTGTAAAGCGACGGCTGCGCGGCGGTAGCCACAAACTGAAGAGGTCCCCGATCCGGGTGGGAAAAAAGGATTGGAGAGTTACAGAGTGGAATTACTCTGGAACCTTTTTCGAAATCCGACATTGGAGACTTTAAAATCCATATTATCGGAGGCAAGAGTGTCAATTTGGCTTTTGACAGCTTAAATTGAGATTTTCCTGGTATCCTTTCACAGAAGGTTCTTATCCTAAATATGGAAACCTCTTGAGGTTACTTACCACAACTCAAAGTGTCACTTCATGCACAACTATAAAGTCCAAAGCGACGCGCAACAAAGTTGCATATTGTCAGCTTGTGGTTATCAGCGATTTTCCTCGTTAGGCGGTATTATTTTGTGGATGCCATCGCTGACTGTCTGAGGGGCAGTTAAAACCATGCCAGCGGAAGTAATGAAGTTACTTCGAAGATTCAAACGACATCTGCAAAGTCAAAGTGAAGACAATAATGAAAATTAGAAAAGACGGGTATCTGTGGATAGAAATCCCGGACAGTTTCTGTGTATGGGCCCAGTTACGTCCAACCTCACGTCGGAGAAAAAATAAAAATGTCTGTCGGTAATACCAGTTCTCTTACTCTGCGAGAAGTAAACGGTTATCAGCCAGGCCCGACTATGGAGTAAACATTTCTAAGGCCAGGAAGCCAGCATTAACTTCTTCCTAGGAGACTTTTCATTTCTACGTCTGCAACATATGCTCTAAATGCGTGTCTATATTCAATCAATCCCCCTGATTCCTCATTACAGTTTGAAAACCTATTAAGTATTCATGTAAGAACATGGGGCTGCTTGTATTGTGAATAAAACCAGTACCAGTCCTTCATAAAATTTAAACTATTTGTGCACCATTTTCGTTAGGGCCTACGTCTAGTTTAAAACCACTGAACATATTTGAAAGACTCATCTAACCTAATCACTAATCTCCCAGTTTGAGATAATCTAACTGAGCTATTCAACCGATGGAAGATTTATATAGCAGCTGATCCCTCATTCTTGGGCCGCGCAGACCGCAGCATGCACAGTACGAGAGTGCGTGACTGGTTTAGGATGTGCTACATGACTGGAATAATGTTGCATAACCGCGCGTTTGCATCGTCTTCGTCGTCCTCGTCGTCGTCGTCGTCGTCCTCGGCGTTGTAGTCGTCGTGGTCGTCATCATCATCATCAACATAGCAAGCATTGAACGTTGTTGATCGTTCAATTGGAATTGTTGAACGCGATGTTTCTCATTCATTTACTACTGTTGGTGGCTTAGCGAGCCTAATCGCTGCGATGTAATTACCTATTGATTAAATTGAAGTTTTTCGCGTGTAAGCGTTCTGGAGTGAAGTGGAGGATGTGGTGCGACTGGCATGACCGCGCATAGTTAAAATCAATGGGAAACCCATGCATTGGAATGCCCCGATACATGATGGGCGAATAACTTGATTCAAAATGTTTGATTAATTTGTTTTCGGGTGGCATTCCGCGAAGATTGTAGGCATTCTCTGTTTTATTGCTGAACTTGGTGGTGGTGGATTCGCATGCTGTCAAAAAAAAATAGTGAAGGCCAATCAATTTGATTACGTAGTTCAGGACAAGTTTTGAAATTAAAAGATGCAAGTCATAATGCACTCGTATGGTATGTTAGGTTTTTGCAAAATGTTTTGTTATGTTTGATCCATAATCCATTAAAGGCAGCACACTGAGAGGAGTCAGAATTTTATTTGATTGGTCATATTGCTCTGAACAGTATATATTGTGTTGAACGTAGTTTTGATGGATGCACTCGGAGACCATGGATAAAAGCGCTCCAAAATCCGGTATCGAGAGTTATTTTGTGTTCAATAATCAAGGCAATAGGATGTAACCAAAGTTGCCAAAGCCCTTTTAAGCAAAATCAACAGCATCTGATGAGCGTGAGAGTGAGAACTTTTCCATTAAGTGGAAAATGTATAGAAAAAAGATAGTTTTATACAGTAGTGAAAACAATGGCTAAAAAAGTCGGTAAGCGATGGTGAATAACTAGGTTTCTGTTCTGAATCTGCCTGTGTCGACCAAACCAACACCCTGTGGAGCAATGCGTTGAACTACATTCACCAGTTTACCGCTATTCATCGATTTTGAGAAGACGTACAACAGTGTTAACACAGCATTTACTTGGAAAGGTATAAGTAATAATTCCGTATCAGACCCAGGATGTTTGGTATGGCTTACCAACGGATCAAAAATGGCTTCCAGACTAGGTGCTGGTGTCTTTGGACCCCACACTAAAGTTTCGGTAACAATGGTGATGTGTCCCAGCGTGTTGCAGGCCGAAATCCATGCTATTGAGTTCTGCGGCAGGATAAACCTCGATAAAGCAATTAGGGGCGCAAAAATACATATCTATGCAGATAGTCAGGCAGCTCTTAAAGCATTAACATCCGGCTTCGTGGAATCTATGTATGTCAGTAAAGTCCTTCTACGAGTCCTTCGTTGTAGGCAATGTAACTGCGGATGAGCTGGCTAGGGCCGGTTCGGCTTCCGAGACCGGAACCCTTCTGTAGCGTTAATAGGCTACCGGCACAGTTTCGTTAAACAACTGGGAATGCCAACTTCGCCTAGTCCATTGAGAAAATGTCCCCGGGCTTAGACAATCCAAGAGACTTACAAAGCCCTTTTCCTACAAGAACATTCTAAATCTTGACAGGAACAACATAAGGAAGCTAGTGGGCGTCCTTACCGGCCATTGTGGCCTAAGATATCATCTCAGCAAACTAAACCTTTGTTCAGATACAGAGTGTCGGTTCTGTTTGGAAGAGGAAGAAAGATCTGAGCACATTCTCTGTGAATGTCAAGTACTTTACTGGCTACATAGACGGATCTTTCATAGAGAATTTTATTCGTTAGCGGAGCTTAGAAATTCGGCTACTAATGACGTACTTACCCTTATTAGAAAGGTGGTACCCTTTAAGGCTAAGTAGACCGGAGACACAATAGATCTTGCTAGATCGTAGTGTCTGCCATAAGGCCAGGTTCTTAAAAGAAAAAATTCGTAATAATTACTTAATTAATAATGTAGGTATGTATTTATATACATATTTTGGATTGTGACTTTCCTGAAATCGACAATTGGGCTTATTAACGAAGATTCTTTATGAAAAATTATCCTTGCTGAATACAACCGGAATATATTCTTAAAACGTTTCACGAACAGATGACTTCCCACCTTCCCACCATCTGTGATTACTTTTAATCATAAAACATTTTTTCCTGAATATATTTTTTTACAATAAAACGTTTAAACGACGTGTTTCTTTAATCAATGAATGCTATACAGAATCTATTACATTTTAAAACATATGGACAACCCTGTAAACTAACGGGACTAAAACCACTTAAACCAAACTGTGCTGTGCTGAGCTAAATCCGCTGAATGTCGTTCGAATGAGTTAGTTAGTAACAATTAGTGCACCAGTCAATGCATAGTTCATCGTGGTCTCGTTAGTTTGTGTCTTTTATTTTTCAAAGTAACTGTATAAGTGTCGTTCAAAGTTTTATTAGAAAACAGTAAGTAAGTAATTTTTAACTTTCTCATAAAAACCTCATCAAATCTATATTTCGATTGAAACACGAAACACACATGCATTTCTTTGTTCACTTCATTTCCCATAAGTTACGATGGGCGACAACCGCTAATTATTGAATATTCATTCCACACGCCAGAATTTACATGTTTACCCGCCATAAATCAAGAAAACATAGAAGTAGCGGCGCTTTTAAGAACCTCAGCTAACAGGTGTTTTTCGTGTGTACCGCAGGTAAACGCTAATTACCATGCATTGTGGAGGCGCTGTTTCTGAAAATCGCCATCATAGATTTCTCGAAATTCGCAGGTCCCACCGCTTGTCAAGTTGGCCATTTCCTCTTGTCTTGTCAAGTTTTGCGTTGACACTCTGACAACCAAGTGTCAATTTAAAATAGACTCTGTCAAGACATAATCGTCAGTTCGTCTTAATGCACTCCGTCTCGTCCCCCGTGCGATCGCACCGCGACATTAGTATTCCAATCATTCGCCGGGAATCATGTGGGAATCGATGATTTCGGGGGCTCTTCGTTGTCGTCGGTCGTGTCGATGTCGATGCACCACAATTATGGCGTGGTCACACGAACGAGTGAGGAGGAATTTCTAATTTTCAAGAACTAAACACGAAACAGTGAACTGTTGATGGAGATTCAGCTGCGATATGAACCGAATCAATCCATTCGGATCATATTTCGGTGCTGGGGGACACATGTTGTCGGACAGAGACGTCATTATTGTGAAGACTTCACGACACATCAAGACATATTTTACGCAATGGCGCGTTGAGAATTTCCCCAGATAACAATCTAAAAAGGAACTCTATATTCAGGTTCTTGTTTTTATGAAGACATCATGAGAGGTTTTATCACTGACATGTGATATACATGTAAATTTTTGATTCGCCGGAGAAGTGCTTTTGTTAGGTTAGGGCCTTGGAGTGAGTAATGGGGTTGGATTCGGTATAAATAGAACTAGGCATATTATGTTTCGGAATATGGAATGGGTGGGGGGGTGTTGGTCCGGGATCCAACGGAAATGTAGGTGCAAATTATACCCTCGCCATGTGGGGCTATCAGGAAACGATATGTGACAGTAAATAACTGGGTTATCTGTCAGAGATCTGACTTTTGGGTGGATTTCGTGATTGAAAAGTTACGTTTTACACAATGCCCATAGTGTCAAGATGAATTAACTTTGGATGGGAGGGAATTTAGATTTGTGCTGGTTTCACGTTGTGGAGTTTTAGGATGTGATATATTCGAAGTGTCATTAAAGGTTGTAGTCAATCATTTTGTCAGTGGAACTGGTAACGGTGAATTTGGTTACCATTTGTTTCTGGCAAAAAATAACTGAATTTTCTAAAGGGGATTAATGCGACGCGGATGAATTGTGTGAATGTCTTTAATCTGATATTTTCTGGTATTTTCAATATTTTTACGTGGATTCCTTTCGCAAGTCTTCGAGTTTTCATTGCCGTTGTGCCAACTTCCTACTTTTCAGATTGAAATTTGTGGTTCTTTGGGTTTTAGATGCTCAATTCTCTATAAATAAAGACATACCACATCTTGTTTTATACACAATTTTTATTTTATTGCTCTGAGAAACATACCAACTTACACATGAAAGAACATGCTTATGTAGAATGGTTAAGTTAGGTTAAGATACATGTGCGCACTTGTATGCAGACACGCTGAGATCAGAAAAGGTCAATTGCAATACTACAGAAATTTTTTCTGTCTAAAGATTTAGCGCCACATGGCACCTTTTTAGTTTTCCTGGTTGCATTCAGTTCAAGGACATCATTACACACCGCGAGAGTTATACCCAGTTATAGTCATTCCGGCTACATGCTTATGGTTTTACCATGTCTAGCTAGCTCGCCAGCCATGCAGATTACTGAAATGACCCTTTTGCCTTAATCCAGCATAAGTGAATGCGTAATTATTTTGCCATTTCAATGAGAGATGGCAACAATCTAGAGCGATGAAGTAAGTAAAAACGATTGCAGGGACTTAATTGCGGCTGCCTATCCGTGAGAACGTTTTTCGTTAATATACCAAAGTCGCATGCTTCTTATTTTTCCACGGTTTTTGTACTACTCATCACAATCTGCGTGATATTTACGCGAGTCCTGAGTCGTGTCATTTTTAAGACAAATAACGTCTAGTCGAGACGAGACTGGACGCGAAAGGATATTATCAAAAAGTTGCAAGAAGTTGATTAGTATTGTGTCTTTTCCTCTTGAAAGCTTCTAGAAATAACAAGCCTTACTTACTTACTTAGGTGGAGCTATAGTTCGGGGTGAACCTGGGCCTGAACCAACAAGTCTCTCCAGTTAGCCCGGTCCTTAGCTAACTGTTTCCAGTAGCGCACTCCAAGTTGGTTAAGGTCCCCTTTCACTTGTTGGCGCCACCTCCACTGCGTTGCCCCTCAGGGTTAGACTCTGCGAGCCGGAGCATTTGTATCCATTCACTATACATACATGCCCCAACCATCTAAACCGATAGATACGTATCTTCTTGACTAGAACGATGTCGCTGTACAATTCGTAAAGTTCATCGTTGAATCTTCTGCTCCAAAACCCGTCAACGCAAATGGGGCTGAATATCTTACGAATAATTTTTCTCTCGAAGCAACCAAGGATATCTTCATCCGCTTTCGAAAGAGTCCATGCCTCACCACCATAGAGCAGGAGTGGGAAGATTAAGGTCTTATATAGAGTTTCCTCAGCTTTTCGGGATGGGGCTTTACTACTCAATTGCCTTCTTATTCCGAAGAAGCAGCGACTTATTCTATTTTGCCTGGTCGTCAATAGTTAATCCTTCCTTATCCGAGGTGGAGCCGTTAACCTCGCGCACAACCCCCAACCTGGCGGGCCCCTTGGACTGAAAGGGCCAATTATGCTGGACTAGCCCATATGACGTGTTCACTAAGTAGTTCGACCTTACTGAAGCTGAAGACGTCTCCGTTGATTCCATTGTGGGAGTTATTCCGCTGCCGTCTGGATGTAAGGGAGGGTGCCTTAGTGTGAACACCGTCCCCGCCCCCCTCCCTCGTCAGCTGCCACCAAGACCCTTCCACAGGAGATTACACTGTATCTTCAGTTGAGGTACTAGGCACCCAGCGTTCACCCCGAGGAAGTAAGAGTGAGAGTTGGTAGACAGAGGTTGGTTTGAAACAAACCTGTGGACGCTTGTGGCGTCTTGAATGCAAATATCTATCCTTTAAACATATCTTCCCTTTGAAGTGCACCCTGAGATATTTAAATCAATACCGATTTCTTGTTATTAAACGTGGTCCACCTAACATTGATGTCTACCTACTCTTGATCTTCGAAAAGTCTGTATAAGACTAATGGACTTTTGCCCCTCATCGGCTTCTGGTTGAGTAAATAATTTTCTGGGTGGCTTTACAATTCGGATTGATCCTGGCTCTATCCTAAGTTCACAGTTTTCCATTGCACACTTTAAGTTTATTAAGGCTCGCTTCTGCTTCTGCGCTCCTCCATAGGTGAGATCTTCCCCTGCTGCGTTGTCCGGCGGAATTACATTAGAAAACTTGGATGCCATCTCAAACGTCCAACGTACAGTTTTTTTTTTTGACTGCACAACTAGTATGATTCGTTGTTGAATCTCCTCTTCCAAAGCCTCAAATAAGTCATTGCTTGTACTAAGAGCAAGGATCAAAAGTCTTTTTTTTTTACCAAACTGTTGCGTCAACTTATCTATCTATGTATGTACATATGTATGTACATAACACTTTTTAAAATGCGGAACACAACTGAATTAATAGAATTATTTCCGTGCCTTTGAGCAACCACTTCATAAAAGTCTATAATGTGGCCAACTAACTACTTTCGGCCGAACCTCTACGCATTCCAGACCATCGCCGAAACTGTACTCACCTACAAAATCAGATATAAGTTGTCCAGTCCATACTTGTAAGCCAATTCCATATGAGCTCATTCAGTATGCGCGGAAAACCTACATATAGTGTATCGAACTTCAAATAACGGAGGAATCTCAGGTGTCCAAACCATACAATATCGGATCCCGAAATTCCAGTGAAAAACACACACCAAAGCCCACCAGGCTTCCACTGTGTGTGGGTCGGTCTCCTATCTACTCACAATGGGATTCCATAATTGAAGCACCGTAGGAGCAAAGCGCAAACAGCCAATAATCATAATAATAATTTCCTTGTGCACATCCGCCAATGCAACTCGCATTGCAGTTATTTCGATTCACCCAAGACCATTTGTAGATTTTTAAATTGCCCAAAGAGGGCGGGAGCTGCAGCAGGAGACTCTCTTTCTAAACGGAAACGCAACAAAGTGTCACTGCACAGGCACACACACACAAACACCATGGCCATGGCTACAATAAAAACGATTCTATCGCACCATAGCTGGATAACAAAGGACAAGTGCGGGCATTAACAGTTAAATGCAATCGATAGGAATCTTTACAGCTTCGTTGTACTACACACAGAGCCGGAGGAGTGAGTGTGCAGTAGAATTTGCATAGCGAACGAATTGAATTGACAATGTGTGTTCTGTTGGATTAGACAATAGCCAGCCACAACAGCAGTAGCAGCAAAAGTAGAAGCAGAAGCAGAAGCGCAATGCGAAGGCGAGAAGTTGTCCCAGGAAGCGTTAGTCTCTCCAGCTTGTGACCCGATCAGGCGAAGATTAAACGGCCTACAAAATGCTTCCATTTGCCATCTGGCAGCTCGCGCAATAACATAGACAGTCGAGACAGACAGACACACGAGCGAACGCAAATCAGCGAGATCGATCGGGATATGCAGGATGTGCAACTAGGAGTCTTCGCTTCGGCTGGAATAAATTGCTGTTTACGTAACTGTCCTCGCAATTCTTGCAACTTTGATTAACATGTGTAGATCGAGACGTCCGCTCTGACAGCTCAATCCACTGACGAGACTTCTTGAGTTTTTATTTGACGATTTATTGCTGTTGCTGAGCTTGGGGGGATTCGATCTCGTCCCCATGATACGAAGACATGTAGTGTTGGTATTATGTGCGATTCGGTGATGAAAACCACGAACTGGTTTATGCAACTGATATGCAGATAGAAACTGCGTACGCGCAGTTCGGCAGAAGCATTACTCTTATCGGAGTGGTGATCGGATTGTTCTTATTACCTTTGGTACTTGCAGGTGCTTGGTACGTGTCATTATTCTGAACGCTCTTGTAACACGAGGACGAGGACAGGAAGTTACAATTAATGTATGCAATCGATGATGGTGACCACGAGCGATCGGTGT
Source organism: Matsumyia berberina (assembly GCA_917880715.2). Classification (NCBI taxonomy): domain Eukaryota; kingdom Metazoa; phylum Arthropoda; class Insecta; order Diptera; family Syrphidae; genus Matsumyia; species Matsumyia berberina. The sequence goes on along the minus strand of OU862870.1, from coordinate 1,705,355 downwards.
TTTGAGTGATTTATAATTGCTCAAGTTTCCAATACATATATATATATTCATGCCCAAAGGATGCTGAAGCAGGGTTCTACAAACCGAACTAAGAGATAAGGTTTTCAAAATGGATGGACGCAGAGTGCATCGTTCGTTGCAGTGGATAGTTCAACAGCAATAATTATGCAGGCAGGAAAGACTTTCAAGACTTTTCTACATCAACACTGTTGTAGAATGCAACTTATGTAATCAAATTTTAACTAACTTTCACTTGTGTATAGTTTGGTTATTCCCACACAGTGTGGTCTACACCTTTTTCATCGTTTCGTCAGAACGCCGAAAGGGAGTATGACTAGTGCTGCTTAGGTTGTAGTGGCTGCAGACACAATTAAACCAGAAGAGCTCCATTGTTTTGCCACAGGATCTTTTCCTAATCCAAAACTACTCAGAGGACCAATAAAGCTTTTTGTTTAGCAGAGGCTATGGATGAGTACTCGGTTAGGCCTTGTGACATTCAATCCTGCTCACGTAGACCGGCAATAGGGTCCATTGTGCCCATTAAAGAACTTTACCCCGGGAACCTGTAAAGAGAAAGAAAGTCGCTGAGATAAGGATGCGAATCTCAGGAGGTCCCTCAGCGCGATAGAAGTAACCGCCAAGAGTCCTCATTCTTCTGCCAGAAGCACATACACACAACAGGTGACAGATAGATTCGATTACTTCCTCGTCCCTATAATTTCCGCAGTAGTTTTTTGATGTATACCGAGGCGCTCCACATGAGTTCCAATGGCGCTGTGCCCAGTAATGACGTCGGAGACGATCCTTGATTCACGTCGACTAACTTTAAGACAGAGATCTGTTCTTATTATAATTCGTCTATAAGTTCCTAGCCGTTGCACATGTGTATAGCTGGATCGACTGATGGGGTCGTCTTCGATGTATTCTCTAAATCAAACATTCGAAGGAAAAGCTTAGGAAGGAACGTCCAAGATTAACGCATCGAAAATTGTTCCTTCACCAAAACAACTCACAGATCAACTATGTTTCGTAATGACATCAACCCAACTTGGTCTTCTTTCTGAAATTTAAAAATTTGCCTCTGATCATGAGGCAAAAATACTTCATATTCTGAATAAGATGCATTGTTTTGTGCCGCATACATTCATCTATGCAGCATGTAGCCGCAGAACATGGTTCGAAAAAATTAGATGCCAAAAAGTGTCAACGAAATTAGTCGAGGTATTTTGTCTTCGTCGGCTATGCCTTTGAGTGAAGTAATGACACGAAAAGATAAAAAAAAACTGGAAGTCTAGGAAGGCCCAGGACCCGAAAGAACTTCAATAGCTCAGGTTCGTCACAGTTTCAAAAATATAAATATATTTCTTATCCACTTGCATAACCCTAAAGAAATTGCCAAAAGTGTCACGGTTGAGTAGGAACCCCAACTCCGTGCAAATCATGGCACGTACAAGTTGTCATATGTATGCCCCACGAGCCTTGACAGAACACGAGTGTAAAATCCATTCATTTTTACCGCTCTTGCAACGTATTACATACATGCCAAAGATCTTCTTATCAAAACCTCCTTCTGGTTTAATTTTTTCTGCTTGGCTTATCTTGGTTTCAACACACCCATACTCAACACATGTGCAAGGATCAAGCAATCTACTACCAATTTAGAACGATTAACTGATAAAGTTCCCAGATAAAAGTGGGTTCATCATTCCTCAGAGATTTCCCTTCTCCTCTTTACTCCTTTTCTCTCCTTGAGCATGGACAGTATCAACTCAGATTGCACACCTGTGCGCACACTTATCACGGAGGTCAGAGCGAACAAGGGAGAGCCACACGAGCTCAACTTGCTGATCAGCGGAAACCATCAGCGATCAAGACTTGCTTCGAAGATAGGTGAGATGATGAAAGCGCGGCATTTCACCAGTGGTAGTCAGTTTATTTAGTTTTCCATATTGCCCTTTGCGGTATTCTAAATATGATGCATTGAGGTACCCTTCGCTGAAGCCTGGGTCACCGCCATCACCATCGTCACCGTCATCATTATCATCCATCGTCATATTCTGCGGTGCATAATGCGATGCAAGTGGGAAACCAGAACAACATCGTGTTTCTTAAAGATCCGCAGACACGGTTCGATGGAATCCACTGATATCGCGCTGATAGATAGCGCAGCAGAAAAAGGAAAGCAGGTTTTGGATGTAGGAGGGAATGCCTATCGTCACTCTCAGGTAGTGGGGGCACATCCTAGAGCGTTCTTCGGGTGTAGGAAATTCCTACATAATAATACGGGCACACATGTACGGTACTTGACTCTCTGGTGGTGGCACAACAGTTGTTTGTAACTTGTGTTGAAGAATTTGGGTTCAGCTGACTTGTGGGTTGCCTCGATGGCTTCTGTTGCTCTCTTGCTGGTGGTGTGCTCTGCGCCCTGGACACGTAGCGTATATTATGATAATAATATTTTTCCATAATATATTTTGTTGGGTACTTCTCTTTTTTTGTATCTTTCTGTCTTCAGTTATCGACTTCTAGTTCATGGTTGAGTGGATATGCTTTTAGGTTTTATTGCTTTTTGGAAAGGAGAGTTGAGGTCAAATGATGGAAAGATAATTTTTGTAAGTCAGTTGTAGGGGACTGCTGTTTACCATCAACAGTGAGAATCGTACTTCAAAACTAATGATTTTGAAAGTTGGTGATGGATAAGTTTTGTTCAGTGTTTGTCTGGGAGGCAACAAGTTTGAATGTTAGAGTGACAAGGCTGGTGGTACTCTCAAAGAAAACAAACCTCCAAAGTTCCTTGATCATACTGCTCAGTTTAACTAGTCTCTTAAACTCCGCTTTACAGTAAGGGCTGGTACATCAGCTATTGAGCGAAAAAATGGCGATGTGGGACTGAGGAGTATTGTGCCGTAGTTTCACGAAACTTCTAGAATGCTTTCAACTCAGAAGCAGTTTTGATCATCAGTTCCAAAAAGTTACACCCTACATGTAAAATCTAGGCTCAATGACTAACAAAAAGCCTCACCTAGCGTCTGTGGGAAAAACCATTTGATCTGTAGATCTTCCCCAGCCAATCTTCTCAATTGCCAAGACTCAACTACAGTCGTACAATTTTTTTGTCAGTACGCAATAAAAAAAATGTAAACAAAAATTATGGCGTGTTATAACATGTACGTCTCAGCGCCCTAATGACAGTTTTAGTTCACTTTCTTGCAGGATATTGTGCAACTCATTCAGTTTGTAGAATTCCACCACAATTTTTTCGTATCTACTTCAACAGAAGTCTAGAATGCGTTTCATCCGCGGTTTTCATTCGGCTACCTTTACGCTCATTTATGCAAAAATACCCAACTGACTTTTTAAATTTGTTTTGTGAAAACACCTACACTCTACTCCACTCCGTGAAAACTGCCTTGAATATGAAATTAATTTTTGCACTTTCTTTTCTTTCAGCAGTCCCAATCACAAAATGGCACTACCATACTACATGCCGCCCGTTGCCCCTCAATCGATGCAACCTAATACTAGATATTATGGTAGCCCACCTCCCCCAATGCAACTTATGCACCTCATTCAGCTTCAACAGGATTTGCATAAAATGAGTTACCAACCAGCCATGCAAAATGTGTACTATGCTGCTCCTGCAGGATATCAGTATAATATGCCCCCAAGGGCATATCCACAAAGTTATTCACCAGTATTGCCTACTATGGCAGTTCCACAGGCCGCAATTCCTTACCAAGGAGCTAGAATGCCTTTTGTCCCTGTGTCTCCCATAATGTATTCGAATGTGCCCGTAGCCGCGCCACTTCCGCCACAACAGGAATATCAACCCGAGCAAACTTACCTATCACAACTCAAATCGGCAGCAGACCGCGCAGCTGAAGCAGATATAAAAGCTGCAGTACAACCAGAGCAACCAGCATGGAAACCTTATATTCCGACGCCAGATAAATTGGTTCCAGAACCTGAACCAGATAGTACAGCTGTAGTTGAAGCCAACACATCTGAGACTGTGGTGTCACATGAGTCTTCAGGACAAACATACTTCTTTGACGTAGAATCTCAACCGGCACCGGGAAATAATTATATATCACGAATTATATCAGAGGAAGAAGATGAACCAATAAGACGAAGGGATAGAAAACCCATTTTACGAACAAGATCTGGAACACCAGTGATCGACGACAGTGACGAGACTTCAATAAGAAGAGTACCATCTCCTATCGGCTCGTACCTTTATTGGTTTCCAAGACCAGTGACTTCTACCTGTGAACACGTGTACATCGGAGCAAATGGAACATGTGTTCCGACCAGCTTCTACGCAACCATACCATGGCAGCACCCTGAAGAGAGCACAAGGATGTTGATGGAATTCATTTTTAACGACGGTAGTCTTGTTACCCACAGCATGGATGGAGAGAATCGTCTGGACCCTAAGATAGTGAACGACATCATTACTCATATTTCCTACAAGTCTTCTGTTACAGAAGACTATGTTAAGAGTACAGTTATTAAGCTATGCAAGGATACCGCAAGACAATTCCACGGATATGTGTAAACCATTGGAGTTTTGACTCCATTTTTAAATGACGCCACTCTGCCCAAAACGAGACAGAGTTATATACAAATTAGCATGATTACCAACTTATTAAAAATGTTTACTCATACAAGAAATCCGTTTTATTTTTTGTGTTCAAGTGAGTGTCACAAGTAAGGTCCTTTCAAAGTTGTTCACCCAACACAATCGCTGGGGATTTCGTTAAATATTCGTCGAAAAACTTTTCAATACCTTTCGCCAATTATTTAAAGCAAAGCGCTGGAAAAGGCCATCCTCATAAATATTAACCATGGATGCGGCGAAAAACCCCAAGCAATTCAAAATGTACCCCGTCGCTGGTAGTTTTCCGGGCAGTGACACTGGTCCCGACCGAGGTTAGACCACACCAGCGGCAGTGGGTATAACTCACAGTCAAGCGCTTAAGTTTAAAGGACCACTACAGCATCCATCCACCCCCGACTCCTTGAACAGGGTAAGTAGTCTGGAGTATTTGTAGTTTCAGAGTTTGCCCACCACAGTTCAGACTGGCAAAATGGAACAATGCAACCAGGTAACTAGCTATCGCCATCAGAATCACTCACCATGGAGAGACTTTTCACTTCCGCCCACCACCTGAAATTTGCTCCGTTGCTATTTTCGGTCCTGTTGGGCATTGTTGTCTATTAAATTTCATTTTTTCTCTCAAAATGGGAGTGGGTGGTGGTTCGTTAATAATGATTGTTGTGTAATCGAGTAAACACACCGGAAGTTCCTTTTTTATTTTGTATTTGCAGAAAGGCCTCTCTCACTTACGCATCACTGCAATTCACTTGAAAGCATACATTTCGACGGAGGGCATGTCGAAAATGGACACGTATTTACTCTCGTCTGAATGTAACTCGGAGAAGGAGAGATAATGGCGTATATGATTTTTAGAGAGGGCACGTGTAAGAATACTACATATTGTCAGATGATTTTCGTGAATTCAATGAGATTTCCCTTGAGAGTAGCTTAGACCGTTGAAGCAGAAATGCATTAGACACTTACAAGCATTGTACACATGTATAAGTACATATATCTTTAATGCCAATTGTAGTCCCTGGCTACTGGTGGCCTCGACTTGAAATATGGGAATAGGGAGGTTTTGTATTCAGGGTCCTGCCCATAGGCAGCTGTGAGGCTTCAATTCTGATTTAACTTTTGTTTATCATACTTGTATAGACCGGTTTTCCGAGCCACTATTCGGCTTGACTAAGTGAGTGGATTCCATTATACGGCATGTTTCGCAACGGAATTGTTCTCGCGTCCGATTCACTTCCAATTCTTTCAACGTTATGTGATGTGTATTTTTTCTACCCGTTATCATATGAATTTGCTCAGGGGAGATACACCTTTCAAGCCGTACATAGGTAAAAAATACTGACTCAAAGTTGAGCAGCTTAGTCAAAGCGCTGAAACACTCCTTTTGCAGATCGCGGAAAGCATTTCAAATGCAGCTTTGGCATCAACAGCTTTTGCAGATCGCGGAAAGCATTTCGAGTGCAGCTTTGGCATCAACAGCTTTTGCAGATCGCGGAAAACATTTCGAGTGCAGCTTTGGCATCAACGTTTCGGTAACTTCGAACAATACTTTCTAAATAAAAATGGTGAGGACTCTCTTTACCTTTAGCTGAACATTGGAGTTCCAAAGACTGAATAAGGTCATTTTAGAAACGATCCTTTAAGAAATCAGGCAAACATTGCCGGCGTAGTTCTCAGGTGCGTCGAAAGAGATGTTATTGCACTTTGTAGACCTCGCATTTCTTTCACCAAAGCCCCATGGATAATATCACTGTAAGCCACAAAGGATATTAAAGGTATGCAGGCCAAGCGTTTCGAGCTTTGGACTCAAAAGTTAATTGAGATTGTATGGAACGCGACACTTATCAAGCAAGCTTTGCCAGAATGCCACTCCTACACAAAGCCCTCTTGGTCAACGCTGTCCAAAGTCGATAAAAGCAGATGAACGGAGGCATCTATAGAGAGCTTATGTCGCCGATGCAAGAAAATTCTAAGAGGAACGCAGCCCGAGAGAAGGGATGTTAAACGCCTCAAATATTATACGATTGTGAGCTTATTCCGAGGGTGCACTGATTTTAAGTCCATCATTCGTCAAGGCTGTTGAGAAAATCAGTGGCCGTAGCTATTTGATGAATATAACTACCTAAAGGAAAGCTTGAAACTTTCATTGAACTTTGTTAGTGGGGTATGGTATAGTATATTAGGGCAAGCCTCTGTCAAGCCCGTTGTGTTCCCCTCCTTTAATCCTCGAAACTGCAGGGATAGGCTTGGCTTGGGACATGTGTTGGGAGGGAAGGTGGAAACAATCATGGAGTTGACACGAGTGTACGTGTGGTCTGACGAATCTTCCTGTTTCTTTGGTGAAGGCCAGGATGCCGCCGATTCCTTTGTCCTTGAGATGTTTCAGGTCCGGTATCCACATGGACCCCAGGGTCCTCTGTCGCATCCTCGCTAGGGCTAGGCAATGGCATAGGAAGTGTTCGGGGTCCTCTTCTTCTTCCTCGCAGTTCCTACATGTTTCTGTGTCAGCGAGGCCCATTCTATGCACGTGTTTGTTGAGGTTAATATGTCCTGTGATGAGTTCCACCATCAGCCTCAATTGCTCTCTGCTTGAACTTAAAGCCTTTCTCGTGAACAGGTTGCTGGGTTTCCCACGAGTGATCTAGCCACTTTGCACGTCGGGAGGTTAGCCCAGTGATCCTGTTAGTGGGGTAGAAAGAGTTTTATGTCATTTGACTTTTCCGCAGAACAATGTGTAATACAAAATGATAAAATGCTATACTGCACATGATACTGAATATTCATAAGTCGCAACAAGAAAGTAAAGAAATTTTCAACTTAAACCTTCAACACTTTAATCTTCATTCTAGAGAGCTAAAAATTAAATTGTTTTTTACTCATAAAACACCTTAACACGCCCTTAGGCCACTGTTTGAGGTGGCGGTTTTATAAGGCAATGTGACAGTTACCATAAAGAGTGTTTCGCGTGTTCATTATATGTATAAAAAACGACTCCTAAGTCGTTCACAATAACTGCTTCAAGCATAAGGGTAACATTGTATTCTTACCACTCATTTCTTTCCTACTCTCCATTTTTTCCAGTTCCATTCTTTTTCGAAAACAAAAGACTTATCGTCACAGCAGGAAACCACTAAAAGTAAATGGCGGTGCCTTCGAGGGTATCCGTCCTCCCGCCTTCCAAACTGGTATGTAACTACATCTCGCAGTAATAGGTAATGATTATCCTAATATCGTTTAAATGCATTAATTACATAAATTTAAACGAATCGATATTCCCCTCCCATGGAACCCACTCATTTGTGGGTGTGAAAGTGTCACTTCATGCAAGCGTCAGAAACAAGGGTTGGTGCGACCAGAACAAATCCTTTCATCTCATCACAGACACGTTGTAATTTCATTATTATACTGCTGCAAGGCCAAACATATGAACGCTGCCACCCTTCAAGCAGATGAGGCGTCCTTTGAGTGCTCCTCATCAAAGGCCCTAGAGTTCCGGACGCCGTCTGAGTGGCACAGCCGCTTCAACTTTGATGTTGAAAGCATGTAAAACCACTTCAAAGGCAAAAGAGTAAGCCCACCCTCTGGTCAAATCCGTTGTCTAAAGTTTAACAATTTACTAAACTGCACCTGGCAAGCTGCTGGTGCAGAACCAACCGATTAGCTTTCGGCCATTTTCGGAAGCAAGCTCATTGATTTATTGAGGTGAGCCTGCATCCGCTAAATGGCAAGTAGCGAACAATGCGAAAGCCAATCCGCCCCCTGAATGCAGTTTTGAAATACTAATAGAAACTTAATTACTCCGGTTAATGGCTTCGTGAACTTTGAGGTCAGGCCTCGAGCACGTAATTTGACATTCCAATGAAATAATGCCAAGAAGTGAGATTAATTCCTGATAAGCAACAAATTTCATCGATTCCAGTAAATTATGCAGAAAGCAATCCTTGTAGCTTGCTGATTATGATTTATTGCCGCGTTAGATAGGATCTACCCCACTTCGATTAGCTCACACCCCTCGGAACGACACGAAGACGGATAACAATGAAGAAATGTCATCTCATCTGAACAATCATATTTATCAAGCTGTCAGAACAAGATTATCCAGGTAATAACTTACAATGAAAGTCATTAATCCAATTGTGAACGCCTTCCTACTGCGTCCACACACACACACACAGCCTAGATGAATTAATCATCGAAGATGAAAAGTAACAGACCTCCTTCTTGAGAGGGCAATCGATAAATAGATAACAAGAGTAGTACTTTCGACAATGGCCCCTCTCTGCTTTGATTCTAATCTCTAACGCCTTCGAGAAGGGAACCATATTGATATGTGATGTAACAGTGAAAAGGTTCTTAAGGGTTCGGTATGGCATGGCGCTATTTCAACACACATTCTGGGTGGTCTCTTCCCAAAAAAAAAAAAAAAAACAGGAACTCTGAGCTCTGATAGAGTAATCATTTCACCGGCCAACGTGTGTGCCTGTCGATATGAAACAAATTTGAAGCTCCCTGGGTGGTCCCGAGATGATGATTGAGATTAAGTGGCGAGAAGTACTCTCAAAATACGAGCGGGAATTATAAGGGCGAATCTTCATTCCGTGGTGGTGGACTTGATAGTGCGGTGAATTTGAATATCCACTCAGCAAATTGAAGAGGTCAGGTTGGTCTTATTTGCTGGGTAGAAATTAACATTTTAATAGGAAAGAGTTGGGAATAGGTATCTGAATGGGAAGTGATAGCAAGGCTATTGGATGCTTCTAGCTATTTTCGTTTTACTGACTGTGGTAAGTGAGAATGAGAATGAAATACAAAGCGGAAGCTCAACTGATTAGATCTGACCTTGTTTTTAGGGCTTTCTCAATTTAGTTTAGTAGTGTGTTGTCGATTCGTACAGATGGCGGCGAAGCACATTCAGTCTAATTTTAGTCTTCCTCAAACTAGCACTTTCTTCTGTTGTGTTAGATGTGGATCAAAGCGCTCCAAATCTATAAGGACACACTGACGAATAACACGTATATGCAGGTGATGGATTAAGAAGTAAGAGCCTGGACAGAGCACCAACATGGTTATTGGTTTGGAAGTGAACTTGACTTCGCAGATTGGGACCACATTTTAAAGTCGGTTGGAAGAATTAAAGTATCATACAACTTTTAGGGCAGGAGGGTCCAATACCGACGATGGCCTACACTTTGATAGGAACTTAGATTTGTGCCACTGGTCCTGCGATGAAGCTGTTTCGAAAAATCCGGACAAAGAAATCCCTTCGAGCACATTTCTCAAGTTCCAAATGAGATTCACTGTTCCAAACTCCTTTAAAAGAAAAATCGATTCAAAATTGATGTTCCCGTCGCTTGATCACGTCTCTCGCCCATTTACTAGCCCTCCGTGGATAGTTTCAAATATTCACATAATTCTTGACCCAAATTCAATATCCGCTCGTCGCATTTGCTTACCACCTTCCCATGCCTGCCATTGGGGACAACTGCCTGTGGTTTTGGCAGTCAGCCATCTGAATAAAAGAGGACCATGCACGTACTTCCCCTTGTGTACTGAACGGAAGCTTCGCTTCGGAGATTGCTGTCCCATTACTGTCACCTAATAACAATGAAATCGATATAATCTGCATTTTTTATGCTCCGACTATCTTCCTGTGAGCGCGACACGGGTCTCTATGGCCCATTGGTGCGAAATATATATCCCGAGATGTTGGCTCAGTGCTCCTGTTTGTGCGGATGAATGGGGCCGTTCTCGCTGAATCGTAAACCGAGAAGTGAAATTGACACAGAAGGGTTGGTGGTGCGGAGAAGTTATCCCACATCGGGATAACTTACCTTAAAGGTAGTTATCGTCGATAAAAATCATTGCTCGTCGTCTGGGGCTTTGAGCCCAGTACTTTTCTCCTGTGACACTTTTCATATGCCAGATGAAGCCATCTTTCTCCGAGGACTGATTTAAACCAAGCAACACCTGGTGGTTGGAGAACCAGATCCAATAATACCCACAAATCCATCCATTTAAAGTTTCACCTCCAATGTTCGCGTATTACCATTGCTGTGCTGCTTTTCGGATTAGTCAAAGGAGCTCGCATACACACAAGCCCTTTTATTGCATCCACACTCCCTTTCCTAATCAGATCTAAACTTTGCACTTTGTAGGAAGCAATTTAAGGTTTCGACTTCACACGTCGATTGATGGTTTGGCCCCGTTTCATTCTTCTTTTTCCTGTGTACTGTGTACGTATGTTCGCAATCCTTTTTCGCCAGACCAGACGTCTCCTTTCTTAGTTCTTCAGCATCTGACATGATCCACACAGGGTGTAGGTCTTTCTGTGGCCTTATCTATTGCCTATCTATGCCGGATGTGTGCATATATGAATTTGCAATTGAGATACCTTTGCAGCCGGTTAGTGTGATGGTTCAGATGATGGCTGATGGGTGGGTGGTGTTGGTTGGCACGGTGGCATACAGAGCTGATGTAAGATTCGTCGGTCCATAGGTGCATTTGAACTGAAGTAGTTCGTATAACTGTTTTGATTTGATTCCTTTTGAGGACAGTAGTCGACTGATGGCACACAAAATCTACTCAGATATTCGCCGATAGAGTCGCCTGATGGTGCAGGAAGAGTGAATCTTTTTGGATCTATAGAGTGTGCAATCAAAATAAATTGCATGAGAATTCCACAGTGAATTGGAATTTTTTCAATATAACGGAGCGTAGGAGGTGAACGGTAGGTTGATTGAAATGTCTCGCACTATTTGGTTGTGTGCATAGCCCACTTTTTTGGCATCGTGTACTTCAAAATAAATTCAAAATAAATTAAAGTAGATGTCATGGATTGCTGGACATTATTGGGTTAAGCTACGTTCAGACGATTGTAAGATCTTACAATATTGTCAGGTCTTCCAATGAAAAAATTGTCCCAAATATCTTACAGTCATGTGAACTGACAATTTATTGTCAGACAATGTTGTAAGAAAAAGTATTGTCATATCGTATTGACAATAAAATTGTCAGAAATTGGGACAACATCTTACAATCGTGTGAACTGACAATTTTGCGTTGAAAGATAATTTGTAATTGTCAGCTCATCGGCTGCTAATTGTCAGCACGTTGGAAGACCTGACAATATTGTAAGATCTTACAATCGTCTGAACGTAGCTTTAGGGCTTCGTTTAAGGCTCATTTTTCAAAAAGGATGAGTGAAAGTTTTGCTGAAATTTTTTTTTTTCGTCTTTAGGGAACAAAAAAATGCAACAACAGATTTTTGGATTTTGGTAATTCTTGGTCATACCCAGAGGATGAAGAATTATCTACAAAAAATTACTTTCTGAAAGGGACGATCCAATCAGACGTGTTGGCTTTGCATTTGACGATTTATTCGTTGCATACAATTCTGGTCGCCGTGGCTCAGTGGTTAGTGCGTTAGACTGCTGTGCGAACGGCTTGTGTTCAAGCCCCAGCCATGTCCACCGAACATTTCTCGCGGCATCATAAAACCATAAGGAAAAAACTCAAAGGAACTCCTCAAATACATGGGATTGACTTACATAGACGATATGTGGTTTAAGATGGAGCAACATCACACCACATGATTTCTTAAAATATTTTCTTGTTATGATGGCATTAGGGCGCCTTTTTGGCTTTGAGGAAAACGGACTTCTGCGCCACAATTAATACTAAATATGATGGTAAACTTCCAATAGAAATTGATATTATGCCAAAGCAGCCGAGAGGGACTGTTTTTTGAATCCCGAATTTCCTATATAACATAGGTCCAGTAGGCTAGACCAGCTATCCTGACATTCACGATGATAGAAGCTTAACTGTGTTCCTGATACAAAAATTCCAAAAATTTAAATCTCCAACTATGTAATTCCCATGCCTTCAGAAACACAAACAATACCATTTCGTGCTCCTGTCCAACATCAGAGATACATTTCACCTGTCTCCAATAGGAGTAACAGCATGTTTAGCAAAAGTGGCACAATTTTTTCGATCATCAATGAAGCCACGACCAAGTTGCATTCACATTCCGAAAGGAGGGGAACGAAGCAAAAAAAATCCCAACTTGTGAAATGAATACATCACGACATCATTTTAATTAAACATCATCGAGTATCTAATCGGAGATCAATTAAGATACTCCATCTATTGGATTTAATAAATCTTCCAGTCGAACACTAGAGCTACTCTCTGCCAGGCAAGACCAAATGATTTTCCATCAGAGCCACCGTTTCGAGTACTCCAACCTCACACACCGGTGACGATATATTCAACATGGAGACAATATCGTTGCACCCCTGACTCCACTAGCTTACCTGTTGAGCAGTTGTTTCCCATAAGCAAGCACCTTAGTTAATGATGAGAAAACTGATTGAATTTGTTGTGACTAGTCGTCGTCCGGATACGAGAGGCAACACTGTAGAAGCGCAAAATAATTTATCACCTGTGGTTTTATGCTGAAAGAGACGAAAAGTTGTTTTCCCTTTTTTTTCCAGGGGACCGACCGCCCCAGAACAGTGGACATGTTAGCTTTTAATGAGTCTATTCAGTCAGTCATGTGGACCGCAGTCTAGGGCCATTGATCGGTGGTACTCGCTGTTCGTACTTTAATGGAATTTTTTTCATCATGCCGCTTGCTGCGGTAAGGTTTCAGGTGAGGCAACCCAGAGCGCTGGTCGTCGATCAAATTCAAACACGCTGGTACTTCCTGATAAAGTGATGGAACAAAGTGAAAGTGTCTCTGCTATGACCAAAATTTAAATGGTAGCACGACATTGGGTGTGCCGCCTGCCACTATTTCGTTTCGGTCTTTAAGCCTCTGATAAACGTAAATAATCGAGTGGCATGTGATTAATATCCATTCATCCCCCCGGGCGGCGCCGTCCAAATACCGAGAATGAACAGTGTCGCTTAGAAAAAGATTTATGACCAATCAGCGTAGGGTTTATTTATCGTACCATCGCCAGGCTCAGCATCATCATGGTGCGCACCCAAGGAGCTCGATGTGTCAGTCTTGCTGCTGGGATATAGAAATTCAAATTTTCTTCTCCCGGCGTTTTCATCAATTAATTTCCATCGATATCGATGGGAGAAACTGTGGCAGATACGTAGGGGTGGATTACGCTTTCAGCAAATCGATGGCGGAGCTACCTTCGACACTTGTGTGCTTAGTCAAACGGAACGCGGTGCCCGTGTGGACTTCTTTGTTATTTTTTTAGGGAAATGTTGGCTGTAAAGTTAATTAATGACGACAATGATGATAAGGAAGTGGCAGAGGACTTTCATCAGCCTAAGATAAAGCTACAAATTATCGGGGGTTCGTGAAAGGACGGCGAAGCCTAAAAATTTGTTTTCCTCCATGTTATCAGAGGGGACTTACAAAAGCGAGCGTAAATCAAAAGAGAAAAATTAAAAGGAATGATAAATAGGATTTCTGGGCACAGATATGAAATTTGTAAATTGAGAATTATTTAGAAGAAAAGTGGGGCGGTACCGGTTTCAAACTAAATTAAATATCTTGGAGTAGTTTTCGACGGAAAACTTTACTGGATATCTGATATCGAGCAAGCGTAACACTGAGTAGGACATCTTCCTCATCAAAAATAAGGACAAATCCTTTAGGTGCTATAAAATTCACAACATGAATTATATTGCAAGGCTTTGACTACCGAAAATATTTATTTACTTTATTTGGCATCCATCGAAAAATGTTTGCGGCACGTTGGGGAATGTCATGCCTCCGAGAGTATAATTTGTCATGAAAATGCTTCTCAACTCAACGTTCGGAGACGGCAATAAATTCTAAGTGCCTTCCCATCGTGCGAAAAATTTAATATGCATAACATGAATGGTTACGAGAAGCTCGACCTTGGCCTGAACAAATAGGAATCCTTGGCTCAAAACACCAAGACAGTCAGTTGAAACTGCAAGACACCCATGATCTTGGTCTATACCCCGAGATCAACTTAGCACTGCCTTTCTTTAGTTTAGAAATATATAAACTTTGATAATGATATAAATTAAAGCCTTCATTAGATGAACCAAAGACTCTACTCGGCCTTTGATATTGGCCGACATGTCATTACATTATTTCCCATGGAAAACATCACCGTCCCTTGCAGTCATTTTATGTCTCCAGCACAATGTGACATTAATTAGAACACGATCAGGACTGAACATTAAACTTTCTACATCTAGTCCCATGTCTAACAATTTAATAATCTACAATGTTGGTGCTAGTTTCACTAGTTTGCCTTTACATAAAACAAAATTAATTAAAGCATCCTGCACGATTTAATTACGCCTTCTTCGTCTGCTCCGCTTCACCAACGAAACTAATAAAAGTCCATTTCGTCTCAAAACTCTTCCAATCATTAGCACACCGACTCATATGGGAAGCCACAGAGCGGAGCGACACGGCAAACTTTTCCTATTCCGCCTTGCATCTCGTCCTGGTGCAAAATCTGAAACTTTATCTCCCGACAACCGTCTCAGCTGAACACTTTTATGTACGCAAATTTGAATTTTCGATTCTAGTTTTAATGTCACAACTTTGGAATAAGTGTTCTCCCAGGGCCTTCCCATGGATCGAAAGAAACAATTTTGCTTTTCGTTTCAAAAATTGCTTGATGAGTTTTTTTTTATTGGAAAACGCGTTCATTACGATTGGTTTGCATGAGATGACCGCTATAATGTCATCACGGTGGACAAGCATTCTGATGCACGGACCATGCATTTCAAATCTGAAATTTTCACAGTTGAAGTGCTTGCCCGGCCTCCTACCCTCCATCTGTGTGGGTATGACCAACTGAACGTATGGACGAACTTCGAGCTGTTTAGCAATTCGAATTTTTGTTGAAATTCTCATATTAAACATTCCAGTGCTCTCATGCATACACTTTGGCATTGAATTTCAAATCCCTCTGCATTGCTGTTGCATTTTATTTTCCGGGGTTGGATGCCTCAACCTATGCATTTTTCTGAATGATTCCGCTGGGTTGTCGGAAAATGTTAGAAATGTAACAGTTGCCTTGAGTGAATTATCCCTTTATTCATTTCTTGGCGATTATGGTCTTAGCCTTTGCGTTGGAAAAGGCTCACGGAGACCTGCATGTTGTTCATGTAGTATTTGCGAAGTGAAAAAAGCGGTTTAGAACACCACTCCAGTCAATTCAACTGAAGTATGCAAATGCAGAAAGTGAACCAATGTTACCGCTTAGATGCATTCTTTGACTTTAAAGGACGACGCTAGCTGAGAAACAATTTTGCTGAAATGACGTGTTGTTTCCACATCGGTACGGAGCCCGTCTAGTGGCATGGGAAAACTCTACCATAAGTGTATGAGAATAACTAGCTAACGAACAAAATAAGTTGACAATGTCAACGACTAATGCGGCTACAGTGAGCGTATGATCAAATTTAAAAATTTAAATTTAAAAATGAACTATGGACGTAAGTCTGCTTTGATTCGGGTCGATCATTTTCAGTCAATCTCTCCAGTCTTAGGCTGTGAAAGTATTTCTGCATATGTATATCCTAAGAATTAACTGACTTAAGTCAAATTCCGTATTCTTGCGATGCAACATTCTGAGAAGAATAAGCATTGAGCAATGAGCCACCGACGGGAAAAAAAAACCCACCTTCCAGGTACAAATGACGTTTTTCTCATTCCCCCGACAAATGCTGTCAGTCCTGGGAGGTTATCAAAATTATTTTAAATCAAAAAAAAAAAAGTCCACAGCCAGCACAGCATTTCCTGTCCATGTTCAGATCCTTTAAGCATTCGAAAAATCATGAATATTTAAACTTTTCCCAATCAAATCGAACCGCCACTGACACCACCAGCGGGACGGGACTACCGTGCCTGTGCAGCAGTCAGCGAAGCTACTACTTTTCAATTAATTAAAATGCCGCGTTTATAAAATTCCCTCGGCTAGTTTGCCTCACATGCCATTCCATATCATCTCACAATGGAATTGGGAATCCGCTCCAAAATTCGATACACATCTCCCCGCCCTCTCGCTATGGCTCGGATAAATGTTGAAAATGACCGCCATCGCCGCCGCCCTTGTTCTTATCGAACGAACATCGTTACAAATTTAACCACCAAGAATGTCCTTCTACTGTCTAATTAATATTTAATAACAAGCCGAGTGACGCGGGACGTGGTGGAGGCAGGCCTCGACCCGTGCACCGAATTTCTCTGATCGATTCAATAAAACACGATTTTCGCATTTCTTTTGGTGAATTTAATAAATTTGAGCATTCTTAATCTCCACCTTCTCTGCTGTGTGCAGCACTCGGGGCTCCAGGAGGAACCCGACAAAAGGAAAAAAACAGCGCCACCAAAATGAGAAAATGAGAAGCTTCCACATGGGGCACCGAAAATGTTTCTGGAGTTAATAAATCACAAGTTGACGTATCGTGAATCGCGTATGTGCGTCACGTTGCACGAAATTTAGTAAGCGCTCGAACATAAGACAAGGTGACAAAAAGCATATTGGGCTCCCTTGTACAACTGTCCATAAACTATCATCATCATCGTCAGCGCTGACATTTGCTGCTGGTGCCGGGGTAGTGTTTGTTGTCGTCATCGGTGTCATACAACCGACGGCCATCATCATCATTACGGGAGTCATCAAGCGGAGAATGGCAGTGCGGACTTAGAGAATTACGGGTATTCTGCTACACGATATTCCATGGACGATTTTATTATTCTTTTCGCCGTTTTTCTTTTTGTTTGTTTTGACTTTTTTTTTTGGCTTGTGGTGCTTGGGTATTACTGATTTTGTGATAAATCCAATCCAAAATGTTGGAGCGAACAGCAACAAAATACTTAAATCGGGCACCTTTAAACAGGGATATGTTCAAATCATAGGCACTGAGCCCAACTCTGAAAAACTCCCACTTGGAAAATTTGTCAAATTAAACTTAAACTTTGGTCAAATAAAAAACATATGGGCATGTGTGTATAGGTAGTCCAAAGAAGAATCGTCAGTGATGCCTCACCCAATGGATGACAGAACAGCTCTCTCCGGGCATACCCACTTCTTCGATAGTTGGTCCCTGAATTCTTGCCGCTCTGGGGAATCCTTTAGCCTGTCGATGTTAGACATTCGAAACTCATCGCTTACTCTTGTTCGAAAACTTAGCGTCAAAATCTTTCCCTATGCTGCCGCCAAAAAAAATTAGACCTCTGCGTCCTGTAGGCAAAAGCTTCAAATTTCCATGGATTTTGCCGGTTATGTGGAGGATTGGTACTCTCCCTCACGTTGCTTATCTATCTCTAAAATATCCAACTTATATCGCATGAACGCTCGTTCGACTTGAAGGAATCTAGTGACGGACTCCATGTCGGACCTTTGATGTCAAAAAAGGTTTTAGACAAGGCATCGCGCTGTCATGCGACTTCTTCAACATCGTTCTTGAAAGAATAGAGCAAAACCCACGCGCCAACACCCGAGGCACAATCTTTCAAAAGTCCGTCCAATTACTCGCATACGCCGACGATATTGACATAATCGGAAGAACGCAGCGTGATTTCACTGGCGCGTTCGTGAGTATTGAGATGGAAGCGGCGAAGATGGGTTCAGCGGTCAATGAGGGCAGGACGAAGTATATGCTGTCAGCAAGAAGGGACACCCAACACCGACGTCTTGGACAGAACGTCACAAAAGACAGATATATCTTTGAGGTAGCTAAGGACTTTGTCTACCTAGGCTCCGCTACGAATTCAGACAACGACACCAGCTGAAATTAAACGAAGAATAACTCTTGCCAACCGCTGTTTCTTTGGGCTGAGAAGGCAATTGGATAGCAAAGCCCTCTCTCGAAAAACTTAAGTGACCCTTTATAAGTCCTTAATCGTCCCACTCCTGCTCTACGGGGAATGGAGGAGGAGATACAACGTCGAACTGTATAGGCTATACGGCGACATCGGCTTAGCCAAAAGACTGAAGGTGCAACGACTGAGGTGGCTGGGTCATGTAGAGCTGATGGACACCAATGCTCCGACTCGGAAAATTTTCGAATCCACACCCGAGGGACGGGTGCCGCACGCAAGTGGAAGGGGACCTCAACCAACTTGGCGTGCGAAACTGGAGGCAGCCGGCTAAAGATCGAGTTGGCTGGAGACCGCCCCGGACTGTAGCGCCACCTTAAGTCAGTAAGTACCTTCACCTCATTGCAAATGCATAACATGATATGATGATCAAATTTGGCAAACGTATTCAAGGTGAAGCAAATGATGAACCGTAGTAAAGTTGTCAATATACATTTTTTCTAACTTCAGCTGCAATCAAAATCTGGGAGTAATCACCGGAATAACCGCGCGTTAATTTTACCAACCTGTATCCTTGGTATCCGACTGGACAAATCAATGCGTTCAAAGACTGGAATAACATTGACATTCATCGTGGCACGCTTTCTCTAGTAGAATGTTGCAAGCCGGTGGCTTGCCAATCCAATTGAACACCTCAGTGACATGAATCAGCGATTTTTATCGAAAAACAGAAATTTGACGAGTCCTGCATCGCCCATCGCCGTGATGACTGAGCGCCGCCGATTCAATTCAATTTCGTTTTCGGCCGCGTACGATCCACCCATTTGGGAACACCGAGCAAACACACAAACGCCTCACTCCTTTATTCCTTACTCCCAACCGGAGTTCCATAAATTTTGGCGAACAATAATAAAAAGGAAAATACACAATAATAATATTCAAGATCATGTAGAACATTCCAATCGATCTCGTGATTCTTCAGTCGACTCCAGCTGCGATGCCTGAACCTGTGTTCGTTGTCGTGAACTCTGGATGGATAGTTATCACCTATCGGGCTGGCGGCGACCGCCGCGGCCAATGAAACCGAAATGAAATCCAAAACGCTGACGATGAACAAGCATCTTCTGTCCGACTGTGTGAATTGGCCATTAATCATGTCTGTTGCAGCGGTACCTTCGGTTAGCTTTAGAGAAAAATTAACAAAAAAAAAAAAAAAAGCCACGAAGGCGGCTGAATAATTTTTTCCGATTTTATCGCGACCAATTCATCAGAGCGGAAATTAATGAAAACTTTGCGGCTGTACGTCTCGACGCTGAACAAAGATCACAAGTTTCGATCGATTGCTTGGGGAACAGAAGCCCACTGCGGCTGATTCGTGATCAGTGTTGGTATTTTGAAATACTTCAGTTCTCCGGGAGGTATTTGCTTTTATGTTGCACAATCCAACTGCTACTGCTGCTTGAAAGTCTTTCAATTTTCCGCGAATGGAATGTGATCCACAGAAAGCTCCTGAATTAGAAATCGGCATTCCCAAGGACGATGATTGCTCATTTCTCTCTGACACCCAACCTGTGAAAAGTTCCCATTTGAATGCATCTCATCGTGCGCAATACCATTCTTGCAGTGAAGCGGGCGCAAACAATAATTTTTAATTCTCCTATCCACGTCCTGCTCCTGCAAAGCGCGGAGAATGCAATTCAATCGAATATTCAATTCCCTATTCGCCCAGCACAAAGAGTGTTTGTACGATCGTTTGAAAAGTTTTGTGTCGAAACCGCGGTCTTGTAGTTCTCATGTCGGACGTATGTTTCCGAGAGAAAAAAGTGAATCTCCGTCAGTAACGAGTGAAATTCGCTGAAGCGATAAATTTTGAGAAATTGACTTTTCCGCTAGTTAGAGGGAAGATTTCGCAAAAAATCGTGATTAATTCCACCAGCATCGGCGGGAGTGGGAGCAGAGCATTGCAAAGGCGTTTGAATGAATGTGCACGCCAATGATGTATTGCACATTGAACTATGGAAACGTTTTCGAGGGGAAAAAGAAGCTCAGCATATGATACCTCAAAAATTTGCAGCTGAAGGAGCACCTAACAGCAGCACAATACTTGCCAGACTATATGCAACGATTAGGAATCGGTATATGGCACGAAGTTTGTGTAACATCGCGTTCTATTTGCCATGGATTAATTTCTCGTGTCATGATCTTCGCGTACACAGAGGAGAAAAGTGAGAAAAAATTGAACAGGTTGAAGGAAACGATAGACTTTTTTATTTTCTGAGAGTTTTTAGAGGGTACCTACTTGCATACATATTTTGTGGAAGCTGTTGAATTGGGTGGGTTCATCGGTGTATGGGAGGGATATTTTTTTGAAAACGAGTAGTGGGTTCATCTTCGGGTTATGAATTTTTATTTTTGTGTCGTACGGAGAGGTCCATACTTCGATGGTTTGGGCACGTCACACGCATGTCCCCAACTCGGTTTCCAAGACTTGCCATGAAATTCGTGCCATCGGGCAGACGTCCCCTGGGTAGGCCTAGGATGAGATGGCTGGACCAAGTCCGAAATATCACCTCTACCCGTATGGGGATAGCCCCTGATGAGTTAGAGTTTATGGCGGAAGATCGGCAAACGTGGAGAGTCTACTTCAGCTCCCTAAAACCGCGACCCTCATAATGGATAAGCGGGCCGTTGGAAGATGATGATGATGATGATGATGACAAAGTTAGAAGACGTTTCCGAATGGTACGGAACTATCTCAGCAGACATATGAAAAATGTTCAAGTAGGCCTTAAAGCCACCACATCTACAATTATTAGATCGAACATAATGAAATGTTGTCATTTCGAGCTCAAGTCCCTTAGTGCATACGACACTGTTACACTCACTGTGTGATACGTATTTACGCCGAATGACTTCGACTACTCAACAACGACTACAATGACAGGCTTCTTACATTTGCTGGAGGATGTTCACCTCAATTTTTTTTAGGAAACTCCTAAGATTATTTTCCCTTTCTACGATATTTGCTGTAACTTCACAGGATCGTACCACTATAGACTCATGTTCTGTGTAAATCTTCTTATTTTGCTCGACAACCTTGACGAAATGCTCAATGCAACTGTAGTTGTAGTTTGCATACTTCCGTCTGTTAGTGATGCTCAGACAATCAAAAAATGCTCAGGTCTCTATGAGAAGTGCTTTACATAGGTTTGACCAACTAGGCACTGTGTGCCGCCGTGACTCAGTAGTACATGCGTTGGACTGCTTTGCGAGCTACGTGTGCACAAGCTCCAGCTTATTCGTTTATTCGTTTGAAAGGCCATTATGTATGGAATATAACATCGTTCAAATGTCCACCGCGGCTTCTCTGGGTGGCGCGCATCCGAAATGTCCAATTTTCCATGACAGCCGCATAAGTCAGGCTGAATTTGACCGATGACATGGGTTATGTTGGCTTTGAGGGCCGCTGTGGTTTGTGGCTTATTCGCATAGACCTGCGACTTCAGAAAACCCCAGAATAAAAATTCTAACGGGGTCAAATCCCATGATCTCGGTAGCCAGTTCACATCACCTCCACGTGAGATGACCATGCCCTCGAATCGCTCGTGCAGAATTTCCAATGTGGCGTGAGATGTGTGGCACATAGCGCCATTCTGTTGAAGTCACATGTCGTTGGTGTCCATATCATCCAATTCAGGCCAAAAAAAGTTGGTAATCATCGACCTATAGCGCTTGCTGTTGACAATGATGGCCTGACCAAAGTCGTTCTCAAAGAAATATGGACCGATGACGCCGCTACCCAAAAATCCACATCAAACAGTGACTTTTTCGGGATGCATTGGACGTCCCAAATTCGACAATTTTCTTTGTTGACGTGCCCATTCATCCAGAAATGGGCCTCATCGGTGAAAATGATTTTCCGATGAAAACTAGGGTCAGTTTTCAACTGCTCCAGAGCCCATTCAGCGAACACACGTCGTTGTCTATTGTCGTTTACCTTCAGCTCCTGGGTCAGTTGAATTTTGTACGGGTGCAGGCCCAAGTCACGACCCAAAATTCGCCAAGTTGTATTCTGCGAAAGGTCGAGTTCTTGTGAGCGACGCGACTGCCTCGGACACACTCTCACGGACAGCGGCAATGTTTTCGGAAGGTCTTGCGTTTCGTCGACGTACGGGTGTTGGTTGATTTTTTACTAAACCGGTGGATTTGGCAAAACAGACCGAATAAATGAGAGCCAATTTGACAGATGTAGCTTCAACAATATGGCCGCTATCAACTGTCAAAGTTTGGAAGTCCCTTTTGGAAGACCCTTTAGTTGCGAGAAGATAGACCTTGGCTCGTCCTGAGCGTTCTCGCAGAATATAATTTTTATATTCTCCTCTTAAGTGGCTATGCACAAAATTACTGCCCGGACACGAGTTACTACATCGACATAGCTACAGTTTCAACTTAGAATTTGTTGAGTATTGTCACTCAAGTCATAGGCAACAAATTTCTTGTTCTGAAATCCAGGGGACATTTGAAACAGCGAACTACCAAAGCATCGTCTGTCGATTTGAATGCTTCGTGTTACTTGATTCATTTTCTTTACAATATGCATAAACCATGTGTTGGCATTTCACCGAGCTCAATGTTGCAGTGATTTACCAAGAGCCTCATAAAAAAATAAATATACGAGCAGAGGGCTGAAATATATTATGACACAGGTTGGTAATTCAAAAAAGTTTCATGGTTACTGCAAACAGAAATCACCACGTCCGCGTTAACTAGATCAAAACGAGAAGAAAATCTCCACATAAGCCTCCATTTAAGCCCAAGCACTCCTCCTTAACATCCCATAAATAAGATTGGAATAAGTCCGCTTGTGTTGACTTTGCTAAGAAAGCCTTGCCTAAGTACGACGCCAATTATGAGCATATCCAAACAGATGGCCAATCAGACCTCGGCCATGGGCACCGTGGTCCACCTTCTCGTTATGGTCACCGTCGAACTCATTTACGTAATACCTTAACAACACGAGATCGGCTTTACATCATCATGTTTTGAATTCCTAATCCCTATTCTGATGGGTTTACAATAAATGTCTTTGACATCTGCCCTGTACTGTCCTAAATATGCACTTTGCGCGCGACTGCAAGGCATCTCATCCTGACACATCCTTAAATGATTATTTGTTCAATTGAATCGGTAACAAAAGTCGCTGGGCGACAGCGGAGACGGTGCGGGTAGCTATTCAACCCGAGTTCATGGCTACGGAGGACGCCCGACCACCAACAGTAACACGTCGTATTTCATTTCAGCGGCTCTCGCGGAGAAAAGCACCCCACAACCGCAGCACAACTGAGTCCGCATGCAAGCGTTGTGGTCCATTGGATAACCGCGCCGACCGGACGTCGCGTTGTCGTTGTTGTCGTCGTTTGCATCGATTTACCTTTAATCTGGACTGGACATTGAGCAAATTATTGCAATTGAAAGGGAATAATGACTACAAAACTACACACCACCACCATAACCACCACCACCATCTTTCAATTGTAAGTGCGACTGAAGTTTGAAGTGTAAAGAGGATGGACACATAGGCAGGCATACCGGGACGAATGTACGTACGGAATAATAAACCTTTAACGAATGACGCTGCTGTTTGGCCGCGGTACTTGCACACTGCTCTGCTAGAGACGACAAAAGCCTCTAGCTTAGGCATGCAGAATACATTCTTCTTAGCATATTTGCCAGAGGCAATGCTTCGCATTCCAAGGGCTGTTCCTCGCTCTTACGGCGAAGATCACAAAAACAGCAACAAAGACGACGACGAAGACGAAGACTCGACGACGGACCAATCCATAATCCCAAAAAGAACTCGAAATGACAATCGATGCGTAATGCTTGCACTTGAATGTTGTGTTTGCTTGCCGGATGGATTTCAATAAATTGTCGTCGTCTAGGATAGAATTCGAATAGTTGATTCCTCGAGGTCGAGTGCCGGGTACACCATGAGAGGTTAATGGTCGTTTCATTAGCTTGAGTGTGCAATGAAGAAGTGCTGAAGAAGTGGTATTATACGATTCAGTAAAACTGAATCTTCTCCAAAGAGTCCAATTTGCAATATTCTTGATCGTTTCCAAACTAGACATCGGCGAAAGTGTCCTCATGGGACGTGATAAATGTGCAGTGATAGCTATGATCCTGTGTAGCCTGTTTTTTAGCAGAAGTCTATTTTTGACAATTGAATTTCTAATTTTTGGACAGCAGCTTCCTACGGTCATGTCTCGATGGGCTGACAAATCGACAGAGATGGATCATATGACCCAGACTCTGGCATTTGACAGGGAATTTAGTATCGAAATTCCTGACAGAGATGACTGGAGGAACCACATTGTTACAAATAAAAAATAAATTGGCCTTCTATATGGACGGTTCTAAGATGAAAGTGTGCATAGTAGCTGGAATTTACTCCAAAGCCCTCGGAGTACAGGGCTTCTTTAGAATAAACGACGACTGCAGTACCTTTCAAGACAAAATGATAAGCATCATCGAGGCTTTAAAAACTATTCGTGAGAGTGATATTATTGGAAGGACAATTACTGTCTGCATTGACATTGACATTGACATTCTTCAACAAAATTAAAATTTATTCGGTTCCAGGTCACTGGTTCATGGAGGGCAACGCTGATAAGCTTTTTAGACAAGGAAACCCCTCTGTGGTTTATCCACTAGCCATATCAAGAAGACACTCAATTTATGAGAGCTCAAAGAAAAGCTCTACAAGTGTAACTTAACTCTAGGACTTCTTGGATCTAAGAAGTTCATCAATCCCATAAACACCAAAAGAAGCCACCATGTTCTCACACTAAATAACAGTGAAGCTAAGCTCCGCAGTCGCCGTGGCTCAGTGGTTAGGGCGTTGAACTGCTAACAAAGCAGAGTGGGTTCAAGCCCCAGCTATATCCACCGAACATTGTTCACGGCACCACCTCTCGTCGAAGAATGACAAGCCTCCGGGTATATAGTTTGTCATGAAAGAGCTTCTCAATTCGCCATTCGGAGTCGGCAACAAATTGTAGGTCCCTCCATTCGTGCGAAAAATGTAACACGCGCAACATGAGTGGTTGCGAGAAGCTAGGCCTTGTTGTGTACACTAACAAGCCGGGCATCAGTTCATCGAACTTGTGCCAACTCTGCTTGGAAGACCAAGAGAATGCAGAGCAGACTTAAATGCTTCGGTAGAAGATTCACCTCCCCAAAAGAAATCAAACATTCTGCGGAAAGCACTATCCTGAGGCCACCTCAAAGTTTTCCTCAGTTGTAGGAAAAACTTGCTTGACACAAAGATCTTTTAGATCGCAGGGTATTACCGGCCATAGCCAGTTATGTATAAGGCCGCACAGACAATAGTTTTAGTTATGAATACGGGAAAAGGTGCCTTCCGGTGGTGTCCGCGAGAAACGCAAGTCGTGAATAATATTGGCGACCTATAATCAGACGAGATCTCTTTTTCTGGTCAAACTCAGTCGATGCAAATAACGGGACGTCTCCGGGACCGCAATATTTTTTTTTTTTTTTTGTTGACCACCGGAGTACAGCGTTTCAGATTAGGATGTTTTAAAACCCAACCTACCATATGACTTGTTATGCAAGTGGTAGAAATTATTGTTGATCTTATACCTATAGTTCTACTAAGCTGTGGAGTAGCTAGCTCAGGCTATAAGGATCACCATCCCCACGGCTGTGATGGTCTTCACAAATGCACATGAAATTTTAGGTATCACCCACCTTCTCTTTCACTTTAATGAACTGTTATTAAAAAAAATCAGGAAGAAGTTCATAAAAACCAATTTTCATCACAAAGTGATTAAAGACCATAACAAATGGCACTTGCAACAGCCACGGATTGTGGTCTCTGCTGAAAACACGCGTGAAAAGCGTGAAAAGTGGTCATTAAATTACAGTGCTTCCGTGGAATAAATCATCTGTCGACCACCACCAGTGATGACCCACCTGTCAATAGAATAACTTTTCTCAGCCAGAAATGATCCTTTGTTCCTCCTCTCCCACTTAACTAAAATGGAATTAAATTAAAAGTCTGTAGAAGAATCTCCATGGGTTTGTGCAGATAATATTCCTACAGACACCATACGCTGTTAAGTAGATACAATGCTGTGGAATAAAACGATCTTCTCCAGGGAACCTTAACACGTGTTCCTCTGGCACACAACATCGTTGAGGTGGTTTAGTCTGCAATGCAATCAATACCTCGTCGCTCGATTCAGACCCCAAGTAAATGCATAAAAGAGTCGACCATAGAGGATGGAGCATCTGGAAGTCTGAACTGTGCAGTGAATAGTGCAGGGGCTCAGCACGTAAATTATGTTTACCTATTGGCAGTGAATATTAATTGCATTAGTAAGTAGGAGAATTCCAACGTCCAATGGCCAGGGCCGCATCTATGTATCTGAACTCTGCTGATGAATGGAAGTTGAGCCGAAAATGCGTACACATTCAGCATAACTATTTAGATAGATTACAAACGCAATTCGTAATTCTGCGCGCACCACCTCATCTTAAGCATCTTGAGGTACAAGTTGGGTATGCGGGTAACATGTAAGGTTACAGGACTTCTGAATGTGGTATTGCTATCATTGGACTACACGTCGGCACAGGTGACAAGTCCCAGTTGGATGGTAACTTAAGAAGGCAAAGTGATCATGTTATGCTTGCAAGAGGACTAATAGAATCTTTAAAATATCTACGGTAGGTTTAAGAGGTGGTTGCATGATGAATTGGTTTCTCCTTATACCTTAAAAAAGAGAAGATCTGATTATGTACTCGTACGTCCTCCTAAATTGCTACGTGTTGCTTATAAAAACATGTATATTCAACACACATGTGTGGACTGGCCACGCACTAATATTGTAATCATAGAATGGTTGCTTACTTTTTTGCTTTAATGTCCTTTAATGCCTTCGCCTCCTCCCTTAGCGTGAGCTGGTAAGGGAATAAAGTTCATATAAAAAACTATCAAGTTTAAGATCACTCATGTTTGAGGCGTTGGTTTACTTTACTTCAGCGAGGGAATGTTTGACTTGGGAAATGAAGCGTGTGGAAGACTGATGACCTCCATGTATGGCACAGAATTGCAGGTGGAAGTTAAAAAGGTTTCATAGGCGATTGTACGATGCTTGCCACTCAGTTTGGGGTATCCGCAGATCGAGAGGTGGTGCCACGAAACATTTTCGGCGGACAAGATGGGGCTTGAACCGGTCGCTCAGCAGTCCAATGCACTAACCATTGAGCCTCGGCGACCTCGAAGCGCATTCTAACGTGTAAATAAAAGTGGCTTCTGTATGATAAGCGTAGACGATCAAGTCGATGGTTAGACCAGAATGAAGCTCCAGACATTCACTTTATTTGAGAGAGGTAATGGTCGCCGTCTGGTGGACTAGCGATGGGGTAATTCATTATTATTTCCTCAGAGCTGAGTGAAACCATCACAGTAGAGTTGGACTGCACAGAAATTGCGATTTTGCATGAAAAATTAAGCCACTTACAGCCAGTACTCGTCAATCGTGAACCAATATTTCTGCATGACAATGCCAGGTTGCATAAGTCACAGCGATCTGTGGCAAAACTCCATCATCATCGACCATATTCACCTGATCCTTCGCCTGCAGATAACCACATTTTCCGGGGCCTGGAGAACTACTTGCGAAACAAATGCTTTGCTGTCATTCAGTCATTTCTGTCTTCGATGATTTCCTTCGCCAGAGAAACAAATATTTTTTCGAATAGTTAAATCTAAATCAAAAAATCTCTACGTCATGGTGCACGGTTCCTAGCCACATGTCTTAGGTTTTCCTAACTCTTCCGTAGCGGCTGTGACTCTTTCTGGTGTAATTCTCTTGGCATGAAATGGGGTTTCCGATTTTTTTTTTAATGTATCACCAACCGCCGTTCAATGGTTGTTTCTATTGATTCACCCATTCGCTGATAAAGATGATCGTTAGAGAAATGTTTCGTAGGCACCTGTGAAGCTTCTCGTAAAAGCAAATATCTTAGGAGCTACGAAGAGAAACCGGACATAAGCAAAAAGAATCGGAAACTAGAAGCCTGATGCTTTTGTACAATTAAAACTGACAGTGCTCGCATGTCTCACATTTTAACCAGAGTCTTCACAGAGACAAACACCGAAGAACCCTACGAAACATCAGCACATTGGTCCTGTTAAAAGCCAACATGCGACATAAATCGAAGCCTAATTAGCAAAACAAAATAATTATGCATTCTGTCAATGGTTAAAGAATTTATAATCACTGATATCCACCTCACCGGCGATTGAAGGCATCGCTTCCCTCAGAATTAACCAATTTGCGGATACTACGCAACCAGTCACCATGGAGAAGGAAAAAAACCCCAAAGATAATACTGAGATGCATTCCACACTGTGCCCACACACTCAATGCGTATTTCGGAGTTAATTCTGATTGGGCTACAGAACGCACGACCAGGATGAGAGCACCAACCTCGTTTGGTACCGAAATCCCACAAACCAAGGCCAATAATAAGGAGTTCGCCTGGTCCTCTTCTTGTATCGCGCGCCAACCGCACACAAACAGTTGCGCTCCTATAAATCGACTGCAGTTACTTAAAGGTGAGCAAAAATTATGCTCCTTCAAGTCCATTTAAAGTGAAACTTTTTGAGATAACAAATTTATTGTAGTCCGTCCCTTTTTGCAGCTCCAGTGAGTTAGAACGGCTCAGAGGACCACTCGCTCTAGTGTGCGCAAGCGTCTCAATACGTTCGTATCTGTCATTCCCATTTAATTTTGTCGTCAATGGCGGCGCGACTGATTACGAAGTTTCGCGACCATACGACGCGCGTGTACAGTATTCATAGTCTGCACTTGGCCATTAAGTAGTCCCGCATTATGGTCGAGATCGAACCAATAAAAGTCTATCCTATAGCAGACGGCGTCTGGGAGTGCATGCGTCAAGCAATGGATATTGAAATTCTCTGATCAATTTTATGAATGTTGTAAAAATGTCATAAATACTGGACCGCGGTCTTGCTGCGAGCGGTCTTGAGGCTGAGCTCCACGAGGGGCTACCGTTTGCGCCTGATAAACGTATCAACCTTAGTGTTGATTGTGTCTTAAATTAGTGGGACGTTTATTAAATAATTTCTTAAGATCTTGGTGCGAACTAATCCTGAAGAAAATAGAAGTCGGAGTTTAAGGAGAGCGCCTTACAGAGTTTCGGGTTGAGTCAAGGAGTACTGGAGACATATTGTGAATCTGCTCACCTTTGAAATATTCGAAAACACATATGGTTCAACAAAATAACTGGTGCAACAGTTTGAGGTCCTCTTGGTTTAGTAGTTTCTGCGTCGGATAGATGTGCAAACTGCGTAAGTTCGAACCCCACCAATATCCACAGAAGATTTTTCTTTCTAGTGACAGAATAAACAAAAGCCTCTGGTAACTATTCAAAATCCTGCAAGCATATTAAGGACATCGATTCAAGAATCTCTAAGTGGAATCGTAGTACTCTGCCAGAAGTAGACTAAGGCAAAAAGTCTCGAGCTTCTACCACGTAACTGGCAATCAGCATACATTTGAAAATAAAAAATAAATAGCTGGCGCGACAGCTCGGGCCTAGCTTCTCGCAACCACTCGTGTTGTGCGTGTTAAATTTTTCGCACGAATGGAAGGAACTCCCGACTCCGAACGGCGAATTGAGAAGCTCTTTCATGAAAAATTATACTCCCGTAGGCTTATCATTCCCCGACGAGAGGTGGTGCCGAACCCACGCCGCTTGATCAGCAGTCCAGCGTACTAACTAAATATAAGCTTAATTTCTGCTCAACACTATTTTTACACAAAATCCCCACAAAGACCTTGTAGAAAATGTCCGAGATATGATGTAAATCTTTAGCAGGGCCGTCAGAAGACGTCGCCTGTACGACACGAGGATTCACTTTACTGCGAAACTAAACATGGTTCCTTGCTTCAATTGCAAAAGCCTTCAAACTCTCCAGGACTACTCAAATGTTCGAACATAAAGAAATTGCTGTAGTTTGCCATGCATTTCAACAAGAACTTAAGTTGCATTGAATCTGAGATCACAAATTTCAACCCCATTTTGCCATCAATTCAATCAATGACAAACCATTAAGGTGTCGAGATTTGAACTGTAACCCAAAATGAAGCTTACCAACAACACACCATCAATCGCTCCAAGCAAATTATGTTTCGAAAAGACCGCCGTCTCTCTAAAAACCACCAAATACCTTCCTGCCCGCCAAGGGCAAGCTCCAATCAAGAGAAGTGGGCATTTTTTCCTTTGGATGCGATTACAAGCCAAAATGTTAACAACCCAAAGAAGACACTAATAAACTTCATTTTCCTACTCCATTCGTCCATGTTAAGGGAACAAGAGAGATCCTCCTGAGCCAACCGAGGTCCCAAAAAGTTATGCCTGCACACGTAGCGCCAAAATAAAATTCCATTCTGCCATTTTTGGTCATTCGACTTTGGTTGTGTGGCTTTTGGACGAGGCGGGGAAGGACACCGACACGGTGGTATCGCCAACTACTGCTGCTGCCGTGTGTGACTCGGGTGACTTTTGTCATTTTTGCGATTTCGTAAATCAGGGACAAGAGCAACGGCGACGATCACAAATCAAGTGAAATACGTAAAAAGAGATTCGCAATGCTTAAGCATACAGAACAAACGAAAAGACATACTTACACGCAGGTTTTGTGTTTCCGAATGTTTTGCAATCGACTCAATTTGTTATTTGAGAAGCCCGGGAGAGAGGTGCAACAGAGTTACACTGTGTACATTCCTCTCTCGCGGGTAGACAGTTACCGGCCGTGACCTCATATCCTTAGAACAAGCCTCGCAATTGACAGATATAAGCAAAGGAGGAAACAATTCCATGGGGTCTACACAGTCGGTAAATCGCAATCTCCGTAGTTTCTTGTTCCGGTTTGACCTAAAAGGCTCACATCGCACAACTGACACTTTGCGTAGTGGCTCCCATTAGCCATCATTGGCCACAATAACTCACGCTAAATGCGTATTAGCACGCCAACGCATAGATCCCATTAGCAAGAAAAATTTGCATAGAAGCGCAATAATTTTCCCTCCGGATTCGGCTGTGATTTTCACGCCCAGGTGAGCCGGTGATATCTTAACTTAACCAACGAGCTCGGCGTAGACGACGCGCTCAGTGCCAACGCTACTCCCGAGAGCCCTTGGTATCAGTGGCCGGACAGATAGCGAGCAGCTGATTTGTAATTAAGGATAAAATATTATCTGCGCGGCAATGTAATTAAATTAAATTTCTCATGGACACGGGAATGTGTTGCGTTTCGGATTGCGAATGGGCGTAGGTGCTGGCGCTGGAGATACTGGCTTTAGCCTAATGGCAGCGCATAGCAGTGAAAATTATGCGTCATTAGGAGCACTTAATTGACAGACATGTCACGCCTAATTGAACGTGGACGGTATGCTGTGCTAGTGACATACTTGTTCTGATGGTAATTTTCGTCATTTCACGGTGATTTGGTGAATTAAATTCTTTGTGAATCCATAAAGTAGACTTAGATTGGGAAACTTCATCTGGATGACTGGGTCTCATTCGTGTAATTGAAATGTTGCTATGATGAGGTTGATTTTAAGTGGGCGAACACAAATTTTGTTAATAATTGTAATTGCAAATACATCATATCTGCATACGACTTTATTACCTCGTTGGGAAAGAAAAACTGACGAATCCGTCCAAAACTGAAGTTGCTATAAGAAGCGCATTTTATTGAATTACATATGTCCCGTTATGTAGCTCGGGCTAGCAATCTACGTTGCGAAAGATTTAAGTTAACAAAGGAAGCAATCAGCAACATAATGACCGTCACTTTTCAAAATCATTGGTGTGTTGTGGAAAATATTTTCAAATCTGGCGCTTAAAGAGTTAACTCCTTTTCGCATGAAAGTCAAAGGGCATGGCTTCGGAATACATTTGGAGAAGTTGAAGTTAGAGGCCCTATATCGCATGATGACGAGAGAAGTGCAGTGAAGCGAGACAAGCGCAATGATGTACATCAGTTATCTGGCCACTAAAGCAGAAGAAGCAGAAAATACATATGTCCGAGAGTAGAATCGCCAATGGGTTTATAGGTGATCACAACCAGAGAGTTTTCTGCCAACGGAGGGAGGATTTTGATGCGGTTTTTAACCGTGTTCTCACCAGTGATCTGCACTCAAATCACATTGAGCCATCTGAAGCAACATTTATCCGACTATACACCACAACTCCCAGCAAGAATAAGATCACTACAGCAATCAAAACACAAGGCGGTAGGACTTCTCGATATGCCTGTGGAACTTTTAGGAGCAACGACAATATTTGCCGAGCTGCTGCACACTTTAAGAGAAGGTGTGGAATGTTTTGAACCTTATGCAACGTCAAAACTGGATAAATCGAGGAACCCTTGCATCTCGTCTTAAACATCTTAACTAGGCTGGATGACGTATGCCTATCACATATGATGATGGGTTTGTACCAAACAACAGCGGGTGCTAAGACAGAGGCAAACATCCTTGGGATTTAAGGTTAACACTGCCAAATTCGTCTGAGGAATGAACTCACCAAATCAATCTATTGTAGCATCGCTAAACAAACGGTTGAGAAAGGGGAGAACCTCTAAAAGATGGTGGAACTGGATAAGAATTTTGCCACTCGAGATGACAAAACCAAGACTGCGTTTGAAATGCTGTGAAATGCTAGAAAAAAAAAGTGAAGCCATGCATAGAGATTTAACACCAAGCTACGACTGTTTAGTTTCCGTGCTATTATTTGGGTGCAGCACTTGAAAAATTATCTCTGCCATCACCAGAAAGCGGAAAACGTTCATTAATAGATGGCATTCACTTTGAAAGCTGATGGCAAATCTACTGAAAAGAGATAAAGCTTCGGTCAGACGATTTGCAGATGTGCGCAAAATTTCCTCATAAGCAAATGTCTGCAAATCATCCGCAAATGCCAATTTGCAGAAATGTCATTTGCGACGAAAAACATCCACGTTATAACACAGCATTTGCGGCGGAGAAATTTGCCATTTGCCCATGTTTTTTCAAAGCAACATCTGCAAATGTCCGCAAATGCGTGATCAGCAAATGTATGCAAATGGTCCCAAAAGTGGGATCACACGGACGATGTGTGCACGCGTTTGCGGACTTCGTCTGCCAATCATGGGCAAATGACATATGTGAAAACATTTGCGGACAAAAATTTGCTGATCACACGATTTGCAGACGTTTTGGACACATTTTTCTGCAATGTTTGCACACATCTGCAAATCGTCTGATCGTAGCAGCTCAAGACTTGATCGAACAGATAATAGATGCTATGAATAAAAACTGGGGCAAAGTGTTCCTTCAACTTTTTGGATAAAACACTCAATTTGAATTGATATACATATGTAAATGAGTTTCGTCAAATTTCTCAAAACGCTTCCCTCAAGAGGATTTGCTCAGAGTGTTCCCTCAGTTTGATGACACCGGGAGGTTGATGAAAATTACCCCGAATTTAAGCAATGGTAACTACACCATCCAAATCGACTGTAGTTTGTCAGAACGCCTCCCTCGGACGCCACTAAAACGTTATACTATCCTAGTTTCTACACCCCATTGGCGCTGTGATAATAGATCTCTTATTCTTGTTTCTATTTGCTGAAAAATTAGTAAAACAAAAAAAATAATTGACCCGACAGATAGTAGGAGGTCAAGGTCTCATTTGCCGCAATCACTGCAGCGGCCCATTTTTTTTTTTTTTATAGCCAACTCTCAGAGGTGTGTAAGCTTAGCAGCATTTACCACTGAACTATGGTATGCACTTGCTGCACGTAAGTGATCGGAAATTCATTTGATTATATGATGCCATAAAATGAACATTAATTTTTGAGCTTGGTTCGCCTTTTTTTTTTAAATTTTCTGCTTTCAATATGATCGAAGGTTTCTATTGCCACTTACTCCAAGGATTCCATATTCCATTAAGTCCTTTCGACATGCCTTTCGCTGTTGGACCATGAGATCATTTCTCCGATCTAAAACTCTCATATGTGTTCATCAAACAATACTATTTCCATTTACATACTGAACACTGATGTGATGGTTCACTTCAGTCTTTTCTAAATCCATTCATATCGTCTCATCGTGCCACACAAAACAGACAATTATTAGCCATTGCGCGCCATAGGATGCTGCAGAAAATACGCACTTAACCAACTGCAATCCCAATTGTTCCCAAGAATAGAAACACATGGGAGAAATCCTTTAGCTCTGGGGACTTGCTACGCCCATAAATATGAACCCATACACATGCACATGCGGCAAGGCTGTAGCCGCACTCGCCTCCCATTCATCTTGATTGCCCGAATATGTTTTTAAAGGAACCCAACCATTGCAAATTGGTCCGATATTCCGAAAAGACCCTCAAGCGTTAGTCAGGATTTGTTTTGTTACCTACTCTTCCTTTTGGTTGTTCGTAGAACACCAAGTTCTCTAGCTTCTGATATTATGGATGACCGATGATTACCACCAATGAATAATAAAGCGATGCGAGGATGGCGGATAGCGGATGGACGATGTCGACCACGACTGAATGACTGCAATATGTGGACCACCAGAGGCTAAGCCAAGCGTCGAGAGGATGATGATGATGATGGAGTTGCTGTTGCTGATGCTGATGTCGGTGATGTTGATGCTCAATGTGTGTCTTTACATACGCCAAAGCGTCAGGTTATTTTCAAGCAAAGCCTGTGTCTGCCTGCCAGTAATAGTGCGGGAATTAAGACATTTACTCCCTGCCAAGGTACATATTTACGAAAAAAAGTGGCCGGCGTGCGATTCTCCACGGGCGCAATGAGGAGACAGAGACAGAGACAAACAGATGGATGGAGCGAGAGTTGTTCCTTCAAGGTGGTGTTAGATGCTTCTTTTTCTGTTCTTCTGTCGTTTCCTTTCGCACTTGTTCTCGAGATTCCTGAGAACACACAATGGACTCCACGGAGATGAAGAATAAGATGAAAATGATGATGATGATGGTCATCATACACTGGTGGTGTATCAAAAGATCTGCGCTGATGCAGAATCTCATCCTGGAAATCCCAGGAAAAGAAGTTTCACTCCCTCCCAATTTGAATGGCCTCACCTCACGTAGGTTATTTTCTCAATAACTAAAAACTGTACATTGGACATAAATAAGGTACCATGGAGCGGTGGTGGTGGTGATGGTGGCGGCGGCCCACAAGTGGCTTGTAATAAGCTCCAAGTGAATCTTGGCACGGCGGCGAGAAGGTGTTGTGCAGATTGTTGCCTGCATTGTTAGAGGTGCAATTTTCATTCCACGTTGCTGTTGTTGGCAAAAGGGGTCTTCCTCTTCGGCCGGTCCAAGTGCGGATCGTCGCACTGCTTGTGCGAAGTGCTTCAATTATTTTCGGCTGTCCTGTGCCGGCGCGGGGGCCGAAAGGGGTGGAATACAAAGGGAGTGCCAGTGCCGAGAGATACTGAAAGAAATGCTTCTTTTGCGGCCAATATGATTCCGGCCAAGATAAATTGGTATTGTGCGTATTGAGGACGGGTTCGCGCGATAACCTCTCTGGATATCCTCGTAACCCCAAAAATTCTCCACTCGGTGTGCGAGTGTTTGATATCTGATTGATCTGCTTTAGGATTTTTTGGTTGAAATTAATAATAAATCGTGATATGAAGTACTCCTCTGTTGGGTCCAAGTCCACCTCTTGTGTGCACCTTATGACTGCGTGCGATTTGATGCAAGATTCGGAGGCAGGCGAACAAGTGGAATTTGAAGCTACAATGGGTTATTGCACTTGTGGAGGTACTAAAGAGCGACCATTATCGATTCGTGAGATTATAATTAGCTCGGACGCAATTATCAGATATCTCCAATCGCACGGGTGAATGTGAGAGGTCAGGGCTGTAGGGCAGATATTGAATCGAATCTGTCGATGCCGCCGCTATCCAAAAAAAATCGCGCATTCAATTATTTCGAAATTAACAGATCATTTTTATTTCGCGAAACAAGTTTGTCTGCGGGCGATTCTTCGAATCAGGACACACAAATCTGCTCGTGGTTGTAAGTGGGTTATGGATCAGGTGAATCGATGATGTGCTCTTGCATATGCACATAAATATATATGTATATATTTTTTTTTAAATACGATCGATAAAGTGGGGAAATATTTGATTCGTTAGTTGTACGGTTTGCGTGTCTAAAAAGAATTACAATCCACGAACTTAATTTTCTGAGGAAACATTTCAGACCGTTAAAGTCCCCTTTGAGGGACGAAGGGAACTCTCGCTAAAAATCTGTTGAGCAGCAATGCCGGAAACAACTAATGTAAGGAACTCCGATTAAGAAAGAAACCCTCTCAAAAAGAAATGAGGACCGTTAAGACACTAATACTAAAGGAAGCGGTCTGTTGATAATAAATATCTTCAGACGCGTTTCCATTAAGACCAGATGTGCCTTTCAAGCTAATTAGGACCGTATATAGGGAAATAGATGCGGAAACTATATAAGTGTGATCTAGACACCCGCACTATACCCAGGTCATAATAGTCAATCTTCAATAAGGAGTACTTACATATATAAGTCAACAATGTTACTGTATTTTGTTGGAGTGAAAAACGAGTCGCAATAGGAGTTCTCATACAGTACAATCCGATAGAGGAACGACTTGAGTGGCGACTATCATAGAAGCTACAGAGATGTAAAGGAAATAAAATCCGTACGAAACCTGCTCTGACACCTGACTGTCCCGCACTATCTACTCGACGATTTAGCACTCTTGGTGGTAGTTTTTCTTGTGGGCTGGAGGACCTTCAAATCGTTGATTTTAGAAAATTCCTAAAACTCCTATCGCTCTTTAGGCAGTTCCCAAAATTAACCGTCTTTTCTCGGCATTCTGTGGCCACCGTGGATCGGTGGTTAGTGCGTTGAGCTGCGTAAAAATATTTTGTGGCACTACCCCTCGACAAGCAATGACAAGCACAATATGACAAGCACATAATGAATAGTTGCTAGAAACTAAGCCTTAGCCTTCCGAACTGATGACAACTCTGCGGAACGTAGCCAAATCTGTGAAGCTTCCGCCGACAAAATGATTATTAACAATGCGGTGCATCCAAAACCATCTTCTCCATAAGAGGACAAAGGCTTTTTTGTGTGATTCCAAAAGAAGACGTAGCTGGTTCACGGCTCTTCAAACACTATACCTCACATCGATTCCAATTCTTGTGCCAGATCCAACTGCGTCAGTTACTTGAGAAAATCTTCCATAAATCATCATGCGTGGGATAAAGAAAAATCGATTAATCGATATGAAATCGATTTCAGCCGAGGATGGTAGTTTTCAATTACAGCCAGACGAAGACGCCTTCACAGTCGCATGTTGTTTAGCCAACATAGTAGAGTCGTACGACAATTCACTATTTCATGTTCAATATTTTCTAATGTAAACCTTTTCAGTCGAAAGACATCTTCTCATATTTCGTTCTTGTCATTGAGGGCAGAAGATGCAGAGACGGACGCACCCGCAAAACATGATGGATAAGTCCATCTGAACTCTGCAGAGAAATGTCTGTCGTCCACCTTGCTCCACCCTGTTTTGCCTGCCGCCTGCCGCAACAGTGCCATAAATCCTCAATCAATATCCACTTCTACATTGGGAATTCCCATTTCGAATGCCGAATGGATTGTCATCGATCATAATGTCGTACGAATTGCTTTGGCAATTTGTTCGAAAACAAATGAAAAAAAAAAAAAAAAAAACTGCAATGCTCATTCCATCTCGCATACAGTGAATGCCAACAAAACGAATGTCATATCCAGATTCTCTGAGGTATAATGGTCCGACTGATGGTGGTGGTAGTGGCTGGAAAAAGGATATTATCCTATTCGAATGCTATCAAGCTTTATGGCTCCATATGGACCTGAGAAATGTAATTTCGTTTGATTTACTGTAAGGGGTTAATAAGACTGGCTCACCCAGCAGCAGCACCAGCAGCTGTAGACCCATCGCGGTACATTGTAGACCACTGGCTGTGAACCGCATAATGGACGAGCCGAGTCTTTGCGGATGCAGGGAGCATGCGCTCTCCAGAATGCATCTGTGCTGTGCGCAATGTCCAATGAATATTTTTCCATATTTAAAATGCGCCAGTGATTAATTCAGCGAATAGCGAATCGCTCCTGTGGCTGAGCCTGAAATAGTTTTCGATCGTAGCTCTCGCAGAGAGTAGGAATGTAATGCATCATCATCTGTGGGGAAATTCCAGAGATATTAGAGTGATTTCTGGGTGCGCACACGTAAGACGAGCTGATTCTAGCAAGACATATTCAAATTTTAACGGCTAAATTATTCTATAAATGCTGCATGCTTATTGAATATGAAATCGACGAGGACAATCAGAAAGATTGCCGTATGTAGCAAGTCTTCAAAACAAAGGGATAATCGATGCAGGGTAATAGCCCCGGTGGGATGCAATAAATAGCTGTTTTCTCAGAACAGCTTTGAGTTTCAATTGGCAATGTTAACACAGAATTAGAAAATGCTTACTATGCTAACTTAGCTGAATTCGCCGATTCTTGTCGGGCCTAGCTAGTTCCAAACAGTTCCGGATCAGGATCATCATACCATACCTAACATTTACCAAGATCGAACACTTTGACATTCTGTTTACCACTACTATGCCTACGCGTCATCGTGTATGACTTTTGGCCTTAACTCTCAACTCTCTCTCTCTCTAACTAATTGCCCGAGATTCCTCTTAAGTAACATATATTTCACGGTCGATCTTCTGCCATCTTAGCTAAGTAGATACCATTCCACACCGCAGTTAGGTTAGGTTAGGTAGATGGGTTGGCGAGGGGAAAGAAGCCCCCAGCTCCACACTCAGGTCAGTGGAGACCCATTGTGATGCCCATTTATTGGGGGGGGTGAAGGTACTCCTTGCTCGTGGAGCAGTACCCAAAGCATTCTCCTATTGCCCCGGGTTTTCGAACCATTTTGAAGCCTTAATGAACCTCCAGATGTCCCTGATGGGTACATCCCTTAGTTGTTCGGTATCTTGGAAGAAGTGCCTTCCAAAGGATCTATCTCAGAGGTGGCAGAGACCTGGGCAGTGGAAGAGGAAGTGGGTTGTTTCCTCATTGACTTCCTCGTCTCCACAACCCCTAAAAAGGTCGTCTTAACTTAGCCTTAGCTTTTTCATATGATAACGCAGAGTATTATGACCTGTAATTACTCCTACAAGGATGGAGAGGGTTTTCCTTTCCGCAGTTAGTCATAGAGAAATGTATGGCTTTCCTCATTGGATGGTGGGGCCTATTGGTTCCTAAAACGCTCTTCCTACAGATGTTCGTTAGGGATACGGTTATGCAAGAACCTCTTTAAACTCCTTCGCCGGCACTTGTTAACTTTTTCGTAATAGTTGGGATCAGCATTCAAGTCCTGAACCCAAAAAAACAGCACGGATTCTACATTGGAATTGCCTCAGTGTTTAGTATGTTGGACATGCTGGACATTGTGCATGCTGCGCAGGTTCGAGCATCATCAAAATCCATTGAATATTTGTCATGACATAACATAGCATTGGAACGAAACAATCGTACCTTGGTGTTGAACAACATTTCAAACGCAGATTTCGCTTTGCCGCGAGTACTCCCGAGATATTCGAAACTCTCTACTTTCTCTAACGGTCGCGCGACGATGCCAATTTATGCAGATGAGTTCGTTCCGAGAATTATAAATTTGGTTTTGACAGTGTAAATCGAAAACTTAACAGCGCATCTTCCATCTGAAAGATGGACGGCTGCCATGAAATTATTAATTATCTGCATGGTGTTGGCAGAAGCAGCAGTAACCCAAGCATTTGGCCACGAATTTGATTGTCGCGCTACTGGCTCAAGCCTAGTTATGAGGACTCAACATTTTCCAGCCAACTGTAACCCAGGCCTCTCTTAAGACACTTTATATATCATCCCACAAGCACATACATATACGTTGTATTTCGTAACCTGCAACCATTTTTATAGTACTAAAAATGCTAAACTAATTTTACCACATGTAATAATTGCCATTAATCCGATTATTCTTGAACCCATGCCTCTGTTCTTGCGCTGCCTAACCGTGAAGGTAAAATTTAATTCTACACCAAATCCCACCCAATTTAATTTCACACCTCATAAAGATCCTCTTATCAGTTTTTTTTTATCCTAGATAAAGAATGAAATAAAATACGTGCCACACGCCCTCTGACTTCGCTGAGTTGTGTGCGTTTTTCTCTCGGGGCTCCAATAAAGAGCCCAACGGATTCCGATAAAAATTATTAAAATGACTCAATTCCGCAGAATTGATCTCAGCTTTACGCCACCAACACCGCCATCATCATCACCAATTGATTGCCTTAAATGCGAGGCTCTCGCCAGTGCGCACTCGCACATCGGCTACAAAAAGTTTCTTAATCAACGCTCGCATATACCATCTATCTCCTAGAGAGGAAAACAACAAAAATAAACGCAATAATAATAACTTCAGATGATAGTCAAGGGCACGCTTGTCCCTGTAATCAAATCCTCGTCCAGAGAGTGCGGCGGCATATCAAATTTATTCCGGTGCGCGCGTAAATTGAGGCAGAGAGACTCCACTCAAGAGCTAGGACAGGTTTTATAAAAACGGCCCAGCGGCCATACCTGTGTGATGTGTGCGCTCGCATAAGCAGAGCACACACATTTAAATACGGTCTCACAAGAGCAGAACAAAAAGAGCCCCAGCACCACAAAAGGAATGCGCGCTTTACGAGCGCAAATTATTTATCGCTCTTATCCACTCTTAATGGTGACCAATAAATCGCCTTAAGTAGATAAGGAGGATTCATTCCGCTGGTGCGCAATCCCACATATGAGGGGCATTGCATGCGCAGCGCAATGTGTTATACAATGATTCGCCGCAAGAGGCAGGACACACGGTCAGGCAGAAGGACAACATACGACATCCTCTTGTGACATTCTGCTTGGGTACTTGTCATCTTAATTAAGCCAACAACAGGAATTATTAGAGATCGCTGCAGCGGGCTCTAACTTATGGCCAGGATCAGATTTGCTAATTGGGTGGAGTTTGATTTGCAGCCTGTTAAGGCGACACTCAGGTAGAGTAAAGGAAGCTCTCAGATTTTGGAAGATTAAATTCGCATATAGCATCTGGTTGTTATGCGAGGTGACGCTTGAAAACCTACTTACTAGTACTAGTATTTATGCCGTGAAATTATGAACGCCTTCTTTTTACTTCCCACCTAAGTAGGGGAAGTATTGCAATCGGTCCGAATAAAATGTCTCGAGATATGAACAGGGCTTGACATTACTATACACTAGAAATCGTTTGCACCCATTTTCGGAATGCTGTCTGTCTGTGTCATATTTTTCGCCTTCGATATCTGGAGAACGAAACAATGTAGGACCATGCGGTTTCTTCAGTTTATTTGTCAGTTTGAAACTTAGAGCTGATAAGATTTTGAACATAATCGGTCTAGCGGAAGCTGAGGAAATTGAGCAAATCTTTTATATCAAGTTCGCACCACAACTCTTTGTGGAAGTATTAAACAGTGTATATTAAATTTTTTTGCGTTCGATTTATTATGAAATAAATAATAATATTACCGTGTTTGATATAACACAATACGAGGTAGGAAGTATAGGACTGGCTCCCCAGTAGAATTTTGTTGCTATACTGCCACTCTAGATAGAAAGTTGTAGGTAGCACTGCAACCAGGATTTATCTGGTTGCAGTGCCTGTGGCTCTTGAGTTGAAGCAGTTCCTTCAATCCAATGATTCTGATCAATATGTGAAGTGGACTTAGCGGGAGTAAATCTTCGTCACATATTAGATACATACATACATACATATGTCCCTAGAAGAGTTATTTTGCTGTGAGTAAGTACAGCAATAATCTAATATACACCTTAAGAGGGTGTTCCCCTGAGTACAGCTAAGTCCTTAAGAAGATGTGTTGGGATTTCTGGCTCCTCGTCGCAGAGTCTTTTACACCTAGTCTATTCATATGCTTATTTAGTCCACAGTGGCTCGTTAGGAATGCAGATAATGCATTTCTCTCGGTTTAAGTTCCTGAGGAGTTTCGCAGCCTGTCAGAGACCAGGGAGTTCGGTCTATAACCTCCCCTTTTTTCTCTTAGCTGTTCCCTTATGTTGTGGTGTCCCAGCCCAATAAAGGTTTGTGGATCTTCCGACCATTTCCTTTCTAGTTCATCTGTTCTCTCGTTACCCTCAATTCCAGAGCGGCCTGGTACTCAGTGAAGGGTAATTTTATTACTTCTTCTCAGTTTATTGAAGGCAACCCCATTCCATCTTGGATTTTATTTTACAGTCAACGCAATTTCTCGTAGGTAAATGTTACAATCGCCTTTACCACCAGTTACAGGTAACCGCATAATGGCGGCGCGAAAACCTCTCCGTCGTTTCGGAACCAAACCCCTGACATTTATGCTGCTCCTTTACCACAACTGTTTGTGTCAATAATCTTGATTCAATAGATTTTCGTTACAATTCGCGAGCTACTGCTGGAATGTTGTTGTACGAGTAATTTCTGTGCGATATCCCGCAGGTTCACGTATTGCTTGCGATTTATTTTTGCCTTTTTAATTGAAGGCTCACCCGCTCCCTCAATACAACACAGGCCACGTTTTCAGTGTTCTGTCATATTCATGGAGCTTTGATTGAAAGATACATGGTTATTTGTAAACTGATTTAGACAAATTGAAAGGAAGTCGTTGTAGTCTCTGCTGTGTACCCATGCCAATGAAAATTTTTTTTTCACGGAATTGAAAGAAAAATCCACAGTTGTAGTCTTCTGTCCCACATGTAACCCATGTTGGGCATCAAAATGACCATCAATAGTCCCACTCCTACCCTCACCTGAACAATAAATGGCCTCCGTGCTGAAGTCCTGGAATTGACCTTTTAACCAGAGTGCAGTTCAACTACAAATAAATTTCAGCAGCAGCCAAAAACTGATGCCGCCACCAAGCCACTCTTTAGTGGTCGGTGCACCGCAACTGAATATCCATCGTTTGTGGTCAAGGTAAAAGCCGAAATTCATGTTCAAATAAAAGTTGAGGTCTGTTTTTTTGTAAACAATGTTCTTTGTGTGCGGTTCCCTGGCGCACAACGACCATTCAGGGCAATTGGATGAATGCAATTTTTCGACTGAGAAGATGAATTCCAATTTAAAGTGTTCAGCAGCCCATTTCTCAGTTCCAAAATTCGTATTGCTTCAAAATCACTAAAATAAATCATTAGCTTGACCACGGAAGGGGATGTTTACGCCTTTAACCAGTGCACGTTGAATGTACCGCTCTCATCGGCTTTGAGGTAACATGATTGTTATCGGGCATCTCTAGAACGTCGGTTATTAATTTCAGTTTTGGATGAACCGATACAGAGTGGAAAATCATCTCATCACCGGTTAATGTCCTACACACACGCGATTGGTTACTCCCAGCGCGGCTGGAATCGAGAAACAACCGTCATGTCTTAATCGGAAGACTGGGAAACCTCACGCCCGAAACAAAATAAAAAATCGATGATGTCGTCAACGGATGTGCGGGTTGATGGTAAATGAACTTGTCTGGAGTTCAATTGTTCCACTCACTTTGCAATCATTTCGGCGTTAATCCTTTTGAATGGCTTTTCGGGTGAAGCATGGATGCCTTCCATGCCCGGAAATTCAATGCCGACTAGGAGCTTTTTTTTTCCTTCTTTCAATTGGAGTATTGGATTATGTGGTATTAGAAATGTCTTAAGGACTTAATCGCTGAATAGGCAGTCAAGTGCCTTCGGTA
Source organism: Matsumyia berberina (assembly GCA_917880715.2). Classification (NCBI taxonomy): domain Eukaryota; kingdom Metazoa; phylum Arthropoda; class Insecta; order Diptera; family Syrphidae; genus Matsumyia; species Matsumyia berberina. The sequence continues at coordinate 1,661,020 of OU862870.1, read as the reverse complement.
GAAGTCAATCAGGCAGATCTAATTAATGAGACGGGATTATTGTGATTTCTTGCGGCTCTTGTAGTCGTCGAGTTTCACGAAATTCTCAGTGTTTTTGACTTCTTATGAATTTAGGACTCTTGAGCTCATTTGTTTTTCGCTCATTTTGCGAACATCAAATTAAAATTTGGAGAAAGCAGGCGGTGGAGCTGTTCAGATTTTTTTTTGAATTTTTGAATTTAATAGGGTTGATGCTAGGGAAACGACGAATGTTGTGCATTTTAAACATTAAAACTGGGAAAGTTCGGTGATTGCAACGAAGATAGAATAAACAATTAAATCGTCGGGTTAAAGCTGACTAAACAATGTATTAGGAATTTAAATATTTCCAACCCCGGATGATCTCTTTCAATGTAGTAGACTGCGGCAGTGGTTCTGAAATACATTTGCACGGCGTAAGCAGCAGTCTGGTTATAATACCATCTCCTGAATGATTATACCCCTTCACCTGTTTTCTTAACGAAGGCAAGAACAATCTGAATCGATGTGCAAGGAGTAAACCTCTTTAAATCCCGCTCTTCAATCCAAGGTGTTGCTTTTTCCGTTCTGATGCCTGCATGACCAATAAGTGTCTTCGCCGAACTTATATCGGCTGTATTCAAAGCAAAATGAACCAAACAAAATAAGTAGACAAAAGAGGAGGGAGGCAACTCATCAAACAACAAACTACTGACTTCCAGCCAAGAGCTGTTAAATACCAGGATTAATATTCCTTCCGCATGTCAATTCTCACAACGCCACGAGCACCAACTAAAATCATACCAAGGAAGACATCACCCAGTTTTCACAAGACAAAACCTAAAGACCTCCTAAACATAACCCTGAAAGACATCCCTAGAATAGCGATGATTAGTGCACCCATTACTTACTCCATATCTACATATTTCGAAGACCGCACAATACGCGAATCATGTCAGTAAATCAAATTCAAATCGCAGCACATGCAAGTCGTTGCCACAATTTCCACAAATAGAAACAAGTGCAAACAAGTATCTCACGGGCAAGGAAAAGAACATGATAATCAATTGCCGCAACCTCGTCACTGTTGTTAACTCACACCGCGAAGAGGACAATGTGTAACCAAAGAGGGACGTCAAAGACCAAGATCTGTCCATGACCGTGACGACAAACTCAATCTTCCATATGCAAATTTACACAAACAGCACAATACCCACAATTTGACATAATTCCCATCAAATTGATATGTTTACACTTCAACCCGTCGACAACTTCATGCGAGCGTCTTAGATGCCCTACTCTCAGGGGTTAGTTACAGCACGTTGCAATTGACAGCTTTTAAATCCGGTCACGGATGCATCTGGAAAGCGATCGATGGACAGGACATAGTCAGTCCTTCACGGCAATAAAACCAATTATCAGAAAATTTGCTTGTGCTCGCATCCAGTACCAAAGCGCCTTTAAAGAGCTCAGTGTGCTCTCGTTTTAAGCCCGATACAAGGGGACATAAACCTAAAACAATCTGACAGGAAATCAACTTAAAGAGCTCCTCTTCGTTCGCAGAAATATTCACACATAAACGATGTGACAGATTGTGAGCGCAAGGGAACGGGACGGGACGGTACCACCAGTCCTTGCAATCGTCATAATTGTCATTCAAGGGTTTTACGTCGTCTTCATCCTGTTACTTGTTATTCCTTTGTGTAGTTCCTTAGTTAGCGAAGACGACCAACTGGTAAGAGTGTAACACGACGCCTTCGTGAAGATGGCACACATCCTTCGGGGCTGGCTTTGCTAAGATGTGGACAGGGCTAATTGAATTATATGCTTTGTTGTTGCAGCAGAGATACGACAAGCCTGCATGCTGTGCGAGGTGATATTTGCACATCCTCACGTTGCTGTGTTGCAATTTATTCAAAGGGTTGCAAAATCTGCATTCGCTGTGCAAGAACAACAACAGCCGCTAACTGGCTAATAAGGCAGGACACGAGGATTAGGTTCACAGTAGGCGACTGAAGGGAAACTTCGCCCGGTATGCCGTGCATCGAAAGCGAAAATTATTTGTAGATTTGTTTTGTCACCGCGTTTTGTTGGGTCTGGATCGTCGACGTTGTCGTTGGCCGATGGTGGATTGAATTCCAACCAATTTGACCAATCCCCGTTGTTTGGTGCTGCGGCAAGGACACGATTGTCGTGATGATGATTATTCCTGGGCTGCAAATAGACAAAATGCTGAAATCCGCGGTATGCATCAGGCAGCGATGATTGTTTTCTACGCGAAAAGAAGAATTTTGCGCTCGTTTCTTGAATGTTCGTTTAATTTTCTTTTTTTTTGAGACAAATAAACACGAAGGAAGGCGAACGATATGAAAAGAGGACAAACAAACGAACAGACAGAATCCGTTCGTCATTTGGCGTATGTTATGTGACTTTCAACTGCGACATGTGATATGGTCTGGACGAGTGTAACGTGGGGGAGATTTCGGGATTAGGGAGTCACGCTATTTTAATAAGTCATGTCACGGAGCATGACAGCGCTGTAAAGGAGAAGTGGACAAATTATGTGTAGGAATCAGGAAAAGCTGTGATGTTGGAACGGTTGAGAAGAGGAATCCCAATTAAGTTTTTGATGGAATAGGCGCAATGGTTGGGCATCGAAGTAGCATACGTCATTTTTGCATGAGACAATTTTGAGTAAATGTTTGACAAAGCCGACTAGTGGAGTTTCTGTCTTTTATCATGCCAATGACCCAGTTTTTTAATTTGAAGGCTTTAGTGAGGCAAATGGTTGCTTAGACCCAAGTTTGTATTCATATCGAACGCGAGGTCGATGTTATCGTCCCCTGGACTGAAGAAAAACTTTCAAGTTGAAGTTATGTTTTGTCGATCTATTGACATCTACATACACACCGTCGTCAAATGTTTCGGGGACTTTCTAAGCTCGTCAATTTATGAATTTTGGGCAAGGACTTGCGCCTTTACGCCAACTGAAAATTTGCATTAACAATTTCTGGAATAGTTGAGAAGGGCTTTGGTCGCCGTGACTTAGTAGTTGGTGCATTAGACTATTGAATGAGTTGACACAAGTTCGGTTCCGGCAATCAACTGAACATTTCTTGCGGTATCAACATCATTGATGGATCAACTTTAATGGCAACATGACCCTTCGCTGAAACCGACTTTCAAAATATGTTCGGTCGATCAATTTAATACTTATGTACATACACATGTGCATATTCTCGACCTGTGCAAGAACAGAGCCATAAATATTGAAAAGGTGTCTTCCAGATTTGGGGGTAGGATCACGTCAGTGGGCCACCGAGCCGTGTTCTGTCGTCAATTTCGCGGACCGCCACTATGGCCTCTCTCCTCGAGAAACTAGAAGAGGTGGCAATAATTGCAAGGACAAACATTATGACGAACACACCCTGAGAAGTGGAGACATACTCATATTTACGAAGAGAAACTTTGAATTTAAACGTTTTCTGGAACGGAAATCGTATTAACCGAAAGAAAGCTTAATGTTCAACTGATGAGTACTTGAGCCATGTACGTGTTATCGATAACAAAATTGTACAATAATTTAAAAGGAAATCGAAAATTCGTTCCAGCGACATCTGCAAAATTTGCGAGGACGAGAAGTAATTCAACATGTACGATCTTTTTTCTCAAATTCTTTGAAAGAGTGAAAGCATCGTATGAAGGCAAATCATGTAAAGTTCCAACAATCTAAAGGATTTCCACCCACTTTGTTTCGACCAATATTCTAGTGTGTTCACCTCACATTTTTTTATAATCCACACCTTGAGCGAGGTGCATTGGTTTGAAACTCAGGGAGTATAAGGTTTCATTGGCATCCGAGGGTGGTGTCCAGACTAGCTGGGGACATTTGTGGTGTTTGTCATTGCTATAATTCACAGGATTTTTTTCAAATCTCCTAATGTCGTAATCATTGTCAGCTTAATCAATCTTCCAGCCATGACAATCTTAAATGAGATTCTGCTCTCTTTTAAGAATTTCAAGCAATTTTAACGTTGTGAACCTTTCCCTTGCAATTAGCTATTTGATTTACGGACGAGTGGGTGTGACTTGTCAGGAAATACTCTTTCTACGAATATCTAGCTCCAGATCATTAATTACTTAAAATTTCTTCGTCTTGCCTGTTCCTACTGCTCCTATTTCCGTTCACATATGCAGTACATTGTCTTTGCTCAAAAATAATTACAGAAACTCAATTCCTATCATTTGGACAAGAGCACACATCAGCACATGATATATTCGAGTCCCGCCATCTGTCCCGCTGTGAGTATTATGAGCCTGACAATTTGCACAGAAAAAACGAAAATCATTCTCAATTTTCAATAAGCAGAGGTCCCATAGGAGCGGAGAAACAGAAATTATCCCTATGAAAGCACCTGACAATGACCGATGGGATTCCTTTCTTCCGGTGCACTTTTGAATTACTCCAGTGTGACCACAGTGTGACTGCGGACGGAGTGCGCCGCACTTTATTTCATTCACCCATTGAGAATCGAAATTGTGTCGCCCGAATGTGAAGGAAAGACGCGTGTAGGCCGATACGTAGCGCTAGCAACAGCAGCCATCCCATCAGAGTTGGGTGCAGCGGTCGTCCACAACCCAACAAGAGTCCGCCAAGTCCGAGATTATTGATGAGGTTATTAAATTTCCAAAAGGATGTTAATTTAAAATCGAGTCAGTGAACAGAGGAGAAGAAATAACCACCGAGATGATTATCGAACATACATGCGCTTTGGAATCAGTTAGCACTCGCGAAATGTCCAACTGCTACGCTGAATTGTTGCAGGTTCGCTGCCATTGGTATTCCTGTTCATAGATGGCCAACGCATTTTGCCATATCGGTTGCCCTCGGCCGGATCTTCTATCTACTAGAAATGACTACAAATTCCCCAGAACTTCAACAGATAGATTTTTGTCAGCAGGCTCAGACTGCGCCGGTCACTAACAGTTTTCTGACAGATTTATGCTAATATCAAATGAGGTCCGAGCCTACACACATACAAATAAGAAATTATTATCTAAGCGATGTACGCATAAACTTGTACGATCCGGACAGACACCCGGACACCGTGATATAAATATAATCACGGAGATTTTGATTATTTGTGCAAAGCCCTTCAGATTCCCTGGAGATGGAGATGGAGTCTGGTAGGCTCCCATTGAATGGTCAGCCGTGTATGATGTCAAATGGAACACGCTGCAAAATCATACACCTTGTTCGCATTGAAAGCAGATTTGTTGGAAAGTTGACCGTGCGCGAGATACGCAATGGTTGTGTGTCGTCTGTTGAAATTATGCATCTTCGGCAGGAGCATGGGGTTAAAAAAAAATCGTTTCCAGTAGTCAACCGCAGACATAATCAAAAAGGCGTTTACATGACCGCCTGTGTGTGGTGGAAATGATTTTGTGCGTTAAACGCAATTTTCTAGAAGACGTGCCGTAGGTGTTGGACAAGCTGTACAAATAAGCAAGAAACAAAATTGCAATTTATAGTTGGAGGTCGGATGGAATCATATTACAGTGCCAGACGGTGAGTTGTAACAATGTAAGGGCAAGATTGCAATTAAAATGGAAGGCTTTATGGATATACCAGGAAGACCGCAAAATAACCTAAATCAACGAAGGAATACGAGATGGTGATGCCACAGACGCTAACAAGACACATCTGCGGGGGGAAGTGAGGGAACCATGCAATATTCTTCTACTTCCAATGGCTGTTTAGGAACTGTAAATAAAAGAGGTATCAAATTTTGAATAACATCAATTGAAGTGATTTGAACAGAGACTAAGGTTAAGTCAGGTTTAGGCGGCTACCCCCAATTCAAGGCAGGACCCACTTAAATCAAAAACCATGGTCCACTGTGCTACAGCTTCCCTGGGAACCAGGTAAATTTTTAGGAACTGTAATCCCTGTTCTATTGGCGTATCTGTCAATTGCACAGTACTGCTAGTACTGAATGTGTTAAGGTCAACTATTGCAGGTGCTAGCCCATCTCTCATTAGTCTGTTGCAGTTCTAGCGCCGGGATTTTGTGTCTTATTCGGTGAATTGTTTGCACATGTCTGCTTTGCATTAGCCTGGGATGTTCCTGTTATCAGAAGTCCACCATTCAGTTAATGTGGACCTATTCAAAATCTTATTTAGAGATCAGGTTGAGAGAACACACCCTACTATGATGGATGTTTATATGGATTATCCAAAGCATTGCAATCAGCGGCAAGTCTATGACAGCTGTGTTGATGTCTCCTTAGTCAGAAAACAGCACATCGCAGTCCTGCCTTTCTCTACATGTCAAGCAGAAAATGTGATCTGAGCCCAGTGCTTACTTCTTATCATGCGCGTAGAATTTTTATAAGACAAACCTTGTATCGTCGTATGGGAGATAAGTCTGATGTTGATCTTCAGTGCTCACGACTGATGTGGCGTTTTTCATCACTCTGGTCAGCGATTGCTTAATTGGAGGTTCTTTCACCACTTCATTGAGTGGAAAAAGTACCATGGCCGTCATTCTAGTCCAGACGTTTCCGCTCATGGTAGGTGCCGAAGTCAGTCGATCCCTCAATGGTTCATTAGTATCTGCTCCCCACCAAAACAACTCCTGGTTGCAGGAATACCAGTTGCCCTTGTCCAAATAGGCAAGGCTCCATTTCCTATAGGCTGCAGTGCAAAAAACTATGTGCTTCTTACGGCATACATTCTTCAGCACGCTCTTTACAAGCTTATTACGTGGACAAACAGCTGTGGCCTTAGTGTCAATCCAACTAAAACGGAGCTGGTTCTTTTCACTAGGAAAATCAAAATCCCAATCATTGTACGACTCAAGCGCAACGGCACTCCTCTGAACTTTTCGGGCAGTGCCAAATATCTAGGACTCATTCTAGACAGGAAGCTTTTGTGGCGGGATAATATTGCCGAACGCGCCAGGAAATCTCTGGTAGCACTCTGTTCATGTAAAAGAGCAGTAGGCTTCAGATGGGGCCTTCAGCCGAAAATCATGCACTGGCTATATACGGTAGTTGCGAGACCGATTCTAACGTATGGCATAATGGTTTGGTGGCCGGTTCTGGAATAGCAGACCAACATTAAAGTTCTCGAGAAATTCCAACGTGTGGCTTGGCTTAGCACTGCTGATGCGCTGAGAACTTCTCCTACAGCTGCCCTTCAAACCATGCTCCACTTGTTGCCAATAGACATGCAGCAGGCCACTAACGCAGCTTTAAGGCTGAGATATACTCACCAATGGTGCGGAAAAGAATGTGGGACATACCAGAATCCTATCAATTCACCGCAGGCTTCCCCAATCAACAGACACATTGCCCACCGAAAACGACTTGGGCTACAAACACAAGCTACCGGACAGAAGCGCATGGAATCTGTGCGAAGTCCTTTTTAATGAGTCCGTCTTTATCTTTACGGACGGCTTTAAAACAGCCGAAGGAGTCGGTGTCAGTGTTTTCTCAGAAGACCTGGACTTTTACCACTCCGTCAGCCTGCCCAACCACTGCATGCCTTCCAAGCCGAAGTCACAGCTATTAATCAAGCCATCGCTTGGCTGAAGGCTAACCTAATATCACGCAAGGATATTGCGATCTACATCGACAGCCAGGCTGCGATCAGGTCCCTCGTATTCAACACTATAAAATCGAAGGACTGACGCGTGTTTCTAAACGAGATCGCTAACCAGTATAACGTCACACTCTGGTGGGTCCCTGTTTAACGCATATTGCAGGATTGCTCGTAACAGTCGAAAGCACTTTCAAGCAAGAGGAGAACTAAGCTTGGCACAAATGGTTTTATAGGTTGAAGTGCTCTTTGGCTCTAGTCCGCATAGAACTTAATTTAACAGAATTTGACTTTGGTAAGCCTTAGTCTTCGAGCTTCGGATGAGAAAATAGCAATTTTATCATAACCGTCATTTTCTTATTGAAGCCAGCATTTTTGAGGAAGAACGTCTAAGCTCCGTTTTTCCACTTCTACTTACTTATTGGAAAGATCAGTTTTCAAGCTGATTAACGCATCTATGCATGCCACAAAAAAAAACCTTAAATATCCTTTTTTCTGCAAAATTAATTTAAAAGTTACTCATGAGCATTGCAAAGCCAAAAACAACTACAAATTGGTTAAAGTTAAGAACCACAGGAGTACATATATGTACATATCCGACCCACCATCCAATGTCTTCCACATGAGATGCAGTGAGATCCGTAAAACCAATCACGATATGTCTACCTGACAACTTGAGAGATTATAATAAGCCTCCTGCTGCCTGGGAGACAAGAAATCATAGTGTACCGCAGAATTGAAAATAAAGGGAACAACGACTCCAATCTGCACACGAATGACACACTCTGTCTGATGAGTGTAGGTTTTCTCCATTAACAGAGACTCCTCGAAATCTTCTGAGGGTATGTATTCATGCCTTCACGTATAACCAGACCAAATCCAATGAGAATTACATTTCTATTTTGTCCTCTATCGGAGCACTTCATCGCTCCTTGTGAAGTACGAGTAATTCTGGAAAAAAGACACGATTCGCTTAAGATGTCGAAATGTTTCTAGAAAATGATCATCAAGACATGAGCCGTGTCCTTAGGGGCGAAGCTGACTTCGAATGATTCTCTTCAGTTTGTCAAGAAGATGTCATCTTGACATCTCCGTGTGAGTGTGTGTTGTTGTGGGTTTGCTGGTAATTTCCGTATGTGAGCGCTGAAAGTTATTAATCCATTCAGCCTGCACAGCGGCGGCGGCGCGCATCTTGTGTGCAGCTCAACGACGACGCAACGATAAGGATCTTGACCTACGATGATGGAAAAGTACTTCAGCCGCTGAGATGATTTGTTGAGAGGTCTAGCAAAACGGATTTGGATCTACGCCCGAACGAGGGCTTATGATCGATATTGGAGCACCACCGGCATAGTGCTCCAGCACGCGGTTATTGCATAACAGAGCAATAATCGCCCATTTATCCAACTGCTGAGTTTCGGAGAATCATCACCCCAGCCAGGCCAATGAGTTGTGCGTAGGAACCGAATAAGATTTTGATTTAATTTTAGATAGATGATGCGGTGGCGAGGAAGTTCACCGACGGTCACTGACTCTGTTCCAGCACAGAATCATCTCCTTCTTTTGTTCAAGGATGATCTAAATCGCTTCATGATTTAACTTTTAACTGCACCCGATAGAGGAAAAGTATGTAAGATCATCAATTATACCTACCTACCGCCTAGAATATCGAAGTCAAGGTAAAGTTCGGTTCATTCTTGTTTGTGTGAGTTCTGTTCTCACAACCGAATCAACTGTAATTGTTTGCTACAACAATTTAACAATCACCTGGCACAATGACAGGTGAGTAAGTATTTAAGTGGATTTCGCAACGGTAATGGGTAACAATGCACGTAAGAGGCAGAAAGCGGCTCATTCCTTTGGCCAGATGTAGTGCAAGATTACAATAGAATCTCAGCTTATACGAGATATTTTTGCTACAAGGAAACAGGGTCTACCACAATATTTTTAAATCGAGTTGGGGGGCAATCGTTAGAGAAGAAATGTCAGTGATTTCTGTCCGTATAATGTCGAGGCGCCTTCTAAAATAAGTTTTTTCCAACATTTAACTGTCTTGTAATTTCAACGCTGGTGTGGTGGGTAAATGCTAAAACATATCCGAAATAAATAAATTTAGAAAAAGAAAAAACTGATGTAATAGTTGGGGGTTTCTTACTTACTACATTTTTTTAAGTTTACTATGCTTAAGAAAATTAGTTGGTGGTTCAGCTAGAATCTAGAGGTGGTGAAGTCTGTGATGCGAAACACCAGGAAGAGCGCAAAAGAAGGGTGCTATGGGAAACACTCCCAGGATTAAGGCAGGCGAAGGAACTCCTCGGGAACTACGACCGAAGGAGGAGAAAGGCCTGCCTAGCAAGGCCTGACAGCAAAAACCATCTTCGCATTCTAACGGGCTTCCTAACGGGCCATTGCAGCCATTGCAGACTCAGGGAGCATCTCAGGAGAATAGGAATAGAAGCAAACGGAAACTGCAGATTCTCCAGCGATGCCGAGAAGACTCCGTCACACCTCCTTATGGACTGTGGAGCATTGATCCACAGAAGAAGAGCGCACCTAGGAGCGTACACTTTCTTTGAAATGGATCTCCCATCGTTGGACCCAATCCAGATACTTCGATTTCTCAGAGTGATTGGATTAGAGGAGGTTCTCTAGGTCGAGACGTATCGGTCAATATGAGTACAGGGGAGCACAATAGATCTAAACAGGTTGCAGTGCATAAGCACACCTCAACTTCTAACATCTAACATCTAATTTGTGATGTGGCTCCGGAAAACCTTAGGCTACTTCTCAAGATTGTGGTTTTCGAATAATGGTACAGAGTTGTTGAAGTAATTTTCCACCCAATTTTATTCCTTGGTGCAATCGAATAACACTCCAAATTATTCAAATTAGGCCTCCGCAATCGCTAATTACAAACGGTTAGATCTACCACCTACAGCAATTTTTACTAGTGCATCATTGTTGGAAAGGCACTATGTTCCAAATTCAATGCCTGAAAACAGGTTTCTTCGGAAGACATTGATTCTGATTATACGTCATTGGTTTGTTACCGTTGTTAGGCTGATTCGAAACATCTTTATTTATTTTCAAAGATCCATAGCTTCTGCTAGGATTTTGTTCAAAAGTCATAATTAAATAACTAGTTCTCACAATTGCTGAAAAAGCAGTTGTCTAAAAATTGTTTTCGTTTACGGGCTATTCCCTGACATCCACACAATAAACCCAGTCATTATAGTGTCTAAACAGGTCCGTTTTCATGAGCTGCATTCTCATCGTATGCTTCCATAACAGGCAGTTACTTAGCAAAATATCTATTGAAATACTTAGGGGTGACCTGCCTACAGTCAAAATTGCTTACAACGACATCGGTTTTAACGATTGTTAGGTCCCGGCTAAGCTCCATTAACTAATCTGATATCGGTTATAGCGACCTTTTGCTTATAACGACCAAATTCATCCGTCCCTTGAAGGTCGTTATAAAAGATCTCGACTTTCATATTATCTGAACTAGTGCCGTCCACAGAGCCTTGGATAAAGTGTGCCTTCTAGATTATTTTATCCCAAATGATTGTCTTTTCGGTGCATGACATCGTTTCATCGCGGTAGAGCTGCTCGTTTCTCGACAATTCGTCCGCAAATTCATTGACAGTGTCCCTACACTGTGTACCGCGGTTATGCATACATTTTCATTTACTTCTTCACGAAAAATCTCAACAAGCCCAAACTATGTAAAATACGGCGCCCTTAACTATTTTTACTGTTGTTGAATGCATTTCTGGTTACGTGTACCATAAGTCAAGAAAAAGCGGAAATTCTTTTTAATCGCTAGCCATTCCAACAATTGTTACCAATACAAAAGCCTAAATGAATAGAACTACCACAGCATCCCACTGTTATATCACCCAATCAAGTGTAAATTAGTTACACAAATTATTTCCTACCTCAGCCATCTAATTCTTGCTCTAAGTAAGTCGTCCAACCACTCAGAAACTAATGGCACCATTGAGTTGTGGAAACTCTTTTCGAAACGATCCTAATAATATATCGTGTTTAATTACCCTCAACAATGGTCCCTAGGATGCATTCAAACTCATACCACAAATCTATGATTAGTCCATTGAACGCGCACCACAAACACCATCCAAAACACCTCTGATGGTGCGCGTAGGAACCTCACAACAGCAGCTTTATAAGCCTCGAGCACAAGCTGCACCTGTATAAAATTAAGTCATCATTTAATTATCCCATTAGAAGTTGCCCATTAAAGTTGCACATTGAGTTGAAAGTTGAGCAGTGACCACAACGGCCAAGCACCACAAAGACACAGAGTGAAGTCTTTCTCATATCTCTGTATCTCGGTGATATCAGAAACGCTTCTGCTTCTGTGGTAAGCATTTCATTTATCAACAGAAAGGAGAGGAGAAGAAGTTAAAACGGAAATAACAAGTAACAGCGCAATTGCAAATGTTTACTCCGTTCTTGCAGTCGCCAATCGTGACTCGAAGGAGTGCGCGCTCCCTTCACATTAAGCCACCAGCGAGCAGCGAATCAGCTGGAGCCTAAGCGTCTGATTCACCCGAGTGTTACAAGACGACCATCAGTGAGTGCTGCTGCTTGCTGCCTGATCTCTCTCCACTCCCGGGTAAGTGGGTACATACGCTACGCACACACTCTCTCGCTCTCCTAAAGGGAATGCTGATTAATTGACTTTCAAAATTGCTGAGATTTTTAATTTATTATCCGCACCGGAGTGATTAATCAAAGCGTGTGCCTTGTCTTCTTGGCCAAGTTCAACAAAAATGTCTATGGACACTGGCAAGCAACAGGCTCCGAGAGCATCGCTTGTCTCTTCGGATCCGCACTCGTTTGTCGTTTGAGTGTGTTCGTGTGTGGACAAATGCAGTTATTAATTGTCAAAAAGCCTGGAACAAGAAGTTTCCCTGGGGCTTAATTAGTCGATTCGTTGGACAATGTTGAAACATGTGTTCCGAGGGATGTGCAGGAATCTGTATGAGTGGAGAAGGGTGTGCGAAATAAATGAGAAGAATAATTTAGCTGCTGAAGAGTTTACCTTTCGAAGGGTATGGAACTTTCTTTATCTTCTTTAGCTAATCACAATTTTAATTGTAGTTGGGGTCACTAAGGTGACCTTATAACACTCAAAAATGACTCCAAACGAGTACCAAGTGTTTGAAGTGGAAAAGGATTATTCAATAAGAGACCTGTGAATTGTTTTCTGAATAAAAAGTTTTTTTTTTAATTTAACCCTGCCTACTATATTGCAACCTGAAATGTCGTGGATGCAATCATCCTTAAAGACTTTCCACCTTTATTATGAAGGAGAGTTTGTCTTATTAGTCGACTTCTGGACTGCGCTGATGAACGCAATTCTTTATTAAATATCCACTTTCGGGGCCAGACATTACAAGACATTACCTCAGAAGTTTCCTTTACTTTCAGACATTACTGGCAATTTGGATCTGAGCACAGGTTTAGCTTGTTCTTGTTAAGCTGCTATAGTCAGCTGATCCGCAAATTAATTACTCACCAAGTTTGACTATATTTTGCTTGGAAAGTGATAGTAAGGCATCATATCACCAGTTGGCACATAATCGCTTAAAGTGCTGCCTATTTATCAATGGCATAGTTGTCATCCTGGAACGCAATGGAACGCAACATTTTTACCTCAAAATACCTTCCAAAAAGTACTCCGTGCACACATTTAACGTGCCCAAACCATCAAAGAAGTATCTCGGGTATTCTTGTATTCCTAACTCGCTCTCAGCGCGAGTAAAATGAACCAATCTTATTTCGGCGGCGATCTTATTCAAACACAAACACTGAAAGGACATTTCACCTTCGTGGAGAAGGCAGGTAAGGCGATCTCTCGTTTAGCGGCAACCTTGAAATGCGGGTTGCAGATAAACACGTGTCAATGTCACTATAAACAGTAGTTGAGGTAGTAAAGGACTTTGTTTACTAGGCTCCACTATTCATTTAGACAATAACACCAGCGCTGAGATCAAACGAAGAATGACTCTTGCCAATCACTGTTTGTTTTAGGCTAAGAAGGCAATTGAGTAGCAAAGCCCTCTCTCGAACGACTAAAGTGACCCTTTGTAAGACCTCAATCGTCCCAGTAATACTTTACGGAGCAGAGGCATGGAGTCTCCCAAAAGCGGATGAGGGTGCTCTTGGATTTTCGAGAGGAAAGTGATTTTCGGTCCCGTCTGCATAGACGGTAAGTTGAGGAGGAGATACAACGACGAACTGTACGGGATATACAGCAACATCGGCTTAGCTAGAAAATCGAAGCTCTAACGACTGAGGTGGTTGGGTCTTGCTTCGCTCCGGGAAAAATCTTTGAATAGACTCCCGATTGGCGGCGCAGTAGAGCAAGACTGCAACTCAGGTGGCACAAACAAGTGGAAGGGGACCTTGACTAACTTGACAGCCCAGGCTCACCAACACTTTACTAGAAGAAGAATTAATAATTCAACCAAGAAAGGCTCTATGCATTGGTTGCTTAAGGGGCACCACTAGTGTGAAATTTTGAAAAAATTAAAAAATTTTTTTTTACATATTTCGATAGTATATACCTTTGAAAATAACATACTAACATTTAAAGTGTATATTTCAAAGAGTTTTTGAGTTACAGCCATCTGAAGAGCAGCCGCTCATCGGATTTATAACCTTCATGGTCAGCAACTTAAACTTTAAACGTGTTTTTCTCGAAACTTCATTTTTCAAATTTGCTGCAGTTATAACTCGAAGACAAATCATCCGATCGATTTGATTCTTTTTGCAGCTTCTTTTATATATGTTTCTCCGTACCATTAACCTCCAGTTTTCCAATCGAATAAAAAATGTAATTTTGACAGGCCAAAAATCATCCAATTTTCGTGCGAAATTTGAATTTTTTTTTTTAAACTCCGCCATTTTGTTAAATTTCAATTTTCTTCTTCGATCGAAGGTCATGGTACGTGCAATACCTACTAATTTAACAGACTTTTTGGTTTTTTTTAAATTTTATGTACTGTGAAGGTCGCTATCAAAGCAGCAGTGTGAGGACTGTTTTTTTTTTGGAGCCTTGGGAGATTGTGAATAACTCGCTGAATTTTAAATTTTTTTGATCATGTATTTAATATATGTATATCCAAAAATATATCCTTCAAACATTAAAACATTCCATGCAGTAGTTTTCTGTAAAAAAAAATCACCTTTTTTTCAGGGGGTCACACTAGTGGTGCCCCTTAAATGGTTGAAAATAACCTACCGAACATTAAAACTTATCTGAATTAAAGATTCTGCCTGATAAGCAATTTGATAAATTGGAAATACCGCAATACATGTGTTAATGTTGAGTTCACCAATACGGCACATGAACCAGAACATAGTTTCCAACCGGAAGTAAATACCACTGTAAATAAATACATAACACTCCGAAAGACGACTGAATTTTCTTTAGACTTGCCCCTAATGCGGGGTTTTCATAGTTCCGCATGCATTATAAGATAAATGTTTAAGTCTTAATTACAACTTGCATTTCTTTGCATATATTCCAGAATTTCTCCAAGCACATTCCTAAACCGATTCCTCCGGCAGCATAAGAACTGCAAGCCCGACAACATCTTCTCTAAGAAATTCCCCAAAAAACCGCACACACCGAACCTATCTATTAACGTACTCACCATCCTCGTCGTCAGTGCAATTAATACCCAATCCAACCCTTAAGCTGGAGGTAATCGTTGCCCATACGACTGCACCGGTGTAACGATGGTTAAACTTTCCAGAGCGTACACCTACTGCAATTACAGGATGCGGGTATTAATATCAGGTTCAAAGAAGCTACTCCAATTTGTCTCCAAAACGTAACCGAAGGCGCAATTAATGAACCCACAACCTCCATGAGTCGACCGCATCCGGCCTACAGGGAGCAGCCACAAAAAAAAAAAAAAAACCATGAGTTAAAACTGGCTCTCAATAAATCTCCAGTGTCGTAGCCAATAATCGGTAGGTGGACCAATAAAATTTCGAACGTGTGTAAGGGATAACCGAGACAAATACATCCATTCCATGTACCGAGACATGGTAAATATTCTAGCGCACCTAGTGCAAACATATAATTACGAAACATATCTAGGAGGACACCACCACACACCATCGGCTCATTGTTCTAGACTCACTGCACACACCACCAGAGAAGGTTGGAACAACACGAGCAAGTTTCCGTCTATCTCTGGTTCATTGGTTTGAAAGCCCCTACAGGTTGACGACGAAGCAGGAGTCTTGACCGTGTTTGAAGTGTTTTGTTGTTTCCATCTCTGTAAAGGCAATCTGCCTGCCTTCGTAGATAAGATCAAATCGCTGGGAACGATAAATTTTTCAAGTCACATCCAAAATGGGGCGTTTACTTGGTTCTCTTGTGGCTGTGTCACAAGTGTGTGTGCAGTCTCTGGTGAGTGATGGGATATCATCCCCCTGAAATGATGTACAAAAAGGAAATGTGTAAGTGTTTAAGTATGAGAGATGCAGCCATTACATCGCTTTGTAATGATGTGGAGAACGGAAGGAGAAGGCTTCGAAGTTGCATTTTTCATGTGTTAATTGATGAAGGATCCTGTAACTGTGGGACTACCAGAAATAACTTTTAAGCGCGTAAAGGGGTTTATGTCTAGACATGCTTCGTTAACCTTTGAGATTTTTTATTAAAGAAGAGAGTTTGCAATTTTACAATTTAAAGTAGAAAAACATATGCTGTTTCCCAGTACAGAGAACGTGAACAAATCAGAGGTTATGGTAATTTCCAGAACACCTGTTCAGTGCAATCTGCATGTTAGTGGAGTCCCATTGAAACAGGTGGAGAAGTTTAGTATCTCGGGGTCCTTTTTACGAGTGATGCTAAGAGCAATACTGAGTTATCCTGTAGGATTGGTGAGGCTGGAGCAATTTTAAGACAGCTTGGTCAATCTGTTATCAGGAGGGCCGAACTTGGCATCGGAGCTAAGTTATCGATCTTCAATTCAGTGTTTGTTCCGACCCTCACCTATGGTCACGAGGTTTGGGTAATGACCGAAAGAATAAGACCGCGGATACAAGCTGCCGAAATGAGATTTCTTCGTTGTATTGCTGGGGTAACTCGTCGAGATCGAGTTAGGAACACCAGAATACGCGAGGCACTGAATGTCGAGCAGCTTCATTTTCGAGCGGAAAGGTCCATACTTCGATGGTTTGAGCACGCTCAACGCATGTCCCCAACTCGGCTTCCGAGACTGGGTAGGCCTACGATGAGATGGTTGGACCAAGTCTGAAATCTCACCTCAACCCGTATGGGGATAGCCCCTGATGATTTAGTGTCGATGGCGGAAGATCGGGAGATGTGGGAAGGGTAAGCGGGCCATTCTGAAAATGTATATATGTATGTACCATCGAGAAAGGCTGTTCTTCGAGGTGGATTGCATTGCAATAAGAATAGAGCACCACTTTGGTGACTACGCCTGCTATTGGTCAGGTAATTACTGATCATTCGTTAAGTCAGTAGTGGCCAGTAGTGCAAAGAAACCAATTCGTAGCCAAGTGATAGCTTCACCTCCTCGTGTTGGCACCCGGTAACAAACAAAGGCAAAGGGTCTAGCGAATCTAGAATAGTTAATGTTGACTCGTTTTACTGAAGCAACAAGCTAACAAAATCGACTCTATGCCTCGCATTAGAATTTTTAATTTCTTCGACTAAGACTGCTATCTGTAGTGAGACAGCGCCCACTTAAGGATCTCAAAACGCCAGATTTCAAAAACTTGTAATAATAAAATGCTGGAGACTATCACTTCCATAGGCGTAGCACTGTCCTACTGTAATTTGTTACCATGTGTTTGCAGATCAAGTTGAGCCGCTTTAAGCAACAATTACTTTAAGCAACAATTACCGGAATACGTAAGCTACCCTATGAATAGATTTAAAGTTGAATTGAAGGAAAAAAATTTGTTTCCGGTTCCACTGAAAAGGTATTTTTCGATATCGCATGTAGATGGCGTAACATAGAGCACAGTATAAGAATCTGTTGGACATCTTGTTAAAAAGTTGTGCCAAAATAGATTTAAGGAACTGGCCAGAACCAGCTGACGTGTCGACTAAAAGCTCTGGAAAGAATTGTTTAGTTACCAGGTCGTCCTTTAGCAAAAGTAGAACTGTAAGTATCCTCCCAAAGGACAGCCACTGCCTTTCCACCTTAATACAGATATAGAGAAACTTGAATTGAAAATAATTCTCACTTCCACCAAGGTGGATTGAATAATGAAACCTAGGACCGACACTTTCTCCATCTGTTCATTGGTGATAAATATTTCACCCTAAATATTTAAGAGAACATTCCAGGAGTCCTAGTTCTCTCTATGACATTGTGCCTTCAAACATATGCAAAATTATATCGGTAAAGACTTAGTCCGTTTTTAAATTCTTTTCGGTCTGGCTAACCGCCAACGGTCCCCCTTGCAACAGACTGGATCAAAATACATTTTTATGCAAATCTCTTGCAATAATTTCACCAAAAAAGGCCTCAAAAGTTCCATCTCCTCACAGTCTGTCAATCAAAATCCTAATTTACAAGGAAATCTCCAAATTCAGGACAACGTGACTACAGCTGCATCATCGTTATGACTCCAATGTTAATTCACCTCAAAACTCTCCGAGACTGAGAGATAACGATGTTCGGCTGGGAATTTTATTACCGCGTCGTTTAGCATACAATTTGCAAAGACGTAGTCTTCCAATTAAACTTGCTGATCCCAAGGGAGCATGCGGACTATTGTGTCCCTAAAAAGAAATTATAATAACTCCACTTACAGCGTTGGTCTGCTTGTCGAATTTCTTCATTTTTATATGAAGGGCTTCTGCGCCAATTGACATGTACCTACCGTGCAGTGCAGAATCAGCGGCACAGCGCGTTCACATCATGGTCCACTGACAGGGACAAATGTTCAATTGATGCGGTCGGTGTATGAGCGCACAAAAATCCCATGAAGAAAGTAATGTAACATGGGACGTCGTCCTCCTCCTCCTCCGATTAAAATAAGCGTGTAACCCATTTTTGCCAAGAATGACAAAGGATGTCATCCTCGAGAAGGCATACCACCGCCGCTTTTCCTGTTCTGTGAGTATATACTCAATTGTTCAGCTCCGCCGTATCGTTATCGTAAAGGAAATAAATTGAATTTCGTTTGCATATGAAATGCGCACTGTAACCCGCAGTACAAAGGTCCGGGTCCAACGCAAAGCTAAGGCCAGGGGATGTGGAAAACAAATCGCAACTCTGGAGCCCCGCAAAATGAAAATAAATAAATCGGAGTGGATAAATCCAAAATTTCCATATATGGGAATAAGTTGTACGCCTTTTGTCTTTCTCTGTGCGCACTTGAAGCCCAGATCCAGAGACACAACAACGAAGCAGAAGCAGGCAATCATGGATATTATTTCATTATTATTCAGTGGCTCGACAACAACTGTTATTTGGTATTGGTATTTCTGTTACGCGCGGAAGACTTGAACTTGACCACATGCAATGGCCAAAGGGCGGATGAGATGCGAATAAATAATTGAATAAATGTCTCAATTCGCTTAAAAAAGTCTCTTCCTGGCCTGATCCTTGCATTTTAAAACACAACCTAAGTTCAGAAATTTGTGGATGCCTACTGAAAGGTACTAAGCAGATGAAGCTAGTGTAGCTAGTTTGGGGGAATATGCAAAAGGATAGCTGATCCAGAACTGTTAACAAAATTTTGTGAATGCCAGCCGACTTCCCTTAGGAATTTCAAATGGTCCACAAGTTTTTAACGCGACTCCTTTAAAGTACTTATGAGGATTAGAATTAAAGGTGCGAAGTTCAACTTCGTCTGTCTCTTTTTTTAAAACTCCAAAGATAAGTTTAAACAGTCTACAATATCCTATCAGATATTCATAGTTTTGTTGGCACCCTTAGGTAAAAATGTTTCCTATCAACGTCGTGGGGCTACGAATACCTGCCAAAATATCCATAGACATTCGCGAACTCTTTTTATGTGTGATATGCATATATATTGACGCTGATTGAAAGAAGCTGCAATTTTAAATTGATTGCGAGATTTCTTATGAAAGGTTATTCTTTCAGGAGGTTACCCCTGTCTACCGAAAGCTGGTGCAATTAAATAAATCCTTTGAAAACTTGTTACCATACTCTACAGTTAACTCAATTCCAAGTTCGATCTTCTTTACTTACCTAATGCTGGCTTCAATATTTTCTTTATGAAAATCTTCTCTTTGTGATTAAATTTTTAAGCTCAAAAAAACAACACGTCGCTCTGCAAGGTCCAGGAGCCTGTGACATGTAAGAATCACCCCACAAACAGAGTCAGTTCTGAACCAATAAATGGTCAATCCCTGTGTTCTGACTTCTATATAGGTCCAGACCAGGAAAGTTGATTACCAATCAGAAAGTATTGACAAGTTGTTCTATCGAGGTCAATATAAACCTCACTGAGATCTTTGATCCCAAAGAAGGATTTAGACAAGGCGATGTTCTGCCATGATATTTCTGCTGATGCCGCGTACAAGACAAATTAAACGGTCAATGGCGACAGAAATGTGCGAAATATCGACACAGAGGGATACCCAACACCGATATCTCGGACAGAACGACTCCCTTCACAAATATTACATCGAACTTAGGCTGTAAATCGCTGTAAACGTAGACAGCCATAGTGACACCAATGCTGTCGTGGAATCTTTCACTTTCATTTAAGGAAGAGCGCAAATGAAAGAGCCCTCAACCAACGCAACGTGTTGTGCGAAATTGGAGGCAGCCAGTTGAGAATCAAATTGGAGGTGTTTTTGATTGAGGACTAAACTGATGAACAGAAGGAAATATGGTGCTGATATTGACATGACGGTACATAAAGAACTATGTGAACAAGACATTATTTATGGTCAACACAATGTTTCTAAGCTATGTACATACAAGTTCACTGTAGAATTCAAAAAAATTATTAAATTAAAAAAAAAAATTGAAAAATCGATAATAGCCTACGCAATTACTTTTGTAAATGTTACAACCACACGAAGAAGGTTGAATCTGTTCTTCAACTGTTCTGTGAATGTTTATTTATCGTTGAAAAAGTTTAAGAAATTGTTTCGTCTAAGTGATATTATCCTTAATTCCATTACCATTACCATTACCATTTCCATAGTAAATACTTGATTTCAACTGATCAAAATGACGCCGCTGACTGACTTCACTTATCCCTCTAGTCTCACCTAACCTAAGGACTAAAGGAATTCGTTCCGACCAATTCAGCAAATACAGTGGATTTACTGGGGCGTATACGTAACAAAACAAATTTGAATAAAAGTAAATCCGATCATAATCTAGAATGAGTCAAACCCACCAACAACAAACCAGTCATCTTTCACTTCCTTCTACAGTCATCATTTGATTTTTGACTCCAATTTGTATCCCATTCGCTGGACAGGGAGCTGGATACACATTACAACCAACAAAAGTCTCCCTAAAAGGAATGATATTCGTATGGAAGGGTGTAGAGTCATTTTCCTCCGGCAAGGTTTACCGACCACAAAACAAACAAGCATATCAAAATAGCAAGACACAGGCGGCCACTGCAACGACACCCGTACTGGGACAGGATCTGCTGGCATAAATTAAGAGAAATGTAAAATCGATTTCAAATTGAAACCGACATCTAGCATGTAACGGTTACTGGTGCGCGGAGCACCGTTCAAGAAACTTCCAACGCTCAACGGTCATAAAAATTATCGAAATACTTTCAAATGCCGCCCAAAGAGTCAACAGACACGCGGAGCAATTGGTTTGGCGATTACTATGACTCGTCGAGAGGTAGCACAAGGTGCTGCTAGGAGCCGAAGGTGTGTGGGGCCTCAGCTTCCAGCCATTTCGTGAAGTCATAAATCTCCAGTCCCAAACGGTTGACAATGACAACTGGCATGAGCTTTATATGCCATAAACTGGTGGCTGTGGTTGGGCTGGTTACATTGCCGTCGTCTCCGGCAGCAACAGCAGCAATGGTTATGTGACATTTTTCCCAAAAGGAATTCACTTTTCGGATTATTCATTTTCCATTTTCATTTATGTGCGCTGTGCACAACCGACACACGTACAGCATGGGGGTTTGCCTGAGTGTCACAACAGAATCTATCGATTCGAGAGGAGCTGCCTTTGTGGCTGGCGGAGCGCCTAGTCGCGACAAAACAATCAGCCTCTTGGTGAGCGCAGGGTCAGCTGCGGCTACATTGCTCTGCATGTGGTGCTGCTCTTTCGTGGCTTTCTGGGTTCATTTGTCGTTTAATTGAAAGTTATTGTATGTCGACGATGACAACGCAAGAACAGCAATCCAACGAAAAGAAAAGCTCTGTCAACGAAAGGAAAACCACATCCGAGCTAACCGATTGGGATAGTTTCGCTGCTTGAGATGACTGAGGTTCGACTATCTATGGTGGAATCACGGTTGGCTCTGTCACGCTGCTTTGGCAATTTATGAAGATGATGATTACCATTAGCATTCATACATCTGATACATTCAACTAGTGTTATGCAATGGATATCTCGAGCTAATAAGTCTGACTCTTGTTAGTGTTCACTGTTTAATGTTTGACGTGCAAACGATTAGGATTGGTTACATGTCTTCGAAATGAAGTTGAACTTCTTTCGCGATTTTTATGTTTGTACGATGGACGATTGACGCAGTCGCTGAGCATGGGAAATTTCGATGACTAGATCCTGTCGAAATAATGGCGCAAAAGGTATTCGTTAGTCCTTTCTGTGGGCGCTTGCAGGAAATCGTTTTTTAACTGGTCTGATAAGTGATTAATTAAGAAAGAAAGAGCTGGGTGATAGCCGCAAATCCCACTATAAAAGTCAGAGTATCAAGGAACACATGTCGAGGGCCATATGATCAACCAGTAAAAAAGGACAATTGATATCAAATAGTGCAATATGCCCTGTGCAACATGTGTAATATGTATAATAGTTCAACTTCACCTGAAAAATCACTAAAAAATGTTCCATATACGCCAGAGTATTTTAGGTTTATTGATCCCCGATGAGGTTTACAGGGTTGTTACATAAGGAAATAACAATTTTGTAGTTTAATACAAAGGCACCCTTTAACTTTTTTAATGCTATCAATGTCAAAACGTCAGTATATTTGTATCATGGTGAAGTTCACGAACGAGCAACGATTGAAAATTATTACAAAATTTGGTGTTCGCAACTTTAAGAGCGTTTACTCCAATTTTCGGTCGTAATAATTGACCCAACAGACGCGTGCTGTAGTGGATAAATTCGAGTCAATATATTTATTATTGAATGTTTCTAAATAGTAGACGAAAAGGAGCGTATTTTTATGTATTTTATGTGTTCCTTGATTGCTTGTTTGGGAAGGATGCCACAACCAGCAATCACTCAGCAAATTCCAAAAATATTATATCCCTACAACTATGCTCAAGCAGTGTTGAGAAAGTGCGTGGATCAGTTTTCCTCGAATTTTCTTATCTCGTACATCGCTAACTTCACAGGATGGACTTAAAAACTACTGCATATATTTTCTCGGATTCATTTCGGCATAGCCTGTTTAAAACCGTTTTTACAGACAATTTACACAGACAGTGCATCCAAACAGAGTTCTACGAACCCAAACAGCTTTACATTTCATCGAATAACACAGGCTCTGACACAAAAATCCACTCAGATCAAAAGACATAATTATTTTGAACCAAACAGAGGATTTATATCTAGATGCGATATATCTACGTGGATAAGAGAGATGAACTTCTTTCTTTGTTGCACCTCTACGTAACGTCTTTCACTCGTAGTTTTATGCTATAATCCAAGTCCAACTAAAAATGTTGAAACAAGGAACGTCTCGAAGTAAACACTCCCAACCGCCTTTAAAATCATATGAGATGAGCGGCCCTCTGATAACATCATTGTTCGGTTAAAATTCAGATACTTCTCAATCCAGCCTATGCAAAGGCGATCCCATTAAGCTGTTTTTCACATACAACACCTCCTCCGAGAGCGGTTTCCATTACCAACAGATCTATCAAACTTAACATTATTATTTATCGCTAAGATGTCTGCACAAATCCCTTCCTATACTCTCATGTCCATGTCCATCAGGGGCTTTCCTACAAAGTATCAATAGTCTATTACAAGTCCATTAGCATCAGATTCTCCAGCCTTCCATGGATTCTTTTCATTATTAATTACTAAATTAATCCAATTTAAACGATCGCCAACCATCGCGAGAAGCCTCTTATCTAAATTATCCGCTTAGTACATAATGCGGGCGCCAATCGACGACACACCTCTTCCACTTGCGAAACTGTCAGGCTTCAATAAGTTTGCACACTGTAGTGAACACCATCATCGGCAGCCAGGAATTCAACTTACGAAACACAGTGTAGTAACACTTGACACATTGGACAGTGCACAAGCAGCACATTCCGACATCACGCGTACAATCCTGTGACATGGCTCTGTCTATGTACCAGTGGAAAATAAATTCGTAAAATCGACTCTATAAAGAACCTGCTTCCGTAAAATGACTTCTCGCATGTCAACCTGACGTGTCGTACTCCGGCGAGTGTGTGTGCGCAGATTTGCACTGCTTGTTCATAGACACCGAACAACTCAATTAAGCCGGATCGTAGAGCATTTAACTGTCTACCGATGCTGCTGAAACCAGTGTGAGGCTGTTGCCTTGTATTAATTACCGATCGTTAGTTAGGATCCTACTGTGCCTTTATTTGGCTGCAACAGGAGTACGGGCTCCTGGCTTCGCCACAACTCACCAGCACGTTCCGCAAATTATTAAGCAGTGCAATTAATTTGAATAATTAGCGCGTAAGCAGGATCCCACCACGATCATGTATCAGACTAAATGCTAATATTAACTGAAAGTCCCTGCGAGGCTGGAGCCCTCTTGATTGCTATGCGGGATTATTCTTTATGTAGTCTGTTGTCGGCTGTTGGGGAAGGCTAGAGCGCGCATCGTAGAAAATAGCGTTGCCTTTCCTTTGGCACTTTGAAAGCTGAGAGCAGTTAATTGAGATGTTCAGTCTTTTGTTACATGTGGTTAGTTTACACGTCGTGGCGGGAATACTGCACACATGCTGGCTGACGTCTGGTGTTGTTGGAGCTACTTTCCGAGGCGCACATCTATTCCCAATTGTTGGACTTTTGTTGGACTTCTTACTTATAGACAAAGACCTTCGGAATTCCTTTTGTACATAAATTTGCAACATGAATACATGAATCTGGGATCGCGATCAAGCGTTGGCTCTAGCTCAGAAGTTAATGTTTCATTGCGTATGCTGATGTATTCAGAGTGGAGTTGGTGCAAGAGAAAATGTTCCATTGCTTGTGATTGGATGTTGTACACTGTCAGAAATCTTTTTTGTAAATGAGGAATCGAACAATTTAAGCAAAAATGTTTTCTAGAAACACTGGCATCGGAAATTGTACTCAATCAAACCATTTATCCGATTTGTCTGCGAATTGATTAGTTTTCAGCAGTGAAAAATCGAAAGTTCACCAAATCCTTACCTGCAGATCTTCTGGAAGCGCCTTCCAACGTTTGCTAGTTTTAAAACAAAATTAGTTTCGAAGGGAAACAAGTTCGAGCAGTTATCAAGTACAAGTGGAGACGATGGCCCCTCGAACACTGCATTTATGGAAATGGTTTCCCTGCATTTTTGGAGCCTTTACCGTGGTAATATCTGTAACGAATTCTTTGGTTACGCCGATCATCACTGTCAAACTCTGCTGGTTTACTGGACATAATGACATAGAAGGGAACGAAATTGCCGATGAATTGGCAAGATTGGGTCGGCTAGGAACATTAGCGAAGCCGACACATCTGTCATGCCACCGATTGGATTGCGCCAACTCTCGAATGCTATGGCCAAAACTAAATAAAACTAAAACAAGGTGCCTTCTGGCACTGGACAGATCCTCTATCCGTATGCTCACTGGAGTTATCACAGGACACTGTGCCATCGGAATCATGCTCCGCAATTGGAAAATCGAGTCCAAAAATCTATGCAGAAGCTGCGGAGTGAAGAAGACGTAGAATCGATCTAACATCGAATGTGCCATTGCCCCGTCCTGCAAGAACGACGTCTACGCGCATTAGGCTCAAGGTTCTTTGCAAGCATAGCAGAGGTAACAAACTTACATTTAACGGACCTACTCAGATTCTTAAAGAGTACGAACTGGTTTACGAATCAGCCAATAATAGGATAGGTCCTTACGCTGTCCCTGGAACCATACTGCACACGCAACAATAAATGGATACTCAGAATGGACCTCCAGGTCTCCGAGTGAAAGTGATGAGACCTATACATCACACACCCTTCGTAATCTAACCTAACCTACTTTATTCATCGTGCTTAGCTGTTCTATGTATGTTATCTCATCTTCTGAGGTTTCTAATAATTCGCTTTGATTTTAGAAAAAAAATGCCTGTTGGTTGGTGATGAATTTCTGTAGTATTAGCTTCGTGTGGTCGTGACTCAGTGATTATTGCGTTGGACTGCTGTGAAAGCGGCATGGGCTCAAGCCCCTGCTGTGTCCAACGCGCAATCTTCGCAGCACCACCTCTCGTCGGGGAATGACAAGCTTCCGGGAGTATAATTTGTCATGAAAGACTCGCCGTTCGGAATCGGCAAAAAATTATAGATCCCTTCCATTCCTGCAAAAAACATAAAACGCACAACATGAATGGTTGCGTGAAGCTAGGCCTTGGGTCATTCAAAGCTGTCGCACCAGCTATTTATTTTTATTCATTAATTGCTCAAGGCACTTTAAACAGTAATTTATTTGAACATTCCCAATGTGATATTCTAACAGTTTTGACGTTTTCAGTGAGAAGTTGCATCCCAAGAAGTCAGCAAGTTCTTGGTATCACATATCTTGTTAGAAACAAAATTTCCTTATCTATTTTCACAAATTTCTTTTCAGTGTAATTGCCCGACCAATGAACAGTTTGCATACTTAGTTTTCATGCACACTATATATAAGTGCACTGTTTCCGAAAGCACCTCCAACATTTCTTTTTACCCAAAAGTAGTAAAGCTAGGATCAGCCTTGGCTGTTCACCGTTCCTCATGATACCTTCTTCTCTGGAGTCGCTTTAGACCAAAAGCATTGTTTCCTTTCCATTATCTTTCTTAAACAGCAGCAAAAAGTATGTATCTATGAAATAAACTTCACAGGGAATACCGCTTCGAAGGAAAAAGCATGCGATCTAATACCATATTCAACCCAAAAGTATATGCAACAAGCGTCTAGCATGAACCCTTAACAAGTGAATAATAAATAATTGCGCATACATTCCAAGGCGCAGGCACAGTATGCAGTTTATGTTCCCGATTGGGTTGCTGCGAAACAAGAAGACAGTACCAAGCGCGCGTTTATCCGTGCGTAAAGGCTCACCTCTCGAAAATTACATGAACACTCTCTTTCACTATCTCGAGGACGACGACGACGACGACAACGACGACGATGCTCTAATGTGATGATGAAAATGATGACGACGATGGTTTGGTGATGCAGAAGACAACTACATCGAAGATCACGTCGATGGAAGAGGACATCGCTGCTGAAGTTGGCCCAAGCTTCCGTAGCACCTCAACTTGCTGTGATGGTAGTCGGTCGCTTAGTGGCTGAAACGCCGCGTGTGGAGGTTCGGTTTGGATACAAAAGAAAAAATCCGTAGATGGTCATTGTTATCCGCTTGAAGAAAATTGCGTACACAATAATTGGGATAGTGATACACAGGGACGAGGAAAGGAGCACAAACGGATCAGATTCTGGATTATCCCCTATGCGACGACGGTTCATTCTGTTGCATCAGTTTACCCCCCTGCAACACTTCGTCCGAGAGCGCATGAGTTAGTTTTGAAATCAACCGGTTGCATTGTACCCTCGTTATAGGGCGACCATACGATTTGATATCAACATCCAAGGCCCTATGCGACGCATGTTAGGGTCACAAAATTCTGTTTTCGTGCACCTTTGATCGGATTCAACATTTTTTGCATAGTAGGACTGCTTGGGTAATAATCCGTGAATCTGTGATGATTGCTTGACTAGTTCCCCCCGGTATTTGTAGTCTGGCTGTTTTTTTTTTTGCAAACATTTTTTGCAGGCATATTTTTTTATGATCACGATACTTTTTGTAAAAGTATCCGTGGAGAGGTTGAGGAAAAGCAGGTAGAGAGATACATACATACATCTAGTCAGATTGGAAATAAATTGCAAGAGGCAGGAGAGTAATCAAAGTGGAATGAGGCGACAATTATTTTCGTTTCTCGTAAGAAGATAACAAGGTACAAGACCACACTTACAAAATATAAAGCTTATAACACCTTTGATTGTCGGGTAAGGCAATACGTGATTTTTATGATTTGCAAAGTTGTTTCGGGTTTTTTTTATTGGTGGGTTTTGTACAAAAGTTATAGAAATGAAACAGGCGTTTAAAAATCCAGATCAAGGAATAGAAGAATAAGATTTGTCAAATTGAATGATTTATGTCGGGTCAAAATTCGGCAATCATAGTTGAACATAGTTGTGGCCTCCATGATCGCATATAGAAACGCTGGTGAATAACTAAAGAAATTCTTATATAAAGGTGGCGCAAAAGTTGTCACCCGATGTTCTTTGGCGGTAATTTTTTTTATGAATGAAAATCTTTGGTTTTGCTTTTGGATTATGTTTATTTGATGTCTTAAAGTTTTTATCCATTAAGTCGAGAAAATGATATCGTCTAAGTAGCCGCCGCCAGAATTGCCAGAAGTTCCGGCGGACCTATCCTCAGACCTATCCTCGCATTCTTGACGGATATTCTCTTTGAGGGCTTCAAGAGTCTGAAGCTTGTTGACATAGACTCTTGACTTCAAAAAACCCCACAAAAATAAGCAGAACGATTAAATCAGACTGTCTTGCCGGTCAGTGCAAATCGCCAAAATGAGAGATTAGGCGAACTGGAAATGCAGCCCTCAGAATTTCGGTTGTGGCTCGAGCCACATGTTCTCCAGTCCCAATTCGTCAAATTGCAGAAGGAGAAAGTCGTTTAACTTGGCGCTGTCATCTGGGCCATACTCCGGGGTCCCCTGCGACATCTTCAGCCACAGCTGCCATGTTCTCAGCAGAACGGCTACTCCGGGGCCGACCAGACTTGACAGCATCTCGTACTGTCTCATACTCTTCTAGGCGAACGGGTAAACGTCGTAGTATTTGCCCAGTTGGTGTCGAACGACCGGGAAATCTATGGCGGATTTCACGCTGCGCTAACACCACCGACGAATTATTCCACAAAAAATCAAAACAATTATTCCGCGTTCTTTAGGAGTATAGCGATTCATGTCTTGTTGACGTGTATTTTAAATCTGTTTACTTCAGAAATGTCAAAGTAGAAACGACATTTGCCGCCATTTCCAAAAATTATAGCATCTTCCGATAGGGTGATGACTTTTGCGCCATCTTGTATTTTCGCAGTAGGACCATTTGGTCAACAATTTTAAGTTAGATTATCATTTGTAGAGGATAAGAGCATTTGCTCAAAATCCCGTGAAATGGTATTTACTAGGTTTCAGAGCTTGGCTGGTGGGTCGGTATTTAAGAATTAACACTGCCAAAACCAATGTCATCAGTCCCGGAACGAACACACCACCTTAAGTAAGCATCGCTGAACAGCCGTTAGAGAAAGTAAAGAACTTCCAACATAGTTGGAGTTATGTCTCGACCGATAGTGAAACCGAACCATCAGATTCGGCAAACCAAAGTTTGCGTTTGAAATGGAATTAGATGAAACATCCTTCCGGAGTAGGTGCTGGCATCTTTGGACCCCACACTAAAATCTCGGTAACAATGGGAATGTGTCCCAGCGTATTCCATTGAGATCTGCAGCAGGATAAATATATTAGAGGCGCAAAAATACATATCTATTCAGATAGTCAGGCAGCGCTTAAAGCATTGACATCCGACTTCGTGGAATCTATGTCAGTCAAGTCCTGCTACGATACCCTACAATCACTTGCCAGACACAACAAGGTTAAGCTTGGTTGGGTGCCCAGCCACCAGGCCATTGTAGACAATGAAACTGCGGATGTGCTGGCTAGGGCCGGTTCAGATTTCGCTCCCTTGGAACCGGAACCCTTCTGTGGCATCAATTGGGCTACATATTTTTTTAGATATTTTAAACCTTGACAGGAGGAAGATAGTGGGTTTCCTTACCGGCCATTGTGGCCTAAAATATTATCTCAACAAAGTAAACCTTTGTTCAGGTACAGAGTGTCGGTTCTGTTTGGAAGAGAAAGAAACCTCTGAACACGTTTTCTGTGAATGTCCGGCACTGTACTGGCTGCGTAGACGGATCTTTCATAGGGAATTCTGTTTAATAGCAGAGTTTAGAAACGCAGCTACTAATGACATACTCACCTTCAATAGGAAGGTAGTAGACCTATTAGGCTAAGTAGACCGGAGACACAATAGATTTTGCTAGGTCGCATTGTCAGCCATAAGGCCAGGTTCTTTAAAACAAAAAGTGGATGAAACACCAAGGCAAGACTGTTCTAACCCAATGTTGACTCCATGATGTTATAAGGATGCATCTTTGGAAAGTCTTATGATGAGAAAGCTGCAAACGTTCGTAAATAGCTGGTCAAGGATTTTCTAACCAACCATCCACCGACAAAGTTGGGAGTCATGCATTTGAATTAGAATTGAATTATTCTACAATAGTCTTTTGAAAACTGCTAGCGAACATACATAGAGGCTTTAAATTCATTCTATCAAGCCTTCCACTCAAATTTCTGAAGAATTTGAGTCTTTTTTCTTCACGGAAAAATGCATGCATGGCTTACTTTTCACATTCCCTCACTAACATACTCCCAGTCAAAAGAAACAAAACTGAAAAAATGAAAGCATGAACCACTACCATTCCAAATGGCAACATGCGGTTCTATACACATGCATCATAACGCAAAGTAATGCTTTCTGTTAACCTCAAATCCTCTTCTACTTCAAACTATTGCGGTCGTTCACTATGTCGAACACTATTTGCTCACAAACGCTTAGAATATTAATTCTCTGGAAGAAATTTTCCCTCACGGCAAGCATTGAATAAAGAGAATTTAACTGAGCTACTTTCATCCCACCAGTGGATAGGTTCTAATGCAACAGAGAAAGTGGTTGCACTTCAGTCGGCTTGATTGGTGGTGGTGCATTTCACACATCCCGAGTAAGCCTCAACCTCAGAGATATGCAGACAACGACAAGTGACTGATTGTGAGCCATTCAGTACTGTAGGCCATGCAATCTACGCCCGCAACATTGGCACGAAGACCTTGCCGCACATTCGAATGCATCCAAGCTGCTGGTGCTGACCAATGTTTGCTCTTGCTACCGCTGCTGTTGCAGCGATCATAATTAAACTGTAGCAAATAGATCTACATAACACGAAAATCGTGCCACACGTCTGCATTTCCTTCGGTTTGGGATCACGACTTGCGGATGGAAAGCAGATTTTTCTACCTTCATGAGGGGGAGGCACTGTGGCTTGTGGCCCCATTCACCTACAAGCACAAGCACATGAGTACAATATGCATTTTGGTATGAAGAAATCGAAGGATTTTCGTTAAACAAGGACGAAATTTTTCAGTCAAAGGTAATGAACTTTCACACACACTCTCAGTATCCTTTCCACAAGCGCAATAAATTATTATGCCCTTTTCTCAAAATAGATAACAAAAGGACACCACAGCGAGTGGCAGCATCAAAAGAGACTCGAAGGTAATTAATTTTCCTTAGCCTTGTGAACGTTCCTGTGGAATTGGGGCATGTGCCCTCAGGTCGACAGGACTTCATTAATTCGCCATTTTTAGAACCAACACAAGCCGAGTTAAAGATTTATGACTAAAGGAAGGTAAAATTAAGAGGAGTACTCCAAGTACATAAGTAAATGAATAGGAGGCATTATAAAGGTATTGATCCAGTGACCTTTGGAAATGCTTACAAAAGTTTGTTTCCCTAATGGGAGATAATTTTCAACTAAAAGAGCGAGGTTGGTGTATGTATATTTTGGGAAGGACATTTTAGCTTGAAAAGAGCAACGCTTAAGGTAAAATTTAATAAATATAACAGTAATTGCTGCTTAAGGGCTACGATTTGAAATGGCATTTCTACAAATTTTGAGTATATAGGCTCTATTAGACTCTGCAAACCCTCACATCCCGTAGCACAGGTAAGGCTGCTGTTAAAACAAATGCCAGAAAAATGTAAGGCCTTTGGATTGAAAAAAGTGTAGTGAGTAAATCATACGAACATTTGCAGCTTTCCCGCGATTGTAGAAGTAACTTTCTAAGTGCTGCATAACACGTATTCAACATTGGATCGGAACCGCCTTGGGTTGGTTTTGTTCGATTTCACCAACGGTCGAGACAATACTCCTAGGATAATAGAAGTTGTTTACTTTTTCTGTCAATTGTCCAGCAATGATAACTTAAGCTGGGGAACTCGTTTTCGTTTTAGATTTAGTAGCAAGCTACTCTGCACTTTATTTATCTCCAGGAGCTGTCAGGATGCACAAGAGATGGAGACCATCAAGCACTTACACTGTGAGTGTCCTAATACCCAAAACTGCCGACTCCGACACATGGGAAACAGGCTGTTTGGAGAACTGGGAAACCTAACAGAAGTACCAATAGTGAACATACTTCACTTTGTTGAGAGTACAGGTTGGTTTTGCGATAGCCTACCCATCTAGAACCCAAGGTTGGAACATGAACCACAACATAAAGGGGAATACAATGACCCAGTAGCCCTGTGGATCTTCCCCTATAACCTAACCTAACCTATGTAATATTTAGCCTCTATTTTGCTTGTAATTACTGCCAAAGCAGCTGCAACGAGCTTTCAGTTAATTTCGATCGACTATTCTTCTACAGGTATTTTCCGAAAGCCACACACTATGTCTGCCCTGTGATATACCGAAACTTCTTTCAGCGTCAGACATGAGAACATTTTTCACAGCACAGTCATTGCTCATCTTGGCATTCCTCATGACGATGGCTCCATTTGGCGTGATATTAAAGAAGGAACCTAGCTGGTCGAACAAGATCAGACGAGAGCTCCGTTGTGTGATTATAATGCGTCGTAGTCTAGTCCGGAGTCTGGCTACAAAATCCGGTCTCTGTGCGGCTGCCACGAAATTAGGAGTGTGCGTACTGTTACCAAAAAGAGTGGTCCCACTTCAAATTCCCGTAGATTTTAGGATGGTTTGCCAGAGTAGAGTAGTGCAATATTACGCGTATGGAATAAGTGCGTTTTGACGTCTAGCCGCTCGCTAAAATTATAGGAATCTGGTGTCATAGGATCCTTCGCTCCCTGAGGAGTATCTCCACTCTCCAGATACCAATCTTGGTCCGGTTACGATAGCCAAACGTCTTCGAAGTGACTTCATTCATAATACGAGGCGTAGCTTAGTGTCAATATCCTTAGCTTCATTTCTCGTTAACGCGGTAACCGATTCTACGCAATTTAAACCTGCGCGTATAAGGAATTGTCCGGGACCACCCCCAGCGTGTAAACCAAACACTTGGCTATGAATTATTGTAATCGCAGCCCAATCCCCCGAAAAAGGACTGCATATACCGCAGGATATAGCTCAAGTCAGCTTTTAACGAAGTATCAAGTAAATTACCCGAAATCACTCCTCCATCCATTCTGTCTACCTTGACTACCCAACCCAAGCTACCCACTTAAGCCAATGGCTGGAATCACCATTCCCCTAACTACCCCAATTAATTTCCAATGCGTTTACCCATGACTCATAAAACTCCACGGTAAATACCTCCATTGTGAACTTCTCTACATTGTAGCACGTTTGTACTCTACTTGTGTGTCCCAGTGCGCCGTATTACTATAGCATGGAATTACTGCGAAACCACAGTCATCTCATATAATAAATTAATAAAGTTTTATCGAAATGTATTTTCCGCCGTCCATTACTCGCTAGGATCCATCGCAAAACAATCAATGCGTCGCCAGATTTCCCCATCTCCGATTCTACTCATTCACAATCAATTTGCTTCTACATTACTCCAGCATTAGCCGCCACAATGTGTCTCGAAACTCTACGGACACGCTGCACACAATGTGAAACCATTCCCCTGCCTAGTATTCCACTGGAGAGCGAAAAACCGTCCGCGATGTCGTGACCAATTAGCCTGCAGCGCACTTGCCGCGTTCTGGGCTCGCAGTTGCGGCAGTCGCCCTACCACGGCTACCTTGCAACATTAGAAGTTCGGGCGTGCCCCCATTATGCCACGGGGCCTCTAAATTACCCCGCTCGACGTTATTAATACTAAATTCTATAGTTCAATAGCCGATTGTTTGGAATTCCCTGCAGTCGCTGTGCACGGGCTATACTTAAAATCAAATAGTTGTCATAATTACAATGAAATAAGATTCCGTGAGTGAGAGTGGGTGGAGGGCGCTCTCATTAGGCACAAATACATATCTGCGACTACCTCACTGCAATCGACACGAGTATGTTGGTATCCGATCGATTGATTGTAATTGAATGCAGTGCTACAAGTAGCCGCCG
Organism: Matsumyia berberina; assembly: GCA_917880715.2. NCBI lineage: Eukaryota > Metazoa > Arthropoda > Insecta > Diptera > Syrphidae > Matsumyia > Matsumyia berberina. The sequence continues at coordinate 1,626,748 of OU862870.1, read as the reverse complement.
CCGTTGAAGCGCATTCTTGTCTGCCACTGGCATTGCAACTGATAGTACGCTCAGCAAGCCGTCCCCGCATCCTGCGTTTGTACACGCCACCCTGCCCCAGCCCACAATACCAACAAACGGCGGATATTTGTAATTCCGTTTCGGTTGAAATAATGTAAATTGATTTATTGCCTACAATCAGGTTCGGTTATCAAAGATATTTGGTTTAATTAAGTGGTACGCGCGGTCACAGATTGCGTGCTACCCTACAGTCCAGCGTGGTGGCACTCCGTACCGCCGTCGCCACCCCCGCGCCCGCACTCTGTACCTCATAGCATGAAATCGTTTATTATTTGGCTTCGGCCAGAGTCTCTAAATAAGAGATTCGCACTCAGCACCACTTCAGCACCTTTTGGTGCGGCCAGCGCTAAGCTGCGCTTGTTTTTCTTTCTCTGCGGCTTAGAGAGCTCATGGCCTGGACTATGCGCGTTATGCTCACGTTTTAAACGAACATTAATGTCTCAGAGGTAAAAGTGATTTTTGATTTAGTGTTATTTGAATTGTGTCGTTCGTTGATTTGTTGTCCCGGCCTCGGGCTCCTTTGGCTCTGACCAGACGAACGAGTTTGTAAGGACTTGGAGTGCTCGCTGCTCGGTTTCACTTGTAATGAAGTTTTCTTTGCAGCTAATTCTTATTTAATTTTCTTGTTTGCTCCGGCTGCTTGGTATGATACATCGGATCGCTGTTAAGCGCTGGTTGCATTGGAATGCCATTAGCTGGCGTGTGGAGTAACAAGTGTTTAACGCTAACGAATTTGGCTACTAATGTTGTTTCGTAGGTGTTTTGTGTACTGATTGGATCGTATTTATTTAGGATTTTGACTTGGGTTTCTGCCTGTTTGTTTGTTTCCTTTTCAATATTTGTCTTTTCTGTTGAAAAGGGTTATTAGCTTTTACTCCGACGAGCTGACATAAACGTACATTAGAGGAAAGTTGTTGCATACAATATAGGAGTTACATCCTTGTTACGTGAAGCTTTGGTGAAGGTAGGTAGGTGGGTAGAGTGGGGTATCCTGAGAAATCAATTAGCGCAAGAGATGCACCGTTTTGTTACCACAAAAACTCGTTCAAATCTATTTTTGTGTGAGTCTTGATTGGTTGTGTTTGGATACAGTGGTCAAATCCAGTTAGTGGAATTCAGATACAGGATCAGTCCTCCGATCCTTTTTTCAGCTATCCCGCTGAGATCCTTGAGAAAGGATAAGGTATCTGGTTCTCGCTAGGGCCGAACAACTGCAGGGGAAATGAAGTGGAGATTCCCTTTCATTAACGTCCTTGCAGGTTCTGCAGAAGGTGTTATGAGGAATAGCAAGCTTGACCGCATGTTATCCAATGATTTGATTTCCCGAGTAGCTCTTTTGATTTAGGTTTATTGTAATTAGGCCATGTTCTTTTTTGAAATGGCGCTGCTAGTCAATGGCAATCTGGATAAAGTGAAGATATACAGGGTTTTGCAATAAGAGCGCTACAAAAGTTTTTTTAAATAAAACAAAAACGGTTTTGGATATCAATGAAATTCTTTATTTCTGTGAAAGTACGTTCGATGCCATTATGTATGGAACTCGATTTCTTTTGCATGGCCACCACGGGCAAGCTTGCAGAAGTCCAGACGCTGAACCCAATTTTCGACGGTTTTCAAGCATAAATCGGCCGATACTGCTGCAATTTCACGTTCGATATTCGTACGAAGTTCATCAATCGTCGCTGGCTTGTTGGCATAGACCATAGACTTGACGTAGCCCCACAGGAAATAGTCTAACGGCGTCAAATCGCACGACCGAGGCGGCCAAGCGACTGGACCATTTCGTGAGATAACACGTTCTCCAAACTTGGTTTCCAATAAATTGATTGTGACATTCGCTGTGTGGCTTGTGGCGCCGTCCTGTTGGAACCACATGTCCTCCAAGTCCATATCATCCAATTGGGGCCAAAAATATTCGGTTATCATTGAACGGTAGCGATCCTCATTTACAGTAACTGGCCAGTCTTGATCATCACGGAAGAAGTACGGCCCAATGACGCCGCCGGCCCATAAACTACACCAAACCGTAATTTTTTCGGGATGCAATGATGACTCATGGAGTACGTGTGGATTGCTGCCTGACCAATACCGCATATTTTGTTTATTGACGAAGCCATCCAGCCAGAAATGAGCCTCATCGCTGAAGATGATTTGTCGATGAAAATCCGAATCATTTTCAAGTTGTTGCTCAACGCAATTCACGAACATACGACGCTTCTGGTGGTCAAGCGGCTTCAGTTCTTGCGTCAATTTAATCTTGTAAGGATGTAGGCCAAGATCTTTTCGCAAAATTCGCCACAACGACGTCACAGAGATGCCCAACGCTTGAGAACGACGTATGAGAGACACATTTTGGCTTTCTGCAACTGAAGCCTCAGCGGCAGCAATATTCTCGACACTACAGGCACTTCTTTGTCTCACTGGCACGAGAACATTTTGTACTGTGCCTGTGGATTCAAATTTTTCCACTAGACGCTCAATTGTTGATCTGCTAGGACGATTATCATCTCATCATCATCTTCCAATGGCCCGCTTATCCACTATGAGGGTCGCGGGTTTAGGGAGCTTAAGTGGACTCTCCACATTTGCCGATCTTCCGCCATCGACTCTAACTCATCAGGGGCAATCCCCATACGGGTAGAGGTGAGATTTCGGACTTGGTCCAGCCATCTCAACCTAGGCCTGCCCAGGGGACGCGTACCCGATGGCACGAATTCCATGGCACGTCTTGGAAACCGAGTTGGGGACATGCGTTTGACGTGCCCAAACCATCGCAGTATGGACCTCTCCGTCCGAAGAAGTAGCTGCTCGACATTGAGTGCCTCGCGTACTCTGGTGTTCCTAACCCGATCTCGTCGAGTCACCCCAGCAATACAACGAAGAAATCTCATTTCGGCAGCTTGTATCCGCGATCTTATTCTTTCGGTCATTACCCAAACCTCATGACCATAGGTGAGGGTCGGAACAAACACTGAATTAAAGACCGACAACTTAGCTTCGATGCCAAGTTCGGCCCTCCTGATAACAGATTGACCAAGCTGTCTCAAAATTGCTCCAGCCTGACCAATCCTACAGGATAACTCAGTATTGCTCCTACCATCACTCGTGAATAGGACCCCGAGATACTTAAACTTCTCCACCTGTTTCAATGGGACTCCACTAACATGCAGAGTGCATTGAACAGGTGTTCTGGAAATTACCATTACCTCTGATTTGTCCACGTTTATCTTCATCCCAGTTGCAACACAGACGGCGACGAACCTGTCTAGTGCGCGCTGAAGTTCGGTCTGGGTGGACGTAAGGATGACCAAGTCATCAGCAAAAAGCAGATGACTTATCCTTAAGTCTCCCAATTCGAAACGTTCCTCACCAAGGCTGCGCTGTAACATCCAATCCATATACACTATGAAAAGGAGAGGTGACAGAACGCACCCCTGGCGAAGTCCAACGCCCACAGTGAAAGGTGTCGACTTAACGCCGTTCACCCGAACACAGCTCTTACAGTTAGTGTACAGAGATTGAATGGCCCTCAGAAGAGAACCGTCAATCCCGTACTCCTGCAATACACTCCAGAGTTTACCTCGAGGGACCCGATCATATGCTTTCTCCAAATCCACAAAACAACTGTAGATAGGTTTGGCATACTCCCAGGCCTTCTCAAGTACCATTCTGAGAGTGAACAACTGGTCGGTTGTGCTTCTACCTGGACGAAAGCCGCACTGCTCATCGCCCAACCGGGACTCGACCACAGCTCTGGAACGCGTTTCCAACACCTTTGCAAATACTTTTCCGGGGAGACTTAAAAGAGATATACCCCTATAATTGGAGCAATCCCTCTTATCCCCTTTTTTAAAAAGAGGAACAATCACCCCAGTTTGCCAATCACTAGGTGTTTCACCGCATTCCCAGGCCACTTTAATGACACGAGAGAGCCATTCCACTCCCTCTTTACCCAAAGCCTTGAGCATTTCTGGCCGGATTTCATCCACACCAGCAGATTTGCCGACTTTTAGCGTTTTAATCGCCAAAGTCACCTCCTCTACGGTGGGACTATTCTCCGCCCTACTCAAAACCATGGGTCTGCCATCCTCAGTGCCCTGTTCGGGATTGAGCAACTCCGAAAAGTGCTCGCTCCATCTGCGCAAGATGTCCTTGTCATCGGAAAGAAGTAAACCATCTTTGGATTTGACTCCTTCGATGATATTAAACTTCCTTCCTCTGAGACGGCGGATGGTCTGCCAGAACACCTTGTTTGCAGATCTGTGATCACAGTCCAATTTCTCACCGAACTCCTTCCAAGACTGCTCCTTAGCTCCTTTAACAACCAGCTTGCAAGTTCTTCGCGCCTCCATGTACCGGTTCCGAGAAGCTGAATCCCCCAAGTGTATCCACACCTTGAAGACTTCCTTCTTCTCTCTGATGGCTTCTTGAACTCCGGGTGTTTTAAACCACGCAGTTCTTTTCTCACCACCAGCCGCCACACCGAGCCGCTTCACTCCGCAAACACCTCCTGCAGAGGCAATGACTGCTGTTGAAAACAACCGCCATTCTTCCTCTACATTTGTCGGAACAGTTGGAATTTGTTCAAACCTTTCGGATACCTGTCGTGCAAACTCCTCCCGTATCTCATCGTTCTGTAAACTCTCCCACCGTATGCGTGTCACCAGCCTTGGTTTACGCTTTGGTAGGACAGGTACTTTATCGTTGAGATACAAATTGCACAACACGAGGTGATGATCAGTTGACAGTTCAGCCCCTCTCACAACACGAACGTCACAAACCATCATTTTAACACACGATGGTACCACAAAGAAGTCTATCAGCGATTTCTGCTGAAGACTCTGACGGTACCATGTGTATTTATGGATGTTTTTGTGCGGAAAGAAGGTGTTCATAATGGACATGCCATTTGCACAGCAAAAGTCCAACAACTTCTCTCCGTTCGCATTCTGATCCGGGTCGCCGTTCCTCCCAATCACACTTCCCCATGTCATTACGTCCACACCCACGTGAGCATTGAAGTCCCCCATCAGGAGATAAGAATCCATATCTGCCACCTGTTCTAAGGCGGCATCTACTTCATCCAAGAAAGCTGCATACTCCGACTCCAGATTCGGCGCATATACCTGCACCAGAGCCAGAGTTGACCTTTCAAGCTTAAGCTTTAAGATCGCAACTCTCCCTCCCAATGGTATCCACTCCAGTACTCTGCCTGCCAGCCTGGGACTCGTGAGTATCCCCACTCCCGCCTGAGCAGACATTGAAGGTGCTACTCCTGACATGAAGAGTTTCCACCCATCCGAAAGGTCCACAGTTCTACAACCCCTTTGCTTTGTTGAGGAGATACCAACTATATCTAGTCGATATTTAGTAGCCTCCCCAATGAGCTCAAGGTCTTTTCCTGTGAGCGAAGAAATGTTCCACGTGCCTATCCTAAGTCGATGCCGTTGTCGAAAAACCGAAAGTCCACTTATGCCCCCCTCGGGGCATAGCGCATCTCCCCTTTGACCCCCGTAATGGTTTGCGAGACCATTGCCGGGAAGCTCGTAGCCGTTTCGGGTTGAACCCGGCCGGCTGCCGAGCGGGACAAGCCGACCACCAGACGCTCGCATGCTGCCACCCTCTAGGCCTGGCTCCGAAGGGCGCCCTGGCATAGCAGGCTTGGCAATATCCGAGGCCATGTGTCTCCGTCTTGTCATCATTGGGGGGTTGCGCTTCGTTTGCCATATCTGGGCAGTACGGGTAGCTCAACTATAGCTACTCTACCCGCACTTCCCAGACATGTTGCCCGCCCCCCACCGCGAGGAGGTCAGCTGCACGAGGGGGCAGGACGATTATGACGACCATAAATTGGACGTAGCGCTCTTAACGTTGAGGCCACTGACTCCGAATTTCGGTAGTAAATTTTAATAATTTCGACTCGTTGTTGGCTCGTATATCTTTCCATCATGAAATGGCAAACCTTACTGAAGAGAAATTTCAAAAAACCGCAAGAAAAATATGGCGTCGTTTGCTGTCCCTGTCACTCTACTTTTGTAGCGTCCCTATTGCAAAACCCTTTATATAGCCCTTAACAGTGCCCAATAGAATATTAACACTTTCCGCTAGAGAGCTTTGGTGGAATTGGTGTCAATTCGCTTACATACATATGTATGTTCGCAGTTTTTTGACTTTGTCGATTTGACAATACAGTTCCTTCGTGAACATATCTGTGAACTCAAATTCTATAACATTCGATAACATGGACAGTAAAGCTATGAAATAATAATTGTGTAGCAAACACTTCCTCTGTTGAACGCGGGTCATTTCTCATCACAAATAAGTTTTGATCTGGTGCATAGAATGGTCCTGGGTCGAAATTTAACATCTAACATCGTTACTTGGTAGTTAAGGCTGCATCGGGTCTAGTGTCAAATTGGCTGAAAATAGGCTTGCGAACAGATCAGCCTTTGCCTTGGATGTCGTCGCCGGAAATCCGTCGTCTGTCACTAAAAGCGGAAATGTAGAATGATCGAAGTTGAGATTGTCCAGACGGGACGCGAGCCACTAGATAGAGCATTCGATGAGTTTGTTTGCAATTCTCCCATTGAAATGTCTTTTGACGATTTCGACTTTTGGATTATGCAAATTTTCAAAAGTTGTTTTGGCTCGCTCGGTTGGCGAAACAAACAAATCAAATTTGGATATTTCAATTCATTTTTTTTATTTATATAGTTCAATGCTTACCTTTTCTCGTACTTACACACTTGTATGTTCCACAATTAAGAAATGCGGTCGACCTTTCAAGTGTGAGATACGGAAACGCCCTGAATTTGTATCCAGTCAACCTTGTCAGGCAGATATTCAAACAACAGAGAGGTTAGGTCGACGTTTGCGGAGTGATAAGGCAACACGGAAAATTAATAGACCCATTAGCCACGCGTCTTAGCCACACAATGTATAAAAAATTAAGTTCCTTCAATACTTCTCTCTGACAAGCTTTGCAAATAAGAAAGGTCCCATCATGGTGTTAAAGTTCTGTTTCCAACTTTCAATTTACCATTTAAATGGGAATATCACTTTGATACAAGGTTCTTCGGATGTCAATTGCTGCAGCAGCTATCCTGCTTTAAGTACTTATCTGTACAAATTGAAATGCCAGTCCATACGGCTGTGATGGTGAACCCAACCACCTATTGAATTTGCAATTAAATTATAATGTAATCAAGAAATATCAATAGCAATTGAAAACTCGTTACTTCACATCACGTTCTTATTGCCCTTAATGGATGCGCCATTCCAGGATACGATTCCACTGCTACTGAAATTGTTCTGCTTTAAACTCAGATTGTGAGGCACCTCCATATTAAGTTGTTGGCTCATTTATATTCATAATGATAATCAGAAAACATTAGAATATTACAATCCCAGAGAACATCTTCATTCTCGATATTTCTTTTATTCCCTCTTTCGCAGATACTCCCTCTCTCTCGGTGGATTTGCTTAATTTTTTTAACGCGCGACAAGGACCAGCACCATGTTGCAGTAGATTGCTATCACACAGGTAGACATATTCTACCAAACCGATGGCCATGTTTATGCAGATTAGCAGGCTCTTGAGGACTGAGGATGTTATTCAGTGGTTTTTTTCTCTCACTCCTCTCACTGAGGCGTGCGATCACGATCGCGATCGCAGTATATTGTTTAAATGTAGCGCCTACCACGATCGATCGTTACTATTTTACTTCTACCCTCGGGGAATAATTGCAGGTTCCTCCTTCATTCTGCCGCCTGCGACATGCGACAAATAGTGAAGAACGCGAAAGAAGAAAGTCGCCCTTAAATTTAGATTGCACCTTGTTGGAGTTGGGAACCAATACGATCACTGGTATCTTATTGCGGATCTTAATGCGATCTGGTAATTTATGTTAAAGATGTCTAGCTAGATTACTCGATTGCCCCCTAGTTGCGCTGAGTGTTCAATTGGGTAACGAAACCTGTGCATGCGTACGTCGATTGTAGCTCTCGTAGTTTTGTGAGGAGGAGGGTCTTTCTGGATCGTATAGTAGGGGCTGTATAGTACAGGGTATTGGCAGGCAAATGCTAGTTTGTTTTAATTAAAATGGCAGAAGAGTATGACTTCAAACGGCTATCAACTTGTACCAAACATCTGGAGGCTCGTCATCTAACCAGGGAAAAAAAATTGCAGGCTACCACTGACTCGATTTATTCGGGGCCAAAAATATGGCTAAAAACTAATAAATCTCGTTTACTTTGACATTTATCGCATAATTTATTTCAATCATGACCAAACTATCTATTAAAGCGGGTTCCTACGTAAAGCTTTGCGAAAAGACCGGGAAATGAAATAAAAAGATTTGCGGCTTTTGCTGCTCAGCTGGGATTCGGTGTCAATCGAATGATCTGTGCAACCCATAAATTAATGACTTAAGTATGATTGCATGTTGTGGTAGTGTCAATGGACACTCACCTAATGAGCTACATGATCGTATCTTGAGGCATTCTATTGCGCAACCATGTGAATGGTTGCATGCTTGTGGACAAGCAAATCATGCAGAAACACTTGAAAAGATATTAAAATGATAAATAAATGTGAACTTGCTGTGCAAGTAGTCGAAGGCATATTCAGTTTGAGGTGTATTTAAATATATTTATCTGCTACTTACCGATCCAGTCGACGTGTAATCGGAAATGCTGTTTGAGAGGTTGCACAAGTGGTTCACGTTTAGCCTTCACTCCAATTTTTCGAAACGCTAAAAAGTTGATCCAAAATTGTTTGATGGCTGTACGTGACTTTTTCGGTAAAGAGACTTCTTTAGGATTTGAAACCTTTACGTCTGGATGGACCTAGGCCTCAACCAAAATGCCAATTCCCTCCAGTTTCAGGGGTTCCAGCACCCCAGAAGATTCATATGCGTTTTTACATATAGGTATAAAGCATGATGCTTTTTTCCAGCAGCACTTTAGGTTAGGTTAGGTTAATGGGTGCCTTGTGAGATTGTCACTGCTCACTTAGACCAGGAAAGGGTCCATTGTACCCATCTTCCAATTTAACTACGGGAACCTGTAAAGAGAAAAGGGGTGAAACCCCTGATATCACCCAAGTCCTCCGGTTCCGTGAAGAAGTAACTACCAAGAGTCCTCATTCTTCTACTGGCGAGGGCAGGACATTCATACAGCAGGTGTCGCAGAGATTCGATCTCCTCCTCATCCCTGCAGCTTCTGCAATAGTCGTTGTCATGTATATCTATGCGTTCCGCATGAATACCAAATGCGCATTGCCCAGTAATGATGCCAGAGACTATCCTCGCCTCACGAAGACTTAGTTTGACCAGAGACAGAGATCTCTTCTTATTATAACTCGTCCATAAGTTTTTAGCCGTTGCACATGTATCTAGCTGGATCCACCGTGCATTGACTCTTCTTATGGCCTCGTCATCGATATACCTTTTTAACAAGCTTATTGAGATATCCATATACCCTGTTACCCAACATAAGGTCACCGTATTGGCTCTCGGTATCTCATCTAAATGCTCTTTACAGATTTTTACAAACCTTGACCTAATTATCGAGAACTTCAGAACCTTAACGGCTGCCTGGCTGTCGATATAGATTGTGATTATCCTCGCGGTGATGTCCCTATCTCGAACAGTTTTCGAGGGCTCGATGATGGCTGTGATTTCGGCTGGAAAGACGCTGCAGTCGTCGTTTATTTTAAAGGACTGGTTTATTCCTAGGGCCTTGCAGTAGACCCCGGAACCTGTACAAACATCCATCTTGGAACCGTCGGTGTAGAAAGCGAGTTCCTTTTTATTGTCATCTCTGTCAGGAGTTCTAATATTAAATCTCCTGTCAAATGCCAAAGTCTGGATCATGTGATCTGTTTCTGTCGGTCTGTCGGTATTCCCCTAACAAGACAGCACTAAGGCGTGACCGTAGGGAGCTAATTTCCACTGTCGGCTCTCTCTTTGTCTCAAGTCAGTTTTACCTGCCGTGTTGCTGCAATACGATCCAGCGGAACGAAACTTAAACCCATCACAAATCCAACATCCATATCTCATCTGGTCAAGGAAAGCATGTTGAGTATATCAACAGGCTTGCCAGTCACAAAGACGTCCGCCTCGTCTGGCTACGGGGTGTGTCACGGGGAATGAGAAAGCCGAAGAACTGACAAGAGAAGGGGCACATGCGATAGAACGAACCGCTGAAAACGTAGTGGGAGTCGCACCAACAATAATTAAAACAGCAACCAACGAGAAGATGCAAAGGGATTTCGAAGATCACTGGGCAAACCTCCATTGTAAAGAAACCAAGCAAACTTTCTCAGTGAGCAGGTTCTAGGTTCAAGCAGAGAGCAATTGAGACTGATGGTAGAATTCATCACAGGACACATTATCCTCAACAAACACATACATAAACTAGGCCTTGCTGACAGAGAGACATTTAGGAAGAAGAATAAGATCTCGAACTGCCGAACCCTGGCGAGAATGCGACTGAAGACCCTGGGGTCCATGTGGATACCTGACTTGAGGGATCTCAAGGACAAATGTATCGGCGGCATCCTGGCCTTCACCAAAGAAACAGAAAGATTCGGCAAACCACACGTATACTAGTGTCAACTGCGTAATTATTTCCACCTTCCTTAGATCTCTCCATCATAGGTCCTAAACCAAACCTATCCCTGTAGTTCCGACGGTTAAAAGAGGAGAACACAACGGGCCCGACTGAAGCCTAAGTAAAGGGTCTTCCCCCCACCCTCATATATGTACCATACCATACCATACCATACCATTTCCTTAACTTTCAAGGCCACTCTTACATACATACATACATATGTGATATGTAGGAAGATGGCCAACAACACCATAAAAACACTCTACTCTTTACTGAACACAACGAATAAAAATATATACAGTGAAACGCAGTTAACAACCATATATGAGTCAAATAATCGTTTTGCCATAGACAATGAATGTGCTGTCTGAGTTCGATTTATTTTACGAGCAATATTTTAAAATGACGCCGCCGACAGCCGTCGTTAAATTCACTAAAACTCATTCGATTCGAATTCCCATATTACACCGTCAGCATTGTGCACCGCACCATTTCACGGGTCACATTCCGCCATCATTAAAGGTCCTGTCACTGCTAACTCGAAAAATATTTACGACTGTGTTGGGGCCGTCACTGTCACTTTTAAAGGTCGGCACAAAGTTTCATATTCCTCGTCTATTGTGTGTACTGCTGCTATAATGGTTACTATAGCAAAACGTTAAATGGACTTGCAACACGACAAATAAATATTTTTTTTATTTTATTGCCACACAAACTGTCGTCGAATTAAAAGCAATTTTCGGACCTGTGCTTCATAGGCGGATAGGTGGTCTAATAAAATACCCACACACCGCACCGCAACATAAATTTTAATTATTGTTCATTTTTTAGCCATGTACTCTGTCATGCCCAGTCAACGTTATAAAGTTTTGACAAATGTGTAAAGAATTCTAATAAAATAAACAAACGCCCAATCAAAAAGTCATCGGTCTTCAAATTACCAATCGCATCGGTGACAGCTCCCTGAGTTCTGTCGATAAGATCGATTTTGTAAAATAGAACATTTAAGCCCTCAATTTTCTCTTCGCAACATTGTTGTGTTCAACACTTCAGAGACAATTTCATCTCCTGCATTAATGGCAACTCCATCATCAACTTAAAGAGTTTAACCATACTTACACCTTAATCGCTCGTTATCGAAAGGCTGAAAAGAAGAATTGTTAAGTAAGTGCATTTAACCCTTCCAAGGGCGTGGCACATATCGACTAAGTACCTCAAACTCCACCTTCCTTAGAGGCCAGCGCATATTTACCTCTTCAACAGTACCTTGTCAGTTTGATTACACCAGGTGGACCCAACTTGAGGTACGTGCAAGTGCAAGATACTCCATATTTTATTTATTTTTTTTTTTTTCCCAAAGGACAGATGTTTTAAAGTACCTACAAGTTCTGTGTGCAGAAAAAGAAAAAGTGGGTATGGCAACTTTATCGCCATCCTTCCAAAATTGCAGCAACGAACTCACTCTTGCCCTTTAAGGCAAACGATCCAATTGGCATGCATTCAAAAGGGTTAACTCCTGTTATGCAAAGCAGATTCCCACCCCAAGTGAGAAAAATACACCACACACAAAGAATAACAGGAAGCCAGACAGAAAACCAACATTCAAGCCCTGCTCGATTGCTATCTTCGAAATGTATTTTCGGTCTCCATTCCATACCAACAGAATCAAGTCACATCCGCTGAATGAAATGCAGAACCACCACCCGCCAACTTCAGGACCAACACCAACACCCGAGGGATTACGTTTTGATTGCATTCGGACATTGACTGCAATTAGAGAAAACATAAGTGTGCGGGAGCTACAAGTAGTGAGGATTCGAGTGCCAAATGCTTTTCGGGACAGCCATGGTCGTGTGGACCCACAATAAATGAATACCAACAATGGGTTATGGGTGAACATCCTTGCACAGAATGCCAATTCAGAAATGACGATCTTGGGTACGAGCACATTTCATATTCTGAAATAATACTTCCGGCCAAGGGAACATACTGTGACTGGAACATGCAATCGATATCCAATGTCGCATATAATCGATCAACTTTTTGGAATCCGCAAGACATTTTTCGTGCTATGGAGTGTCGCTCGCAATCCGAAATGAAATAATGCGTACTGAATGCTCGTCGGACCGATCGATTGTTATTTGCACAAGAATACGTTGTGAGGAGTCCGAAGGGCCGTGAAAAGGTGTGTCCGATGAGACTCTACCTGTCGACTTAAATTTGCCGGACGACGATGAACAAAAAAGTGTATTTTTCACGGTCATTCACGAGTCGCTGTTTTTTCCTGCTTCCATGGAATAATCCCATTGCGCATGGAATACAAAGGAAGGCGGCCTCCAAAAATCGTGGCATTCAATTCAAATTGGTCGCTGGTCAAACAAGCGTATACTGATGCCAAATGACACCGACAGAAAAAAATATAAAAATTTGTTAGTAGCTCCTCTTCGCTTCGGTCCGGGCTCCGGAGTGAGCCAGAAAATGTCTGGTAAATAAGAACTAAATTCCAATTCTGTGTCGTTATGAAAGCATGTGAAACCAATTGAAATCCTCAGATGATTCAGTGTGTTGTTCCCTTTTGTGGGTCTCCTCGGATGGAATTGGAGCAGCGAGTCGCGGTGTCAAATTTTTGATATGGTGGTGAGTCTTATGTGTGCGGCAAAAAGGAGTCCCGCGATGCAAGGCGATACGCTGGCATGCCCTGCCGGTAATCATTAGAATCAGTGATGAATTCGCTTGAGTCATGGGAATTGGGCTTATATTTCCTGGAAGATGCACGCTAAAGTCAAAGTTTGTATAGATTGTTGAAGTTTGTTTGCAATAGGATCCTCTTGGTGTACTTAAAGAATGCGTAGAGGCAACTTGTCGAAACCTTGGCTTTTTATGAAATTGAAATTTCTAAATTCCAAACTTGTGAATTTAAAGAAGCCCTCATGGCGGAAAAGAAGACTGCATCACTTGTCGAGTAAAGCCCACGTCGCAATGAGTTGTCTAAAGGAGGCTAAATGTTAGAGGTTGATACCCGGAACACCACGAGATACATATAACAAATATCCGGACTTAAAAACGACTGGTGAAAATTCTTAAAATCTTCGCGTGCAATGCTAAGAAAATACAAAAATCTGGACAACAGGCAGAACCGTGATCTGGACGTGTGGAAAAGACACCTCTTCCAGGAAGTCATACCAACACTAGAAGCCAACTTTGTACGAGTCAGAGAAGATTGGAAACCGAAAATACTAAAAGAAGATATTTGTTCGTAAATATTTGAAGAGTCTACAGCATTCACAGGGCAAGCGACGGTTAACAAATGGTAAACCCTGTAGTGAGAAGAGATCCCAAGCCCACGCAGATAATGTCATACAGTGATGCGAGTATATCGAAGCGGTCCAAAAGAACGGACTCTAAGCGTACAGGGTAGTTATGGTAAAGCTTAAGATCCATTTAACACCACCGCCCATCCGCAGAATGTTAATGCACAAAATTGTTTTCTCCAAGATCTCCAACAGTGTGAATATTTGGTCGGTGGAATACTTTCCTAGCCTGAAGCCACACTGATATGGACCGATCAGGTTATTGACGAACGGCTTCAGACGCTCACACAACACGGTAGATAAGATCTTGTAGTCGATGTTAAGAAGACTGATGGTTCTGTAGTTGGAGCAGTTCATTGGGTCCCCTTTCTTGAGGATCAGGAAGACAATGCTGAGATTCCATTCGTCGCTCATTCTTTCCTCCGACCATATTTTACAAATGAGTTGGTGCATGCTCCGTAACAAGTCATCGCCTGCTGCTTTGAACAGTTCGGCAGCTAGGCCGTCAGCTCCAGCAGCTTTGTTGGACTTAACCTTCGATATGGCTTTCTTCACTTCGTCCAGGTCGGGTGGACGGAATTGTTGGTCTTCATCGTCCAGGTTGAATGGTTCATTCTCCCTTCCATATCCTCAGCATCGACTACGATTCAACTACGATGTTCCCTTGTTCATCCTTGCGGGCTTCGGTTCGGGCTCTGTAGCCGTGGCAACCGAACCTCATTCACGCAGTAGCATCTCTCTATTTCCTCGATCCCGCGCTCCTTATGCTTTTTCATTTTCTTCTTGAGAAGCCTTTGTTCGTCTCTCCTCTTCTGATCGTAGAGCTCGCGAGCAGCTCTGGTCTTTCTGTGCAGCGCCGCTTTGTATGCCTCTTGTTTCGCTGCATGCGGTTGGCGGCACTCGTCGTCAAACCAGTGGTTTCGTTCAGGTAGCCGAGTGAAACCCAGGACATCAAAAGCGGCGTCTCTGATTGTTTTTTTGGCAATGTTGCCACTGGTCTTCAATACTTGATGCTAGCGGCATAGGACCTCTTGTGAGGTTTGAGAGAGACTCGATCGGAAAAGGATCTGGTGATCTCTTGCGATTGCAGCCGTCTGACGTCAAACTTCCTCACAGTATTTCCTTGTCTTGGCGGTGTTCGGGATATCCGCAGCCGTACCTTGGCTACAACAAGGTAGTGGTCCGAGTCAATGTTGGCCCCTCGGAACGTTCGGACATCCATAATACTGGAGGAGTGTCGCTTACTATTATCATGTTGCCACATGAGCCTGTAAGAACCGTACAGACCATCGGTAACTAGTGATGAGATGTTAGATGCATGATTTTTAAATAAGTGGATGACATGTTTAGGCAGGCCTTAACATTCGCAGTAAACATAAGGTCTGAGCTGTTTGTCGATGCTTACAACTCACTCTTAAGAGAAGAAACCTCCGCGAATCACAAAAAAAAATAAAGGCTTCTACAAATGCTTTAGAGGAGGAAACTTCCCAAGAAAGCATTATCTTACTGCCCATTTTATATGCAGCGGATTATGTGCAATCGATTGAATACAGCTATCAGTTAAGCTAGGGCGGGAACCAGCATGGCTGTCGCAAAGGTGGTCATGGTTAGCATCATTGCTTGTCACATTGAAAGTCCGGGTTTAGCTGCTAATGTTGGAAAATATTTATTTCTGACGTGCTACCCAATGACACTATCGACAGAGTACAGCAGTATTTGGCAACCCTTGCTTTTATGTGTGGTCGCCTTGGTTCAGTGGTTAGTGCGTTGGACTGCTGTACAAGCCTGCGTGGGTTCAAGTCCCAGCCATGTCCACCGAACATTTTTAGCGGCACCACGCACAACATGAATGGTTGCGAGAAGCTAGGCCTTGGCTCATCCCGAGCTGTCGCGCCAGCTATTTATTTATTTTATTGTTTTTATTGAAGTAGTATTTGAGTAGCGAGAAATACATGATCAAGAGCATAGAGAGGTGTTACTCCAGGAATGAAGTTTTATCAAATGGTAAAAAGAACATGTCACGGCAACAAGGCCCGAACTGAAACCTGTAGAGATGAACAAGGAAATATTGTAGTAAAGTCACAGTCGGTGCTGAGAATTTGGAAGGACTACTTCTGCAGACTGTTTAACGGCGACGACGAATCAAATCCCGCTGTCAGGCAGAATGAACCATTCAACCTGGACGGTGACAGCCAAAACTTCCGTCCACCTGACCAAAATGAAGTAAGAAAAGCAGTTTCCAAACTGAAATCCAATAAGGCAGCTGGCCCTGACGGCTTACCGGCCGAACTCTTTAAAGCAGCTGGAAATGAATTTGTAGAGAGCATACACCAACTCATTTCCACAATTTGGTCAGACGAATGTATGCCTGATGAATGGAATCTCAGCACCGTTTGCCCGATCCACAAGAAAGGAGACCCCCTCAACTGCGCCAATTACCGAGGAATTAGTCTCTTAAATGTCGCATATAAGATCTTATCTGCCATATTGTGTGAACGCCTAAAACCCTTCGTCAACAACGTGATCGGTTCCTATCAGTGCGGTTTTAGGCCAGGAAAGTCCACAATCGATCAAATTTTCACACTTCGGCAGATCCTGGAGAAAACCGAAGAAGTCCAAATCGATACCCACCACCTCTTCATCGATTTCAAGGCCGCCTATGACAGCATTTATAGAGACGAGCTATACAGAGCCATGTCTAGTTTTGGCATCCCTGCCAAACTCGTCCGTCTGTGCAGGATGACAATGGAGAATGCACGCTGCTCCATCATGGTCGGTCAAGACCTCACCGAGACCTTTGATGTCAAAAAAGGATTTAGACAAGGTGACGCGCTGTCATGCGACTTCTTTAACATCATACTTGAAAGAATTGTGCAAAACTCACGCGCCAACACCAGAGGAACAATCTTTCAAAAGTCCGTCCAATTACTCGCATACGCCGATGATATTGACATTATCGGAAGAACCCAGCGTGATGTCACTGGCGCCTTTGCGAGTATTGAGACGGAAGCGGCGAAAATGGGCTTAGCGGTCAATGAGGGCAAAACAAAATATATGCTGTCATCAAGAAGGGACACCCAACATCGACGTCTCGGACAGAACGTCACGGTAGACAGCTATAACTTCGAGGTAGTAAGGGACTTCGTTTACCTCGGCTCCGCTATCACATCCGATAACAACACCAGCGCAGAAATCAAGCGAAGAATAACTCTTACCAATCGCTGTTTCTTTGGGCTAAGAAGGCAATTGAGTAGTAAGGCCCTATCCCGAAAAACTAAGGAAACTCTTTATAAGACCTTAATCATCCCTGTCCTGCTTTATGGCGCTGAGGCATGGACTCTATCGAAAGCGGATGAAGATATCCTTGGTTGCTTTGAGAGAAAGATTCTTCGTAAGATATTCGGTCCCGTTTGCGTTGACGGGTTCTGGAGGAGAAGATTCAACGATGAACTTTACGAGTTGTACAAAGACATCGCCCTTGTCAAGAAGATACGTATCCATCGGCTCAGATGGATTGGGCATGTAGAGCGAATGGACACAAATGCTCCGGCTCGCAGAGTCTTCGAGTCTAACCCGGAGGGTCAACGCAGTAGAGGAAGACCTCGCTTGGAGTGCGCAACTGGAAGCAGTTAGCTAAGGACCGGGCTAACTGGAGAGGCTTGTTGGTTGAGGCCCAGGTTCACCCTGATCTGTAGCGCCACCTAAGTAAGTAAGTAAGTAAGTAAGTAAGTATTTGAGTAGCATGTTGCTTATAATCATACTGAATTCAGTAGGTTGCTTTAGAGTTTCAAGAACTCATAGCACAAAAATTATTTGGTGACCAAATGAATTTTTAGCTGCAGCGATAGCTCGGGAAGGACCACGGCCTTGCTACTCTCATGTTGCACCTGTTACAGTCTTCACAAAATTAGAAGGGGCCTACAATTGGTCTTGGAGGTTTGTTATTTCCCTCCGCAACTCACACAGCAGCAGCAGTTCTCAGAGCAGTACAACGCACTAACCACTGAACCGTAGATGGCTAAGTGCATATGTCGATCTTAAAATCGAAGAGTTATCTTGGAGATTTGTTTGACTGTCAAATCGATAGCTGAGAAATCGGCAACTTTAGTCATCTAACTGAATAGAATACTCATCACACTGACTCAGATACAAGCTTACCAAAAAATTTGTTATGGTATCGACGAAAGTACGTTACTAGTTTTGACGGAACATTTAGTCATTCAAGCTTAGAAGACACACTACAGAGCTCCTTATCAAGGACTAATATCAAGGACAACGAAAGCTAATAAATCATAAGATAGTAAAGTGATACCCAACATACTTTCAGAACTGTTAGGTAGCATCTACTAAAAGTTAATCCGACAACTGCATGTTTACGTTCCAAAACGAATTATTTCAGCTCAGATAGCAAACGATTTCATTCGCCTTTCCAATCCTTTCATCGCGCAAAGGGATTGTATGGATATAAACAGCGGGGAATGGTGAGATACGAAAAAGAAACGAAAAAAAAATAATAAGACCAACCGAATTCATGTCAAAATTTAAATAAAGTGTGAAAAGGAAGAAGACATCGGCACAAGTGGAGTCCATACAAGTGTTGTTTTGGTTGCGAAACAACCAAAGGCAAAGTGAAATAAAAGTTACCATTCCTACTGGAATCGGATGAGGAAAGCAGAGTGGATTTTTAAGGCAATTAGTGATGCACAGCGATATCTTAGTGTGTCGTTGAAGCTACTCAAATTGTAGCAAGTCCATCGATGATGGCAGGCTACTTTGCATTTCCTTAATCACGTAAGTTCGACACTGTCAACTAAATTTAATCGATTTGACATTACACTGAAGAGTCCATCGACTTGCGTAATGAGCCTCTTTAAACTCATTTCACTCGGTCGTTTACTTCTGGAAGCCTCTCCTAGGTGTGTTATCGCATGGAGCCGATCAGATATTTCTTCGCACGCACGCGCACCTCTTGCATATGAATTGGCCAGTGTGTATCCGTATTTGTGCTAATATTTCGAAAATTGCGTTTTTATGCTAATTTCGCTGAGATATTTTTCCTGCGATAAAGGCAGCCACCGAAGATCGATCGAAATCTAAAAGTACACAGTGAGGGAGAGGGGGGAGGGAGAAAATTGCAGGACGGCGCAGCATAAATTTCCCTCGGCAATATGCGGTGGAAATTTTATCACTTTGTCCATTCCCCTGACAGCGGTCCAAATAATAATTAAGTTGTCAGAGGCACGAGATGCAAAATATACCACATTACGGCATTTGGGCCAGAAGGGAAGTGCGACAGGAGTGCCAGGTCTGGTGATCTCTTGCTGTGCGGAGCCACAGTAGGGCCCCCGAGTTGGGGGAACCCAAACGGGCAAATGTTATTAGGAAAATGTTTTAATATGTGTATCGACTAGAATTTATTGCCAAGTGAATCCTGATCCTTATCAGGATTCATTGCTACATACAGTCGAGGTGTGTTAATAATGAAAACACGTTACAAGCACGATCGCAATGATCTACGTCTTGTTTCAGTGGATTCTGGGATGGAGCACTGGCAGTGGGGTTGTGCGTGAAAGTGATAACGTTGTAAAGAGTGGGAGTGCTCGGACGACGGCCTTGAGGGTATTGCTTAGCATGTGCAATGAAGGTGCAATTACTTATCTTCTCTACCAGTCGTGGATAGCAGGTATTAAAAGTGTGCATTTCTGACTCCGCTGATATTATGAGAGGTGGTTAAAAATAGAATCTTAGTCCTTTAATTTTTTTTTTTTTTGAAATAGGGATTCCCTTTGGTGAGTGTGAAGATCCATTGTCACTTATGGTTTCGTATAATCGCTGTTCTTGGCACGGTCTCTCATATAGGTGCTCATGTGCCCAATCGTAGTATATTATTCTTAGACAGCTATTGACAAAAGTCTTTAACCGTTTTGTGAACTTAAAGGTCACTTCCCAGACTCTAGACTCATATAATAGGAACGTTGTTATGTTTGACCGGAACGGTCGCATGTGGTGGAGAGGCTAATTGCATACCAAAATCCACCTTTTGCTTTTCCAAATCGGGTACATTTTTAGTAGTTAAGTGCCGTCATTGACTGATACAATACTTCCAAGGTACAGGAAGCCTTAGTTAGTAGTAACTAAGTTAGTTAGTAACGTACGAACATTTTGTTTTGGTTGAGTTAACCATTAAACCCACCGAAAACCATCCCTAGGAAGTAAAAACAGCACTTTGCTACGTCCTTAAGTGCTACTAGCTCAAAACTAGTCATAAGAAGTGAGCAGTTTCCCGATCGATCGCAGATCATACCCTCTTGTCTTGTTCTTCAAACGGAAGAAGAAATAAAATACTGGCATGAGGTTTTGAGGCGCATTGTGGCTGTTGTGAGGTAATTTTTTGTACGCGGATTGCCGTTTAGAGGTTTCCACGAGAAATTTGGATCGAAAAACAGTGGGAACTATGTTGTGACCCTATGTTATGACTACTCGAGAGCAGTCTTACGACAATGCTAGCAAGATAGATTTCGTTCCCTATTCGGCGCATTCGCTGAATCTTGTTGGAACATGTGCGGCCGAGTCTTGTCAAGCTGCTATATCTTTCTTCGGTAATTTGCAATAATTGTACAATTTTTTTTTGGCATCAACACACGGATGAGAAATATTGTTGTTTAAACTGAAACCAAATTTAACAGTCTTAAAGAATCTTTCTCAGGAAAGATGATCTGCTCGAGCTGACGCCTCCGAAGTCTATGTTCTTCCTGGGATCAGATCATGGCAGCTCTTCAGATAATTGCCAATGACTCAAAAGAAAAACCATCTACGCGCTCTGAAGCTTCAGGTCTTCTGAATTCATTAGGCTTTTAACTGACCTGGGTACTATCGCTGAACTGTATCAATCTTTGGTAATGCATCTAGAAGACTTAAGGAAACCCAGTACCCTTGATCTTTATGATTGGAAAGCTATTGAAAAATCATTTCAAGGTAGGGGAAGGGGGTCCCAAATGCCAAGTGCCTAGGGGCCCTGGCTCTCTAAGTCCGAGCCTGTTTCCAATCCCGATATAAAAGCACTAAGGACTATTTCAACCAACTTCAATAAAAGTTTCACTTTTGGCGCTCGTACTGTAATACACGCACCCTTTGATCTTAGAAGACCGAACTACTCTCATGAATTAAATTCTAATATTCACTCCACAAATTTCAATCACTTTTGTTTTTTGAAAGTTTAGAGTTAATAGTTTAGGAAACTGACTTCAACTCCCATTACTCTTTTGAAGTTGCTGATGCCGGGAGATCTATGCTCAAAATAGACTAATTCAGTTAGCATTTCCTAGAAATATTATTTGAGTATCCAAACTTCACATAATTGTATTCAAATTCACTCCCATGGAAGTGCGTACATACAACTTGTTTCCTGTAAACGTGATTTATAATTTAAGGGTTAAGCTGAAATGAAATACGTACATTCATCTCTGAGTGCTATGGAAATGTTAGTAATTTCTCATTCTTATCTCTTAGAAGTAACTTTTCTCAGATAAAGTTAACTTCTTCATAAATATTACAAGAGTAAACTGAAATACCCAGTGAATTAAGCGGCATCCACTGGGAGAATGAATGGATTTACATAATACAGCATCCTCCTGTAGGCATAGCATAGTGCTATTCCGTTTAATTGTTAGGCAAACGAGATGCACCTAGCCAACGCGTAAATCAGGCCACGCAAGCCTTTCGCCAGTAATCCATCCATCCATAAATTTTCTGTGATGTTCCTGCTCTGCGAACTCCCTCTACGAATGCCGCTCATCCTTCTCAACCATGCTCGCTGTGTTAATTGTCAACGGGAAGCATTAATATTCATGTTTGAGGTGACTTTTAATTTAAATTAGTTTGAGAAGCTTCAGCACAACAACGACGATGGAAGATACTCCTTGCAAGAAACCGTGCAGATGCAACGCAATAAATCTTCGAAAGGACACCTCGGCCCAACGGCCATGCCGAGCTTACTGACTGTCTGTATGGTTTGGTATGGTGTGAACAAATAGCAACAACATTGTTGTCATTCGAATCGAACAAACATAACAGAGATCTACATATTGGCGCACATCCTTGACTGAATTTGAAATTGCATTTCATTTATTTGCAAGGAGAAACTATTGATAAGGATCTGTTTGATGTGAAGCACGTGCATTCAAATAATTCAAATTTCCCAAAGGATATTTCCATTTCGAAATTCCCTGTAGTTTTCATGTTCGATGTGGTGTGCTTTCACTTTTTTTTCTCCATCCGGTATCATGGATACAGATCAGGAAATGTTTTGCGTTTTTATTTTTTATTTTTTTGATTTGAATTCCGTTTTAACGAGGATTGTATTTGCATTTGAATGGGATATGACATGAATGGTGACCCAGATACATAGATATGTTACGTATCATTCTGTGCATCTTTTGTTTTCAACACGTTCGCAAGAGAATATGCAATTTTTGTGCCCTGAAGTTGTTTCTTTAGAAAACGAATGTACGATTGTTTTCAAACAATTGAGTAGTTAGTGCACCTTGTTGGGGGAAGGTCAATGTAACTTAGCTATTAGATAAGGAAATGAACATAAAATAAAATAATTAAAGCCAACAATAGGTTAAATTCCACTAAGATGACGCAATATCTGTTTCCTGTCTTTGGGGTAACATCACTATCACTATCACTACTAATATTATAAAAGTGAAACGTTGTCCGTTTGTTTGTTTGTTTGTTTGTTTGGATTTTACCTATGCGAAAACTACTAAACCAATCAACCTCAAATTTTGCACACAGAATGGTTGTATATCGGGTCATATAATAGGCTATGTTTTATAACGCTATCTTATTCAAGAGCCGAGCAGTTAACAAAAACGTGGAGCAAGTCAGAAGAAATTCCTTGCCGCACACGAAAAGATATTTTCTTCGATCGTGAGCCACATCGGTTGATGAGCGTACGTGTTGTTTTTGTTTTGCCCAGTTTCACAAGGGTAGTTTTTCATTTCCATTTCTGCTGTGTTGTTGTTGTTTTTTTTTTTGTTCGTTCTTTGCTTCTATCTATTCTTGTGTACAGGGCAATGATTTGGTGGTTGGTACGGTAGATACCTATATATACATACATACATTGGATGTACATCTGTCATTTGTATTTATATATTTATTGCATTACATATGTATTAACATATGTACGTACATATGTGCATACACAGGTAATCAAATTCAATTAACTCTGGGGAATTGAGTTAATGAGGGAAAAGGTCATAGCGCAGTTGGATCAGTTTACCCGTTCCATTTGTGGGCGAGTGAACTTTGGTATTGTTATGATGACACATCATCTTTTTTTCGAGCCAGCCGGATTATTCATTTTTTTACCCATATGCGCAATTGTCTACACATTTTTCCTGGCAATTTTTTTTATGGATTCTCTTTTTCGGTAGATAAAGGAATAGCGCGCCGACGCGACGCGACAGGCTGGGTATGGGATTGTGTGTGCTTGATGTAGGTATAACATTGCCAGTTGCGGGAGGGGAATTTTTTGTTTTGATTTTATTTTTTGCAAAGGATGTATGTATGTATGTATGTATGTATCTATTTAACGAATGTATTAAAATTCCAAGGACTTCTGATTTAGAATGAATTTGACTTGGAGGATGACTTTTCGAAAGAAGGGGACAGTAGGTGAACAAACTTGAGTTAGAGGGAAAATCGAGTTAGAGGGATATTAGAGTTAAAGGAGGTTCGGTTCGACTTAAAGAATTTGATTACATTTGCAAAAGTGACAGAATAAAATACAGTCGATTGGGTTGAATATAAAATTCCGATTCAGATTTAAGATGAGATTATGATATATTATATAATCATGATAAGTCTTTCATAAATTGTTTGAAGAAGATGTCGATTTCTGGATTGAAATGTAATAATCCCGAGCAACGCCGGGTATTATTCAGCTAGTATTTGATATTTTCTTTCTAATTCTACTTGAATCTGCATAAAAGGTATATAAGAATTTTCCCAACTTTTCCAAGAAAAATAAATAAAATTTTATGGAAAGAAAACGACGACATTAAAATGTAAAATCACCTGAGTTTAGAACTACCTCACCAAACTCGCGGGAATAAGGGAATTCGCAACGCCTATAACTCAAATGGATTGTAAAAATAAACTTTTTTCGAAAGAGCATTTTAAGTCAATAAAATTTTTAAAATAACTTCGGCACCGCGGTTGGCTCATACAAATCGCATCCTACCAGTCCAATCGGCATAGATTGCTAAGGATTTTTTGGCGAATGATCACATTATCATCATTGTTGGAGGAAAATTAGATGGCATCCTACGCTACATTATGCAAACAAGGTTATAAATCACTCAAGAATGATATCAATAAGTGGGACTCAGGATTAAGATTCCCAAGCACACAATTGTACCACAATTCACTAGAATAAGACCACTAAGACACATATAATCGATCTTACTAAGTCAAATCAGAATTTATCTTCAGTAACAGGTCAAATATCTAGGCATAACATTACATGACGTGGTGCAGTGGTTAGAGCGTTGTGAGCTGTATAGGTTCGAGCCGCAGCTTTGTATATTCACCAAGCATTTGACATGCACCACCTCTCGTCGAAGAATGGCAAATCTTCAATTAACGACTTACATAAGTGGGGTTACATTAGTTGTTAGAGAGAGAAGCATTGCTGCCCAATTGCCTTCTTAGCCCAAAGAAACAACGATCGTCAAAAGTTATTCTTCGTTTGATCGGGCGGAGCGGACCCTGCTTAGACAAAGTCCTTAACTACCTCAAAGTTATACATATCTGTCTAAAGAGACTTGGTCTTGTTCTCTGGTGCTGAAGCGTGAGTCTTCCACTATTCTTTCAAGAACGATGTTAAAGAAGTCGCATGACAGCCCGTCGCCTCGTCTAAATTCTTTTTTGGCATCAAAGGTCTCGGTGAGATCTTGACCGACCTTGATGGAGCAGAGTGCAATTTCCATCGTCATCCTGTACAAAAGGATTAGTTTGCCAGAGATGCGAACACTAGACATGGTTTTGCATAACTCGTCTCTATAAACGTTGTCTTACGCGGAAGAAGAAGGTGTCTCGATTTGGGTTTTATCCAAGATGTTTTGGACTTTATGGCCCTTATATTCCTACGAAAAAATTAAACACGTCATTGCAGTCGCTTGAAATCACTAGAATTTATTGAATGCATTCAATCGATTGAAGTTATTTGAAGTCAATGAATGCATTAAACTCATTGATGTTTTAGGCCCCTACTATGCAATGAGCGTCAAGCGGCAAAGCGGCAGAGCGGCAGAAAATTTTCTCAGAAATGACGCTTGCCGCTCAGCGACTACGTTTTTATTTTGCCGCACTGCCGCTTGCCGTTCACTGCGTGGCAGGGGCCTTATATAGCAAACGAGTCCTTCCTTGAATTATATGTTTCGTGAATGGAAATCTACTTCTCTTGAGTTTTGTTTTCTTCAATTTAAGTTTTTTGCGCGAATCGAAGTCCGCAACCAAATTATTTCAATCAAATAACATGGTGGTGACACCTTTCATGAAATCGTAAAATTACTTCTTTAGGTTCTGGTACACAAACAGTGTTCAGCAAATATTGAAACCCTTTGCAGCGACATCTCTTGTACTACAATGATAGCAATGTGCTAACTATATTACATAGGTTTTGATATTAGACAGAACATCACACAAACAGTGCATACGATAGAGTTAAGCTCAAGAAAGCTTCATAAGAAAGTCTTTTTGTAATAGATGAAATTTTGTATCAGTTGCATTGTATTTCACAACATGATCTGTAAAGTGTCCGAAAACTTACTTTTCTGTACATTTAAGAGACTTGGAATTGGTGATTAAGTTTTGTAAACAAGTTAGTTGTTGAGTTACTGGTACGAAAATGTTGTTGACCTTTTGATTAGCGCATTGTTTTATAAAAGAAAGAATTGTAGCGAAAATTGTCTCCACTTTGAGTCAGATTTTAAGAAAACTTAGATTCACAACAATTAGAATTTCAAGACGCTGCCATCAATAATAAAAGAAAAAATTTAAAATTCTTTAATTCATTGTACTTACTTACTTAAGGTGGCGCTACAGACCGCGGCCTTAAAATCGATACAGAGGTGGTGGGTATCGATTTAAAGTTTCTGGGTTTTTTTCCAAGATCTGCCGCAGTGTGAATATTTGGTCGATGGTGGACTTTCCTGGCCTGAAACCACACTGATATGGACCGATCAGGTCCAACACGGCAGATAAGATCTTGTAAGCGATGTTAAGAAGACTGATGCCTCTGTAGTTGGCGCAGTTCAGAGGGTATCCTTCCTTGAGGATCATTGTACTGCATTGTACTAAACTAAAATCTTACTATCTGGCATTAAAAGTCAGTTCGCAAAGTTCGCAACGGATTTGAAACATATCAGGAAGCCAAAAAATATGAAAATTAAACAGAAAGAAATAGGAATCTCCAAATAGGTATTTTTGAAATCACTCACATCCCATACAGAATGCTTCTACCAGAACTACAGTCTTCTGGTGGCTAGCGCGAAACATTTCCATGGCAGGTGTGTTGGACGAATTCGATTTCTTCTTTGTTTCTGCAACTTCTGTGGTAGTCCAGGTCATTTCGCATGTGTTCAAATGTCCTGTAATGCTGTTTGAAATGAGTCTTATGTCCTTTCTACTAAGTTTCTAAATTCTTCAATTCAGCGCACAGTTATGCCACACATGTGTCCGCATAGCACCATCGCCTATTAGCCTATTGATTACGGAAAATATGTAAAAATCCTTAAAGAAGTTAAGTTGTCACATGAAGATTCATAGGCGAATTACACCACCAGCTTTACAATGAGTAAATGCGTTTTTCAACTACGTCCTAACCACGTGCTAGAGATTATAACCTGTTGTGACTACTCACGCGGTGGTGCTTCGAACACCAAGAAGAACATAGTATTTACCATTCATATGGATGTACCTACAGCCATACATACATATGTATGTTTTTACTGTACCTACTTTGTATGTACGTGCATTCATATGAAGAATTCAAGCAATTTTCCATTTAACAGTTCGTGTTAATTTGTTGCTTGTTAGCGGTGTCATTTAGCAAGAAATTGCGATGAATTATGCAGGGTTGTGAAAATGTGCGTGTGCTATTGCAGTACAAATTGGTAGATTTGTAAGAAACAAACCAGTGGGAGTTCATAAAAATCTCAGAGGATGCACAGGCATTATGGGCTTTATACGACAGCTACTAGAAATGCATCTATCAAAATAAAAACCTTCCCAGCAGTCAAATTAATTCATGCTTACTTACATGCATACATTATTTTATGCGCTACGAAAGCCATCATACACTAAATACATGAGTCTTAAAGTACTATGATCATATCTACACCTGTGCCATACAAAAATTTCACAAAGACATGTCTTATTGCAATGTATTTCGTCACGTACATATTTTTGTGATTGACCTCTTTAAAAGACACCGAGCGTCTGCCAAATACCCATACATTCGCCAATGTCTGGTTTGCCCGATCAATTTGATATGTCTATCCGATGTGTTCGATGTGACTCACACCACGATCGTATACAGTTTATTAACCGGTTTCACAGAATCTCTGCACATCTGATGTAGCACCTACGTGATGTATTTCTCGTGCTTCGCGTTGCCGGTGAAATGGAATCCCGCCAAGCTGTCACTTGAACATGAGTAACCCCTTGGGAAATACTTCCATTGTGCCTACATTTGCCGGTGAATTTAAATGCATACACATGCAGAAGATAATGCAATGGTTGAATTTGTTGGGAAATATTGCTTTTTTGTGAAGAATACAAAAATATTTTCATTTCAACACGTGAATGCTCATTTGTACAATTAACAGGTACATTTTTAACTCCTACATAGATACACACATGCATCCATATATGTACATATGTCCTCAATGCATTGAAAAATGATAGGAGGCTTTCTCATCGTACTCAAATGCATTTGGCATTCATAATTTCATGTTTTAAATACGTGCTTACAGGGTGTTGCGAAAATATTGCCACCAACTGAGTAGATGCAGTACAAATGATTGATTTTTTTTTTCTGACTGATAAATAACAGGATGTCAATAGTACGGGCGTGAAAATGTATATTTAAATATTAAATAAAAATAATTTTGGCCTGCAATTTCCAAGCATAGGGGCTTTAGACTTTTCTAGGTTGACTTGGTCCTAAAAAAACCTCGCAGTGGGTACCACAGCACATTCAGAGATCAGGCCTACAAAAATGTGACCCGACACTTCGTCCAATGATTACACGTTAGAACCTGGTCCCAGGCTGGGGATGGTGCTACAGGTATAATTGCCAAATCGCGGAAAAAAAAACAGGCTGTAACACAGTATCAAAAAGGCGTCGGATATAGACGGATCTTCTGTTAAAGACCCCTGCAAGTGAAACAAGTACAGCCGAGCAACCAGCAGAGGTCGTAAACTGCTTCAAGACAGATTTATCCGGCATCCAAGAAGTAGAATGAAATGGACCAGTCAAAAAGAGGATGGAAAAGTGTCTCATATGTATGGGGGACTGGCAGCGACAACAAAAGAACATGGTCCTTTGGATGTGGTTTTATCATTGGAGACTTAATCAAGAGTTCTTGAGTAACACATTTTACTCTAAACCTGAAGTTAATTTATGTATAATCAGGAGTAAAAAT
Organism: Matsumyia berberina; assembly: GCA_917880715.2. NCBI lineage: Eukaryota > Metazoa > Arthropoda > Insecta > Diptera > Syrphidae > Matsumyia > Matsumyia berberina. Next base: position 1,598,046 of record OU862870.1, on the reverse strand, counting down.
GATATCAATACATCAACACCTCATTGTTGACAGCATTCAAGAATAAACTTCCTTACTTGCGTGAAGACTTAATTGAATAAGTATGATCTCTAATAAAGTTCAGTTTTATTTTCGACAAATTTCAAGTTCAACGGCATCCGGGAAAAAATAACAATTGAAAAAAAAATACGTACCTACTACGACGAATATACAATTCAACTCACATGCTTTTATCTTTCAAAAAAAAAAAAGACATGTGCGAAATATTAAGTTCAATCACTCTGAATTAACCAAACAATAAGTGCCTGACATGTCCTAACTCAACCTAAACAGCAGTTCATTCATACACGACCAATTTCATCAACCCAACATGATCTTGACAATCACGATACCACTCGCTGTATTTCACGAATCTGCCGGCTGATTATGCAGCACGTTCCCTCACCTCGATTAACATTGATTAACAAAAAAAAAAAAACTAGTGACGTATTCGAGTTAATGGATTGTACTATGTTCCATCTGCAATAAGACAACCGTGCCTTACCAGCTGATTGCACGTGCCTACAAACACCGCCTCCCCCTTTGACACCGACGCCAAGTACCCATGCATGAGTCAAACCGACAAAAAGAAATTTCAAAAGTTCCGAGAAGGTTACAATGTCTGAGCTTTGGCACGCACGCCTCTCATTTCCCGCCAGCTCACCATATGATATCTAGATACACATTCGGCTTCCAGAAAAAGAAACACAGACTCAACAGTCACTGTCACACTCTTCTAAACACACAAAAGGTCACCTTGAGCTAATGTACAAAAAGCTTTCTACCCGAATATTCCGTCATCATTGTGAGAAAGAGAGACCTACCTAACGTAGTTCCTTCCAAAGAACGATACCAAACGCTCCATTCATCCACCGAGTGTGTAACATTTAAACATTCAGTTCGTAAAGAGCCCGCAAAGTGTGTAGACGGTTAACCCTAAGCTAGTCGCGTAAAGCCGATAAACATATTGTTACTCTTGTGACTCCTCCAAATCAATGTAAGCTTTTTTTTTTTTCAATCCAAACAATTATTTGCTTTAAATAGATTCGTGTGGATGCAGTTCCAGTGTGCTAGTTTTATTGATTTTAACCAATTCCATGTGTCATTTGATTGCTGTACGAGTATCTATCTACGTGATATTATCTTCTCATAGAAACCAGTCATTTGAATCGCATCATTATCGCAAATAATGTCACAGTCAAGTGCTTCCGAATAAAGAGTGTATCTAGTCGCAAAAAACAAAAAAAAAACTCTCAAGTGAATCCCCTCATCTGTGGCAGTGAAGCTATTTTTATCGAAATCTAAAAATACGAAACGTTTCATTCCCTGGATAACACTTTCTTTTCTACTACTGCTTTGGGTGGTATTTAGTGTTACTGATTGGCATGACCTTCGCTGGGGGTGTTGATAGTGCAACAACCCTTGACGCCGGGTACTTGCACTTTTCATCGAGACATGCGTTCTATCTGGGGAATATTTCTGAGAAATTGGGTTGAGGTGTGCTCTTCCTCCTTTTGTTTGAATTACCGCCTATAAGAAAAAAAAGCTCAACCACTAGTGAGCTTTTCCATGTCCTTCCGTTTGACTTTGAAACGGAGTTATGAAGGACGAATATTTGAATTTGTTCTGATATCCATTCCATTGACAGTTCAATGAGTCCCGGGTGGTTCTCAAAGAGAGACGTTAGATTTGATTTACAGATACAGGTACAGTTCAATCTCAGATTTGTTTGTGAAAGGTGAGATATATTTATATTTAACGGCTGGAATAGTTCTACCATAAACTGTGTTGAGGAAGGTTTGTAGTTTAGAGATTATTTGTGCAAATTAGTGAAAATTTTTAAGTTTTTTGTAATATGCATATGTTACAATGAAAAATCAAATACGATGGATTCCGTTTTGTTGGGACACCGGATGATCGGTAACTGAGAAAAAGAAAACGTTTTTTACTTGATCTTCACTTCGTATTTTTGTGACAGCCGCTTAATTGGGACACACAAATGATGTGTGCGCGGTATCCACTGTACACGCATATATCACATACTCTCTAGAAAAATATTAATTCTTAAAATAAAGAGACGCAAAATTTGATACGAGTTTGAAGTAAAAAAAAATTTAATAGCTGGCGCGTTAGCTCGGAATGTGTCAAGACCTAACTTTTCGCAACCATTCATATTACGCGTGTTACTTTTTTCGCACGAATGAAAGGGACCTGCAATTTATTGCCGACTCCAAACAACGAATTGAGAAGCTTTTCATTACAAACTATACTCTCGACGAGAGGTGGTGCCGCGAAAAATGTTCGGTAGGCATGGCTGGGCCTTGAACCTACGCAGCAATCAAATGCACTAATCGATTATCTATAGCGACCACAAGCTTGAACTCCTTACATAAACATGCCAAGAAATATTTCTTATTATTTATTTTTTTAAGTTTCACTTTTAAACACTTAGCGCTTTGTCACGCGAAGCGACAGTCGCATGATATGAGTTATTGTATTTTAACAGCGTAGATAGCCCTGTACACACAGAGCAGCACCACTTCCAGAGTCGTTTTATGTGACAAAACTTTTATCAACTATTTGTTATTAAAATTAGTGCAAGTCGTTCGTTATCATTAGATAAATTGACGAAATTCCGCAGAGTATAAATCCTAAGTTTCAAGGTCAATCGAAATGTGTTTGAAATATGGGATTATAAAACGATTTTAAACAGTGTTACTTCTGAATCTCAATATCCTATAACCGAATAATTTTTACGGGACACGTACAAAAAACCTAAAAGTTGTTTTCGTCCTTTTGAACCAACATTACCTGATGGTTGTTAAACAACACGACCTAGCTTGCAGACAAGGCGGCACCCATTTCCAATGTCAAGAGCTAAGACCAACACACTTAGGTACATAAGAACTCTTGTTAACTTGTCTTCTGGGTAAATATTCAATCGCAGTTTCTGGTCCCTCTGAAGCGTCGGACCTGGTTTGATGTCAGCCAAATTTTCGCCTTTACACCTGCATTCAGTTGTAAAGTTCAGCAGCTCCAGTTTTTTCGTATGTCCTGGTCAAATTTCTACTAAGCTATTCCATCTTTCTTATTCTATTCTATTATTCCGGATAAGTGGGAACTTAAGCATGTTCAGCCAATTCCCAAAAAGGGCGATTTAACTTCCTCATCGACCAACCTGTATCTTTAACATCAGTGTTCAGTGTTTTCTAAGGTCATGTCTGAAAAATTGAACATTGCTCCGTAGCAGAATAGCCGTCTTTGATTTCTCAAAAGGCTTTATTAGAATTTGCCATAGGGTCCTCGGAAACAAGATTCAAATTCAAGCACTTGGTGTTGTTAGCGTCTTCTCTAAATGGATATCGAGTTTTTTTTTATAATGTCGATCAATACATGTTGTATCCATCACAAGTGGCCGCTAAGTTTTTCAAATGACTTCTTGACCTGCATTTCCTGAATTTGTTTACGTTTGGGTTAAACAATAGCTTTTAATAGGTACTCTAAAGCTAAAATGTTAATTTCAAATAAACACTGTGATCACTTCCATACTTCTTCATCCACCTTCTTATGCGGCTAACTCTCAAAACTCTTTTTTAAGGTAAATTTAAAAAGCGAATTTATAGCAAACTATTAAATATTTTAATTACTTCACTTGTCGGATAGCTCTTCTTACTAACTCCATGAGACTATCAGTAGTAAAAACCCAGTTTGTTAGGAAAAATATGCAATTTGAAATATACTTATTTGTCATTTTGCTATTTACGTCATTCAGCAAACAAACCGAACTTTGTAGATTTTTTTTCTTTGAAATTCTCGTCGGATTTATTTGATTATTCACGTTTTTTACTAATCATCGAGAAATGTATTTACCACGCGGAAATGGCATTACACATTCAATTCTCAAGAAAAAAAGTAAAGACTAGCAGTGCAGTGATCAAACTTTCAGCACGTTTCGAAATTATAAATCTTTATAGCAGATATCTATCAGTGATTAACCACCTTGAGACTGTTTAACAATTCGTTGATAACGAAATCATTGATAACCAGTTTTTGCCAAATATTCACAATATTGGATACCAGTAGTCGAATGATTAATTTTCAAAAATCTGCAATAACCTCAAAAATGGAAGACAAACATCGTTTATCACTGTGGGAATAAACCTTTGCACTTGTCATGTTTTCTTTAGATATTTTTTTGGTTATCATTGTCGTAACATTTTGCCAGCCCTACTATATTCCCTAGCCACTTGCTCGACTTTTTGATCATCACTGCATACTTGCAGAGATGAAAGGTTATTCAGACTGACGGAGAATATCTTAAATCCGACCAAGTTTGTATCTTTAACAATATTGGATTTATTTGGTTTATGGCAATTATTCGAACTGCAAACATCGGCGTAGTCAAGGTATTTGGGATAGGTTATTAGACTTCAATAAATTCTTTTTGCCATGACTCTTTTGTGTTTTGCCGATAAACCTGTCTGCACCGGTATTTTTCAGAGTATTCCAGTGCTCTTCTATAGTGTGAGGTACAAAGTAGCGGTGTTGCCATGGTTCCTAAACAAAATTGTCCTTTAAATGTTGGTCCTGCACTATGCGGCATTACAGTCTTTCGGACAACTGCTTCGTGTCTGTTGTTTGCTGTTGTCATCTTTGGCGCCGAGACCATTCTTGTCCATCACATGCCTGCGCGTTTCTTTGTCATGGTCCACCTTGGCATTTGAATCCCCTAGCAAAACAAACGGATTTTGTAGCTTTTCCTAAGAAATTACAATGTAACGACGTCACTAGATCAACATACATGTGTACATAATCTATTTCCATACATTTGTATGATAACAGAAAACATGTGCAATTAATCATTACATTCTTATCTGTTGGAACCTGTACTCTACTTTTCGTGGGCATTATTGCATGATAGATAAGAAAACTCATCGAAAAGCAAATATAAATTCCACAAGTACCGATTTGAAAGTTTTATAGTGCACTTGCTAGTGCTAAAAAATCAATTTATCTACGCGAAATAGATAAGATTCGAAGTGAGTTAGATTTGCGCATTATTCAAGCTTTCCACAAACTTTCAGTTAATTGCAGGAAACCAAATTCTATTCAACACGACAAATATAATAATTACAAAATAATTGAAGATGTGATGTTAGTATGATATAATTACAGCGCAAACTGTATGAGATCATGATACCTCCGAATGTTCGCTCTTTTCTCTTCCGTTGAACAATCTATCTTTTTCTTGATGTTTCCAGAAATAGCTTGTTTGGATATCCACCCTTTGGCGAAACGCACGCGACGATTTTTTTAAGAATAGATATTTCAAACGTTTATAGCGCGTGGAAGTCTACCCAACCACTTGTTGTTTGACCTTTGTAGAGGTCGAATGAGTTTGGCACGCATTTTGGGAGTTTTTTTTTTTAGCAACTTAACGATTAATTGAACCGTGCACCTAGTTGATGAAATGAATGCAAATTTTATTTGAATGTTTTTTTTTTTTCATTGCAGAAATAAAATTGAAAAATGACTTCAGTCAAGGATAGCCTCATGTCCCAGGTCGCCGAGACCCTACCGTCGTCTGGCAATAAGATCACCATTGTTGGTATTGGTCAAGTCGGTATGGCTTGTGCGTTCAGTATTCTTGCGCAGAATGTGTCCAACGAAATTTGCCTCATTGATGTGTGTGAGAATAAGTTGATTGGAGAAATGTTGGATTTGCAACATGGTTCCAATTTTTTGAAGAATCCCAAGATTACGGCCAGCGTTGATTTCGCCGCCTCAGCTGGATCACGTTTGTGCATCGTTACGGCTGGTGTCCGTCAAAAGGAGGGTGAGACTCGTCTCTCACTTGTACAACGTAACACCGATATTTTGAAGAACATTATTCCAAAATTGGTGGAGAACAGCCCAGACACCATGCTGTTGATGGTCTCCAACCCAGTTGACATCATGACTTATGTCGCCTGGAAGCTGTCTGGCTTGCCCAAGAACCGTGTCATTGGCAGTGGTACCAATTTGGATTCATCTCGTTTCCGTTTCTTGATGTCGCAGCGACTGAATGTTGCTCCAACTTCTTGCCACGGATGGATTATTGGCGAACACGGAGACAGCAGTGTACCAGTCTGGTCTGGAGTTAACATTGCTGGCGTGCGCTTGAGGGAACTGAACCCAACCATTGGTACAGCTGAGGATCCAGAGAAATGGAACGAGTTGCACGAACAAGTCGTAAACAGTGCCTACGAAGTCATCAGGCTGAAGGGATACACTTCCTGGGCTATTGGCTTGAGCGTTGCCTCGCTAACATCTGCCATCCTGAAGAACTACAGCAGTGTTGTAGCTGTTTCCACATCAGTCCTTGTAAGTACAATTACCTAACCAAGGAAAAGAATGGTGTCATTAACTGTTTGAATTTTCAAGGGTGAACACGGAATCAACAAAGATGTTTTCCTCTCATTGCCATGTGTCCTCAACTCGAATGGTGTTACATCAATTGTTAAACAAATCTTAACCGCAACTGAGATTGATCAACTACAAAAGTCAGCCAATCTGATGGATGAAGTTCAAGCTGGACTTGTTTTCTAAATAGAAACTTAAGAGATTTATATAAGTATTTGATGTCTAATTTTATTTAATTTTTTCTGTCACGAATTTTATGTTAGTTTTAGTTTTATGTTCAAGCATGTAAAGTGTAAAACGTTTAAAGTTTCCTCTAGCGGAACCAAATATAATTTTTTATTTAAACATTTTGAGTTTTCTTTTATTTTTTTAGGTTCTGTTTTTTTTTTTAAATTTCTTTAAAGGAGTACAAATAAATTTAAACGAATTGTGAACAAATCATAAAGCATACTATAAGTCAACCGAAACTACCTCATTAGTAAAAGGGTTCGATGGGAAACGCATGCAAAATGAATTGGCAAACCATGGGTGGGCGATGGAAGAAAGTTTATATAATTGGAAAATTGTAGTAAAAATTATAATTCTATGATAGCAAATTTTCTTAACCTACAAGAGAGTAGATAATCTTTAAATTAGTCAATGTATGAGAATTTTAGTAATTTTTTGAGCACTCTACGTAAGCAGTCGATATTGCACTTCTACTTAGCTCTTGCATTTGAAAATATATGTACAACCTTTATATGTTGAAAAACTATGAATACAATAAAGTAAATATATTTCTGCAAATTTTTTTTTTTGGCTTAATAAGAATGTTTATACATTTCAAAGCGTTTTGAACTTGAAACTCCAAGGCTTTTAAAGAATCAGAAGTCTACGTACAAAAGAATGTCCGACATAGAATTTTAGACGCAGAAGTGGAGCTGAATCAGCCACAACCTTCGGCAAACAAGCACCAAAGCTATAGAGGTCCCATTCTCTGTAGAAAAAACAGGATATCAGTAGGCCAGTTTTGGATGTGATTGCCATTAACTGTTATGAAATATGCCTGTACACGTATTTCCTAATCAAAGAAGGACTTTATTGGAAAGTGAATAAATTGGATAGTGGACAAGTTGGATAGAGAGCAAAAGTTGTTAGTTCTAACATAGCACTTCATTAGCTTACTGGTATTGTAGCCTACTTTTAGACGGTACAACATTTCAGCAAAAAGTAATAAATTATTCTTAGACACCTTTATATCGCCTACACAAACCATATTGAAGAGGGTTAGTATAATCGACGATCGATTTAATCTTTAATTTACGCCAAATCCTGGAGAATATCAAAGACTTCCATTTCCCAACATTTATTAATCGATTTCAACTTCGCATAGAGCAAATAGAGATTAGCTATTTTGCTTCATGTCTGGGATTCCTGCAAAAATCATTCACCAATTAAGGATGAAGATGGAGAACGCTCAGTGTTCCATTATGGTCGAAAAACCCACGATTGACTTCAACGCCATTAGAGGGTTAGACAGATCGAAATTCCCATTAAGCACGATTTTTCAAAAATTATTGGTACATAACTATATCAACTTGGCTTTTCAGACGGTAGTCGTTGGAGCCTCCGCGAACATCGAATTAGAAATTGCTAAAACGAAATACTGTCTTCAAATATCAACACACAACATTGATGTCCGGGCCAGAACGCTACGATGAACAACTATGTAGAACTTAAAGGTTCTGATGGAATTCGTCTACCTAGACTCTGCTTTTAATTCTTTCAGCGATATCAGCGCAGATATTTAACGTAGAGTAACACTTGCCAATCGCTGTTACTATGGCTAGAGGAGAAAATAATTCAGCAAGACCACATTAGGAAGAACAAAGGAGACTCTATTAAGAATCTCATCATCATCGTACTGCTCCATGTTGCAGAAGTATAGACTTTGTAAGAATCGGAGGAATTGGAACGCACTTTGCGTTTTAAAGAACAAAGGCCTACATGCGCTTTATGGCTTATGGAGAAGATAATTTATGAATAGACGGACGATAACGGACTTCGTAGAAGAAGATGGCCTCGTCTCCGATGGGGAAGATGGCCTCAACCTCGTCAGCTCGTTGAGAATCGTGCTGGGTGAAAAGGCTTGTTGCCCTGGTTCATCCCGAACTGTAGCGCCATCATAAGTATGTAAGTACATACACATATACAGTATGCAGCTACTTTCCGAGTTTTGCCATTGATAGAATTGATAAAACGTATGGACCCAATCCTATGTATGTCAGCTTGCTCAGTAGTATATGGAAGTTTTCTTAAAAATATTTGCTTGCATTTTGAGTGCAAAAAGTATCGCAATCAAAGCTAAGTCCCACAGAGATGTCCTTTTCTTTTTATTTTCCTTACTTTAAGAAAGTTAAGGGTAGTCTTCGTTATATAGTTTTCATTAGAAGATTAATGAGTTTGTATCAGCTTCAACTTGAATCCAAAAAACGATTCTTATTTCCCTTTAATAATTTTGGAATCCGTTTGAACATAATGGTTACATACTTTTCTGACTAGTTCAAAGCTTCATTGTCTTCATTACATAAAAATAAAACACTTTTCAAACATTTCCGTGAAAAATACTTTCAAGATTTGCATTTCATTTAAAAATTTACACGGAAGCCGAATTTATATCCGGCGCTTGCACGCGTAATGGACGTGACTTTAACCCTATTTCGCATTGGCACACTTCAGCAGCTTTTTCCTATAAATTGCTTGTCTTCCACTGTAAGCGCATACAAAGTTTAGAGTTTAACTATTGAGATGGCATCACACAGTTACATTCACCTCCTCTTCTTAATAATATTCCTCGGATTGGAAAATCTCGCAACGTCTGACGAAATAACTCCTGCGACTATAGAACACATTCAAAACTATAACATCAAAACGCTTAAAGCTGCACTTCCACAAGGTTGGAAATCTTTTTGTAAGTTATTCATTCGCAAGATTGCCAAAGTTAAGTCTGACAATTGTTTTCGTTGAAGGTGAAGCCGATGTAGACGAAGGTGTAATTGCCTTCTTTCCTGGAAGTAATCCATCAGATGCTGTTATCTACCTCATTACACCCAATAATGAGACTATTTCACTGCCAATAAGCTACGTTTCGAAGATAGCTGAATTTGGATTAAACCCAAAACTGAAGACAATCTTGTATGTGAATGCCTTCCTAACGGATCACATTTACGATGTTCGTGGAAATCTACAGTATATGCAGGAAGCGAGGAGAGATTACAACATAATCGTGGTTGACTTTGCGCAGAGCATTATTGAACTTTACAACACCGTCAGGCATAACGTCTTTGTTCAAGGATATTTCATTTCTAAGCTCATATCGACATTAACTCTACATGGGGTGAAGCAGTCGGACATAATCCTGATCGGTCATTCGGTAGGAGCAAACATCGCAGCACTGGGCGCCAATCTGCACAGCCAAGAAGAGGGTGGGAAGAAAGTATCTGCCTTAATTGCAATAGATCCGGCTTTAATGTGTCAACATGAGGATGTTCATGTAAATACACAGGTTTGCGAAAGGGTAATTGTTATACACGGAGAAAACGATATATTCAGCGTACCGGAACCATTGGGGACTATCGACATCTACCCGAATGGAAACGGGTTTAGGTATCAACCAGGGTGCAACAATAAGATGTGTAGCCATGTTTTCCCATTCCTCCTGTTTCTTGATGCAGTTATCGAAGGAACTTCAATCACGGCGGTCAAGTGTGATTCTTGGACCGGCTTTCGTCGTGGTAAGTGCGATTACTCTTCTGTGGTTTCATTGGGCCTTGACTTTGGAAATACAACAAGTGGCCGCTACTACTGCGTCACGCAAGCCAACCAACCCTATGGCCTTGAGGAAGCTGGCTTAAAGTACAACAAGCGTTCACCAAAGAGAACCACAATGGAGTCTTTAAAGCAAAAGCGTCTAAGTAATAATTAAATTAGTCATAAGACACAGTAAAAAGTCTTTGTTTATTTTCTGTTTATTTTACACTGATTAGTTCGCTGTCGACATTAGAATAAATGTCTAAAGGAATGGGTATCGGTTCAGATACGTGTTCAACTAACTCCACCTGGTGCTTTTGGATAGCCGCTTTATCATAGGGTGACCATTTCTCAGCAAGGCTGTAGTATTTCCCCTGTAAGCCCCTCTCATAGTCTAAACCAATTTTCAAGGAGTCGTTGAAGTTGCATTTTCCCCTCCTGAAGGCTGACCAATCTCTGCATTTCACGGCTGAAACTTTTGCATCGTCAATCAAAGCCCGGATAAAGAGCATAAGAGGATACATGTGACTGCAAAGGCTGGTGGAACAACCTGGTTGATGAGTTCCTTCATCGCCATTCGGGTATATGTCTATCGTTCCAATATCATCCTTTACACTCAACACTGAGTTCTCACCATGGATCACAACCACCTTTCTACACACTGTTGGATTTACGTAGATCTCCTCCTTAGAACACATTAAAGCTGGATCGAGGGCTATCAGCAGAGGGAGTTTATTGCCTCTAAATTCCTCTTTAAAGATTTCAGCTGCCAGTGCAGCAATATTAGCACCAACTGAATGCCCAACCAAAGTCACACTCTCCATGTTAAGGCCTGCAACTTTTAGCTCTCCAAGGATTTTAGAAACCAGAAATGCATTTAACTGCACACTATGCTTGACTGTGTTGTACAGCTGCACTATATTGACCCCAAGATCAACAAGAATAACGTTGAAGTCCGTTAACTTTTGTTGTAGATATTGCAAATTTTCTCTCACGTCGAGGGTTTGAGGATCGGAGATTCCACTCACAATAAGTAACGTGCGTTTGTGAAACTCGAAGCCAAATTCAGACAGTTGGTGAAGGTCCTTTGGGGCCAGACTAACCGTCTCATTGATTTCTGTTCGCAGTAGAATCTCCACACTAGAAGGACTGAATTCTGGAAAGAAACTCATTACTCCTTCGTCTATGTCTGTATTGCCTAAAAGAAATGGCTTAGATTATTTACAAATTTTTAAACTACTGAAAATTCTTACAAAAATGACTCCATCCAATATGCAGAGAACTGTTGAGCATTTTTAGATTGAAAAACTGAATCGTATCCAATGGTAACTTGCGCAGAATAATTGAGTGGCCCACTGTAAGCCCCAGGAAGGCAAAAACTAAAGCCCATTTAAAGTTCATATTTGATTTGTTATTTCCTAATAATAAAAATTAATATCTGTGGAGTGGTATTTATATCTGATACAATTGGAGGTAGCTAGACGAAGTCTGTAAGAATTTGTCACGTTCGATTGTGATCTGTGTTGCTTCCGCGTCTCTGGATGATAGCCAAACTGCTTTGATAGTGTTCTTAGGGTAGAACAGCACGTTTGCATATTGGATTTTGAATCTGATAAGCATTTGCTTCGAGCAAGCGGGAGTGTAGACGTATACATTTAAGAAAACATGAATTTTAACCATTTAGGTGTTTTATATGATTAACCCAGTGATACATTCGAATTTTGGGCAACAAAATAAAAACTCCACCTTTCAAGATTTCATATCAATATGCCGCTTCATAGCGGTACAAGCATTGACCTGAATACAGATTGTGCACGTAATTACACCTGTATACCTTGATACTTTCGAAGCCCAGACTAGATAAATACTACCTCTTAGTATTAGCCAATTAGGTTGTTGACGAAAGGCTTCAGGAGTTCACATAGATAAAATATTACACAAGCTGTCTTAGTTGGCAGTTGAAGAAGTCTTCTTGCTTGTGGATCGGACAAGTGATTCTGAGATTCCAATTAACGGGTATATACTCATTTAAACAAATTTTAGAATTGAGGGAGTATACTTCAATATACTCTCTATCAAAACATTTGAAGCTATTTTAAATAACTCAACCGATAAAACGGTCATGACGCACCAGGTCCTGTAGTCTTGTTATATTTTAGTTTGAATATTGCTTCGCTGATTTTGATCAGGTCAACATTCAAGATGAATTTTGAGTTTCGTTCGGTTAAGAATCAAATTTTATTCGATAGTTCATTCAACACTAAGAAATTAAAGAGTGATCCAACTGCAATAAATTTGTTGCATTTGTTTTTAATCTGCTGCCTGCTTTTGGGAGCCAAGTGGAATTTAGAATTTCAATCTGTCACCAATCAATTTACACTTAGAATAACTCCTTAACATTTTGAGTTTGGAAACCAAAATACATACATACGTAAGTACCTATTCTATATATGTAGTTTATCTTATTCTTGAATTTATAGAAAAAATGTGTAAGTGTGGGGGCAAAATCGTTTGAAGTTTAGCTTCCTTTCTCTACGCAATCGATTTCTTTTTTGAATAACGTTTAGATAATTTTCCTTTGGAGTGCAGTCAATAAAATAAATACCGTCAGCAATGAAACAAGTTTTCTTAATTCCAAAATCTGATTCTGAATTTACATATCAAAATCGTAGCCTATTCTGAGGCTCATAAGAAATATAATTTTTACGATCATGATAAAGCTCGAAAACTTTTTTACCTATAACAGGTTCTGAATTAACAGGTAAAGACGAGCTTTCGTCGTACATTTAATGGATCATTAGCTGAATCGCAGCTCAGACAAGAGATTTAATCGTGTTCAGCTCACCTGTGCTGTTGTCCAATACTTGCAATTCACCAGGTAGTTTCAACTTTAAGCTGAGATCTGAGCGGAATATTACTCAGTCATTCGATAGTTTCACCAGCGGTCGGTTGTGTTCAAAAGCTGCGATCCGTGGATGTGAAGTGCTCTCTGTTCAAGTAAATTTTCTAAAACAAATCAAACCAAAACAGTGCATTGTGTTCGATATTTTGGTGGCGGTCAGTGAATCTCTCCATGCAATATGTAGCATTTCGAGCTGAAATCAACGATCGTGGAACTTGTCCGCCTAATATTCATGGAGCTTGTTAATTAATACGAAAAAAATGCACACAGTGCATTCGGGGAATTAAATTTGTTGTGTGAATTTTTCCCCAAAGGGAATATGAAATGATATTGGAATTTTTTTTTTAAGTGAATTTTGTGAAATAGAGTCAGAATTTTAGATATTACATTATTACAAAGAAAATATACTTTTTTCCACGCAAACGAATAGCGCGAAGTTCTCTCTTTAGAAAGAGCGTTAAGAGCAACTGCATCGATTGATTTGTGCCACAACATTTGTTGCTGGACTGTGTGGCTTTGTGGATTTTTTTTTTCCATTTTGTAAGTGTTCAATTAGTATTTTATAAAACCTCTGCTATACACAAGTAAATTTTATTAAATGAATTGCAATTATCCCATGTGTATCGCTTGGTAAACATACTTTTAAGAGAATCAATCGACCATAACATCAGCTGACAGATGTATGCAACGTCATTGGTATCATTATGATGATGTGGACAATGTGGAGGGATCTCGCACTCTTTGGTTCACAAAAATGTTATTAACGTTGTTTGGCACATAGCAACCTGAGTTGAGGTATATGCCTCACGGATGGATAACACTTGAATGAAAGGCTTATGGACTTTTTTTGTACGAATCTTTTGGGGAAATCCCAGGTGGCCTTGAGAGTGCTGGAACTGTGAAATCTCTCAAGTCTGAAAGATACATTCGCAGAAAACAAAAAGCAATTTGCTATTTCTTCCTCGTTTCGTTCGCCTGTTGTGTGTTGAGTTGTGTAATGAGCGGCTTTTTTTTTTTTGTTTTCCCTTCGTGGCGGTCTCAATATTGAGAAAGTTATTTATAGATTTAATAAAAGGAGAACTACAAACAAAGCAGGAACTTTCGGATTTTATGTTTGTTGTTGTTTTTACTGGCCACATCGATAGTTATTTGTTGATTAGAGAAGGGGATGAAACGAATGGATATACGCTTTGCATATGTATGCATTCCAAATTTGCACAAAATTCAGTACAAGTATGTATTGGGAGTTTGGAAATATATCTCTGTCAGTAAATATTGACAGTTAAATTAGACCTAAATATGTAGTTCAGGCGAGGCGAATCGTGGGGAAGTTTTTTTTTTCACTAACAAATAGCAAACGTTCCACTTTATTATGAAACGTAGAAATATTCCCACGAAAACACATCAATAAATTTAAACCCTTTGCAATGGCATATTAAACCCTGCGTTGAAGCAAAAAATTGAAGAAAATGAAAGAACGCAGAAAGAACTCAACTCTGTGTTCCTATTTAACCCCCACCATCTCAAATTTGTTTTATGTTATAGACCCAGAATAAAATATTAAAAGAAAGCCAATTTAATTCAGAAGCAGTTGTCCAATAATGAATGTTCATAACCAATTTTGGTAATTATTCAGAATAAGAATTGAATTTTGTGCATTTGCATCCCTAGAGTTGTGTATGGAATATGAAAAAAAAAAAAGTAACTATTCGGCGCGGCAACTATCCGAAGGCCAACGCCTATTCACTTCCGAATATGTATTCATGACCAACAATATTATTGGCAAATCTGACTGACTGGTTTAATTCTCGGGCACTTTTCATTGCTTGGCAAGAGATAGTGCCGTCGGTAAAGACGAAATGGAAATCAAACTCCAAGTTTTTTCCAATGTACGAGTAAGTCTAGTGCACTACCACTAAGCACCTGAGCCTGTTATGAGAAGCAGCGACATTTTTTCTGATTCTTTAATGAATCCGACAACAGATATGTAGGTGATATTTGGGTAAGAGTTAAGCTCATCTCCGAGACTATCAATTCGGTCCTTTTCCCAAGTTTTATTTGTATGTCTCATTTTGTAGATTATTTCATACATTATTTGTATTGTAAAGGGAAAAATGTGAAAAGTTATCGTTATTTTCCGTGGATACCTTTTTATGAGAGAAAGCCACTATATAGAGAGAAAGCCTGACTTCTCGCAACCAATGACGTTATTATAATAAAAGTGACCATATTACTCTATTGATTTTGCTATACTCGACACAGGTTAGCTTACGGAACTACGGCGACCATTATACTACTCCATAGAATACTCTTCAAATTCAATATAAATAGTGGGTTTACTTATCAGTTAATTTCTACTAAAATATTTACATAGTCTATCTCTCTGAAGACTAGACTGTAGTTGAAGACAAGTTTTAGTCAAATATTTCAATAACAGATAGACGTTCTTGAACGTTATACCATTCCATTTTGAATATCACAACAAATTATGCATTCTACCAACGCCAAACAGAAACTGATAAGTAATAAACTACTACCAAAATGGCCGAAGCTTGAAGTTGAAATCCTTCATTTCGCCCACTCACGGAAATACACAGTTCTTAATGTAAAGGCCCCGATTCTTTAAAATTCCATCTCTTTGAGCAATATCTGCGCAATCAACAGAATTTAAGAATAAATTTCTGCAAACAGGTTTTCCGAAAAGTACCTTAAAACCTGATTTTTGGAGTAACACATCCAAGTGATCATCCGAAACATAATAAATAAATTGGATATCTTTCATCGATGAATAATTTCGACAACTATTGCATATGGTGTACATACATTCAAATGAAAGCCGAAGCTCAAAACATGTGCGCTTGTATATTTATAAGACAATGCTGTATTCATCGCTAAAAATAAATTTCATATTTAAATAACAGTTCAATTATAATTTTTTTAGTCAGCGATTAAGGAATGGCTGCAGAAATACTATCAGCGGCAATTAAATTAAAGTGAAATTAAAGGAAATTCATTATTAGGGCTGATCATGTCTAAGTTGGTTTAGTCAACTGGAATTCCGTTCACACCGTATCAACTCTTATTGATCAAAAATAATCCTCTTAGCGCATACTCGATACTTTTGCTTACTTTGCTATTCAAACACAAGAACTTTGTCTGCGCAGTTGAATGTTTACCATGAATTTAACGCCTTCCCAAAGACATAATTTATCATAACCAGAAATTTCATTGGTAATTAAATCGAAACTCTTGAATGTTAATATTGGTGAACAAGTCAAATATATAATTTAAATCTTTTTCCGTTTAAGAAAACCTTGCGTGAGCTGCTGTTCTGAATATTTTTATTTGCACAGTCTGAAGTCAAAAAAAATTGTTGAAATTGTTGGTTTCTTGGTAGCAGACCTATTATTATACCAACTGTGTAAATTCCTCGCAAACGGAGAGACAGCCCGAAAAATAGAGGTCAATCAAACTGATGGTTAATTATGTGTTAAGTGTTTTTGGCAACAAGAATACGACCGGGGAAAACGCTGAAATGTCTCATTATGACAACTTTGATTCATCTGAAACCGCGATCGATGACTAAGTGCTGCAGTGAAAGGAAAAAGTTTCAACATCATGCAGATGTCGTTAACAAGAAAATTAATTAAAAGTTGGTTATATCATAAAGTCTAATTGTTTCTATGGTAAAAAGGGAAAAACCAACCAACTGTTTAATTATTACTTCATTTGCATACCTCATCATCAATTGAGTTATTAGTTTGCAATAAGATTTTAAATTTCTTTTCTCTACGATGTCCACACTTAGGTACATACATATGTGCACTAAAGTAAAAGAATAACGCATTATAAGCACAGACATCGTCTTCGGCATAAAAGAAACGTTCGCTTTTTTTTAAAGATTTATTTATCTTATGAAGCTGCATGTAGGGAAAATTCTTGCAACCAGTCATGTTGTGCGTGTTACGTTTTCCGCACGAACAGAAGGGACCTACAATTTATTGCCGACTCCGAATGTCGAATTGAGAAGCTTTTTCATAACAAATTATATTCGAGGTGAGGTGGTGCCGCGAAAAATCTTTGGTGGACCCGACTGGGGCTTTAACCCATGCCGTTCGTACAGCAGTCCTTAGGAAGGTAGGTAGGTGGGGTGGCACGTAGGCCAAGAAGGCCCTTTGTGGAACCACATGGATCAATACCCTGAACCGCGCCACTTCATTGAAACAATTTGGAGCTCTTGATGAAGCTGAGGAGACTTTTGACATCAGTATGTGATAGTTCGCCCAAGTTGTCGAAATGATAGGCTCCCAGATGGAGCTTCCTTCTTTGGGATAGGGCAGGACAAGTGCAGAGAAAATGGAGGATCGTTTCCTCCTCCTCCTCGTCTCTACAGCTCGTGCAAAAGTCATTTGAAAAGAGGCCTATCCTTCTGGCATGAAGGCCAATGGGACAATGGCCAGTGAGAACACCAATGACGGTGCTAATAAGCGACCTATTGAGCAAGATCAAAATGATAGATCGGGTGAGATTGAGCGTGGGCCAAATATCCCTGGAGGTGCGGCACGTGGTGGCGTTTCTCCATCTTTGGTTAGTCTTACTGATCGCGTCGTGCAGTTTACATGTAGCGAGTGGAATACCCAGATTCCTTCGTTCCGGAAGAATGTCCAGAGTAGTACCACGTTTGACGAGTTCATCGGCCTTACAATTCCCTGGAATGTCCCTATGACCGGGTACCCAGCATAGGTAATTGTTAAAATGTTCTGCCATCTCCATGAGAGATGAGCGACAATCTGAGGTAGCTTTTGATGTGCATGTTACCGATTCCAGGGTTTCAATAACAGCTTGGCTGTCGGTAAAAATTGTAATGTCCCTGAGGGATGTCACATTTTGCCTAAGCCAGGATAAGGCTTACAGCAGTCCTTAAATTGCCTACAATTTTACCAGTAATTGATGGGTTGAGCAAGACAAACAAAGCCTTGTTGTCATAGTTCATATTGCAAATACCCTTAACAAGAGTCCATTGCCGGTAGAATGCCTCAAATTGTATGAACAAAATTTTGAAGACAAGGTTTGAATTTGGCTTTTAATTTCAGTGCATCAGACTTTCAAATTATTATTCATCATTCATCATCATTTTCCAATGGCCCGCTTATCCACTATGAGGGTCGCGGGTTTAGGGAGCTTAAGTGGACCCTCCACAATTGCCGATCTTCCGCCATCGACTCTAACTCATCAGGGGCTATCCCCATACGGGTAGAGGTGAGATTTCGGACTTGGTCCAACCATCTCATCCTTGGCCTACCCAGGGGACGCTTATTATTATTATTTATTAAAGAGTAAATAAATTGCAATTTAACTAAAGTATTATAGCACTAGCTAAATACTAACGAATTTGAAAGATTCTGGTGTAAAACGTAGTGTTAGCATAAATTCTAAAAAAATCTATGGTTGGCGTGAATAATTTGAGTATGTATTTTTTTTTTTTATTAAATAGCAATACAAATTACCAAACAATTGATTTTATATAAAATAGCGTGTGAAATCAATGAACACACTACTGCCACGTTCCCAGAAAAATTGTGTATTAATAACCAAGTTCCACAAATCAGTAGAAACCAGATTTTGTTTTGAGTGTCAGTTGCCACTTTTAAGACGGCACCTACATACGTAGAAACTCAACTCAACGAATTGCTAAAAATGCTTAAATTACAGAGAAGTGATTCTTGCATCATTAGTTATCCAAATTGTTTTGCTTACAATTATTAAACTATTTGCGTTTATTGCAAATTGTTCTTCTGTAACATTAGCGTATGCTAAAACGATGTAATTCATTCCATCGATTGATTATTGAATATCGTATTGTATTGGAGCCCGTCGTCATTAATGAGTGATTAGCAAACAGCGGCGCACCGTAACGTATTGACACAGTCACAGTAAATTGCTCTTTAAGAACATTGTGCTGAACTCATCATTAGCTAAATTGCCACTGATAGTCGAAAATGTTGATTAAGACATTTTGTTAAGCGTTTTCATTATGTATGCTTACATACATACATATGTTCGTGTGTATGAATCTAAATGAGGTTGGCGACAACGTCCGGGATAGATTTACAATGGGAGCCACTCAAAGTCGGATTTCATTAATAGTCGTAAGTAATTTCTTCGGTAATTGGCATCTGATTGAATTTTCGTGGGAATTATTTTGTGATGATACAGAGCATTATATAAAACACTGTTGTTTATAACAATTTAAGGAAAGATAAATGAAATGTCTAGTACGAAATCATGATTGTAACTCACCTGTTTTAATAACAAATTTAAGGTCAACTATGCGCAACCAAGGTGTACTAACTTTTTACCGAGCATCTAGTCCGAGTTTGTTCAAATCTTCTAACAGTAACGAGACGTAATTTCGCAGGTGACTTGAAGCCTGAGGGAAGTTATTCGTAAATAAAACAATCGAAGAGGCTACACAACTACACATTACAGATAATGATTTTCAGATATGAGTATGCAACACAGCATCGGCAAATATCTATGTATATAGTTTTATCCTATATATTCTCTGCTGGATGTACGATCACTTTAACATACCCAAAAGTCTGTAAGAAAAAAATTAACAAACTACGGGGGCCTAGTTGCAATCACTTATGTATATATGTACGTCAATGTAGTTAGCAGGTTCCCTCATCTTAATACATCAATATTTTATAAAGCCTATGAGCACGAAACGGAGGACAGCTCAAAAATCGGTTTGAGCTAGTAGTGCAACAATCGAGCCCGTAGCCAATAAATGTAGCCATGTTATTGGGAAGCATGGACTCCGTTTCATGTTTAAACAAAATACCTGCCGCAAAGTCAATAGAGTTTCACCTGGCAGGCAAGCAACCTGCAATTAAATTGAGATTTTTGCCATCAGCCTTCTTTTTAGAAACAGTTTCTGCAATGCGAAAAATACAGACTGCTGCCGGCAGTAATAGCTAAAGCATTTTTTGAGCGTTTTAAGGGTCGACTACAAGACACACTGCTTCATGATAAGTCTCGGGAATTGGAAAACGGTTGGAGAAAGTTAAGATACATTGCCAGAATCCGTACACAATGCGTAGAGGAGATCTAGGACATACAAGAAGATACTGAACTTAAGCAAAAGTAAGCTTTCAGCGGACTCGGACTAATATTCAAAACTGAGTTTTCAATCACTGAGATGACTAAGTAAGGTTGAAGAACATTAAACTTTCCTACAGTGTTGTCCACATTCAAATCAATTGCAACTGCTGCGATTGCTTATTCATGCGCGCTTATCGTCCAAGTCGTGACTTTACTCGAGACTAACCTATCGCCAATCCCCCATAATGGGACTCAAATTGGCGGGTTTGACATGGCGAAATTCTTCCGAACCCACGATTTATTCTTATTCTTGTTATTCACTTAATAAAATGTTTTGCTGTCGACAGACATCCATCTGTCTTTGTGTTTTGTCTCTGAAAAATTACCCGATCATTTTTGATTGGTTGCATTCCGATCGATTACAAGCCTTACATGACTACAACTTAGTTCATAAATCACCAGTCGTTGTTGTTTGGAATCATCGTCGTCATGACGATAGGTATCGTCGTTAGGTACTGCTTTGGTCGAGTCCGATCAATGGAAACAAAGCCAGGTATTAAAAATAATATTATGGCGCTTGCTCATCTGCCGAACTGTTATTCACAGATAGAGACCTCTGGCCCCAGAGTAAATGCAAATCTTAGATTTATTACCAGTTTCAGAGTTTTTGAAATACTTGCGGTAACTACGTCGTAAGTTGTTATTTTTTACTTCTACTTTTGAGAAAAAATCAATTTCTTATATCATGTATAAAAAATGCACGACTTTGGTCGGGGAAAATGTGTTTTAGCTCCTGATGTAGGTAGGTGTTAATTAAATGTGTAAAAAGCCTCTCAGTTTGGTTAAACTTGGTCTAATTAGTTTTATAACCAAGTCAAATGGTAGATTGATCTTCGCAGAATGTGGGCTAAACGAGGTGGTTAATATATTTTTTATTGATCGAGAACAACGAAACATTATTTTTATTGGTGTCATTGGACTTGATTATTTTATTCCCTCATGCAGGACTGGTTATGACGCTTCGAGCTTCATTTTCCTATATGTATAATTTGAAGCGATTATGTATTTCTCAATGCGTCGCAAAGTCCTTCAAACATTTAATTATACCACTCAAGGACCGGTTAAATGGATTTCAAATATACCCAGTCAGATCTTAAGTTGGTCAATGGGTGTGTGTTAAATTAACACTTAAAGTCATTGTTGTCAGTCATCAATCCCACAGATATCTGGAAAAAAAAAATGTTTCAATCTGCAACATTGTGGGTGACTTTCACTCTCTTGAGTAGGTCATCGTTAACGCAGTTTGGTGAATCTCTAAGATGACTTTTAACAAAAAAAAAAAATTAAAATAAAAACTCATTGCAATTTTGTTCAAGGTATCTTTAACTGGTTTTGAAACTTGTCTTGTAGGAAGCTTGCGTGTGTCGTGGCTTGAAAGATCTATTTTTGTTGTTCAATTTAATTTGTGAGGGGAATTACATAACTATTGTTGATCCATTGTAATGGGCTTTTAATCGACGGTAATCAACCAGAAAATCTTCAGCAACGTAGACCGCTAAAGTGTTGATTCAGTGGTACAACGAGTTTTTGAAGTGCCAGATAAGTGGATTATCCTCAGTATGAAGGTTTGGTGAGCTCTCGGTTGTATAATAAGAAAACGAACTGAAAGAAATACTTGAAATGAGCTGTGAGTTTGGGTTTTTCTAGCGTTGAGAGAAATTCAGGATTATGAAGAAGGCATTCAGATAAGTGAATCACTTGCAAAATGCAAGTAAAGAAAGAAAAGAGTGGATAAGATAAGATCGGTGACTGGATGTTAAGGGCTAAGTTTAATTGAATCGTTAACCTGTATTGTTAATAGTCTCGTGGTTTCTAATTATAAAAGTTGAGAATTTTCATTGTTGCACGCAATGGCTGGGTTTTTTTTTTGTGGTTAGTTCGTAGATTAAACATGATAAATCTCTGCGGTTTAGCTATTTTCTAAATTGGAGTTACATAAAATTGATTTGTCGTATTTTTCATTATAAATTATGAGTACTGTCTTGAACTAGAATTATCATCAACTATAGGGGGATTTAATAGGAAGTATAGATTTGGTATGCCATAGTGAAAATACTTAAAAACCCCGTTCATGGCATCGATAAGAGTGATAAGGATTAAATATTTCTCAGAGTCCAAGAGCTTGCGTTGGTCTGCTTCCTTGACATCGAAGGGGTTTTCAATAATACTAAATAATGAGTACATACAGATGCATCTAAAACATGGGAAAACGCAATTAAACTTAGCGGCCCTGCTAGGAAAGGTTACACCAAGATGGAGTTCTCTCCATCCATCGTACTGAATGAACCACTGAAAATATTCCTTTCTTGCAGACCGGGCAAACAATCCTGAGATTCCATTCCTCAGGCATACACTCGTTTCACCAAATCTTACAAAAGAGTTGACGAAAAGCTGATAAAGCATTGCATAGAAATGCATGTAATTCAGAGACCATTTACATTCCACTTTGTGACCCGAAGATACCTCTGTTGCATCTACGCTGCCTTTAAATCAATCAAATATTTTTTATTACAAAGAAATATCAACTTGTTCCTTCAGCTATAGGTATTCATTTAACAATCTCATCACATAAACTTACGTAAAAAAAATTTTAATGGCTTTCACACACTTGCAATGTGCCAACAGTTTTAACAATTCAAATAAATCAAAATGATTAAGTTTCATGCAACCGCAACAACACAAAAACAAGCAATTTTCGATAATCTATTCCTTATTTCTCATTTCAGATCGACTCAGGATGCAAAGCGAACTTCTTAGTTTGACCCACAATCAGAACGAGTGAAAGGAAATGTATAACAAATCCAATGCAATCGTAAAAAAGGAGAAACGAGTCAAGTGTTGTTTCGTGCTAATAAAATTTGGCCTTTTATTCGTTTAAATAAGCAAACAAGTGCGATCGAAATGAATGCAAAAGAAACAAATTCATTGTGAATACCGTGCATGAAATAAAAAAAAGAATGGCCACACCGCCGGATTAGTGGATAACGTGTGTAAATTTTAAATTTTCGCAACCGACTTTAAAGAGTTGCCAACCAAGAAAAATATCTTTATTCATGTTCGCGATATAATTCACGATATTCTGTTCGACGAATTTAACTTCGTGTTAGCGGTGTAGCAGCGTCATTTGAACGGGACACAAATATGACAATTTCCTATTCAGGTGAAGTTCCAAATGGAAGCAGTTTTGGGTGTTTCTGGAAAATTCTATGGAAGTAAGTTCAAACATTTACATACTAAAAGGAATTTTTACACGATATTATAAAATATTATAAGCATAAGGATATGTAGCAATAGGACCCGTTTTTTTTTGGTGGCTTATTACATTTCTAACATTTCAGACTTGCAAGAAAGACCGTCAGAAGGCAATTTATTTACCCTACATATGACTCATGCCAATGCCTACACTTTGTTTATTGTTCTTTACCATTTGCTGAGATACTAAGATACAAGAATTGAATATCAATAAGTTAAGAGTTCTCTTCGTAAGCAAGAGTGGCGAGGAGTTGAGTGTTTGTTTTCGTGATCGAATTTCATTGACATAGAAGAAATGCAAAGAACATAACTCGTATACATGAACATATACCTATGTATTATGAAATTGATTCACTTCAGTCGAGTAGGCAAGCCTCTTCAATTTTTAGGTTTGGTTTTACCTGAGTATATTTGCAAAATATGCAGTTTGTTGGCAAAACCCTAAAATATTAAAATCTATTCAAAATGCGAGTGATAACACTACTTTTTACCTTCCTTCTCTTGATTTCTTTTAAGCGACCCCTGTAGTCACATCTTTCAAACAAGTAAACAGATATTGTGAATTTGAGTACCGGGTTTCGAACTCAGGGCATAGAGGCAAGGTAAGGTTCATCTTTGGCCGTCGGCGAACAAGTCCATTCTCCATAAGCTCAAGCCTTCTTGCTTAAGTCTGACAGTCAACCCGCACACAAAAAAACACTTGGTTTACTTTCTGCAGCATTCAGTTTTGTATCTTCGTTTTGACCAATGCATCTCATCGCACTTCCTGGATGGTGACAATGTCTGTTTAACTAGGATTCGAACATACATTGTCCATGCTAATTTCATCAACAGTTCTAATTTTTAGATCCTATCTGATGATGATCAAATAAAATCATTTGAATTTTTGCAATTTTGTTAAAGTTTGCCCATCCGCTCTTGTTCAAGTCTGACACACTTAGTGTTGGCGCATCGGTAGTTCACTAAGGCATATCCAACAGACACCGTGAAGAGATGATGATGTGATTTAACCCCGCTACTACTTGGTCTGATGTAATTGGCACTTCGTGGGTCCAATGGGTAATCCGGTTCACGGTTAAATACACAAAGCCAACGACTTTTTTGATGTATCATATCTCAACGTTTCGGACGTGCATTTTCTACGACCAATAACATACAGATGTATGATTACATCAATTTTACTGTGAAAAAAGGTAATGAAGTAGAAACCAATCGAATGAGAAATGTAACAGAAACCAAACCAACAGTCATATTGAAAAATTTGTCAGACTGCATGATGATCTCTATCTGGATGCTTTTTAAAGGAAAACCTACATACATACGTGATTTCATTTGTTTACTTCAAAGAAAAGACATGACATGACGTTGTCAATCTCAACATTTGACAAACATTTACACAAAGTCTCTTTCTCTCTTATGACACCAGCACACAGTCAACAGCAGCACGCATTTAAGATAAAAGCCCACCACTCTGACTTCATCGTCTCTTGTTGCAAAACTCAAATATTTGCATAGCATCACAGCCTAGTCATTTTACATACTACATCGCCACAGCAACAATACGGTTCCGGTTGATTGCCCGTTTAGCTACGGCCACGGTTCAATAGTCTGGTAAGGTCATTTTGTCAAAGACCCCGGAAATTGTCGAACCTAAAAGGTTTCGGATTTGGATGCCTGGATGCTCCACTACCAAGAACCAGCTGTCGCATAATAATTTAAAAATTTTGTTTGTCAATTTATTCAAACTTGATATGATTAAAATGTTAATCTGTTTTATATTCAATTTTATTTGAATATCAGATACTGCCAGCTTGGGACAGATGGCCTAGGTATAGGTGCAGCTAATTAAAATGCAACATGAGTCTGAGGATGATTTTGATTGATCAGTATCACTGGTGCGGTTGTTTCTTTTCCCGACTAATTAGTTCATTAACTTTTAGTGAATAAATTAAATTTACTAACGCTGGTCAAGTAGCATTTCAAATGCTTTCGACATCGTCATGCACGGCATATAAAATTGGAGTTCGTGTAGAGATTTCGCGTTGTCAACATTGATGTCGCGCACTGGTTCACCTAGAATCTTTATTACCTCGGTGTAATGTTTGCCATATTTGCAAGTGAATAGAGCTTTTCTCACGTCGTCGTTATAATGAGGAAAACTCGAGTTTTGTTTGTTTGATGAATCAATTTCAAAAGACCTGTTCTATGTCAAACAAGAGTGTAATTAACATTAGTGCACTGTGAGAAGACAATAGAATGATTAATTATTTCTTTATTCTTCCCATATAAAAATTCGAATGTATTTGGTGATTTTTAGGTGAAGGTTATAAAAAAAGGGAAATACATATACTTACACACGTATTTACAATACCTTTGTAAGTTTTGGCACAATTTTGTAGAAGAAATGAGTGATGTTTGTTCATTTTTGCGTGATGTTTGCTTTTGCTACTTGAAGTTCCACCTACTCCTTCAAAAATATTGTTTTCGATCTTCTGAGAGAATCTACAATGCTATTGGCAAGTTTATTCGGTTTTTGACCAATGCTTACACTTCTTCCCTTACTTACCTATATCAGTCCTACTTATGGATATTATTGGTTGGTTTGTTTTTTCGGATTTTCAGTCCCTGTAGATTTTTAAGAACCCGTTTAAAGGTACATCGCTCTGGTCCTGACTATGGTTTCTGCATATATTTTAGATAGAACCTACCGACTCAACTACCTTCTAGGTCCAAAGAAACAGCGATTAGCAAGGGTTATTCTTCGTTTGATTTCTTGTGAGACGTTGTTATCACCAGTAATAGTAGAGTCAAGGTAGAACCATTTCTTTGCTGCCTCGAGGAAATAGCTGTGTATTGTGATGCAGGTGTTGATTTGATCCTTACTGACAGCTTAACCCCTTTTTAATACTCACGAACCGGCACTAAGTTCTACCAATAAAATCGATATCTCAGCGTACGTAAGAGGTTGCACAGATTTAAGGAAGATAGCGTCTCTGGTGTTGGTGGTTTTCGCCTATGACAGTGCGACACATTTTCTAAATCCATTTTTGACAACAAATCGTTGAAATTGTTACCGTCTTTGATGAAGCAGTGAGCATTCTCCATCGTCACCCTGCATAAATGGACCAGTTTAAAAATGAAACCAAACTAGATATGGCTCTGAACAGTCCGTCTGTAAGACTGGCTCCGTAAAATCCAGATGGTGAGTACTAATCTGGACTTCTTGGATTTCCTCCTGGATCTAGCAAAGTGTGAAAGTTTGGTCGATTGTGGAATTTCCTAGTCTGAAATGGCATAGGTAAATCACGAAAGGTTTTAGGAAACCAAATTTAAAAAAGGACCCGGCGGAACTTTTCTTAAAAGAAAACAAAAACTCCGGCCTTCATTCAGAAGTTTTCTACGCAGGAAACTACACAGGTCTAAGGAGCTGTTTTTTTGTATTACTTTTGGTAAATGCTGAATCTGGTGCAACATTCACAAACGTACGAGTATGCCACCTTGTCTGAATTCTTTTTCCCAAAAGCCTCAGTAGGGTTAGTACCAACCTTTTACTTATTTTCATCATGCATCATCATCATCAAATTGGACCTTTATGGCTCCCCTTTACAAATTGTTGAATGCGGAATATCTACTGATGACTGTCTTCCCGCCCGACATGACTATGTAGAAAGCAATTTATGGAATCCAATTCAAAAGATCGACGCCAAAGTTTCTATAATGTCAACGAGGTATGATGTGACGTTCTGAAATAAAGTCCCCACTGCATGAATATTCAGGGGCATCACCATATCAACGGGAAATAAAGTGAACAACGCATGTCTTCTGAATACAAAATTATCCCATTACCCGTCAGCAGGAACTTGCATGATAAGAATGAAAGTAAATATTTCGAAGAATTTGCGCATAAATATGCGGGTAATTAGTTATTCCACCCTGCGCCCCTTGTAATCGTGCAAAAGGAACAGGTGGAGCACCACATAAGGTAAACGAACCTCGTAACACCGTGTTGAATGCTCTTTTTCTCCCAAAAATGTAAGCCGCGAGAGAACCCCAAACTCTACACCCACTAACCAATTCTTGGGCACAGCACCACCGCCGGTGATTACTCATTCGGCACACGCCAAAAATTGTTCAACCATTTTTAGATATCGGTGTCGCTGTGGTGTGTGGGTACCCCAATTCTCGATGAGGTGGACCCCCCACCTTTGTTTGTTTTGGTCGCTTTTCACCTGCAGTGATTTTACGGGTTACAATCGGCATATTTTTTATTGTCTCGTCTTTCCAAATACGTTCCACAGACAGAGTCGAGTCAGATGTTCTTTGTTTTTACCATTTTTTCGCTGAGGCTTCTGTTTCGGAATTCCATTTTCGAGTTCCAAAATATATTGGTTCGGCTCTTTTCGCTTGGTTTCTTTTTGGGAACATTTCACCAGCCATGCACACACACACTGTTGCCGGAAGCGGGCATTTAAGGTGACATAATTTCGGTCCAATAACATGGCGAGTGGAGTTTTTTTTTTTGGGTCTTTTTTGGGGTCAGCCGAGTGGTTTTTGTAGTTTTGCCGCTCAAAGTTTCACATGGAAAAGTTAAGAAAAAAAAAACCCAAGGACGTCGCAAAATTTTTGGCTAGTATCTGCAATTAATTAGATATGAGACCTGCGTATAAGTTTTGGTATTTCTGAGCGAGTTGTGATATAATAATTACTAGACGGGGGATGGAAATGACAATGGGAAGGTTTTGTAATAAATCATGATAAATCACGGACATGTAATAAGCAGACTAGCACATAGGTTCGGTAGAATGCTGAATTCAAATAAGAAGATCGAGGAAGCGCTTACATAGATAATCTCGCTTAAAGCAAAATTTTCGGTGGATTCAAATCGGTCGTCTTGGAAATGGGACTTGACTCTCAAGCCCGCAAGAAAATACAAAGGTTTTAATCGTTCTTCCTAAGCCCTAGGTATGAATACAATGACTGGCTTTCGCCGACTTTTTGTAGCATACTTGGTAGAATGTCATCCAAGGATTGGAACGATGCTAAAGACCATATGACTGACTGTAGCCCTTTCAACTAACAAGGTCTTCTGGTGGGCATACGTCGCCTGTTGTGTCTAACGATACTCGTATACATATTTTTGCATCGTTAATCTCGTCCAGTTTTGTTGCATCATTTCTTTTGTTGTATCATTTCTTTTAATGCATCATTCTACCAATTATGCCGAGCGATCTTAGATGATTATTGAAGTTATTAAAGTTTCGATAACATTGTCATTGGATCGCCGCCCGCCGGAGATTCAAGAAATCAGTTTGGTTCGACTTCAATTTCAACTGAAACTCAACTGTAAGGGATTAATATTCAACTTTTTATGGCATTACTCGTTAAAATTTATTGTTCGTCTCTAACTTGAACTAAGTATAACAAATAGTACTCAAGCCCAAGCCTCTCCAGCAAGTTCTGTTCGCATTTGTTTTATATATCCGCATGGCATGCAAACAAAACTCTTACTTTTAAAACAGGCCCCTATAAACTAAATAACCGGTTGTCCACATAGTCAATAGAAATGATTACTGAACATAGCCAAGTTAGGTCATTCGGGCCTATAAAAAAAATGTTTCCAGCTTCAAATTACCCAAGCTACACACACAATTAATATCTTCGAGTTATGTGATCCCAATGAATGATCGATTTTTATGGTCATAGTTAATTGAAAGACTTTTTAGACGTTATTTTGACGTCTCTTCTGATTATTTTGTAGTTTAATTGAACTCGTGGGTTACGTCAATTAAATACAATTCACTAAAGTGGCACCTAAAACCATTTGAAACAAATAGGCAATACCAGGTCGAATATTTGCTCCAATTACTCACACATTGCCAGGGACATTACTTTGGAGAATAATTAAACAAAATGCGATTGGGAAAATTAAATCTCGCTTCTCAATCCATTTAAAATGAAACACTTTCCGATTCGGACTGCTCTAGTTTCCTGCAACTTGCCTTATGTAAACTAGATGTAAACTATTATATATTGCGAGACTCGTGCACACTCACCTTGATCTTGGACGCAATTCGTATCAAATGCGATCATTCATCGTGCGATAAACATTTCTTTGGACACAAGATCGCAGCCATACGATACACAGGGTGCCTTAACATGCATAATTAAAACTGACTGCCAAACAACTTTCCTAATAGAGGAATACAGTCCTCTAGCCGCAGATGGCAGTTGTGCGCCATAAGTCATAAATATCATAACCGTCAGCACCGCTATCGTCTCTGTCGAAGATGCAATATACCTGTGGGTAACTTATTCATTTGCCGATTATGATTTACTGAGGTGCTGCAGATACTCAGGTGTTATTCATTTTGTCAGGTAGTTGGTGATAAGGTAAATCTTGGAATTTGTCGTTGGATTTTGTATCCAAAATGGCTGTGAAATTGAATTTTTATGGCTGCAACGACGGTTTAATGAATTTTCCATAGGAACACGTAATTTAGTTTTGTGAGCTTGGCAAATGCAGTGATTGGATATTGTACCTGACTTGGTGTTTGAAGTTTAGTTTAGGCAAAGTAAAATTGTATATTTACACTTTTTTTTTAATTTACAAATTAGTTTCATACATACATGTGTACATGTTTTTCTTTACCCAAATAACAAACACAAAATGATTATAAAAAACGATTTAATGATTTTTATTATGAGTTATAATTATTCAGAAATGTAAACAAAGTTGGGTCATCATCCTTTATAGAGATGAAATTTCGACTCTTTACTAACAAAAATTAGATTGTTGCAGTTTTGTTGTGCCAAATTAAAAAATGTCATGTGTGTAAGGAGGTTAAATACATAAATACCGCACAAAAAGTTTTAGCTTCCAGGTATAATGAAATACCATAATCTTTTAAGATATCGCTTCGATTCGCTTTATTACGGACCGCTGCAAAAGTCGATGGTCTTTTGAAAGTGAGGCGAGAAGATCTAGACTGCTCGACTGACTGAACTGACTCTTCTACATATTTACATGTGTACCTCGCCAGGCTTTCTGGAGAACAATATAGATATTAGTGCTGTAAACTCGTCAACCCCCTTACTCATTTTGCGTACACAATATCGGCTCTTATCGATGCAAATTTTGTATCCGATAAAGAGAAAATTTGGTTGTACTGCTAACTTTCAGCATCAGACTTCTATAAACATGTCTTGCTCTTCCAGAATTAGTAAAATAAATTTACCGAATGCAAAGTTGCGTTGAGAAATGTTCGAAGGAAAAATATAGTTAAAGCCAATAACTCCTTATAATATTGACTGTGACTAGGGGAATTTGATTTTTCATCGCAGATAACTACGATTTCTACAGATTACACGAGGGAGACATTTGCGGAAACCATATCACATCAAACGCTTAGTGACTTGACGGGGTCCACCCGAAATTCTGCTCATAGACCGTTCATAACCCATATCCCTTACTTCATTCTAACGACATCAGTTTTTCAAGCTACAATCATAATTCCACTCGACTTTTCGATAAAACAACCACTCAATTCCCTTACTCAAAACTTAGAAAACAGCTTGAGTTCTCATTGCGCTTTACAACGGTCATTTTTTCCTACTTGTCACGCATAGCTTAATCCACATGTGAGTTTAGAGCACTTTGTCTACTCCAGAGGATGTCAGGAAGCTAATCAGCCTCTCTGGGTGGAGCGTGGCAAGCGCAGTTGGTGAAACGAGTTCACTGCCTAGGGTCCGCTTTCTCGCATGGATAAGGAGGGGACATTCTGTGACGATGTGAAGAGAGCTTTCATCGCTCTCCAAGCACAATCTGCATGTAGGGTCCGGTGACAGGCCAATCTTGTGAAAATGCCGTTTTAGTCGGTAGTGGCCACTTAGAATGCCGGTTAGGATTCTCAGGTGGTTCCTGCTCAGGTTTAAAATAAACTTGGATTTCTTTTGCGATATATTGGAAAAGAAGTGTTTGGTACATTTCTGTCCTACGCTTTCCATTCAAACTGTATTGGATTTGAGCAGGGATTGCTCTCTCATGAAGTTTTTAAAAATGGCTTTGTTTACTCCACAGGCCGGTTCAGGACCAGTGAGAGGGGTGGTCGCACCTATCTTGGCCAGTGAATCCGCTGTTTCATTGCCAGCATGGCCTTTGTGAGCAGGGATTCAGTCTAGTATGATAGTATGTTTTTTTTTCCAGTTTTAGAAGCAATTTAACTGTCTCTAGGACTAGTTTCGATTTTATCGTGGCTGAATTCAGTGCTTTCAGCGCAGCTTGACTATCAGAGAAGATAAAAATGGTTTTGCCACGGGGATTAGAGAGCAAGTTTAGACTTGTGCACTAGTTTACTGCTATTCACCAATAAAAACAATATTTATGAAAAAAATGCAGACTTGTCGAGCCCAATTTTGGATCTCGAATTTCTCTGAAAGCCTTCGTTTTATTTATTTTGTTGGGCGAAAATGTAAACCTTGCTCTGTGCAAAACGTGACATCTTGATCTGACCGAAATTAATTTATTGGGGATGCCTTTCAAACCAGATAAATTCACTGATGACACTGTCAGTTGTGTTCTTTACATAGGTGAAGTGGCAATCAGTATTCAATACATTACTCAACGATGACCAGCAGGGTGTTTATACAGACAACACAGAAGCGGAAACCTACTTGTCCGGCATCGAGTGTGTTTTCCAGTTGATCCTTTATTCGCTCAAGATAGATATCTCTCCAGTTGTCGCATTTCAAGAGGCTTTCTGTCTTGGGTAAGCTAGCTTCATCCCATGCCTTCTCATTAGAGCAGCCCAACCTTCCGAATTAAAAAAAAAACCGCAACTCATTTATAGAATGAGAAATACTTCAAAATGTTATTAAACTACTAAGTCCATCTTGTCATAACGTCTAATCCCAGAAATCTTAGGTAAATTCTTTCAAATAAAAAAAAACTATGAAATCTTCAGAAACCTAAATTCCAGGAGGTTATCAAATAGATAGACGTCATAGGAAACCATGTTTTCACTAAACTGCCAAATATTTTAATTTCAGTCTAAATGTTTTATAACTTAAACATTGAGAAATGTTCATTGACGTCATAACTTTTAAGTCGTTAAATGGCTTAATCAGCATGAACGAATCCTATAGCTAAAAAATTATGTTTATTTAAAAATGATCCTCCTCCTGTCACAATTTCTTGCAAAACTTTTCAAATTCACAGACAGAATTACTTAAACTTATGTATAACTTTGCATGTTGAATGTGATTAATGAAGCCGCCGTCATGAATTTCCAGTTTTGTTACTGAAGCACTTCTCAGAAATGTAAATTTCTGTCGAAAAAAGGTAGAATGGACCTTCTACTCCTCTATTCAAATGGCCATACTAGTTTGTTCCTCATTTCTAGATTAACATAAAATTTGTTTCATAATACCCACATGCAACGCACATGCCAACATTTACATTTTGCAAAACAGCAACAAAGTTAACATTAATCAACGAGTGTAAATGATAAATGTCCATGCATGTTCTTTAAGGTCATAAATCACTGCATTAAAAAGTAGATACAAATTTACAATGCGAAATTGTGCCAGCAATAAATCGCGCAAATTAATCTCTAATAAGTTTCAGAATACGTATATTATTCAATCCCCCGGGTAGACAAACAAATCACTAAGGAATGATTCTGTCGGATCCCATCAGCAATTGAATGTTAGTGTAAACCTAATCCGAGATTTAACAATCGTGTTGGCCAACTGCGTGCGTAGACTACCGGATCCAGTCGCGGTATCTCTGTTTATGATCTTAGCCCTCACATCTAATTGCATCTCAAATGCCATAAGCTGTAAAATTCCATTCCTCCATCTGCGATACTGCTACATCCCTAGCATTAAGTTACGCGACATATCATTTGAAGTAAATTTAAATAGGTTTAACAGACCCGTACCCTGGAGGCAGACAAGTCGGATATTTGCAAAAAATATGTAATGTTTTTATCGCCACACTTTAAGGAGATTAAGTCTTTGAAGTGAATTCGACACATGAGCTCATTTGAGTTGAATAGGTGCATTTTATTGTGACAATATTTACTAATGACAGACATTAGTGTTGTATAGCTTGCGTGTATTTTTTTTTTTGTACACGCGATTGGTGTTCTTTCTTTATGTCAAAATCAAGAAATATTAGTTATTGTCATGACATTGAAATGTAGACTTCAAGATCAGTCGAAAACTTGACTGGAAGTTCCTTATTCGTTGGGTCAAGCTGCTTAAAACTCCCTAAGATAGGTGAAGAATAACAAGTAAGTTGACAAGGTCATGAAATGTCTACAGCCAGACATCTGCAAAGATATCAGCGTGTTTATCTTTTAGACAACCGCCTAGAGTTAGAGCTACACTTTAAGCAAAATCTAATAGGTGATTCAGTAAGAGATGTAGGATTTGTTTTTTTTTTGACAAATTCGTTCGTTAACTATTACAACCTAAACCGTTGTGAAATTTAGTCGAAGAGGCACGATGGATAGGATCGACAATGACAATCAAAATTCGAATTCGTCGTCGGAAATCGACTACAGTCAAAGGTCGTTGATTTTCAGTCGACAAGGGATCACCTGAGCATATGCCAGTTTTATTGGTCTACCAGTTCAGAGCTTAGCTAATTCGTCGGCCCTCTCGGTAACAAGCATTCTTTTATGTCCTGCGACCTAACTGGATGTAACATTATTACTCTGAATAAACTGACTTAAATAGTCTGGCCTGGCTGTATTTATATATATGTAAATTTCTACATGTCTTAGCGAAGTTGCTAGTAGGGACAGTTCTTGTGAGTCCTCTTTGATAGCAAAGACTTTTGCTTGAAAGATACTGCGTGGTTTAAAAGTTTCATTGATCAAAGATTTCAGAGCCAGACACTGGATAACTTTGGTGAATTTGGTGAATTTGTTACCTTTCTTTTGTTCCAATCATTTTTTGATTGGAATTTTATACCGGTTTGACTATATACCCAAAGTTAGATTGTTTAGAGTACAGGGGGCTGTAAAGTGCAGTTTCCAGGAATGTGATTTATATCCAATTCCAATGTACTTACATATCTTATTTTTGAACTTAGAAGTCACTTCAAGGCTTTGCCTTAGGCAGAAGTGTCCGATAAGATCTATAAAATTAAATCGACATACACATCAATCAGTATTTTATCTTTCACTTATCTGACCTATACAAGAAATTATAAAAAAACCAAACCGTGTGAATTAATTTAAGGGCGTGGCTTACGAAAGCCTTTTAACCATTTTTGTTTTTTATTTCTCTTGCAAAAGACTAATAAAAATTTGTTTTGTTTCTTAAACCGCTAAATAAAAAATAATAATAATAAATCAACTCTCTTGTCTATTTTCAGATGGCGCGGGAGTGTATACAAATTAGTGTGGCGCGAATTGATAGCATATTTATGTTTATATTATTCAATTAACTTAGCTTATAGATTCGTACTTAATGAAAACCAACAAAAGTGAGTTGAAAATTTACTTTTCTTTCATATTCAAGAAAAAATCTTAAAAGACAAACACGTGCTTAATAAAAATAACACTCACAGTGCACGAGCCTAAACGCTGTGCAATTTAAATAACCGCTTTGTAGCTTTTGATTGGCATTTGCCTTGCCAGAACATGTTTTCTTTTATCGGTTTCTAGCTGTTGCGCACTTGAGTTGTAAAACAAACTGAAAACAAGTTTTTTTTAAGACAAAAAATTATAATGACGATCTTGAAATTCCAGAATATTTGCCAAAATCCAAGTTTACTTCGGTGAACAGAGTGAAACGATACCTATGTCCTTCGTGCTCGGGTTCTATGTAAGTCTGGTAGTGAAGCGATGGTGGGAGCAATACAGACTATTGCCATGGCCTGACACTCTTGCCCTTTTTATAAGTGCTGCTATTCCTAACTCCAATGGAGGTGTAAGTCTAATTCAGTGGATAAATCTGGATTGCTGTGCATATGTCTTCTTTTTTTTTTTTTTTTAGAACGAGACAGGACGCCTGATGCGTCGTAATATTATGCGATATATGGTCTTGGCCTATGTCATCACCCTCCAACGGATATCACTTCGAGTAAAAAGACGTTTTCCAACTACACAACATCTTGTGGATGCTGGCCTGATGCACGAGAGCGAGATGAAAATCTTTGAGACTATGAACGCGAAGAGTCCTATGTCCAAGTACTGGATGCCATTGGTGTGGGCGACGAATATAATAAATCGCGCACGCAAGGACGGTCTGATCTCATCCGATCACATTGTTCAGACAATTCTGATGGAGCTGTCTGATATCCGACGGAGGTTGGGCGGACTAATTGGTTATGACACGGTATGCGTGCCCTTGGTGTATACACAAGTGAGTTAAGCCTATCCTTTATTAATCACACAAGTTTAACCGGCATATTTGCGAACATTTAATTTTTCTTTTTATTTACTTTGTTTCAGGTGGTAACGTTGGTGTTGTACATATACTTTATCGCCGCTTTGCTGGGTAAACAAATGCTTCCAAAAACCCCAGATAGAAAAGCAGAGGACTTGTACTTCCCTTTATTCACTGTTTTGCAGGTGAGTTAACACAATTTGTTCTTAAAATGATTGTAAGGTTTTTATCAGCGTGAGTGTACTCATACTAATACTGAAACCCATAAGCCGTTGATGTTTGTTGATTTATTATCCCACGTTCAAGTACAAGATTAAGCGTAACTTAACTGTGCGATATCATTAGCAGTAACAAGTAACCGAAAAAGGTTGCCCCTAGGTACGCATCAGTCTACGCGGCATTGCAGACTCAAGGAACACTTAAGAACACTGAGCATAACTGAAGAATGGCTTTGCAGATTCTCCAATGAATCCAATGAGATTCTAAAATATTTTGTGAAGTCTTAAGGGGCTCTGACCCATGATGAGTATATGCCAAACTTCTCATTTTTTTAATGGAAATTGGACTGAAGTGAGTGCTCTAGGGCGAACCGCCAAGGCTAGGGCCACGCACCTGAGCGACGCAAAAAAATTAGAATGTATGGAATCGTAGGGCTGTGGCCACGTAGTTACTAAGCGATGAGCGATTTTTCTGAGCGACAGAGCAACGTCGCTCTGAATTAAATTTTGTTCTAATTTTGTAGTTCATCGCTAAGCGATAAATTGAAAATGGAGCAAATAAACTTGGAAATTTTAATTTCAGGTGTCGACAACGACATTTTCACTACTAATCGCTCGAGCGACGTCGCTCAGTAAAAGGCCACTCGTCGCTCAGGCTTGTCGCTCTATCGCTTATCGCTCAATCGCTCAGTCGCTCAGTGCGTGACCCTAGCCCAAGGTAGAGACTAAATCAGACTATTAGACTCTCAAAAATTAT
Organism: Matsumyia berberina; assembly: GCA_917880715.2. Taxonomy (NCBI): domain Eukaryota; kingdom Metazoa; phylum Arthropoda; class Insecta; order Diptera; family Syrphidae; genus Matsumyia; species Matsumyia berberina. The sequence goes on along the minus strand of OU862870.1, from coordinate 1,561,142 downwards.
TCTGAAAGGATTTTTTTTGTGAGCGACGGCTGCACTTTGTAAGATTGTTAGATACATATTTCTGTTCAATGGCTCTGAACATTTTAGAATTGAAGAGTCCGAGATTAATGTTTCAATTGGCTTAAATATCGCGATAATTTTTTAAACTCACTGGACAGGGTTTAGCGTTAAGCTCAACTATTACGTCTACTTCTATGACTAACATAGTTAGGACATTCAAACTGAATGAACATCAGCATTCCAGCTCAAAAAATTGGAGTAAAGCATTAAGGTGGTGCACACATGCAGCTAGTTAACAATGGAGTTGGCTGAAGGGGCTTGTTGGTTGAAGCCCAGGTCTTACTTTGACTAAACTGCGATATTTGTACAAACTTGCTCCTTAAGACTGGATTTTGTCACTGACTTCGTTCTTATTCTTTATTATCACTTTTGCACCAAATTGATGTGAGTATTCTCGGTTTTTAATGCTCTTTTCCGTGTTCAATCAAGGGTTGTGCTCATGCCAGTAGTTCAGAAAACTGCATTGCTTGCAATACAAACCAAACTTTTGGCAACCATACGCCAAAGCGAATCACATAAACAGTATTTCAAAACACTCAGTTTCAACATTTTATCTTAAACTTCTCTACTGAAAAAATCTGAAAAAAATAATGTTTTCTGACACGCTCTTGATCCCCTCATTACAACTTACAAATATTTAGAACCAAATCTTATTTTACCCATGTACATACGTACATATGTACGTATGTATGTACTAGAATTCCACGAAAAGCTTCTGAAGCTTTGAAGGGAATTAAACAATTGTAATTCGCCTATAGCCCCTAAATATTTGAAAGGAAACAAAAATGTTTTTCTGCTCCACGACTAGAAGTCGTCGGTACTGCAGAATATACCAGTCTGTTGCACAGAAACTGACTTCGAATATTAATTTCCCTCCATCAAAACATGATATCAACAGACCGGTCTGTGATTCAGTGTGCAATTCAAGAAACCCCCTTCACAAAATCGCCTTTCAGCGAATAATAAGCAACAACAATACCAAGAAAGAACAACTTCACATTGTTTAATATTGGCAGCCTTTCTTCAGCACTTGAATAACTCAAGTAGCCGACACATGTTACCACTTTAAAACAAGAACAGAAGTATGTATACATCACACACACTAGAGCAGTATCTAGTTCTTGTTAAAAGTGGGATTTAATTTCACTTTTATAGCAAAAAAAAAATACTCTTTCGAACTAAAACCTGGAGCTGAACTGTCCTCTTATCATCACGACCTACATACAATTAAAAAACGTGACCTGAAATTTTGTAATTTGAATTCTATGGTTAGTATTTCTGGAATCCAGAATTCAGTCATGAGACACTTGCATACGGGTGACTACAGTTGGTTCAGTTACCTATAAATATCAATTCTCAAAAACCGCAAACCAACCAGTGTGCTCCACCGTAACATTAGTATTAAAAGTTTAATTTATTTTTTTCTACAAAGAAGTAAGTAAACAAAATGAGAACGTGTCAATTGCAACCACAGTGAACGATGGTACAACGCATACATGTGTTGTTCAAGCCTGATCAATTTGAAAATGTCTTGTCTTGACAATGGTACATGAACGGGCGATGTAAATAAGTTTTATTTCTTTTTTGGACCCAAAAGTCTCTGACCGCAAATACTCAGAGATTCATAAAAAAAATATGTTTGGTTTAAGTGCACGTGCATTATTCAAAAAAATTTGCGGTTGAGTTGAGCTTCATTAACTGTGAAAGATGGTTAAAGTTATGGAGATAAATTGTAGTTTTTCACAGAGTGGAAGAGGAGATTATAATAGGTAATTGGAAATACCAGGATTTAGTTATAACACATTTTAATAGGTTATACGGTGACAAATTATGTGTTTTCTAACATTTAAAAGATGACACTGTGAGCGGATGAATATGCAAACAAATGTGTTATGGACCTTTTTTTTTATTTCAAGTAAGTCAACGTGCTAAACCCGTGGTTTAAGTTAAGTTGGTACTTTGTGAGGAAGTTGTTACTCCCTTTTTAATTTTGGTAAGAGCTTTGGTTCCGTTACACATTAAAAGCACAGTGCTCCAATCAGATAAATGGCATGTGATTCGAAAAAATGTTAACAGTAGTCAATGCTGGGCTTCTATTATGCAAAATGAAAAGGATATAATTAAGAGACGTCTTTATTTCAATGAAAGGACTCAGAACAATTCAGTATATTACTGAAAGTAAAAGTGTAAATACTGTAAGTTGAATACCTTCAAGTCGAAAGCTTATGATTTAATAAAATTTCTTCAGCTTATTTCACATAATTTTTCGGTCAATGACATGCATCCATCTCAGTGTTCATATCAGCGATCTTGAAAACTTTTTACTTTCAAAAAGAATCACTCCCGGAAACCTCAATTAAAAAAACTCCCACAAAGTGTGTTCTATCCATTAAAATAGTTATTAGCATAGTCAGTAAGGTAAACTAGGGAAAATATAACTCTAAACATGACTCACACAACAAATCCCCCAACCAATCAAAAAAGTTAATTTTTTTCTTTATTTCAAGGATGTTACCAAAATAAACTTGCATTGAATAGACCTGTCTACGACAAAACTGGCCTGCGTTTTCACACAGCCTTCAAAATGAATGCTGATGACTTTAAGTTGTCTTAATTAAAAGAATAATCACATTTTCAAGATTTAATTGAGAGAAATTATCATAACCTTTTATCAATACACCTAATAGCAATCTGAGAGTAACAATAAATTATTTTTTCTCCTTACAGTTTGTTTTTTACGTGGGGTGGCTGAAAGTCGCCGAGGTGCTAATCAATCCATTCGGCGAAGACGACGATGATATCGAACTGAACTGGCTAATAGACCGGCACATTAAGGTGAGTGACTGTTTTGGCAAATTTGATTGAATATTTGATGACACACAAAGCGAAGTTTAAGTTGAGACAATCTTGAGACAAAAATGTATCTGTTGGTTATCTGCTCCAACCTAAGGGAATATCACGTTTGCAATGAATATGGGTCACATTGTTACTCTATAACTGCACGAATTTGTCTAAGAAATTCGAAGTGCAAGTACAAAACAAATAATACTTTGCAGTGGCGATTCTAGGAAGACCTCAGCCCCAGAAGACCATTGAGTTTCGTGTTTCTCTCTGATTCTCTTTCGTTCTTTGTTTTTTACTATTTTCTTGGATCTTACACAATTTTATTTGAAACTTGTTTTCGTCCAGTTCGAGTTCTATCGGGCATTCAATCGTACTCGTATTCTGTTACGCGAAAAGTACTTGAGGGCCGGCTTACCGAGAATGAAATGCAAACAAGTCACTGAACTCACTTGGGCAAGAAAATTTGCAAAACAAAAACAGTGAAAATAAGAACAGAACAAGTTATTTAAAAAGGGACAGAGTCGCTGTGCAGCTGAGTACACATTTCTACCACGCGACTAATACTTTTCGCATTGAGTTTCTGCAGACGAATTATTTCTGAATTTCATTTTTTTATTTAAAAATAATAGACAAACTGCTAGAACTTTTTGTATGTTCATATGAAATATGTATTTAGAAAATGATCGTTGGAAAATAGCGTTAAGTCTGCTAACACAGTGCAGCACGTTTTACGAACGTTAATTTATTGAGGTGAATTTTGATAGAACATTCATGGCCTGGCCTTGCATTCTTTATCAATATTTTGCCGTTCGTTGGTGAACACAAGTCGGAAGTGATACCAGCGAATAAGATCATGCCAGAAGCATGGTCTTTGCTAACTGACCGCAAATCCTTGTTTATTGTTAGACTTGCTTTGTACTGTCTTTTTTCTCATTCACGGTAGGTTAAGTTGGGTAAGCGGGTGGCCTTGTTGGTAGCAATTTCCAAGGCTCCCTGATATCACATTGTTCCCAATTTGATTAAAAAAAACCCTCCAGTTAAACGATCCAGATAAATGAATAAACTTCACGACTGTGTAAAGCTGAATAATTCGTAGGTCCTGGAGTGTACAGAGCAGTGCTTCTTTTAAGGGCTAGAGCAGGACAAACGCATAGCAGGTGACAGCAGATAAAAAATAAATAGCTGGCGCGACAGCTCGAAATGAGCCAAGGCCTAGCTTATCGCAACCATTCATGTTGTGCGTGTTTTATTGTTTGCACGAATGAAAGGGACCTACAATTTATTGCCGACTCCGAACGGCGAAGTGAGAAGCTCTTTCATGGCAGATTACATGATTACAGATTACTAACCACTGAGCCACGGCGACCACCGGTAACGGCAGATGCAATTTGTTTTTCGTCCCTACAGCTTCGACTGTAGTCATTGAATGGGAGACTTACCAGCTCTCCATGAATACATACAAATGTACCTGACGAGCAATGTCCCATCAGGATGCAAACAACAGTTCGAATTTATTTGGACCTCATGTGTTTTTAATTGATACCAGCGCTTATTAGTATTTTCGGCTGATTTTCTCGGCATGAAGTGTTTAGCGGCGTACTAGCCACTGGAATGGGACGACTCTATTGACTCTAGCGAGGGGTCACCTTTTAAGCAAATTCCTCTCTTCTGAATAAGGTCGGGTAAAGAAAGAAAGTGTTTCGAGAAATGGTAACAGTATGAGTCCCTTGCTTACTGGTACTCTGTTAAGAAGAAGAAGAAAACTGCAAGAAGACTTGATTATTTTTTTTGCAGTTTTCTAAGCATTAAACACATTTACACGTTGGCATCTTTGTTCCGAAAACAAACTTTTCCGCTGCACTAATTTGCACTTATTTGCATTTTCATCCAATCTTGACACTCTATCTTTATGACTTTTTATGCAATTTCCAACTTAAGCGATTATTACCTGATTAAAGACTTTTTTTTTAATTCAACGTGGATTTTAGTTTTGGAAACAAATACCTGTTATAAAACTAAAGATATAATCTAAGACTCTCAGCCGCTAATAAAAACATGAATTTTTAGTAACTAAGTCGGCTTGGTTTAAAAGATCGACAGCGGTGATTATGTTATCCCAGCAAAACATCATCGTAAAGTTCAATACTCGCGTCTTCAATTTAATGAGCCTGCGCATCAAGATCAGCAGAGGCTTGGCGCCACAAGTTATATCAGATTTGCACAAAACCAGTTCGTTCAAAGCTTTTAAGAGAGGTAATGTGTGTATGTACATATGTACATACATATGTAAATATGTTCTGATGGATTAAAATGTCAACCTGATACCAACACCTAACAAGTTTACTTGCCTGTATAAATTAGTTGATTAATAGAACAGCGTTTTATGTTTTTATAAGATTCGGCTTTAAAGGGCTTAGATAAAGTGAAAGAGACATATCTATCCTCTTTAGTTTCACTTGTTAAGTTTCTAAAGAAAACACGATTATGGATGGTGATTTGAACAGATATTAACAGGAAAGAACATGTCAAACCACCAGTCAGGAAATTAATCAGAGGGTTGTAGCCTAAATTTTCGAGTATTCCACATGTGTTTTTGCAGTTCAATTTCACGATCAAATTAATTAATCACCAATCGCATACGTTAAATGAACATTGTTTTAAAAACAATTATAACAATAAAGCATTGAAGTGCGAAATTCTCTGTATAAAGTAAAACGGAGCAATCTTCAAGGAACGATTGCTAAAAAGCGATAAAAATCGAAAACCTGTCTCAAAAGCTATTGTTGTCCTCAAGTTCAAACGCATGTTAACAAGTACAGCAAAAAATAAAATAAAACTGGAATTAAAGCTGAAAATATTGTTCTTCAACATGTACTTATTAGTGAATAATATATTTAGCAGTTCTTTTTTTAATTTCATCAGCTATGACCTTCAAACTCCAGCAAATTTTCGCTAAAAGTACTTACACTCAAGAAAATACACACTCGCTACTGTCTCGTTGTGTTGCTTTTCAATATTGGCACCATTGTGAAGGATAACCTGATTTTTTTTTTTCTTGTTACGAAATCACAATGCCTTTATCAATAAATGGCAAATAATTCCAAATTCTGGTATTGCCGTAAAGAATTGTGTGAGTAAGCAGTTCATTTTGAAACTTTGGTACAGGTTTATGTAGTAAATCATAATTTTGGAAGGTATACAACTTCTGACCTTCATATATAGTAAATATGAAACTACACTGCATATTTCCAAATTAAAAAGACTAAACTTTATAAAAGTAGACCAGTTTTCCATTAAAAACTCGATAATATCACCATATATTCCATAACAATAGGTAAATGCCGGATAAGATTTATGTCGTCTCATATTGCAAATAAAATTTGTGAATTTGAGATTTGCATTTCTACGTGAATTGTTCTTTCTAAAAAGGAATCTTCATACCAAAACAGTGCGGAAATGGCAGTCGAAGCAGCCTTAATTCAATCTTTAGGGCTCCTAATTGCTCTCTATGCTTTCTATATAGAAACGTAAATACCTCCACTGGTATGATTCCAGACACTGGGTGATGTGATAAAAACAGATGAAGAGTGTTCCCCTAACTACACTCAATTGGAGTTGAAAACAAAATTAATTTCGTCAAGTTTCAGAAACACTTCCCTGAGGAGGGTTTGCACAGAGTGTTTCCTCAGTTTTATTCACACCACCCATTATTTTTCTTGGAATGCGCTCCTTCATTTCAAATACAACTTAAAGCTACATATTAGCCAAGAAATCTTGTTTAATCCGACGATGAATCTGTGTTATGGCTGCAAACATCCTCTGAGGAAAACCGACGTCCAAAGACTCAGCTTCATTGATAAACATCACGGACTACAAAGGGAGAGCTTTTCTGCGAGCTGCGTAGGTTCTTCAATACAACTTTCATGATTGGCTTATTAAGAGATGCACTATTGTGGAGTGTCACTTTGTGATACATAGGAGAATGGGTGACGTAGTTTGCTTGCTAGAGATGGTACTGATATGCATTCACAACGTAGTAGTAGGGTTCTTGAGGGCAATTCCTCATGTTTCCGATTCTCACAATGAAAGAGACCTCTTGCAACATGTTTGAGTTTACTCGATCATTTGTACCAGCAAGCGTATAAATTGATTAATTTGCAGCCGGATTTCTTTACCGCCGGAACGTTGCATCTTTGGCGCTGTTATACTATCAAAGCCGTCAAAAGTTAACATTTTTGAAATTAAAAATCCCGACTGCCCCTTTGCAACTCTGTTTCATTGTATTTACTTACAGAGCTGAAAAATCGTAGATTAGTTACATTTGTTGAGTAACTAACTCAACTAATTACATAAGTTATGTGTAACTTATTAAAATTAATAAAACTTACCAAAACAACCATGAATATAAAAAACAAAACAGTTTATTTTGATCGTGCCTAAGATCCCGGAATCGGAGCCAAAGTAAGGTTAAAGTACAGAGTCTAAATAGGGTTAAGTAAGTCAAAAGTCGTCTTTCAAGATTTTAGGTTTACGGGCAGGACTGTCTGTTTTTTGTCTTGTTTCCAAAGGTCGCAATTAGAAACCCTCACGACTTACTTGAAATCTCATGATATGACAGCAGTAGTTTCCCCTGTCCCAAAAATATGAACATATCGATGAACTCATCTGAGTTTAATTCTAAAAGCACCCCGAATGTAACTTTTTGTATCCACACGGGCTAAGTAGGCCATCGCTGTAAACGTGCACTTTGATGATGCCGTCACGAACTATGTGTTTTACTCATTTGCAATGAAAACACATTTGACTTTAATTTTAACGATTTCCCGTCGATAAACTTTAAACACCTTTCTATGTACATCAGTACCTTAAAGTGTCGCAATTTAAACGCCCATTAATGGAGTTTTGTACTTACCCTGAAGTATAACTACGTTTTAAAAATTTAAAAAAATGTTTTTTTTTATAAAACTTAACAACAAATAGTTATACAACAAATACAAGACATTTATTTTCACTTTTTTATATTATTTTTTCATTTACTTGCGCCATTAAATTGTACAAAACATGCTAAAGCCGAAGCTGTTAGACGTGACAGAATTTAGATACAAAAGCAATTAGTTGAGATATAGTCTTTTTTTTTTTGTTTATTATCAGTTCAAAATATTGAAAAAATGATCTATAAATGCAGGGCAGGCATGTGCTGGCTACACGTGGCCAGATAGTTGGCGACAAATGAAGTTAAAGAAACTCTGCACAAGGCGCATGTAATTGTTGCCAAAAAATCGCCCATTAGTGGGTGGTAATGTCGAAAATTGAGGTTCGTTTTTCTCACACGTGTGGTTATCAACAGCATGTTTGGTGGAAAGTGAAATCATTACAACGAGTGAAATTGAAAGTTGGGCTGGGCCTCTAATTCAATTTAAATAAGCAGCCGATTACGCGTGTGTGAAATTCACTTGGAATTCATGTGAACACGCAAGTATGTGGGGATTTTACAATTTTCTTTATAAAACTTTTTGCCGTTATCTGACGCAAACTTTTATTTTGTTAATTTTCCGCATTTAAGGAACAAAAGTTCACTCAGTCATTACTTGTTCGGATTTTTCTAGTGCGTGGAATATTGCGTCAATTCCAGTGTACCCAACAAACTGTTAAAACAGTTGACACGTGATTCTTTACAAAAGTTTTCATTAATTCCCACCGTTACGAAACTTAACTTACTTGTCATAACGTTACGATACAAACTATGTACGTATACTTACACGATACATTGCCTTTAGTTTTGTAGTGGTATTGCAATTTTATTGTTGCTAATATTAAGCTTTATGCTGGTCTAATTAAATTAAAGTTAATATTTACAGAAAATACAATGCACAATGTCACCTAATCTATTTTTTGTACACATAAATATTACTCATATCCCGCATCGGGGTATAACCCTCTTTCTTTAAACCAATAATGAACAAAATGTCAGTTCTTTATGTGCATTTATAAACAATTCAGTTGGACTTAAGATTAACTTCTGTCTCCTCCTTCCATTTCCTTCCAAATTATTTGAAGAATACATTAGTCAGTCTCCAAATTTGTTTTAGTTTCAACTAGGCTTTCATAAATCACCTTCAATGTTCAATGATTTCCTAACCATGTGCATTGTGTATATAATATGCATCTGTTTTTTTTTAGGCTTCATACATGATTGTTGATGAAATGCACGAAGAGCATCCCGAGCTGCTACGCGATCAGTATTGGGAGTGTGTTGTACCGAAAGATCTTCCCTACACAGTTGCATCAGAACATTATCGTCGCAATGAACCGAAGGGATCCGCAGAGAAATACAAAGTGAAAACATCCGATGCTATGTATGCCAATATTATCCCCACTAAACGTCCAATGACCGATGATGTCTATGCAGATTACGTAAGAAAACTCGATCGACGGCGTTTGTTCTATAAATTAAATTTGTTGGAATATTGCAGGAAAGTGTCGACACTCCTATGGTTGAGCGTCGCAAAAATAATAATTGGCTCACACGACAATTATCACGAATGGGTTCAATGCGAAGCCAATCCACAGCGTATTCATCAGGCGGCACGGCATTCAATCGCAATCGACTCAACTCCGTTTACTCCAGTCCAGAGTCTGGGCTTCCGCTATCTATACTGCAGCAGCAGCAACAACAGCAGCAGCAACTACAATCCAAACCGAGTCTCTATGAGAAATTCGTCCATCGAAAGTCATTGCGGGCTCAAAAGCAATTAATTAAACAAAGTAAGACTTGAACAAGTTTTGGTAACCACAGAAAATACATTTTTTTTTCTTTATAGATTCTAAGCTGAACCTTAATGGTCTCAACGTTTCAGTGGCAAAGAATCGACCACGCATTCCTACCCCTGATGTCACCAAGGAGGGTGTCGAAAAGGAAAGCAAACTCATTTTCGCACCGGGCTCGACAACTGCGAGTAGTACAACCAGTCCCAATGTGGCGTCTGGAGTGGCCTTGATGGCATCGCAATTGACATCGTCACCGTCTATGTATCCTTACGCCAGCGGGCAGGACGGTCAGGTTCTAGGTACCCTCTTACTTTCACCTATAAAGGAAATGGACAGCTGCTCATCAAACAACACTCTTGTGCCGGGACATCCAGCAACAGCAGCACTTGCGCAAGCTGTGCTACCGAAAAATCTGCAAGATGTTAATTTTGGAACTGTGTCCATGAGTTCTACAAGTAAGCTTACGATGTGTATTTTAAACAACAAACAAATTTATTAAAACCGTTTTTCCAGGCCTACCGGTGACTACCCTCTCATTTCCGTTCACGGTTACAACTTCAACATCGGAAACAATACCCTCAGGAACACTGAACATAGTCCCTATGCCTCAAATCAGCACCACACAATCTGGTTTCGATACCACTGATATGATGTCGACGATATCGCTGTCCATTCCGCACTCCGTCTCAGACGTGAACCATGGTCAAACCAATAGGTTTCTCACCGTGAAAAACGAAAACCACACACCCATCTCCCGAACAAGTAGTTTTAATGACAATTTTGCTAAGGATTCTTACGTACTCGAGCGAAAGCTCTCTCAAAGATCACTCAATCATCCAATCGAATCTCGAAATAATTCCTCAAATCCTCAAGTGGCAGTTACACCAACCGATACGAACAGCCTCATGCCTCAGGCAAAGAACGAAAATTCAGTTTCGGCGCCGTCTACTTTAACCAAACGAAGTCCAGAAGCAAAAACTGGTGAAGTTTACGTGTGAAAAAGTATCTGGAGCTGGAATCAAGTTCAATAAATTAAATCAATTTTTTTTCTATCAGAATGTTGTGCTTAGCCGAGGGGAGTCTATTTTTTTTTTTTTTAAATTAAACTCCTCCAATGTAACAATGTATACTTCGTTGTATGTAAACAATTTTTTTTACAGTTTAATATTCTTATGTGATATTTTAAAATTTATGGCTTAGACGAATTGTGTTAAGTTATATTTGTCGAATAGTTGTTCGTTATTATTACACACTTTGAACTTTTATCTCGAATTATTGATTTTTATTTGTAAAGTGCAAAATTAGCCATACTTTTTAATTTGTGGTAAGATTTGTAAGTTGAATGTATGTAAATTGTAAACCTTTTTTGTTCTGAAGATTTTTTATTTTTTTGTTAATTGTAAGCAATTTTGTTAAAAGAAACATGAAGACAATAAATAGGATTGAGTTGAGAAATTACATTCTTACAACTACATGTTAAAGATTCTATGCGCGATTTTTTTCAAAAGAAGTTTTGTTTATATTGATATTATAACACAATTTGAATTAAATTGAATTTACAAATTTATGAGCCTACTCCACAGATAATAAGTCTTTTATCAGGGCTTACGGTTTGAGGGAATTTAACAGTGAAGCAAAGTAAGCAAGCTCCTGCTCCTCATATTTTTTATATAGATTTTCTGTGGAAATGCGAACTTTTTCTTACTCCGAGATCCTTGTAGCTAATCTCCAACAGGGATGCAGTTTTCCAAAAATATTTTTAATGAAAGTGTGTTTCAACCTTATCGGTTCTACGACAAAAGGATTAAGTTGTCAGTTGTCAAGATCATGGAGTCTTGTAGCTTTTGTGATCGGGCGATCATTTCGGGGATTCTTCCTTTGAGTTCTTGAGAACATCTACCGTGGTTATATCTGTACTAAAGGCATGAGTCTGATACTAATCTTCGATATTGCAATGATTATAAATTTGACGTCAGTAAATTAAGCGAATTTCTCTTTTCTGGGATTATACAGAGTAAAAGAATACAGTGTTTTGGAACCGAATTCCAGATGAACAGTACTTGAGTCTTGGTTTAACTTGTTCTTTGTAGAGAAGAAGTAGCAGCTCAACTGAGCGGGTGCTGAATTTGAAATGTTGGATATGAGGTCGTTAGCAGATACTTCAAAGAGGAGCTGAAAGATTTCACAGTGCTTTGGAAAACTGATCGATTGTTTTAGAGCCGTTTGTGAAAATCAAATGGAGAAATTCAAATGAACCTTGCGATCGAACTCCAAGCGCTCCTGTGCGGTCTTATATGTTTGTAGCCTACGTTGAAGTCAGTTTCAGTGCGCATCATGTCAGTTGAGTTAAGAAGCCTGTGAAGAATTGTTAGAATTGTTTTAATTCTATGATGAGTGTCGCCCATGCCCTAAGCATCTATTTCCACCCTGGTATAGAGTGCAGTTGGAGAAGTTTTTTTTTCTTTTCTTTTGTTTCATGAAATAATTCTCCCTACGATTAGACCTAGATATTTGGCCTTTTCTAGGAATTTGAAGTTTTTCATTCAGGATGTCAGATTGTTTAAACAATATTTAGATATGTATGTTTTATATCCGACAGTGTCTGAGGGAATTATCCGACACAGTGATAGCAACACCGTGCGCATTCGCAACCATGCTATATCCAACATCCTTTAATTTCAGGAATAGTTCGACTGAATTTGCAAATATTTTGAGATGTCGAAAACAACGGCTGATGTCAATATGTAGTTGAGAGTTTGATTGTATGTACAAACATATTTATGTTTGTCCGCTGTAATCCGAGAAACAGATGAAAAGATTTCGATAATTTATTTTTACCGATAGAAGGTAGGTAAATGCCCATGAACAACGGCAATATTTCATAACACCTTCTCATGATACCATGCAGGAAGCATAAATCCGAAATACGGCCGACTAAAATAGCTTCTTACTTACAGAAACCTTGACAGTATGTCTGGAAAAAAAATAAAGCAAATATTTCCAGAAATTAAGCAAACATTTCTGTTTCTCTGAATTCCTTGTGAACGATTCGTCGGCAATAGGGTCTTGTACACTTTTGGACGTACATATGCATGTAAGTACTTACACTGTCGAACAAAATTAAAAATCTAAGCTGATGAACATATCTAGGTTTTCAAAGGGTGATATTGTTTATTTTCTTTTTTAAATTTTTTTCAAAAGTATACCATTTGTAGACCATTTTTGAATAAGTGTTATAAACTTAATTTTAAAATTTATTTAAAAAACCAAAAAAATTGTTTTACGGGTAAGAGAAAAATGCATGCAAGGCTACAAAATAAAGTGCAAATGCAAAAGATAGTAACAAATCATTAGCTAAGTGGTCCCTACTTTATTTTTATTAACTGCTGAAAGACGATTGGGCATGCTGGAGGTCAAGTCTCTTAGAATTTGCTCGCAGGCATTTTAGAAGTTTTTTTTTGATAAAATTCACTCATGCCGCCGTTAAAAAACCATTTCCCGATCATTACTCACTACCCATGATCATACATACATATGTACATACATGCATGTAAATACATTGTACATAGGTACCTACGTTATTAAATTATGGAAGAGATGAATAAAAGAAACATAGTCGTTCAATGGCTTAATGAATTAAGAAGAGTAAAGAGAGCATGTATGTATGTAAATGTCTGAAGACTGTTATAAATGTTTGTTACTTTACTAGAATATTGTCAGCTGTAGTAATTAACAACATTACGCCAGAATATCACAATAATTCCTTTATGCCTTTTAATTATATTTAAGATAGATAATTGCGAAGATAGCTGCTGCTACATACTAGTTTATTATTTGTTGATAGAAAGATATCAGACATATTAAAACACCTACACCAATTAACCGAATTTACTCGCAATCAATGCACGCGACTACTCATACTATGCCATTTGCCCGCCCTAGACGACAGCAAATAGCAATTTCATTCAGAAGAATACTTTCTATATTTAGATTCGTCTCCCAAATATATCTCATATCTCCGCCAGACAGCCAGTCTCAGTTCGAAGCCTCTCACTAATGAAATAGACAACTCAATCAAAAGTTAAAAAGTATTTTAACATTAAATGACTAAACGAATTATAGATACGTTTTTAAATCATCACGTAAAATGACCCCATGAACTCTTTAAACATGTGCTCTCGCCACATCCATGCATACATTGTATGAATTTCTTGGATGATACTCCTGACTTCTTATTAAATGAATTTTCAATTCCAATCATTTAGCTGTGAACCGTTAGAGAATGTTCACGGCACACCGAAGAAAATAAGTACACATGGGACAATTGGCGAACCCATGCAAAACCATCGATACCAATTTCGAAGCAAGAACGATCTTATTTAAGGCGTCTTCGAGTCATGGAGAGTTCTCAGTTCTCGCAACGCTCTGGATATAATCGGTTCTGTGAATAGTGCTTTGAAATACGTGCATATAGTAGTGTGTGAAAGAGTGTGCTAAAGTGTGGTTTTGTGAAACTTTGTTAGATCTTGCATGCCTTATTAGAGGATTACCAAGGTAGCAAGGCTGTGATAAGTTTAAACAATGTGAGTGAAATCTTAAAGTAGAAATACTTACAAAGACAAGACAAAGACTTACCTAGCAGAGCAGGTAGCGCTATGTATCAATTATGAAATTAATATTGTAATTAACTTACCTATAATACACCGCGGGGTGTGCAATAAAGATCCATAATAATCTAAAACAATGATCGCACTGTAAGATTCTGTACACTATCGTGTTTGTTCGTTTCAGGACATGGGATACCAAATCTTCAGTGTTGATAGGGTTAAAATGATTTTAATTTCTGCCAAAGCAGTGTAAAAAATAATCATTAGGACAGATCCAATAGACAATCTTGTCAATTTAGGTGTTTCGACCAAAACAGGTGGTGCATTCTTAATACATATTTCGTTATTGGAAGTGAAACTCAACGATCTGTTCCAAGCTTAGTAAAATTATTGCAAGGGAACAAGTAGTCCCAGGCTCTCTGAAGTAGTGAAAAATTCTAGTGACGATTGGACATTAAAATTTTTTTTAGAAACTTGGCTTCCAGGATGCTCAGTAAAGTGACAATAGCACCGGCCGAAATGGTTACGGGACTATAAAGTCATTCTATCGATTCCCGAAACCAACAATGAGAGATGGATTTCACCAATCTTGAAAGATTTTTTTTCATTGGAATCTTTCCAATGGGCGGGTTCCTTTTCGCACTCCTTTGGGTACTCGTAGTTCATCAAATATTCACTAGGCTGAGACATAATGAGATTAAGCTCTATTTCGTTTAAATGGCTTCATTCTTATGTCGAAAAAAGATCCCTTTCCACTATGAGTGATCAACTTCACGACTCTTAAATATTTTCAATAGGTAGTTTGGAGGGCTCGCACAAAAAACTAGCGTTGATCGCAATGTGCGGTTGATGATCAGGAAACCGACACGTCTCCTTATGAATATTGAATGATGAGGAAATCACAACCACTGCTCATTTGTTTTGTGGAGAACCTCATAGAAACACTTTTTATGGCGTATTCATGAGTTCGGCCTTGATGCGAATTGTCATAAGACATTCACTTGTTGCCTTAATATAACAAATTCGCAGCCGACTCAGAGCTATCTCTGGTTTCTGTAACATTATCCCTAGTAGATGCCAATTTCTTTTGCCCGGTTTGTCCTTTGGCAGTTCCTGGATGAAGGTTAATTCCATCTAAAGTCTCTGCTAATTGTTTGGCCTCTTGAGGATCCGAACACTCCACGTGCAAAACCGACGATCTTTGCTCTTATTTCGTGTGCCAAGGTGCCAAGGTCGGTACCTAACATATACTTTTTTGTGTGACCACCCAGTTCCTCTGGGTCTAAAATGAGGAGTTTTTGACTCTAATTCTTAAAATTCGTACTTCCCCTTATAAGCTTATAAAGTCGAGTCCGAGTGGACAGCCAAAAGTTGCTGATGACAAGCACTTAAAAGTAGAATAAGTATAGTCGATGCAAGAGGTTGATGTAAGTCAGTAAATAAGCTTATCTCGGCATGGCAACTTTTTATTCTTTGTGCTCTAATCCACAAAAAAAGGTAAGAACAAATGGCTGAGCAGTATTTAAATGTTTAATGCAGAGGTGTCACTTACAGATTTGGAATTACTATGACTAGACTAGACTGTCTTGAGAGGCTAATTATGTCACTGGATGCCAATTCATTCAACACGCGACGTCGAATAAAAACTTTTCTTGAGGCTAGACAATTTTTTACCGTTTGCCCACTTAAAAATATCAAACGACACATCTTTCAAGGGCGTTTGCTACCTCCGCGGTCCATTTCATTAATTAACACGATCAATTTTTCGCTTGTCACTACTTGGTGGTGATAAATCTAAATTGCAAATTAAACTTTCAATTGACTTTCTTGACCTGAGTGTCGACATTTCAAGCGATTGATCACGGGCTCTTGTACCCAATCACATGCATTGGCTAGGAGATCGCTCCTACATCACAAGCTTTTTAAATTTAAATTAATTAATAACTGATCATGATTGACTTTTGGAAAATTCAGCACCAGAATATGATTTTTCAATTATCATCACTTGTAGGTCATCAATTGGAGAAGAAACTTCTTCGGGGAAATGCGAAGAAGATACCACGGAACTGAGGAAACCAGTTGGATTCTTCAAACTCTTTCAATTTGCAACACCATGCGAAATATTTCTTCTCTTCATTGGGTTTGTGATGTCCGCTATCAAGGCTCTAACCTTGCCTGCTGTCGTGATTATTTATAGTGAATTTACAGCCATGTTGGTTGATCGGACGTTAGCAACTGGAACAAGTTCGAAAACGTACTTTTTGCCCATCTTGGGAGGTGGTAAGCCATTGTAAGTAACTGAATGTTCAGTGCCATTTTCAAAGGTCTAACATTTTAAACGTTCTTAAGGACAAATGCCAGCAGAGAAGTGAACAATGAGGAACTATACAATGATTCCATCTCTTATGGTGTGTTGTTGTGCATTACGTCGGTAATCATGCTGATCTCAGGAATATTCTCGGTTGACATCTTTAATTTGATTGCGCTCCGGCAAGTGACACGAATGCGAATGAAACTCTTCCGGACAATCATGAGGCAGGACATTAGCTGGCATGATACCACTACACAAACGAATTTCGCACAAAATATGACGGAGTAAGGAAAAATTACCGTCTTACTTAGCTTTCGCTGACAAATTTGTATTTACAGTGACATAGAGAAGATTCGGGATGGTATATCGGAGAAAGTAGCCCACTTTCTGTTCTTGATCATTGGGTTCATCATCACCGTGGGTATATCGTTTGCCTATGGTTGGAAGCTTACCTTGGCTGTCAGTGTCTACATTCCAATTGTTATAGTGATGAACTACTTCGTTGCAAAGGTCTGTTGGCATAACTTTATACTCACCAACCAGCTGAATAAATTTTTGTTTAGTTCCAAAGCCGTCTAACAACAAAGGAGCAAGACTCCTATTCCAGTGCTGGAAACCTGGTGGAGGAGGTTCTGAGTTCCATTCGAACAATAGTGTCATTTGCCGGAGAGAAGAAGGAAGCCGATCGTTATGATAACTTCTTGATTCCAGCGCGAAAGGCGAGTCAAAGAAAAGGAGCCTTCTCCGGCTTCAGTGATGGGGTCCTAAAGGCTCTTCTGTTTGTATCATGTTCCGGTGCTTTCTGGTATGGAGTGAATCTCATTCTGGCAGATCGGGATAAAGAAGACAAGGAGTATACACCGGCAATTCTAATGATAGTCAGTTAACTTTGAATAAAATGTTGTTCATGTAAAAATTTTGACTATTTTTCAAGGCATTCTTTGGCATCATTGTTGGCGCTGATAATATCGCTCGTACAGCTCCATTTCTGGAGGCATTTGCAACTGCGAGAGGCTGTGCAACAACCATATTCAATATCATTGACTCAAAATCAAAGATTGATCCGATGTCGACCGATGGAAAGATCATGAACTACGGGCTGCGTGGAGAAATTGAGTTTCGAGACGTATTTTTCCGGTATCCATCCCGGCAGGATATAATCGTGCACAGAGGATTAAATTTCAAGGTGAAAGAGGGTCAGACTATTGCGTTGGTGGGTGCCTCTGGTTGCGGAAAATCAACATGTATACAGCTACTCCAAAGGTTTTACGATCCAGTTTTTGGACAAGTACTATTGGACGATTATGATGTCAGAAAATATAACATTGGATGGTTGAGATCGAATATTGCGTGCGTTGGTCAAGAACCAGTTCTGTTTCAGGGAACGATCAGAGAAAATATTAATCATGGGAAGGCCAACGCAACGCAAAAAGAGATCGAAGCTGCCGCCAAGTCGGCTGGTGTTCACGATTTTATAATAAGCCTGCCGGAGGTAAGTATGACAAGATTTATTTTAATACAAAACCATTTCGGGATGATATGATAGATGTTCTTTTTTTGTGAATGCTTGATGCGCCTTCAGAGGTGGCTATATTCTCCCGCTGTGTCAAACTCAAATATTTCCTTCTTCAGGCGATCTAACCCCGGAAATGCTTTATACGTTAAGGGTGGTGGCACTTCTTTGTCTACGATTTTAACGAATTTAGGTCTCTCTTCCTAAATTTCAGTATTTCCTCGATGTAGGAGAACATCCAGTTCCAGTTTCTCTCACTCCTAACGATTTTGTCTAGTGTGATTTTGCCTACCTTCGTTTCTAGTCCTAGCCATCTGATGCATTTGAAGAATATGTATCTCTTTAGCGTCAGCTTGAGTACTGACAGGCTGAGCTCTATATTTTCGCGAGTAGATACTCATTAAAGGAACCGTGTCCGGTAGGGAATCCCCGTCTACTTCGTTATATTTTCGACCAGTCTTGTAGTCAGTTGCTCTACTTCAGCGTTTTTGCCAGCATTCCAAGGTGATCTCTTGACTTCTTCTGTTGTAGTTTTTATCCCAACTTCTGCGTTTCTTTGGCTTTGCTTCTGAATCTGTAAGTTCGTCATCCAGAAAGCATCTCTTGATCCATACCGCTACAAATTGTATGTCCTCTTTTACCTGGTTAAGAGCATTAGGCCAGATTTCACATATCCTTATTCTAGTCTGTTTGCCTTAGATTATTCGTTGCTCCACGCTTACAGATACTCCTTAGCTGGAATGAGGACGTTCATTGACTCTTCAAGCCCTTAATTTCTGCTGCTCTTGGTTTTTGAATTAATCTTCCACTGTCTGATAATTTTTCCGTTAATTTTTTCAGAGCTACCAAACACTAATCGGTGAAAAAGGCGCTCAACTTTCGGGTGGTCAGAAACAACGCATCGCCATCGCAAGAGCACTTATTCAAAACCCCAAAATCCTCCTTTTGGATGAAGCTACCTCGGCTTTGGATTATCAGTCCGAAAAGCTTGTTCAGGAAGCTTTGGATAATGCTAGCAAGGGTCGTACTACAATTGTCGTTTCTCATCGATTGTCAGCTATAAAATCCGCGGATCGCATTTTTTTCCTAGATCAAGGCAAAGTCGTTGAGGAAGGATCGCACAATGATCTCATGAAATTGCAGGGAATGTACTACAACATGGTCCATGCAGGTGATTTGCAAACCCTTGAAGGAAATGATCCTGATGCCGATGAGAAAAGTATGGACTTACCACTATGCCTGTCAATATTTTATCCGAACCTTTTTTTGTAGAAAAACCACTTGGAATCTATGAGAAATCCTTCGAACTTAACACTAACAACTTGGATAAAAATCATAAGGATTCTGTCAACTTTGACACACCGATATTTGTTAGTCACAAAACAGAAACACAGAAGGAACCCAAAGCTGACTTCTGCAAGACGTTTTATCGAATTTTAAAAATGTCCAGACCGGAGTGGTATTACTTGCTGTTTGGTATTATATCCGCCACAGCTTACGGATTCACATATCCTGCATTTTCAATAGCTTTCGGCGAATTCTATGCTGCTTTATCGCAAACTGATGAAAATGAAGCAAGGGATAGAACTGCAATACTTTCGATATGCTGCTTGGTGATTGGTATCGTAACTGGATTCATTTGTTTCTTCCAGACCTATCTTTTCAATCTAGCAGGAGTGTGGCTTACCACAAGGATAAGGTTGATCAGTAGAATGACCAAAAATTTCAAACTGATTTATTAATTTGTCTTAGGTCCCTCTCGTTTAAGTCCATCATGCAACAAGAAGTCGGTTGGTTTGATGAGGAGAAAAATAGTGTCGGAGCTCTTTCAGCGCGTTTGGCTGGCGACGCAGCCAATGTGCAAGGAGCTATAGGCTTTCCTCTTAGTGGACTAATTCAAGCATGTTCCAATTTCATATGTAGTGGAACGATCGCATTTTATTATTCTTGGAAGCTGGCCCTCCTTTGCTTAAGCACTTGTCCGTTCATAGTAGGATCTGTCATATATGAAGCAAGGTAAGTTCACATCTTTACACCGAAAACCAATTAACCGACGTATTCAATTAGTTCCATGACCTCTGCAATGCTGAGGGAAAAGGAAATTCTAGAGGAAGCTAGCCGAATCGCCACCGAAGCTATTGTGAACATTCGAACCATAGCGGGTCTTCGACGAGAAGCGGATGTGATTGAAAAATACAACGAAGAGATAAGAAAAGTTGAATTGATGATTAAGAAGAAACTCCGCTTGAGGGGAGTCATCAACTCTTCCGGTCAATCGTTTATGTTCTTTGCTTATGCTATAGCGCTGTGCTACGGCGGAGTTCTTGTTTCCGAAGGTTCCATCCCATTCCAGGATATCATCAAGTAGGCAACAAACAATTGTGTTTACTATGTCATACTAAACATTTTTCAATAGAGTTTCAGAAACCCTCCTCTACGGATCTATGATGTTGGCGCAATCGTTGGCTTTTGCTCCAGCTTTCACGGCAGCTCTAGTCTCAGGACATCGTATCTTCCAAGTTATTGATAGAAAACCGAAGATACAGTCTTTAACAAATAAATGCAAAAATCTTAGTAAATTGAATCACTTGGAAGGCATTCATTACAGGGACATTGAGTTCCGATACCCGACAAGAACAGAAGCACAGATCTTGAATGGCATCAATCTGGAGGTATTGCGAGGTAAGACCGTTGCTCTGGTTGGGCATTCAGGGTGCGGTAAATCAACCTGCATTCAACTTCTGCAAAGATACTACGATCCTGATAGCGGGAATATCGTAAGCTTCATTTTTAAATCATACGACTGCATCTATTCATTTTTGACATTTCCCCACAGCACATTGATCAAGACGACATAAAAACAGATTTATCACTCGAAGCACTACGCTCGAAGCTAGGAATAGTGTCGCAAGAACCTTCGTTATTCGAACGAACCATTGCGGAGAACATTGCATATGGAGACAATTCGCGGGATGTCTCCATCGCAGAGATAATGGACGCAGCAAAGAATGCTAATGCCCATTCGTTTATTATTTCTCTACCAATGGGCTACGATACGCGATTGGGATCGCGTGGAACTCAGTTATCTGGCGGTCAGAAGCAGAGAATTGCTATTGCTAGGGCTTTGGTGAGAAATCCAAAGATTTTGTTACTGGATGAGGCAACTTCTGCCCTGGATTTGCAGAGTGAAAAGGTCTGATAAAGAGAACATCTTTTGAATTTGTTTCCACAAAGATTTTATTTTATTTTTCAAGGTTGTTCAACAAGCACTGGACATGGCATGTTCTGGTCGAACCTGCATTGTTATTGCACATCGATTGTCGACAGTTCAAAATGCCGACATGATTTGTGTTTTACAAAATGGACGAGTAGCCGAACAAGGAAACCATCATCAACTGATTGCGAGAGATGGACTTTATGCCAGACTACATAAAACACAACCTAGTTTCGATTAAACGCTTTTTATTTAATTTCAATAGACTATTTAAACTTCTGTTCACACAACTATGTTAAGTTTTTTTAATAAAATGCAACTTATTTTTGTACATAATTGACTGGAACTTAGCTAAAAGCTATCTGTTTTGAAATAATCTTTATCAACAACGTTGATTGATAATAATCATTCCCTGAAAGTTATTCCCGATGAATTTTTTCTTTAGTGTGTGGTCCTCTATTCCATCTGCTTCATTAAATTTTAAAAAAAAAAAATAACTAGGGCTCAAGAGCCGAATAGGTAATTGACAAGGTTTTTTTATGACCAATCATACCCTCGGAAGTCTGTCATTCTCCCCGGAAAATCCTGGGGCAGGGGCATGAACCTACGCATCTCAGACAGGTATCCAACGCACCAACCCTTGGATCACGGAACACTTTAATTCGGCGAAATTCGAGTCTTTGATTTTTTAAAACATTTAAAAAATTACTCTTTAAAAACTTGTATTTTACTGCACACCACTGTACTTACATATGTGCGCACTTCATTTGAATATTGAAAGTGAAAATATACGGAAAGGTGGAATAAGAGCAATTAAATGATCTGACGACTTTAATTTAGAAAAATTTATTTGCAGTCGTGTTACAGAAACGCATACTAATGTTATTATATCAAGATATTCTGAAGTTCTGAGCACCAAAGATCAAATCAAAGCTTTTAAGATTGTTTCTAGAAACTAATGGAACTACCACCGCCTTCAGCAGCATTATTAATTATCTGAATCCAGCGAAGGTCTACTTTAATATGGGTGGCGAGCAAGAATCATGCAGATGTGCATTCAATATTTAATTCAAATGAAACAGTGAATGTTATTATACCATCGGTTTTTAAAACTTATTGAATTCTTCAAACTAATTCATTTCCCTTTACACCAAAGTACAATCGAAATCGAGGTTAAAGTCAAAACCATTCATTCAGCTAACTACATACGTGCTACTGATTGATTGTCTTATAAAAGATCCATATTGAACAACTGTCTTAGACAAGCTGTAGGCACCTATAAAGAAAAAATATTCAGAGTAATCGAAAAAAAAATGTATTGTTTCAAGTAGTCGCCGTGGCTCAGTGGTTAGTGCGTTGGACTGCTGACTGCTGAATCTGTCATGAAAGAGCTTCTCACTTCGCAGTTCGAAGTCGGCAATAAATTGTAGGTCCCTTCCATTCGTGGAAACAATACAACATGCACAACATGAATGGTTGCGAGAAGCTAGGCCTTGGCTCATTCCGAACTGTCGCGCCAGCTATTTATTTATTTTTTCACAACAAGGCACCCTCTCGTTCACATTCTATCGCACTGTCCTTGAAGCTGGCTTTTCGAGACCTCAGCGGTTCATGGAAATATCCCTAAAAGAGATAGAGTCTTAGCCGCTGTTAATTGAACGATCACTTTTAGAGAAGTTATTATAGATTAAGGATTAGAATTATTTATATTTTACCTGTTTTTCTTCCCTTTAAACGTCCTTTCTTATAAAAACAAACAAAACTTACATACTGTGCAAACAAAAACTTTTATTAAGCACAATCAGCTTTAAATATTCTGAGAGTAAATTTACTTTAGAATTTGCATTCTCTAAGCTTTATACAGAGGCAGAAGTTGCACATGCAACCAAACGGAAAAAAGAGTCAGTCTTAATAGTCATAGCGTAGCGTTAATGTGTTTTCACCATTCGTAAAGATAATAAAGTGCCCCTTAGTTTCACACTAAAACTCAAAGCGTCAGCAACTGTTTAACAATTTGTTATTACTGCAGGAAAGTTGATACAAATTTGTAGAATGCGTGTGGTGAAATTGTTTATACATCTTTGGAGGAGACTTCGAATAATCTGTCCGGGAAAAATGTAAGTGTCACTTGATGAAAACCGATAAAGTGAGAACCTTGCCCACGAGTCAACACTTGCGCTTGTATATAATTCTACAGGCAACTTGTACGCTAGTTAAAATGTCCATTTATTATATTTTTGTAAACTAACTGGAGAATATTCAATTGAAATTAATTTTCTTTGTGCAGTAGTAGTGTAGATCTTCCTTTCAATAAAAACAATGAATCTTCGATCAAATTAATGACGCAAGTAAAACATTTCTTTATAAAGAATACCTTCCTGGCACTTTTGAGAATGATCTAGGAAAAAATAATTTTCAGTCTGAGAACATCTTCAAGATTGTGCTGAACAAATAGTTCTAAGGTGCAGTGCAAAGTAGATAGATAACCGAAGTTGATATGCATTTTTCAACAAACGCGGGAAATAATTTAATAAATGTTTGAATATAATTAGGTGTTTATTATAGTTAAATATAAGTTCATAATTAATAAAAATGTAAGCGTAAGAAACAAGTGTTAGTGTATACGTTAGATCGGCAGGAAAATATGCAACAAATTAAGACCTTGACTTTGGCTCTCGTTGCCATTCAATTAAAATTCTATTCAGAATTGATAGAAGTGCATTGTCTTTGTTAGATATTTTAAAAGTGTTCTGTTTCCTATTCGTAAATGCAAATGCAAAATCAGATCTCAAGTCATTTATTTAATTGGTCGACGTTTGATGTAAAATATTCACAAAAAGTGTATAATTATGTATCTTAAATGAATTCTGCAATTCATGGAAGAAGGAAATGTGAAAGTTTGTTTACAAAATTTTATCCATGTGGTTCGCCTAGTTACCTTTATATATGACCATACAGCCTTTGATCACCTCTTTCCTTAGCCCCATATACTCGGTTGGTTACTACTGGTTAATTCCACATTATAGAATGGTCAGAAGTTACCTGTACTTAGTGGCTTAAGTCACTTTTATTTACTGCAGAAATATTTTCACTTTCAAAAGTCTACCGAATTTTGTTACTGTCTGCAATCAAGAACAGCAATAAGAACAATTTGGTTTTGCTCGCCACTCCACTGGACTCGATACAGAGAAAAGCAATACAATATGTCTGGGATTAAGTGAAACGGAGGGTCACATTCGTTTACTTCTTCGTCCGAAATTTTTAGAACTGTTGCACAAATTGACATAAGAAGTCCTCATGATATTTCTTTTTAGTGAAATCAAAAATGGTTAGTGTCTATATTTAGCAGTTTAGGGTAGGGGTAGAACCCTAGCACACAACAAGAATTGTTACGAGAAGCTTGACCTTGACCATCGCTTTTAAGCCAGGTTATTATTATGTATATATAATTAAAATCATATAAGGCATTACACTGGATAGGCGTGAGACTGAATCGACTCACTTAACTATGTTTCTTTTCCCCATGCAATTGCTTTTCACGGGTTCATTTAAATCTTGTTTTTTTTTCTTGAGGTTTATTATTGCACTTTAAGTTGTGATGGTTAAGTGTGTATTTGTTAAAAAGCTCAACGGAACTCGAATCACAGAAGCAAAAAGGAATTTAAGCTTATGTCTGCATACCATCAATTAAATCGCCTAGGTGGACCCCACCTAAAGGCCTTTAAACTTTGAACTGGTTATTTTTTTTATTTAATTTGATTTACATACTTAGTTCCGGAAAAGCTTACTAGTTTTAATGCTTTTCAGTTATTGAACTTATGTATGTATATGTACATATGAATTTGGTTTATAGACTATCACGCTTAATGTTAGTTGAGTACAAATTTTGCAATTCCTTTTGCTCTTTAACCCACAACTTAGAAAGGGTGTCTGTCTGCCCGCTGTACAATGCATCATTACTTGACAAGATGAAGGCAGGCATTGGAAAACAACGGCCACATTTGAAAAACGAGAAAGGGCTGTGGACCAACCACGATTTCCACAAGATCTGGGCACTGTGACTGAGCTCAAAACTATACTGACTGTACTGATTAGTGATTATCATTATGGAACCCTTTTTAGAACTTTTGGATGTTTCATAATGCGCATTTTATCATAAAGCAAAGTAATAGTGCGTTATACGTTGGACGGTTGTGTGCGCCGGCAATTTATTAATTCAAAGTAATAGAATTCACAATTTTTTAACGCGGCCAGGTTTTAAGTTGTTATAGATACATTCACTCAATTCCACGCATAAAGCTCTAACTTACTGATCTGCTTTACTTCTCTAGTAAAGTTCTGCAAGAACTTGGCCGCTGGTATCTCATCACTTTTTATGGATAACATTTTAAATAAGAACATGGCCTTTTTTAACAGTAATGTTTTTGATGGGATCTCACATTTTTTTTGTAGCGACTGCAGCCATCTTACTTCTCAATCGTTTGTTTTCGATACTGGTCGATCTTTGAGTCTTAATATGACACTGACGAGTGAATAACACCTAATGACTATGGAAATAGTACAAGACAACACATGCAGAACATGCAACGAAGACTAAGAATCAGCAGAACACATTTTGTGTCACTGTAAGTGTTTAATCAGAACATGTCATCGCCAGTTAAGCAAGATCTACCTCGAAATGGAAGATATATGTATCTCCCACCTAACTCAAAGTCATCTTAGGATTCATCTCGAATTCAGGTATCACAGCGAGATTTAATTGGAGGAAATCAAGGTAGGGGGCCGTAGTGATAAGTAGACAACGTCCCACCCCTAATTACAACCTACAATCTATTGTAAGCGATCACAACGAAGGATAAAAATCAATACTTTTGACCTGCTTTCGCTTATTGTACGTTTTTGCTTTGGAATAGTAGAAATCCATATGTGTAGAGAGTGTCCCTACCCACTGTAAGCAGATTTACTCTGATCGTAACCTCCCTCGAACAAATACAATCATCACTCCTGAGAAGTATATTTTTCCCTAAATCCAAATAAGTTTCCTGGTGTGATGTATGTCCATATTTCATAGGTACGTGAACCCCTCCTCTGCTTGAGGTAGACGTAGAGTGGG
The DNA here is from genome assembly GCA_917880715.2 of Matsumyia berberina. Classification (NCBI taxonomy): domain Eukaryota; kingdom Metazoa; phylum Arthropoda; class Insecta; order Diptera; family Syrphidae; genus Matsumyia; species Matsumyia berberina. The sequence continues at coordinate 1,534,712 of OU862870.1, read as the reverse complement.
ACAGTCTGAACACGTATAGCCAGCGAATTCGCAGCATTCATTGTCGAATTTGTGATGTGTCCTTATACTTACATATGTATGTACTCGATGTGTGCGAACTTATAATTTGGTTGACAACAAAATAGATTTTTGCGAAATTCGGGTTAAATTTAAACACTGTTTATATACAGTCGCTTTGATTGATCCTAATAACAGTTTTTAATTATTTTACTGAAGTAATCTATAAGATTGAAAAATCGGTATATGACGCTAAGTCACGTAACAATAACCTCAGTTGCGTAAAGCGAACCTGACAGCTTCTTGCTCTGTGATGGATATAATTAAAAAAAACTACTTTACATGTGTAGGCACAAGGCAGTTTGTATGACATGATTGAATTCGGCGAAAGAGTTCGCTGTATTCATCGTTAATTACACAATAGAACTGAAATGTCGATGTGTATGAATGACAATGTACGGCGAACAAAGGCTGTGATCAATGTGTGTGAAACCCAATAGAACAGATATCAATGGGTGTGTAAAATAATTGGTATACATGTGTATTTAATAAGTTTTTATTTATTTAAACAATTTCCAAGCGCATAAATGAAAATTTTAGATTTTTCCCTTAATATGCACCGTAAATACTACATGTGCACCAAATTTCAAGTCTCTAGGTCTGATGGAAGTGGGTGATAGGTTTTTGATGATCTGTCAGTCAGTGAGTTAGCTACGAAATTATAACAATTTGGCGATTTTCTGAATCAAATATCCCAGTAACTATAATAGGTACAAACTTGAAACTTGGAATATGTTGTCATATGGGCCAGAAAATCAGACTTCCAGCTACTAAGGGAGCTAAGTTATAAAGGATGCCTGTAGTGAACTTGGCGGTACACTACCGTGCCGTGCACCCAGATGAAACAAATACGACATTAAATGCAAATCATACACCTCTTTTTGAGTCACCCTTTATAAAGTTAAAATGCTGCAAAAATACATACTTCTAATTTTATCTTATTTTTTATGAGTAACAACCCTTGAAACTGCTAGATGCTCATGAAAAATCAGATTTAAATAATAAAAATTGTGATAGCTACGCCCACTGACTTTGCACTTTTCGTACGTGGACTACATTGTTGCAGTAATTGTGCTAATGCCCATAAAAAGGGTGAGTACGTCTAGCGTTAACTGCTAGTGTTTGTTTATATTTAAAACTGCCAAACAGCTGAAAGCTTTTACTCCCCCTTGGCTATCACCAGCACATGATTAATGGTCCGCGTGTACTCCTAATAATTTAATAACTTACAAAAACAGAAAATTTCAATTTTAGGAGCCCAGATGATAACGGCGATGTGAAACCAAAAAAATCAGTCACTTACTTGAGTCTGTTTCGCTACGCCACCCCACTGGACTACTTCCTGCTGGGAATTTCGTTTATTGCATGCCTGGTCAAGGCTTTCGTATATCCAATCTGTATAGTTATATACAGCGAAATGGTAGCAATGCTTGTGGACCGTAATCTAGGAGTGGGTATATCGTCAAAAACTCAGACTCTGCCTTTATTTGGTGGCGGGAAAATACTGTAAGTAACCAACTACAATTGGAGTTGTCTTTTACTGATCAATTCAAAATTCAGGATAAACGCTACGAGGGAGGAGAACATGGCTGAACTTCGAAACGATTCGTGGTCCTTCGGGATACTATTGACAATATTAGCAGTTGTCATGTTTATATCGGGAATCATCTATGTGGATCTTCTAAACCTTTTAGCTTTGAGGATCATTTTAAAGACAAGACGAGCATTTTTCGAAGCAACAATTAGAAAGGACATTGGATGGCATGACGTGACGAAAAATCAAAATTTTGCACTACGAACTACAGAGTACGTTTAGCGATTCATCTTAAGGACGAAAGATTTATTTTTATTATTCAATTTTGCAGTAATATGGAAAAAATCCGTGATGGACTTTCAGAGAAACTAGGACATTTTACGAATCTTTTTATAAGTGTGTTCATCACTGTCACCATATCCTTTGTCTACGGCTGGAAGTTGACTTTAACTATAAGCGCTTACATTCCCATAGTTCTCCTCTGCAATTACTTTGTAGCCAAGGTAAGCACAATGAAAATATTTATTATCCTTTTGTCAATTCAGAATTTGTATTTCTAGTATCAAAGCAAGCTTACAGTATGTGAACAGGACGCCTATGTGAATGCTGGAAGTTTAGCAGAAGAAATCATTGGAGCAATTCGCACCGTTGTCGCTTTTGGAGGAGAAAAACTCGAAGCTGATCGATATGAGGAATTTCTTATTCCTGCGTGTAAGGCCAGCAAAGGAAAAGGTTGTTTCTCAGGTGTGGGAGATGCGGTTACAAAGTCCATGCTATTCTTCTCAGGTTCGGCTGCATTCTGGTATGGAGTGAATTTGATTTTAGATGATCGAGGCAAACCCGACCAGGAATACACGCCAGCTGTTCTCATGATAGTAAGTCAAAAAATCGGCTTTTTCGCAATTTATATTATTCTCGTCAGGCCTTCTTTGGAATACTTATTGGAGCCGATCATATTGGAAAGTGCACACCTTACCTCGACTCTTTCGCTTCGGCAGTGGGGTCGGCAGCCCCAATCTTTGATGTCATTGATTCTACAACAAAGATTGATCCAATGTCTCCGGATGGAAAAATTCTCAATTACGGGCTAAAAGGTGACATCGAGTTTCGTGATATTTTCTTTAGATACCCCTCTCGAGACGACATCACTGTATTAAAAGGATTAAACCTAAAGGTTCAACCCGGACAAACAGTCGCATTGGTCGGCCACTCCGGTTGCGGAAAATCGACTTGCTTACAGTTGCTGCAACGGTTCTACGATCCGATTTTTGGAAATGTGATTTTAGATGGTATGGACATAAAAAAGTACAATGTCTCTTGGCTGAGGTCGAATATTGCCGTTGTTGGACAAGAGCCCGTTTTGTTTCAAGGGGCTATTGGTACCTTGCTTGCACTTATGATACGACTTTCAGAGCTTTACTATTTTTTTTTTTTTGTTTTTTCTTCTATTTTTGGTCATAAGATGAAAATATTAGACATGGAAAACCTGGAGCAACACAAAAAGAGATTGAGGCTGCCGCAAGAGCTGCTGGAGCTCACGACTTTATTATTGATTTGCCAAATGTAAGTACTGACCTTTGAATTATTAGGTCTGTTCCTTTTTCAAGTAGCCTCGAGTTATTTCTCAAATTTGGAGGAGTGGGGATAAATTCTCTCAGAGAATGCAGAAATTAAGAAAAAGTAAAGGAACGCTTTTTTGTAAGTTAAGGCTGCTTGACAGAAACGTCAAATGCAAAACCAAAACAATTGTGAAAATTTAAATGAAAAATAACAGACAGCTTTTCGTAGCTTTGGTTTACTTGAAAAAGTAAAGGAACAGACCTATTATGAAAATAAAGTACGTACATATCAACATAACGTGTTCGGGGAATCTTTGATCAGAGAAGTATTTTCAAACTTCTTCTGCGAACAGATAGGATTTGGATTAAATCGAAGTTGCGTAGACCAAGCCGATATACTACGGATGATAATAGAACAAATAATTCATTGATTTCAAGAAAGCACTCAACACCATAGACAGCGCGGTGAAAAAAATTGGTTCAAATCCCTTTTCACCACGCACCACCTTAGGCGAGGTTTTCCTCTATTGCGTTGCTTCTCCTGATTAGATTCGAACACTGTGGATTGGAGAGTTGGTGTCTATTTATTCGTTCTACATATCCCAGCCACCGCACACGTCCAAAGGTCAGTTTTTTTTCCTATGTACATAGATCGATGTGGCGTAGTTGAATCTCCTTCAACGTCCGTCAGCGGAAACGGTACTGAATATCTTACGAAGATTTTTCGACTGAGGATATCTTCATCCATCCTCATCCTCATGAGGATTATTAAGGTTGTGTATAGAGCTTCCGTCTTACTGGCACTGTGATGTTCTGGTCGATACATCGATGCTCAGCGTCCCTTCTTGTTGGGACCAAATACTTGGGTTGAGCGCGTTTTTGTCTGTCCTAGTACGCAAGTAGTTGCACAGACTTATCATACAATTCATTCAAATACGATGTTGAAGAAACCGCGTGACAGAATCACCTTGTCTAAATCCTGCAAGAATGAAAAATAAATTGTTACTGTCTATCACCTGGTGGGGGAATGACCTGCCCTCGGCGACAGAAGAATGAGGACTTTTGGTAGGTAATTCTGGAATTGGAGGACTTATGTCATATTGGGCTGAAATACCTCCTGAGAGCCTGAGTAGTTCTAAATAACGCGGTCTATCTTTACAGGTTACCTGGGGTAGTTCAAAATATGGGACCCTACTGCTGGTCTGCATGTAGGACACCCATTTAGCTACCTATTTTAGGTACCTATTTTTTTTTATTGAACTCCTTTTCCAAATTTAGGGTTATAAAACTACATTGAGTGAGAAAGGTGTACAGTTATCCGGCGGCCAGAAGCAACGCATTGCGATTGCACGTGCATTGATTCAAAATCCGCAAATTCTTCTACTCGACGAAGCTACTTCCGCATTGGACTATCAATCGGAAAAACTAGTCCAAAAAGCACTTAGTACAGCCAGTAAAGGCCGCACTACTATTGTGGTTTCGCATCGTCTCTCGGCCATTAAAGACGCCGACAAGATTGTTTTCATTCATGAAGGAAAGGCGGTAGAAGAAGGCTCTCATGACGAATTAATGGAGTTACATGAAAAATACTTTGATATGGTAACAGCTCATGAAAACGACAAAGGTGACCTCAATGAAGACGAGGATTCGAAAAAAGGTAAACATATCATAATTCCCAATAACATTGATCTCTAACAAGTGTAACCCCCATTTCAGACAAACCATTCGATGTTTCCTTCGATCACACAACCAGCAACTTGAACAAGAATCTTCTCAACCAGCATCGGTTCTCAGATGCATCAGTGGTAACAAAAACTGTTAACAAGGACGAGGTAGCCGAAGAGAAGACCCAGTTTCTTCAAACATTCTTTAGGATCATCAAGATCGCTAGACAGGAATGGTGTTTGTTAATCCTTGGCACGATATGTGCCGCCCTCTTCGGCTGTACACAGCCAGCTTATGCGTTTATTTTTGGAGAATTTTATGCAGCATTAGCCCAGACAGACCCGGAGGAAGTTCTGAGCCGAACTTATTTTCTCTCAATCATCTGCTCTGTTGTTGGATTAGCAGCCGGGCTGGCATGCTTCTTTCAGACGTTATTCTTCAATTTAGCCGGCGTTTCGCTAACAACAAGACTAAGGTCCATAGGAAGCTTTTAATTGTGTTCACTTTGAATTACATTTTTTTTTTTCAGATCACTCACTTTTAAATCTATACTTCACCAGGAGATAGCTTGGTTTGACCATGAAAATAATAGTGTTGGTGCATTATCGGCGCGCTTATCCGGGGACGCTGCCAATGTTCAGGGCTCGATTGGTTACCCTCTAAGTGCAATCATTCAGGCATTAGCCAACTTTTTAAGTTGCATTACACTCGCATTTTATTTCTCTTGGCAAATGGCATTAGCTTGTTTATGCACGGCGCCATTTATGGTTGGATCCATTTTGTTCGAAGCAAAGTAAATGTTGTCTTCTCTGGAGGGTTCTTAAAAAAATTGTCTTATATGTATTCCAGATTCATGGCTAGTTCGTCAATGGATGAAAAGCGTATTCTCGAAGAAACTAGTCGAATAGCCACAGAAGCGATTGCAAACATTCGAACTGTAGCCGGCCTTCGTCGGGAGCCTCAGTTGATTCAAGATTACAACAATGAAGTGGCAAAGTACGGACGACAGTTGCGGAAAAAGCTCCGTTTCAGAGGAGTCATCAACTCAAGTGGATGGGCCATACTGTACTTTGGATACGCCGTGGCGCTTACCTATGGCGGCATCTTATGCTCTGAGGAGAAGGTTGAATTTCAGAATATTATTAAGTATTGAGTAATTATTTTGTTTTAGGTCGTTTGGTTATAAAAATTTCATTCCAGGGTCTCAGAGTCTCTGCTTTACGGTCAAATGGTTTTGGCCATGGCTTTGTCGTTCGTCCCGTCTTTTACCACAGCCCTCATTGCTGGTTACAGGCTATTTCAGATCATAGATAGAAAACCAAAAATCAAGTCATCCCGTAGTTCCGACAAAAGCATGCTGATCGAGAAATCTTTAAAAGGAGTGACTTATAGCGATGTTTCCTTCCGATACCCCACTCGGCCTGATGTCAAAGTTTTAAATCATCTGAATTTAGGAGTTCTCCAAGGGAAAACTGTAGCGTTAGTCGGTGCATCGGGGTGTGGAAAATCTACATGCATTCAACTCTTACTGAGATACTACGATCCTGATGAAGGACGAATCGTAAGACGAACTGAAACCGCTTTACAACGTGATTACTTACTTTTTTCTGTAAGTGTGTAGATGGTCAGGATATTAACCACGACCTGACATTGCCAACACTTCGTCGGCGATTGGGAATTGTCTCTCAGGAACCGGTTTTGTTTGAAAAGACTATCGCGGAAAATATTGGATATGGTGATACCTCCAGGAAGGTGACGATGGCAGAAATTATCGAAGCGGCAAAGATGGCTAACGCGCATGCGTTTATTACTACTCTACCAAATGGATTCGACACAAAATTAGGCGCAAGAGGTACCCAGTTGTCCGGGGGTCAAAAACAGAGATTAGCCATTGCAAGGGCTTTAGTGAGAAATCCCCAAGTCTTACTACTTGATGAAGCTACTTCCGCGTTGGATTTACAAAGCGAGAGGGTAAGTAACGAAAACCTGGTTGGGAAATGGTAAAATATGTCCATTTGTAGATTGTGCAATCAGCTCTAGATACAGCTTGTTCGGGAAGAACGTGTATTGTTGTCGCTCATCGGTTAACTACGGTGCAGAACGCGGACTTAATTTGTGTCCTACAAAATGGTCAAATTGCGGAACAGGGTAACCATTCGCAGTTGTTGGCAAGGGATGGTATTTATGCGAAACTATACAGAAGTCAACCTGCCGCTAGTTAGAAAATAATTTATTTATAATTGTTTGTTTGAATAAAAGAAAGTTTTCTGCAAAATATTGTAAAGTGGGCTAAGACATACAATCCTTGTGTATGCGTCTATGCACGAAAAGAACAATCATACAGTTTTTATTTTCGTACGGCAAATTTACGAATTGTACTCTTATAGATTTGCCATTGCCTGCCGAGAGGCGGTGCCAGCAGCTGAGTAAACATGACCAGAAATCCAATGCACCAATACCTTGAACAAGCTTAGGTGCCGGCGAAGAGGACGGCGTTGGGCTCAACTCGCTCAATCATTAGCTCGTTTCGCACGTCGGGTGAGGTTCCTTTCTACTTTCGTTCATAGAAGGTTTGTCAGTTTCAAGAACGAAGGTCGAGAAATTAATATTTTTGACACGAAACGTCTCGATGAAATCTGTACCAACCTTAACGGGAGAGCAAGCGTTCTCTATCGTCACCCTACATAATTGAACGAGTTTAGCAGGGATGCCAAAATTAGACAAAAAAAATCGATAAAAGATGATCACTGTCGATTTTGAATTTTTGAATTTGTAATATTCCTTACCAAGTCATCTATTGCCGTTTTAAGTAGCAGGACAGCTCGGCCGTAAGCTCCAACACAAGTTGAAATATGGCTGTTTTTTTTCATCCATATTTCGTTCGTATATCTTGTCATTACATTTCTACATCAATTAGAAAAACTGGAAACCCTGCTCTGTTCTCCGAATTGTACTAGATCGAAGAATTTCAGACAGAAACGTTCTTCTCTAACGCACTGTAGATGTCACTTGAAACTGTACAATTATTTCACCCCCAAAACAGCTGTCAAGATCAAAACGTCAACGACAGCAAAAAACTTGTCCCCCGCCTGTCAGTTGACGTGTTTAGAATTTTCATCGTCACCCGCAGCCGAATCAATTTTTTCTAATTCGTAAATCTATTTAGAAGAAAATGCAAAGAACCTAAAACTGTAGTCGCTGTGTTGATTAAAATCTAAACTGAATAATTTTTTGGAAAGTACCTGCAGGAAAAATGCTTTTTGCACACGTATTCTTAATTTGTTTATGCGTGCTTGGTGCGACGAGCCATGAACACAATCACATTGTAAGCGAGAAATATATTAATTCCCCAAATCAATCAGGATATGTAATCTTATTTCTCTTCCAGTACAATGACCGAGAAGAGGTAGTCCTATGGATGAACACCGTCGGTCCATATCACAATCGTCAGGAGACGTACGCTTATTTTTCACTTCCATTCTGTTCGGGTTCAAAGCAAAGTATCAGTCATTACCATGAAACGCTTAGTGAAGCGCTTCAGGGTGTGGAACTTGAATTCAGTGGTTATGAAATGGATTTTAAGGGTAAAATATACCTAATTACATGCACCTATGTGTAAGCAGACTAAATTAATCTGTCTTTACAGCAAATGTTGATTCGACAGTCATCTGTATGGTCGATTTGACCGAAGACAAAGCGAAGGCGTTCACATACGCTGTTAAGAATGAATATTGGTACCAAATGTACATTGATGGTCTTCCCATTTGGGGTAAAGTGGGCGAACGTTCGGAACGTGAAAATAAATACTTTATATACACGCACAAAAAATTCGACATCGGCTACAATGGTAAACAGATTGTCGATATAAACCTCACCACAGAAAAGAAGGTACTGCTAGCGCCTGGTACTAAAATCAATTTCTCCTATGAAGTCAATTGGAAGCTAAGTCCGGTGAAGTTTGAGAATCGTTTCGATAAATATTTGGATCCAAACTTTTTCCAACACAGGGTAGGTCCATGCAACTTTTGTGACAACCTTTTTGACCCCTTCTCTCTTAGATTCACTGGTTCAGCATATTCAACAGCTTTATGATGGTTATTTTCTTAGTTGGACTTGTTTCGATGATCCTTATGAGAACGTTGCGCAAGGATTACGCGCGGTACAGCAAGGATGAGGAAATGGATGATATGGTGGGTTTTTTTCTTTTTAATTTAAATTGACAACTTCGCAATTGCGTGTGAGATTAGCTCCCTCTTGTTTTGTTTGTTGACGTAATTTTTTTTATCGTAAATTGTTTCCTTTTAACGATAAGAGCAGGTGTGATCTTGAGTTAAATGGGAAAATGGTGTCGAGTTGACTGACATGTGTTAGGATATTTGAAAATGTGTGCAATTGATTCAGTTTCTACGGTTTTCAGTTTCGAGATAGCGCACAAAACAAAACTTATTTAGTTTCTGTTGATAATTGTCGTGTTCCGAAAGGTGATAAGTGTGTTCATTTATTTGCTTAATGCAGCTGGATCCACATATGTGCATACCGACATATGTACATACATACTTTTTTGTTACATTCAAACCGTCACTTTATTTTATTTACCATTGATTTACCATGAAACGTTAATGACACGTTTTAATGTAATCTTAATGTGAACACCATGAATTTCTTACAATACTGTTACAAATATTCTCAAATTACAAGCGTATCCATATGTGTACGTAGGATAGTTAACGATAGTCAACCGCATATTCAATCATAGTTTCATATTTATTTTGGGAATGAAATTGGTTTGTAGTAAGGCCCCAACTAATGAATAGGACTAATCCTAAACAGAAAGCTTTCAGGGAGTGAAAATATGGCCTGGTTGTCAACTTTGGAAAATAAAATATGTCCAGAGTGTCAAAAGAAAGGCATGTCTAGGCATAACAGGTGCGTTAAGAACTTCCTCTACACCTTCATATCTCCTTTCTTCTTTATGCTTATTTGAGTCTTGTATTGATGAATGGGGATTGTGATTATACGCTCACTTACATGCGTAAAGTTTAAGCTTTCTTACTAAAATCTGCCGCTGTCAACGAATCCGCAGCTCTCTGTAGTAGTCACTGGAATGAATAAAACTTTTTTTTATCGTTTTGCCATGGCGGTTCCATCATACTTTGTAGGTGGCGGTAAGGTCTGCTTCGCAGGGGTCCAACTATTCTTCAATCTTTTCGGCTGCACGTGTTCTGTTGAGGGTTCGGACTAGAGCTCTTGATACTCGTATAGCCGGGTACCCGTACTTTCGGGTATTGCCCGGGTACCAAAATATCGGGTAGCCGTATGGTTTTGGGCACCCGCGTCATTCCTTATATTTCTCGTAAACTAAGGTAACTAGGTAGCTAGAAAGAGGTGGTGGATCAACAAAACCCATTTAGCATTAAGATGTGCCTTTTTGCTATTACGGCTCGCGTGACCTGGTTGATGGCGTGTGTTGTTGACGGTGAATGAGACAGCCGTAATATACCAAATTTTATATTAAATTAGAGCTTTTGTGGCCCTTTAGGTACCCGTTACCCGATATTGTCGGGTACCCGATAGCTGACATTGCCGGATATTTTGAATATTTTGAATATATCCATCACAGAGCAAGAAGCTCTCAGGTTCGTTTTACGCAACTGATGTTATTGTTACGTGACCTAGCGTCATCTACAGAACTTGGGTATTGCCCGCATTGCCCAGGTACCCGGGTAGTTGTTGAGATGGGTATTACCCGGGTAAAATCGAGAGCACTAGTTCGGACATTCCACGTACGCTAGCGATAATCACTCCTTTTGTCGTATGCTAGGCGCTAAGGTCGTCAACAGTTGCAATATGCATTAAGAAGGCTTCTTTTTTCTTTTACAAGGAACGTGAGATCATACCGGTATAGTTTATTGGCATTTTTCGAAATTGCCTTATTGTAAAAATAAGGCTCACAAGAGATGTCAAAGTCGCAGGACGAGTTGCCTTCATTATAATAAGATTGAATTCCGTGACGAGCTATGGAATATTTCTCAAGTTACTTCTTATGTTCTAGTTCTGTAGAAAGCTTGTCAACATTAACTTAGCACCTCTCTTAAATGTATCTTTATATTTTTTGTTTTATCAATTTAAGGAACGTGACTTGGGTGACGAATATGGTTGGAAACAGGTGCATGGTGACGTATTTCGAACGCAGCAGCATGGATTGCTGTTTTCAGCGATGATCGGTGCTGGCTATCAACTTATTTCAGTCGTGTTTTGTGTAATTATTTTCGCAATAGTAGGAGAACTGTATACAGAGTGAGTATTCCAGAAGACTTACCTTATTCTCGTTAATTAACAACGGCAAATATTTTTTTTTAAGGCGAGGCTCCCTTTTGTCCACTGCGATATTTGTTTATGCTGCAACATCTCCAATAAACGGTTACTTTGGAGGATCTTTATACGCTCGCTTAGGCGGCCGAATGTGGATACGACAAATGTTGATATCAGCTTTCATGGTGCCAGTATTCGTCTGTGGCACGGCATTCTTTATCAATTTCATCGCTATTTACTACCATGCATCAAGAGCAATTCCATTTGGCACAATGGTGGCTGTCACCTGCATTTGTTTCTTTGTTATTCTTCCATTGACACTTGTCGGAACAGTGATAGGACGCAATCTAGACGGTCAACCAGACTTTCCATGTCGTGTGAACGCTGTACCCAGACCTATTCCAGAGAAAAAGTGGTTCATGGAACCAGCGATTATCATCTTGCTCGGCGGAGTTCTACCTTTTGGGTCAATTTTTATCGAAATGTAAGGAGTCGGAAAAAAAATATCAGAACTTAGTAATTACATTTTTTTTTTTAATTTTCAGGTACTTCATATTCACATCCTTTTGGGCCTACAAAATATACTACGTTTATGGTTTTATGCTTTTGGTGTTTACAATTCTAACTATAGTCACCGTATGTGTAACGATTGTCTGTACATACTTTCTTCTAAATGCAGAAGATTACCGGTGGCAATGGACAAGTTTTCTGTCAGCCGCATCAACGTCAATTTACGTGTATGCGTATTCGTTTTATTATTTCTTCTTTAAAACAAAGTAAGTTTTATTTTTGATTGAATTTAAAAAAATGATTAATTTGGTTTATATTTTGCAGGATGTATGGCCTTTTCCAAACGGCCTTCTATTTTGGGTATATGGCTCTATTCAGTGGAGCGCTAGGACTCATTTGCGGCACAGTGGGCTATGCCGGAACTAATATTTTTGTGAGGAAAATCTATTCTAATGTGAAGATCGATTAAATTTACATCGAAACGTGCAACAAACCGAAAAATCTGAAGTCTCTTCTTCGATGAATATAATTGTGATGATTTGACTCTACGATTTACTTCTTTGGCCACTTTATCTCACACGCACCCATGTTCTTATCTTGACCGATCCTTACGTAATCCGCAAAACTTCTGCATAATTATAAGTATTCTATATAAATTTCTTTTTTTATAAGTTGTTTGAAATTTGGTTAGTTGGCGCGTTGAAGAATTGTGTGAAGAAAGCGCTCCTGCAATATATACCTGTATTCCCTTACTTTGTCCTAGTGAACGTCTTAGATTTTAGATATACCATCTTAATAGGCAAATATATTTTGTTTGCTTCTTTTGAGAATTGTGTGCATTCTTGAATGAAACGCACGATATACCTGTTTCCACTAATTTTGTACTAGTGAACGTTGTAGACTGTAGATATAACCTCTCCATCAGCAAGTAAATTTAATATTTTGTTCCGAAATTTTGAAAAAAAAAAAACACCAATAAGACGCTATTTTGTGAAGAAAACGAAAATTACACAAAAAAAAAAAAACGCTGGACGATTGTGAATAAATGAAATACGGAAAGTAATACAAAAGTACATATGTATTAAATGAGTAAAAAATATGATTAATAATTAGGTTTAATAAACAATATAGTGAAAATAGACACCGATAAAGGAGTAGAATCTTTTTTTTTTTTGTGCTTTAAACCGTTTACCATTTTCGGAAGTTTTGGAATGCTGCTCAATGCTCATCTTTGGTGAAGAACGCGTTTGGCTATCATCAAAATTACGGCGAGAGTTGTCATTTCGAAGAGAAAAATCCATTCAGCAAAGGTATGGACAATTTAAATCACACTGTGGTGAACTTGGTAATGGTAACGGAAATATGGTAATAACGACAACGATTCAGGGCGGCCGGAGTGTCAAAAACTGAGCGCCTCCGAAAAGGATTACACAGGCCTGTGAATAATTGGGTCATGTCAGTTTTTGGCAAGCTGAGGGTCATTTCCGAAGTAGATTTTTGCGTAGAATCCGAATCCGACAGCCGTAACTTTAATAAAAAAAAAACTAAATCGGTCTCTCAAACTCTGAAATTGAAGAGTAAGAGTAGTACTGAATGATGTAACTGGAGATAGAGATTAGAAAAAATTTGCGCACTCTGTACATAACCTCAAAGTTAGCCAGAAACGTCATTTTTTGGGTACATAACCTCGAATATCTCAACATCCTGACGTGATGGGACAATTCTGACTCCGGACTCAGATTCTACGCAAAAAACTGCTTCGGAAATGACCCTCAGCTTTTCAACAACAAAACCATGTTGGCCTGTGTTATCTAACTGGAGAGGTATTCGTATACTTAAGGCTGTAGTCCAACTAAAAGCTAAAATGACTTTGGATAGTATCAAAGATCATTAATATTCGTCTTTCGAAAACCAGCCGGCTTTCAGAAAGGCGTACAAATGTCCTATTTTTTTTTTTTTTAATTAAGTCAAAATCGCTAACAACGACATCGGTTATAACGACCAAATTCTTAGGTCCCGGCTGAGGTCCATTATAATCCCGTTGAATAACAAATCGCTTACAACGACATATCGCTAACAACGACGGATTTTTTCATTTTTTTGAAATAAAATATTGGTTACAACGACTAAAATCGGCGCAGCTGTTGGTGCGACTGAATTTTTGTCTAAAACGGTAAACTGTTTATCTGTAGATGCGATTTATCTGTGTACATAGAATTTGTTACAGTTGACCGTGTATTGACATGTAATCCTTTTTGTTTCGCGTTTATTATTGGTTTTGAGTTTGTTAAACAGTAGGTGGGAAAATTGCTAAGTGGAAATTTTTCTGTGTCACGAGTGGTCATAGAAGTTTCATTTTATTCGGTTCGCATAAAGTTGTATTGGAAAATGAGTCAGAAATGAAAAATCTTTGCGATTGAAGGAAAAGCAGGGATCATTTTTAGATTGGAAGCTAGAGAGAAAAATAAAGACCTTGCCAAAGAATATTTCGTTTCACACTCCACTATATCCACAATACATACCTTGATATCGGTTACAGCGACCTATCGCTTGTAACGACCAAATTCGTCAGTCCCTTGAAGATCGTTATTACCGATTTTGACTGTAGTTGTATGTTGCTGTATGACTAGTGGTTGCATCTTCGAATTCGAATATCTTCCGAAGAATAATGGTAGAATGTATGTGGCTCTCGTCTTTTCAAAGTTTATTATCAATTCTTTGCCACCTTCGTCGTTCCTATTGCTTTCATAAGAAATGGATTTAGGCCAACAAATTGTTAAGATGATTCGTAGGCACCAAGAGACGAACGTTTGCCGCTTTCTCTTGATAGTCGGGCTCTCTTCTCAAGTACAGTTGTAGCTTGACTGATTGCACTGCTGCGAAATGTTTTGAACAGTATTCCAAACAAAAACTTTTTTGCCATTTCGTTGAACTTAAATACCAAGCTTTCTGTTCTTCGCCGTGCTAAAGAGTAAGTTACAGACTAGCGTCGAGTAGAAACCCTCATACAGGGAATCGGTTTTTAGTTTTTGGTAAGAACCTTACTCAATCAAAAATATTTTTACTTGCCCCGATTCCTGTTTAAGTTAACGACATCAACCACTTAATCTAAAGTTTATTTATTCAAAAGAAGAAGAAAACGAGACACATATTTGTATTAACATATAACTATTATTTTTATTTAATTCGAACTCACTTTCCATCGCAAACATGTCTTAATATGTAAAAATTATTCTACAGCTTAACACAAACTAAGCCTTTCATTAATAACGTTTTTATTTATTTGTTCATTTGTCTACCTGCATACAAAATGAAGATGTACGATACTCTCCATAGACCAATACAAAGAGAACTTGTATTCTTGGTAAAGGGCTAGTGAAAGATGGTAAAATTACTGTCTCTGGATGTTGAACGGGGCCACCATTGCCTGTGGGTGAGGCGAAAGTGATGGATGCGAGGGATGCGGTAAATGCGAGTGTGGATGATGGAGGATTGGAGGCGGAATCTGGTGCTGTTGCGGATGCATATGGCGATGAGGGTGGCCAGGAAGTAGATGGGAAGGCGGCAATATATTCCGCATTGGTGGCGGCATATTACGGATGTTGTGCATATCTGGTGGAGGTGGGCCACGCATAAAGAACTGTGGCGGAGGAGCGTTATGCAATGTTGGGTGCGTTGGTGGTGGAAGTGAACTTGTTATATTTGGTGGTGGCACATTGAACTGATGAGGCATAGTAGGTGGAGGTCCAGCTCTAGTTAAGGGCGAAGGAGGAAGACGGACAAAACCGGTTGGCCGAATACCCGTGAAGCCAATGGGGGATTGACGAGGAGTTCCACTCACGGAGACAAAACCACTAGTGAATTTCGGCGTTGGTGCATCCGAAGGCGAAATATGTGGAGATATTTTGGGAGACGCGGGACGTTGTACTGGTGCTTCCGCAACCGGTCTTAGCGAGGGACTTTCACGTCTAGCCACTGGTGGAACTTTGTTCAGTTTTGGTGACAGATATTCTCTATTGGATTCCTTCTTAGCATTAGATGTTAAAGGGGATGCTGTATTTGAAGGCGACTGCGTTGAAGGCGCTGGCGCTACAGCTGTGGTTACAGGAATAGATGTAGTTGTAGCTATAGCTGAAATGGTAGCTGTAGCTGTAGGTGTAACGCTAGCTGTAGCCGCTACAGGCGTTGCTATCGCAGCATTTGCATTTTGATTAAGGAGACGTGGTGGAATAGGGGTTGCCATTTGAGAGACGTACATTGAATGAACAACTGCATCAAAATGAAAATAGAAAAGAGGCGGCGGTGTAGGGGGCTTTAGGTAAAATGGTTGCTCTAAATGTGCTGGTGGTGAACCAGGTGGAGGAGGAGGTGGTTCTAAATTATCTAACTCTGGATCGATTTTAATCGCCAGTTCACTTAGGATAGGCTCATCATCCGGCTCAACCTCTGGTTTATCTACTTCGGCTTCCCTCGCCGGTTTAAAGCCATGCTTCTTGCGTAAAGCTCTTAATTTTCGACGAATTTTTATGTCGACGGCTTTGCGATCCTCTTCGTCGCTGTCACGATTGGGAAAGATACCATCTTCAAAGTAAACCTTCTTTTTAGGCGGGTTTCTAAAGGAGAAAATAAATAAGTATACGATGTACATAGTTTGATAAAATGCAAACTTACTCCTCTTCAACGGCTTTCTTCAAAATGCCTTTTGCTGATCCGTCGCCATCCTTGCCTAGTCGAAGAACAGCGGAAGCAATATGTCTGTTACTCACTTCCTCCTTCCATGAAATTGTCGAAATTTTCTTAACCTTTGACTTTGGTTGTTTCTCGGTGCTTGCGTTGTCTACTTTCACATCCACCTGCGGTTCCGGTAGATCCTTCTTATCCTCTGCGGGCTTCATTGTAGCCATATCAAGGCTTGGTACGATCTCAAGAACATTTCCTTTCTGCACTGCTACAGCAGCAGCTTTTGGTAGTTCCTTGAGCAATGACGAGGGCTGTGATTGGGGGTACGGCTGCTCATCATAGAAAAAACTGGAATTGTTCATTCCCGAACTGATTGTTGGTATGTTCGAATAGACCTGTTGATCTGCAGAGTTTACATACTGATTGGCATAGTTCATATGATGATAATTTGTCTGAGGACCACCTGGTTGAGGGGGTAGCGACATATAGCCGTAAGTGCTGTAATTGTATCCGGCATATGGATTTTGCGCCATATTATCTTGCGTGGAACCGTTTAGTACAATATTAATTCGGGCATCCAAAGAAATGCGATTTGTCTGGTCACCATAATAATATTGCTCAGGCGGAAAATATGATGAACAACCGGCGCGCTGTGTATTATATTGATACGGCGGCGATATGGATCGTGATTGATGTCTGAGAGGCGAAATACTACGACTGCCAGACGAGCTTCTTCGCATTGGTGGCGATGGTGGTTTGAATGGTAGTGGAGACCTAGAAAATGTATGGTCGTAGGAGCTGCTGCGCGATCTGCGGCGTCCTGGTGGACATGGTGAAAGTGACCGTGACCGAGAGTGCGTGCGCCCTTTTCGTGGTTGTTGCTCAAGTCGTCGGCGTCGGCGTAAAGGCGAGCGACTCCGGCTACGACTGCGGCGTCCTCTGTAGCGAACTGTAAAGATATTTTAATCGTTTTTTTCTTTCAACAAAATATAATATTATACAATCGCGGTATAAGTCCATGCTGTAAGCAACAGGGAAAACGAAGTGATTACTTCAGAATTGTGAAAAAAATATGCTTTTCTGGCCAGTAAGTGAGAAGAGGTTACCATCAGTAAGCATTTAGTCTCGCGGATTCGTTGTAGACAAAAATCCAATTGAGTCGTGAGCTGAAATAATTTTCACTCAATATACCGGAGGATTTGTATAAAATATTTTTGAACTTGCTTCGTGCGAAAAAGGAGAAATTCTTTTAAAAAGGCCTAGTTTTTGGCATACATTGATTTTGTGCGTGTTATATTTTTCGCTGAAATGAAAAGTAGCTTCAATTTATTGCCAACTCCAAATGTGAAATTGAGAAGTTTTTTTTTGACAAATTATACTCTTAAAAGCCGGTCGAAAGGTTGAAAAGGGAATATCGTTTCGTGGATTTCGCTTGACTAATTAGTCCTACACAAGTGACCTTTCTGAAGTGATCAAGTAACTTGTTTTTGGAATTGATGTTCAAAAAGTAAAAACGTATTTTATATTGTACTCACCCGCTGCTCCCCGCCGTGCCTGAGGTGAAAAACGCCCCCTTCTGCGTGGGCTTACAGAGAGTGATCGAATTCTGGGCCTTATACCCCTCGTTCTCGATGAAGATCTGCTTTCGCGCCTTCGATATCTTTCGCTCGACCGCTCTTCGCTTGGTCTTCTTTTTATGTCGATCATTGGTTTCACAATAGCCACCTCCTTGACTGGCTTGGCTAAGAGTTTTTCAGTAAAATCCGCATCGTCCTCATGCTTAAGAGGTTCAATTATTGCTGTCGTTGACGTAGTGGCCACTGCCGCCTTGGCCCTTTTCATGGGAGATATCGTCAGTTTGATTGCTTCTCGATTTGCATCAAAGATTTTAACATCTTCAGCCTCCGGTTTCTTCGGTTCGTCAACCGTTGCCTCTTGCATAGTGGCAACGAATTGAGGCTGTACGACCAGATTTTCACAACTACTCTTTGTCGATTCAACACCTGAATCGGAAGTCGTCGCATCCTTTGCATATTTTTGTAGAATCAAATTTTTTTCTTGAAGTAAAAGATTTTCCATTTTTCGTAATTCTTCGACAATCTCATCCCCCGAATCATAATTGGCTCGCATGCTCTGTATGTTCGCCAGGTTTTCTTCTAATTGCTGAATTTTATTAAAGTCATTTGCTACTCTATTGCTCCGTTTGAATTTCTTCCCTGATCCTTCGGAGTCTTCACAGAGATCATCGTTGCTATCATCAGAAGAAGATGAAGATGATGAGCTTGAACTGGACGAAGAAGAAGAGGATGATGTAGAAATAGTTGATGTAGAGGTGGAAGAGCTATTACTGTCCTTGTGATCCGTGGATTCTGATTCAACGTGTGACAGTTCGCCATCAGCAATTTTGTCTTTCAACTTCACTTTGGAAATATCAACCCCAGAGTCCTCCACACTGCGAATAAATTGATCGTACAATTCCTGCATTCCAAAAAGAACCTTTAGTCCAGGTTCAGCTTTAGGAGTCGATGCAGATTTCAATGCTTTAGATTCTGTAGAAACAGCTAATGAGATCTTAGTCTCAATTGTATGAGAGGGCATTGCTGTCACTGTCATTACGGGCACATGTTGATTTGTTGGAATCATAGAATCCTTTTCATCCTCTTTTTGGTCGTTCGGTGGAGGACTTGGATTGACCAATAGAGGCTTTTCGAATCCATCAGTTAGTTTTTCTGATTCTGAAATACGAGATTCTTTCTTTCGATGACCCACTTCCAATTTCGGCATAGCTTTTTTCACCTTGAGCAATTTAATTGGTGTTGAGTTATCTTGATTAGCAATGAAATCGACCTCATTCTCCCAGTTATCCATGTAATCATCGGTATCGGGGCTTTCTTCACATTTGACATCTTTGTTGTTGCCACCCGTTTGCTTTGAAGACTTATCGGATATGTGTTCCTCATCTGGCTCCTCATTTTCAAGTTCATGGGCAAATGAAAGTCGTTCCACTTTTATTTTCTTTTTCTTACGTTTTTCAATCGTTTTTAGGGTCTTTGCTTTGAACTTATTTAACGGCCCCTCACTTTCCGGCGTAGATGGGATCAGTTCTGGTGCAATCGACTTCTTCTGCCTGTCCGAAAAAAGGAATGTTCCAGAATGTTCCTGGTTTTCAGTACAACCCAACACTCGTTTAGGGGCTTCTTTTGCCCGTTCTAACGAAACATCGCGTCTATCTGTAGTTAGTGATGGTTTAATTACTTTTATCTCCGACGGAGGTGATCGAACCGGAGATTTTTTCTCTTTTGTTGGGTTTAGTTTGGTTTTTGCTATTTCATCCAGCTCTTCCGCGAACATGTCAAAAATTTCTGGCACTTGCAGTTGATTGTCCGATTTTTCCGATGCTTTTGATTGTGAGTTCTCATCCTTTTTAAGGTACTCGTCAAAGGATACCCTTCGTTTTCCAATAGGTGGCGTGATATCTGTGCGCTTCTCCGCTTTAGTTTTTGATTTCTCCTCAGATACATCCCGTTTCTCAGTTGAAAATCGATTTGGTGACTTTGATTGTCTTCTCGACAAAACACACTCCTTGCGTTCTCTTGCGGACTTGGGTGATTTACGCGTCATTGACCGATCGTCCTTTGCAGACAATTTGTCGACTTTTTTCTCAGGGTTTTTGGAGTTTTCCTTGTCAGTTAATGCGTCCTTTGAACTTAGTCGACTATCTGATGGCGATCGACTTGTATTTGAAGATGACTTCTCTAAACGTTTGTCAGGTGTATGTTTGAGTTTATCTTTGGAACCATCGAGCGAAACTGATTTGTCGCGAGATCTGGATCGTCTTCCCTTTGACCGATTGCTTGACCGGTCATATTTTTCTTTAGAAACCGATCGTGACTTACGTGAATGTGTCCACATTTTGTCGGTCTTGATTTTTGGTGAATAAGATTGTGATCGTCTGGTACTTCCCAAAGTTTTATCAGCGCTTAGATCTTTTTGCATTCTTATGCTTTCTCCAGACTTGTCCCGTGATGTGAAAGGGTTTCGTCTTTCGGGAGTAAGAGTGCGCGTCCTTGAACACGAGCGTGATCGTCTCTGTACAGGTTTACCTGTGAATGGATTTCGTTTCTCTGCAGAGGATTGCTTTGATTTTAGAGACTCTTCTGATCGTTTTTCGGAGCATGAATTCTTCTTGTCTTGTGATACAGATGGAGCTCTAATTGGTGATTTTTCCTTAGAACTCAGCTTTGGAGTTCGTTGTTTCGTTTCTCCGCTCTCTGTCATTGCAAACTTTTCATTTGGAATTGGGGGCGTAGATCCACTCTGTGAATCAACAGAGATGGATCTTTTTCTAAAGCTGAATCCTTCTTCGGTTGCCTCTTTCGGAGAAGTCGTAATACTTGTACTCCGATTTATGGATTTATCCCACCAATTCTTTTTCGGCCTATCTATTGTTTCATTGGTATCCTCGTCATTGGAAATAGTATTCTGTTTGTCATCTCTAGCCTGCATAATTTCCTTGTGCACATCCACATTAATTATCGTTTTCAACTCGGATTTCCTTCTTTGTGGAGTGTCGTTCGAATCTCGAAGCTTCTGAATTAGATCCATTGGATTTGGACTAAACGATTCATTTTCTTGTTCTTTTGATTGGGATTTTTTAGACTTATGCCTTTTGTCATGCTTACGACGTTTTTTGTGACCACTAGGCGGAGTGTGTTCACTATCTTCTTCGCCTGATTTCTTCTCTTCGTTATTCATGTGCTTGTAACTTTTTGGTGGAGTTGCAGATCGACGTATCGACGAGTCTTCTTTCTTATCCTCATCCTTTTCTTTTTTTATTTTGATTACATGTGTTGCGGTGTCATTCTCTAACTCTGAGTCTGAAGAGGATCCCGAGTTTTCTGAGGTTTCTGTTTTTTTCATGGGTTTTCGTTCACGCTTTTTTTTCTTATTTTTATTCGATTTGGATCTGTGGGCTTTCTTTTTCTTCGATTTTTCATGCGCTTTACGTTTTTTACTTTTGGGACTTTTCGACTTTTTCTTCTTTTTCGTTCCTCTATGGAGTTTTTCAATACCTTTCTCGATTGCAGTGCTAACGGTTGAAGCATTGAAAGCATATGAAAGTGACGGTTCCGTCTTTGTCCATCTGAAAAAAATAAAAATCATATTTATAACGGTTTAAGAATCAGGATGAAAGACTGTGACACAGAGCAGACTAGGGGTTGTCGTTAGCGGCACACTTGGACAACAAAACTTGATCTTCCGACACAACAGATATCTCACGCGGCGCGACAAAGGCAAGGACTTCTGATATTAGCTTCACCGACAGAAGAATAAATATCATATGAATCTTATATTCCAGAAACAATGAATGTAAGGAACAATCGATGTTGAAGACCAACATCCCGCTGTCGAGCAGAACGAACCATTCAACCTAGATAATGGTAGCCAAACTTTCGTTCAACCGATTAAAATCAAGTGGGACTTGCAATATGTAAACTAAAATCGAAGCAGGGTTATGGACCTAACAGCTTGCCGGCTAAATTTTTAAAGCAACCTGAGATGACTTGGTAGAGAGCATTTACCAACTTAGTTCTAAGCTTTGGCCAGATAAGCCCATTGAATAGAATAGAATCATAACATTGCCTGACCCACAAGAAGGCCACCAACACTTCGGTCCGCGGTCTTCGGAGGCATAATGCATTAGAGAAAGACATTGTCTAACGTGGCGCATACAAGCCGAAGGAAGTTTCAACCAATTTGCACTTAGCTAAAACCCGGCATAACTCAAGAGGCTTGATGGTTAAGGCCCATGTTAACCCCGAAGTGTAGCGCCACTCAAGTAAGTTGTTTGTTCTGCCATTCGCATATGCGTGACAGCGTACAGCTGAGTGCGAGTGATAAGATTTCAGCATGTACCTCGCATATTTGAAAGGGTCTATGTACTTGAAACTTTTACCAATTCCTAATACACATTGATAACAGAAGCATTACTTACTTGACAACAGGTTTCTCTCCTTTAAGTTGAACAACAGTGCTGGGGATTCTGTTAACCGGGCTATTAGAACGCTGCTGATCCTGATAGGGGCTGAAAAACAAATTATTGAATACACACTCGATGTAGTTACCTTTAATATTACTTTCTGTACGGCGCAGGAAAACGTCTGCCTCTACCGCCAAAAGGAGCATTTGGCCGAAAGGGAAATCCCCGCATACCACCACGCATTCCACCGCGCGGACGGTGATGCGGTCGCATCTGGTGAAAATCTCCACGATGACGCATAAAATTATGCATTGGAGGCCCAAGAGGTCGGAATCGCTTAAATGGATCTGGATTAAAGGCAATAGGATAATGTACCGGTGTCCTATTCCCACGGTCGATACTGCTCCCTCGGCTACTATCACGGTCTTCTTGTAAAGGGCTAGTGTAGGAATTGCCCTTCTGTTTTTGCTTCACTTCAACGTTATGGCGTTTTCTCGGTATATCCTTCTCACTATTCTCACTTTCACTGTTTTCTGGCGATATTTCTGCTGAAAGTCATTACATATTAGACACAATTAATTATTTCGAATCCCATAACTAACCCTTCTCTTTATCTTTCTTCTTTTTGGTCTCGTGAGAACGTTGGCGCTTTTGTATGCACTTTTCTTCAGATAATTTTTTACGCTCAGCCTCTTTCTTCTCCCTAATTGCATCTAATTCCAAAATTGCTCGTACCTTATCCTCACAGAGTGCTGCCTCTGCTTGTGAAGCTGATTTCAACTCTTCACGCTTCCTAATAGCATCCATTTCAACGCGAGTGAGTGGCGATAGAACTGATTTTAATTTTAATGCTGGACTGGCAGGAGGTGTTTTAACCTCGCCCGGTTCTAAACTGTTGTCGGCATGGTCCTCCAAAAAACTAAAATTCAACTTTGCTACTCCATCGAAGGAAACAACAATATCAGACTTCGATACGTCAGGAATTGATTCAGTTGATTGCGGCATTTTTACTGAAATCACATATTGAATTGATAAGATTTGTGGATCGATTGCATAGTTATGTATGTAACTTGGGAGTAGGAAAAATTACTTTTCGTGCGGAAGTCAAAGCAAAAAACTTCATACGTCGAGAAAAAGTATATTTATTCAATGAAATGTAGGCATACGTACAAATGCGGGCATTATGTTATATATATGTTATTCACTTTCATAAGGTTTTTCAAAACAGAATGCAAGTTGTACAATATTCTATTAATTAATCGAATAAAAACACAAATTTCCAAACTCGCACTGTGCTAAACAAGAAAAGTTTGACAAGACAAATTGAGAGAGCAATAATGCACTTTTTCATAAATGTCAAACATAAAAGCGAATTTCAGAGTAAGTGAAGCCAAGTCACTGTTCGATGTTTTAAAACGAACATATAAATTTTCTTTTGGTGAAATAACAACGCCAGTAAACAATTCAATTTAATTTGTGTATTATTCCAACCAATTTATCCAATTAAGTGAAGTCAGGTTTATTTATTATTATTATTTATTTCTTCATCATCTGTAGCTGCCACAGAATTTTATACCTAACTAAATAAAATTAATACAATTCCTTTCTTAATCCCGAAGATGCCCGTGGCAGTACGTAGGGAAAGAGCTTGAAGGCAGATGTGGTTTTAGTTGGAATTTAATTCACACATATAGGCTTTGTTTTAAAACATGGGCTTATATCTGTATTTCATATAATGGCTATAAACTGGTTCAGAACGAAGTTTGTTTTAAAAACATGTCTGCAAATATTATTTTCTTGTGAGTGCACCCTTAAACTTCGTCATTTAATCTAATCTAGTACATAAACTAGGCAGTGCTTACTGTTTCCTACGGAAGAGGAAACAAAAATACATTTCTCTGGAATATCAGTTTTTCACCGACATCCGATTTCCATTGCGCGCTTTTAAACAGGAATAGCAGAAACAAAGCTTTTAAAGGATTTTTTGAACTCATTTCAACACATTTTCTGACAATTATGCCAAAAAAATATCTGCGAGAACACTGTACAATTCACTAGGTTTGTGGGCGATTAAAATTTATAGTAATTTCCCTTTTTTTAGTAAATCTAAGGCAACTTACGTGCCAATCTTGTGAACGAGTAAGTGCAGGTGGAGTTTTCAATGGCGGCATACCCAAGGCAAAAGTGAAACCCCTTTTCCATCCGCGGCCATGGATGAACTGCACAAAAAGTTTTCCGTAGTGAAAACAGGAATTATTCTCACAAAAATTCACAAATTTGGTAGATATTTTTTTATTAAATACCTCGTCGTAAGTTTTAGTTAATTTTACATGTAAATCTTTCAGGCAGAAGGTATGAAAAAATTAGAAAGGATGATATCGCGAATTGCTGAGGAGTTTCAAAATATACACACTGCTCAAAATAATATGCGATATTTCAAAAGAACATTATTAACTGAACATTATTTTTACAGTTCAGTCAGGTTGGGTAAGAAAATCCGTTTCTTATGAAATTTGGTAATGTGCTTATCATTTATTGCAGTGATTTCGAGGATTTGGATAACAAGGACAGCAAGGAAGAAAGATTTGGTGGTTAATACAGAAATAAAGATATCTGAGACCCTTAAGCGGGATTATTGATAAAACAAACGGAGGTTTTCCAGCTTTAAAATCAAAAGTGGGGTAAGTGGTTTTATTTTTCTAAAGTGCTTTTCTAGAGATTCCTTTCTACCTCAGTGTGCCATAAATAAAGACAATGAAAGAGATTAACTCGACTAAATAGGAATACAATACATTGCCAAGCTTACAGTTCGGGGTGAAGTAGGAGTTCAACCAACAAGAGTCTCCAATCAGTACGTGAACGAAGTTGAGGTCTTCCTTTTCTGCGTAGGTACGTTCGGCTATGTCTCTAGGTGGGTTGTGGAGGTCGGGTAACTCTGGTATAGCAACAGATTATTTGTTCACGAGTTTAGCGTTTAATGTGAGATTCGACGACAGAATTTCTGACAGAGACGAACGGACGCATGGGTCAGTCATTAAAAGATAGGAGCTAGTCTTCTTAACTGATTCTTTCAAAGCGGACTTCTTTACAGAAGTTGCTATCTTCTGTGTGATCGTAGTTACTCGTATACATTTTTTATTTACTGACACTATTTAAGTATGCAGCCCCCAGCCGTGAACTTTAGAGTACCTATGTATTTTACTACTTCTAAAATGCTACTTAGGCAAGCCTTGAGCCCTCTTTTAGGCATGCACAACCTGCTATGTAGTTACTTCTGTTTTTGACACTTCCATTTGCAGCTACTGCTACTATTACCATCCAGCTGCTGACTCGTGCGTTCGTTCACATGCGTTCCTGTCCATTAATCAGATTACGTTACGCAACCAACGGCATGGGACTCTTGGGTTGCTGTAAAGCCAATGTTGAATTCAGTGCCTGCGAGAAAATATTTGCTCATTGGCATTCCACTCAATTAAAGGCAACCGCATCCGAATTCGTTTCGATCGAAATGCGGTCAGATGCTGGCGTTGGTTTTGTAAATGAATTCCAACTGAAATGAAATGAAACAGTTTAAGTGGTGTAAACGGTTTAAGTGCGTGGGTGATACAAGGGCTACTTACACAGAAGGTCATCAGCGTGGTCCACATCAATTGAGATAAAAGTACGTGGTATTCTCATTCAATAAGAATTTACAAGTTTTGGTTTTATCAGACTTATAAGGGAAGCTTTAGTGATAAACTGGAACATGTCTCTTTGTTCAGCTCAATCGCTACAACATTTACTAAGGCCAAAATGGGCTAATAATGCAAGTTCACACAAAGTTGCACAATTAAAATCAATTTTCGGTGATGCCGACTTACTTAAGTCAAAAGCGACAGCGGACGAATTTACTATGTGGAACCAATGGTGGCGTGAAGAGCCTTCTTCGACATACGAGTACATATTTGGAACTCAGTCCGGAAAGAATTTCCAAGAATAACTCAGAAAAGAGTTAGCGACCGAGAGCAGCACTCGTCCTAGGTTTTTTTTTTACAAAGGAACAGGAATTTTAAGTTGGAGAATGTGTCATCGGGGTTATATTATTGCGTCAACGAAGAAATAATCATCCTCCTCATATATAAAAGGCTTTCATAGTTTTACCAGAAGAGTTTTTTCCAACACTAAGGCGATGTTTCAGTAGGGTTTCAGTATGCGCTAAGTCATTAATCAAGTATGGGCGGACAAAAGTTTGTATCAATATACATATGTACGATGGAATATCAGCTTCATATACCCCATCTACAACAAAGACGATAATGTACATGTTGAGGAAAATCTCGCATATAAAATCCTATGCAACATACTGTGTGAACATGTGAAGCCCTTCTTTCACACACTTACCGGCAAGTACAAGTTGTTCAAATTTTCAACCTAAGACAAAAACTAGACAAAATTAATGAATTTCAAGTCGGTACCATCACATTTTCATTAACTTCATTGTCTCGAGGTCTACACGTTGGCTAGGCTAGGTTTCATAGGGTGTGTGACGGATATTCCTCATCACTTTTCCTCGGAGGCCTTAAGGTCCATTGCGAGTACCCTATTAATGTTGTGGAATAGCAATATGGTTCCCGAGATAACCTAAGGACCTATCCTGTTGTTGGCTGTTTTGTGAGCCAATTAGTACTCTTTAAGAATCTGAGTAGGTCCGTTAACAGTGCTTGCAAGGAACCTTGATCCTAATGCGCGTAGACGTCGTCGTTCTTGCAGGGCGGAGCAGTGGCACAGCAGATGTAGGATTGATTATACCTCTTCTTCATCTACGCAGCTTCTGCATAAATCATTGGATTCGATTCTCCACTTGTAGAGCATGACTTCGATGGCGCAGTATCCTGTGATAATTCCAGTGAGTATGCGGATAGAAGATCTGCCGCCCAGTGCTAGAAGGCACCTTGTTCTAGTTTTATTTAATTTCGGCCATAGCGTCTGAGAGGTGGCGCAATCCTCTCTGGCTAACCAGGAGGAATTAGCTTCTTTCTCTATTATGCTGCCATGCAATCTCCCTATCGGTGGCATTTCAGATGTGTCTGCTTCGCTAATGCTCATAGCCGACCCCAATCTTGACAATTCATCCGCCTTTTCCTTCCCTTCTATGTCCTTATGTCCAGAAACCCAGTAGAGTTTGACAGGATGGTGCTTTATGGTGATTAGCGTGTCTCGACATTTCTTGACTGCCTTTGATTTGATTGTATAGGATATTAACGATTTTAAAGCTGCTTGACTGTCAACGAAGATGGTAAAATCCGATGGGGGAAGGTGACAATCTCTTATCCAGATTGCAGATTTTTCTATTGCCAGGATCTGGGATTGGAAGACGCTACAGGTTTTTGGCAATCTAAGAGGTTCCTGTTTCTGTAGAGTCTCCGAGTAGAATCCAGCTGCTGTTTCTGTTTCCAGTCTTCTCGGCTGGGAATAGAATAGAAAAATCAGTGTTAAGATCATTAGTCAGGTAGTCCGATGTGGTTGTGAGGCTTTCGGAATAATATTTCTTGCCCATTAACTTAATTATGATCAGTATCCTTGCGTGTCCATAAGTGGTCTGCTTCCACAGGTTGTATTCTTCCAGTCTAAGTGCACCCTTTGCAGCAGCGCTTTTTATATGCAGATCCAGAGGGTTGAGATAA
This sequence comes from Matsumyia berberina, assembly GCA_917880715.2. NCBI lineage: Eukaryota > Metazoa > Arthropoda > Insecta > Diptera > Syrphidae > Matsumyia > Matsumyia berberina. The sequence continues at coordinate 1,506,752 of OU862870.1, read as the reverse complement.
AGGATCATGTCCAGTCCTGCTTGCGGTGAAATTCTTAGTACTCCCATTGTGCAAAGTCCAGCTCGCCGTTTTACTTTATAGAGCTCGTTAAGATAGCTCTTGATCTTTGTTGGCAGCAAACAAAGAAGTATCGTTCCTAAGACAAACCTGTTGACAACCCTAACTTTGAAGTACATATGTACATGTTAAGGAGCAAACCCTCTTCCAAGTAAACATCAACTTCACGATTGACACGCTAGTGGAGATTTGACGAGGACCTTCCCTAAGAAGCCTCTGCTTACTCGGGCGGGCAAAACAAATAGAATATAAAATCTATGCTCTACAAAGTACTGATCCTGCCAGCTCTGCTACAAATGTATGCACATATGTATGTATGTATGGAGCCGTATACATGAAAGCAAAGCAGATATTGAACACTTTCGAGAGAAAAATCGTTCGTTGAACATTTGGGCCTGTATATGAGGAGGACGAATGGAAGAGAAGATACAAGCACGAACCGCGAAGAAGATCTCTTCATTCGTGTTGCTAAAAATGTGCTTATCCACGGCACATATGTTTTTTTTCTTCTCCAAAAGAAACAAATAAATAACTTCCCACGAATACAAATGCCAAACCCACAAGAACCAAAAAAGTGCCATGAATTTTCCATAAACAGTAGAGAATCACAAATAGCTACAAGGACGTATGTATATAGATTTGTGTATGTGTAGTAACATTACGAAAACTTTCACAATTCACGTTTCTTATTTTTTGATGCCGTTATTCGTAGAACACTCAGTCAAAAGCTCCCTTTTACAAGCAGATAAAACCTCTGCCACAGCTAACTTCATTAATTTTCCCTTAAAACTCATCTAGACGAAATTCTGAAGTCTCTACGTGGATTCTGCCCTACGTATGTGATACCCATTTTCTTCTCCAAGCCTCTCACACCTTCATCGTCCAACAAGCATCTCAATAAATCTTCGCTCCTTCATCTGAGGACGCAAATATGTACATATATAGGGAAACTACCTCTACGACCGACGCGATGACGACGACTCTCTAGGAACGTAATGCGAAAAGTCTTAACTTAGATAATAAATTATGTAGTAGTCCCTTCTTCAAAGCGAAGTGTAGGTTCTTCCGTTTCACCGTGTTCTTGGGCTTGGAACGAAATCCGTGAAACCCCAAATGTGCTCACAATAATTACAAGGGTGTTTGCTTGAATCATTTGGAATTTGTTACCTGTGCAAATAACCCAAACCGCAAATTTGTAATTTTTAAAGCAACATCTGCATTCCAAAGCCGGCAAAGACCTCTGGAACGAATGCTCACATGGTATCAGTCTTCGTTTCTCTCGATGACCTTTATTTACGTTAGCATCGCACAAAGATTCAATAATCTGAAGCAAACAGGGCGGCCCGGGGGAGCGCACTTCAATTGATTCCCCAAGATAAACGTGGTGTAGGGTGTTCCAGCTGAACAATGAATACATTATGGCTGTAGAAATTAAATGCTTAGTTGGTTTTGCATGTAACCCCTTTCGTGGACTTTGCCAGGAGGCCATGGGAGCATATTGATAATGGGGGGCTTCTGCGATCGATATTGACAGGGCGAACAATAAACGAATTTGCTTGAGTAGGGTTGGTGGGGACCAAGAGCTGTTCGATTTTCCTTCAGTCTGTCAGCCATTATTTAAACACAATTGGACGATTGCAGACATTTTTGTGGGATTCGGTTTGAGGTGGTGGTTCTATGGGTCACGAGAGTGCGATAACATTATCGCACTGATTGAGTCTCGATAGATGAAGGAAGGATGTGTGGGATGGATTACGATCTGCATTTGAGATGGATGATAATTATTCAATACTTCGCCTTGTTGCTTAAGTAGTAAGGGATAAGGAAAATAGACTATGGATGGCTAGCCTTTGCATGTACAAGTTATCTCTCTTGATTATTAATTATTATTGATTGGACTGAGTTGGATGGGCTGGGCATGTTATTCATCTAATTGCTGGGGTTTCAATTATTTTATGGTAGAATCTTGGGTACGTTCAAGTATTAATGTCCTGAAATTGAGAAATGGAAACGGTTCGTTTATACATAGTAAACACGTTATTGCCTCTAAATCAAGTAAATCAAAAATTATTAGGAGCCGCATTGAATTTGTTGTAAAATTGTTTTAAAATATTTAAAATATGTACTTGCCCCAGATCAAGGGCTGCGTAAAAGAAAAGTAGTTCAACGAAGTGTAAGACGAATTCCTCAGGTACATATACTGTCAAGTTCTACTACTCTATTTTGGTCGCGCTGGTAGCAAAAACACAATTTAAAACTATAAATATCTCATCTGAAACTAGCAGATAACCTTGTGAATTGTTCACAGGATGCTGGACGAAGCTTTGATCACCTAGAAGCTCTTTAGTAATTTTGCAGATGGTTCTGGTGCTTCTTCCTGATTCATGGTGATTCATGGTCAGGGCATTGATGTACATACAATTTATACAATACGTACGTACATATGTAATTGCGATTTTCACACGCTGCGCTACAGTTCCCACATCTGCATGTACTCTAGGGACTCTAACTCGCTTCTCCCTACTACCGGAGTAGCTGTAATAAGAGCTTTCATCTATTTTCGGTCATTGATCTTTTTTTGTCTTTCGAAAGCCATGCGTTGTATATTGCAACCAACCGTGACCGTCAATTCTTTCAGCGTCAGGTATGAAAACATCTCTTATGCACACCCGTGGTTTTAGATGGTGACATGTAAAACGCCGACTAGTGGCAAAATGGTTGATTTGATTGGAGATTCCTTGCGTTCAAGTTGGACATGTCTTTTGCAAACATGGTGCACCTATAACAAGACGATTAGCATTGCAGAAATATACTAATTGTTATCATTGCGATAATACACATGTACATATGTATGTCCAATCCTTTCGTTATCATTGCCTTCCTTGGCATTTAAGTGTCCCTTGGGTATAGATTTATTTCTTGTCAGCAGATGAAATCTTCTTTGGGGCGTAACACTGATAGGTCAAAAATCTGACCATCAAAAGCCTGTTTCATTGTCAAGATTCTGATGAATTTCCAGATGGGTGACTAAATTAGAATTCTATAGTGAATTCTTACTCTTCTAAATCTGCTTAAACCCATAGGGTCTCCACCAACTCATCTCCATCTGCTTTGAAAAATTCGACCAGTAAGGCATCAGGGGTTGCCGTGGCTCAATGGATAGTGCGTTGGATTGCTGACCGAGCGGCGTGGGTTCAAGTCCCAGCCAGGAACACCGAACTTTTTTCGCGGCTCCACTTTTCGTCGGGGAATATGTACAATAACACGCACAACATGAATAGTTGTGAGAATCTGGGTCTTGGCTCATCCCGAGCTGTCGCGCCAGCTATTTATCCTACTAATATAATAAAGAGGAATAGTTTGATTGCTGGCATCAAAATGGTTTCGGGATTAACGCAAATACTACTAATCCGATTGAAATAAAACTTTCACAATATGATAGCTTATAGGTATAAAATTAACATAGGCTATATAGTATGTACATATGTTGTTTAGTTATTGAGAGTTTGAGGTTTTAAAGTTTGGCCATTTATAGTATACGCTACTGTAGCCAGCAGCAAATCGGTTCGTGATCGTGATCGTTCGTATGTTGTTTTTGTTTTGCCCAGTTGTACAGGGGTAGTTTTTCTTTGTTCGAATCTTTGGTTCTGTGGAAGTACATTATGTATTGGATCCGTAGCGGAGGAAGAATTAAAAGGTTTGGAAAGCAAATAGAAGTATGTACGTATGTAAGAATGCGTATTGTGATGACGATCGGAGCAGTGTATTGTATGAGATAAGAAACTTTCACTTGCGTAGGTGAGGATTTTCACAAGAATGCTTTTCACATTGGATCAAGATTACAGATGTGCAAACAAAGAGTTCTAGCAGGCCATCCGCCGTCTCAGACGATGGCAGTTTAATATCATTGAAGGAGTTAAATCCATATGGTTTATTTTGTTCCGATGAGAAGTATATCTTGCGCAGATGTGGTGAGCATTTTTCAAAGCTTTGCCCGAACAGGGATTGGATGGCAGACTGAGTAGGGCGGAGAATAGTCCTACAGCATTGTAGAGCAGGTGACTTTTGCAATCAAATGTGCTGATGTTTATGAAATCTGGCCAGAAATGCACAAGGCCATGGGGGAAGAGGAAGTAAAATGGCTCTCCATTAAAGGCCTGGGAGTGTGTCACGACAGTAATGATAGGGTCCCTGGAGTGTGGGATTAACGGTTCTTATTTGGAGGCCATTTAATCTCTATACACAAACTGTAGGAGCTATGTTGGGGTAAACGGCGTTACATCGACCTCTTCCACGGCGAGCGTTGGCCTTTGTCAGGAGTGCTTTTCATCACCTCTCCTTTTCATGGTGTATATGGATTGGATGTTACAACGCAACAGTTGCGAGAAACAGTTCTCATTGTGAAACTTAATTAGAAAATGGCTATAATAAAGCGAAACATACCCAAAAATAATAATCACATAACTTAATTGTACCCGTGCAAAGCCGGGGAGGACCGCTAATTTATTTATAAGACGTCAGATCAGGCAGCATTGTTAAATTTAAATCTCTGTATGCATGTTCATATGTATGTAAATTTATACATATGTACGTACATATTACTCTCCGTACTCAGTTTTGATCCAATGATAGAAGTTTTGGTTCTGTTTTTACGGTGGAATGTGAATCTTTATAGCCATTGTACAGTCTGCAAAATTATTTTTTTTAAAACTCCCAGCACCGACAGTAAATCTATTACAACCCTTCGTTATTCATTTCTACAGGTTTCTGCATGGGCTTTGCTATCTTGGCGCGTACTTTTAACCGCCTGGGAAACCTTCCGTATTTTGTTCCTGGAGCAAAGTCCCTCAGTAGATTTGTTTAGTTTTGAACAAAGTAAAATAGAACAAAGTAAATACAATGCCGAACTGCCATCGACTTGGAAACTTGATTTAAAAATCAATACATAATTAATTTCCCTATTGCCTCAACTCATATGGGCAGCTACAACTTGCACTATTGGAATCCATTGGTCCCCAGTGCATAAGTAAATATCCCACGAAGAAAATTCATTTAAAATTTAAATATTCATCAAAATGCACCAAAAATTAAATTCCAATGAATCCACCTGATAAAAAGCTTACTACCGTACAGGTACATACCTTTATAACTTGTCTTGCGGTGCAGTTATACCCACGTTCGGGGATACAAAGTGAGGCACAACACACCAGTACCAGTGTTCAGGTTGGATTACCTCCATTCACGAAATGTAATTAATTTGCATTTTCTGCATTATCAGCCACCGCAGAACGAAATAATAATAATTGAGCCAAAAAGCGGAGGACGAAGGAAGACAGAGGAAAAGACTCCATTCGAAACCCCACCTTCGGTGCAAAAATATTAAAACGGTATTTCTGCAGGCGGTCTGCGTTGGATGCACCGGCATCGACAACGGCACGGCATTAGCATTGCTACCAGTTTCATCGACACCAAACACCCATTAGTCGGTGTGGTCGGGATTCGTAGTACAATAGACATTTCGTTAATTTAATTCCATAATTTATCCTACGAGCATTGGATTTATCGACTCAGAGACCTAGTGCCTGTGTACCGAGCGAACGAGAATGGGGTGTCAAATCCGGCGATTCCAGAAAATTCGGGATTACGCGTTCTGCGGCTTGGCAAATAATCATCTCAGATGTAGAATGGTTTTGCTATTGCCAGATTCTGCGGGTATGGTTGTGTGGAGGTTCACTGCACTTCGACCTCAATCGTTCTCTGTTTTAAAAACAAAGAACCTTTAAACTTCCGATTGTAAATCCAAGTTAGTGCTCTGAAATCTTTGCACAGAAACGTGCCTCGTGCTCGCATAATGATGATGTCCGTCCCTCGTCTGTCCACTTGATTTCAAACTTTGAACTTGTGTTTCAGAAATCCACTAGAGTTTATCCTTTTTTTGCTCCTAGATTCAAAGAAGCAACATCAACCTTCAGTTTCAGTAGAACGGGACGGGTCCCATCCATTATTACAATGAATCTCCAACCAGAACCACCCCCTGCTCCCGATTTGCTCTTCCTGGTTGGTACACAAAGCCAGAGATCCTTTTCAACCAAAACGTGACTGCATTACGAAATTGTTTCTGTAAAATGAAATTATAAATAGAAAGAAGATATAAGCGACGGCGGGTTGGACGGAGATCGTCGGATGTAGAGATTTATGGCGACTTTTCGATTACCAAAACATTAAAATTTCCCTCAGCAAACATTTATGTAAAATTTAATTACCTTTTGATCAACTTTTAAGTTTGTTTTGTCCCTTAGTAAGTGAAGTTGCCCCTCTTCTCGGGAACAACTTAATCTGCATTTGGACACGAGTCCGGTCTTCCGTGGAACGTAATAGTCCAAGAAATTGGGGGGAATGTATTATATTTAATCTTGTTTTCTTTGACAGCATTATAGATGCCAACACAACGCAACCTAAAGTCCTTTATCGGGGAGGACTTGCAGCCGGCTCACAAAAAGAACATCGTGTTGGAGCGGGGAGTGTTCGCTCCGTCAGTTGTGCATATTCGTTACTTCTTCGCAAACCCTGTTTTGGGTTCTTGAAAATCCTTTTCTACTTTCGTTGGAACGACGACAGAAACTCCTGGACAAGGATGTTATTGAATTGGAAGGAAAATATTTTAAATTCTCTGTGTGTACTTGTGCATGTGCAACAGTTGGTAGGAAAACATGGTCAATAAAGGGAAATGCGAATTTAGTTTTGTCGTTGTATGCATTAAAAGGCAAACTTTTGACTTGTACTATGCATCGTTGCTGCTGTTTCAATTAGTACCGATTGTTGTCCGTGTAAACAAACAATGTGTCGATATTCCGATAACATTTAAAACACACACATATCGGGTATTGACATTAAGTTGGGATGTCTAGACCTCCTTAAGCCATGTCCATATTTAATATGTGGACAGTATCGAAGTGCACTTTACTCATTTATGAAATGTAACAGTTTAATTGATGATAATAATTATTTTACAATTTTACAAATTGTTTATCAACATTCACTTTCTGCAAAATTCTGTACGGTAATTGGATAAAATGAGAGAAAACGATGTGTTTATTATTTATGAATGAAATTGCTTCCTGAAGGAAGTAAATCCTATTTAAACCAATCAAAGAGGGTTACATAACTAACTTTAGATTATTGCTATCGTATAAAATTTAAGCAATATATCTGGTAACTACATAGTGTACTGATAATTCTTAAAATGGATTGGACGGTATTTTTTCGAAGCTGAGCAAATATTAAGCAAATAACGCTCAAGGGGAACTGTAGGCCACGAAAGGAAAAAAACATCTAGTAAAACTACAACATACGCTGACTAGAGCTCCCAAAAGTCGCTCAACAGGCGTAAAAGCCTAATAGCAGCACTCCCAACAAGCTATTAGGATTAGGATTGATGTGCTCGGCTTTCCTCCACCTTCGAGAAACCGCTGGTTTGTTGCCTTAAGTGGCGCTGCGAAGAAGGACGAGTGGTCTATGCGTAGATAGGGAGCGATGAAAAGCATGTATTCAAATGAAAGAAAAGAAGATATGAGAAACGTGGGATCGAAGATATGCAGAGATATTACGTCAGGAAAGAGATTTAGCATTTTTATTAACACCCCGTCTCCACGAGAAAGATTTCTACTGCAAATCAGACTGCATGTCCGATATGTTATTTTTTCCTTTGCCGGGCAAATTCTGCCAAGAAATGTCATTCTGAAAATGCCATTGAGAAGGAAACAGCGCGCAATACTTGCATTAAACGCCTTAAAAGCATTGGCATAGAGAAATTAACTGAAAAAAAAGCGAAAACATAGTTTCTGAGTAAATCAATTTTTGCCAAAAAGAGAATTGCATAATTTGGAAGAGCATCTGCTAAGCGATATTCGCCAATCCGCCATGCTCACTCAATGAAAATCACCAAACGAATGAAAATCTATCAGCCAAACGCTCAACTGTTAAAAATCCGTCTAGGTTTCAGTCTGGAACAAAGACACGAAATAAATGTAGACGGAAGTGTCGCGACGGAATTCTGTCTGGAATTTTCCCGTCTTCACGAGAAATTTTTCTTTCAAGTTTCGTTTCTTGTCTGAAATTCCGACTCGAGGAGACGGGGTGTAAAAGATAGATTCGCTAGGGAACCACCCGAAATTTGGCCAACTAAACCGGAGCCGACAAGGGTAGAATGGGCATGGTAATGTTTTAAAGACCCGTTCGATACAGGACATCGTCGCTAAAACGAGAACATCAATCCTTGGTGAGCATCGAATTAGAAACTGCTAAAATGGATCTGGTTGTCTATGAACATCGAGACACAACACTAATGTCTCAGCCAGGAAAAGAAACCAAAGCCAAAGCTTTGCGTGTGCCAAAGCGTGTGCAGGTTGAAGGCGATCTTAGCTAACTCAGCGTTAGTTGAGGTCCGGCTCATTATGTACACAGCCTTCCATCCCGTCATTACCAAATTTGAAATAACTTCGAATTACCTCAAGTCACATCAAATTCAGAGACGAAAACTTTTTTATTCCAAACTATTAACTCAGAGAGAGGCAAAGAGAGATTGAAGCCCGCTAATTAACCCTGCAAAGTACGTCAAATGATTTAGGTTATTTCAATTAGTCTCTCCCGTGTTTTCCTGAATAGGCTGCTACAGGCACATCGGACAGAAAGAGAAACTCGCTCATGCTAGACATGTAATTAATTCATTACACACACAGTGTTCTCGCGTCTTAGTTGTTCGATTGTCGACTGCTCACAGTGGGGTCATTTTGTGTAAATAAATGCTGTTCTCGACTCATTGCGTTAAATTTTTTTTTATCCACACGGCTTATTTGACCCACTTTAAATATGCACCGGAATCTGGTTGAGAGATGCGATATCATGTAATAGTGCGCAGGGCAGACGTTAGCAAGGAACACACAAACCAATTCGGGTTCTGGGATTGTTTTAGACGCAACTGACATCATAGAGGCTTTCATGAAAAATAAAGATAAAAAAAAGTAAACGAGTTAGTTTTGAAGTAAAGGAGGACAAAACCAACTATACATAGTACATATGTATGTTTTCAATGAACAAGCGGCATCAGTCTCCTTCATGGGACCGAAAGTCACTGTTGACAACATCAACTGTAATAATAATACCATTGTAGAGATTCAACTAAACCACTGTTTGGCAAAACAACTGAATTCAAAGCAGTTAACGATGGATAAATCTGATGCTCTACAAAGCGCTGATCTAAACAGAAGGCTTTAATGTCTCAGGCAAATTCTAAGACTAGCCCATGTTTTATTAAAATAAAACAGACGGTCCCGAACAATTAGTCATGAATTTATCATAGATCTGTTCTCCATACACACCTTGGAGCAAAGGTGAATGCGAGGAGATAACGACTTTTAAAGCTGGGCTTGGAATTGCATATCTTTACTCCAGGGTTGTGTTCAGAAAGAAGTTTCTAGCATTTGGTCCACCTTCTAAATCGAAATAATGCAAAAGAAAGGAATAATCAAGTTAGTCCATATTTGCTTCCAAAATTCAAGAACGATATTTTTAATTAACCCTCCAATGCTTATTTACATTTCTTTTAGTCTGCAATTAGTTTTCTAAAAAAAAAAAACCTCCCTACGTTGAGCTAACCCACTGTGCTTGCGATAAGCGGCGTAAAACCAAAGTCAAGTGTAATCCCACGAAGGTGTCAAAGCGAGTAGGTAACGAGCAAATGTCATTTCATATTTATTAAAAGTTTCAATGGAACGGAAACACATACACAGGACATGAATGTACGCCATTTTGTGCTAGTCGGCGCGGTGGTGTGGCACTTATTATGGAATCGTTGGCCATAATGAGACTTTTCACAATTATGTGGGAAATTATGGTAAAATTGTCTTTTCGGAACGGCCTTTGGTTGACTTTGTGTTAGAGGATGCCTTTCGTAGTTTCCTTTATGGGAATAATGAACAACTGAAGTGAAGTGTGAATCCGGTGATTAGGAGATTATTGTATTGAAAATTAATCGACTGAATGTAGACGATTTCAATCCTCGATTACAGGGCACATATGTGATGTAGGGATAATAATTGATGTTTCGATGTTTCAGCGGATGCGTTAGAAGAATAACTTTTGAAATGATGCTTGGGAACATTTTAATTACAGTGGCGGAAACGAATCATTGCCATATTGTACTCAGATTAAGATGAAGACGATTAAATTGTAAGTCAAACTATTCATTTGTTAGAGTTACTAATGTGAGCCGATTCGTAATTAGGAAATTTGAGTAGGTTGAACAAAGAACTCGAAGGCAGATAAATTCATTACATCGTCCAAGCAGATGCGAATATATATACATATGTGAGTGCGCTGTTAATGTGCCTTTTAAAATGATAGAGGAAAGGAAACGACGGGTTTTTGCTATGTGATTTCTTAATAGGCTAAGGCCATGACTTTCGGCAGCTTCTGAGAATTTCGACCTATTGTATACGTTTAGCTGAGTTCATTCTTGATATAGGAATTGTGATCAAAAGGTTAAGTTACCATTGGTCCTTTGAATTTCATTCGCAAACCCCATTAAAGTCTTTCTGTTAGGATGTCCGTCAAACAAGCAATTCTCTGGATTTTGTTTAAATTTTAAACATACAATGGCTGTGTAAACCCATAGGGTCATTTCTTATTTTCGTTGCAGGTATAAAATCTTTGTCTTCGGGTTTCAAGGAAAATACATACCTTGAAGGAGGCAGTCTTAAATATTTTGCTGAAACGAACTAGCGAACTATACTAGCGAAGTTATGCCGAACTCTGAAGTATCTACGGGGGTTTCAAGGTTAAAAATATTTGTCATCGGGTTTAGGTTTAAATACAGGATAATACTTTGAAGGAGCTGAGGCAGACTTAAATATCTCGCTGAAACGATTTAGCGATCTGTCTCAGCGAAGTACAATGTCGAACTCTGAAGTATCTATTGACAATAAATAAATACATAAATAGTAGGCGCGACAGCTCGGGATGGAGCAATACGATGGAGCGAAGTGGGCCACCCAAGTACTGTTTGATGCTCCACGATTCTTAATTTTTCAGACTTTAGCTTTAGGCGCCTGCCTGACAGTTGTTAACATACCCTTGGCGGAGCTAATATAGATTTAATTTGCGCGAATTAATAAATACTAGTTCTCCACATTTTGATATCCGAGATTTTGGTAATGCGAGATTTCGTTATGCAAGATTTTGAAAACGAGATTTTAAAATGTGGTCAATCGTACCCAACCCTAAAGCCAAGGCCTAACTTCTCGCAACCGTTAATGTTGTGCGTGTTACATTGTTCGTACAAAAGGAAGGGACCTACAATTTAGTGCCGACTCCGAGCGGTGAATTGAGAAGCTGTTTTATGACAAATTAAACTTCCGGAGGCCTGTCATTCCCCGACGAGAGTTTGTGCCGCGAAATATGTTCGGTGGATATGTCTGGGACTTGAGCCCACGACGCACAGCAGTCCAAAGCGCTAACCACTGAGCCACGGCGACTAAAGAAAAAGTATTTATTTGAGTATGTCGAATTCCTACTGTTGAAAAAATAGGGATTCTCAAAACGACTCAGCCACTTTTATCAAAACTGTAAAAAAATTTGGGATATTCTCACATACCAATTACGATGCGTATAACCCTTCACCTAACCAAATCCGCTTGAGGAATTACTTGTTAACAACCAAACGATATCTGAATGCAAATGAAATTTCAAAACTATGTACGTATCATCGGAGCGAAAAATAAATAAATAAAAAACAAACATAAAATAAAACGCGCACATTTCCCAACACACCAAGCCCTTAGCAAAGAAGCCAATTCCGCCAGCAGGCGGGTGCAAATCCAACCAACTCCTCAAAGGTATCATGTATTTATGAATAAAAGAGTCATTTTATGTTATAAACTTTATAAATTATTTATCCAATTCAAATTTATTCGCAAACCCTTTTTTTTTTGGCTCGATATCCCCGATAATTCTCCCTACTCAAAGAAGCCCTTCCGTGTATCAGCCATTGAACACGGGTGGGGGGCGGGAATGGAAAGGCATAAAAAAGAATGTAAAGCGCCCGATACCGAATCGAAGTCCTTTCGATCAGCTTTAAAGGATTTTATTCGATGTTAGCTAACTCCACAGAGCACAGCCACCGCACACACATTTCGGTGGTACAACCACTTTGAACCTTTTTATTTGAATCTCATTATGCTTAGGGGTTTTACTGTATCAAATACATCCTTGGGGTTACCCAAACGAAGGAGCAAAAAAAAAAAAAAAAAACATTCAAAAATTACGTATGCCACTTTTCCGCTTGATCACATTCGAATATGAAAAATGGGTGTTGTAGCGGGACAAAAGCCTCTGTCCTCTGCTGAAAAAGAACGTGACAAAGAACGTATTGTGCACGTATTTGTTGCAAAACATCCTAATAACAACTTCTGGCACAGGGAATCCATCCTAAATCTCTCTGATGAGCTTAACAATTTATTCAGGTCACTTTTTTTGGGCACCGTTTTGCACAAAACAGCAGCAATAATATCGAAAGGGAAGGTCTAACAGATGTTCCTTTGATCAGAAGTAGAAGGACGACAAATCTATTCCCAAACTGGCTTGGTTATTGCTTTGCTTCACACAACCCGCTTTAAGGACACAAGTTTACATCTCCTTTTAATATCTTGCTTTGGCTTCGACTTCGGCTTCTACTCCTACTACTGCTACTGCTTGTGAATTCTATTAAATTTCGATACTTAACTTATTGCTGTTTCCAGTGGAAGGGATAAAAATGCGTCTGCCAAGAAAGCAGAATCAAGCACGCCTTTGCTCATGTTTCCTCCATCATATGGCATTATACCAATTTTCCGATAGCATGAGGAGGACCGAAAAATCACCCACACAACAGTACTGTGGAATAAAAATGAAAACTTGGAAGATTTATTAGGATACACTGAAGACGGAGGATGCCATAGAGTGTGGGAATGGTGGCAGCGCGATGGGAGTGGTTGGAGTATCCTGCATCACATATGTAATAGAAGTGGAAGGATACGTGCCCGATTGATCTTTGATTGTTCCGCTTTGTTCTCCATTTTGAGTTATCCTTTCTTCCTGTGTGTGGCGTATTTTGTTTTATTTGGCAAAGGAATCGTGCAGATTAAATTGATTTCTAAATAAGAAAAGATTTAATATCGAAACGGACTACAGCGGATGCATGTCAATAGGGGACTTTTGGGATGTTTCCAAAAGTGTGGCAGGAGAGTGTTTTTAATATTAGTAGATTTATTAGGCCGACAATATATTTGGTTCGCACTAATTCTGGCGCAGAGATGCGAACAGATTGGTCTTTGTAACAAATGGCAAAATGAAATTGATTCTTGATGATGAATTATGATAAATCCGTGCGATTTGCGTCTTAAAAATAGACTTCCTAACCTGGAAACGTTTTGAATGGCTTCCTACTGTATCATTATTTTCTTTGCTCAGTTGTTTGTGATGGGTTAACGAATAGGTATTTAACAGCCCTTCTATTTTTATAGTTTTGTTGTATCGTTTTGTGTTTCTGCATCGGCATATGCATATATTGTTACATTTTGTTCACATGAGAAAGTTCTCTAATTTGATCGTTAAAAGGAAGACCGGAGTTTTAGAACAATACCGCCTTGGTCAAAACAAATGTGAACAAGGATTAAGATGGCTAGGTCATGTAAAGCGGAATGCTCCGGCTCAAAGATCCTTCGACTCCTTCCCTGAGGTACGAGGGAATCTTATCTTCAAAGACGATCTTATCATCGAAGTTGTGCGCAACAAAGGTGACCTCAACAATCTCGGCATACACAACTGGAGATAGGTGGCTGGAAAGCTTGCTGGTTAAGGCCCAGTGATAAGTAAGAGTACAATTTCAACCAAGAACTGGGAAGAAAAGTTCTGCGGCAACCAATATCAGATGGAGTGTGCTTATTCAATAACCAGGAAACTCTGGCTACTCTATAACAAAACTTTAACCGAAAGAATCTTACAAAATGTTACCTGAACTATGTTTGTTTAATTTGTTTACCAAGAATTCCACTTAAATTCATATTCTTGTGATTACAGGGATATTACAATGATCAAACTTTTTCACTAAAGCAAATCGTAATCAGTACCACTCTCCTGTACTGCAACACCGCTGCATAGTTATGCACGTATTTTCTTATTTGTTTTAAAATAATATCTTCCACCCACCAAAAATCCATAACATCTGCATTTGACTTCAGTCTACAAGTATGAGTTCAGCCGCAAGATAATAATCGCACTCAGCCTATGATCTGCAGCATGCAAGGAGTGTAAGACAACAATCCACCCCCGACACAACACAATTCTTCCCACACTGTTTCCATCTCTATATTGTTTCCCAAAAAAAGAAACAAGAAATTCCACAAAACCCTTTTCGGAAACACTCTGAGGCTAATAATATTCCAGCTGCACTACTGCTCCATAAAATCACTTATGCAGATGCAAACCATGGACCGTCGTTAAACGGCCAAAAGATAATATTTTCCATTCCTAGCTAGTGAACTATTTTAAGTTTTTTGGCCCGTTGCGGACACTGCGGTTTCAGTCGCCCATTGTGCACCCCTTATTTCCGTTTTTATGTGGAATCAAACCTTCCTAGTCTTTGCTCATTTCCATGTCGCAAAGAGCTAAAAACTTCGACCAACCCCCTGTGTTTGCTCGACACCGAGCCATTGCGAGTGTATGCACTTGATGTGACAGTAAGTGGGCGTCAGTGGGACGTTTGTTTCGCAAAATTAATAAAGTGTTTCGTTTTCTTGCTTGTGGTTTTAAGGTTAATTATATAAGGGCTTTAGAGGGCAGGTTGGCTAACCTCGAAGTTCGTCTTATGCCTTAGTGCACTATTTCTTGCAGGCACAAGTTTCTTGAATTGTTGGTGTGTGTGGGCTGGAGGCGACGAAAGTTGTTCCCCAATTCTTAACGCTTCATTTAAGGTCACAGGAATGCATTTTCCTATTGTTAAACTATAAAAGATGGCAACTTTGGAGGTGCTGTGGAGCGGAGACGAAAACTTTGAAATTAAAATGGAAGCTCACATTGACTGTGTGTGGTGGTCTGTTCGGGTGTGTGGTATTCGAAGAACAAACTTTTGGTACAAGGACATCGAAACTTCGCACAGAACTTTCAGTCACGGACATATGAAATTTTAATGTCAGATATTTTACGTAGCCCCAGAGATGTGCGAAAAAGGGTGAACACCATACCGTCATCCTTTCCACTATCATCGGTAGCATTTAATCATCATAAAAGGTATACATACATACATGCATGCATGTCAAACATTTACAAATTTTGTAAAACCGAGTATATATGATTGTGCTTACAACTTTCCAAATGAACCTTGTACTGGTACCCTTGTAGTCGATGCAATCCTCAGAGGTACCATAACTTTACTCGAAAAAATGTACAAACAAAGGGCGACCGTAAGCAAATTCGATGCCATAAATAATTATGGCGAATAACTGTGGTCGGAGTCGGACTTGTAAAGTATTGGTGGTCGCTGATGGTTGATATGCTCAGGCTTTCGTATTAATTTACTAGCGCCTGGATTTTTGTTACTTTTTACAAAATTTTATTGCAAAAAATTAATAACAATAAAATCTCATTGCCTGTTAATTACATAATATAAAAAAAAAATTGAGAATCCGAAGAACGTTAATTAATCGAGCTTATACATGAGCGAAAATATATGCATTGCGCGCTTGCACAATTTACTTAATTTTTTATATTTAAAGTTAAAATATAATATGGTGCTGTAAAGCCAGAGAAGCCCATTGGATCTTTCGATGCTCCGCAGCCGCTTCGAGGATTCATCCCCACCATTGCTTCCGAATATCGAAGGCGTCGCCGCGCTTTGTTTACTTCTAATTCCATGTGTCTTCTCCGGAAAAGTTAATTTTATATTTGATCTGCTGCTGATTCCACCTGAGTCGGTTACACGTGCATTAATTAGGACTATCATGGGTCTGGTAGGATTAATCTTGAGTCGACTGGTAGACACCAGTCTTGAGTGACTCGTAGTCTTCTATTTAAAAAGAGGGGTGTCTCCGAATATCTCTTTAGATGGTGATAAAACTAAGCTTCACATTATTAAGCTAGAAATTCTCCTTCTGGACAGCCTGTGGTTGTGTTTATCGTGCAGATTCTTTGTCACACTACAGTTTCAGCTATCCTGATTTTCAGGATCTCATGCATCCACCTTGATGTTGAGCAGTTCGCTCTTCTGCTATCAAAGCCTTCTACGATGTCTAAAAGAGCACAGTTTCCAAGAAGCTCCTCAACTTAATACGAATGTTGCCTGCAGAGGAAAGCTGGTATTCTCTCTAGCATAGTGATTCACTACTGCTGCATTCCTCTGTGCTCTGATGAAGCGCTGATAAAGGACAGTGGTTTCTTATGTCTGAAATATTGCTCTTTCGATCTGTAGCACCAGCTATTATTTATTTTTAATGTTTTACGTGAAGCAAAGACATTAATCCTGTCTGCATAAGTAAAATCTTTACGCCTTTCAGATCGATGAGCAGCTCGTTAACTCCTTAGTTCCAGAGCAAAGGAGACAGAATGTCACCTTGAGGTGAATTGCAGTAAACCAGTCAAC
Organism: Matsumyia berberina; assembly: GCA_917880715.2. Lineage (NCBI taxonomy): Eukaryota > Metazoa > Arthropoda > Insecta > Diptera > Syrphidae > Matsumyia > Matsumyia berberina. The sequence continues at coordinate 1,490,026 of OU862870.1, read as the reverse complement.
GAATCGATGTCTCGTTTAATTTTTTGTTTATTTTTGAGCTATGCAAGTGTGTTAGATTACCATAGTATACTATTTGATGCTTATTGAATTTGCGTACAGCGATTGCAAAGCCATTTTTACCGATGGGATACGAGAAAGTTTTGGGTTATGGTGGATATCAATATATTTTCTCAATGCTTCTCATAGGAATGAAAACAGAGAGATATGGGCCGCAAATGTTCCTTGTTCCTTGTTAGGATACAACTTCTACCTCGGTCCACATTATGTGAATTTTAAGACTTCCAGACAAGTACTGATGTAGATACACAAGTATTCCTATGACAAGTATAATAGAGAAATAAAACAATTATTTAATCGCAAGCTTCCAAAGAACTGAAATTTGTTCATCCTTTATAACCTTACATTAAATACCAATTATTTAACTTCCGTTATTAAAAAATTAAAGGGGTCGCTTGATTAATCTTTTTCATGAAGTTAGACAGCCAGCCATAAAAAAATTATTCTTGCGCTATTTGCATATTACTAGTAGAGTGCCCGTGACGGGTAAAAGATTTGCATAATAAATACAGTCAGCAAAAGTCGTTGCGGTCATCAACGCCATCGTCATCAGTGACATCTTTCAAAGATGAATTTTATTAATTTTTCCTAACCAACACTGGTTTCATTGCTGTATTTAGTTTTGACTTTTTTTTTAAGAGCCGTCCACGAATTGTTTTTTGAAATCAAAATAGCAAATAAATTCATCCTTAGCGCTAACAAAGGCAACCAGAAACCGAATTTCTATAGTGAAGGACGCGAATCTTGAAGTGGAAGTAATCAAATCATTTTTATTTTTCAAGCTCCATTACCAGTAGAATATCATTGCAGAGCATTCCACCTTGCAGCTTTGCATACTAAGGAATTAATTAAAGGTTGTTGTGCAAGTGGAGGGTTGAATCACAAACAATTTCATTTTTGAGTTTTCTTTATTCACTTGGATGGAAAGGAATAGGTTTACTGACTTTTTTTTGGTATCTCTAGATTTTTATAATTTTCAGGTAGTAGTTCTTAAATTTAGTATACATTTTCTCATAGCAGTCTCAATCACCAGTTTATTATTCTACCCTTTTCTGCATGAAGACAAACACTGATCTAGTCATAATTATAATACTTACTTAGTTCTTCTGTCGCTTATGGGTTTTAGGGCATCCACCACCTCTATGTTCCATTTTTGATTTCTATTTGTATGTTGTACTCTACATGATGTCGGCGGTATCTAAATCAAACGAGTACTTTCGGACCTGTTTTCCGAGCAGAATAAGACTGGTTAGAACACACCCGCATCGTATCACCTTATCTCGCTTAGTCCCAAGATGTCAGGTTTACACCGAAAAAACTTATTCTTAAGTTATTTGAATCTGGCACTTCTGTCGCTATATTTCACAGAAATTAGACAAGTTTTCACATTCCAAAATCCGCTCTTGGTCAGAATACTACATATAGGCAAATGTCGTCAACAAATTATAAACTCGAGGCACTGTAACGCTGTCAAAGGAAATTAAGACGAGACTCGACCCGAATTAATTAGTCTACGATGATAGCACTACTTACTTAAGGTGGCGCTACAATCCAGGGTGGACCTGGGCCTCAAGCAACAAGCGTCGCCAGCGATCTCGATCTTTAGCCAGCTGCCTCCAGTTTCGCACGCCAAGTTGGTTGAGGTCCCCTTCCACTTGCGTGCGCTACCTGAGCCGCGGTCTACCTCTACTGCGCCGTCCCTCGGGTGTGAATTCGAAGATTTGCCGGGCCGGAGCGTTGGTGTCCATCCGCTCTACATGACCCAGCCACCTCAGTCATTGGAGCTTTACTCTTCTGGCTAGGTCGACGCCGCCGTACAGCTCATACAGTTCGACGTTGTATCTCCTCCTCCATTAACCGTCTATCACCCGAAGAATTCTCCTCTCGAAACAGCCAAGAGCGACCTCATCCGCATTTGACAAAGTCCATGCCTTTGCGCCGTAGAGCAGGACTGGGACAGTTAAGGACTTATAAAGGGTCATCTTAGTTGTTCGAGATAGGGCTTTGCTACTCAATTGCCTTCTTAGCCCAAAGAAACAGCGATTGGCAAGAGTTATTCTACGTTTAATCTCAGCGCTGGTGTCATTGTCAGAGTTTATAGCGGCGCCTAGGTAGACAAAGTCCTTAACTACCTCAAAGTTATAGCTGTCTATAGTGACGTTCTGCCCGAGACGTCGGTTTTGGGTGTCCTTTCTTGTTGACAGCATATACTTCGTCTTGCCCTCATTGACCGCTAACCCCATCTTCGCTGCCTCCGCCTCAATACTCACAAACACACCAGTGACATCACGCTGCTTTCTTCCGATTTTGTCAATATCGTCGGCGTATGCAAGTAATTGGACGGTCTTTTGAAAGATTGTTCCTCTGATGTTGGCGCATGAGTTTTCAAGAACGATGTTGAAGAAGTCGCATGACAGCGCGTCACTTTGTCTTAATCCTTTTTTGACATCAAAGGTCTCGGTGAGGTCTTGACCGACCATGATGGAGCAGCGTGTGTTCTCCATTGTCATTCTGCACAGTCGGACGAGTTTGGCAGGGATGCCAAAACTAGACATCGCTCTGTATAGCTCGTCTCTATAAATGCTGTCATACGGGGCCTTAAAATCGATGAAAAGGTGGTGGCTATCGATTTGAAGTTCCTAGATCTGCCGCAGTGTGAATATTTGGTCGATGGTGGACTTTCCTGGCCTGAAACCACACTGATATGGATCGATCAGGTTGTTGACGAACGGCTTCAGGCGTTCACACAACACGACAGAAAAGTCATAATACCATCCGTAAAAACTTATCTTGTAAGTGTATAAGGTGAAGCAGTCAATACTACCTACGCAAATGGCTCCTATATGTATGCATGTCATTGACATATTACGTCCAATAGGCGGCTACAGAGCGAAATATACACCAATGTGTCCAATATATTCAAGTTATACAAACATACATAATGCGAAGTGGAACAAAATTTTAAATCTCATTTTGTTTTGAAAGATTTAACTACCCACCGAGAGGAATAAGTGCAGTCGAGGTTCCACAATGTCGCATTTTATGGTTTTATTAAAACAATTCATAGAACCCTTTGCAGCCTCGCCATGAAACATACCCTCCCATGGCTACAAGTAAAAAGTATTTGAATCAAACCAGACTATAACTTATTGGATCAGACCAACTCATCATTCTCTCGTCCAGTCCAAAGATACTCCCCCAAAAACCAAAAATATCAAATTAAGAAAGAACTACTGCTGTCTATGTTTGTATTATTATTGTTGTGGGCCAAAAGTGTCAGTAAGTCAAAGCACTTGATAAATTTGATTGTTATGTGTATTTATGGCTGATATCTTCCCATTAAAGTGATTTATTCCGTTGCGTATTGCTAATAAATTTTATTCACTCTTTCGGACATAAAAACGGAAAAACGTTCTTCGGGGGTAAAGTGCCACCAACCGTTTTGGCTTGGCTCTGGGAGCACTGCCATGAAAACCTCAGACAAATTCATATGCCAAAGGAGATTTCACGGAGAAAATTTATTATGATTGTCTTCCCCAGGACGATGTGGACAATATAAGACCGTTTGGTGAAAAAAACGCTGATCCGGCACGCGTTTTAATTGATTGATTCATTGTGGAATGGAGTACTGCCGTTGTTGTGCGGGAGGATAACAACGAAAGCAATTGAGTGTAGTTTTGCTCGTGCCCATTAATCTTGGGGCATAGTTTGTAGAGAACAAAAACAAATAAAAGTAGTAGTTTTTTGATTACCTTTTATCATGTCGTAACCAGATGCTCGTTTAAATATCAATCCTATCAATCCCGCAATAAAGCAGTGTGGCTTGTGTTTAAGTCCAGTCGCGACAAAGTGCACAAAGAGGAAAGAAAAATGTTCCATTATACCTGTCACTGGCATTCGTTGCTCTTACCACCCTTCTCTTCGTAATTTTCCTTAAACACGCTTTGCATTTAGTTAGGGTACTAAGGAGGAAATTTAAAAATTAAACTGTTACAGAAGTTGTGGAAAGTTACAAGGATAAAGAAGAACGAGGTGTAGTATGAAAAAGGAGGCTGGGCAAGTTTGAAGTGCCAAAGCGAGTCGGTAATGACCTATTGAGATGAATTGTATTAAAACTAAAAAGCATTCGAATAAATTCCAGGTCCTCAACAGGCTAAGCACTCTTTTCATTTCGTTTTGCATTATCTATTTGATGCCGGCTATTGGTGTTTATGTACGCTTCTATAAAATTTAATACTTTTATCACAGTAGTAGAAGAATACTGTCATAACACCCATAATGTCATGTTTGGTAGTAGTGATAAAAGCTATTAAGATGAGTGGTTATTGATTCTTTCATAGAAACCAATCTTTTAGTATATAGCTCAGATTCAAAACCTACCTACAAGAGGTTCTAGATAGTATGGTATCAAACTGAAATATGCATCCTTTAGGAATCCAAGAAAAACAAGTTGGAAGGCTTGGAATTATTAATTAGAACAGGCACTTAATAATTCAGCAACTGAACCATGCTCACTACCAGAACTAGACATGATGGTGCACAAGATAAAAAAAAACCAGAACGAAGCCCAAGCATCGGAATTTAATACAACCCGTCAACAGTTTCCTTCCTTACAAATCTTCTGGATGCGATGGACTGATACCAGTAGAACTATTACTACTTGTGATATTTAAAAGCTGTTAAATATTCGGCTGCACTCCTTTCCCAAGGTAAAGCCCCATGAGACCGCAACCTAGGCTAGTCCACTGGTTAAATCGGATGCTAGGTCTATTCTGCTGTTCGGAATTGTGGTCAGTATGAGTTAGAGTACAAAGGTCAGCCTGCATCAGCATGAAAGGTGTCCTCAGGTCTATCATCATCACCATCATTTTCCAATGACCCGCTTTTCCACTATAAGGGCCGCGGGTATAGGGTTGTCAAGTGGACTCTCCACATCTTCATCTTCATCGATTCTAAATCATCAGGAGCTATGCCCGTATGGGTAGAGGTGACATTTCGGACTTGTTTTAACCATATCATCCTGGGCCTACCCAGAGTACGCCTACCTGGCACAGATTCCATTGCACGTCTTGGAAACCGAGTAGGAGACATGCGTTTTACGTGTCCAAACCATCGAAGTATGGACCTCTCCGTTCAAAGAATTATCTGTTCCGACATTGAGTGCCTCACGTATTCTGGTGTTCCTAACTCGATCTCGAAGACTTACCACAGCAATACAACGAAAAAATCTCATTTCGGCAGGTTGTATCCGCGATTATTCTTTCGGTCAATACCCAAACCTCATGACCATCGGTGAGGGTCGAAACAAACACTACATTGAAGATCGATAGGTTCGCTCCGATGCCAGGTTCGGATCTCCTAATAACAGATTGACCGAGTTGTCTCAAAAATGCTCCAGTCCCTCGTGAATAGGACCCCGAGATACTTAAACTTCTTCAGCTATTTCAATGGGATTCCACTAACATGCAGAGTGCATTGAACAGGCATTCGAAAAATTACCATTACCTCTGATTTGTAAATCTTTACCCTCATCCCAGCTTCAACATAGACGGCGACGAACCTATCTAGTGCGCCCTGAAGTTCGGTCTGGGTGGACAAAAGGATGACCAAGTTATCCACGAAAACCAGATAACTTATCCTTAAGTCTCTAAAATATATGTACATATACACACAGACAAAATTTTTATACAAGTCCTTTAAAACAAATTGGCAATCTGTTGTAATATTGTAGTGTATTGTAGGTAACTTTATGCTGTACTCATGCGCGTTTGTCGAAAACTTTCCATGAGAGAAAAATTCCAATCAGTTTCGGGTCGTAAATCCCACCATACATTTCTTATAGAATCTCCCTCAACTAAGATTGTACAATATTTAACTCTTAATAATTTAATTGAATTGTGAGCGAGAGGTCATGCGAATTCCGCAGCTATGCTCTGCTCTCTGCGTCGCGGCTGAAATTGAAGAACTCACTGTTTTTATTGAAATGGAGAAAAAATGTCCAAAAGGTGATGGTATTCATGCTTATGGTTTGCTACTAAATTCTTATATAGAACCTCGATTGTGTGCGCACGAACCTCCATCAATGTCAAAAGGGTTCAAGTGAAAGACACCTTGTAGCTATAAATATCAATTCAATCCAACACAGACTTTATGATATTTCCCAAATACACATCACCACGCCTTGTAACATATCAAGTCAATTGGTAGGTGCAAGTTGTCGGATTTATGGCCACAGGGTCAAAAACGGCTCTTCCCGACATTAGTGAAACAATCGAAACGCAGGATAATTACCCGCACATTTAAACCGCAATTACTACTGTTGGCTTATGTTATTCAATTTCATTAATTATCTGGGATGTGTGTATTAACACAGAACAAGGATGGTGCACAAAGGGACAGATCAGAGGTCAGCAAATAATATCAGCGCCATCAGGCGAGCGGGAGTGGGACACATGTACAGTGTTTGGAAGGCCAGATTTCACACAACCAAGTAGTTAAGGTTTAATTAAATCCTGTTTACACACTACTCACTAGGGTGGGCATAAACACATCGATGACCCGATTAAGACCGAAAGTAATTTATTTTCAATTGTAGTGCAGTTCAGGTCGAGTTCTGTCGAATTGTTTTATTATAAATTGTCCTGTTGCCGGCAAAATATTCATTTTAAGCAAAAACGCTAGCCTCTTATTATGTCGGCACAACCCCTTTCATGGAGTTCTCCAGTTCTCAAAAAGTTATGCTAATTTTTGCCTTCTGCTTTAAACTTTAAGTCGTTCCCTCCTAGCCGTCGTTGGCGTTGTGTCCCTGCGTCAGGTAGAAGACTTTTAATTAAGCCGAAATGCTAGAAATTGTCACTGTAATTTAGGGAGGTCCTGACAAACGCCCATTGAAAATATGAGAGAAAGAATAAAAAAAAAAAATCAATTTCTCTTTCAAAGGGGTTTCACTTTAGGCTATTTTTCAAATTTTTATCTGACAGACAGAATGAAGCAGAGTAAGGAATACTAATAGACGAGAAGAGATACGCCGGCCATGAAGTAAATGCTTTGAGCTGTCACTTGGGCAATATAAATGCTTGAAGCGCAAAACAAAAAGTCATCCTCGGGCGGCCGGCGGCGGGTGGTCAGAGCTGTTTTTTAATTAAAAGAAATCATTTGATTAAAATTCAAATAAATTAAATTGAAAACTCAAATTGAACCACAGGATATACATACCTTGAGTAAATGAAGTGGATGGATACTTTACTGCATAATAAATACTCAAAGTTTTGTGGCAAACGGAGTTACTACATTTTCGAAAGATTTCATAGGCAGGAGTGATTCAGTTTTTATTACCAACTTAAAAAAATTTTACTCACGTACTACTACACAAATTGGCATTTTTTGGAAACAGCTTTTTCTGTTTTAGCACAAAAGCGTAGCTTATAATTTTTGAAGCAATTAAGGTTTGTAAATTCAATAGATGTACCATGCATAAATTAAGTACATATCATGTAATAAGAGATGCATGCATTTTATGTTGAGTTATTTACACTTTACGGACGTATGGTCTCATCCATTCACAATTTGTTGCCGATTCCGAACGGCGTATTCAGGACAAAATATACTTTCGGAGATTTGTCATTAGGCGTTTTTTGAAATCTAGCCAGCCAGTAGTTGCTAGCAAAGTCAAATTTTTTACGTAAATCAAATACAACAACCAGCCTGCTACAACTCTTAATTTTATCACCAGTCAAAGACCCTGTTCACACAGGAGCAACGGATTGGATTTTTTTCGACGTTTACAGGCGAGGGTGGAAGCGGAAAGGTGACATGTGACGTCACTCTGGATTTTTAGATTTTTTAAAATTAAATTTAAATTTAAAATTCTTATTCTTAAAATTTTTTTGACGTTTGTATATGTCAATCGGTAGTCACTCGACAAACGTTTAAAAAAATTGATTTCGTGAATAAAACAATGCGTCTTTTGTCCTGGAGGCTGATCGCATTTGTGTTATTTATTTAATTTGTTCTAAATTTCGTGAAATAAGCACGAATATCAAATCATTTTGGTCGACACTGACAATAAATATGTCAAGAAAAGTCCGCGGAAGTGTTCAGACAGGACTATCAATCTGAACACGAAACGTCAAAAAAAATCCAGTCCGTTGCTCCTGTGAGAACAGGGTCAAAAGCAACTGGCTATGAATTTTACGATATCCCATGTCAAGGGGGCGCCGAAAGCGATGTTTTTCATTTATAGCGTTGGTATCACTGCTTAATTGTCAGTTCTCTTGACATTTGCCGGCGTCTGAGTATGAAGATGGAGGATGTTATGATTTCAAACCTCTTTTTGTAAATTATCCATTGAATAAATTCTCTAAATTATGGTTTTCACATCAAACTAGAAAAAACCATTTGGTTTAATGCCGAATACTTTGACAGTTTGACAGCCGATGTCATAGGAACGTCATCACACGTGCCAACTTGACGGTATAACAAAATTGACTGGGTTTGGGTTTGGCTGGCTGGGAATCGTCTAAATAAACGACTGGCTAGATAGGTTTCAAAAAACACGCCTATTGCCGTTAAGACATGGAAGTGACGCTGCAAAAAAATTTGGTAGATATTGCTGGAGCTCGAGTCCAAACAGACCTTGCTGGTCAAATGATATGAATCCCTTCGAAATGGTATAACGTGACTATTGCTGCTGTCCAAAACATAGTTTTTCTTTTACATTTATAACATGCTTTAATGAAAACACAACAAATTTGTTATAAGTGTCTGTAGTGTCTGGCATTTGGACTTTAAAGTGAAAACTATTCAAATTAAGAATATACACCGCAAAGTTGTTGAGCATGTCAATGGACACATCCCTAATAGTTGGAATAGTTTCGTCTTTAAACTACAAATCCCAGACAGATAGAGTATCCTTCTTAGAAGCATTTTTCCATACTCACATGATAAAACCTAAACAATGATGACTTATTTCCAACCATCACAATTTGGATACCTTGCACCCTATCAACCATCATCTTAATCACTATCACTTGAAAACTCTTCATCAGTTTAATCCCAAATATTCATTCAAACCACACAGCATCAGAAACCCATACGTATATACATATGTACACAGACGATGAGTCCTTCAAAGTCCCATTGGCTGTGTGAAGGATTAAGTAGAGTAAACGAAGTGTACAAAGATTGTCACCTCATTGAAGTGGAGAGACAGATTATAAATCTTCTGGTTGTTCAAAGACACACGCTTTATCCACTCAGTCGCCTAGCTTCCATCTGTCAAGCAATGGCAAAGGAGCACAATTGGACTGGTGTACACGGATCCGAACACCATCATCGATAGAAGACATTAAATAAATAAATTCATTTTGTTGAAGAAGGACACCATTGTCTATACATGAAGGTGATTATCAAGTGACCCCTGTTGTGATGTTGGTCACCCCCCACCCATAAGAATGAGTGGGAAGGACACTTATCTCCACCCTCACACATATCGCAGACCTTAACCGAAAGCAGCAGCTTCGGTCTTCGAACCATTTAAGCAAATTCAATCATTTTCGAACAAAGGCCTGATATTGTGCCACTCTTGTGCCAGCATCGAAAGTGATATGATGGTCTGGAACAAGCAGAAGCAGTGGTGAACAGTGTACATCTATCCATCCACCTTCTCATGCAACACTTCACTGAATGCACCAGCTACGACTATGTCACACAAATAACTGCATACATTCGCACAAACCATCACACCTTTCCTCGCTTTATGGCATGTTGATGGTGATGGTGGAAGGACAAACGCTTTCTGCCCAAAATTCCCCCGTTCCCTAGACGCCTTGCCGTGTTACAATGCAACGTGTTTACAATGACATATGGCAAAATTCGCATGGCGGTATTGTGTTCTCTTCATCTATAATGACACACGGAAGAGTTACTCCGACTCGAGTATATTGCTTTTGCTGGCTGTGCCATTGCTGTTTCTGCAGCTATTGCTGCTCTTCCTGACGACATTGATGATGCTTCCCCCAAGGGACTATGTAAGGGGAGGGAGAACTTTCAGGCGCTACCGCTGCTGTATATCGAATTCACAGACAGAAACTACAGTTTGGTGCATTGTTTATGGAACCTCAGTGGCAGCATCAGCAAAGCCGATGACGCAAATGACGCGTGCAAGCAGATTAATCGGAAATTACAATAAACCGTAGAGTTACGGAGATGAATGTGTGTTGTTTTCGGAGGCGAACGAGGTGCAAGTGACGCAATGATGAAGGGCGTTCGACCAGAGAAGTATTTCAAATTTGGATTATTTATCGACATTTATCGGATGTGAAAAGTATGAAATACATGATGTGATGTGGTGCCATTGTTTTCCCGAACTGACAGAGGAGGAGCAGGAAACTGATTTAAATACAAATGAAAAGCATTATTAAGGCGGAATTATCTGAACGGATTGTGGATGAATTTTGAATAAGAAAATCGTTCAAAGTTTAATGTTGTCAGTAGTCCGGTAAAGTTTTGTTATCATTTCTTATTTAAAGTCGAGGGGTGATCTCTTACCAGAGATGTCCTGATGAAATGTGTTCAAAGAAACTTCCATACTACCAACTTAAAAAAAAAAAAAAAAATTAAACAAGTGTGTCTAGATAGTAACACTTGAAAAAAAAAACTTGTTCAATTTGGAAAGATCTTTTTGGTAATTTCAGAGTTTGAAGAGGTTGCACAGAACTCAATAGCTTTTCTGCGAAAGTTTTTGGTAACAGGCCCCATCTAGGCCTAAACCAACAACTATCTCCAGGCAGGTCGCTCGTTAATTAGCTGCTACTACATATGTATGTATTTTCAGCGGGTTACCCGCTCTTCATGCTTTAGTTGTTGTATTTGGTCAACGTTGCCGTATAGAGTTTACAGTTCCTCATTATATCTTCTCTTCAACTTATCGTCTAACAGGACCAAAAATCACCAAAATCAATTTTTTCTCGCAACTGCCGACCTTATCCACAGACCACAACTGACAAAAAAATTGTCTGCGTCATATATGAACATATGTACCTGTGTACATCCATTTCTAGGAGAATGAGGCTCTCTCTACTTCAGTTGTTCGAGAGAAGGCTTTCCTCCTTTATAGCTTTTGTAGCCGAACAAAATTGCGGTTGGCAAGGGTTATCCTGATCTCAGCATTAGAAGCATTGTTTACCCTTATAGTAGAGCTTAGGTAGACAAAATCTTGACCCACGTCAAAGTTCCTTCAAAGATATGTGTGCATTTAACCTAAACGATAAGCAATCTCACAGGCCACAACTTATTGACAAGTGGCCAAGATGACCCTCAGTGCATACCTTCAACGACGCGTGCAAAATGTCAATCATGCCACGAAAGGCTATCCTAAGACTTATATTCCAGTGATATGAATCAGAGAAACAGATTCTTAACTAAGTTGAGCTCTTTTTTTATGAAGCTATCTTGAAGTAGTAATAGCCATAGTTTTAATTGGAAATTAAATATGTATGTTAACGTTAAAGAACACTAAATACATATGTGAGTAGTTGCAGAAAAACACGTGTGATACCAAGGGCAGTAGTTGAGTTTTAATCTCAAGTTTAAGTCAAAAGTAAAATCCCGTCTTTTCCACCATAATTTTCCAAACAATTTCGATTCATTCGCGTCACACATGGATTGATAAAGTAGAATCATTATTTTCAAAAACGCATTTATTTTTATCTCAAGCGAGTGAAGATCAATAAATGACCAACGGTAAAAGCATTTCCATGATGCATTGCAAAATTACTCTAAGTGTAGATTTTTTTAAACAATCAATTCAATCAAAAACACAAAGAACACTTGCTCCAAAAAATCTACCGCCATCAACTGCAGCCCACCAGGAGATTGAAGCCAAAAAGGTGTCCGACAAAAAATGCAGCGCCGCCACAAAAGTTTACCCCATCACCGTCATGTCCCACCAATCCGAAACACTGCTTCAGCTGCTTATGTTGCAAAATATTGCCATAAATTATTATGAACCATCTCCAGAGCCAGGAGGACTATGCTCGCTGCAAATCCAAAGATAAGTACGAAAACTGCTGATGTGAATGTCTGCATATCAACCTGGGCACCAAAAAGGAAGAAAATAAGAACTATAAAGTGGAGATGAACAGTGAGGTGCTACAATTCATAGAAAACAAAATGCACACACATACACACAGACACACAAAACGAGAAATGAGAAACGTTGATGGTGTTTTTTTGTGCTTCCCAGCAACCTCTGTGGTGGGTGCGCGCTGGTGGCGAGCGGGTGGGGATTTTTGTTTTTACCTTTGCAAATGGTAACGACCACAACATGATGCAAAAGAGAAGAATCGGCGGTGAGCGTGAGGGGTGAAAACTCATTTTCACCGGATAAAGGAACATTTTAAGCAGCCGGAGTAGTACCGCTACCTCTGCAAGCCGAAAATAATACAGTTTGGCAGCACATTGTTCTCTTCCCTTTGATGTGGAACATGGAGGACTCTCGAAGTTGGAATTCCGCAATGATAGTACTTATTTTTCAGCAAGTTTGCTACTTGTCATGAGGAAGGTCAACGCTGGATGGATGAATGCATAAGACAACGGAATGACGGACAATAAAACAATGTGCCACGCTGCAGTCTGGAATTCTCCTCCTCTTCGTAGGTTACATCATACACTAGAAAAAAAATACCAACGAAGACTTGGCTGGGAATTTTAGCAATAAATGGATTAACTCTGGTGTAGATGTGAAACGGTTACGGTTTGCTTTGCTTTCGCCTTCTCATGTGAATGCTATGAACTGGCAAAATTCATTTACAATGCCCACCACAGTTTTATTACCATCGTCCCTTGTTAGAGCACCTTGCATGCTTACCATCAAATCATCTGTGTGGATCTGCTTAACACACCGCGGTTTCGGTGAATGCCAGACTTTCCTCTGGTGATCCATGAGGCCAGACTCCATAGTTCGACGGAGGCTATGGAATGAAAAAGGTGTTATGAAATATTATAGAGTTACATTCGCAGGCGGAAAGAGCCTTATAGTAGACTGCGTATTAGTAATTTATGGTTCCGACATCTAGGGAAGATGGTGGGCAGCGGTAATTTATAACATTTTTTCCAGTGACGGTGAAGTGCAGATGGGATCCTGCTTACTATAGAGTTATTTAACTACCGACGTGTCTATATGCATGTTTTTAATTATGATGCTTTCTTAAATTCTAATTCGATGCAAAATGTGAGAAGGAAGTCCATTTTATCCAAAAGATTAACAGATTTGCTTTTTTTTATATAATCTCTGCTCGGCTACTATGCAATCTAAAACACGGTGACACAAATATGCACAGCCACATGTCTAATGGACTAATTTTTGCGCCATCCATCGTCCGAATTTGATAAAAAAAAAATTAGAAAATTAAGAAGGTTTCTTAAGTCGCAATAGCTTGTAAATAACATGATCAGATTCCTTAGGGTTTCCGTACACTATTGTAGGAGTACTGTTGAGAAAATAAATCCGTTTAGTCTTTTGAATTGCCCAACCCTCGGTGTATTTTTTAAATGATCTAAGCAAAGTACGTGTTCTTAATTGTCAATCATTTTTTAATGGCTAAGCATCCAACTAGGTTTGAAAATATTCTATCCAGCAAGCAAATGCTTCAAGCACTGCTTGACTGTTTGAAAGGATATGTATTCTAGTGCCCTTAAAATGGTCGCCGTGGCTCAGTGGTTAGTGCGTTGGACTGCTGACCGAGCGGCGTGGGTTCAAGCCCTAGCTAGGAAAACACCGAACATTTTTCGTGGCACCACCTCTCGTCGGGGAATGACAAGCCTAGGTCCCTTCCATGCGTGCGAAAAATGCAACACACTCAACATGAATGATTGCGAGAGGCTAGGCCATGGCTCATCCCGAGCTGTTGCGCCAACTATTTATTTTATTTTTTACCCTTAAAACCTTTATTGTTATTAATCCTATCATACAACTTAATGGTAGGGATTTCGTTGTTGTTATTTCCAAAGACACCAGTTCAAACACCAGACTTCATCAGATTAGACTTCATGTAACTATTTATAGGTGTAATCATTTTGATTTGTTGTTATTTCCAACTTCAAATTTCGGATTTTAAAGCCGATTAAGATGTGATATGTTTTAACAAGAAAAAGTCAACATTAAGGTGTAGACACCAGTTCCTTCAGAATGCGCCTAGAATACGAGTTTGTTCTCATTCAAACTACCTCCGAATTGAGTCTCAGTTAAAGAAGTCGGTAGTGTAGACAGACATTCATGGATGGCACAGTACCTAGGCAATTATTCAAACCACAAGAAGTAACATTTATGAGGCTAAAATTCATGGAACATATCCTCCATCTCCATATCCTGACTTTTGTTATCCAATTAAGAAGACCAACTTCAACCATCATAATGTTTCCACCCCACCCGTAATGCAATTTCCCTTTTTGCATTTTGCAAACAATTCTCAGCATTTTGCAAATACATGTACTAAGTTTTGGGAGATTTTCAAATTACTTCCAGTGCAACACCTTAAGCCTCAAACCTCATCACACATGTGTGTGCCTCTGCAACAGAAGGAAAAAGTTTCATGAATATGTAAAAATATTCCACATACGCCGCAGTGACCAGAGAGCCACCCACCAAATCCATTTACAATTTTAGATAAAATGCATTCCCCTTCACTTTGGTTTGGTTACAGCAGCTGCCAGTCAGTAGTACCTTATTCATGAAGAGTTGACAAGGGTTCTAATACATACATTTTAATTCAAAATCATTCGAAACCGACTCTCAGAGCTTCCTCTCTTATATCATTTAATTTTATTCATATCAAGGTCTCCCCTCCTCACCGCCATAGACAATTGTGCACACTCCGATTATTCCAAACATTGGAATGAAATTTCCAAATCGCTCTCGGGTGGAATCGCATGAAAGCCGCCCTTTCCTCCCCCTACACACACATACATATACTCAGCCACTCATGCATTTGAATGCCGTAATAAATTTCATATTTCCATAAATGTGCTCAACAGCGAACAATAAAATTATAATAAATGGCCTAAAATATAGCTCGGAGGGGACAAAAAACACACCAGGAGCGGTGGGAGATGGACTTACTCCGGGACAACAAAAAGTTGTTGCATTTTGTTTATTCCTGGCAGCTGAGACAGAAGTCTCTTCGTTGGAAATGGAATGACCAGGAAGTTGCAGTTGAATATTTGGCATAATCAAGTGGAGGAAGTAGTTCATAGTTCGTTTGGTGAATGGGATTTTGATTTCTAGTGACTCCCAGCCACTTGTGACGTAGTGACCAAGGGCATCAGGTATATTTGCACACCTTGGTGTGGATTTGAAGGCTCTTGAGATGTTTTGCTTTCGCAAGGATTATCGGCAGCGGTAGATGTGTTCCCAAGTTAAATTTTAGTATCTACATTAAGGAATTTTAAATTTTCTGGTTAGAAAAAAAAAACTGAGCGAGTAGTCGCCAATGATGTGCAATCCTCGTATTAATGATTGAATGCCCCGCACTTCTTCCTACTTCCTGTCACATATTTCCGTCGCATTCACGAAGCTAGTCCCACCAAATGCCGCATACCGAGAGCTAAGATGTTACTTATCAAAAACGTACTACAATACATATTCTATCCAATCACCTCTTACACATTTACACCTTAAAAGGTTCCTAATAACGGATTAGATACTTACAAATTAATATTAAATGATTTCGACACTCAACTCAAACCATTTGTAGAAGGTTACCAGTGACACCATCTTCCCTACTCATGCCTTCATACTTATGTTTGTTGGTTCAATACCGACCCGTAGGTTATGATTTTCCTTAAGGGCGATCCTTTCTGCACAATGTTTATCATCTCTTGTGGTGGAAACAGCTGAATTTCGGTGAGATCACAAATTTCCTTTTCCGTGAAAGTATCCGAGATTATTTTGTATGCCGTGGAAACATCAATATGGAAGGCAAATCCTTACCACAAGAGCAGCAGAAACAAAAATAAAATCCATTAAATAGCGGTATTTATAGCTCATTGAGTGGGATGTGGTGTGCTGCAAAATGCAATGTGATAACCACACAATGGGTACTGTTACCCTCACCCTGGTTACTCAGTGGTTATCCTAATACCTTTCAAGAGTTGCCTTAACAACAAAAAGCAACAGTAATAGAAAATATTATTTTAATAAGCAAGGATCCTCATCCACTGACGGATAATGTTCAGTTCATTCCGCCAAATGTATTACGGAACAGGGAACGGAATTCGCAACACAGTCGGTAATTCTCTCGGCTTACCCGTGTCCGGGCGATTCGGAGTTCAAAAGTACATTAAAAGGATTTTTTGGTGGGATGAAGAAAATGAAAATGCATGTTGCAGCAGCACAACACATGGATTGCAAAAAGTTGTAAGCTCATTTGGAGGATTTACTATTTTGATTAAGGATACATGTTTCGTGATTTTTTTTTTTGTGCTCACCTCCTTGTTTAATTTTCGCTACCCCATGCTCCGGATAGTACCAGTTCGATGCGTAGTCGGTGGCTTTTGTTTGTGTTTCGCTGTCGTTACTGTGCATCATCGCATTGTGATTCCTTTCTGCTGGCTTCTTAGCAGCATTCGCTATGCGCTTTTCACTCGCAGCTCTGTCTGTCCGTGATGCTTGAAAAAATCCCAGATCGACGTAGGGTGGGTCTGAGGAATACTTTTGGGTGTACAATTCAATTGCGACGGGATCCCGTGAGCGCTTGAAAAGAAAGGGATACTTTTACTATTTCTACATGATGGGGTAGATGCAAATGTATACTCACAAAGAAATACTCCCTGTTATAGACGATGTCTTCAATTCCAATTTCCAATGAACTATGAACCACGTCTTGTAGGGTTTTGATTGTTTTCGGTTTCTCCATGAGTTGTGTTCCGACTATGCTAGCCGAATAGAATTGATAGATGCAGAATGAAAATAAGAGACTGGTAATGACAATGCATCGACCGGAGAGAAGATTCGTTGGGAACGATAATCCTGTATACGACACGTAAGAGAGGAAGCATTGGAAATGACATTATTGATGGAAAGATGGAGAGTGGATAATATTCAATTGGATTCATTTAATGGGGAATGGCTGTTCGATTGTTACAGGTTTAGGAATGTTCGAATGTACATACCTATTGTTAACTCAAAATAGGATTTTCTTCATCTTAAGATAGAGGAGAGAGTTCCTGTTCATGTTTGATAGATTTCGTGTGAAATGTTTACTGATTGATGTATGTATAGTGATGTATTAGTCATTGGTATTCTAATTAAATTATGAAATAGAGAAGCCGTAGATACACACAAATTTATACATACATATATTCCAATTAATATTCTTGTTGGATTAATATCGTATTTCAGATTGCGTTTCGTTCGTAAAGAAAGCATGCCAGTTGTTTTAGCTCAACTCTCTCTACACATACTTATGAAAATGTAAGAAACATTCAACTGAAATCAAGAGCGCTAAAATTATAAATTTTCACAATACTTTTTTAACCTCCGCTTTCATGTGAATATTAACTACTTTTCCTAACACAGTTTGAAGGAAATCATCGGTATTCTTGTAAGGAGCAACTATGTCCTTCACTATCCGGTCGCAGAATTCGTACTTTTCTGGTGTAAATTTGGACATTCCTTGAGGCATCGTAAGTCCACCAGATCTTTATACCATATTTTGCTGGTTTTGATGGCATATATGTGAACTTATATACATATATCCAAATAACTACTTGTCCACAGTAATGGTCTCATATGGCCTGAAATGAACTCTCGGATTCGAATTGATCATCTCGAAAACATCCCTTATCGGTGCTGCCTTATCTTCAGATTAGCGAATGGCTCTTGTGAATTGGTTGTCAAAACGAATAAATCGTAAAATTTCATGAAATCTGTTGACAGACATGGTTGCACGATATAGAGCAAAAGAATTTTGTTTCCAAAACTCGCTGACTTTTTGTTGAATCTTGGATTGCCCTACAATGACTATTGCAGAAGCTGGAGGGACGAGGAGAATATAGAATCCGTTTGACACCTGCTATGTAAATGTCCTGCTTTGGCCACTAGAAGATTGCGTACTCTTGGTAGTAGCTTCTTCCATGGGCTGGAGGACCTTAATATCGCTAATTTTAGGAAGCTCCTGAGATTTCTATCCCTTTCTGGATGGTTTCCGGATTAGCCAACCCTATCCCTTTGTTTGACTCCCATGAGTACACTTTTTATGGGTACAATGGACCCGCTTGAGTTCTAAGTAAACCAACCAACCTACTTTTTGTTGGTTGGATTTCTGGGAACCCATCACAAGCAAAATTCCCAAACAACCTATCAACTCTTTATCACTAATCAGAGTCCACGTAATAGCCTTTTTGGTCGGATTTTCGGAGTTCCATCTATAACAAAAATCTTCGGCTTTCTTGTTGGAAAATCTACGAATTTGGTTTCTAACGGATGAACTCATAATACAAAAAAATGTATCTACTGGCGATAATTTTTTGGTAATTGGGTTAGGCCCCATTGACGATGATTCTCGAATTATATTATGGGCCCGATGACAGGCGAAAGCAATATTTTGTTTATACCACTTTGTGCCATCTTTGCTGATGAAAAACGTTTCATTAGAGGTGACCGCTTGATCACCATGATCACTCTCGTCATCAGATTCACAATTACTATTCAGTTCTGGGTTGAGCACCTATTTCAGCAATTCGAATTCGCATCTTCCTGATCAGGAAAATATTCTTCATCGCTATCAGTTCTTCCATTTGGGTCAGCCCCGGCTTCGTTCGAATCAGATTCGGCAGCCAACATATTCCGAATATCTTGCTAATCGTTTTATTAGGGTAATAACGGAAGTGGAAGGACTGTAATTAACTGACCTTTTTTTTATGATTTTGGGGTATCCCAACAAATTTGTGGATGGTTTGTGATCGCGAGTCATAAAACAGAGCGAACGAGTACGTACGAATAATAGCAAAAATATTCAACTGTGCGCATATGTGCGACCATAATCTCTGATAGGTACATAAACCCGGCCCGGAAAATTTTCGAATTCACACCTGAAGGAACGGCGCAGTAGAGGAAGCTACCCCAAATCCCAGACTGTAACGCCACTTTAAGTAATTAAGTCATAGATATTATGTGTTCAGGTAAAATAAATTAAAGGTTAAATTACTTATACTGGGGCATGTGTAGCCCTGTGTACCTTATATGAGGTCTGTAAGTTTGAGGAAGGACAACATGTCAGCGATATTTTTCTCCGGAAGGTCTTTCCGGTTGTTGATATTAAGCCTGATTCTAATAAAGCCGGGCATTTATAGAAGAAGTAGTTAAAGGTATGTGTCTCATTCACATCTTTGTAGCTGCGGGTATAATTGCTTAAAGAGAAATTTAAACCTATTGCGTAATTACATGCAGATTGCAACAAGCCGAGAAATGTCCCTTTCATTTTTTGCTTAGAAAGTTTGGATGTAAGAGGGCCATATCATCTTAGAAATGATGCAGCTATATAGCTCGAGCCCTATTAGGTTATCTATTTTAAGCAAGTATAACTTAAGTACGAAGAAAATCAATTCTGTAAGAAATAATTTCCAATATGCACCCAAGACAATATTATAACAATAGTAAAGACCGTGAAAAGGCGGATTTGATTAACCTAAAGACATATGTACAAAAACCTATTATCCTTAAACGGTTTGAGTTGACATCCTCTAATGCTTCGGGAAAATTTGGGTGTTACCAAGTTTTTTAATAAAAATTTTAAACCGAAATCAATATTTACCTTGTTGACATATCGATCCAGTGTAAAATAGCAGCGATTCCAGAATCATTCCCATCCAAACTTTCGATGATACACCACTATCTTTTCCGTGAAAGTGTTTTCTCCGACGAGTCAACGATGCTTTCAAAGTTTTCGCCATCATGGTACATCCTGCACGCCTGTCGTTACTATGTGGAAAGATTCCATTGATCGGACCACTGACTCCAGCATCATAATCAATACAATCAATTGCACTTCGCTCGGAGATACCACCACCATAATCCGCCGAGACTTGTCCTCTTTTACTGGTAGTAGTAGTTCTGGTGTTAAATCGTTCGTTTTTCAAAATTGTTGCATTGCTGCACCCATTTCCCCCAACGCCTCCACATCCTTAAATTGAAAGTTTTGATTTATGTTTTCTGAACGCATTCCTCTGAACAAGGCTAAAACTTACGAAGAGCATTGTCTCTGAAGGTACCATCCCTCGCCAATGGCAATGCATCCTTCTGAGTGAAAGAACTTACTTCAATATCTATTTGTCTTTTCTTTACTCTCCTGCGGACGTCCTTTGTCCTGTGGTTGTGGTAGAGTTGCTGATGGTTGTTTTTCCTATTTCCTCGTAGAATTGCACACTCAGCGTTTTTTTTTCGCTGTTCCATAAGAGAGCGCTGAAAATGCGCTGAATTGTTGGAACCTATAATGGAATAGTGCATACCGTACACACACTCATATAACCTTAGCGCTCATCTCAATCTACCTTTGCGCAATCTTCGTTCCACAATGGTCAACGCAGCGAGAAGGGCAATGGTTACACCTCCATAAATTGCCACCAGCACCCAGACATCATTTGTAAAGGGTTGCAGGAACACGATTTGGTCCGTTCTCACAGTACGGGGTTGTCGGAATACAAAGCATTGTCTGGTAAAATCCAAAATAAACAACTTCAGACAACACCATTTGGAATAAGTGACCCGTGGTGTCACTTTGCGTATCCTAATTTAAATAAACAACAAACACCAGAATATGACCAATTTGGGGCGACATCAAGGTTTGTTTAGTCATGCGGGACATCCATCTGCCTCGCACCCCAAACCGACTTGACAAACATGAAATTATTTTTGGTAAACCACTACTTAGCTTTTGTAGCATCTGTGAACACGAGTTCTTGCAGCAGCGGTTGACAAATAGCCACACAGCACCCAAACCACCAGTGGCACTGATAGTACTTGTGAACATAATCTTTTAGAGATCAAGGGGGGTTTTGAGAATGGCTTGCAGCATCTGGGCTTTTAGTTATCTGTATCAACGTCACCCAATGACATCTTGTGTCACGAGATGTTTCTTCTTCCTGTATGTGCGTATGTAGGTCATTATGCGTTTCATTATGTGAATGTGGGCCTTGAAACTGGACTAATTACCATTAAGGTAATCTATCAGATTGTCCAAGATGGAATTGATTTTGACAAAGTGAGATTTCATGCGTGGTGGTGGTTTAACTTTCGTTTGTTAATTGTGTATTTATTAAAATGCAAGGAAATTTAAAGAATTGAGGATATCTGATCCTATGGATTCACTCTTAGAACAAACTTTTTTCGATTCCATATCTGCTTGTTCATTGTATAATTGATGAGGTAGAGCGAATTGAGAAAGATGAGATCAGGGCCCTGTACTGATCTGGGGCATCAGAAAAATGTGTGATGAACCTACTAATGAGGATATTAGATAGAAGGACCAATTTAACTGCCAATGACCCAGGCCAACGATTATGTACACATGAAATGTTTTGACAAACAATCAAAAATCCTCGAACGCTACAGAGCGGAATATGAATATGTATAAGGTCAGAGTAGGACTTATCCAGCAAGTAATTGTGTAATTGTGTTTTAAAATCGCAATTTAATAAGGTCAGCTTCGTTTGTGCTCACGCCTTCACAGAGAAAAATGACGATGTGATATGTCCTACGACAAACGACATTGAACTTGCCCTTGGAAATTGATCAAGGAGATGCAGGAAAGAAATCTATTTTTATTGAAGAGTAATGAGGACAACCCAAACAGAATCTTGCAATGAAAACAAATACGAACTGTGACTAAGGAGACAATAAACATGGCCCTCAACATCCTCGTCCTGCTGAACGGCGCAGAAAAGAGCGCACTTAAAATTTTCGAGATCAAAGTTCTATGATGGATTTAGATTCTCACTTGCGTTGAGGGTTCATGTGGGAAAAGGTTTTACCACGAGCTATACAGCCAAGTCGATCTGGTCGAAAGTTTGGACATGAAAACTAGCTGGAGCCCAAAGAATTGCCGATTCCATCCTACCAAGAATAGTCATTGTATTTTATTTTCTGTATTGTAGTCATTGTCGAGGAATGGCCTTCTGTTTTAAAATTACCTGTCAAGAACCGATTCCAAAAATTCAAATATTACCTGAGTGGTTAATATGCAGGACTTATAAAGCATTGACTGCAGGTTCGGCAAAAATTTGTATAATTCTGGATTTTCGGCTTAATGACTACATTTACACAAGACTCAGACACCATCTCAATAATTTTTTGTTGTAATAGTTAGAATGCAGTCTATTTTTCAATTTCCAATGATTGTTTATCCTACTTTTTTTTTTTTTTTTTTAAATCCACACGCGGATCAAGGGGATATGAATACCGGGAGCGAGGTACAGTGATTTAAAACTCAGGTATCGTTAAGTTTTATTGGCGTCCAAGGGTGCTTATCCAGGCTAGCTGGGGACATTTGTGGTGTTTGTCATTGCTATAATTCACAGGAATTTTTTCGAATCTCCTGATGTCAAAATCAGTGTCAACACAATCAATCAAGCCAATAACACTCTTCTGCCAGTGTTATGCCTTTACAGAGTAGAGTCGCCATCGGCTTTCACAGTTGATCGATTTTTATTTTTTTAAGAAATAAATGTTTTTCCGACATCAGGACTTTTAGCGTGACAAGCGATGATGCTAACCACTGCACCATGGCCAATCCTATGTAAGTGCTCTAAGGAGCTCGAACTGTTTAAATGGACTTCCCTTGGGTGTAGTGTTATCGCCAACGGCTATACAAGAACGAAGTGCATACACATGTTATACCGAAAACTCTTATGAATCTTCTTTTTAGTCCAACAAACATTTAATTAAAATGTGATAGCGTGTACGTATTCTTTTTTTTTAATTTCTCAATTTAAAAAAAATAAATCTCTTCCTTGACAGCATCGCATAGAAATAAATCCCATTAGATTCAAACAATCTATCTCGCAATGTTCCCATATATTTGTCTCAAACAAGGTGTTGTACATGGTTTCATGTTCATTACCCCCGCAATCCATCTTCAGAATTTCAATACAAGTACCTAAGCTGCACTTAACTTGTAAAATGAAAATTTATCTCCCATCTGTGCCGAAGGATTTATTCTCAATTAATGTGGCATATGCCCATCCTTCAAGTCCATTCGGTTTCCTTACATGGCCACCAGCCAATCAACACTTGCCGGCTAAACAAGAAAAATGACAATCTAATCGTTGCTCAAACATACGCACACAATGCCATCATTTTTCATCCGATTGACAGGTAACAATATGCCAAATTAAAACCCCACCACAACATTTACTCACTCACTCACCCAGCCGCTGCCTACTCACTGACACCGACTCACCTGACAATCCATGTCTTTGTAGTGTAATCAATCACCTTCGCACGTTCTATCCTGGAGAAAATCGGTGATCCACCGATATCGGCCTGACGTCGTACAAGTGCTCCTATCATTCCATCGAATTTGCCATTTTTCAGGTAGCCCCAGGAGGGAGTGTGCGACATGACCAAGCTTTAAAGTAATAATAATTGAAAGCCACCCGGTGTGTGGGGGTGGTTGTAAGAGACATTTTATAAATACTTAAGGGCGCTCTTCAGCTCTTCGTGTGTGAGTGTGCACAGCATGCACTGCACACGTTTCACTCACCTGAAATTGAATAAATCCCGGACGTGCGATAGTAGGGCGAAATTGAAACGATTCATCGAATCCAGGTGGGTGTCATACTGCTGTGTCAAGTAATCCTCTAAGCTGTCCGTGTGATTCTTGTTGGTTACCTTCGGTGTGGAGCCGGAGAAGACATTAGTAAAACACAACACAACTACCGCTGCCATACATATAAAACAAACATCCAAAGTGTAAAATGACAGAATTAAGAATTTAACCCCAGCGGGGAGGGCAACAGACATATAAATGTCCACCGCACACCGCCCATTTGACACCACCCACTCACTTGTGCTGCTGCTGCTGCTGCTGGGGAAAGCCAAATTCGAAAGGCACCAAATGGTCTCGGATTTCGGATTGCGGATGCTTGGTTGGATGTTGACAAAATGGCAAATGGGTATCCCCGAGGGAATGTACCATGGTATTTGTCCTCGACCCCAGCAACAGCAGCAGCAGCTAAACCGAACGCTGGCTTGCGGGTATAATTTAGAATGTTAAAGGAGTCGGAAAACAAAAAAAAAAACGCAAAAAGAATGTAAATCTTCATTGTCTGACCCTTCAACTAAGGATGACACATGGGAAATCAGATCACACATACCCAACGATATAACTAGAGAAAAAAGAGAAAGCGAAAGCTTCGAATCAACACTTACCACTATCATGCATCTGAGGCGAGCATTTTTCATATCCATTCGACGTATGACCGTGGTCGTCTGACGGTACCACTTTTCCAATTGAAGGCCAGAATCTTCGGAGAATTTTCCAATTTTGGTTATGTTAAGGCTTCCGCCATACTGAAGGCCTGGATTCCTACATGATAATGGGTAAAAGGGGATAAGTGGGTCATATTACCCGGTTAGAGTCTTACTGAGGTATGTTTTAAGTGCTGACTGGAGACGTGAGGGTTCAAATTGTTTCACATGTTGAGCCTAGAACTACTTGTTTGAGTTTTCTGGAGGTTATCAACTCTTTATTTCCAGTTATTAAGGTCAAGGGTTGGTTAATAACTCAGCTATAGTTTTCTTAGTGAACTTAACCTACTTAAGTTACTTATTTCACTCTATTTCGCATGCGAAATTAGAGGCAGCTAACAATTGGGCGGGGGAGATGCTGGTTCTTTGAAGAGCAGATGCAACACAGACTGTAACGAAACCATTGACATCTCCATTAGCAACGACACCCATTTATCTCAACGAAAATGGCCTCTTATAATACTTCACACGCCGCATAGCCATTTAATGTAGGAAGATTTTTAGGAATTTTTTTTTACCCATTTTCATGACATTATTCGTGAGCCTAGATCTTGCTATTTAATGCCGTTAATTTTTTTCTCTTCATATGACGCTGTTTGAAGCGGAATGCTTACTCAAATAAGTTACAAAAGATGAAAGATTATAAAGACAACATCCGAGCAGATATTGGAAAAATAGAGCTTAAAGACATGGGTATCAGGGCAATGAAGCTTTTCATGGTGTTTACCCGATACTGTGATATTAATAAGCTCAATTTTTTCAATGGTCGCCGTGGCTTAGTGGTTAATGCGTTGGACTGCTGAGCGAGCGGCGCACAGTGGTTCTTTTCTATGGAGCAGGCGGCAAGAATCCTATAAAAACGAAACAGATAAACAGATCTTGTTGAGATTGTATACGTGAAATAAATGGGTCAACTTCTCATAATGGTAAAAATATTATGGGTCTAGCCCAATAACTAAGGGTTCTTCCCATATAACTGGTATTGAAAAAAGTCATTGTTAATATTACAAAATCTTGGAATCAAAGTTTTGACTATTTGTCATTAAGGTAGAGCTTTGAAATTTCGCACACGTGTATATGCCCAATGGCAATACAATAAAGCATATCCAATATTGTTCTTAACCCAATATGGCGGACGAACATAAGATGGCGGATTAGGTACCTTTCTTTCATATGGGTATCAAATTAATGGGTTTGACGAGTACAATACGATAAGCTATGTGACATCATTCTAAATCTAATATGGTTGATATCCAAAGATGGCGGATTACCTTTTTTCTTCACAACCTCCGTGATATAGGCATTAAATGAAAGAGTTCGACGATTATTAATTTACAAAGATCGTTAAAATACATATATGCAAACATTTTTTTTCACTTCTTAAAGAACTTCTGTAATTTGATCTGGTTCTGAATATTGGTACCTCTCTGCTGAATAGGAGATCGCAGAGCGCTTTATATCCCACGACAAGATTAGTTATTTTAACCCTTACTAACTTAACTTTTACTCAAAAAAACCTAAAAAGCAATTGGAACGATGATCTTTTTGATATATTATAAAGTAAACAACAAATTTTACACAAAATAGCTATGAAATTAGAAACGGTAATACCAGAAATCAATTTAAAGTGCTGTTTGCGCAACACGCATTGTTACACTTAAAAGTATCTTACAGGCAAAGTGATCAGAAGTGACCTTTAGTTTTTACATTATAAATAGTGTATTCCATAAACTTTAAAATAAAACCAAAGCAAGGTCTAGCTCGATTTTTATGAACCAAAGAAACCGTGAAAGACTCTCTTCGGAGGTAACTCCAGTTAAGAGCCTCGATTTTAAGACTGACAGAAAATTTTAAAAACTGCAATTGTACTATTAAAGCCAAATATGCAGTTGATAAAATTTGGGTATCCTTTTATATTTACGTGTACTGTAAGTTAAGAAAATGTAGCTATCAAAACTGTCTACGAAACCTTAAAATTTCGTCAATTGTGGAAGACGCCACTTTATTTTAACGGTACACAGGACCTGAGCTATTAAAAAAGAAAAATTTAAGTGTTTTCTTTTTGTTTAAATATGTAGAATCAAAAAATCATAATAACGGTACTCTGCAAATTATTTCATTTTCGGGGTTTTTTCCGCCTGGGAACCACTGTGCGGCGTGGGTTCCAGCCCCACCCAGAAATACCGAACATTTTTCGCGGCACCACCTCTCGTCGGGGAATGACAAGCCTCCGGGAGTATAATCTGTCATGAAAGAGCTTCTCACTTCGCCGTTCGGAGTCGGCAATAAATTGTAGGTCCCTTCCATTCGTGCAAACAATACAACACGCAAAACATGAATGGTTGTGAGAAGCTAGGCCTTGGCTCATTCCGAGCTTTTAAAATTTATAATCTTTGAATTCTTTAATTGCATATTTAGCTTTTTATTGGAAAAAACAAGAAACAACTTTAAGAATCTTAACCTGATATTCTTGCGTGCACAATGATCTTGTCCCACAGCACTGCCGTAGTTTGAGTGGTGTATCGCTTAGATATTAGAGAAAGACTCTTAAAAATCATAACGGATTCGGTACAATTTGTTTTCAATTGTAAATATTATAAACATATGTAAAATGTTATATTAAACTGTAAGTGCTCTTACAAAACCTGATTTACTGTAAAACCATTTAAATTACCTGACTCTCCATTCTTCACATTTCAATTGATATCATTCAACAAGTTTGATAAGCATCACAAACTATCATGCATGCCCCAATGAAATACAATACTGTGCTTCACTCTTGTCTCTTACCCGTTCAACTACATCCTTCAAATATTCTGCAATCAGAACTCGTTACTAGGATAGTTCCTTCCTATTCCCTTTGCAAACTTATCAACTTAAAATCCTTGTATACGTGGAGTGGAGTGGTGCAAGTAGTAGACAAACGTCGGTACTTACCAAACGTCATATAGCATGTAGTAATCCTTCTTTGAATCCTGATCTCCATTGATTCTCTTCGCCAATATTAGCTCAGTATTTATATTGATGTTGATTTTTTCTAGAAACTTCTCAATAAGCAAGTTATTCTCCTTCACGTTGTCATTGCTATCACCGGCGACGTTGTTGTCGTCGTCGTCTCCGTCATTATTGATTTTATTATCCTTCGACTTAGGGCCAGTAGTACCGGTATCGGTTGTGGTAGTACGAGTAGCATCATCAGTGAAGATATCCTGTGGCAGCTGAAAATCATTTCCCACATCACCATCGACATCATCATCGTCTCCTTGTCGATTAAAAGTATAATCCTCAATCAAAAGCCAATGATACGATGAGTTGAAAAGTCCTTTGTTCGAGGCCTGTGTGTGTGATATGAGAATGAACGGTGGGGCCGATTGTGTATGCAGGATGCACGAATGGAAACGACAATGGAGCGCGAAAAGAAAAGAAAAAGACGAACAAACAAACTGATTACATATTTATTATTTTTTATCCCACCCACTTCCTCGCCCACTGTGCTTCACCGGACTTTTTTTTAAGTTGGTGAAAGAAGTTTTCTTTTTTTCAGATACCGATTCGGAGGAGAGGGATGTAGCGTGGATAATTGTGGATTACTGAGTCTTTCTCGACAATTACGGAAATTCAACAACTGATTTTTATCGTACCAATGGATTATGGTAATGGCATGGTGGCGCTGTTGTAATGGTAAACGTAATGGCAGTCACTGTGCTATCGAATTCAACAGTTTTTATGGGTATGACATGGGTCAAGGCGTGGACCTTTTTCAAGTTGGTAATACGTGGGTTAAATGGAGACATTCACATTAATAACCCTGGAATGGGTTTTGCTTGTTCTTCCGTTTTTACTGGAACTGGACGACTCGTAAGGGTTTAAAATCGGTCAATTGATAAATTATAGGAATGTGGAATGTATGTAGCTTTCTCAAACTAGAGTTTTGGTTTGAAACTTTTTAAGAACCTCAATCGTTTGAATATAGCAAAGAGGAGCGCTTATAACACAAGCACTGTACTGGTATAGCTGTGAACAGACTTTGAACATCAAACAATGATTAAAGTCTTAATTTGATTAGCCGACGCGAGTGTATTTAATGGCACATTTTTTAAGCCGAAAGGGGCAGGTATAAGAACATGTGCTGATTAAAAAAAAATGTTTCAAAAAAGGCCGTGTTCCGATAAGTAAAACTACATAACTGAAATCTCTTCAAAAGCCGTAAAGGGCCAGTACAATATTCACATCAGAGATTTCACTCTTTACTCTCTACAAGGTTTGAAGGATTGATTTTCACGAGATTCCGGATTTTCTCTTTTATTTTCGCTGAACGAAATATGATAATGAGATCTAAATCAAAATTGGGATGCAGTTTGCTTAACGGGACACAGACTGCAGGGTCAGTTTTGGAACTGAACACCAAAACCGTATCGTTTATTCACTTTTCAGTCAGAAAGACTTATACCTTATGACAAGAATCTCAGCATCTTGTGCCTTATTTACGAGAATATCTAACATTTTGCCACCAACTTGATTAGCTACAATCAAAAATAAATAGCTGGCGCGACAGCTCGAAATGAGCCAAGGCCTAGCTTCTCACAACCATTCATGTTGTGCTTCTTTGTATTGTTCGCACGAATAGAAGGGACCTACAATTTATTGCCGATTCCGAACGGCGAATTGAGAAGCTTTTTCATTACAAATTATACTCCTGGAGG
The DNA here is from genome assembly GCA_917880715.2 of Matsumyia berberina. Taxonomy (NCBI): domain Eukaryota; kingdom Metazoa; phylum Arthropoda; class Insecta; order Diptera; family Syrphidae; genus Matsumyia; species Matsumyia berberina. The sequence goes on along the minus strand of OU862870.1, from coordinate 1,460,743 downwards.
CTTGTCATTCCCCGACGAGAGGTGGTGCCGCGAAAAATGTTCGGTGTTCCTGGCTAGGGCTTTAACCCACGCCGCTCGGTCAGCAGTCCAACGCACTAACCACTGAGCCACGGCGACCACAATCAGTGCGAATTTTATCTAGAAATTGTAAGTCGGTACCCCATCTCCTTAAAGATTTTAAGCCCGCGTATGACTGCATTTGTAAAGACGGTTTACAAAGAGCTATATCTGGTTTAGATATCCCTGTTATAACTTCGAGACAATGCAGTAGAGGAAAACATCTTTTAAGGTGAACTACAATTGGAAAGAGAACTCAACCAACTTGAAGTACACAATGGGATGCAGTTCAAAAAGTTTCACGGCTAACTGGAGCTAGATGGTTCACACCGAAATTAAACGGTGCGAAGATTATAAACTGATGACAGACAGACAGATCTTTTAACGTCAAATTTGTTTATTGCTCAAATACGTCCTATAGAATTCCAAAACGCAGTTCCGAAGAATTTACCTGATGAATCGAACCTTTGTTCATACACTTAACAGAGCTTCTTACAGCATTTACTTACAGCATGACAAAATTATTCTTAAAATTAATGAATCTTAGTAAACCTTTGATATATCCACTCTAGAAAGTAGACATACACACATATCATCCAAAAATATTCCTAACAGCTCCGAGCGCAGGCGTTTATAGATTAAACTCAGGTTTGGTAGCCAAGTGAATCGCCATTACAAATATGTTAAAGTCTTATTTGCGTTTTTTAAACAGAGAAATTAATAGGTAAAGTTTTAATTGCACAACCAGCTCCAGGGGATCTAGTTTTCAAATCCAAAAACCTGCATAGTGGTACAAATAAATGTAAGCACCCAACTTTAAATGAAAAGTAAAGTTAATCAAATTCGAAAACAAAACACCACCGAAACTAAATTTTCTTCAACATGCGTTAGACAATTACTCACCATTTCAATAACTTTCCGACTGGCAGGTCCGCAGGATAAATCCAAAACTACAAGTTGGCGTAACACCTCACTTCGGAGGAAAGCCTCCAGTGTCTCGGATCCTGCGAAGTTGGTACGATTTTTATTCATTTCGCTCTCGCTAACTCTACTATTGATTAATAGATCGATTCGTAAAACTTTAATTAAAAAATCCTTCGGCGGAGACGTTTCCCAGCTCTGACGACGGTCACTTGAACTAGAGCTGATGGAAATGTTGCCACCGTCGCCTCTGTAACTCTTATATCGACGATTATTCTTGCTTGTGAATAACATTCTCAATATTGTCAGCGTGTCAATATTAATCGATGTTTGCTCTGGCAGTCGTCTGGCCGGTGACCCGTGCTGGCATGTAAGCAAACTTACTCTCGGTATATGCTTGTTTTCTACTGCAACTTCATAAATTAAATGATGTGGCATCTCTGCTCCTGCAGCTGGTTCTGGTTGGATGACCTCGCTGTTGTGTCCCTTTTTACTGTCGGAATGGTTGGTATCGGTGGGAGGATGTGTTGGTTGTTGTGATAACCCCTGAGCGTAATAAGATGCACGATAGGATCTATCGTTTGCTTTGTCTGTTTCTAGTGTTGGCAGCGCAATTGCGAATCGATGGGAGATTAATGACCAACATAAAACTAAGAGAAGAGCTCTGTACGTTCCTTGAACAACTTTGTTGCTACTGCTACTACTGATGGCTGTCTTAATTGGCATTTTTATGGGTATGCTTGGTGGAACTGTGTTGCGGAGATCTAATGAATACCGAATGGTGACTCTTTTTGAATAGGTTACCGTTTTTATAGTTCGGAGTTCGGTAATAATTTACAACGTTTCATGACTTGAAGGTCATAGAAAAAAAAACGTCCATCCATTTGGAACATTTCGACAGAAATGCTTACCCACACTGAATAAAATAGTTAAGGTGGGAGGATTTGTTTTTAGATATTTTAAATGTTATAAAAATATAATAGCGCATATAACTTTGGATTAATATGGCTCATTGATCACGTCATGATATTATTTAAGGTTTTTATATATAGTTTACTCCTTTATGGGCAATAGAATAGTGCTAAATGGAATATAGAACACTGCAGTGGGTGATGTAAGAAACTTTTTTGTGCAAACTGAAGAACAGTTCCTCTGAAGCCATTAGTATGAGTGCACTGAAGTATTATACATTTTATTTTTTCTTAGTGGTAGAGTCAGAAATGTTCTACAGATGCCAATTCTTGTTCCTCCCTTCAGATTCTGCAAAAGTCATACGACAGATACAGAGTAGGGCCGTTGTTCTTTTAATGCTGAGGACTGTCCAGGGGCTGGGGTTGATGAAACAATCGCTGGTATATAGATATGAATTCATGTTATTCAATTAAGTGAGGTTGGAGTCATTGCTGTATGAATTTCAAAGAATCTTAAGTTCTGTTTCCCTTTGTGGGTTTTAGGGCCAATACAATACATCGTGTACGGTTTCTGGCAATATGTCTGAGCTACCTTCAACACTTCTCTTCAGTTGAAGCCACTTTCGTCGTTGGATGGTTTTACCTAGTGGCTCCGGACCTGTTCTCTGGTAAAGATGTTCCTTAGAGATACGATTTGGGCAAAAAATCCTTATCATAATTCTTAGCCGCGAATGGTTACAGCTTTCTCGTGATAATAGAAGCCACTTGTTAGGTGCAAAATCCGTACACCAGCACGGATTTGACATTGGAATGGAACAACCGTCGCTTAGTGTTTCAGCTTCATAATTGCATTGGTTCGCAGCATTTTGTTAAACATTGGCTTAGTCAAGTCAACTGGCACAGAAAGCTATTGAAAACTCTCTAAGCTATTGAAAACTCTGTACTTTCAGTACAGCTTGTCCAGCGATGATGCTCCGGTGTTGTTTAGTGGAGTTCCAAAAACCTATGTAATGTAGAAGAAAGCATTCAAAGTAAGAGTCCATTGATTTCCCATCAAGTGGTCAGGCAAGTTAAAATTGTCTGCTGACACTGTCGAATGATTCTCAAAACCGATGTCCAACGAAGTGGCGAATGTGGCCGATTGTTGATATGGTCGGCGCAGGAGAATCCAGAGCGAAAACCTGCTTGTTTGGGATCGAGTGCATTTTCAAGTTGGTATTTTATACGACTTTACCATGGCTACTTCACACACCAAATACGTCTCCGTTTAACGAATTAATTGTATCCTATCCACATGGTATGACCCGCTTTAATGCATAAATCTCTGGTTGTGTTCTAGTTTCTTCCCTCATCTTCTATCCATCCATATTCGAATACAGACCCTTTCTCAACCATTTTACACTTCTTCAGACAAAGTAAGAAATTTTCTTTTATATGAATATATGTGGATTCCAAACATTTTTTTTCAGTGTGGGCTAGAAACCCTTTAACCTCGAAGTTCTCAATTCAATCACAAAAACGAAAAAGTATAATCAATTATCTGATCAAACAGTAATGCCTTTATAAGATATTTATGATTCCTGAATATTCGAATGATATCCTTGTGACAAGCAGGAGCTCATATAAATTGCTTACAGTACGCAAGCAGCACACCGCACTGACGTGATGTAATCAATTTCATTTTGCACACAGGATTGACCAATTAGGTTCTCTTTAGTTTTCATTTAATCGAGCAATTATATTCGTATCCTCAGCACGACTGAACGTTTTGATATGCATTATGATACTCGACCCCACCAAAAAAAAATAAAACGACAGGCTATTCAAATGCCTGTCCACTAACTGACGACAGCAGACCCCCGGTGTGGTACGCAGAAAAAGACTTACAAGCCCGGATTCCTAACTCCGGAATCCTCTACTTAAACCAACTGTATATTCATTTTCACATAGAGTCATTTTTCATTCTGACAGATTGGATTGATGTGTGTAATATCGTATGTAAATTGTTTTATTTTTGCCTTATTCTGTGTCAAGACGTGTGCCTGTGTGTGGATGGGGGTGTGTGAGTTTGAGAAAATATGTCACATATTTCAGAAAATCATTTTTCATTTTTCATAAGAATGAGAATGGCAGGAGCGTACGAGTAAGAAAAACGGACACAAAGTCCTGGTAATACCTTTGGAGCTGATAAAGGGGCCTGACAAAGGGCTGCAAACAATCGTATGCTATCGCTATGGTAAGACAACTTAAGTTTCTAAAAAGTAGACGGGTACACATATGGATGTATATATGTGTGTACATACTCCTGAAAATGAAAAAATGGATTTTGAATGAGGAGATTGGAAATATTATGTCCATTTGTGCTGATAGACCAATATTACCTTATAGACTTGGTCAGTGTTGCTGTTAGAAAATGTAAGAAGTGCCTTGGAACCTTAAAAAGAGTCCCTTATCGGTTTCCGGTGTCCCACTAGTCAAAAAGCGAAATTTCAATAACAAAATGGTTAAATAGAACGTTCCCTCTATTTCCCCAAGATAAGAAATCTATCGGCAAACTTTGGCCTCCGCACTCTCCCACTCTATCCGAATCGTCCATGATTCACTATACTTAGTATGGGTATTGTTCAGAATGATGAAAGTGTGATAAGGACTTTTTCTTAAAGTGACAATTCACCTTGTTTTTGTACGATTTCGAATCGCAAGATCATTATTAGCGTAGGCCGCAGCATGCTCTATTAAACCCAAGGGATAACAAAAGTAGGAAGTTCATTTATGATTAGGATACCAAGGTTTACTATAAGGCAAGACGACTAAAGTTCTTATGGGAACGTTTATTTTTATAGAAGTGTTCAATATTGGCTTTAAGGAACTAAACTTGTCTTTTAGGAGAATAAAAACAGTCGCATGTAGCGTTTCTAGCATTTTCCTCTAATATTCGTGAAATCCTTACAATCCATGTACATGCACTGCACTATCAAAGTCGAAGGTAAGGTTGATTAGAACATGCCTTGACAAAGCTGGTTGGTCAACAATTGGAAAGGATCATCAAGAGAAAGATTGCGTTATGTAAATTTCAACCCGTTCTCTGACACGAGTAATCCTGTCTAGGCTTGTAAAAATCTGTAAAGCGCATTTAGATGAGATATCGAGAGCCAATACGGTGACCCTATATTGGGTACCAGGGCATATGGATATCCCAGGTAACGAATTGGCACGAAGGGTTGATGACGCGGCCATAAGTCGTGCCAATGCACGGTGGATCCAGCTAGATACATGTGCAACGGCTAGGAACTTATGGACAAGTTATAATAAGAAGAGATCTCTGTCTCTGGTCAAACTAAGTCGTCGTGAGGCGAGGATAGTCTCTGGCATCATTACGGGACACTGTGCAATTAGTATTCATGCAGAGCGCCTAGGTATACATGACAACGACTATTGCAGAAGCTGCAGGGATGAGGAGGAGATCGAATCTGTTCGACCCCTGCTGTGTGAATGTCTTGCCCTCGCCAGTAGAAGAATGAGGACTCTTGGTAGTTACTTCTTCACGGAACTGGAAGACTTGGGTAACGTCGAGCTGAGGGACCTCCTGAGATTCATTTCTTTATCTGGGTGGTTTTAAATCAGCGGTTTCCAACCCCTTTTCTCTTTACAGGTTCCCGGGTTTAAATTGGAAGATGGGCACCCTTTTGCTGGTCTTAGTGAGCAGTGACAATGTCACAAGGCACCCACTAACCTAACCTAACCTAATCCTGTCTATACTTCGCACTCCCATAACACATCAGCCTAGTTCCCACTAAACCAACTTGCTTTTACGTATTTTGTATATCCATACGTGGTCTTATGCAATTCAACGTCTACTCCCATCTTCTTACAAGTAATACCCCAAAGTCATCAATAATTACGAGAAGAATTTTGTAATTCATTGAGGGCATATCGTAAAGTGGCAATTCCGTAAATCAAGTAATAAAACGTTCGATCCCTCGCCTTGGTATATATTTAAATTTCTCAGCAATTTTGTCCCCCTTCCTTTGATGAGAAGTACATATTGCTATTCACCCCAATATGGGCAGACATCCAAGCTTATGCTCGCAAGCGGTTTTTTTTTTTTTTTAATCTAGAGGTAGAGGTGGTGGTCTTTTCTCAAGAAAGCATTTCCATTTCAAGTTGTAGCCAACTAGCTTCCCACGTTGATATCATATAAACCATCACGACACGCCGATAGTGGTTCACAGAGTGAATAGCATTTGTGCTACACGTCTGACAAACGGAAGAAATAAATTTAAAATATTAAACGATAATTGATACGGGGATAAGGATAAGCATTTGTAAATTGAAACCATAACTCCACAACCCGTTTAATAACTCAGCTAAAGCCCACCCTCGCACCGTCGCCCGTTCATATTTCCCAACGTTGAACATTTCAATCAATTTTATCGACTTGAGATACATCTACACACACATACATACATTATCCATAAAACGAAGGCTTTTAACGGAATTAAATTCGATGTTATGCCACAATTTGAATAAAATGTGAAAAAAAAAAACCGAATGTAACCACCATCAACAAGTTGCCTAGAGCAGCCATTAGACATGGGACGTGAGGTTTATGTTTGGACTTCTCGCTTTTTATAGTTTCAGCTACCCGCGTTTTTATCAAAACCGAGGACGGAGGACCGCCTTATTTTATTATGATTTCTAAATGATCTTGGTCCCCTTGCAAAAATAAATGTACTCGTTAAAAAGTTGAACAGTTTTTAACAAAAAAAAAAAGAAACAACCACCCGCCACCACCGCCCCTCGAAATGGGATTAACTGCGTTGTATACAGCCCCCAGCATTTGAGTGTAAGGTATCTCTACATAGTATTGAAGTTCCCCATGCGTCAAATTGAACTGGGTTAATTTTCAGCATATTTAAGCGTCATTAATTTCTATGTCTTATTTAGACATTAATCAATATTTTAATGGGGGGCAACTGACTCCGGCCTGGAATGAGATACAATATTTTCCGAGGGGTTTGCCAACCCAGCTTCCAATTATGGCGGACTTAATTTTCCGAAAATAGTTTCAGTTGCTATAGCAAGGGCAGGTTATAATACGATTCGAGAAATTGCATTACGGTGTCAAAGTCAAGTTTATGGCCAAAAGGATGCCAAGGATATTACACTTTTATGCTGCTTGCCGTTTGTGGATCTCAAGCAACCCCACCTTGCATTTGAAACGTGCATAACGTATTTCATGAGCAACGTAGGAGAAATTGTTCATCTTTGGTAGAGATGGAAGTGATTGTTCTTGGATTGTAGGGATATGATAATAGAAAATACACAGCGGGAAAGACGCTCCTTGTGATTGTTATCAAATGTGAGTCCCTTTGTGTTGGCAAATTAATGGATTTTCCATGAAGCCAGAAAGTTACGTATGCGCTACGTGGTCTCGTTGGTGAATCTGAAAGCAACTTCATCATTGTAAGTAGGTAGTCGATATTGTAGTAATTGATTAAAATGTGGTTGGACTTGGTTGAGTGGGAGAAGTTTTGGTGTACTTATATGTCTTAATATAGTATCGCCTTGAGCCAAATATGGATTTCCTATCCAATATTGGATTTCAGAAGGCCCTAATCTGCCTTTTTCTCTCTTATAGAAGAAAGGGGAGTTTGTAAATAAGCACAGACTTTATTGAACCACCGATAGGTTAAGAATCTAGCAGAGGTTCGAACTACCTTATAGTGTTGGTCGTGAAATTTTTAGATTTTTTCCCCATCAAAAATTGTTTGCCTCCCCAATTTTTGTCGGCGTACCTAGATCCCTTATAAGGTCAGCTTAAGACTATGTTATCTCTAGGCCTTATTGGGCCTTTTCTATTTTAAACTAGACTTTGGCACAGTATATGCGCCATTGTCTTAATGTAATTTTCCATCAGCATCCAATTTGCAATACTCTCAGGTTAGGTTTGGTGGCTGTCCCCGCTCAGGCAGGGACAAACTTAGACCAGATTGGCCCATTTTGATACTACAGTGAAGAAAACCGGCTTACCAACACCAGGGAACCAGAATATGTACTAAAAGTACAACGAAGGTGGGCAACCGTAACGGTGTTAACCCTAATATTTAAACCATTTCGTCCCAGAGATGAAGTTTCTTATCTTGTGGGTGTCGAGTTCAGTTAGATTGTTAAGATCATCATAGAAGTATTCCCTGAGGGTTTTTCTTAGCGTCGCAAGATCAGGACATGTGTACGGTAGCTGGGTCGTAGTTTCCTCTTCCTCCTCCTCGCAGCTTCTACAGAAATTATTGGAGGGGACCCCTATCAGTGAACCTAGATTTTTTCGGTTTGTGGATAAAAGTCTCTCCGTCTTCCTCAAATCCAGGTTAGGCCAGATTTGTTTTGACAGGAGACAAGTGCTGTTGTTATTCCCCCTATGGCTTGCCAGTTTCTTGGCATCTGTGTCAAGGAGGAACTTGATCGATTCGATAGGCGCAGGCGGTTCCCCAAGTTTTCGGGGAGATGCCGTCCTGCACCTTCTTTTGCCAGCTCGTCCGCTCTGCAGTTGCCTGGAACGTCTCTGTGTTCTGGGACCCAGCACAGGGTTACGTCGCAACTGTCTGCAATCTCGTTGAGAGATCTGCGGCATTGCATGGGAGGATTCTCTGAGCCTTAATGCTGATTTGACTGCTATTAGCTTCTCAAAGATATCAACAGGAAGCAGATGGAGCATTACCTCCAGTGCGAGTGAAGGTTTTTCCCAAAGCACCTGTTACGCAGATGCATGATCCCCTTTGTACTTTTTCAAGCAGGCTGCTGTTGATTTTTTTGTCCAGTGCTGTCTAGCAGACCAATACTCCATCCTTAGGGTCGGCCTCACCACCGCCGTATAAATCCATATACTCTCAGGAATCTCTTAATCTCTTCGTGAAAATGTTGTGGTTTGCTCGTTCAGATATCACTATTGATACCGCTCTATAATATAAATAAACAGCTGGCGCGACAGATCGGGATGAGCCAAAGCCAGCTTCTCGCCACCATTCATGTTGTGCGTGTTACATTTTTCGCACGAATAAAAGAGACCTATAATTTATTGCCGACTCCGAACGGCGAATTGAGAAGCTCTTTCATGACAGATGTTACTCCCGGAGGCTCGTCATTCCCCGACAAGAGGTGGTGCCGCGAAAAATGCTCGGTGGATGTGGCTGGGGCTTGAACCCACGCCGCTCGGTCAGCAGTCCACTAACCACTGAGCCACGGCCACCACCGCCTTGTTACGTTGAAGATTTAGTTGACACACCCTGAGGTGTGTCGGCCTTTTTATGTCTCATAGAAAATGGACGCATGCACTTTAGATCAGTTCCATTGCACTTCCGTGCAATATTCCTATATTGCCGGCATTGGAACACAGGGTCTCCAGCGCTGTCAAAACACCACCTTCTACGATACTCAAAAATATGGCTCAGGATGTTTCCTCTTCATATCTCGAAAATTTCGAGCTTGCTATTTATTTATTTTTGTTTTTTAACGTTTTCGGTTTCTGATCAACACCATCCTTAAGGCAGTCTTTACTCTGCATTCTGGAGGTTCATCAACACATTGCTGCGCTGCGTTGTTTTTCGATTGAAGGCTTAAGGCATTCATCAGTTGAGGAGACTTATAGCTCCTTAGTTGACACTGTTCATAGGACTTACTTTCATTTGGATTGAATTGAGGTTCCATAAGACATACATAGCAGCAACTTTTACCTCACTTAAGTTGGGTGGACACAAATGTGGTGAGTGTCTAAATTAGAAAAACCTAGCATGTCCTTTTCTACAGAATTATACTTCTTTAAAGATTTAAGATTCTGCTAACATTTCTGACAGTCTTTTGTTACTTATATTTTAGCAATAATAAAATGAATCACATATATCGGCTTACTCCAACCCTTTAGTGCAATCATAAATTCAAAGTTGTAGCCATTTAAAAGCTTTCCACAATACACAAATTTTTGAAAGGGATTTCAACTTTATCCGTCACACTAAATCCCTTCATCTAATCGATTTTCAATACGAAACTTCAAGCGCCCGCCACAAAACAACCATAAACACTAACAATGCTTCATAAAATTTACAACCGCCCCGTATGTTACCAACATTATTGGCCATGACAAACCCACAAACACGAGTTCCGCCCGACAGAAAGCAGCAACTCCGATTTTAAATCTCATTTTCTGTCACATGGATTATTATGATGGACATCCATGCGTTTAAAGTGGATAAACTGCTGCCATCACTATGACCCGAAAAAATATGAGCAGGCAATTGGTGACGACCGTAAAAAACGCAAGGGACCACCAAACAGTCACGCCACCACCAATACCAAAACCAACATCCACTCTTCAGCGCGACGGCGGTTAATCTGGTTCCCCTCGATGACAGACTGCTTTGCGGGTTATTTCAAAAATTTATTGCTTTTAAGTTTCCTTAAAACACTGTGGCAGTGGCGATGCGATGGTGGGAAGCACATAACGCATGAAGCGTTAATATTTCGTAATAAAGATTACAAACGGCCGAAACGTGCGGGGTATTCCAATTGGGACACGGAACTCTCCGTCTAGGAGAGCATTAAAGGAGCCCTCTCGGTTTAACTAGTATCGAACATAACGTACATACAATCATCGTTCTAAAACACATGAGACAGACTTTTACACTTAAAAACAGTCAAAGCCATCATCGGTCGTGGAACGTCACACTCCACCTTGTTGTATATGCGCGCCGAGTCTCCAAAAAAAAGAAGAGGAATCCTTACCATTTCACATCACGTTATCGTCCTGGATGGATATGCTTCGACTGTGTATTGAGCTCAATGTGGCGGCAGCAGTGGAGCAGATAAAATAAATTACACGAGTTAAATCATCACCATCAGGACGGCGCACCACCATAACTTTGTAGCGGCCGCAGGAGACGGGAATGTGAAATGACGTGAGCATCAAAACACAACTTGTTTTACCCCGGTCGCACGGCGGGAACTCATTGCATAATGCCTGTCATGGGGGCGGTTACGCCCGGCGAAAGCCGTAACGTGGAGGTGAAGTGTCACGTCAAATTGTTTTAACACAATAAAGGGGCATTCTGTGATTTTTCGGGACTGTTATTTAATTTTTTATTCCATCAACCCCCATTCGAGAGCACAACACGTACAGGCTTAACCCCATTCAAAGAGCCGGCTTAAAGAATTTTGTGCGCTTGATAATTTTTAGGTTAAATTTTTGACTGGAGCATGCAGTGATGCAAGAGACTTGGCTTCTATTAAAATAATAAAATTACTTCCACACCGAAAAACTGCGAAAAGACAGTAACTCGAAACTCGATGACCTAGCGACTGGACGGTACCCGGCTAGCGACCAACTACCGACGACCCAACAAAAAGGAGATGGAATAAAAATGCAATCTCTTAAAATACGTTTTTGTTGCATATTTGCTCAACAGAGTGGACACAAAATTAAAATTTATACTGTTTCGCATGATGTAAGGCTCAAGTGTGTTCGAGATGATGATACTTTTTTGTTCCGACGGCGAGTGGAATTTAAGTGCTCTGTGAAGAATGTGGGGAAAAAAATGGTTCTGAAATACCAACCCTTGAAGAGAGTAATATGATTTGTACACAGAATTTTAAGCAAAATCATCACGAAACTTAAATTCCTTAAAATAAAAAGAACAAAGAGGTTCAAATAGGCCTCAGTTGCATCAAAAAACTTTTAAGTCCGTCAAGTATTATGTCAAGAATTATTCGATTATCAACCACTTTAAAAACATAATAAAAAAAAACTACAACATAACTATCAGCAGATCCAAAAGGAAGACTTAGAAATGCTCTATCAAATGGGCTCACTTCATCTCAAAGAACTTTGAAGTGTCCAGATGGTGATAGAATATTCCCTGCCCTGTAGTAATCGGAAGAACACAGCGTGATGTCACTGGTGCGTTTGTGAGTTTTGAGACGGAGGCGGCGAAGATGGGTTTAGCGGTCAATGAGGGCAAGACGAAGTAAATATATGCTGTCAACAAGAAAGGACTCCCAACACCGACGTCTCGGACAGAACGTCACTATAGACAGCTATAACTTTGAGGTAGTTAAGGACTTCGTCTACCTAGGCTCCGCTATAAACTCCGACAACGACTTTGGCAAAAGTGGATGCGGTCGCTCTTGGCTGTTTCGAGAGGAAATTTCTTCGGGTGATTTTCGGTCCCGTCTGCATAGACGGTGAATAGAGGAGGAGATACAACGTCGAACTGTATGGGCTGTACGGCGGCATCGACCTAGCCAGAAGAGAAAAGCTCCAACGACTGAGGTGGCTGGGTCATGTAGAGCGGATGGATACCAGTGCTCCGGCCCGGAAAATCTTCGAATCCACACCTGAGGACGGCGCAGTAGAGGAAGACCGCGACTCAGGTGGCGCACGCAAGTGGAAGGGGACCTCAACCAACTTGGCGTGCGAAACTGGAAGCAGCTGGCTAAAGATCGAGCTGGCTGGAGAGACTTGTTGGTTGAGGCCCAGGACCACCCTGGTCTGTAGCGCCACCTTAAGTAAGTAAGGAGTAATGTGGGGCTTTTTTTTTAAAGAAGGAATGCCTTATGCCCCGTTTCCCTGCTGTGATGGACTTAAACCGACTAAACCCACTCCATCTTCAGGCAAAACCGACCCTGGGACTGCTTTTTGCATTGATTCAGGGTCAAGTGCCACTTTCCAAAGACTCTATGAGGCTCTTGTCTTTTATGGCTGTAACAGAATTCCTGTTCCCTGTTCTTCCTTCTTCATCTTCAGCACTTGTTTTATGTAAGACCCCACTGGGTGTAATGTGGGGGAAAAACTTTGATCGCTCCTTTCACTGCGCTATACAGATCATGCGGCTTTGGCGCAAGGTTAATGAAGTGTTCATCCCTATATAACTGATCCAAAGCCATTCAGGCTCATAAGCCTCACCACTGTTTTTCCTAAGGCAATGGAAAAGATAATTGACTATCACATCTGAAATTTCATCCTCAAAGAGCACCTTCCAAACATTAGGAGTACCTTAATGGCTAAGGAGAATCTGGGCATAGCTGGGGTTTTTGATATTTTTCTCAATTGATAGAGCCTTCATGGTTAAAGGAATCAATCGAACAACCATCAGACGCATTCACTCAAGGCTTACAAGCAACACTATTTTCCGGCTCATTCCCAGCTCTTGAAAGAAGGTATCTTACGCTTGCGTCCATTATGCGCCATCAGTGTAGGTTGATTTGGACTGTAAATAGTCACACCTCTGCTTTTATCTTGAACCTTTTTGTTTAGGAGTGACGTTGTTTAGAGGTTAATCTTTAATTTTTGAAATGCTCTCCTTGTTTGCTGCTTGTTATAACTCAGTTTTCAGCGTTTTGTTCTATTGTATGAAATCCTTCCCTTGCTATTTGGTCGACTAAATTGTCTAATACTAGGGTCTTTTGGCGCATCTGTAAAGTGGGTATTTTCGTAGTACTTCTTAGCCGTCTTCCTCTATTGTGGCTTCTTACAGGCAGATTGACGTTTTTAATTTTCTTACGGTTGCATGCGTATCCTTAAAATACCAACTGCTATTTATTGTCTGATTCAAAGATCGATCTTCATACATATATGTATACCCACGTGGCTGACCTTATACATTCTGCCGCTTGGAATTTTTCGCTGGTCAAGTTCGTATATACATATGTACCCTCAGTTCTAAGACAATCATTTTGATGTGCAATTGCTCTTGAACTATTTAACTCCAAGTCGATGTAAGTTATAATTTAATTGCTTGCTTTTTCCTCTCTCTACTGGGCACTCAATTATTTTTGCAGACACAAGTCCAACAGCTATGGCATCTTCTAACATTGCACAAAGTCATGTTAAAGAATTCCTATCCGCACCATAAGTTTTATTCAGATACACCCAAAAGGACGACACCGCACACTCACTGCGAACGTCAAACGCCAACAACTTTATAGTTTTATGGTGAAACTTTTTCACTTATCGTGCACATAAATTGATTTTCTTGATGACAGCACATTTTCAATTTTCGGTACGTATAGGGAGGATACGAAGGAGCCCCGATCCCGGTTGGTTAAAGAGGCTGAACTTTGAAACAAAACTGGTGCAGGTGTGCATCTGTTCGCTATGATATTTCACTTCATTTATAATAGATGATAAATGAATACACACTGCTACACACACAACCGCGCGCCCACACACACGTATTTCGCAAGAGATCCTTCCATCCTCACTAACTCGGAAACTTTTCCATACCATACCGCATGTTCACTTTTAAGGCTGCACCAGCACAAAGGGGCTACCAGGAGATTATGACTGCAAAGGAAAATATTAGAGACGAGAACGTTCAGGCATTAAGCAATGAAAAAATGATGAACGTATTAATTTTGAATTTTGACATGTTATAGTGTTGGCAGTTTTTCTTATTGATAAGTTTATTTAAAGGGAAAGGGACGACGGGACTTGTATTGTTGCCGTTGATTGATTGTGAGGCTTGGCGAACAAATAGTAAGAGACGTGTGTACGCCTTCAACTTTAAAGTTGTTTTAAGTTCAGTGGTGGGAACACAGTCCCCTTTCCGCTTTTGTAAGCGTGATTGATGTGAATACTAATAAAATGAATTGATATCCAACAGATACTGACAGCGAGGAGTCTGGTTTCTGCTTGAAATTCTTGTGTGGAATTTGTTTATGGTCTTGTTAATTGCTGTAGCTATGTTGTTGTGAATAATTTAACACAAGTTTAAGTTACTTTATTGAGTTGTGTAAGTATCGCTGTCTCACTCAAAAATCTTCGGAGTCAACTGTATACGGTTTTGCACTTTTAAGGTTATATTGGTCTCGTTTTGGCGGCAATTTGCGCTTTACATACGTAGATATAGGAACGTCTGTAAATGTTGGTAGGGCTACTTAACTGTCACAGTATGCTAAGGATCACAATAAGAAACTAAACCTGAACGATGGTGCCTGAGAGGATGGTATGACAAAGACTTACATGAGGAAGCAATCAATTTCCTCTGTCATTGCCGACATCTCTGCTAAGTAAGAAATTTGGTCCTGTTCAGATCTGCTCAACATTGCAGGGCTCTCCAGAAGGTCAAATATTAAAAACATAAACCACTTCATCAACTCACAAACCTAAGCTAACTGATACCGAAACGCTGAGAATGTCTGCCTAGAACGATGGCCCCGCAAAGGCATTGGTTTATTTTGAAACTTACCATTAGCCTGGCTCTATTGCAGGAACCAATTTGTTTTCTAGAGAGCATCGATGTAAGTCAGAATTCAAAGACATATAAAGGTAGCATTAGGGTCACCAAGGTACCTGGTGAGCCTTGTCTGAATAGTTCTTCAGACTCACAGTTCCCCGGGATATTGTTAAGAACTGTGGCGTAACGCTGTTAAGCAATCACACTCAGAGGCATCCACATTTTTTTCACTCAATTGAAGAGATCATTGCAGTCATAGAACCGCGGTACTGGCTTGCTGTATCATGCCCTGAATATCAATCGGCAGCAAGAGTTGCATATCTAGAGCGTAGCAATTAGAGAAGTTCTCAGTGCACCTGTAATGCCAAGACAATGCATGCCACCGGTTGGGCCTTCTCTAGCATTTAAGAACTTGTCTTAATTTTCAAAGCTGTCTACCAGACAGATAAGTTAAGCTACATGTTTAGATAGGCTCTGTTACCTTTCTTTGAAGTACACGTCAGACCCGAGCACTCATCATCTTCTTGAGAGCATACAGAGACAAGCGGCTCGAACACGGTTTAAGCTCCTCTGCGGAAGCAAATTAGACGTAATAATACAAGGTGGCGCAAAAGTCATCACCCTATCGAAAGATGCTTTAATTTTTGCAAATGGCGGCAAATGTCAATTCTACTTTGACGTTTGTGAAGTAAATAGATACAAAATATACGTCAACAAGACATGAATCGCTATACTCCTAAAGAACGCGGAATAATTGTTTCGATTTTTTTGCGGAATAATTCGTCGGTGGTGTTAGCGCAGCGTGAATTTCGTCGCAGATTTCCCGGTCGTCTGACACCAACTGGGAAAACACTTAGACGTTTAGCCGCTCGCCTAGAAGAGTATGGGACAACACGAGATGCTTTCGGGTCTGGCCGGTCCCGGAGCAGCCCTTCTGCTGAGAATATCGCAGCTGTGGCTGAAGATGTCGCATGAGACCCTGGAGTATCGGCCAGACGACGTGCTACGCAGTTGGGCATCAATCGACGGTCTTTACAGAGAATTTCGCTGAAAAACTGTAAGATGTTCCCTTACAAAGTGCAGACAGTGCATCAGCTTTAAGCTGCTGACCGCCAAGCGCGTCTAAACGAAGGATGGGTTTCCGGGTCGCCTAATCTCTCGTTTTTGGTTTCCACTGGTCGGCCTTATTTAACCATTCCAGACTTCTTTTTGTGGGGGTTTTTTGAAGTCACGAGTCTATGTTAACAAGCCTTGAACTCTTGAAGCCGTCAAAGATAATATCCGCCAAGAATGCGGATCAATTCATCAATTCTGCCGGCGGTCACTTAGCCGATATCATATTCTCGACTTAATGGAAAAAAATTTAGGACATCAAATAAATATAATCCAAAAGCAGAACCAAAGTTTTCCATTCACAAAAAAAATTATAGCCAAACAACATCGGGTGACATTTTTTGCCCCACATTGTATTTTCGCACAAATGAAAATATGAATAAACAAATTAATATTAATAAACGATAGGGAGCAATGGTAGTGGTAATATGACAGAGTAGCTTAAGAAATTTGCATTTTTATCTAAATTTTTTTAGACTTAACTGCAATTTGTCAACCAGTAATCTCTTGAGAAACATAAGTTCTTTTGCCAAACCTGCAACAACAAATGTAAATACACTGAGTAGCGATAAGTGGTTTTGACAAAATGAAATCTGGCATTTTTCATTTTCTTAATTTTGACGTAAGAACTTAAATTAAGAAACCAAGTTTGAACAAAACGCTTTAAGTCAACATAAGTTTTTTTTTTTTGGAAAATGCAAACAGAAGCAAAAAATTAAAAAATTCGCTTGACTTATTTCAACATAAGTGTTTTTGTTAAAAATATAAAATTTAAATTTTTAGGACTTAAGGAAATTACCTTACATAAGCTAGTTTGGCGAAAGCATTGATGGTTGTTGAAACTAAGGTGGTTAGGTAAACGGATTTATTTTTCCAACCAAGCATCCTTTTAGAATGAAAGTGCGAAAGGAAAGTAGTTCTTAAACTGTAGATTACTACCAATTGCCAAACCGAAAATTCGCTAGTGTTGACTTAAGTTACTCTGTTATGCTGCCACAGAATTATCAATTTGTTTTTGATTTGAGTTTCCTAATAGCCTGTTAGTCAGTCACTACTTCAATGACACAGATCGAATTAAATGAAATTAGAGTGGGACAATAATCAGAGGGCCACAGGGCTGTTTTGTCAAATTAATTTCAATTGGCGTTTAGTCGGCTCCGTCATCGTTGGTGGATACGTACATACATTGTTACATAGATTTCATGTCACTGCCGATGGTAATTTGAATAATGTCCCGTGAATTGGCATGCACTTTAGGCACTTATACTTAAAATCTCATTACAATTACAATTTACTTTATTGAGACAAGAAAAAAAATCAATACGATTATTGTTTGTACAAACGTTGTTATAATACGGCCGACTAAACATAATGTCTGGCTAAACAGATACAGGCAAATGTTTTTATACATTTATATCAGAATTCCAATTATATTTAATATTAAAAACGTATTAAGTGTATGCTTGCTCCCGGCATACATAATCAACATGGCTTCTTTGGGCACTTAAAAACTTAATAACTTAAAAACTAAAAAACTACAATAATGACTAGAAGGGGGAAAGGAAAAAAAAATAATAATAATAATTATAACAATAACATTTTTTATACATAAGGGTATAAACACATACAGAACAAAAGCAACAGTGTTTTTAAACAATGGTCTATGAACAGTATGAAACTCAAAAGAAATGTTACCCGCGTAAATTAAGCAGGGATGCTTTCTCGTAGAAAGGAACTAAAAGGCCTCTATTTGCATTTGGTCTTAACACGGATAAAGATCCAGCGTTTAATAAATTAAAAGGTGAGAGATAGTAGTGGTCATCTATAGTCTCATAAATATTCGAATCCAATAAAGATTTGACTGCCGAGTTAGGGTGATGTTTTATACGCTCCAATCTTTTTAACAACAGGTCAATTTGGTAAATCATTAGAGGAATAACTTTTGTTTCTTCGTATAGAATTTTATTTGAAAAAAATGTTTTATCTGGTTCTCTGAATTTTCCGCAACAAAATCTTAGTATCCGTCTTTCAAAGATCTGTAGTTCTTTGGCCGCAGTGGGTGAAATTGTGAACCACGTACAGAATCCGTATGTTAGAATAGGTCTAATTAATGTTTTGTAAATAAGTATTTTTGTATTCGCCGACATTTGCTTGGCCTGCAGTAAAGGTTTTAAAATGGCAGTTACCATTTTTGCTTTATTTAGGGCTTTTCTTGCATGTTTATTGAATATAAATCTTATATGAGCGTTTATGCCTAGATATTTCAATTCATTTCTCAAAGGAACATTTTCTCCATTTATTTCTAACTTAAGGGCTTTACTCTCTTTAACTGCAAGGTAATGTCCTCTCCCACTTGCATTTCTGAAGCAAGTTATACCACATTTTGCAATATTAATTTTTAGACCCCACTTAGTAAAGTAATCTATTAAAATTGGTAATTTTTCTATAATTTTGTTAAGGGCGTAGGATGGCCTTGGGTCACTTGCCAATATGAGAGTGTCATCTGCATACAAAATAGCACCGGGTTCGTCTAACATAGGACTTTGAAATGGAAAGTCGTGAATATAAATATTAAATAAGGTAGGACCAAGTATCGAACCTTGCGCTACCCCAGAGCGAACTGGGAAAAGCTCCGAATGCTCGGAGCCTATACAAATCGAACTACATCTATTTTTTAGAAAACTATATATAATGCGCGTAAGCCAAGTTGGACAATTAAGCCTAATAAGCTTAAAAATAAGGCCTTTATGCCATAGAGAGTCAAAAGCTTTTTCGAGATCTATATCTAAACATACAGTACATCTTTTATTTCTTAAGTTTTGGACAATTTTATTTTGTAATGTAAGTAATGCGTGTTCCGTAGAATGACCCCTTTTAAAACCAAATTGGTTGTTTGGAATGACATGTGACTCCTCACAAAACTTATTCAATTGTTCAGCTAGTACCCGTTCAAATAGCTTTCCTATATTAGATAGTAAAGATATTGGTCGGAAGTCGGTTACATCTTTTGCATTTTTTTTCTTCGCTATAGGTAGTATCTTAGCTTGTTTCCAAATTGCAGGAAAGTAAGCATTATTAATGCAATGGTTAAATATTGACGATAAGACAATATCCAGAGAGTGAGGACATTTTCGCAAAATGAAATTAGAAATATGGTCGATGCCAGACGACCTTTTATTATTGAGGGCTATTCTAAAAAGATTAACAGCAGTCGGATTAGTAAACGGTGGTAAATTTGGGTTGGTTGCAGTGTTTAAATGGTTAAATGATGTAAGCGGTTGAATGAGCTGTGAATCAGAGAATTCATTTACTGCTGACAGAATTACAATTTCATCATTGTGATCGATTGCTGGTTCTCTCTCTAAATAAACGAGAGAGTAGAAGTCTCTAAAAGCGTTTAGTTTATTTTGAGGACCCACCAGCTCCTGTCCGTTATGAACCAGAACATCCTTCAAGATATCAGTTCCGAAGTATTTTCTTCCTGTTATCTTGTCGATTTCCTTAAATGCATGAGGAGATGGCTTTATTTTTTGTAATCTCAACTTGAACGCATTGTTGGTGTCAATCTTAACCCTCTCTCTAATGATTTTACTAAGGCACTGAATTCTAGAGTTTAGTTGACGATATTCGTCATTAATTTGATTGAGATGACGATGATACAGTCTTTTTAGTTGTGTGAGCCAAATATTTCGTAATTTCAATAGCTTTTTAGTGCAATCCGAGATGTTTTGGTATTTTGAATTTTTAGTAACGCGAATAAGAGAATTAGCTTCCACACTAGAAGAAATTCGTTCATTTGTCTGAGATATCAATGCATCTATTTCTAAATTAGTTATGTTCCTTTCATTAGGAATATTAAGGAGCGAGACGCTGTTGTGGAGTCCAATTCTAAAAGCTTCCCAGTTGGTTTTTTCAAAACTAATGTATGTAGCTGGTAGTTGCAATAGAGGAAAAAAGTTCATGGTATTTAGTTCTAACAGAATTCCAAAGTGATCAGACGGTGTAGCAAATGTTGAGCAAATAGATGGGTTTGTCACATTATTTGCAAAGTTAAATGAGGAGGAAATCAAGAAAAAATCCAACACTGATGAGGATCTAGGAAACGTAGGACTGTTAGGAGCTACTAAATCCAGATTAAGAAACGGACCATTGTTAAACCACCTGTAAATTAGGTTCCCATTACTATTGTGGACAGTGTCTCCCCATGTTTGGTGACGCGCATTAAAGTCTCCCCCGATTAATGCCGCATCAAATGAATTTATAAGGGTATAAAATCTATCAAGTTCCGTGGATAGACGAAGCCCAGCATTAGAAGGGATGTATATACTTCCAATTAAAATTGTCCTTAAGGACCCAGTAGAATTACGTGAAGTTATAGTTACTAGACACACTGAAAAGACATCGCTAAGAAAGGAAACTGCGTTAAATTTGTAATTTTGTTTTAAAATGATTGCCGTACCTCTACCGGAATCATTTCGAATTACGTTATAGCCATCAAATGAGGGCTTATGCCTTGCGCCAAGTCTAGTTTCCGAAATGAAACAGATTTGAGGCTTATAGTTATTTAAGATATTAAAAAGCGCGAGTCTTCGCTCAATAGATATTATGGAGTTAAAATTTATCGACATTATATTCAATTTTTGGGGCTGCATTATACAACGATTGAAGCGACAAAGTCTAGATAAGCGAACATTTTCTCTTCTTTAGATTGCAGTTGCTTATACTTGGGCCAGAATTGTCTTATTTTGAGTAAGAGATCGTTAAAAGGGATATTGAAAAGATTATTTGCTTCATTTAAAAAATTATTTATATCGCTTGAATTATGGTTAATGTAGCTTGGAGAACTAATTTTTATGTTTGCACTTCTAGAGGAAATAGATTTCACCTTGTCGGCATATGAAATGTTTGCATTGGTAAATGTATTTACAGTATCTTGTACTGCAATTCTGTTTTTGCTGGCTATTTCCCTTGCCCGTTGAGTTAATGTTGCTCGTTTTTCTTTGTATTTAAGGTAAGCGGGACAACCTTGGTAACTGGCAGCGTGACCACTTGCATTGCAATTGATGCACTTTGGTATAGGAACATCTTGGTGGGATTCTTTGAGGACTTTGAAAGATGTGATACAAGATTCGGAATCATGAGAATCTCCACAAAGAACGCATCTACTATTGTAAGCGCAACATTCACCGGAATGCCCAAATCTCTGACAACGATAGCACCTCATAACCCCTTTATTGATCTTTTTTTCCCAATAGATTCGTTGATGGAGCAAATACCTAATATTAATAAGGTCTTTAGTGGACTCACCTATTTCTAGCTGTACAGTAAAAATATTTAATTTTATGTTCATTTCTTTAGATTTAGAGGTAACAAAAGGTGTAATTTTACTTATTTGGGTGTTAGGAGCTGCTGCTCTTACTGCTTTATTTATTACCTCTATTGGAGTATCGCCATCAAGACCTTTTAACAAGATAGAGACCTTTTTTGTTTCCTTAGGAGAAAATGAAAAGGCTCCTATACCTGTTCCACGTAACCGATCAATGATTAAAGCATGAACTTTTGCATCGTTAACATAGACCTTTGTTTTTCGATAACTCATATTAACCAACTTATGTTTTAAATCATGAACTTTACATTCTGTAGCGGCGAGTTTTATAACATCACTAATAAGGTTACAATTAGCACCAAAAATGAATATAGGTGGACAAAAAGGTAAATTATTGATACCATTCGGTGAAGCACTTGTATTTACGTTAGACATATTTATAGCTTGAATTTCGGGCCCAATGCTCTTAGACGCATTGGTGATTGGGTGATTCCCTGATGGTTCAGGCACTTGTTGGTCAATATCTGCTAATGGTGAAAATCTGTTATTGGACAAATTAATTTCGTTAGGTGAAGATGTTTCAGTAGCTAGGTTCCTTCTTCTTTTCCCCGCGTTAGATTGGTAATTACTTGCAGCTCGTTTAAGATTGCCGATGACAGTTGTCCACTCATTTGAACTAGAGCAGTTATTGTTTATATTCATACCTAGCACGTTGTTTCGATCATTTGAATTGATGTTCTCCTCATGTGTGTGCACAGCTGGTTCGAGGTCCATGACTGTGCATGAGCCTGCTGATGTTACAGCACTTTTATCTGGTATCTGCATACTGCTGGACATGTATAATGCGTTCTCCTCTAGATTCTTAGGTTTGCGAAGGTTCATGTCATTAAGAGAAACACGTACATCTGCATGCGTTTTTATTAAATCATTGTTTTTATTTCTCAGCAATAATGCCGGAATACCACTTTTGGCTTTTTCACCAATTTCCACTTTATTTTAGTTAAGAGTCACTATCTCAAAAAAGTATTATACGCAGAAGCCGCGAAAAGAGTTAGTATGGTAAGGCAGTATCGCCAATGAAAATCACAGAAAAAACACAATCCAGAAAAACGTGACTTCGAAAATTTCAATAAAATATTCAGCAATTAATAAAAATGCCGACTTGTTTAGTAGAAATTTCAAAGGCCCCTTAAAATCTCATAAATTGCGCGCCTAGCAATAAATGCTTTAGTAGAGAATTATTTATTTATTTGACCCACACAGCGCCGTACTGGTTCAGTTCGCATTTACGAAATGTCACTCCCATTTCAAATCACAATGAAAAATGTTGCCCCCTATTCGGAAAGTTCCAATTACCATGATGGCCAGAGGACTCTCTACTGCCTGGTCCTTCTCGAAAATTCCCTTTCTGAACTTAATATAGCGACCTTCCATCAGGAACGCAACAGCCTTAGCTGACATTTCGTCCGTTCTCGAGGATGGCAGTGGATGACAAGTAAGGTATTAGTTTGAAGCGATTGTGTGTAAGTGTGTTAAAAAAATCCAGCTACCATGGTCTAACGAAGTTATTATTATTTTTTTACCCATTCCATTTTTCCGAGACTGTGAAAGAGGAAATGTCGCTTTGGCAGTTCTGTTTGTGCAAAATTCAGTATGGACATCCTGTTGGCTTTGTTCGGAAAGGATGTGCACCATCAGTGCAGCACAGTAAGAGCAGTAGAAGCAAGCAATGGCAACGGCTGCACAACAAGTCCCATAATTAAACAGGGAGTCTAGTGTTGAAATTAAAGTTTTAATTACATATGGGAATATTTTTCGTCGTTATTATTTTTCTTGTGTGTATTTTGTCCTTTCCTCCTTGTTGGCGTTCTTTTTTCTGGTTTATTTTTTTCTCCTTTTTGTTGGAAAATTTAGATTAATGAGGAACAGAGTTGGTCGCTTCTGGGACCAATAAGAGGGGTTCTCAGTTTATTTTCGCCAGTGCTCAGGGTAGTTGTACCGCATGCGATGTCATTGTGGGGGATGATCATGAAAAATATCCACTTTGGGATCTCTGTCCGAATGAGGGTGTTCGGATTGGGAGTGGAACGCTGCAAAATGATGGAGTAATAGCAATTTTTCATCAAGATGAAACATTTAAAAGTTATGGTAGATAGATGAAGAATAAAAGTAAAAACAGTGCAACAAAGTCGGATTTTATGGGCGGTCTGTGGTTGCACTGACTGCGGTAAATCTTTTTTGACAAGTGAGACTTTAAGTATTTGAAGTAAATAGTGCGAAAAGTTCTCTTTTTCGTCTGCAACCGGCTATTGACTTGTGGTACATTATAAAGAATGCTTTCCTTTGCAAAAACAAACGTAACTCGGAATTTTTTCATTTACCACAGAGCTTTCAGAGGTTTTTTTATTGCCATTAAAACCCACAAATATGTAGCTATCCCAATCTTTACATCCCATTAAGGTCATAGCAATGGGTTTTGCATTTTATGTTCCATTCGTTTAATAATATTTTATTTATTTACTTAATATGTGGTTCGCACAACACGAATGTAATGAAAAGTGGAAATTTGTTACCAAAACTCAATAACTAATTCGCAACCTACCTAAACGTCCTGATATATGTATCTGAAAAAACGTTTTTTATCTGAAGACCGAAGAAGCCGAAAATTTAAAACAAAAAACCAGGTTAACCATATGGCATGTAGGTTTTTGTAAGCGATCTGAGTGTTGGAGCTGAATAACTTCTACCTAACAACAATACTAATACGTAATAGCAATATCGACGATTTGTCAGGGCAGTCATCTCAGACCGTTTTTCCTTATCCTTACTTTATGTAAATACATAATACCAAACTCGTCTTAACAGCCTCTGATCTCTCGACCTGTGGTGTGCCATGAAAGTCTTTATACACACACATATCCTCTCCTGGGGGACAATCACTTACTGAGTTGGTAAATGTCCTTTTTATTATTCGCATAAACTCATTTATTTCCAATGTTTGACACGTTCATTGTCATCCGCTCGTACATGAATTCGATTCAAGCCGAGGTACACGCTGCGTTGAATTTCATTTTAATGAAATACGTTTCAAGCTATCGCAAATCTGCCCTCCTACAATCCACGACACACATGAAATCACCTTTGCGCCTGCCTTCATGTAGTTTTCTAATTTCTCCCGACAACAAATGAATTTCATTTTAAACTCCTCAGAGGGAGGGGGACACAGAGAACAGCAACCTCAGCAGCGCTAGACTTATTTAAAATACAATTTCATTTGCAAAATGCTTTCGTTGACCGGTGACCCAGGACCGAAAACCTCATGTCCTTTGAAATGACCTACGAACAGTACACAGGGACACAAAAGTTATACCTGTTTCTATCCAATTCACACATACCAAGCGGAATTTATTATGAGTTTCAACCCCCTCCCCCAACACCCACAAAATGCATATGAAATTGAAAAGCGAAAAATTAAACTCTGGTTTCACCCATTTTGAAAAAAAAATAAAAGAACTGTTTGCAAAAGGTATACTTGTTCTCGTTTTTTTTCATGGATCTTTCTGTGCGAGGACGAGGTTCTAGAGAGTGCCACTCTAACATCACTTCACCTACAGCAAACAATTTTAGCATAAAACACCTAACGACCGTTTCCTAAAGTTTATTAAACGTTGTCCACGTGGAGGTCTGGGAGTCATCTGAAAATTGAAACAAATGTTTCCGTCCAGCCCCAGCGTTCTGTAGTAAGCACGTGAGGACGTGAGTGCGACCTGGTGTTAATACACGTATGTGAACTATCAAACAAACGCCAAATACAAAACAAGTAATGGAAGGAAAGTTTTGTCGTTCGCACTTGCACCAGGATAATTTTCGAAAATTGCTGAAAATTGTATCCGTTCAGTCGTCGACCGAACGTTCGGCGGACGGCGACGGTGTAGTTTTAGAGAAAACACGAAACTTTGGCAACGGAGGTGTGTGTTTGCACATTGCAAGGTGAGAATTTTGTTATAGAATGAAATAAAGAATTCATATGGGTTAGGGAATTCTTATCGCAGGATGTTACTTATATTTTTGGAGGAGAACTGTAATACGTTGGACGTATTTTATGGTAACATTATAAAATTTACTTAAGCTGCAGTTTATACAAATACTCTGAATGGTAAGTGACCTTAAATTCAGTCGGGTGGAGATCAGTGTCGCTATGCAAGTCATTGCCTGATCGGATTTACTTACCACATCATGGCGGTCAACATCGAGAATACTGCCTCTTTTGAACAGAAGACAGCATGATAAAGCACTCAGGTCAACGCAGACATCACTACATAATACGGGAGGCATTGCTATGACCGTAATAATGGGCATTGAACGTGCCTTCGATAGGATATGATCTGAAATTTTTTTTATCATATTGGCTACCCTTAAACTAGAGCACGGCCATTAAGCAAGTAAGAGGAGAGACGAAGGAGATACCGATGCACGTTGATTTTAAATGCTTGTGGGGTTTAGTTATGAGGAAACGAAGGGTCAACCAATATAATATGCTAAAATAATTTAGACGAGATCGTCCAAACTTAAGGAGAGGTTTAGGCGATGTTGCCCGCTGGTTACTGGCTATTGTTCTAAAGTCAATTGTGTGGGAGGTCACTGTAGATTGTCTTCTCAGCAGACTGGAAAGAGTCAGAATGTACACACTTACATAAGTATGCGGATTGTGTGGCAGAATGGCAAGGGTCATAATGAGGAACGCACTTTCGGTGGAGCGGTGGTGGCAAGAATTCTTTCACGCAGATATGATTGTCTTCATTGAAGTTATATTTATGACCTATATAATTTTCAAAAACCGAATCACCAAAACCCCTATTGTAAACTAAATCCAAGTCTTCTCTTCACTTAGGTCCACACTGCGTGAAGACCTTTTTTTGTTCGTGAATCGATATTTTTAAAAAGCTTCTCCAGAAAAATTACAGGCCTTTCAAATCGGTCGCTCGTATTACAAAATCAAATACAAATATACGCATTTGTAATTGTTTTCTGTTTATTACCGATTATAATTTAATTTTAACATGTTTCTCCATTCCAGATGAAAGTACGAAAGACGTTGGTTAGACTCTGAAGAATTCAATTCTTTGCACAACTTTTCATCCGTTACATTCAACAATTCATACCTAATTCGACAGACTTTCCGTTCTAGTTAATTACAAAAAGTGGCATCACTAACTCGTATCGTCTGTCCACGTCCACGTATTGTCTCGCCAAAGTAAACAAAGATAGTGCCAAATAATGCAAATTAAATTAATGAAATTTTTGACTAATGAAAGTAATGAACTCGACTTGTTTGTCGCCCCCTTTTTCATTCTAATCTTCCCTCCCTGCCTTCTGCTCCTTTTCCATCTAAAAAGCAACGAAAAACAAGAGAAGGAGCAAGGTAGAGAGATGCAATTTCGATGAATCAGTCCAATTCGTGTCTTCACACCGCCCCGACTCCAGTCTGAATTCTGCCGAAAAAGTGCACATATTGTAACGAGAAAACGTATTCCAATTCATGAAACATGCATGCGAGTGCAATGCATTTTCGCCATCTTCCTTCCTGCATACATTACATATACACAACCGTCCTGCCGTTGTGCAGCAGCATCAACCAGCAATATTATCACAGTGTCGTAACCGGGTCACGTTCCGCTGGAAATAAATGTTTTCATTGCTGGTATCTATTGTGCTTTACAGGAATTTCCTTCTGCTCCGTCTCCGGCTTCTGTTGCTGTTTACGTTTTGTTCCCTTTTTGAAAGCGGTTCGAAGGTTCAAATGTGTGTACCCGTGGCGTTTGTCCTTTCGGATAGTTGATTTCTTTTGGCGAAGGTAGCAACACTGCACCAGCAGAGCACTCTTCTGCTTGCATGGAGATGGGTATGCGCACGTCAAAAGGACGAACTTTTTCACAAAATAATATGGCATTCGTCACTCTGCGCAAATGAATGTGGGAGTTGAAGAATGGTTTTGTGTCTCGTTTAATAAAAATAGAAATCGATTGCTTTCCAAGATTGAGATTGGAATTTAGTAAAGCGGTATAGTACATCTTAACATCCCTAATGCTATGTACATACATCCTTTCTGTAGAACATGAGATAAAATCTTCAAACGCTTTTCCAATTTGGGCAAAGAAAAGAGAAAAGAGGACAACTTTTCAGTGACAGTGACAATGAGACGGTTAAATCCGGAAGGCTTTTGCATCCAACATATTTTCCGTCTGCGTTAAGTCCTTGCAAAGTTTCGTCCAAACTCGAATAAAGTGTTAATTTCACCGGAGAAGGGTTTAGGAGATAAATTTGTGGTTAACAGACGCAAACTCGCAAGAACTGAATGGTCGTTGGAGCAGTGGCCTCCCTGCATTCTGTGACATTTCGGGGTATTATGTGACCAAATTTTAGCAGTACTTGGTGAAGAATTCACAAGCTGGAATTTACTACCGGCTTTGGTCTCAATTTCAGAAGAAGTCATTGGAACGGATCAGTTTTGACTTGCGATTGAGTATTGTGGCTTGTGGTTTCTAGTTCGGACTGGACTTTGAACAATGGGATACAAATACCTTTGGTACAGGAGGTTGCTGTAGAATTTGCAATTATTATACAATTTACATTTTTGTTGGATGGAATTGGAAAGTAAGGAGCGTTTTATTTGAATCACTAACTTTTTAATACCCGGCGTTGCCCGGGGTTTTTCATTATTAAAGTACATGTGTGTTCCTTGCGATGTGCACCTCGCGCCACTGATGTCACCTGTCGGGTGTAATATTGTTATTGAATTCATTATATTGTAGTTGAATTCATTATATATTTTTGTATTCTACTCGCCAATCCCTTTCATTTAATACTCATATCAAGGGAAGTCCCGAATAACACAATAATCGGTCATCTTGGCACTTTCGCCATATGAATTTATGATGACGTCACAAACGCTATATTTTTCGCCGATTTTAAGATACCAAATTTCACCAAAATCAGTTCAATAATTTTCGAGATTACCTCTTACACACAAGTAATGTAGCAAAGTGATGTAGCATAGATTACATCCATTGCTTGATTGGTTTTATCTCATTAGATATCGACAAATTTACTAACTTTATTGAAAGAGAAATCAGAGTAATTATCTTGATGAAGTTTTAGCAGGCTCAATTACATTTATTTAACAAGCTACCCGTAAACCATGCACTAATGTTATTAATTTTCCGAAATTTTGTGTTCTATGGATACCTGCTAGCAAGCTCATTAGAGTTCTTTCAAAGAATTTTTTCCCCTCAAGCTTTGGCATGTCTATGTATGTATGTATGCAACCCTGTATATCTCACATTGCAACAGGGATGTTCCACGATTTATCATAAGCAGATTAGTCTACACTGTTCTGATGACCTATTATAATTCTAACATTACAGAGTTTAATCACACGAAACTAATGAGGAGACAATTAAATACAGATATTGTCAGCTCCGAGACGAAAGTAACAAACGAGTTAACATTTTAGTATTGGTCTACATAATTCTACAGTAAATTACATTGAACTAAAATAAAATCGAAAAATAAAGAGCGCAACAGGGGGGGTGAGGCAAAAGACTAGCTTCTCGCAACCTTTCATGTTGTGCGTGGTACATTTTTAACATCAATGGAAGGGATTTTGAATTTACAATCGACTCCAGACGGTGAATTAAGAAGCTTCTTCACAAATTGTACTTTCGGAGGTTTGTCGTTTGTCATTCCCTGACAAGAGGAAGTTCTGCGAAAAATATTCGGTGCATATTGCGGGGACTCAAACCTGCGCAGCTCACGCAGCACTCAAACGCACGGCCTGAATTTCTTTCTCAAACAAAGCTTATTACCTTGGAATGTCACCCGACTCAATGTGAGGCATAGTAGAAAACAGCAAAGAAGTACGAAATAAGTGCAGAGATATGTAGTGGTTATTTGTTACAGTCCTTACAGTCCCTAGGTAATCTGCAGATTAACGACCAAACATCCGTTAATGTGCGGAGAATAGGTTTTTTGCTTGAATAAAAACCTTAGAGTAGTAAATGTTTATATAAGGGGCCTTCCCCCGACTTTAATGAAATTTTGGTATATTGCTGAACTACATACCGCATAGCAACACCATGAGTACCTGCCGAAGGTCGTCCGGTGTATGAGCCGAGGAAATATCCAAAGTTTCTTTTAGCGAGCGTAGCGAGCCCACTTGTCCTAAATTAGTTTTTACGTGACTAGCGGGCGATTGCCAGATCACCATTTGTCTTGCTAAGAACCACAACACTCTTCAATATCTTTTCGCACTTTAACGGTTTAGAATACGTTCATGAGCAGATTAACGAGGTAAAGTGCAGAAACATACTTTCTAAAGGAAATCTCGCATTTTACCGGAACAGATAGGCACATTAACTGTAGCATACATACATATGTATGTACAGAACAAAAAGCAGCAACCTTCAATGGAAATGTTCTCACTTCATTTATGAAAAACTACTCGTTAAAACAAAACGTACTTGCAGTAATAAACTTCAAACAAACAAGATTTGCTGAGATTCGAACTTCTGCCACTGCACTGTCCCAAACTATTTTATTAGGTTTGGAATTTTCTTCAAAGTTCGACGCAGTATTTTCTTGGTACCTATTCAAGATTTTTAAGGATTCACGGATTCGTGTCCTAAACACAGAAAACCTGTGCTTTTTTGTCAAATAAAAAGCTCATCATCTTTTGAATAATTATGTATATTAGTTACGTATGACTGTAAAATGTACATATGTACATATGTGTAATTTTATGGTTAAGTCTACAAATCCCACAGAATGTGATGTCGGATGACAGATGAATAAATCTAAAACTGAAACATCTAAAACTGAAACAAAATAGAGAAAAAACATTGGGGAGGGCAGCTTTGTTTGGGTGAGAAGACGGGAAATACATGAGACCAGAGTTGTTGCGGCGAAAAAAAAATGCTGCGACACGGTCAGCTGGTGTTACCCATAGAGACAGCATTAGAAGAAACTAAAAAGTAACATCCATGCATGAAAACAAAAAAAAAATAAAAGTTACGACACCAAATGCAAAAACCGCAAAGAACATAAATAATAGTTCTTAAAGCGGAAAGCAAGAAAGGCTATGTGCATATGCGGACGATAATGTCAATATTGAGAGAAAGTTTTTTTTTTTTTTACGAGGTTAGGTGAAAATCTTTCATGAGACACCATGAGGATCTACCGCACGTGCTCATGGTAGTGTGAGATTCTTACTCACTAAAAACACCTCCCCTTTTCGTGTTGACTACGACTAAGTACAAAAAAAGCCTTATCAAGTAGTTTAACTTTCGACAATACAACGTTTACGTTGTGCAGGTAGCATTCCAGTAAAAGCACCTACTAATACCGTCATCATAAGCGGCTATTCCTTATTGCGCTAAATCGAACGGTTTCGTTCTTTGTAGTCGGCGCACAAGGTTTGTCACGTCCAATTTGGAGTACGGCGTTATTGCAATGTCCATGAAGGCGAACACGGAGATTGCGAGCAAAATTTGTTATTTCATCTTCGACGGTAGTTTAACCAAGGTCTCTATGGATATCGTCGTTTCTAATGTACCACGGCGCATTAACGATTGTTCTAAGCACCTTATTTTGAAAGGTTTGTAAAATGTTTCTATTGCTGGTTTTGGTACAACCCCAAAGTTGTATACCATACGTCCATACAGGTTTTAAGACTTGCTTAAATAAGAGCAATTTGTTATACATGCTTAATTTGGAATATCTTCCAAGCAGCCAATACATTTCTCTATATCTAGTTTCGAGCTCGTCGCGTTTCTTTTTAACATTCCTAGATATTTTGCTTCGTTTGCATACGGTATTTGTACCGAGTTAATGAAAACGGGTAAGTTGTTTATTTTCTTGTTAGTAAAGTTAACATGCGTAGATTTGGTTTCGTTGAGAACAATGAGCCAAACCTTCGTCCACTCGCAAATTGTATCCAAGGCTCGTTGAAGCTTCACAGTTGCTGACTCGACTGAATTTTCTATTGCCAGAATAGCCGTATCGTCCGCGAATGTAGCAACAACGGTGCCTTCCTCTTGAGGTATATCTCGAGTATAAAGCAAGAACAAGACTGGACCAAGAACACTTCCTTGTGGAACTCCGGCAGCGATTTCCTTGAATTCCGAGTATTCGGCTCCGTGTTTGACACGGAAAAGTCTGTTCTCCAAGTACGACTCTAAAATTGTGTACAACTCTTCGGAAAGTATCTGTCTTAGTTTATAATTCAAGCCTTCGTGCCACACCTTGTCGAAGGCTTGAGAAACGTCAAGAAAAGCACTAGAACATATCTTTTTCTCTTCTATGGCCTTCTCAATTTCATTGGTTATTCTATAAACCTGGTCAATTGTGGAATGCTTGATTCTGAACCCGAATTGATGATCAGGAATCAAACGTCTTTCTTCAATTACCGATTTTAACCGTTTTAATAAGAGTTTTTCGAATACCTTTGACATTATCGGTAGGAGCGATATCGGTCTGTACGACTTTTTGTCGTTTGGCGGTTTTCCCGGCTTTGAAACCATTATAACTTCGGCGACTTTCCATTGCCTTGGAACGTATAATAGTCTTAGCGAAGCATTTATAAGGTAAACAAGATTTATTAAAGCTTTCTTTGGCAATTCCTTGAGGACCTGTCCGGTTATTAGGTCATATCCAGGAGCCTTGTTATTTTTTAGATTTCTTATTACCTCACAAAGTTCGGCTAATGACACGCTTCTTATTTTAAAGTTGTCTGGAGTCATAATAGTATTATTAATATTTTCTAATAATGCTTGAGAGAAAGTGACAACATCTTTTCAGACTAGTAAGAGTCTTGGTACTAGGGAAAGCAACCCGAATTAATGATGAAGAATGAATACTTGCATAGAATTTGTTTAAACGATTTATATTACGCCATAGTTCATTTCATAGTTCCTCATTCTCATTTATAAAGCTGCGTAACCTTTGAAATAATGAGTCCTAAGTGTGTGCTAAATTTCATTCAAGTTTTAAAACCGAAATGAGGGGACAAACTGGTTTTGTTTCTCTTTATCAGGTTACAATGTTTTTATGAATAATGTTCAGTCTGCCATGTCTAAGGTCGATGTCCTATGGACGTTATTATTTCATTCAAATTCAAAGTTAAACCTAAAGTTAAATTTTCCGATGGAAAAAGAAAAGTACAACCCGAGCAATATATGTACATGCAAGTAGAGGAAGATTGATTGGAAGTAATCCGACAATTCCACAAAACAGTTGAAGTTCTAATGCCTTTTTTCGCAATAAAAGTTTCCAGCGTTTTCGGCAAAGGTTAAATTAGAATAAGTGTGAGAGATCGTTAATGAGGGAGGCGTTTGTTCAGTACACAAATACAGCATAAGCCCTTGCTGTGTATATGTATTTTAAAGCCAATAATATAATTATTTTCTCTTAATGGGCAGATTACTGATAATATTTCGTGTAATAAAAAATTCTGTTGATTTTTCTGCATACCCAAAAAAAAACAAACTGACTTACATACTTATATGCCAGCACATGTAATCCATAAGGTACACTTTTTGTGTGGCATTTAAATAGACCGAGTGTCATGGGCAAATTTTGGGGGTGGAATAAATCCCTTTTGAAAAATGACATCCAATTCCGTTGCTATTTCTGCGGGTAACATAAAAACACATTTTGTTTAGATGTCACTGTAAATTTTCAACTGAATTTCCATGACATTGAAGGGTTGCGTAAACTGTAAATGAAAATGTTATGTCATAAGCCATTTGGACTTCAATAGGTTTGCTTTATAAACAAAAGGATATTTTTATCCATTATGACAAGTGTCAACGTTATTATAAAGCGCAATGCTTTTCAAATCAAGTTATGTAATAAAACTGTTCGAAGGCAGTCAAAATGCAACACAATACTGAAAGGCGATTGATTGGGGGTGGTAAGCATCATTGCTTATCACGCTAAAGGTGTGACTGACTATAAAAGCCAATGTCAACTCTGCTGTGAAGGCTTAAATAGTTGATTGAATTAAAAATGATTATGACATCAGGAGATTCTCAAAGCTAGGAAAAAGGCTTAAATCTACCTTAACTAATTTAACTAAATGTTCGTAAGACCTTAAGTGCAAGTGATTTTTAAAAATAAACTCTTTAAAGACGAAATAAGTAGAAGGTTTCCTCTTTCTCATATAGGTTTGTTTTTACCTAAGTCTATTTCCGAGTTAAATACTGCGTTTCTCTATCATGTAGTAACAGGCGATTTTCTCCAGAAAAAAATTGCGACGGTGCTAGGATCATGCTCAACGACAGAAATTTTGTCCGCGTTAAGTTCAATGGATCGATGGTTCTTTTACCAAAAGCGTATTCTAGAAACGTCGCCTCCAAAACCCCCAATTCAGGCTCTTGATCTAGGTGTATTCTTAGTCCCTTAGGAGTATTCTTACTTCTTCTTCATCATGTTCGGTTCGCGGCCTGTGTCTCAATTCTCTTCAACCTTTTTTTCAATGGTATTGACCCCTCTTCGACAGTCTGTGCCAAGTTTTTCTTGCATCATACTGTTCTTTTTCTTCTTTCAGCAATTGTCTCCAGCACTTATCCGTTGGTGTTGACCCCTCTTTGACAGTCTGCACCAGTTTTTTTTTTTTTTTTATTACACCCTTTTTCGTATGTCATCTTAGGCTAGCCTTTTTAAAAGATATGGCTGATCCATTGCTATGAACTTTTTTCTATCTACATACAAACATACATATGTATATGTATGTTCTTTAGCTATTCTTTCATAAAGTTCATTCATTTGATTCACACAACTTAACCAGAATACTCGTCGTTCATTTCTTAGACAGTGACTAAAAAAAATTTTAGCCTTCTTTTGACATTACTCCTGAAAAGCACATTTCATAACTTGCTTTCACGACAGCAACAAATTTCTCTCTCTTGTGCAAGGCATATCAGACGAACAGTGTAGTAATACCATTGAAAGCCTCTTTGTAAGTCATGCTTTCGGTATCATAAGCAAACCTTCATTAGATTCTTATCCGCTTTGGACCGATTTCCTGAGTAAAGTAAGATAATGCTGTGTTTAGTAGGCTAAACCTGCAATCACCTGGAGGTAACCCAAGAACTTGTTTTTGAGGAGTCAGTATTTTTTTGACTAATCGCATCCCTGGCATCTCAAAAGGTGTTCATGAATCATGGATATCAAACACAAGCCTCGAAGAGTGTGGCTTGTTCTAAAAATAGCCTTAAAGCATCTAGGTCCGTCTATCTCGAGTATTGAGCGTTCTGCCAGCTCCTCCAGTCTTGATCGCTTGCCACGCAAATTGGTCTGACATTTTCACATTAGCTCGTGCCCTTCCCTGTGTAACCATCAACACTGATTGGATGATTTTTCATGTAAAGAATAACCTCTGTTTTTGCACAGAAAACATTGCAGTACACATACCCTTCTACTTTCCGAACGTCTACCACTTTATTATAAATTACCCTTCAAATCCTATAAACATCGTTGAAACATGATATTTTTTTTTTTCCGGGTTCTATTACAGGCAACCAACCAATCAACTTTGCCATTATCCTCGCAAATAACTTAATCACCCGGCTGTCATTGCCCAATACCATTGACATCGGCATCGACATCGTTGGTTTTTTGTCATCGATGTAATCACACCTCGACCATTTAATGTGTAAACACAGGCACTCAATCAAATCAAACAAAAGGAGCAACAATCGACCAAAAACAATAATAATATCCTCAGTCTCGGCAAACGAGAACTCCGTCAAAGCAATTAATTATGGCTAACAGCAACCCACTTAGATTCTACCCCCAAAACACCATTACCCTCTGGATGTCCTTTTACCGAATTCTTAGCGGGTCATTAATTTAATAATAATCAGATCAACAGGGACTTTGACCTATTTGTGGAACACGCTGAAACAACGGACCGTCTCTAACGACGGGTGGCTACACTGGTTTCCATTGACCGTGCCCACCGACGACGATTAGTGTGCCTGTGTCCCCGTGGAGCAATTTATCCTCCGCAGTTCCCTCTCCATTTCTGTTGGTTTTTTTCTCCCGAGTTTTCACTTTTATTTAAATGCCTGACATCGTATATCCACACGCTTGCATTAAATCTCCCTCTGTGTGTGGAAGATATCCTTTTTGCGATAAAAATCGAAACGACAATCACAAACGTAAACGCAAAAAGCGTTGAGTCGACGAAATGGAAAGTGCAAATAAAAGGAGCAAATACTGTCATTTCGAAATGTCCTGCTCTCTATTTCACAATCTCACTCCCGGGGTGACTCCGTGAGTCCGTGAGGAAGCGTAAGCCATGTGGTGGGCAACACACAAGCTAACGAAGGAAAACCTTCAACCGACTCGGGCTGTTCAGATAACTGCTATGCCTGGCCTGGTATAGTGTTCAGAGTTAGTTACGCTGTTGAAGCCGCGTCGCTGGCCGTTGTGGATGAGTGTCGTAATCTTGATTACTGGAATTCATTTTATGGCGGAGGGTGTCGATGGGAGGAAAGAGTGGATGAACACGTTTACTGAGTTTTTTGGCCGATTGTTGAGGATGTCCGTTGCTC
This sequence comes from Matsumyia berberina, assembly GCA_917880715.2. NCBI lineage: Eukaryota > Metazoa > Arthropoda > Insecta > Diptera > Syrphidae > Matsumyia > Matsumyia berberina. Next base: position 1,424,577 of record OU862870.1, on the reverse strand, counting down.
TTTTACGTGTTTTTTTTTATTTATTTTGTTAGGTTCTGCAGTGTCTCTATTTTTGCTGTTATTCAGCGCGCTTTTGAGTTAATTTGGTAGACAAGGATCAGCGAAATTGGATTTCGAGTCCTTTGAATGGATTTTTAAAGAGAGCACTCTGAAATCCTGGGACGAGTTGGACTATTAGACAAAATAAACATTGATGCTTCTAAATTAAGGTGTTTCAAATAAAAGAAGTTATTTATGGATAAACGTACATGTGTAGCAAAAACCTTCAAAAAGAGATATAATGTGAGGATAAACGCAGCTACACTTCAAAGCTCCTAAAAATAATTTTCTTATTGACTGCCAATGCGTTTAACTGACTTTTTGATTAGAATCACAAACGTATCAATGGTTTCAAGTAACAACTTCAGTCACCTTCAATGTATTTTAAATTTGTATTCAATTTGGGCTTAAAAAATTCCTTTTTTCAAAACTAAAAAAATGGTTACATGCACCTTACTACATACTACAATCATATTTAAATAGATTGACTGCAAATATTTTAAAATTCAGTATATGTTTCTACTTACAAGTATCTATTGCTTACATTTGATATGCATCTAGTGGGATTGGTTAGCGCATTTCGAAGTTTTTATTTCCCTTATCACTGACATACTGCAATTCGAAACGGTATCACTTTCAAAGTCACTTTTTAAAACATTTTTTCTATAAATATTTATGATTTTCAAACTCAGGGATGATAGTTGACAGTTTTGGTAAAATAAAGCAAAAAGAGAATTTCGCGGTTAGGGGACCTCACCATAACACTGAAAGCAGCGTAAGGGGTTTAATTATTATTTCAAAACCTTGTATGGGGTACTACGATGTATTCGGAGCTCAGGCTAGAAGATGATTTAATCAAAAGCTCTTCCCAGTTGCTTAAGACACATTCTTCAGGTTGAGGATTGTGTTGCCAAGGTAAATTACTCGACAAAAAAAAAAATAAAATAACTATCCACGAAGCAATAAAAATACATCCCTACTAACGAAAGAAGAAGAATGGCCTCAGGATTTGCACGGGAAATGCTAGGTTACTTAACAGACTGTGTACAGCTTAATTAGCGGAGGAACGTAGACTATGTCGGAGTAGATATTACCGGCTTCGGCACGGCAAAAACGGAATGAAAAGCGGGCAGAGCTCTGATTTGGATCAGGTTTGTCATTGGAGGCAGACTAAGACAAGAAGCCTTGAGCTTTTTACTTCATTACGATTCATGTCAAGACTAAATTCGCTAAAGTAGGCCTGACATGTGGACACTCTCTCACAGAGGAGAAACACGACATTAAAAGCGGGCTCTTCAAGCTTTTGGATGAAACTAGGAATAGAGTCCTTACAATGACATTATAATTAACTTTTTGTTTTGTTAATTTATTAATACGCAATTAAAATACACATAAAATCACAGATACATTCGATCAGGGCATTTTGGATCCTTTAAGTTGCATTAAAGTGCGCACCTTTTGGTCTTAGTATATCTCATCGGGGATCGCTAAACCTAAAATACTGTGGCGTATGTGGATCATTTTAACCGATATTTCGGGTGTAAAGAAAGCAACCGATTTTTTTGAATATCAACCCCAACCTATACAAGCCCAAGACTTTACTTGATCTAACCATAGGCGAATTAAGAACCTTAACGGGCTATCTGACAGGACATTTTCCACTCAGTTACCATCAGCAAAAGTGCTCTAAACAAGCTATCCAAATGGGCAGCTCGGTGTGGCTCGGGTGTGAACCCCCACAAAACTGAGCTGGTACTCTTCACTAGGAAGTATTAGATCCCATATATCGACCCTCCTACCATTGGTGGTACAAGCTTAAAGTTCTCCAACGAAGCAAAATACTTGGGTCTTATTTTGGACAGAAAATTAAGCTGGAAACCAAACATTCAAGGGAGAATAAAAAAAGCTACAGTAGCCCTTTTCTCTTGCAAGAAAGCCATCGGAAATAAATGGGGTCTGCAACCAACGCACTGGCTCTATATTTCGGTAATAATACCGATACTTACGTACGGGGTGATGGTTTGGTGGACCGCCTTCGATATAGCCACAAACCGCGATAACCTAAGCAAAGTCCAACGAACAGCTTGCTTGTGTATCAGTGGAGCTCTTCGCACGACTCCCTCTGCAGCACTGGACATTCTGTTTCACTTATCACCCCTAGACATTTTCGGCAGACAAATGGCAGCTAGTGCAGCCATCCGCCTCAAAGCAACCTCACAGTGGTCTAATAAAGACTATGGCCACGCCTCCATTTTGAAAAATCTCAAAATTTCTCTCCAAAACATAGATTACACTACTCCCAGGCTAAGGTTTGACAAGAGCTTCAAGGTAACCATCCCTTCCAGGTCATTCTGGGGTGGATGGATTCTCAGAAGATAAGTCGATTCATTTTTACACCGACGGTTCAAAAACTAGCAATGGGGTGGGGGGTGGTGTTTTCTCCGACAGGCTGAACCTCAGCCTAGCGTTCCGTCTCCCGAATCATTGTAGCGTGTTCCAGGCGGAAATCATGGCGATCAGAGAGGTCTTATCTTGGCTGAAGAAAAACGTGATATCAGCCACGGTTATCCGCATCTTTTCGGACAGCCAAGCGGCACTGAAGTCGCTCTAAATTCAATAACAGCCCTAGATTGCCGATCGTCTCTTATAGAGATGGCGGAGCAGTTCAATATCCACCTTTGTTGGGTGCCAGGGCACAGTGACATTCCAGGGAACTGCAAGGCTGATGAACTCGCCAGATATGGAACAACATTACCTATTGGGCCTGATAAGGGCAGCTTAGGTATACCGATCGCTACGTGCAAACTCAAATTAAAGCTAGATGCTATCGAAAAAACAAATCAAACATGTCTAGCGACAAAGCAGATTTGGCCCAAGCTGGATCTGAAACGCTCTAAGTATTTAATTTCTCTAAATAGATTGCATATTAGCACTATAATAGGTGTCATTACTGGACACTGTCTAATAGGCAAGCATGCTACTAGGCTTGGCCTTTACGCAAATGACTTCTGTAGAAGCTGTATGGACGAGGAGGAGGAGGAGACGATTCTCCATCTTCTTTGCACCTGTCCAGCTCTCTCTCACAACGGACCCCTCATGGGTCTAAGTGTGTTGGCTTTGGCTGGCAGCCACTTAAACCTATCCTAACCTACCATCAGCATAAAATGAAAGTACCAGATATTTGCCGACTCTGTGCAGAACAGAAAGAGACCGGTGAACATATTCTGTGCACATGTCTAGGAGCCGCAATGAAAAAACTACTCTACTTAACTTGTTCAGAGTATGGTGTGGTATGGTATATGAGGGAGAGCGAAAGGCTCTTCACTTAGGCCTCTGTCGGGCCCGTTGTGTTCTCCTCCTTTAATCCTCGAAACTGCAGGGATAGGCTTGGCTTGGGACGTATGTTGGGAGGGACCTAGTGAGTTGACACTGGTGTACGTGTGGTCTGGCGAATCTTCCTGTTTCTTTGGTGAAGGCCAGAATGCCGATTCCTTTGTCCTTGAGATGTTTCAAGTCCAGTATCCACATGGACCCCAGGGTCCTCTGTCGCATCCTCGCTAGGGCTGGGCAATGGCATAGGAAGTTTTCGAGGTCCTCTTCTTCTTCCTCGCATTTCCTACATGTTTCTGTGTCAGCGAGGCCCATTGTATGCATGTGTTTGTTGAGGTTAATGTGTCATGTGATGAGTCCCACCATCAGCCTCAATTGCTCTCTGCTTGAACTTAAAGCCTTCCTCTTGAGCAGGTTGCTGGGTTTGTCGTCTGGAGGTTAGCCCAGTGATCCTCGAAATCTCTTTGCATCCTCTCGTAGGTTGCTGTTTTGATAACTGTTACAGCGACTCCAACTGTGTTTTCAGCGTTTCGTTCTATTGCGTGCGCTCCTTTTCTGTTCAGAGTAACAATCACAATTTCCTTTTATGATTAAAGTCGTAACACATAAGCAACTTTCAACCAACTTAGAAAATGGCTTTTTATAGACTATGAGCACTGCATTGCAGGCTGACTAGATTTCTATAATAATTTCTTCAAAAGTGGTTTATTTCGATTTAAGTCTCCCAACTAATCAACTGGATTGGGCGGTTAATTGTGCAAGTGACTGTACTTTAAGTAATAATTATAGCAATGAATGAAAACTAAGTCAAAGTACTGCCACAAATCATAAGATTTCCATAATACACTTTAGCCAAAGTAAATAACTGTCACGAGTATTCCCAAATGAAAACCTAGCAACACTATAAAATTTATAAAAGGATTTATTACAACGGTCACTTAAACCAATGTTAAGCGAAGTTATGTTCCTATTAAATTTAATTTTGATTGTTGGGAAATAATTATTTAATTTAAAAATTATCTCTTAAAATTATAAAGGGACATAAAGAGCAAATGTAACCAACAGTTCACTTAAGTATACATACGTGAGTGAATAAAACTTTTAAGTATACTGAGCTAACTTTAAAATGTTCATGTAATTACATACATACAGGCATACACACAATACATACGATGTACACACTAGTAAAAGGTGTATTTTTTGTGGTTGAATAGAAATTACTCGGGAGTCTTTCAGTTCGCTATGTTTGTCATTTACACACATATCTATGTTCCCTTCAGCCTATTTGTACCACGCTACCAATCTGTCTAAATTTACTTTAAAAAACGTCTGTCGATGTGTAATGTCTGTGTGATGTGTAATGAGTGATGCCAGTAGGTGAGTTTAGAGTTGAGGGTCATTCCCAGGTGCTTTATAGCACTTTTACTGTCTATAACCTTTCGAGGCTTTTTGAAACTCCACACCCGGCGGGATCTATCTCCTAGTCAGGAGGACTACATATTTCTGTTTTCTCTGCTGCCAGGTTAAGACCATGGTCTTCTATCTAGACAAGCATGCGTCTCATCACTTGGTTAAGTCTTTGTTGTACTTACGCTTTCGGTGTCTATTGCTGTAATCACCGCGCCGAGGTCATATGCGTACCCCACCAGGAAGGTATTTTCGGGCATTTCCATATGGAGAATACCATCGTAGGAGATATTTCACAAATCAGGTCCCAAGATTGTACCTTGCGCTGCTCCTGCAGTCATTGCCTTTCTTCGGGGTCCAGCATCGGTGTCGTATAATAGCTCCCGGTCTTTGCGATAATATTTAACCATCCGCAGGAGGAAAAGGTGTTCTCGACCGCGTTTTGCATAATTGTCCAGCTGGGTGAGTTAATGGTATTTTTTACATCAAGGGCTGCCAACAGAACAATTTATCTCGAGCGTTCATTGCCCTGGTTGCCCTCTTGAACAGCCTTAACCACTTCCTCTATTACGCCTATTATGGAATGGCTCTTTCTAAGACCGTGCTATCTTTGGGATAAGCCACCTGCTCTCTGGGCAGCTTCTGTCAGTCGCGACTTCAGCATCTTCTCCAGCAGTTTCCCGGCCGACACACGTACATATAAGACCAAACTGGTGCAGGAATCACAGCCACTAAACAATCATTTGTTTCGTTTTTTCGTTAACTGAACTGATTTGTTGCAAAATAACGATTGCGATTGTTACCGGGCAATGGTCAAAGAATTGTTTTTGTCAAAAAAAGGGACATCACTGATTCGAACAAGATGCTATCTGTTGAAAGCGCTATGTGAGAAAAATTGATTTTGTTTAATAAATAAATCTCTGCCCAATGTCTATCGGGCGTGTACAAACACTCTTACACGGACTTCACAAGGACCCAACATATGTCTTTGGGTACAAGTGACAGCGAAAATCAACTTAACGTCCCTTTTACTTCTGTCTCGGAAAGCCAATACATAATTTAAGATCGCCAGCAAAATTGTTCACATTTATCTACTCAAACAACCAGCTAACTTTCAGGAACATCTTTCACAACAGGTTAATGAGGTAAAAGCAATTCCTGAAGAAAAAAATTGTTATCATTGAAATTCGCTCCGAGTCATGCCGAGATGCAACTTTGCATGATTTATTTTTTCCACAAAGCAAGCTATTAGTCTAAGGAACTTCTTGCTCATAACTTCCTATGAAGTCGGTAGAAACTTCAGTTTTTCTCTACAAAAAAAAATAACAGGAAAAGTAAATGGATAATGATAATTCATGGTTGAGTATGTATATACATATGTATATTTACCCTCCACTACTGCGCTTAAGGATACTCAGAAATTCATTTTTCTTAAAGTTAAAATCACTCGGCCTCATATGGGTTCACACATGCATACTTAAAGCCGCAAAATGACCATTAAACACGAAATACCTGCACTTGAACGTTCTGAAATCCCAACAAGAAGGCCATGTCAATACGTGTGCTCTGCCGTCGTGCTATGCCGTCGTCATGGGGCGTCAGACCAAGTGGGTATATTTAGTAGAGGTAACTAGATGGAGTGTTGTCCGGTATTCCGGCTACAAAATGTTTATGTTGAGGTTAATTAATGTATGTAAGAGCGAGGAGAGAAGGGAAAAGTTAATTTTAGATTGGTTCAATGGATGCATAGATGCTTGCTTCTCGAAAAGGAAAATGTAGATGTAGATGTGTATACACAGATACAAACTTAATATGTGTGATAAGTAGTGTTTACAGTTGCGATAAAGATAAACATTGTAGGAGAATGTGAATGAAAAATAAAACAAGATGCATTTAGTTTAAGGCTCCTAGGGCATTATCATGACACGGAAGGATATTATTCTTTAACCCATGGCTGATAAGTTTGTGTTAATAAATGAAAAATAGATTCGCGGTCGCTTCGTTTTTTAAAAAAGGGCATCTACCCTTCTTTTCCACTCCAAACGGCCTCCGTTTGTTTGGGGAAAAAAGGAGTAAGAGGGGGATGTGCATAAGTAAAAGACTTCATGTTTGGGTATAGAGAGTCAGATGAGGTTCACAGACCCGGGAAACGTCTTGTATGTTCATCAAACTTCAGGTTTTTTCCCAAAACTTAAGTGCCGAAGTGAACTCAACCCGCGGAGAATATGTCTTCCCAGGGATTTGTGTTTTAGCGTCCCTGTTGAAGGGCAGTCTCTGAGGAAGTGTTTGAAGCTCTTTTCCTCTTCCTGACATCCCGAGCTGGGACCAGTCACAGCATGCTTTTTCGGGTTAATAAGTATGTCCAGTGTACAGTTCGACTATCAGTTTCAATTGCTTCTGGGTGACGCTGTATCATGCATTTGGTCTCTTTGGAGGTTTGCAAACATTTCCAATAAATCTCGAGCTTATAGCGAACAGTCATCCTTCTGGGAACTGCGGAAAATGTAACGCGCTACATCACCAAAGCATGAAAGCTTTGTATGTATTGACTGCAAGTTCTGAAATAGAAGATCAAATAAAGAAAATTTATAAATTCACAAATATCTTAAACTATAGGAGTAGACTAACTCGATATCTTTCAAACAAAAACTTTGCAATGGAGAACACGGCAAGGAATAGGGAGTCCCCGTATTTATTTTAATTATGTCTCGTCGATTATGTCACATGTAACGATCTCACCGAGACGTTTGATATCAATAAGCGGGACGCATAGTCATGTTATTTTTTTAACATGATACTGGAACGAGTTTTACAAAACTCTTAAGTCAAAACCAGATACATAATCTTTCATAAGACAGTACAACTTCTTGTATAAGCCGACGACATTGATTGAACGAAGAGATACACATATCTGCATCTGTACATCTGTATATTAAAAAACTCGTCTGGGGAGCCAGTTCTATACTTCTCACCTCGTATTGTGTTATATTAAAAAAAAAAAACTATTATTTATTTATAATTAAAGAAAACATTCATTGAAGGCGAAAAATATTACCTAAAACACAATGTTTAATATTGTTCCACAAAGAGTTGTTGCGCGAACTCGAAAAAACAACATTTCTTAAATTTCTTCTACATCCGCTGGACGGATTATGCTCAAAATCTAATCAGCTCTAAGTTTCATGCTGGCAAATAAAACAAAAAGAAACCCCATGATTCTACGTTGTTTCATTCCCCAGATATCGAAGGCGAAAAATATGATCACACCACACACACACACAGACATCATTTCGAAAATGGGTGCAAACGATTTCTAGTGTATCGTAATGTGAAGCCCTGTTTTTATCCCGAAACATTTTGTTCGGACTGATTGCAATACTTCCCCCTTGCATAAGGCGATGAGCACAAGTAGAAGCTGTCCTCAACTAAGTTGGAGTACGCAAGCGAAGGCAGTTAACTTGCGGCTGGACTAACTAAATAGGCTTGTTGTTAGAGGCCCTTCTTCGCCTCGATCTATTAGTAAATATGAATTATTCAATCTCGAGATTTTAAGCCGGATGGCATCTTGCTGTTGTGTACGTCTGAGGTTGCTTGAGGGAATACTTTCAAATATCTTAGGATATTATACATACATACATATGTTTAAGACCATTGACTCCAAAAAGAAAAGTTTGAAATGCCTCTACATCTACAATTTTAAAATAATTGAAGTCAAACGAAGGCTCAAAGGCGTTATTAACTTAATTGAAAGGAAATGTCAAAGACACACCCTGGGGGTGGTGTGCTGCGCTAATTAAAATTATAGAAATTGGTTTTAACCACCTATTATGTGCATGACCACAATAGAGTTCAAAATTGATTTTGTGAACCAGACAGTAGGAGGTGAAAGCAATATAACAAGATAATGAATTTCAAATTGTCAACTAAAGAAATATAGTTAAATCTTAGTTTAGAGTTTGGCACGTAAGGCAGGTAAAAGTGGCGATTCAAGCCTTCATGTGACGTTAAATACATTTTCTTATTAAATTATGTACATCTCATGTGGTATTTGATGTACGTTCTATGGTTTGCTTGTATAATTTTTTTAAGTTCGCGAAAGATGGAATTGAGTAGTCTCCAAGTGTTGAAAAGTGTGTTTCAAGTGGCTTTAGAATAGCTTGGTATCGTACGTATCTATACACATCTGTTCACATAGAAATAATGTTAAATATAAACAGAAGTGTTTACGAACTATATAAGTTCTGATTTTAAATAAAAAGTTTGCTGCAGCACATCATAAAATTTATTATTACCAGTGATGGAGAAAAAGCAAAGGCTATATGAAAGAGTTTGCGATTTGAGATGAGAGTGAACCTTAGAAAGTTATAGGATTAAGGAAATATTGAAGAAGACAGAGTATTCCATATTAGTGTTGTGTTCTTCTAAACTGACATAGTAGTTAAAAAGCCCAAAAATATTGCAGCTCACGTGTATTACGATTTTATTCGACCTGTTATGATGCTAACGCCGATGCAGGAGCGAGAAGAATCAATCGTGTATTTGAGAAAAAAACTGAAGCTGCACATGGACCAATCAGTTTAAAAGCTGGACGTTAGACACGATCAAGTAAACTCGAACAACGAATGGATCATACTAATCGCATGGATAACATCAAGAAAAATCTCCCAATACGACAAAGCCATGAGCCGTGGCTACATGATCCTATGGTACCGCGCTTAGAAGCTTAATGTAAACGATGATGGGATAGGTAAATGATGTGGTGACGAACAGTTTCATTAAGACACAACCGATGTCCTCTGCCACTACCCAAAGCTCAGTTTGGGAAGAAATAAGACCCTGGGTAACAATGCTCACAATGAAGAACTTTCTGATGGCCCACGAATGGTACCAAGTACCAAGAAACTAAACCACATAGTCTTAAGTGTGATAAACAGGTTAAGAAACATCTTTATAAACCCATAAAGCTAACCTTTACATGTTGCAGAAATTCTAAGATGAACAAACCCTAACATGCAGGTAATGCTTAAGGTTCAAGTATTCTATTGAATGCTTTTCAAACGACTATTTTGCAGTCCTCGTGTTAGTGTTGGTTCGATTTATCGGACATTAGAATCATTAATTACCCCGCAGATGGTTGAGCAGCTGATTTCTTTCAATATTTCTTCTTGAGTAATAGTTGCTCGGCCTGAATACAAGAACACCTCTTCAAAAAATTAAGGGGGAATTTCATCTAGTCTCAGTCTAATGATTGGACCCGCTTCAGCAAAGGAGGTTTGATGTCTGTCTGCATGAAATTCGCTCCAAATAGTGCAGCCAGTCCGTGATATTTTTATCAATGCAGACAGAGTAGGGATGGTCGATTAGACAGAGCGCTTTAATTTTACATATTTTGCATATTTTCCCCTCACTTGGAGGAAGTAAGAACACTTCCAAGAGCACCGAAAAAAGAATTGAGACCGCTCCGATCGCCATTTTCGTACGGGTAAATCATTATGTTCATAGGTTAGCCTTTATATACAAAACTATTCATAGATTCTTTTCGCCTCAGTAGCAAAGCATATGCAACACTTTCAGTCTGAATATAATCACCGAATGATAGGAAGCACTGACCGGCCGCTGAAAATAGACTCAGAGTTTTCTTCCATTTTTTTTCAAAAATAAATACATCGCTAAAATCGGTTTGTGCAATAAAAGTTTTCATTCAGAGTCCCTAAACAAATTGTCAAGCCAAGTGAGTGTACATATTTCAAATGTTATCGCATACCAAACTCGTGTACATTTTCTTGTAAAATACCCTGTTGCCTTGAATTAATCCATTTCCTGTAATACCCAAAGCAATCGTAAATCCCAAATGGAGTCTGTGTGTATGTGCTTCCCACTTAAGATATTTGTGGAATCCTGAAAGAAGAGACAATCATACAATAAAATGCCAAGCATTCCCATGTGAAGTGTGGGACTTAGTTAAGACCACACTTATACAAAATCAAATAAATTATAGAGAACATAGGTTTTTCGGTGTTGCTCAGGAATTTCGAAAACACAAAACTCCAAGCGGAAACGGAAAAGGCAAGTACAAAAGTATCAAACGCACATACACACACACCAGCCAGCCCCTCAAGCCAGAGGAATAACACAACAGGCAACAAACAACGAAGCAACGTAACAACGAAACAACCCCTAAGAGCAGAATCTCAACAAGTTTGCAATAAATTGTCTGTCAATAATGATTTCGTAATGCGATACACTTGTTACATTTCCACTCAATAAAAATCTACGAGCTGACGGAGGAAGGCACCGTACCGGGATGAAATAAACGTAAGGGAAACACTTTTGCGGAAAATCAATTCCGGTTAAGATTTACTCACAATGCCGAGAAAAAAGAGGATTCGCAGGGAGAGCACTTTTGCACAGAGGCTGGCTTATATTGAATTTCATACCTATCGATGGGGGTGTGCTGGGGCGTGCGGCTGTTAAGCGCTCACTCACTCACACCCGCCGCCGTTGAACAATAAATGGTTCCACATAGTTTAACCTGTCTTAGGCACTGAGGGTGAAGCGTAAACAATAAATTCCAGCGTATCAATGAAATTCAAGTTGAGTTAATGGGCCGACCCGATGCCCAGTATGGGGACCCAATGAATGGTTGAATGCGAATAAGACCCCAGATTCGCCATCAAATGCATGCGACCCATACGGGTGTGTGCGTGTGGTTGAATTGAAAACGTTTTGTGACACTTGCGATTATTATCTGTGAATGCGGAGAAATTAAACCCTTCTTCGTCGTTGATTGTCCGGAAGATAAATCAAATTAGCAACCCCATCCCCAAGTGGGGTATGTAAGCGTGTGTTTGGTGTTACACACTCAATTGTCTTCATCGGAATCGGAACTATGAAGCCGTAGTAATGCGCTGTTGCCGATAATGACAACATCAGTTCTATGGCTTCCTAATACCACTAATTTGATCCGATTACGTCAAACGTTTTGAGTAACTTTTATCGTCGCCGTGTAAGTTGCTTCATCGAAAAGGTGGTGGACGAGTGCGGCTTAATGGTTTTAGCCATTTTGTTGCCGTCGTTAGTTTTTTTTTTTTTCACTTTAAACAGTTTAAACACGATGAGATTGACAGAATGACAAGTGGTGGTAGTTTTGAGTTTTGTTATGTTAAAGAAGTATGTGGTCTAAGTATCACTTTTAACCATGCTATACAAAGGGAGTATTCCTTCTGTAATGCGGCGGCTGTAATCGAATTCTTGGAAATCAATGCCGCATGTGTTTCCTTTCCTTTGTCTCGTTTACGTGGGATTATATGGCTACAGTTTCTACAATAGGTGGATTTCCGAATGTTGCAGAGGTCCTCATAATGTGGCTTGTAGGCACGATTGAAGCCGCAATTCTGAAACGATTTGGAAAAGATTGGTGTACATGTTTCTATGTCCGTAGATGAGCGTAGTTGGTCAAGTGGGTCGGCTTATGCCTCTATTTATTTTTCGCAGAGGAACATTTCGGAATTGAAATAAATCGAAATTTTCTAGTAGTAAATAGCGGTGATCAGAATCGATCTAGTACAAATTTGAGCGACATCTTTGATCCGGTATGTTAAAAAAATAAATCCGCTACATTAATACCAGAAAATCAGAGAATAGAAACCCTTGAAAGGATATACGAAATTCGATATACATACTTCTTACGGCTGATGTCGGAAGCTCCATTTTGTTCTTAGAACTTAGAAGTGGGAGGAACGGGAACTAAATTACTTACTTACTTAGGTGGCGCTACAGTTCGGGGTGAACCTGGGCCTCAACCAACAAGCCTCTCCAGTTAGCCTGGTCATTAGCTAACTGCCTCCAGTTGCGCACTCCAAGTTGGTTGAGGTCCCCTTCCTCTTGTGCGCGCCCCCTTAGGCGAGGTCTTCCTCTACTGCGTTGACCCTTCGGGTTAGACTCGAAGAATCTGCGAGCCGGAGCATTAGTGTCCATTCCCTCTACATGTCCCAGCCATCTGAGCCGATGGATACGTATCTTCTTGACTAGGGCGATGTCTTTGTACAACTCGTAACGTTCGTCGTTGAATCTTCTCCTACAGAACCCGTCAACGCAAACGGGACCGAATATCTTACGAAGAATCTTTCTCTCAAAGCAACTAAGGATATCTTCATCCGCTATCGATAGATTCCATGCCTCAGCGCCATAAAGCATTACAGGGATGATTAAGGTCTTATAAAGAGTTTCCTTAGTTTTTCGGGATAGCTCCTTACTACTCAATTGCCTTCTTAGCCCAAAAAAAAAACAGCGATTGGCAAGAGTTATTCTTCGCTTGATTTCTGCGCTGGTGTTGTTATCGGATGTGATAGCGGAGCCGATGTAAACGGAATCCCTTACTATCTCGAAGTTATAGCTGTCTATCGTGACGTTCTGTCCGAGACGTCGATGTTTGGTGTCCTTCTTGATGACAGCATATATTTTGTTTTGCCCTCATTGACCGCTAAGCCCATTTTCACCGCTTCCGTCTCAATACTCACGAACGCGCCGTGACATCATGCTGGAACGGGAACATATTAAACCTTTTCAACCAATTTTCGAATAATGCGTACTAGTCGGTTATAGCTAGTGCATCGTCTTTGCTTACTTGTGGCTTGTTATCAACTTGAGTGCAAAGATTTACATACTTTGTTTTCTTTTTATTTAGTTCTGTCCAGAGTATCTTTAAGCTGTGACATGTTGGGGGCGGGCTTCTTCACTCATTTTTGGGTTTTTGACAACTGAGGACTTCCAAAATTATAGTGGTAGCAGGACCGACTCATCGGTCATTATTTGGATCCTTTCAGATTCCAATCTAGCGAGCTCTACCTTTTCATCTTCATGGATACTCGTATGTCTCCGTACCGAAATGAGTTAACACTTAGGACTTGAGCTTGTCATGACACCATTTTACGATACTAAATAGTGGCTGCATGTCTATCATATTTTGCCGAACGATTCATCCAATGATGCACATTTTCATCTGATCCTAATCAGCAATCAAAGGACACAATACAAATCTAAATCGTAATTTGCTTACAGTTCCTGTAGCTAAGGCATGATCTTAACCACACGGGTTCCGTCAAAAAACGCACAAAATTTCTTCGAGCCATCAGTACATCCAATTATGTTTAAAAAAAAAAAATAGATCCGCTTCCTTTTAAAGGATTATATCACCCAGGTCAGGTCAAATTTCTGGTTCAGAACAAACAAATTTAACTCATCCTCTCTCACCTTTTCGTCAATACAAATATCTAAATCCACCAATTCCATCACAACATGAGAACGAACCCACGAAAAACCTGAAAAATCCATCTCGTCAAACAATGAAATGTATACAAGAAGTAGGTACTCATCCAGTTGAATCCCTTGCGAACCCGAAAGCCACTTAAGAGCCTAACACCACACCAAAAGGATAATGGCATTGACAGTTACACCACGAATAAATCCACTTTAACTCGGGGATTCAAAAACGAATCTGACATAAAAACGACTTTCTCCGCACGAAGGAGAAACGAACACCATAAGGCAGAGGACGAACGAGCGACACGAAGGGATACAGAGCGGAACGGAATTACCTCGAAAAGAACAAGATGTAATCATTTTGTCTTTGTTATGCAAAAACGGCCATGTAGGGGAATGTAAGTTGTTGCTACGCACCTGTCGGAGACACTGCCACCATGCACCACCCAAAAACCCATTCTGCGCCTTCAAATCGAATCAATTTTTCGTCTAAAGCCATAAAATGTTATGGGCCCAGGAGGGAAACTTTTCCAACAAAAGGAAATCACTTTGCGTGCGGTGTGCCCCCACAGAGCTGCATCCCACCACCCGTCTCCTTTGTTCATTAGGCTTTCGATATGCGTGAGAAATAGAGTACACACCCTTGGCATTTGGAATAACAACAGTAGGCGGGTGGAAGGGACTCGCTCCAAAAGGCGCGTCGTCATCGAATTTCATCGCGGAAACAAAAATTGATTACGTTTCGACACCGTGAATCAACAACATCCACAATGCAACCCCCGAGGCGCGAATATGAATGGTTGGCAGGAAAATTGCTGACATAATTTGATATTTCCCATCATCTTTGTGCCTGGTTTTGTTATCTGGAAAATCATTTTAATAACCTTTTCGAGTTTTTTCCTTTTTTTTTACATTTTTCGGTTTCGTGGTATTTTCTGAGGGGACAGAGGTTATTAAAAACATTTTTTACAGGGACACTTTGTTTATTCGCCATCGGATAGTGGTGTGTTGGTACACAGGATAACAGGCCGGGCGAGGAAAGACGAAAAATGAGAGATGTTAGCGAGCCAAGAGGAATGAGGAACTCTCTTTGGTCATTATGCAAATACTCGTATACTCGTTTACTCGGCAGAGCGGGGAGATTTGGGCCATTTAATGGGGTTTTCATTGTAAAACTGTTTTTCGTTAGGAGATAAAGATACACCGGGGCAGGGTTTTCCCTTGCATATTTCATGTTCTTTCTTTGCAGCAACAGGAGTTGCCATTTGCCAGTCGCCATTCGCCAGGCGAAAAAGTGTGGCACGACAATAAATTGCTTGTAAAAAAAAGGCGGAAGAGACGGAAAAATAAAGCCAAACGCTCTCAAGGAGCAATGAAAGCAAGAGTATCCCGCTGCTAAAGTCATTTCACTCGACTTGTATTATGATGTTCTCATTAAATTATCCTTTTGTTAATCCTTATGTGCCGGGGTGGCAAAGTGTGGTGGTGGCGATGGTGATGGTGATTTTATGTTATGTCGTGTATTGTTATGTTATAATCTCTGTTTGTCGTAAATTCCAGTCTTTGTGTGATTTGTGTGAAAGAACAAGCGGCGAGAGTGATTGAGGAAAGGCCAAATGTGTGCAATGGAAGGCCGCACCGATTTAATCGGGTTTATGTCCGTGAATCAAGATTTAAGTGTCACTTTGAGAGTATATGCCTATAAAAAGTGAAGATATACTTTAATGGAGAAAGTGTTGTTGTTTATTTATCACCCAGATGCCTACTGGACGAATAAAAGAGGTAACCTGCTCTAATTTTCTGGAGTCCTAGCTTTACGATAGGGTCATTCATTGGTTTAAGGATGCCAGGGTCTTAAATTTGTCTAGCCCTTTTAAAGGCAACGTAAGACATAAGTTTTAATTTATGAATAAATAGCAATTAAAATCTTTACTTTACAGATCCGAACGAATCTCGCAGTACATCTTGAAGCTACACGCACAACCTTCTCTTATATCTCTATCAGAGACAATGCAGATGTCGGCAAAAATTTGGCATTCGAATTAGAATTCGAAGAAATATTTGCATGCTAATAAAATAGCTCCGAACTGAACTCGTTCACTCAGAAGGAATACAGCGCTGAGCATATGAAACACAGCGGCGAAAGTCAAAATGTTATGTACACCAAGTTGACTGAGGTCCCCTTCTACTAGTGTATAGGCGAGGTAATCCTCTACTGGTCTTTACTACTAAATGACCTTCTCAGCTTAATGAAACGGCGATTGACAAGGGGTATACTTCGTTTGATTTTTGATGAGATATCGTTGTTAGAAGTGACCGCAAAGCAAGAAAGACAAAATCCCCTACTACCTACAAGTTACATATGTCTGTTACCTGTGACGTTTTGTCCTATTTGTAGGAAATGCTCGCATTTCGTGTTGACAACAAATTCTTGGTTTTGTCCTCGTTCACAGTTAAACCCTTTTTGACCGCTTCTGTCCCTTTACTCGCAAACGCACGCACTAAGTTCAGCCAATGAAATAATAACATAAGTTTCACACAACGTTCAGGTATGATTTTAATGAAGCAACATGTCATTTCTTTTTTGAAATCTTGGTCAACCGTTACCGCAATTAATGGAGCTGCGAGTATTCTTCTTAGTCATACTGCATAGGCAGACGCGTCTGGCATACACATGGTTTCGTATAAATATATCAGATCAGTTAACATCTTGTACACGACATATACACGTAACTTGCAGCTATACGAACAGCACAACCCCAACTTGAAGGGTTTTATCCTCAAGTAATCTCCTAGGATTATTTTTTTAGTCTCCTAGGATTGGGACCGGTACAAACCGGCTCTTAATGACACGAGCCGCTGTTAGACGCCATCACAGATTCCAACTAAATATTTCTTTCTCTGGCGTTTTGTTGTAATTCAGGGAAGTGTGTCTTAGTGGAAACACTCCTCCTCCTTTCCTTAGCTACGACCAAAAACTTTCTAAAAGGGTGAGGGTAGGAGTTGCTAGGTAGGTTCAGGTTCAACTGAACCCAATTAGCACTAGAATGTGCCTTTTTGTTACCACGACTCCTGACCTGGTTGATGATGTGTGTTGTTGAAAATGTGCGAGACAGCCGGGGGTGCCTAGATCCAACCTGTGGAATTTAAGAATCGAATTAGGTCTTGTATCCTTTTGCCCGAGAGGTTGCTGAGGTCGTAGAAGAATGGTTGGTTCAGTGCTCGCAGTCTGGCTTTTACAAGTGCCGGACACCTGCAGAGGAAGTGGACGACAGTTTTCCTCTTATTTTCATTTCCGCAACTGCGGCAGTATGGGTTGTATGGAATACCCAGTTTGGCCCCGTGATAACTGCCGTTATTCTGGCAATATCTGGGCGGGTTCTGCTTAGGAGATCCCTTGTGGTCGTGTCGTAGGTCGGCCATATCTTCCTTGATATGGTGCAGTTGGTTAATCTCCTCCATTTGAGATTGGCCTTCTGTAAGTGGATTTTTCCCTTAACCACTCCTAGCGGGATGTGGACCCTTACCGCGGGTGGGCCGGGTAGAGCTGACCCCTGCCTGGCCAGCTCATCCGCACGCTCGTTACCTGTTATGTCGCTGTGCCCCGGAACCCAGAGCAGTGTGACTCTGAACCGTTCGCCTAAGCAGGCAAGCTCGTTCCGGCACTCTAGCACCAGTTTGAACGATATGGTAGCCGAGTCAATGGCCTTGATAGCGGCCTGGATATCTATGAGGATAGCAATGTTTTGTTTGTGTGATCTGTCACGCCCGAATTGCGTGCAAGCCTCCCGGATTGCCAGTAGTTCCGCCTGGAAAACGCTGGTGAAATCCGGCAGGCGATATGATCTTGCTATTTTCAGTGATTCCGAGTAGACACCGGCCCCCACACCGCAGTTCATCTTTGATCCGTCGGTATAGATAACCGCGTCGAAGTTCTTTACCACTTCGTTTTTCTTCCACTGTGGTCTGGTGGGGAATCCCACGTGGAAGTTTTTCCTAAAGTTAGGTTTGGGTGTGATGTAGTCGGTTGGAAACGTGACCATGCAGTTTAGTAGCGAGTCCAGGATATTGCTGTGGCTGTAGCGCCGTGCATTCCAGCACCCAGATTCTTTGAGTCTGACAGCGCTGCATAGTGCGGTGTTTTTTGTGTGTAAGTTTAGAGGCGAAAGATGCAGGAACACAGCGAGGGCATCCTTTGGGGCCGACCTCAATGCTCCCGTGGTGTCTATACTCGCTTTTCTTTGGAGCCTTTTAAGTTTTGTAAGGTTGTAGCCCTTGCTCAGCGCAGGCGACCAGGGAGTTGCTAGACAGAGATTGGTTTGGAAAAACCTGTGTTCTCTGGAATGTCTATGTTTGCAACATCGGACCATTCATTTCTTCTTAAAGTTATTACCAGACACTTTCAACACAAAAACATTAAGTTCACTAACAAACATTTGTTGATTTTAAATTTAAGAAAAACTTGTGTCCCAACTGCTTTTGGTTCAATTTCCTCAAAATTAAACAATCGCATTAAATTTGCTCTTATATCAAAACTTCCCACCGCTACTAATGTATGCACATTTGTACATATACATATATGTGCATTTTAGTCCACAAGTGGCTGTTCCCTTGTTAACGACCCGCAGGGTTAACCAACCAACATTTTAATCAGTCACTTAGCACATTGACATAACATAATTTAAGGATCTGCTAAAAGTCGCTTGTTCTAAGCTTGCTTTCCAACATTCGGCCACATGACAAGCTCTCGAGGAGTCTCAAGAGTGCCATTCGCATGCAATCGTTTCGACCTGTATTCAACAGAGTGCGGTGAAGTTGCAAGGGCGCTTGGCAAAATAATTATTTTACACTAAATCCCATTGCGAAAGTTTATACTGCTGAAGCATCCTTCGCCTTTGTCGCATCATCAGCGTCATCAGCACACTCCTTGAGCGGGTTGTGGTTTAGTCATACACACGAGAGGCACCAGACTTCCATTCAGATGTGAATGTCATAATTAATTTCAGGACACTACAAAATGCATATCCCTACACACGTCAAATATACGCATAGAGACAGATTTGAAATCTTTTGCCAGATAGAGGACCACCGAGCGGTCTTGTTTAGTTTGAGGATGTGCGACGGGAGTCGTGCCATGAGTGAATAGAATCGTTGCACTTGATGCTCGTTATTTGATTTTATTCATGTCTCATTAAAAGTTACATTTGTGATGTCGGGCAGAGCAGGGAAAGCCTGGCATCTTGATTAAAGGGGAAATATTTGAATAAAATTGAAACACGGACATAGTTTGGTAAAAATGAAATTTGTTGCAGGTGACACTGACATTGGGACATTTATTTTGGATCAATTTGCTGGGGAATCCATTAAGTGTCTCGACCAGGAAACTTCTTACTTCGACGGTAATTGGCATCCAACTCTATTTTGAAAATCGTTAAACGTTTTTGGAAAGATTCAACAAACTAAAATTGGTCTGCAGCAAATCCCAATTTGTTCGACTTCGTCTTCTCCTGTCCTATTTTCTCAGTCGTTCGTTGTCTCGCTCTCTCTCTCTGTCGTCCTCGGTTTGATTAACACATTCCCGACGATATCCCGTCGAATATCATTTCTGCTGTCGGAAAAGTGTCAAACATTTCCAGAGTTTTCAATTCGATGAGGAAGTGAATAAAACATGCTGCTGCTGTTACTAGTACACAGTTTGTAGAACTGCCGTTGGCACCGCTACAGACAGGGCCTTGTCTACACTGGATAATGGAGGATTGTAGGGGAAAGTTTATTTTTATGGTGCCAACGCCGATTAAGGGCAAATATTGGTTTCGTTAAAAATATCGATTTTGGTATTTTAACATGCAGAGAGGGGGTGGCCATGGTGCAGTGGTTAAGATCATCGCTTGTCACGCTGAAAGTCCGGGTTCAACTTCTGATGTCGGAAAAACATTTATTTCTTAAAATAAATAAAAATCGATCAACTGTGAAAGCTGATGGCGACTCTACTGGCAGTAGACTGTCTTGGCTTGAAGAGTTGATTGAGCGAACACTGACTATGACATCAGGGGATTCGAAAAAATTCCTGTGAACTAAGCAATGACAAAATCACCACAAATGTCCCCAGCTAGCCTAGACACCACCCTTGGACGCCAACGAAAAACTTAACGAAGCCTAAGTTTCAAATCACTGTACCTCGCTCGCGGTGTGTGTATAACATTATAAGGGTATTCATATCCCCTTGATCAGCGCGTGCATTATAAAAAAAAAAATCTTGAGTTGCTTCTCAATTCAGAATCCAAACGTAATTGGTGTACCTACAATATACACATATGAGCAAATATCTACGACTCAGAGGCAATGTTAATTTTATTGACTCTCCCACAATTGGCAGTTGATGGAAGAATAATGGTGAATATAGGAAGCGGTGTTCCACTATTGTTACACCATTTCAAAGTGCTTTATCTCTTCGTCGTTTTCGTTTGAAGAGGAAATTGAATTTATTGAAAGGCTCGACGGAAATGCGATGCGAAGAACACCCACTGAATTGTTGTTTTGAATGCGTTGAAACGGAAATCGATTTGCGAAAATTTTTGGTTTAATTGTTTTAAGGATATTGGCTAGAATGGAAGAGAAAACTCCTTGTTGTTTTTGTAGAATAAATACGCGAGATGAAATTTTCTCTTGTTAGAAATTGTAAATGATGTAACATCCGGAGGTATGGGAATTTAAATTATTATTTTTTCAAACTCAAGATCATTTGTTCGTAGATATTCAAAATCCGACCCTATCTTAGCAAAAAATTACGTTTACTACGCACTTTAATTAGAGGGGAACCAGTGTCTTAGTTGCGAATCCTGAAATGGTTGTGGTCCACATTCACTTGCGCTCGCCATCGGAGATGAGATCGTCCTTTTCTGCCTTATCCTGCAGTGATAGCTTCGAAGATTTTTCAGGCCGGAGTATTGGTGTCCAGAGACTTTTGCACTTCATTGAGCATAAAACAAATTGAGTCTAATGCCTAAAAAAAAAAAAAAATAAATGTATAGCTGGCGCGACAGCTCGGAGAGGCTAAAGCCTAGCTTCTAGCAACCAATCATATTGCGCGTGGCCTATGGGTCGATCAAAAGCATGAGGGAAATAGATCCTATTCTGTTATTTTCCTAAATGGTATTTAAAGATAGGTCAGTCTGGCTGCCCGTATCTGGATCCAGAAACACTTAAAAGAGACCCGTTGTAATACCAGACGCTCTTCCAATAATTCAAAACTAGGTAGGTAGGATTGGCGTAATTCACGCGAATTGGCGGAGTTTTGACGTCACGACTAGCTTATGCAAGTGCGTGTGATATTGGTGTTTGGGAGGATTCTTTCATCTCTATATAGTTAGCCTGTGGATTTAAGGAAAGAGAAGGGTTTGTCTAACGTAGTACAACAGGTCTGCCTTATGTTATACAGTGGTGGTCCAGTATAACGAATGCCGATATGACAAATGATCGATGACAGATATGAAGTTGAGTGACCTGTTTTCATAGGAGCTCTGCCTAGGTTTTTTGCAAATTTTAACGGTACCGTAACTTAAGCAGACAAATCTCCTTTGTTTTAATATGTGTAAGAAAAGTCCTCTGAAGAACTTAGGGTGATCAAAAACTTATGAAATGCTTGCAAAACCTTGAAATTTATTGCTAAGAATTTGAACAGATTCATCAACTTTGTAGCTAATGCTTTAAAAATAACGCCTGTAGTAGAATCCCGAAGTAGACCGCGAAAAAACAACCTCAGTGACGAATGGTCGAATCGTATTGCTAGCAAAAAAACCTCCCTTCATGTCATCGAAAGCTATTAAGGCGGAAATTAACAACGTCATAAGTCCGTCAACTGGACCAAAAGGCTACAGCAAAGTCAGTTACTAGGAAGAACCGCCAGAAAAATTCCATTACTGAGCAGAAAAAATATCAGGAATGGGAGACAGTTCTCACTAAGTTTGCATGCCTATAAAAAAGAACAATTTCGCAATATGTTGTGGAGCGACAAGACGAAAATTAATTTATTCGGCTCCGATTGCAAGCGAAATGTTCGCAGGCTACAAGGAATGGATTTTAAGAACCGTTATACGAAAAAAAAAAGTTAAACATGGGGCGGCTCAGTAATGGTCTGGCGTGTGTCCTATTTACCAGATCAATAATATCATGACAAAGGAGGTTTAGGTTGATATCTTGGAGAATGTTACGTTGCCATATGCGGAGGACAACATGCCGGTACGGTGGCACTTCCAGCATGACAGTGATCGTCAAAATTGGTGAAATTTTGGTTGAGTCGTCAACAGGTATCGATGCTCCAATAGCCTTCCCAATCTCCCGATCTCAATCGAATTGAAAATTTGTGGGGGAACTCAAGCGATCATTGTCTAAGGAAACGTTTCAAAGTAGACGTCCATTGTCGTCAGCCATAAAAAGAGCTGGAAACACGATTTCTGTTGAAACCTGTCGCAAGTTAATTCACTCCATGCCCAGGCGAATATAGGCAGTTATAAAAAAAACATAGGTGGCCATTACGGTTACTAAACAGATGTTTCTTGCAATGAAAATTTAATTTAAAAAAAAAAATTTTTTTTCGTTTTTTATTCCATTTACCTATTTTTTTGATCAAGCGTTTTTATAAATTAAAAAAAATAAAATAGATAGTGAATTAAAAAAAAAAGTTATTGCGATCTACGCATTCATTAAGTAAAACTTAATATAAGATTACAAAAAAAAAAAACGATTTTTATTTTGCAAATTAAGCCGCTTTTTCCATTTTACCTATTATTTTGATCAGCACTGTATATGAGGTGAATGAGAGAATATTATTAATAGAGGTTGTATTTTTTAGGTTAAGATCGATCTGTTGAATTTTTTTTAAATCATAACGCCGGCAATTATCGTAGCTGTAATTTCTTAATAGTCGGTAGTCTCAATTATTACATTTGCTCTCAATAACACTTTCGACAAACAGAAATTAATCAGCATTTTAATTATATTTCGATATCTTTGTTTTCCTATCATAATTGATTCACTTAGTCACGCAAGAAACGTTTGGGGTTTCCTCTATGGAACGATGTGCTCTTTTTTCAACTGAAACACAAATTGAAATCTGTTTCAATATATGTACAGATGCAAACAGATGACAGGATTAATTCAATACGAAACCCCTTTTTGAAACCAGATACTCAATTTCAACTCATGGTAGTCACAATACAAATGCTTCAGCGAAGATGCGCACTCGTATATCCAGAAAATGTCTATTCCCTTACTGGAAGGAAACTGGAGACAATACCATACGATAAGCTACAAACAAACACTCAGAATATATTACAGTTTAATGGTTTAAACAACTGAGCCATGGCGGATAAGAAAAATCCATATCATTCTTTAAGGCGAACATAAGGCGGGAGAAACAACAGCAGCAGTAGCAGGGAGAATATTTAATAATACATCCCTGTGATGCAGTCACGTTCAGTAGTAAGGAACAACGAGCTTCACCAACATTGCCCAAGAGTGCCACTAAGAGAAAAAAGGAAACAAAAATAGTGTTCACCACCACCAACAACATCCACCCACAGGACACATGGCTCCACTACTGTTTTGGTGCATTTGCGAAGATAAATAATTCTCTACGATTCAAGTGCAATATCCTGTTGAGTGTTCTCTTTTTTAAATCTGGTCTGGGCCTGGTTCACGCTCTGGACCACCAACACCAATCCACCGTCTTCTTTTGATGTGCTCTCTTGATCTCGCTCTGTTTCTCCTTGTTTGTTCTCATACTTTAGTGCATTAGGATGTCAACTGACTTTGGGCAAAAAGGACAATCGCAATATGTTACGCCACAACGAATGTGTTTTTACAGCAAGATGATACTTGTACTGTCTCTGCCAGCTGCAAACTGGCAGAGATGGATACCATATTTGCTTAACAAAATAGACCCAGAGAAACGTTATGTATGCATGTGTTTCTACATAAGTACATTAGACTTTCCTCAATACAAATTGAGTCGTCTAGGATTTTGCACGGATGACATGTATGTTATGTTGGAAATATTTTTTTTTCTAACAGTCGCCTTAAAGAAACGCGACCTATAAAGTGAATGGTTTCTTAAGTTACTTTAAGCGGCTAAAAAGTTAACAAACGACAGAAAGAAAAGCTAAGTGAGCCAACAAATGACACTTCGACGTAGCGAGTGACACTTAACTACTTCAGAAATACATATGAAGTCTTACACAAGTAACTGAATTCGAAGTAAATGGAAAGTGTTTTTGATAGGAGTCTTTTAGTAACAAAACTTTAGAACAATAACAAAAATCTCTGTATTGTAGCAAGGAGCGATCTGGACATATGTGATACGAAATTTCATTAAACACTTTGTTTCATCAAAACATAGAATGAATGATCAGATCACACAAAGTGAAAAGTGGCAATACTCTGTTTTTAGGTTCGACGCTCCTGTCGATTCCTTTACAAAAGTTGGTCATCGTCTTTTCAGTTCTCCGTCCTTGGATCAATGCAATAATCCCATGCCTCAAAGAGACATCGCTCACTCCGATACCAAGACTTCCTCATCTCCTTACGTCGACAATGGTTAGGTTAGGTTAGGTAGATGGGTTGGCGAGGGGAGAGAAGCCCCCAGCACCACACTTAGGTCAGTAGAGACCCATTGCGATGCGCATTTATTATTTATTCTCCCTAGTTCTGTCTTAACATGTCTCTCCTCTAGCATGCTCACAACCCAGTAGATGAGAGTGTGATCAAGTTTGAGGTTGACTAGGGCTCTTCGCACCGCGTCCGTTGAAGACTCTCTCAATATCTAAGAATGCGGCTAGGGTGTATAAAGGCTATAAAGACGACTTTTACCTCACGCCAGGCTGTTGATATGTGCCTCCACATGAGGCTACCACAGAATAGATATTTCAGAATGGAAGTAACTGTGACCGCGGTTTTCTGCAGCATGATCGGGTATATCCCGTCGTGATGGCCCATATAATCCATTTCTACCCATGTCCCATATTCCGTTCCAAGAGCACTTTCTGCTTTGTTTGCTTGGTTAATTGTACATCCTGGAAAGTGTGTATCCAGCAGTAATTTCAGCGTCTCTGAGCATTACTCAGTTCAGTTACCAGAGGAGTCCTTGAGTGATCCTAGAGCTACATGTTCTCTAGAGAGGATCTTCCTCAATCTCGCGGATTCTGTGATCTCCATAACGCTATTACAGACATTTTGCCATGAACTTCGTTCGACAATACTCTTTGGGAAGTCAACCGCCGCCGCTGCCATAGTTTCTTCCTACCATTTTCATAAACTTAAATCAGCGTACTCTCCTTCCTCCTTGGTTCAGACTACTTTGCGGTTTCGATTGACCGACCTCCTGTTAACGTAGTCCGAATCGTTTTTCTCCTTCTCAGTGCCAAACTTAAGTACTCAAATACTCAGTATTCAATTTCACAGCTGAAAACTGTAGAAATCTCGCTTTTCGAATAGAATCTGATCTGATTATAAAGCCATTCCAAGACAGGAACTGGATTTTAGCATGACAGTCCCGATTTTTTAACCGTGTCCCGGTTTCTGTCCAAAATTTTCCTATCTTATGTTTGATTTTTCCTAGTTTTATTCTACTTCGATTGAACATTTTTGAAATTGTTATGTAAATCAACTACTGAGAACAATTGAAAAGTCGGTTAAAATGTTCCACATACGCCACCGTATTTTAGATTTTACAAACCCCTATGAAATATACTTAGACCAAAGCTCACTTTTATACAACTGAAAGGATTTATTGGAAAATACTATGTTCGTAGTGTTTAAATTTGCGGAAGCAATCGCCAGTTCAGTTAAAAGGTTCCACATACGCCACAGTATTTTGGGTTTAGTTATCCCTAATGAGATGTACTTACACCAGAAGATGTGCACTTTTTTGCAACTGAAGGGATCCTTTGGAAAATGCCATGTTCGAAGGTAGGTACATACATAAGTGTGTGTTTTTTTTTCCTTAATTGCGTGCTTAACATTTTATGATTATTTCTGAACGTCCTGATTTGACTATATTTTTCGGTTCTGATGTCCTGATTTTTATGAAGTTTTATATGGCAATCCTATTTGAGAGTGT
Source organism: Matsumyia berberina (assembly GCA_917880715.2). NCBI lineage: Eukaryota > Metazoa > Arthropoda > Insecta > Diptera > Syrphidae > Matsumyia > Matsumyia berberina. Next base: position 1,398,425 of record OU862870.1, on the reverse strand, counting down.
TGACACCCTGTCTGAGAGAGTCTTCCGGTTAACTAGCAAAAACGGATGTGGGGGAACAATCTCGCAATGCTACAACCAATTGAATTACCTTATATTAAAAAAGTATGCATATCGTCCGAGATCAATACGTATGGTCCAATAAACTTATGACAAACCGCCAGACACGCAGCCAGGTGGATAGATAGCAACTTATGAACAAACGCTCGTTGTTGATCACACGCATAAATATTCTTTGAAGTCTACCTTCAATCTACGTCTTAACTTTCACTTTATGTTCATAACAAACAACCATTAAAATGTACCCCCTTAGCAGGTGAATAATCTGATTTGCATTTTCCTCGCAAGTCCCTGGAAGGAATCAATAATTACCTGAACTTTGTTCTTCACTCTCAACAAGGGTCCTTAAATCTTTTCTCTCAAAAGAATACCAATTGAAACGAGAATTTGCATCTGTTGAACACAATTTTTTCTCTGTTGCTACTCGTGCAGATACATAGATCCATAAATATATACATACATACATATGTATACTCGTAGCGAAAACCGAAAATAGAAAATACCAAAAAGCAGTTTGTACCTCGTCCATCGTTTAAGCTTGGCTATCGACAGTGTTTGTGTATAACATTGCGTTATGCAAATTGTTGATTCCCTCGCTTCCCCATCCCACATACTAGACTAAAAGTAAACAAGAAAGTTTTTAATAAAGCCCGCAAAAATTGCAAAAGCAGTGTAATGGTAGCGGCGCGGCGGGCAGACTTTGGGTGGTAGTAACCCTATTGCAAAGACCGGTACTCGTACAGGTTATACATTCCGTTATTGTGTTTCAAGGGGTTTCTCTACAGTTTTTCTTGTATTCGGTGTACGTTTGCCAGTGTGCGAGTATGCTTTGGCAGTCTGTCAATAGAATGGGAGTTTCGAGAAGGATTGAGGAGCATACAAACACAAAGTGCACGGATATTGAAAACGTTCAATACCTTGAAATTATCCTGATATCTTGTTACAGGCACGAATGCTGTATACTTTGCTTTGATGCAAGTTGAATAAGTTTTAAGGTTGGTGGTGTTGCTGCTGGGCAGTCAGTCAGTCGCGTAAAATTGCTTTGTGAAAAACAATTTTTGATTTCAAAGAACCGGTGATAGAAAGTTATTTTTCCACCTTAAAACAAGTTGAAAATGCCACATTAATTGCACAGTTTTTCATTAAATTAAATTCAGTACATATTACATACATATTACACCGTTAAATCCAAAAGCCAAACATTTTGCCAAGGATTAGAATTCAGATTATTAACACCGCAAAAGATACAACTTTTGATCTCCAGCAACCATAAAACCCTTATATACACTTCGGTTAAATAAAACTACACCCCACGGCTGCAGAAACACCCTTATGGGCAAAAAGGAAGGCTTTGACGCGCAGCAAGAGGTTAAATTTGCTCACTTTCCCTGAAATGAACACTTCTACATGTTTTTGCCCCCTTAAGCAGCTTCAGGTTATCCAAGAGAGCTCTCTAGTGCTGTTTACTGGAGGAAGCACGACAACGAGGAAAGAAGAGAACACTGAAGAGTACTTTTGGCACAAAAAGAAAACCCCAAGTGTGTTTGCACATTGAGTTATGAAAACCATGTGGAATGTGGAATTTTTTTTCACTTTTCCTGTGATAGGCCGTTCGATGTTGGGTAAGGAAATACTTTAGCTCAAGAGCGGTATTTAAAAAAAAATGAAATTTTGAAATGTATATCGTATTGAGGTGTCATTTAAGTGTCATTTAGTTGTATGACCCTAGGCGAATGAATCTACGTAAGTATATCAAAACTTCAACAGAAGATCGTCTTAAGGGAAAACTGATTCCTTAGGCGGTGATAAGAAAGGGAACGCAACATCGACAAATCGAACAGTGGACAGCTATAACTTCGAGTTAGTATGATACCTTCGGTTCTGTTACAACTTCTAACTTCTGAGAATAACAAGAAAGCCATTGGGTACCAAAACAATTTCCCATACAACTATGAAGGCTCCAGGTATAGCCTTAATTATTTTAATTCTATTGTATGGCTTTGAAGCTTTGACTGTTTCTCGGGCGGATAAAGATATACTTGATCGTATCGAGTGACATCCTTCTCGTAAGGAGGAGGTTTTATCAAAAATTAAATAAGCTGTGCAGCGACATCGAGCGAATGGATACCAACGCCTCAGCAATCTTCTAATCTAACCCAATTAAAAAAGGAAATACAGCAGTGAGCTAAGGATCGGGCTTACTGAACATACTTATCTACATTCATTTGAATAAACATTATAGCGAGATGTTAGAGGAAATGTCTGCCTCACTTCAACATTTCGTTTCTCTCGAGTGTACCTCCTTTAGGCATGTAATGCATCTATAATGCCACCGATAGGGAGATTGCATGGGATAATAGACAGCATAATAGAGAAAGAAGCTAACTCCTTCTGGCTAGCCAGAGAGGATTGCGCCACCTCTCAGACGCTATGGCCGAAATTAAATAAAACTAGAACAAGGTGCCTTCTGGCACTGGACAGATCCTCTATCCGCATGCTCACTGGAGTTATCACAGGACACTGTGCCATCGGAGTCATGTTCCACAAGTGGAGAATCAAGTCCAACGATTTATGCAGAAGCTGCGGAGATGAAGAGGAGGTAGAATCAATCCAACATCTGCTGTGCCACTGCCCCGCTCTACAAGAACGACGTCTACGCGCATAACGATCAAGGTTCTTTGCAAGCATAGTAGAGGTAACAGACTTACAGTTAACGGACCTACTCCGATTCTTAAATAGTACTAACCGGATCACAAAACAGCCAACAATAGGATAGGTCCTTAGGCTGTCCCGAGAACCACACTGCTATTCCCACAAAATTGAAAGGACCTTAAGGTCTCAGAGTGGAAGGCCTATCCATCACAAAAGCCTTCTAACCTAACCTAACCTTCAGGCACGTATGTATGTATATAAGAGTACCGAAGCATATTTCTTTTTATATGTACATGTGTAGGTATTTGTAAAGCTCGAATTATTCATGCCCTTAAAGGGACATACATATATATGATAAAAAAAAACTGGGATCTAGTTATTGTTCTGTAGAAGTCATCGTTGAGCTTTCTGGTTTCAGTTCGTTTCACTCTATATATATTTTTTACTTCCAATGTGCCACCTGGCCTCTTCTTTGCTGTTATTACAGACACTGGCGGAAAATTCTTTATTCAAAGTCCTTAAACAGTTAAAGACCTCATGAAACTAACTACACTTCCGCTGCCAGCACTTTAAATCATTTTAATATCACAGCGTGGGTCCCTTCCTAAGAGAAAAATTTTAAGAAAAAGCCAACAAACCCTAAATTGGAATATTACTCCAATTTTCACTTATTCAGTATAATATTCTTCCATCCGACTCCATTATGAACTTGAATACGTGCTAAGAAACTGTGGACGAAAAAAAAAAAAATACCATCCGTCCTAAAACGAGTAATCTATTCGCAGTTCGGTCTACAATGACTCGTTTTCTTCTTTTCCACTTTTCTCTCTTGTTCGCCCTTGCCTACCTTAGTCCTGTTCTTTATCACAATAACGGTATGCGTTATTTTTGCCAGCCGCTATTTTGTTAAAAAGTAGCAAGAAAAAAAAAAAAAATTAAAAACATCGTCGAAGGATTCTTATTTCATCTGTTTCGGAGGTATACATTTCCTTCGTTATTTTCCATTACGACCCATCACAAAGGATAACAATGATATCCAAAGAAGAGCGTAAAGGAAAAACTCGCGCACACAATTCAGTCATTTTACTATTTCTTCGGCGTTTTTCAGGACTAAGGAAAGAACTCTAACGATAGAAACATCAGCTGCTGCTGCCATTGCTGTTATTTTTCAGTCCTTGTTGGACGTACTCCATGTCTTGGGAAAAGTTTTTGGTTCAGTCTATGGTACTGGCCTGGTGTAAGAATAAAAACATTTCTTTGTGCACCGAATTTTTTCTTATGGGAGCGACAACACTCTCCTCTTTGGCGCTGGGTCTCATATGGTTGTACTTGCTTTTATATATACAGTTCCAGGGAGATTCGGGAACAAACCATTATGGAACTGTTTATTTTCCCAGGTTTTTGTTCGCTTAGGAATGATGGGCGGGTTGAGCGGACGTTATGCACTTTTGAAAGTAGCTCCAGGGAATGGATTTCGAAGGACGAGAAGAAGTTTGACTAAAAGAATGTTGAAATTTGAATAATGATTGATTGACTTTTCCTTAAAGAAGTAGGATAATACAATTCATTGAGTAGAAATGTGAATTTACTCTCCGTACATTTGACATCGATAAAGGGATATTTAGGTTGTTGGTGTAATTCTTTGAAAATGAGAGTATTTCCTCAATCCTTGACTGTTAATAAAAAGATATTTGACGGCATTAATAGACTTAGATAAGATTATCTGTAGCGTATAAATGTCATCATACGCGATGGTACTTTCTTCATTCACATGATTTCTGCTCATATGCCAGAGAAACATTGGTTGGACTCTTGCATATGCTTGCGAAAGAATTGTTTCTAAAACCGATGACTAATTTTACTTTGGATTCGATGCAGCCAAAGTACATACCACTAAGTCAGGTCTAAAAAATAAGTAAATAGCTGGCGCGACAGCTCGGGATGAGCCAGAGCCTAGCTTCTCGCAACCATTCATGTTGTGCGTGTTTGTATTGTTCGCACGAATAGAGGGGGCCTTCAATTTATTACTCCCGGAGGCTTGTCATTCGCCGACGAGAAGTGGTGCCGCGGTGTTCCTATCTGAGGATTGAACCCACGCCGCTCGGTCAGCAGTTCAACGCACTAACCACGGCCACCACACAGGTCTAAGTCTGGTTAATGTGAATGATTTTTTCTTAAACAGGTTACATAACTTGATGCAAAAAATGAAGGCAAGGAATGAAGGATATAATTTCTCTTCTGAGGACCGGCAATATTTTATTTCAGTTCCGTTTAATTTCGACCAGACGAGACGGGGCCAAACCGTGCTCACATAATAACCCAATTATGAGAATATACACTCTTCAAATGTTGTTCTGCATATTAAATGAGGCTATTTAACGTCTTTAAATACACACCAATAGATGTAATTCCAAATATCATCCGAATTGCCGTCGACTCAATTTAAGGCCCTCTTAAACCTTTCCGGCCACGTGTTGTGATAACAAAACTCAATAAAATCAAGTTCCGACGCTTCCTCTGCCGCTTAGCGCACAACATCATTTACCAGAAGAGCTATATCTCAGCATCTGACTGAGATTTTGTGGAATTTGGCAGAGCCAGCGTCTGTGCCCAATTTAAACAGCAATTGTCCTTCCTTGCACGCCCACCCGGGCGACAGCAGGCAATCATTTCCGGCAAATGAAAAATTAACAAAGCACGTAAATAAGCCAAAATAATTTTTCGTAATTAACCAAAATGAGGGTTGCGAAAAATTAAATCATTACGGGAATTCCAGTCAACCCAAAACCGACGAAACCACCCCCACACTCGTCACTCGTGCCGTGCACCCAGTCGAAAAAGCATTTCTCGCGGGCCACACAGAGTCAAATGCTGTTGCCTTGAAGTCATATCACGCCTCGTCGCCTTATTTATTTAAATACACGAGGGCAGGAGGCAACATGAGCGTTAGCGCATAGAATGATTATCCTCAGCTCAGCTGAAAATCACCACCAACATAGCGGATCTTTCTTTCCGCTTACCCTTTATTAACACATTAAAAGCCACCACCAGGCACCATGTACCACAGCGCCGCCGACTTCCCCGGATGAAGAATTAAGGCACCCTCTTCAAAAATGTACCAAAAAGGTGGCAGAGAGGTTGTAAACTTTTACAAAAAGAGGAAAAATTACACAAAAAAAAAAGGAAAATCAACAAAAAGCCCAACATGCAGATATACTCGTACATAATGAGTGGGGCGCTTAAGTTCATTTATATGGTAATTCGGAAAACACTCTGAATACTAATGGCATCCGCGCGTTACGAATTATTTTGAGGAAATTCCGTGAGAACAAGTGTTTCCGAGTCCTTGGCTCGGCGGCATTGCTGATCCTAATTTTTATCTGATGAGCCTGATGAGCCATCCTTCCTTCGCTTTAATCTGAGTGACTGTCGAAATTGGGGCTTAATTTCTTCATGCCGCCTATAATATAGACGGAGTGAGACATCAATGGAACGTGATACCAATGTTGTAAGTCGTGTGCGTATTCAAAATGGAATGCGTTTTAGCAAGCTCAGAAATTGTACGTTGAGTCCAATTGGTTGTATTGCATCCGGCCTCGTTTCTTTTCGTTGATTGGTCTGATAACGATGGAAAAATATTTCCACGACCGCGTGAGGGTACGTTGACAATCAAACAATAGTATTTGGACTCGGAAGGATTCACACACAAGCAGTGAAGAGGGAAAATTTACTTGTGCTCGACTATATGTACATTTTCTTGAGGTGCATTTCTCTCTTTCAAATGAAAATTTCGCACCTCTGGCGAACTCCGGTTGTTTCTGTAACAGAAATTCGTCGTTTGTTCCTAGTTCCACCATGTTTGGGCGATTTAAATTCTTTGGTAACAATAGAGCTGACGGTGAAACTGTTGCAGTGAATGTGATGCATTCAGTTGTCTGCTTTCGGGAATGTCTTTCGGCAAGTACTCCTATGAAATAGAAATAGCGCGACTCGTAGAAAGACAATAAAAGGAAGTGATTTCTATGATTGCTCATCTTGTAGCGACATATTGCTTGACAACTGCGGTATCCCAAGTTCCATGCTTCACCAAGTATTACATCTGTTGTACACAGATCGAAAGACAAACACTTCTGATGCAACTTACATTATTGAAGCATGAACGACGACTTTAGTATTATTTGAACCTTTTTCGTCAATAAAAAAACCGATCGACTACCTGTCGATTACTTTTCTAGCCTTAAGAAACTGCATTTTGCAAAAATTATTCTTTCGGTAAGATCTTTACCGAACTTGAAGGATCTTCATTGTGATCCTGCACAATCGCATGGATTGGCAGGGATGTAATTCCCAGAAATTGCTCGATATAGCTCGTATCTATAACTGTTGTCATAGGTGGCCTTGAAATCGATAAAAAGGTGGTGGTACGCACTCTCTGCTTCCTCGGTTTTCTTCAAAATCTGCCTTAGTGCGGCTTTTTAGTCGGTAGTGAACTTTCCTAGCCAGAAGGACCAAATGGCTTTGGATAGATAAGATCTTGAAGGCGATGTTAAGAAGACATATATCTCTAGAGTAGGCGTAGTGTAAAAGATCTCGTTTCTTGACGATTGGGCAAACAATGCTGAGGCTCCCGCTGTTCAAAAGCTTTGCAGCTTGGCTTTTTTTTTTAAATCGCTTTTCTGATATCTATCCCATGGCACATATTCAGCAGAAGAAGGTTTGAACTGCTTGCGGTGTTGACACTTCACTTCTCGACTGATGGAAAAATACATTAAAGGCTTTAAACTTTACGTTATTTTATGCAACCAGCACCATCGAATATCTAGGTACCACAACGGGTCTACATAGACCTAAGTGAGATGAAGAGTATTTCATCATCTTCATCGGCCACTAACCTAACCTAACCTAACCATCGAATACCAAAGGCAGATTCAAAAGCCATTGGTTGGTCTTCCTAGACCAAAAGTCTTCATATAAACGCACTACTCTACTGTTTCAAAATAAACGCCCTCGTTTAATGACCCAGACTATAAAAATCATATTTACTATCAGTCAGTCATAGTATCCCATAGTACAAGCACATCATAATTTATGTTCCCCATAAATCCGGCGGAATCTGTTCGTAATTAAAGGAATTCATTAGGACGAATAAAGCCGTTTCCCAAAAAACATCCCGGCACACTTGTACTCCCTCAAGCGAAGATTCTGCTACTATTCTTGATACCGACAGACTCGTCCGCTCATTCCGTCTTATTGTCATTGTCACCGTTGTTACCGGAACATAAATTCTTCTATAAGAATCCGAGCGAGATAGAGCAACTCTCTGCCATACACAATATGCTTACGACAGAGATCTTTCATCGAACGCTGTTGGCACGTAGACGGAAATTGTTTCAAAATGCTATAATTTAGTTCATTAATTTTCAATCTCTGCCACTGCTTGTTTGATCCCTCCCTTTGCAAGGAGGTGAGACGGCAAAAGTCAATCGAATTAAGTTCACATCCTGGCCATGATGTGATACTCCTGATAATGGTGATTGTGATGCTTTGACCAAGTTATGGAATTGAGTATTCTCCATCTTCCGCACCTCTTTACGGTACACCGACAGACGACGGTGTGCTGGCATTGTTACACATCTTTGATTGAAACGTACACTGGCAGTTTGCCAACCTCAGTTAGTTAAATTCAAGTTAAATTAAATTGTGAAAGGTCGAAATTTTGTCAGGAACCAATCAATCATTTGAACGCATTCCAATTCGGATAGCAGTGTATAGCAAATAATTTCAATCTGAACTTAGTAGTTTTTTGCATTGAAATTCATCGGGAATCGTTCTCATCGCTGACATGTGAAAGGGAATTGAAAAGAAAACTTTTCAAATTAAGCGCACGACGACGACGATGACGACGACGTGGACGAAAAAGGCAACGGAAATGGCATCAAATCACATTTTTTACCATAACAGTAACAATTCTTTAAGAAAAACTTTTCATCATTCAAAGACGAAAAAATACATATGTTTGTATGTATGTAGCTCCATTTGCACACGACCATTTGCTGTGAATAAAAAATCTGCATATATTGAAGTCCTTGCCGAAAAATTCGGATGTGATGATGATGATGACTGTGATGCGTACTCTTCGCTATTTCACTGCGACAACGACAGTGAATGGGGAAACTTTTGCTCGCTAACAGCAGCATCTGCAAGTCGTACATTGGAGACCTTTTCTCGTAGAGACATATTCCTTTTGCAATATTTATGCAATTCCCAGTCCTACATCCTTTGGAATTACATACAGTTAACTTTTGTAGTTTGTCGCAATGTATTCGAACATCCTTCAGCCCTCAATCAATTGGATTATGTCAGAGAATAATTATGTGGAAAAGTTTTTGATCTCACTGTAATGTCGACTAAGTGGTGAAGTAACGAGTCATGAGTTTGGAGCATGTAACTTTAAAGTTGTGCAGGTTAAACTGACAAACGCTAAAAAAAACACCTAAGAGAATTCTATAAGTAATGAAGTTGCACTGCACATTACATTATTATAACAAAGTAATGAAATTATTCCACACCAATGATAGAAGACCCTTTTGGTTGTAGGGCTGCCAGATGAAACTTTATAAAAATCGGGACCGCAGAGCTCAAAAATCGGAACAAATCGGGACATTTAGAAAAATGAAGTCATAAAATGTTAAACACGCAATCAAAAAACGCACACAAAGTACATAATGTACATATGTACCTACCTTTGAACTTGGATCCAATGGATCCTTTCATCCTTTCCAACTCAGTCTGCACAGGCTCTCCCACCTAAACAAAATCAGCTCTAAATACCGGTTAGACTAGGCATATACTCATCGATCTTTCATGCAGAATTTTTTGCCATTAATCAGTGCATAAGCTTAAACTTGCTTTCTAACTTCCATGGCAAAATCATATTTATCTTCTCTGACAGCTACGCTGTCCTAAAAGCACTGAACTCAGCCACGATAAAATCGAAACTAGTCCTAGAGACAGTCAAAACAATTTGATCATACTACACTGGATCCCTGCTCACAAAGACCACGCCGGCAATGAAACAGCGGATTCAATGGCCAAGATAGGTGCGACTACCCCCCTCACTGGTCCTGAACCAGCCTGTGGAGTAAACAAAGTCATCTTTAAAAACTTCATGAGGGAGCAATCCCTGCTCAAATCCAACGCGATCTGGGTGGAAGGGACAGAAATGTACCAAAAACTTCTTTCCCAATGTATAGCAAAAGAAATCCAAATTTCTTTTAAAGCTAAGCAGGAACCACCTTAGAATTCTAACCGGCATCATAAGTGGCCACTGCCGTCTAAAACGCCATCTACACAAGCTTGGCCGGTCACCTGACCGTACCTGCAGACTATGCTTGAAGAGCTATGAAATCTCTCTTTACGTCGACACAGAATGCTCCACACTCATTCACATGAGAAAACGGACCATAGACAGTGAATTCATCTCACCAATCGCATTTGCTACGAACTACTCTGAGAAGCTGATTAACTTCCTGACAGCCTCTGGAACAGACAAACTGCTCTAAAATATATGGCACAGCAAAATATATCTCCATTTGAGACTGCAGTGCTATAGCGGACCAACCGCTCCTGACTAATAATAATAAATAATAATCGATCCTTTCTGTTACATAAAAACGCGTCACTTTTCGTCTAAGTATTATACATATGTCTTATTGAATATCGCTAAACCTAAAACACTGTGGCGTATGTGGAACATTTTATCTGATTTTTTTATCTCAGTTTTGATTTCACTCTCTATTGCAAATTTTAAAACTTCCAGCAAGACATTTTCTAATGGATCTTTTCAATGGACCTTTTCGTCACGTAATATGTCATCGGGGATTACTGAACACAAAATACTGGGGCGTATGTGGAACATTTTAACTGAATTTACGGGTGTTCTCAGTACTTGAACTATATATTACACATATTTTAAATAAATAAATAAATAAATAAATAAATAAATATAAAATAACTTGAAAGTTGATGGATTAGATTTTCTTTTGACATTGATCAATTGAAAGAAGCGCTGAAGATCGGAGACCAAGTTGAGTTTCAACTGATCAAGTTTGAGAGGACAAACACTTTGTTCTGAGACAAATATAAGATCGATTGGAACAAACAGGCAGCGATTTCTGTGTAAATATGCTATCTTGTTCCTATAATATCAAAAATCGTCTTTTTATAGAGGCGAAACATGCGGCTGATATTCCAATTGATTTTTTTTTTTTCGTAAACAAGCCATAAGCTAGTTGGTCGCTTAAAGATTTATTTATTCATTTCTTTGTTTGCACACTTACCCTCTTGTCCTTCCCACGAGAAACTTATTTATGTATTATCTGCAACCTTCCGTTTTCACCAACCAAATTTAAAACACAAATTTAAAAATTTGCAAATTCATATCCATCTTTTTAGTCATTATCAAGCAGAAATAATATTAAACTTACACAAATAACTTGGTCAGGTAAATCTTGTCAAAGCATGCTCTATATGATGTGCCAATGAAGTGCTTTTACTTTTGCCAACCAAAACCCGAAATTTTAATCAAATTTCAAATAACCCCAACACCTTGGACCGGAGGAGTAGTCTTGTTAGATGGAATCAATTCTTCTGAATGCCTTTGACCAAGTTATTTATACAATTACAAGTAATCCCTTGTATATAATGACCGAATGTACAAAAAAACAAAACAAACAAAGCGATTTTCACATTGTTTCGCTTATCCAAAGACTATGAAAAAAAAAAAATGCAAATGCTTAGAGAAGAAAAATGCAAGCTAATTAATTTAGAAGAATTCCAATTTACAAACAAACTATTTGGTTTTGAAATCTAATCAACAGGTAGGGTACATCAATCGGTTCTCGATCTTAAAAGCCTTTATCTTGTCCAAATTATAATTAAAGTTTATAAATAGTAAAGCGCAACTGTAGTTCATTACTAGGAATTTAACTACGACAAGCACAAAGTGGTTTTACGAAATTCTAAAATGTTGATGTTCCAAAAGCCAAATAATTTGCGATTAGAATAGTGTAAACCGTAATCAATTATCGTTGACTGCAGTTTCCTTACCAATTTTCCAGTACTGATAATCACAAAGGTAGTATTGCCTTTCCAAAGTAATTGACTTTCTGGCAAGAGGGTTGCCTTAGCACAAGTAAAACGAAACCACGACCAACGGACGTTATTTTTTTCCTTTCATCCTTCAGCTTTTGAAAAAGAGGAAAAAATTCCTGTAACATAGATAAACCGAAAAATTCAATTTAATAGAATTGCATCCACAGTTTAATTTTTTTTTATTCATATTACTACCCATTCTGCACTAAGGACTAGTTGGTTTACAAAGCGGTAACCTTTGCATTTTGTCTTATCAGGCAGTAGGTAGTAAGGCCCTAACCAAACCAGCCATCCATCTCATCTTCCAAACATAAATTTGTGAACGTAGTCATAGCTTGGCATGGGTTATCCTTATGATATATTGAAATTTAATGGAAAGAATCCTTTGGTACCAAAATATAAGCACATTGAAGAAGAAAAAAAACAACAAGACGGAATATGCGGTGCCATGAAGCACTATCTCGACGATATTCTCTACTGTGTTTGTGAAAGCTCCTGGAGTATTTTATAAAATATCCTTCTTCTCTCTGATGCAGTCACGTTCATAGGAAAAGCCAGAAAAAAAAACTATTAGTATAAATTCTAGACCCTTGTCGGTCGGTAGGAGAATGAGAGAACCGTGCATTTACTTTTATAAATAATTTTCTTATCCTTCGGGTTTTCTATGTCCTTTCCATCCCAGACGTTCGCGAAGGTATGACAGGCTAGTCAAGTTCCATATTAAAGAGTACCATCTCAACGCTGACAACAAAAATAACAAAAAACAAGAACGATGGCATAGGGTATAAAGCAAACCTTAAAAAAAAAGACGAACAAAAGTAAAAGGAGTACGGAATTTGCATTATATTGTTAAGGTAAATTAACATCCTAATCGTTATAAGGTTGTTTACGGCAAAAACCTCTTGTTCGGATACTGGACAAAGAAAGAGTGAAAAACTCCGGTTCAGAAGATGGAGGAAATAAATTGAAAGAAAATAAAGAATAACAATCGGTAAGACTGCGAGTTTTGAGCTTTTCCATAAGCGAGAGCTCGAAGAAAAGGATTAAATTCAACAAGTATTAAATTGTAATCAGATTATCTTGTTAAAAAGAGAGGAAAAGAGATTTTCGAAATGTAAGTACATAGTTCGAATAAATCCTTTAAGTCTTTCCGTCGATCAACATAACCAGCGTTTTTAATGTAGCCTTTATATTTAAATTAAAAATCCCTTTCCGGTAGAAACCCCAATACATCCAATCGTTTATTGAAAGCTGCCTTTCGGGCACTCTATCGACTGAATGGGTATCTATTTTATTCAGTAACGAAACTGACGTTGAAGATAATTACATTAATCATATTTTAGCAATTATTATTTTTTTTTTTTTTTTTGGGATGAATTTTATTTAAAATTCAAGATGGAACCGAAATATCATCGGTTCAAAGGTAAAAGTCACTGAGCGCAGATTTTGCCTTTAAGTTACACAAATATGTAACTGCGTTTTTATCATCATCATCATCTTCCAATGGCCCGCTTATCCACTATGAGGGTCGCGGGTTAAAGGAGCTTAAGTGGATTCTCCACATTTGCCGATCTTCCGCCATCGACTCTACCCAGCAGAGTAGAGGTGAGATTTCGGACTTGGTCCAGCCATCTCATCCTTGGCCTACCCAGGATGATTTTCGGTCATTACCCAAACCTCATGACCATAGGTGAGGGTTGGAACAAACACTGAATTAAAGACCGACAACTTAGCTTCGATGCCAAGTCAGCCCTCCTAATAACAGATTGTCCGAGCTGTCTCAAAATTGATCCAGCCTGACCAATCCTACAGGATAACTCAGTATTGCTCCTACCATCACTCGTGAATAGGACCGCGAGATACTTAAACTTCTCCGCCTGTTTCAATGGGACTCCACTAACATGCAGAGTGCATTGAACAGGCGTTCGAGAAATTACCATAATCACGTTCACCTTCATCCCAGCTTCAACATAGACGGCAACGAACCTATCTAGTGCGTCCTGAAGTTCGGTCTGGGTGGACGTTAGGATGATCAGCAAAAAAGCAGATGGCTTATCCTTAATTCAAACCCTTTCTCACCACGACTGCGCTGTAACATCAAATCCATATACACTATGAAAAAGAGAGGAACAGTCATCCCAGTTTGCCAATCGCTAGGTGTTTCACCGCATTCCCAGGCCACTTTAATGACACGAGAGAGCCATTTCACTCCCTTTTTACCCAAAGCCTTGAGCATTTCTGGCCGGATTTTATCCACACTAGCAGATTTTCAGCGCTTTAATCGCCAAAGTCACCTCCTCTACGGTGGGACTATTCTCCGCCCTACTCAGAACCATGGGTCTGCCATCCTCAGTGCCCTGTTTGGGATTGAGCAGCTCCGAGAAGTGCTCGCCTCATCTGCACAAGATGTCCTTCTCATCGGAAAGAAGTACACCATTTTTGGATTTTACTCTTTCGATGATATTAAACTTCCTTCCTCTGAGACGGCGGATGGTCTGCCAGAACTCCTTGCTTGCAGATCTGTGATCACGGTCCAATTTCTCACCGAACTCCTTCCAAGACTGCTCTTTAACAGCCACCCTGATATGGACCGATCAGATTGTTGACGAAAGGCTTCAAGGGTTCATACAACTGTAGTTGGCGCAGTTTAAAAGGGATATCTTTTCTTGGGGATCGGCTCACACTTCAGCGAGGACTTCCTTTTGTAGAGTACATTGCAATGCTCTGGGATCCGAAGCCTTGGTGTCCCTTTACTCTACATTACCCCACTTTTGTCTCTAAAAGTAAGACAATGCCTTTAAAAAACTCTATTCGTGAATGTTTTGGAGTTATAATAAAAGAATGATTCCACTCATGTTTTCAACTCTTAGTTTATGCTTGTATATTCATACTATAAGAGGCAATCGATTGCATATAAAAGTAAAAATTTTGTTGCATTTTCTAAATAAATCGACGACACTACTTCATTTTTTATCAGTGCACGACCTACACATAAATCCAATCATCATTACACGCACACAAAAGAATCCCACATAAATCAATATCAATTTCAAAGCGCTTCCATAAATCTCTCCAGTATTCTCTCTCAATCGTGTTCAGCTACACAGATCCAAATACATACAAGAGCTCAAGTGCAAGGTACTCCAAAGCCATAAATTCATTACAGGCACAGCGTGTATGCAAATGACTCAAGGACACTCCATCCTTGATCAATTATCGAATTGAAAATATTGTTTAGACCGTGAAGTCGGAGACTTATGACCTCCTCCACGGCGCTGCGTAACTAATCCACCGCAATGCGCGCTAAATAATTCAACATAATAACATTATGGAAAGTATTTATATAATGACTTTCATTTTTCGCATGAAATTACCAACCATTACGGTTCCCGAGACACGGGGGTGAGGTAACAACCGAACTTGATGTATACAATGTTCTCGCGCTGATAAATTTCCGGTTCGTCTGTACACACATGTGAATCGAACTAATGCGTTGGGATTGGGATTGCTTCCCCATGCAACGAGCAACGAGCAACGAAGAACCCGCAACCACTCATCCTTTCAATCACGCTACCATTCTCATCTCATTTGAAATTCTTTCGTGCCGACTTTTGGATGGAAATGTATGTATGTATGTATGTATGTATGTATGTTCTCGGGGGTTTCTTCGTCATCTCTTCATTTGAATGTTTTTTTGCTTTTTACATCAGCCGCCCTTCTTTCGTGAGCATTCACTGAATTTTACACCACCTAATACCCTAAATGGAACCCAGGCAAAGGGAGGGCGGGAACTGAAAACTCCTTTAACTCCCCCACTCGAAACGATAAGTATCTTTTTCTTACACGGATACATATCTCAATTTATGTGTTACGTGACCTCATATTCATACAGGATTTTGATCCCTGTAAGTGTTGGGAAATTTCAAAATCTTCGCAAAGAAAACAACACCCTTGTACCCTTGTCGTGTGTACATTCGTATTTCGTACGCTGCGGAGAATGCCCTTTAAAGGAAAACACTTAAAGTCGATGAAGCCTTTCTGGATCTCGTTCTATGTCTCTGGGGGCGATGGCGGGTGGGGTGGCCGCTGCTGCTGCTCCAGAGAACCATGACATTTCTCAAATGTGTAACATGTGTATACTCGAGTCCACCCAAGATGTTGGGTTGCCTCCCCGTCTCTGCCGATTTACTGCTTCGAAAATGAGTATAACATGGATCATAAATAAAAATGTGACAAAGCGCGACATAAAAAGCTGAAAAACGAAAAATTTATTGCCATTTTTCGGTAGGGAGAATTGTAAGCGTGTTTTGATAGCACCGTACGCTACCGACGACGCAACAACAGAGGAGACTGGAAAAGGGATCGCACAAGGGTCATGTGTGTTATGTTCTAGCTGTTTGCTTGGCATCCAGCCTTTCAGTCGTTTGACATGAAGCAGGGAAGAGGAAAAACTTTTTTTCCGCAGAATTTTCTTCTTCGTTTCCGAAATAAGAACTTAACGCGTTAAACTGCTAACGCCTCGTCACGACAGCATACAATTTCCATCGCAGCGCGCAAGAACCAACTTTTAAAACGCACGTAAACGTATGACCGCGCCCGAAAATTTATAACAGAGCGTTAATTTAAACTGACACACGTAGGCGAGTAGCGAGAGCTCTACTAGAGGCGTCTTGTACATGTACCCACATTACATATGACGGGCATAACCTGCGATTGGATTAACTTAAAATTCATGGCCTAACAAAAAAATGTTCGTGAAATTTTAATTTATTTTCAACCGCCTCGTTTATTAGATTATGAAAGTAAAAATGTTGGTATGGGTGCACACATATCACAGCCACACCGCACGATGATGACGCCGACGACGGAGGAGGCTATAAAAACCATTGAGTGTTGCACTCGGCAACTGGCAGTTAATTTGGGACCGTTGATGTGAAGGTGGGTCTGTCGGGCAAACGACGTAAATTATCGTTGAAAATAGTTATTTAATAGGGTTTTGGAAAGCATGAACTAAGCCGTAGCTTACTATAGTTCTAAGAGCAGATATTTATAGAGCTCTATTCAGAAGAGCTAGAGTTCAAAGGGTAGACACAAGCATCCACCTCTACTTGAAGTTGCTGGTGGTGGTTAACGGAAAAGGGTGGAGGCAGAGCGAATATTACTAATTTCGCTAAGATTAAAAGTAAGTCGAAACGAAAAACTATTAAAAGATAGTCGGTGTGAGCAATATCACCCGAGATATTGGATCCCTTAAGTTCAGTACAATTGTCTCTAAAATCAGAAGTGTCAATTATAAATATAAGAAGCATTATCGAAGAGCGTTCGAAAGATATGGGACCGACAATCTTGGGATCAACTTTTAGTTTTTTATGAGCTTTCCATTTTTTTCAGTTTGAAACATTCGTCAATTGTAAATTGTAATGGATTCCTTTAATGGTTAACTGCGTATTAAAATAAAAACTTACTTACTTACTTAAGCTTGGCGCTACAGACCGGGGTGGTCCTGAGCCTCAACCAACAAGTCTCTCCAGCCAGCTCGATCCTTAGCCAGCTGCCTCCAGTTTCGCACGCTAAGTTGGTTGAGGTTCCCTTCCACTTGCGTGCGCCACCTGAGTCGCGGTCTTCCTCTACTGCGCTAACCCTCGGGTGTGGATTCGAAGATTTTCCGGGCCGGAGCATTGATGTCCATCCGCTCTACATGACCCAGCCACCTCAGTCATTGGACCTTCACTCTTCTGGCTAAGTCGATGTCTCTGTACAGCCCGTATAAATCGTCATTGAATCTCCTCCTCCACTCACCATCAATGCAGACGGGACCGAAAATTACCCGAAGAATTTTCCTCTCGAAGCAACCAAGAGCAACCTCATCCGCTTTAGGCAGAGGCTATGCCTCTGCGGCGTAAAGCAAGACTGGGACGATTAAGGTCGTATACAGGGTCATCTTACTTGTTCAAGAGAGGGCTTCTTAGCCCAAAGAAACAGCGATTGGCAAGAGTTATTCTTCGTTTAATCTCAGCGCTGGTGTCGTTGTCTGAGTTTATAGCGAAGCCAAGGTAGACAAAGTCCTTAACTACCTCAAACTTATAGCTGTCAATAGTGACGTTCTGTCCGAGACGTCAGTGTTGGGTGTTCTTTCTTGTTGGCAGCATATACTTCGTCTTGGCCTCATTGACCGCTAAACCCATCTTCGCCTCCTCTGTCTCAATA
Source organism: Matsumyia berberina (assembly GCA_917880715.2). Classification (NCBI taxonomy): domain Eukaryota; kingdom Metazoa; phylum Arthropoda; class Insecta; order Diptera; family Syrphidae; genus Matsumyia; species Matsumyia berberina. Next base: position 1,380,356 of record OU862870.1, on the reverse strand, counting down.
CTCACAAACGCACCAGTGACATCACGCTGCGTTCTTCTGATTATCTCAATATCGTCGGCGTATGCGAGTAATTGGACGGACTTTTGAAAGAATGGGCCTCTGGTGTTGGCGCGTGAGTTTTGCACAACTCTTTCAAGAACGATGTTGAAGAAGTCGCATGATGGAGCAGCGTGCATTCTCCATCGTCATCCTACACAGACGGACGAGTTTGGCAGGGATGCCAAAACTAGACATGGCTCTGTATAGCTCGTCTCTATAGATGCTGTCATACGCGGCCTTAAAATCGATGAAGAGATGGTGGGTATCGATTTGAAGTTCCTGCGTTTTTTCCAAGATCTGCCGCAGTGTGAATTTTTGGTCGATGGTGGACTTTCCTGGCCTGAAGCCACACTGATATGGACCGATCAGGTTATTGACGAACGGCTTCAGGCGCTCACACAATATGGCAGATAAGATCTTGTAGGCGATGTTAAGAAGACTGATGCCTCTGTAGTTGGCGCAGTTCAGAGGGTCTCCTTTCTTGAGGATCGGGCAAACAATTCTGAGGTTCCATTCATCGGGCATACTTTCCTCCGACCATATTTTACAGATGAGTTGGTGCATGCTCCTTACCAAGTCATCGCCTGCTGCTTTGAACAGCTGTGCAGCTAGGCCGTCAGCTCCAGCAGCTTTGTTGGACTTAAGCTTCCATATCCTCAGCATCGACTGCGATTCTACTACGATGGTCCCTTGTTCATCTTTGCAGGCCTCGGTTCGGGCTCTATATCCTTGACAGGTTCTGTTTACCATTTGGTAAAACTTTCGAATCTCAAATAAAAACTAAAACTAAAAGAATTCATAGAACTATCATTCCTCATTATGTAAGCAACATACTATAGTCAAAATATCTGTCTATCGTCACCATAGATCCGCGCATTTTCTTATTTAAAACTATAATAGGTACAAACTTGAAATTTGGAATATGTTGTCATATGAAGCTCCTCTCCTCTGGGCCAGAAAATCAGAATTCCAGCTACTAAGGGAGCTGAGTTATAAGACACTTAAATTTCGGCGAACTGTTAGCGGTAAAGGATGCCTGTAGTGAACTTGGCGGCGCACTGCCATGCAACCAGATTTCTATATATAAGATCGATCAATGTACTAGTTTGTAAGTTTATTATGTACTCGACAGAAAATGTTCGTCATTTCATTGTTCTGCCTCTTATAATTGCCTTTTGCCTCACTCTTCTTAAGTGATTTCCTTTATGGTCCAATAGAACGTGCAGTTTTTGCATTAAATATTTCAAGCAAGTGTCCCAGAATTTTTCCCAGAAGCTGCTATAAAAATAATATTTTGACGAAAATGCATTTATTAAAATATTTTCCATCCGCGGACGGATGTCGCTCCATATAAACACATGCATGTGCACAACAAATTAGTTAAGGGAGTAAAAATTAAAATGTCCTGCAGCCCTTCCATCCCTGGTTTCCTTCTCTGCTCCAATTTTCACAGCTCGTTCGTTCAAAGATTCTTCTTAATCACCAGCAGAAGGATGGAAAATTAATCTTCTTTTTGCCTTTGAACAAATTTTTATATTTTCCCCAGAGAGGCTAACTCTTCCGTTCCTTTGTCCAGCTAAGCGGAAAGCGAAATGTTTCCCTTTATTGCAGAGTACTCACTCATTTATGCATGCATAAGGATGAGTTTTTGAGAGGGAAGATTCATCTTTTCTTTAACTGCTCCGTCACAGGCATAATCTGTTGCACGAGATGAGGTCCACTTGCAGCTGCAGCTGCGGCGGCAGCAAAAGTAATTTCGAAAATCAATTCGAGGGTTGTTGCAATTTTTATGCATGCACATTGTCTGATCACACAGAAAGGATGAGTCCCATTGTTTTCTGTTTATTACTGCGTTTAATTAAAAGGATACATACATTTGTACAGACACATACATACATAGATACATACATATGTATGCGCGATGACACATCACATGCAAAGATACATAAAAAGCACGGTTGATTGATTACAATAATGAAAGTGTTTTGTGATACGTTGACGTCGGGGACTGTAACTGCATCAAAAGGGAATGAATCCCTTTCAAAATAATGAAACGGATGAAAAACTTACATGTACATACATACATAGGTGCTGACGGGGGAGGGGCGGGGCTTTTGCAATTCGCTCTTTCATACCAGTGTGCACTGAATCTCATCGGTTGTTTACTGCAAATATTTGCGACGGAATTAGCATTTTATGCAAAGATTTCCAATATGTATTAGGTGTATAACACTTTCGACACTTTTTGCTCGTTGAGCGTGCAGTATCGAAGTTATTTTCCGAATCCGATTTTTTTTTTTAGGAACCTCCAATGCAAGCGCAAACACGGTCTGCATGTTGGGCTATCGAATGAGCTGGATGACCGGCAGATGGACACTCGAAAAAAGGACATGTGCACACAGTCACGATACTCGAATATTACCGTCACCCGTACGGTAGTGATTGGAAAAAAAATGCTTATTTTGTGCTTTGTTGCGATTGCTTTTCATGTTTGTTTTAATTTTGTGTCACAACTTGCTCGTTCTCTGATTGAGAGAGCCAGCCGTACGAGTTAAGAGGGCTTCGGCAAATAGATCCTTGCACATTGCAATGCAAATTGAAATCGTATTAATTCGAATTGCTTATTCCAATTCCGTTGGTGTGAAAATCGAATAAGTTAATATGTTTGTTTTCTATAATTTACATTTTATCCAACCTTCATCGCAGATAAGGTTAGGTTAGGTATCTGGATTGATGAGGGAATAAGCACTCGACCTCACCAAACTTAGGTCCTTGTGGACCCATTGTGATGCCCATGGGGGTTGGTTCCGGCTTTACCGGGCTTCTATCTTAAAGCTCGTACGTGGAAAGATCGTTTATTGGAATATCAGATAGTTCTTCTATGTCCTGGTAATAATGTCTTCCTAATGTTCTGTTTCTCACGTGACATAGGCTTGGGCAGTGGCAAAGAAAGTGAGGAGTATCCTCTTGAACCTCTTCATTGTGTGGTTTCTTAGAAGGTTGTGGCCGGTGAATGCACCTACCAATATTGACAGTAATTTTCTGTCGTGCTTCAAAACCTTGTTGGTTCTGGCTTTGTCGTAAAGTTTCCTTGATATATCATAGGTGGTGAGCGACTCCCACCTTCTGTTGGCTGTCGTCAGAGTCCTGCGTTCCACTCGCTCCCTGAGATTGTAGAGTGGAGGCTTAATCTATTGCAGTGCTTGATTTTTATCCATTGTAGATCCTGTTCTTGCAAGCTCGTCGGCCATCTCATTTCCGGTTACGTTCCTGTGACCAGGAACCCAGCAGAGAATAACACTGTGCTGCGAGCCAATAACCTTAAGCTCTTCGCGACAACGTTGGACTAGCTTGGATTTTATTTCAATAGCAGAATTTGCTTTAATAGCCGCCTGACTGTCAATAAAAATGGTGATATCATCTCGTGGTATTGCCATCATTGATACCATATTGGCTGCCTGTCACTCCAGGACCTCCGCTTGAAAGACACTGCTGTGATCAGGGAGTCTCATTGAGCTGTGTATGTTCAGTTGTTCGGAGACTATGCTGGCACCTGTTCCTATATCCATCTTTGACCCATCTGTGTAGATAGATATAGACCTGTTTCTCGTTGGTTCATTGGTATCCCATTCTTCGCAGATTAGATACTAAGAATTGTGATGGAAAAGTGTATAAATTAGCTGGCGCGATAGCCCGAAGAGAGTCAAGGCCTAACTTCTTGCGACTAATCATAGTAACGGTCTAGTCTTGTATTTAGCTATCTGCTTGTAGTTGCGCCCTCTAAGTTTGTTGAGCTGCTATTTTACTTGCGCACGTCATTTTAGGCGAAGTCATCCTCTACAACGTCGTCAATCAAGGGTTGAAAGCTTTACGGGACAGATCACCAATATTGTCGCTATACGCAAAGACTTATGAAAGATTGGACCACTGAAGGTGACTTGAGAGTTTCACATATGATGTTCAGGACGTTATGTGACACTTGTCTAAATCCTTTATTGTCTTCAAAGCTTTCAGTGCGATCATTACAGACCATAATGAAACAGCGAGTATTGTCCATCGTCATCCTGCACAGACTCTTAAAATGGATGAATGGTAATGAGTTGTGGACTCAGTTGAGGACTTTTTTTTGACTAGATCACGCTTATGTCAAAAAATCACTTGAAAGATGGAGTTTAAGCCGGTGGAATTTAAAATGCGACTTGTTCACCTTTACAGAATTAGGTCTTATGAATACAGGCTTTATTTTGCAGCAGCATTCTTGATAAGTTCATACTATTTCATAAGGTTTTACAATTTTGAGAGATTGACTCCTTAAAAACTCTGATAGAGTACTGAAACATTTTGTTGGTTAAAATCAAGCACCAATGGAACTCAATTTCTATAGTACTACAGTTCTTTACAAAGAACTTGTTTTAATCGAAGCCTTTGGATACTTCTGGACCACTTGGCAGAGATGAGAATTTTAATGGGAACTCGGTGATTGCCATGCATACGGGATAGATTTTTCGGTTTATTTTCAACGTGAGTATTCGTCAATATTTCTACTTTGCGGTGATTGAGTAAGCCATCAATCTATGTAAGTGTGTATATCGTGAGACCCATCTGGTGTTAGGTTGGCAACAAAAAAAAAAAAAAAACTTCTATTCGGATTGAATTCAAATTAATCGAACACGCGTGAATTTTTAAAATTTTCCTCAAAAATTTCCGCAATGCCAGCAGCGGCCAAAAGAATTCTCCAGGTGGAAGTGCCACACAGACGTCCTTTATGCTGGAATGCTGCACATAGGGTAATTTTGGATTGCAGCGAATATGTACGGAATGTGCAAGTGGTTCGCTTCAGTATGTTCGCCGTTGTCTCTCTTTGTATCTAGTACACGTTGGTGCATAGTTGTGTAAAAGTTTGATGGCGACATGAAATGTGAACATGTGGCGAAGAAAGATATTCGGGTGCAGGGCGACCTAATGGCATGACATGAAATCTGGATCACAACGCAAAGTAAAAGCACTTTGTCAAGGAAGGTGTAGTTTCCTTGAGAGGTCACAGTTTTCTTTGCTTAGTATGTACAACAGTTGCTTTCATAATGGATGTGGTTACTTTATTTTGTTACGTACAGACCTTCATCATGAAAATATCTACAACGAAAACCGAAAAATCATGAATTTAACATTAATTTTTGCTGCTTTTGATTTATACATGTATGCAGGTACATAAGGTAATGACATTCCAGTTTCGTTAAGGAATTTCTTGAGAAATTCAGTATTCGAGAGATTGTGAAAAGCTTCCGATCGAACCCTTTATTTTTACATGATTTGTGCCATACGCGGCCGTAGCCTAACAACCAAGTAGACAACTCCTTAATTTGGTGTGATGCAAACCTTACATATGCATATCCAAATTTGGATTTGATCACAACTTCCAAGCAACAAGTAAGGCCTTTAACAAAAAATAAACGAGTCAATATGGCTTTGGAAGATACTTGGTAAAGGATCGACAATGGAAATCAGCTGAAAGCTTACATTGCTGCTAATTCAGCAGTAAAGAGAAGCAAGGTAGAGTCTCTAGAGCGTGAGAGGAATAAAACTTAGCGTGCGATAAGACAAGTGTGTTGGCCACTTAAGACTTACTAAGCAAATGCACTGAATAGCCAATTCAATTCAATTCAATTTATTTATTACAATATACGGTTCATACATGTAAGACTTAGTCTTTTATAGTACATAAAAATCGCAGTATGAATTGTATCTAATATAATAAAGATACATAATTATTTATACAAAACTATAGTAAAAAGAAGAAAAAGATATTAACGTATTAGAATAGTGTGGAAATAGGAATGAGGAAGGGGCGGAGGATGAAGGAAGGAAATGATATTTATAATTACAATTACAGATAAGTATCTAAAGACTTCATTTCTAAAATTACTTATGTTTGTGATTTGTTTTTTATGTTTGTGATTTGTTGTTGGCAATGAATTCCATATACGAGTGCTGTTGATAAAGAAAAGGCGCAATGAATTCAAATAATTAAAAGTAGGTATCATGATGTTAAGGGTTCTTCTCGATTGGCAAAAATTAAGTTTGTTGTAGAGGTAAGAAGGTGACTTTGTTTGAATGATTTTGTGCAAGAAAATGCAGTTTCTTGCATTAAGATACTGTGATAATGTGCATCCCAAGATTCGAGTTTGATAGGCTGATATATGGTCAAATCTACGTAAACCGTAGATATACCGAGTCATATTATTAAAAGCAACAAGGAGCTTGTGCTCAGAACAGGAATCCATTCGAGGGTACACAACTTCAGAATACGAAATGATAGGAACAAGTAGAGATTTGACTAGATGGAGTTTTGTTTCAGGTGGCGTAAAATCACTAGACTGCCAAAGTTTCCTTAGTGCCCCATAAATACGACCTATAACAAAAATTTACATGGTTACCACAAGACAGGTTAGAGGTAAGTTTGTAGCCAAGGCAAGTAACAGACTCCATAAATGGTATATTAAAATTGTCGAGGCATATAGAGGGGAGGTGTTCTGTGTTATAAACTCTTTTGGAGAACAGTATAGCCTGAGTTTTGCGAGGATTCAATGACAGACCATTTTCTATCGACCATACCTGGATAGCATTAAGATCTTCATTTATTCTGCATATGAGGTCTTCAATTAAACCAATTGGCCTAGACAGATAAATTTGAACATCATCTGCATATAAATGAAATGATACGTTCTTACAAACTTTGGGCAGGTCATTAACGTACATGCAAAAGAGAATAGGGCCTAATATGGACCCTTGGGGAACCCCAGCCAAAACATCTTTTGCTTCAGAAATGTTTCCGTTCTATTCCGTAAATAGTTCTCTATTAGACAAACAGCCCTACCACTAAATTGAAAATAAGATACAAGCTTACTACACAATACCTTGTGGTTAACCCTGTCAAAAGCCTTAGAGAAATCAAGGAGGCATAGAGCTGTCAAGCAATCATTGTCAAATTGAACCCTAATGTCATCCAGTACCTTCACCATAGCGGTAGAGCAGCTATGATTCGCTCTAAAACCAGATTGGTATTGTGACAGTAAGTTTCTTGATTCGAGATGCCGAGCAATCTGTCCTGCTAGGATCTTCTCCAAGACTTTTGACAGACAGGGCAAAATGCCAATCGGACGGTAGTCACTGGGTAGCACAGGTTGAGATTTTTTTGCAACCGGAGTTACTCTGGCCCTTTTCCATGAAAGGGGGAAAGTCGAAGATGTTACACTGTAGTTCACTATATGCGTGATCGAGCTAAGGATATAGGGAAGTATTAATTTGACAAACCAACATCCAATAAAAACTCTAGATGTCTCTCTGTGGATTTTGGATAAGGATATAATGGATCAGGGTGTCTTACACAGAAAGAATGGTTGTCAGATAAATTCGATATACAGACTCTCCAGAGCGGTATTTGACTGGAATTTGATGGATATATTTATAAAAGGTCTTTCATTAAGCGCTTCATGCCCTCGAATCGCTCGCGCAGAATTTCCAATGTGGCGTGAGCTGTGTGGCACGTAGCGCCGTCCTGTTGTTCACAACAAAGAAATCGGTTATTATCGATTGGTAGCGCTCTCCGTTGATGGTAATGGCAATGCCACCGTAGTTTTCACACTTTCACCAACAGCGGTAATGTTTTCGGCAGATCTTACGTTGCGTTGACAACACGGGTGTTGGCTGATTGTTCACTGAACCTATCTTCTCAAATTTGGCCACCAAACGTTGAAACTAGGAAGGACGACCATGTAAACCGTAAAATGGGCGAAGCGCGCGGAACTTTGCCCGAACAGGACACCCATTTTAATAAAACAATTTTATTATTTGCACGTGTTGTTGAACGCTATATCCGTCCATGGTGATTTGGCGAAACAGACTGAATAAATGACAGCCAATTTGACAGATATAGCTTCAACAATATGGCCGCTATCAACTGTCAAAGTTCGAAAGTCCCTATTGGAAGACCTTTTATATACCTACATATATGTATATATCTCAACTCAAATTTTTCAACTCTGCTTAATAACTGGAACCACCAACTTCGTTTTGCCTAGGCTTCAGAAGACAACGAAACAACTTCAACAGGGAACAGGTCAACTGTCCAATTATAAAAGTAGCAGTGGATTCGTCACACATTTCAAAAAATTACAGTCTTGGCAATTGAGGTAGAGTTTATGAAACATTAATTCGTGCTCAGTTCTAATTCAGGTTTTAATCAAAAATAGGTCAAACTTTTCAAACTAATACAGCATTGCTTCGAATCTAATCAGTTCCAGTAAACAATTCAAAAGTGAATTTTCTTTGCCAGCATTCAAAATTGCTACAGGCGCACCTGTCCGCTTGCCATTCAAATGAGATAATTTCATTAATGTCGCACACCAGGACAATTATTTCGAGGGTTTTAGCAGCAAGAATCAGCTTAATCCAAAGAAGATGATTGCAAACCATGGAGTATGTTGCATTCATCTCTCTCCCCGCTGCAGTTAAGCTAAAAAGCAAATAGCCCCACTGTGTTGCACATTTCGTGACAACCTCACCTGTCCAGCATCTGCCATGCATGTGTCCACATGGAGTGACAAATAATAACGCCATTCTGTTTCATGGCAACACTATGTAGCTTTCGACTTTGCATAACAACATAACCACCGATGACCTGAAACACCAACACACTGCCGCCAACATTGCAAACCATCCCAAGTCCACCTCATTGCGTTCTCATTTCCCTTACACTCTATGATATCGATCTTATTTGCACAATTAACCTCGAGAGGTAAATGTTTCAGTGCGTATGTGCTTGCTCCATGCTTGGCTGTGTGCAGTTAATGTCGGGACCATTTGTTCTCTATGGCCATGGTGAAGGGGAGACAGTTTATATGTGATAACCGCAACAGTGTCCAGGTGACATTGTTAGTGGTGTCACTTAAAACAAGTAGGTACATCTGTGCAGCATTAGGAAGCTGAAATTTTGTTGAAGCGGATTACTAACTTTGCATGAAGTTAAAGAGTACTTTTTCGCATACGTAGATTCCTACAGAGCCCGAACCGACTCTTTCAAAAACACAGGCGATGCTGAGGATATGACTGTATCTGACAACAATGACGACGAACTGAATTTTGAATGAACCATTTACATACATACCAATAATTCCATAAACCATCGACTAAACATTCGCTATACGACCGATCTTGGGAAAAACCCAAGAGCTTCAAATCGAGACCCACTACCTTTTCAATAATTTAAGGCCGCATATGACAACATTCATAGAGACGAGTTGTATAGAGCCATGTCTAGTTTTGACATCCCTGCTAAACTCGTCCGTCTGTGCAGGATGACGATGGAGAATGCACGCTGCTCCGTCAAGGTCGGTCAAGACCTCACCGAGACATTTGATGTCAAGAAAGGATTTAGGCAAGGCGACGCGCTGTCATGTGACTTTTTCAACATCATACTTGAGCGAATTGTGCAAAACTCTCAAGCCAACACCGGAGGCACAATCTTTCATAAATCTGTCCAACTGCTTGCGTACGCTGACGATATTGACATTATAGGCAGAACGCAGCGAGCTCTCACCGGTGCTTTCGCGAGTATAGAGACAGAAGCGGCCAAAATGGGTTTAGCGGTAAACGAGGGCAAAACTAAGTATTTACTGTCAACAAGAAGGGACACCCAACATCGACGAATTTGACAGAAAGTCACAGTTGATAGCTATAACTTCGAGGTAGTAAGGGACTTTGTCTACCTTGGCTCTACTATTACCTTCGATAATGACACCATGTCGTAAATCAAACAAAGAATAACTCTTGCCAATCGCAGATTCTGTATAAGACCTTAATCATCCCAGTCCTGCTTTATGGCGCTGAAGTATGGACACTGCCGAAAGCGGATGAAGATATCCTTGGTTACTTCGAGCGAAAAATTCTTCGGAAGATATTCGATCCCGTATGCGTTGACGGGCTTTGGAATAGAAGATTTAATCACGAACTATACGAGCTGTACAGCGACATCGCCCTAGTCAAGAAGATACGTATCCATCGGCTAAGATGGCTGGGGCATGTAGAGCGAATGGACACCAACGCTCCGCATACAGAGTCTTCGGATCAAACCCCGAGGGACAACGCAGTAGAGGAAGACCTCGCCTAAGGTGGCGCGCATAAGTAAAAGGGGACCTCAGCCAACTTGGCGTGAGCAACTGGAGGCAGTTAGCTAAGGACCGGGCTTCCTGGAGAGGCCTGTTGGTTGAGGCCCAGGTTTACCCCGAACTGTAGCGCCATACAGAGCAATATCTGGTTTAAGCACCTCTGCAAGGAAATAAGGTCTCTTACATCAGGGGAAAACGAAAGGGAACCCAAAATTCTAAGCAGAACAAGGAATGGATAAAAAGTCTTTCGACCAGTCAAAATGGATGTTGAGGAACTTCGAGTCCGAACCAGTTTTCAGTTGACAGTCGCGCATCTGGTAATAGCCGAGACACATATAGGATTATATAAACCGTACAGTTTTTGATATTCAATCCACTCTACTTAAGCGGAGTCGCATCATTTCCTAGTAGCCCGGATCCAATTATTTCATTCTTTGTCAGTTATATTCGAATTTCCGTTCTAACTTTTGTCGTCTCACTTATATTTTGCAAAAAAAATTTGGAACGTTAGTTATTCTAGATATGACTTGCATTCCTTTTATATTCTTTTTATATTGCAGGAGAAGCTACTTACGAAAGATGTCATCGACTAAAGAAAAGATATTGTCTAAAGTCACCGATGTTCCGACAACAGGATGCAACAAAATTTGTATTATTGGCGTTGGAAAAGTGGGTATGGCTTGTGCTATCACCATTCTCAGCAAGAGAATTTCCACAGAAATTTGCCTAATCGACAAGAATGAAAATAAGGTAAAGGGCGAGGTACTTGACCTTCAGCACGGTTCTAGCTTAATACCAAATGCTAAAATCACTGGTGGCACTGATCTTTCGCTAGCGGCCCATTCGCGGGTAGTCATTATAACCGCTGGCAACAGTCCAACCGAATGCGAATCCCGGTTGACGGTCTTAAAACAAAATGCAGTAATTATCAAGGAAATTGTTCCGCAAATAGCGAAAACCTGCCCACATAGTATCATTCTCGTGGTCACAAATCCTGTTGACGTACTAACCTTTTTGGCCTGGAAGTTGTCTGGTTTCCCTAAAAACAGGGTTTTTGGCACTGGAACCAGTATAGACTCATCGCGCTTTCGCTTCCTCATTTCCGAGCGTCTAAATGTAGCACCAAGCTCTTGTGATGCATTTGTTATTGGAGAGCACGGCGAGAGCTGCGTAACTGTTTGGTCCGCAGTTTCTGTGGGCGGCGTTAGTTTGCGGGACTTGGACGGATGCATTGGCATAGACGAGGACGAAGACCATTGGGAAGAAGTGCACTGCAATGTTGTTAGAGCTGCTGATCACGTCATACAATCAAAGAAACATACTAACTGGGCTGTCGGCTTGTGCTGTGCCACAATTGTTGAGGCAATCTTGATGAACACCGGCGCGATTATTCCGCTTTCTACCAATGCCAAGGTATGTGAAATAAATTATTTTATTGTATATTGCTTCTGAAGTGACATGATGTCTTGTTAGGGAATGTACGACATCGAGCAGGACATATTTTTATCCCTGCCATGTGTTGTGAATGCCAATGGCATTACATCTGTGGTCAAGCTGAACTTGACGCCATATGAGGATGGGATGCTTAAAAATTCAGCCAAAATTTTATCTGAGGCACAGGGTCAACTCTGTTTGAAATAACAGCTAAGCAGTTTCGGGACGAAATTAGTACTTGCTTTAGTCTTTTTAAATACAATTACTGGGTAAAAAATTCATCTATACTTTTGTTACATATGTATGCACATATATCGGTACTATTTTCTAAATAAAAAAATTAATCAGAAATATATTAGAAATGTATGTATGAACCTCAATTTACTTTATTAAGGTGGCAACTTTAAAACGCCAATCAACAGCGAAACCAAGAGAGTACAGCCTACGGTCAGTAAAAATAAGAACACGAAAGCTAGCCAAGCGCAAGGTGGAAGGGAAGAGAGTCCTAATTTGTTATTGCCGAATTAAGAAACTCATAACAAATAACAAATTATTCCCGGTGGTTTGTCACTGCCTGCCGAGAAGTAGTGCCACCGAAAATATTTGTATCCTCCAACCTCTATTTGTTCAGCAATCCAATGGTAAGTGCAAGACAAGGCACCGCTTTCAGTCTTAAGTCCAAAATCTAGAAATCGAATATCAGCTTAAAAACCCAACTATAACTGTTTTATTTTTGTGTCGAATCTGAGCTATTGAACGGGTTTAACGTGAGAAATGTAGTAAATCAAAATTGCACCGTGCAACTTCAACACTAAAGAAAAAAAAAAGTGTATTTCTGGTAAAGCTAATTATCTTTGGCAGCGATACAAATCCGATATCCGCGCTTAGTGATCTCCAGTTCAATAAACTGTCAGTTAGTCTCCTCGGCATCACTGCAGAATCTGCAGTTTCCTTTGCTTCTATTCCTATTTCTATTCCTCCTTCGGTCGTAGTTCCCGAGGAGTTCCTTCGTCTGCCTTAGTCCTGTGAGTGTTTCCCATAGCATTCTTCTTTTGCACTCTTCCTCTCTTCCGATTCGGTGCGGTCCCAGCCCGCAGAATGGTTCGGGTCCAACAAACGGTGTTTCTGACCCTTTCCTTGCTAGTTCATCGGCTGCCTCATTTCCCTCTATTCTATTATTGACCTGGCACCCAGTAGAGGGTGACTTTATTGTTCCAGCCAAGTCTGTTAATCTTTTCTAGACACTCGTAGACCAGTTTGGATCTGACTTCGTAGGAACTCAGCGCCTTGATAGCAGCCTGGCTGTCTGATAGAATCGCGATGTTTTGCTCGTGTTATCTTCTATTGAGGTTTATTTGTAGACAGCTTTCGATCGCATATACATACCTCTGCTTGAAAAATGCTGGGCGATGTTCCCATTGGCTCTGAAAACTTAGTTCGGGGCCCGTATACTCCCGTCCCGGTGCCGTCGGTGTACCATTTGATGGTGTTGTGCTCAAATTGATACACCCCGTAGTTCCATTCTCTTTTACTGCTCAGTTCTGTGTTGAAATTCTTGATTGTGTCGTCTCTAGGCCAGTCTAATAGTGGGACTGTTTTGGAGAGGCAGTCCCGCTTTTTGCTTGCGATGCCTTTGCCCCTCCCCACTCCTTCTTTTACAATTCTTACTTAGAATCTTTACATAATAGCGTACTGGTAATAGAATTTTTTGTTTACTTTAAATAAAAAAAAATAAAATATCTGCTAATTTTGGCAGAATCTGTGGTAGCCTTGATGCAGAAGATTGAGGTTAATGCGGAACTCTCTTTCCTTTTCCGGAGGATATTATGCCTCGCCGCCAATGACTTGTTTTCACACAGCAAATAAAAGTGAAGGCTGGAACTCTGATAGAGGTGACATCTTTCCATAGTTTTTCGCAGTTCGCCCTTTAGAAGTATCTGCGAAATCATTTTGAAGTTTGGATAATAGCGACATCTATATTTGTTGACTTATAATTGCTACTCTACATATGTACTTACTTTTTCTTGTACGTAAAACTTCTTGTTTGCTTTATTTAACTCTGATTTCTACGAGTCATACACAGGCACAAACAGAAACAACTTCATTACAGTATCAAGGTATTGATCTTCTATTTATGCGGTAACATCTGGCGCAGCTTTCAAAGGATCAGCAACCAACAAACAAATGTAAATGTTTTGATAACTTTCTGTCATCCTTTTTTGCCCGAATGTTTTATCCATATTGGATGAGATAAAAATAAACATCCTCGTGTTTACATGTGCTCCCTCTCCCTTCGCAACGGAGACGTTTTCTTACAAAAATCCACAGTAGTGCGTGCGTATGTGTTTGTCATCGCTCCTTACGCCCAATATTAGCATAAGGTAATCCTAACAAATTATGGAAATGAGGCTGTGGGGGATATGTCGAGAATTACGCCTATTTCATTCACAATTTAAGGTTCGCAATAAAATGACGATGAAAACATTTTCAGGACACTCTTTAGAAAAGGGTCCTCCTCACAATGTGTAAGTGTATCCTGAGCCAGCCCACAGCCACCCGGCGGCCAACCCCGGCCCATGTGAAATTCACACAAAGCGCGCGCCGTCGACCCTTTGAAGTTGGAAAAGTTTTCCCACACATAACTTGCCAGGTTCTTTTGTGTGTTGTAAGGCGCGCGGCGCATATTGCGGTGGAATATAATGTTAATGGATTTATTATCCTGTCCCTGACTGCTACTCCAACTCCGACTGCGGCGACGACGATGTTCCATTGTACGACACGTTGTGTGTGTCGATAATCGGGTGTGTTGCACGGCCTGAACGAGCCGGCGATAGATGGGTTTCATTTCGGAGTGGGTGGGTGTGGTGTGGTATGTTAAAGATCAACTTTTATGGGAAATTGAGAGAACACAAGTGGGGTGTGTGTGCAAGTGTGGATTATTTTATTCCTGCCAGCACTTTCATTGAAAGGACTTCATCTGGAATGTGATGGGTAACAATAATTGTTGTGATTTCGCTTGTCGTTGCAATGTGGTTTGCATAGTCAATTAAAAACGAACATTTCGCTCGATTATTGGTTGTTATTTATGATGTTGTTGTTTTTTTTCCTCTATCTCCGCCGTAATTTTGTGACGTTGGCTTAGTGATCTGTAATTGAGAAAAATTTACTTTTGTCAATTACTGAATGTAAGTGTGGTGTAGACAATGCGTTTGGGTCGTTAGAGAGAAACAGCAGCCTTGCTGCAATTGTGGCAGTCCTGGCCAAACTAAGAAGGAAAAGAGGCAAAAAGTAAAGAACAGGCGGTCGTGCGCATGGAATCAATCGCAATTCTTGTTAATTTTGCATCAAATAAAATGCAAATGCACTCTGCATGTTAGTGGAGTCCCATTGAAACAGGTGGAGAAGTTTAAGTATCTCGGGGTCCTATTCACGAGTGATGGTAGGAGCAACACTGAGTTATCCTGTAGGATTGGTCAGGTTGCAGCAATTTTGAGACAGCTTGGTCAATCTGTTATTAGGAGGGCTGAACTTGGCATCGAAGCTAAGTTGTCGGTCTTTAATTCAGTGTTTGTTCCAACCCTTACCTATGGTCATAAGGTTTGGGTAATGACCGAAAGAATAAAATCGCGAATACAAGCTGCCGAAATGAGATTTCTTCGTTGCATTGCTAGGGTGACTCGCCGAGATCGGGTAAGGAACACCAGAGTACGTGAGGCACATAATGTCGAGCAGCTACTTCTTCGAACGGAGAGGTCTTCTTCTTCCTAATCAAATACATTCTACCTATTAGTTTGGCTTCTTTCGTGCTAAAGGGAAAAAAAATCATAAGATAGCTTAAACAGGATTGACACAGAAAACTGAAGGGCACTTTTGTCTGAATTGAAGCTGCATTTGACCACGAGTGTTCAAGAAGACACTAACGTCACAAATCAACCTCTGTACATCATCTCCTCTCATTTTCACAAAGTGGCACACTCATTTGGATCTTGACGGCAGCTGAAGTTTTGCCGAATACGAAAGGCGATTTGAGAAGCTTTTTTTCATGAGGAGTTATGTCATTCCCCAACCAGAGATTGCGCCGCACAGAATGTTTGGTGGATCTTGATGGAGCTCGCACAGCAGTCCAATGCATTAACCACTGTGTCACGGCAAACAAAACTGTCAAAAATAGACTGTCGAAATATATAAAGACATTTATTGGGAATAACAAAAATGCCCATGGCATTAATTCCATCCCACGATGAATGACACTTAATTTCAGCTTTTAAAGACTATCAAATCAACTGCAATCAGTATCTCATTTCTCAACTCCTTAAGAGTGTTTAATTAAAATGACTGTCCCCTCTAATGGCGGCAACAAAATCCGACAACTTGTCCAAACACATTTCAACAACTTAGAGAGTCCACTTGGAGAAAAAAAAAAGCAAATAAATACAAGGACACAAGAAAAAGCGCTGTCACATAAAATACCTCTCGAGCAAAAGTTCTCTTTTAATAATAGTCCGTCATCATCGGCGTCGTTGGCGGAGCTCACTGAAGGCTCCATTAACGCAAAATTAAAATATTTACTTGTCATCTACCCACGAGACCATTCCTCAGTTCCACCACAAGGCAAGGCAAATCAACCGTACTCCTCTCCCCAACGTGATTTACATACCCGTCGGCCCGCCGCTCGTCATCATCCTTTTAAATGCCCCAGAAGCACAAAGTTGATTTAACGCAGAAAGCTGAACTTAGATTTATATCTAGCTGACGACTCGGAGCCATTAAATTTACAATTTCCACCTCGATTTCGCAGGATAATAGTTCAGCATCATCCGGACACCGCCGTCGCTGAATCAACTGGAAATCTATTTAAAACCGCCTTCCACGCTACCACGGCCACGGTCATAATTCAATAAGTTCCAAAGTTTAAGTGGAAGATAATGCAAACTGACAAAATTATGATGATGTTATTTACAACAAGTAGGCGGCGGAAACTAGTGGAAGGTAGAAAGAATGAAAAAAAGGACGACGGGAATGAGAGCGTAAAAAGTCCTCAAGTGGGTTTTTATGCTCGCTTAATGCTCTTTTGACTGCTGCCAGAGCACCATGAGTGCCGCCGCCAACATCACCACCCACCGTCACCCATGTTACCGGCAGCAGCAGGCTGTATTTGGACTGGAGTGGTGCCAAAAACTTTTTCCTTAGGCTCTTCCAGGAGTGACTTTGCGCTTAGTGGTTCGTGGAATGAGAACCTCGGGGCTGAGGTATGGGCTGCGACCAAATCAGGAGCATTAGGTATGCTGCACGGTCTCGGTGTCCTCGTATTGAATGTATATTTTGTGGATACACTTAAGCGAATGAATATTTTTGCTCGTGTTCCTGGGAAAATTTAAATATCCTTGTTCTTGGCAACGGTTGGAGCTGAAATTCTGGAAAATTGTTTCGAAATCACCGTATTTACATTTATTGAGCTGGTAGGCTTTCGCATTTAGTTCCAAGAGGCTGTAAGTCTGCTGGGTGCTCGGCGGTGGCGATGGCGATGTTATTGGTGTGCTTCATATTTTTGCATTACGTTCTTATTTTATTTCGAGGAGAGCTATTAAAAAGAGATTTCTGTTCACTCTAAGTAGGTGTTCGTTGCCAAGAAAGTATTTTCCCTGTGAAATTTCGAACAAAGATTGTTACTTGGTCGTTGATGCTGCTGCTGCTGCTGCTGCTGCTTCTTGGCACGGTCTGAATGCCACAAGAAAGTTTTTCAATTTATGTTGCTTGGCGTTGAGGGCTGAACAGAATCAATTCGAATGATTGTAAACATTTCAATGAGCTTTGGTAATAAATTGGTACATGCTAATGACAGAAAGGTTATTAAAGTTATTTCTCTCATATGACAAAGTTTCAAAAGTGTTTCGGAACATTTGGGGTCGTAGGCGTTCAAATTGAAATAGAGTTCTAAATGAAATATAGGATAAATATATTTCAATGCTCTGGCATTATGGTGCTGTCATTTTTCAGCGTACTGCCGCTGTCCGTCGTAAACTGACGGTTTTTTTATCATTGATTATCAAAGTCAATTGTCATTCACGAAAAGTCGAACTTAAAAGAAAGACTTATTGTTAGCAGCAAATCTTCATTTGGTACGTGCGATGCAGCGTATGTAAGAAAAAATGTAGACTTTGTTTAAAATGATGATAATTATAATAAATAGACAATCGACGTGCAAGAACTAGGTAACTCGATTTATATTAATCACATGCTGATTTCGCTTTGATGTGCTGTGCTGGGGGTTGTCGTTTGATGGAAATCTACAGACAAAAAGACAATTAGCAGTGCAGAGAATGATCAGTGCTCTATATACAACTCTAACAGCAGCAATGGACACGTTTCTCCATTTTCTGCCGCTAGATTTACAAATAAAATAACAAGCGAGTAACAAGAACAAAAATATAGGATACTAACTGATACCCGCGACTACGTCCACGTGGAAAGACGTCACATTATACGCTATATCCTTACCCGGGTGTCAAGCCATTATAGACTTTCAATTTCTCATATTAATTCTTTAAGTCGTCCCTGAAACAACATTCTTGGTTTTTCTTTCTGACTTTTTCTTGATGACCAGGCTGTCAGGTGAATTGACTCTGAGCGCACTATGGCAGAAGCATTCACTCTTCAGATCCGCATTGTCCGCGTTCAAGCTCTTTCCCTGTAGCTTATTGATTTTCATGGCGTATCAAAACTCAACGTAAAATTGCAAACGTTTGAACTCAAAGTGGAGATCTGATGGGCTCAGAGGAATGCGGGGAATGAAGACAGTTTTTCCCTGATTGACATTTGTGAAAATCCTGGCTTCGCTTGCAAAGTCTTCACCTGCACAGTTTCGAAGGGTTTAGATTGAGCAACAACTTTGAGGTTGAGGATCTGAGGTGGGTGTCCTGGTGGATAGAAAGTGTGCAATAACTCTACAGGTTTATAAATGTACAGCGTCCTCGAGTTTTACTTCCGACTTTCAACAATTACTGTTCGCCAGAACTAATATTCTAAGGAAATCGACAAAAAAACAGTTATTTTAAGGAAAGTGCTTCTAGAAAGTAGGCGTGTCGATATATATAATGCAAGGATTATTTGTAGAGTAAGCGAATACCTACACGTTTGCTTAACCCATTTATTACCAAAGACATTTAAAACTAAAATTTCAAATTTTTGGTAACATAACTTTATTAAATAGTGTCAAAGGAATACAAAAATATTTTTTTAATTTATTAAAAAAAGTAGGAAGTGTAGTTTTTAAGCTGTACCCAAGCAGGTACAACGGGAAAATATGTTTGTTAATTTTGTACATGAAATTTCTTAAAGCATTCTTTTTCGACACACAAAACTATGTCGCAGAACTCACAAACCCATCTGACTCGCATGTGGCATACTCTGCATCTAAGAGGCTTTTCAATTCTCTTTGGAAAATGGTGACCTTCAGATAAAGCAACGCTTGCAGATATGAAGCGAGCAATATCTCTTTGAAAGGATAGCAAGTCATCTTCGGAATCAGCTGCGACTTTATATAGTTTCCAAGCGTTCACCAATGTAGAGCTTAGCATTGAGGTAAAAAGCGGCCACCACCACTTTTTGCCTCGAATTTTGATTTTATAGGCATTGACACACTGGACGTGTAAGTCAACGCCACCCATACCATTATTATAATCCGCAATAAGGTTCGGCTGCTGAATGAAAACTTTTCTTTTTTCCACTGATGAACAACGTTTGACATAATGCATGGCCTGGATAGTATCAAAGTTTGTGCCCATAGTAACAACACTATTATCACTCCATTTTACAAAAAGAATATTATTGTTTACGTCGTATACATGCTCAAAATGCCCTCTTTTCTCCTTCTTGAATTCCTTTTTCAGCTTCAATGGGCATTTTTTTGTTCGGTTTTCTCTAGCAGTCCCTGTAGCTCTGAAGCCCTTCTCTCTCAATAATCGCAAAAGCTCATGAGAAGTAAAATAGTTGTCAAAATATATTATGTGGTCAGAAGAAAATGGAATTTTTTCTAAAAGCTCAAGTACAACTCGAGATCCCAGTGGCATTTGTAACACATCAGCGTTCACATTTTTTGCACCACAATAAGTATCAAAGTTATATACATAGGTAGCCACAACTACTCGTCAGCATCCAGTTCTTGAAACCAAAACGAACAGGTTTTCCTCTTATGAACTGTTTCGAAGAATGGTGGCCAAAATACTTGATCATGGCTTCATCAATGGATAATTTTTCGTGCATGAAGCCCCATTGTTGATATTTTTGGCACAAAAGATTCATAAGCGGTCTGAGCTTTGCCATTTTGTCTCGAGCATCTAATTGATTATTATCTGCGAAATGAATGTATTTTTTGATCTCATAAAAACGATTTCGCGACATGTTGTTTGCTACCAATGCGGTTCTTGTGTCCTCATCTAATTTCCAATACATGGATTCCCTGGGCATTGAGTGGTAACCACTGTAGAACATAATGCCTATGAAAATTTCCAAGTCTTCTTTTTGGAAATTGAGGTTATGATGATTATGTTGAGAAGCATAAAGGCTAGTTTGATTCAAGATCAATTCCATTACCTCATTATTAAAAAGTGTTTCAAATATTTCGACTGGCGACTTATTGTCTAAAGCACATTTCATATTCATCTTGTTTATCTCAAAGTTATTAGAACGGTTCATCGTCATATCAGTACCTCTTTTAGACCAGCGTGGTTGGGCTTGAGATTGCCCACGTATTGAGGCTCTTATTACTGATAAAGGAACTTCGTCCTCGCTATCGAAATCCTCATCCCTAATGAAAAGTTCTATGTTGCCTGGAACATCATTGGGTATGTGATCGTTATCCAAATTTTCTGTGTCTATTTCATCCTCGTCTGTGTTGTAATCTGCATCTGGTGGTATAAATGCAATATCAAACACAGCGTTTCGATCATTTTCTTCGATTGCATTTATCGCATTTGGAAGATTATCGAATCTCCTTCCATAAAATGATGATGAATGCTTTGAAATCCATTCTAAAAAAAAAAAATTGTCAGTTTTTCCCATTGTACCCAAGCGGGTACACCTAACTTTACGCGTACTTACCTAGCGTAAAAATAAATGAACACTTGATTTTTCACTTTTATCTGATTTTATTATAAGTTTTTGAACTATTTCCAAAAAAAATAAAAAGAAAATTGATAAAACGAATATTTGATTTATTACAAAATATAGGCCAACCTCCGAAAAATCGAGAAAATCGCAATCGCACCTGATGCGAAGTAATAAAAAAGACCACCGTTTTATTTTTTTACAATAAACTGCACGCCTACTGATTGAAAACATGTCAACGAACAAAAAAAAATTCAAATTTCATGAAAACAAATTTGAAGAAGGACAACGGTAAAACCATAATGTTGTTCAATTTTCTGTACCCAAGCGGGTACAGTGGTAGTAAATGGGTTAAGAAAGTTTTTTTGGAATTCCTTGTAAAATTACTCAAAAAAGTGTGTTTTTGGAAAAATGGGCGAGGCAGTGGGAGGATTTTGAAAATGTTTAGCCTATGTTCATTTTCTAGGCTTCAGCTATCTTCGTACCAAACTTAATCGTAATCGGTTCAGCGGTTTAGCCGTGATAATGTAGCAGACAGAGACATTTTCGCATTTATAATATTAGTACGGATTGAAATATTTTTAAAGAATGTGTATCATGCGGCACTTTTTTTTTTTACTCAGCTTATCTAATCTTACTTTGTTCTGTCTTTTGTACGCAAATTATTCGGAACTAGCGATGATGTAAGTACAATATGTCTTGCCCAACATTACCTTGCAATGAACGATGCTTACAATCGTGGAACTGCATTTCAGAGGACAATTGAGTACAGATTATGTTACTTTTAAGACTAAAGTTTGGAATATTTTAATGTTAACATTGAAAAAGTGCACGCGGTTCGTGGGAATAACAGTCATGTTGCGCAGTATACTCTCATTAACAAATTACGGAACAGTACAAAAAGACACCAAGTCAGGTTCCACGTATGTAAGGGGAAAGCTATCTCCACCAACCGGGCGTGCGGACCTGAAGACAATGTTTTCTGATTCATACCCAGGTCCAAGCCGGTGCCACACTAGGCATGTTTTTTTAGAATTCGGACCTTAACCCAAGTTCTTCGTTACATGAATTGTTAAACATTTCCTATACATACATATTCGTAAATTCAGTTCAGCTCAGCCCCAATTAAATGCCACTACGTAGCAAGCATACCACAAGACATTATTAAATTACATTGCAGATGTAAGAAAAAAAGTATATTTACACTCTGACAATTTCCTGATAAGAAAAGGCAAATCTCACAAGCTAAATGCACAATTAGTAAAAAGCCATGTATGAGCATTTCTTTAAGAAGCCACCGCCATGAGTGAGTAACAAAACAAAGGCAGGATATTATTGCATTGTCATGCTCACAGCTCACAGCTCTCGCCCGAAACCGAAAAGTCAGTAACCTAAATTGCTTTGCAATCACCCAAAAACTGCACCCTGCCATCCACCCCTGCTCGCAGTACACACAATAACGAAGCCCGGATATGTTGCAAGTACCACCTCTACTTCATCACCAACCAAGTTTCATAAGCTGCAACGAAATGGTGTACAAAAAGGCGCTACCTACATTCGGTACATTGCACATATTGTCAATTAATTATGCTGCAAGGTGAAGGTGCTCCCGAACACACACACACACACCTAGGAGCGACAGCGAAAGTGGTGAAAAATCGTTTTTGTATCCCCACGTATTCGTTCTTTTCTTCTGATACTAGGGATAAACTGGGACGATTGTTGTAAAACGTTTTCTAATACCCTCCACACTTTTTCGTGTACAATGTACATATGACGTGTGTTTGGATGTACGCCGGCGGTGAATGGAAGACCATCGCCTCCGACGTCCACGGCAAGCCAAGTCCTGCGTAAAGAGCCATTTGCCAGTTATGTAGAGGAAAAATGCTCCAACGGTCTCGGTGATGGTGGGTGTTATACTTAAAGGATTTGAAAAGTTAATGGTCGCAGAATGTGACGGGGGCGGTGAGCAGGACTCGCTGTGTATTGGCAGAGTGCAGTAAACTTGCCGTCAAAAGAGCGGGTTTTACAGAGAAATTGAAATTTAAGTGAATTTTTTCGCCACATCCTGGATAGTGTCGATGCACATTTATTATATTTCTTATGTTCATATCCAGTAGCGGAGCATCAATAGGGTACTGCAGGTTTTTGACGCCCTAAGAATGCTAAATCTTTTTCAATCTTGACTTGAGTTGGATAAAACTTAGCGAAATTCAAAATTATAGGCCGAGTTTTCGAATTATGTCATTATGTGTTTTTATTTTTGAAGCTTGAAATGGAAACTGAAGTTAAATGTTTAAATAGGAGGTTCAAAAAAAGAGCAAAAACTCAACAGCGGTTAACAAAAAAAAACACCTACAAACGAATTGGTGTATCAAAGGGGGTCATCTGTACATCTTAACCCTTTGAAAAAATCAAGATATTCACTCCATTTTTGGCGAGCAAATGGCCACTTGTGAAGCAATTCGTCTCAAAGTCTCAGCGCTGTCCTATAAGTATCAAACTGGCCAGTCCACTATTCGTGACCAACAATCCACACTCGATTTTTGATGACCTTGTACATCATCTATCCTACCACTCTGGTCCCCGTTTGATCCAATAACATATGCATATGCGTAAATTTAAAGCCGATTTTCCTTGATTAAGAAGTGGCTTCGGCCAAAATCTGAATCCGGAATGAATTACAGTCGTACTTTTATGGATGGCTCAAAAACTAATCCAGGGTTTGGTGCTAATCTTTTCATGGAAGACGACACAGTAAGAAATGACTATGACATTCTAATCAACGTAAACATTATTGTAAAGACCAGAGCTTTATAGCCAGGCTTCACTTGAGGCCTTGCCCAAACGTATAATAACTTTCCACACAGTTCGAGAATGCAAAAACTCTTAAAATTCCGTCACAAGATTTAGCTTTAGAATCTTGTGTGGGTTCCGCTGTATCTAAGCAGACATGATTGCAAACAACTGACGTTCGAGTCGGCCACCACGCTTTTTCTACGCATCTCAACGTGGTAGGCTTAACTGACACGTACATAAGTCTGCTACACCTGTTGAGAACGACGATACTGCGCAACTATAAGGGTTATCCGCCTGAAATTTAAATGTTAATATTGCAATTAATTCCTCCTAGAAGTGTTCGGAGGAAAATATTTTTTATCCTCAGAATTGCCAATGGGGCTGAATATCTTATCTCATCCTATCTCTACACCAATTACCTCGTTTTCTACGAAAGACATGAAATTTAATTTTCTTCCTGGTAGTACAATGGACCAGTTGCCTTTCAGTTAAAACAACTCTAGTACAGTCAGCCAAATGCAAATCAAGGTGTTTAAGTTCAGTGAAAATATCATGCCATTTCAATTAGAGTGTTTAAATAACCAATTGGTGAGTGGTAATAATCAAACGAGTCTGATTATCAATATCTGTAAACAATTAAATTTATCCAAACAGCTCTGTGATCACAGTTAATTATTTCAAATTAATTTGTTATTTTCTGCATGACAGTTGTGTCCAGTGCGCGTTGTGGTGTAATTGACGTTTGGGTGGTGGACTTGCATTGCATTGCGTGTCGCTGCCAATTTAATTTGGTCAGGAAAACTGGAAAAATGTAATTCTCGCAGTATGAACGCGGGTGCATTCTTAATTTTGCGGATTTGTCATTTAGGTGGCTAATTGGATGAGGGGAGAAAAGCACTAATAAACCAATTAACATGGCACTAAGAACATGCAAAGTCAAAGCAATTAAATTGAAGTGAAAACGTTAATGCCTAATTGACAGGAGAATTATGTACTTTTCTATTTTGAAGCATAGTGCTGACGATCGATTGCTAAAAGGTTGAAGAAAATTCGAGAATAAATGCGCATTGCTCAAGATTTTGATACATGCGCGTATTAGTCAAATAGTGACTATAGATGTGTCAAATTCTGTCGCGACGTAACATACTCACTTTCAAATATTTCCTTTTGATTTTATCTCTATCGTTCGTCTATCTCAATTGTTTCTGTCAGCGACATCAACGCGGAGACTCAACGTGAATGAAACTCTCCAATCGCTTTCATATGGAGATTTTTATGTAGTAAGTCCGCAGTGAAAAGAATTTGAGGGATGAAAATAAGCCCTCGTCGTCTTCGTTCTTTTGAATGGCATAGACTTTGTCAAAATCAGATTGAAGGGAATTTGGTATTTTTAAGAGCAAAGACCTACTTTTGATACATGGTCCTACCTGCTTTAGGGTTTCGAAGAGGAGCAGATTAAACATAGAGTGTACGAGCTGTACAGCGAAACCCTGTTCAAAAATAAAAACGTACAATGGTAAAGATGGCTCAGTTGTGTAGAGCGGATGAACACCAACGCTATATCGAATAATCTTAGATTTCGCCGCAGACGGACTTTGCACAAGCTGATGATAACAACTCTGATGGGGCGCAAGTGGAGTCCTGCAGGCCATATTGTTTGAGGCTCCCGAATTCTAACGGCTCCATAAGTTTTTAAAGTAAGTAAACACACTCAATTAGCATATTAAATATATATTTTCATGTATATATCAATTATTATATTAAAGATACTTTCTTTTATAATTTTCATGTTTAAGTAATGTACAATTTAGTTCGATCTCTTACCATTTGCATTTAACATTTTCGCCTGTCTTTTCAGTTTACTCTTAAGGTTAAATAAATTAATAATATTTTATCATTGACCTTATAATTTGTTTGTTTAGCCTAAAAGGTTCATTTTTACACTTTACTTTTGTATATAATTTTGTTCTAGATAATTCCTTGCTTTATATTAAAAATTAAACATTAACGAATGCGTTTATTTTTTTACAAACTTAACGGGAACATAAAGTTTTCATTAAATGGTCTTGGTAATATCCTTAAATTTAATTGATTTATAATTTATTAATATTTATTTCAGGCAACAGTATGAGTCTATTTATATTTACAAGTATATTTAAGTATTTGTCATGATTTACTTAAATTTTAACTTTACAGCATTTTGTGTATTTTTTTTTTTTTAACAAATTTTTCTAAAGTACATTTTATTTTATATTTTATATGATTTTTTAGTAAATAGCGATTGTTTATATTTATTTAATGCACTACCACTTTACTGAACTCATATTTCATCCTTAAATTTTATTTATTACTCCTTCTTGAAGTTTTATTATGTTTTTGGCATCTGGATTCCGACTTAAGCTTTTTGTGTGTGTGAATGGGTTAATGGAAGAATGCAATGACTCAGATGATAAATATCGGATGTACATTCAATTAATTTTTGTTATATTATTGATTATGAATTCGGCTTCATATTCACGATGTTTTCTCGTTTAAAGTATAAAAATCAACACACATCCAATTACAGTACGTGAACGCACGTAGTATGTATTTATTATAATTTCCTTACTTTTGTGGTGGTAAAAATGTATTCATATATATTTACGTGCAGTTCACTGACATTATTTTTATTGTGATGTACAAAAAAGGGGGAGTCTGTAGGGATGGTGGTATGATTAAAAGGCCATAAAATTTATTTTAATGCTCTTGGTAGCGTGTATCTTGTTTGGTTGGTGGGATACATGAACTTTACGCTGAGTAGGCAGTGTTGCTTGCTGCAGTATAGGACGCCGCTGATGATGTTAATCAGACGTGGTGTTTAATTGTCGTAAATAGATTTTTACATCGAAAACGACATGCGAATTTTGTAAAATGTCATGTAGTGGGCAGAGGTGGTGCAATAATTTAATTTCATTGCTGCTTTTTGGCAACGGGAAATGAATGTCGGCAAATATATTTTAATGTGTATGTAGAATTGGATTACCATTTTGGATATGTTTTAGTTGTCTTAATGATATGTTCGATGGATATGTTTCGATAGATCGGAAAGGGTAATGAGGAAATTTTTGCCAGACCTCAAACAATTTACAATATTTAATATAGCTCGCGAACTACTTACAAAATCTGTGTTCAGCTGCTTCAACCACACGTTTGCCATTTAGATCACTTTCCCACTTTTTTACAAAAATTTGACTCAAACACATTTTTAACGCTTCGAATGCACTCTACCACATTAGAAATGCATGCAAAAAAAGGCTAAAGACGGATGTAAAACATTACCATTGATTACAAGATGGTTACAATGAATATGAATGTGTTAATGGAATAAGAAGATACAAATTTTGTAACTTGAATGAACGGCACCTGCACCGACTTAACCCGTCACCCGGCCATACCTGTAGACTATGCCTGGAGAGCAATGAAAATTGTTCCCCATTGTCACAGAATCCGTCGCCTTCATCCATGTGAGACACGGCCTTACGTAGTGAACGTATCGTGCCCACTGATCTCGCCGCTCTTCACCCTGAGGAGGTGATATATTTTCTGACAGCCTCTGGAGTAAACAAACTACTCTAAAAACAAACTACTTTATCGCCATAAAGCACATTTGTAGCCCCATCCTGTGGAACATAATTTTTCGGGTCAACGGATCAGCTGTCAGTCAAGATCTTCGCCCAAAATGTTGCACATAGTGATCGGTGGTACCGTGCCTTTCCAAAAAAAACATTTAGTGCGCCTCCGAAAGATATCTGCAGAATGACAGCTCGGTTCGACAGGTATCCCTATTGTTAATTCTACTTAATCAAATATAAATATACCTTTAACTTACATTTGAATTCCTGGGTTCAGGTTTAAAACGCAATGGAACGACAATCCTTCGTTTCAAGGAACAAGTGACTCAAGGCCTAGAATCCGATAAATACGGCGGTGTCGTCATAACTTTTCCTTTATTTTTCCTTGTTCTCAGTTCCATCGTTAAACGCACTTAAAAGCTCCGTCACTAGATCCTAAGAGAACACTGATTCCCATTGTTCAATTTTTTGCTTCGCATTAATTGAGGTCAGAATCAAACATTCCTTCTCTCCCATAGTAGCATTTATAAATACCTTCGCATATACCATTAGGATTGAATACTTTAGCTTCAGGAATTCCTATATATGCATATATTTTCAAAGTCGTTGTTTCTCATAAAATGGCACGTGGTTTTCGGTTCAGTATTTTATTGAAATGATAACACCTGCAGATAGTTTCACACCAGCAGCCAGTTGGCGGATTTCACAAAAATATTCCTCTAAAAACGCGTCCAATTAACAACATTGGAGGTTTTAAGTGACCAACAAAAATTAAAGGAATACATGTCAGTGTGTGGCGGTTTACAGTATTCCCTGTCCATCCCTTAGTGTCATAGCGAAAATGGAAAACTTCAACACAATGCATAGACCTACATACATGTATGTACGTAGATAATGGCAAACTTCCCCTCAGACAAAGTGAAAAGTTCCTCTTTATGTTTTTTTTTTTTTTAACATTTTTGTGCAAATTTTGCCATTGGGTAGAAATTGGAAAATGTTCACTAAAAAAAACTTTGTCTGCAACAGCGGTCCGTCAGAGCCACACATTTGACCTAAGGCATATTTAACCCACTTTCGTCATCCCCACCTTTTTTTAGTGTGTGTTTGCTTTTTATGTTATTATAATTAATTTACTTTGTCATTTAATACAATGCACAATCGCGACAGTTACGTAACAGCTATATATGTCTTTCTAGATACTTTTTTACAATTTCCATAATTTTGTTTTTTCTTCACTATCAAGTAACTTTTTTGTAGACACTAATCCGATGAAAGCTTAGCTTTGTTTCAACTTAAATGTTCTCTTAATTTTTATATTATTATCTTTCGTAAGTTCTAATACAAAATCTATGAGCAAATCTATTTAATCCTGTTAATTCAATTTCCAAGAGCAATTGGTTTAAAAATAAAATATAAGAAACTTAATCGTATTACATTACAAGTCGGTTGCCATGTGGGAAGTCACTCAGTTTTATAAGTACATCCGAAGAGTCAGCGGAATCAGTGCTATGAGGCATAAATAAGTTTGTAAAATGGTTCTCTCGTACAATATTGATGCACCTGGAAAAGAGTTAAATAGTAATTTCAACAAACATTACCACGCATACTAAATATAGAATTCAAAAACAAGTTGGAATGAGTTCTAGGGGTCTATAGCTCTTGAACAAACATCAGCCTCAGCTTAATACTCACTACGAAAGCTACAACTAACTGCATGTTTCGATCAAACTGTAAGTCAAGGAGATCTCATCAAACTTTCTCCTTACGCACTGAGTGCAACAAAGTTCATGGCCGAAAAAAATATCTTATTCGTCCTTTTAACGTTTTCGTCTCCCAGCAGGGCCAGTAGGACAATTGAAATGGATTTTTATCACAGTTTGTTCTACCGATTGATCTAAAGTGGATAACGATGTTAGTGCGGGAATTTACGGATCCAGAAGCCAATACCAGAAAATGGATTTTTTTTTAAATCCATACAGCTTGTGCGAGTAAACCGATGAAATTGACATACATACAGATTAAGATGAACACATTAGGCTATCATTTATGCATTTGCAGGTATCAAAGTGAAAATGGAAGGCATGGGTTAGATTATTATCGAACCAAGCCTTTTTCTAACCTAATGTGAGGCTGCGTTAGGCGATTGATGTAAAATCTAAAGTCACATAGATTTTCACTGCATGAGCAAATAAGCGGATAAGCTGGATGAAGCTGAAAACAAAGCCCTAAAACATTAAAGTTCGACCATATTTTTTTGGGAAGATACAGCGGTTTGAGAAATTGAAAATAACGAATATGGTACGGTAAGGGCGAGAAAGTATATTTTTCCTAACTTCAAAGCCAAACATCCTTCAGGCTAGAAACTTTGCTATCGGGCTAACCTTACCACGTAAAAAATATAAAGCTATGAGAGAGCGAGTAGCCTATCGGGAGAGGGAGTACCTACTCAGAGAGTACCTACTCGCCGGAGAGCGGAGTATTCAACAAGCACAGTTTGCACGAAGCCGCTCGTGTAACACTTACAAGTAGCATTAGGTATTCAGTATCTCGAATCCACAACCTGACCTGGAGCTCTCCAGGTCATCGAAACGCTACAGCGCTTGGTCTAGAAGACTGGACTCAAAGAGTTTGGAAGGCTACTGTGTTTTAGAGACGCTCCACGTGAGAAGCCCGATAAGAAAAGTAAATACTTATTTTTCAATACCTTAACATTGTGGTAATGAGAATAATGCTTAACTGAAGTTTAACTAATGGAAATCAAAATAAAACAAAGTAAAAGTGACTAGAAAATAAAATTTATTAATCTGAGTTCTTATTTTCATGAAATAAATGTACACACACTTCGAAACAAATCACAGCTGCAGAACAACCATGTTTTAAAATTCGTACCTTTTGAAGAATGTCCATACTCCTTCGGCGGATTCTCTGTGAAAAGTATACTCTTCCCTATCGCCACTGACCCTTTTCGATCTATTGACCCTCCGCCAGATGCTGACGACGATAAGCTCGAACCAGATGTCATTGATCCGCCATTACCTCCGGCACCACTCGGGCTACCCAATAAATCCGATTTCATCGGAAATACCTCCGGTTGTATCACTTTCGTTGTCTCGTTTCGCAGAGGAATGATATTGTCTGCCGAAGAGAAAAAAAAAAAGGAAGAGGTCATCAAACATAGATTAATGACGTATTCATGACTTATGAATGAGAAAGATGGCATACCCAACTCTCACCATTACGTACGAGTATCTATATTATGCTAAATTTGGAACTAAAAGAAAAAAAAACAAACCAACGAAATAACTTGAAAAGCTAGATTATCCTTGCACTGTGCCTGGTCGGACATCCCCCATTCGACCGCAATCAATTTTCATCAATAAAGACATCCACAGCCCTTGTGCGAAGGGGGGCCGGGAAAGCTGAAAAACAATATATGTACCTTTTATCCTTTCCAACAAAAAAGCCGAATCGAAATCCCAAAATCCTTGACAATGAAGAAATTAAGGAAAGGAATTGATTGAGGGATGACCAACCAGTTATTGGCCAAACAAATGACGGCAAAAGGCAGACTGACAGAGGCGACTAAGCAATAGAAATCATGTGCAAGAAGGTCCTTGCTCGTCATCCCTCATTCTTGCCCTGAATTAAGTTTAATTTTCCGGAAAAACATATGACGGCAGGAAGTTTAAAGGATTTTCCCCTTGTTTTTGTGTGAGTGAACACTAATCCACCCACTTCAGGACACTTGTAAGCGTGGTGGTTAGAGGTCCGCAAGGACTGCTCGAGCTGCACTGGACAGCATCAGCAGCAATTGACAAAAAAAGGTCACAAGCTCTTACAATGGGTTCCTTCGGCCCCATCTCTTATTTTACGATTTGTCTAAGGATTCATACTCTCCGGTCGGTCTGTTTCATTGCGGTCGATGGGCAATTTTGCGGCAGTACGAGGTGTGGGGTAACGTTCATTTTTTTCCCCATGAAAGGATTACACTCTGGCAAAGGAATTTTCGTTCGAGTCCAAGTAAAACTATTTCATTTTACGGAATGATGTGATTTGTATCTCGGATGTTGAAGGCTAGGTATGTATCCGATGCTCATAGGTGAGTGTGTTCATGTCCTTTCTTGCGACAGTAAAAACGAAATAGAAAAATCTGAATTTTTTGCACTAGGGGTGTTTTTGTGCATGTGTGTGTGTGTGTGATATCTTTCGTAAAATCTCTACGAGTTGGCTATTAACTTACTCTCTTTTGGCTCAGCAACTGCATGTGTTACTTGCTTCGACGGCGACGATGGCAGTGGAATTTCTGAAAATACACATAGGGTATATTAAATCACAATTTTCCTCGTATTTCTTATGACATGGTATGGTATACATATATGTATACCAAAGTATATTTTATTTAGATAATTCTTTAAAAATGTGAATCAAATGGAAAGAAACACGGGTGAAAAAAAAACATTAAAAACAAAACAAATGTGCTGACAGAGCTTAAGGATTTAGGATGGAAAAAAGAGAATGGAATGAGGACGAAAAAATGAGAAAGTAGGGACATGAGTTGTGGGGAGAAGCGATGGCAAGACCGTAATCGGCAGATTAAAACTAAATTTGGATCCACTTTATTCCACATATGTATATAATAGAGAATTGGGTATTTTTGTGGGCAAACATAGCAGATTCATTTTCAAGATTCGAGAACGTGGGATGCTCTCTGAAATTTTAAAAACATCTTTTTTTCCATTTACTTTCGTAAGTTGCACTTTTCGATACTTTTCAGATCATCCAGGTGGCAATACCTTTTTCAGAAAAAAGCTGTTGTAAAAAATTCTCTTAAAATGCTTTGGAATAAGATTTTGAAACAACTGATTACAAAATATGTACTGGATTCATGGCCGACTACTGGCAAGCAACTACAGTCTTCACAACATGTGCATTGCACGAACTTGTACTCGATTTCTTTTGCATGGCCACCACGGGCACGCTTGCAGAAGTCCAGACGCTGAACCCAATTTTCGACGGTTTTCAAGCATAAATCGGCCGATACTGCTGCAATTTCACGTTCGATATTCGTACGAAGTTCATCAATCGTCGCTGGCTTGTTGGCATAGACCATAGACTTGACGTAGCCCCACAGGAAATAGTCTAACGGCGTTAAATCGCACGACCGAGGCGCCAAGCGACTGGACCATTTCGTGAGATAACACGTTCTTCAAACTTGGTTTCCAATAAATTGATTGTGACATTCGCTGTGTGGCTTGTGGCGCCGTCCTGTTGGAACCACATGTCCTCCAAGTCCATATCATCCAATTGGGGCCAAAAATATTCGGTTATCATTGAACGGTAGCGATCCCCATTCACAGTAACGTGCCGGTCTTGATCATCACGGAAGAAGTACGGCCCAATGACGCCGCCGGCCCATAAACCACACCAAACCGTAATTTTTTCGGGATGCAATGATGACTCATGGAGTACGTGTGGATTGCTGCCTGACCAATACCGCATATTTTGTTTATTGACGAAGCCATCCAGCCAGAAATGAGCCTCATCGCTGAAGATGATTTTTCGATGAAAATCCGAATCATTTTCAAGTTGTTGCTCAGCCCAATTCAAGAACATACGACGCTTCTGGTGGTCAAGCGGCTTCAGTACTTGCGTCGATTTAATCTTGTAAGGATGTAGGCCAAGATCTTTTCGCAAAATTCGCCACAACGACGTCACAGAGATGCCCAACGCTTGAGAACGACGTGTGAGAGACACATTTGGGCTTTCTGCAACTGAAGCCTCAGCGGCAGCAATATTCTCGACACTACGGTCACTTCTTTGTCTCACTGGCACGGGAACATTTTGTACTGTGCCTGTGGATTCAAATTTTTCCACTAGACGCTCAATTGTTGATCTGCTAGGACGATTATGACGACCATAAATTAGACGTAGCGCTCTTAACGTTGAGGCCACTGACTCCGAATTTCGGTAGTAAATTTTAATAATTTCGACTCGTTGTTGGCTCGTATATCTTTCCATCATGAAACGGCAAACCTTACTCAAGAGAAATGTCAGAAAACCGCAAGAAAAATATGGCGTCGTTTGCTGTCCCTGTCGCTCTACTTTTGTAGCGTCCCTATTGAAAAACCCTTTATTTACCAAAAATCCTTTTAATTCCGCTAGACAGTATTCAAGCTTTGACATGGTCACAAAATACATAAGCAACTTATACAAATATAATAAAATAGTTTTTTTGTATTTAAGTTTGTTTGCCCAAAATTCAATAACGACTAAGTTGATTTTGATTCGATTTATCATTAGTGGGTATATTTTGTATCTTGCTTGAACATAGGCTACAAAATGCTTAATTTGGTTCAGTCGTTGTGAAATTATAGCTTAGGTGTTTCATTGTCTTTTTGAACAGCAAAAATAGACAATTCACTGGAAGTCCATAGTCCAAGCTAACGATTTGTTGCGATAACTACTAAAATGCCAAAAACTAATGCCGTGAAATATTCATCTATAAATCCATTACGCATTTCTTATAACGAATAAATAAATGCTGGTTTACGATGATAAACTTTTCGATATTCACTTCTACGCCTAAAGGAGTAACATACATTTTAATTTTATCTCTAATATTCGACAGCTGTCAAAATTAAGTAATGTCTCTAATTGGGTTCCCATCGTCAAATGATAGTAAAAGATTTATTAGTCCATCGGTAGTTCAACTTGAGCCACCCTTAATAATCTTTCAATTTCCATTCACTTTATGGCAAAATATTGGCCTTTTCCGTTCGTACAAATTTCTCGTTTAGGGTGAACTACTCATGCAATTCTTCACAAATACCTTAGTGCCTCCTCGATTTAACTGCTCAGAAAGGCTTTTTGAAACTTTTGTGGGTCATACGTAGGTCGGGTTATTTCCCCTTTTTTTTGTTCCATTTAACCGCCCTTTTATCCGATATTAGTTTCCAAACATCTGTTCAAATATTTCACCTGACTTTGCATACATTAGGCAGGTAGTGTCATGAGAACGACATTTCTGCAAATATTGACGCTTGTCCCTCTCTTGTCAAACATCTGTGACATTGGCTTCAGAACTTTTACATGAGCACGCACAAAAGTACGAAATGAAAAAAAGCATAACATTGATAACCGTTTGCTGGAGTGGAACTTTTTAAAATTCGATTGGAAAACTTAGTCCTGTGACAGTCGAGAACTGAGGACTTTTGCACGAAAGGGCTGAAATCATCTGCCCGAAAAGTATTATCAAATGAACTGCAAATTCAAGAGCAAATTTTCCCTAAAGAAAACCATTCAGGGGAATGGTGCGCCGAATGACTGAAAGCGATGTCCCCAACAAGCAAAGTCATGCTACCAGGCTCGCCAGCAATCGGAATTTTCCATCATCATCATCAATATTTTAGATAGTTCAACCAGATTTGCGGAGTTTCGGAACCCTTCGACAAACGACAAACTTTAGTCTTTACTTTTGTCCAGCTCCATTCCAGTTTTCTTTTCAAATCCATCGAGCTCCATGGAGAAGAATGCAGGAAACAGGAAAGCAATGAACTTAAGACGTTTGTTGGCCGAAAGTTTGTCCATGCTCCACCACGATTTCTCTACTCTCTGTGGTGTCGAAGAATGGGGCTTAGGGTTTCTTGTAAAGCTCCTTGACGTTGCATTATAGATTTTGAAGGATTGCACTTTCAATAAAAATGGGAACACATCGAGGTAAGAAAGGGGAAATGAAAATGGAAAATAAAGCCACGGGTAAAGAGTTCCCTGAACCGTGCCAAAGCCAAGGGAATAACCAGCCGCGCTGATGTTAATGCTGTTGATGCTCTCCTGAAGTTGTGTGTAAGAGCCAAGGAGATAAAACCGTATTCTGCAACAGAAGTGGCAGGGGGATTTGAGGCGAATGACTTCCAAGTAAAGGGGATTTGTGTTTCATCGGGATAAATTTGAACTTCATAACATTTGCATTCTCTTTGCTGTTCACTGTGCACAGCACATATACTTACCGTACACTCGTATTGATCCTTCTGTTTCCCCCAGCGAATTCTTCGAGATGCATCGATAGTTGCCAAAGTCTCCATATTGTAAATTTCTTATCGTTAGTTTCATATGTGCCCTGCAACAGGAAGAAAACGCAAAAAGAATAAACGGATATTAAGAAACACAGTCCCAATTGGGGAGTGGAACAGAATCCATGAAAGCAATAGTGGTACAAAGGAGACTGCTGCTTTTTGTTTCTGCTTTTATTTCCTGAAATTTTGCTATTCACACGGCGAACCAACTGGTAGTGCTCCAGACAAGTGATGTTATTTTCTCTATGCTGTAACAGGACTTTTGGGATTTTCGATTGGCTGATTATCGACGAATTGGAACAGAAGGGAAGAAATTTTCGCCTTGCACTCATTTGTTATTCCACAAATAACACCCGAAGTCTGTGGGGACTTTGAACGGGGGTTTTTCAGGGAATAAGACATACTCTGCAGAGGATAACAGTTTGTAATAATTTCTTTTCTAAGAGCAGAAACATACATATAAGCTGTGTGATATAATTTTTGGTTTGAAACTAATTCTAGGTCTGTGGCTTCTATGATATTGTATAACGGGTTTTAAAGTTCATAAAGGTTTTATTGGACTTTGGGGAAAAGTTGAATATATAGAGAATGTTGAATGTACCGTCGGATTTATATTAAGCCGGTTTTGTTGTAGACTTGCAGAAGAATTCAAACTCAAGGAATTTTAAAAGGGTGTTTGTGTGATGGGTGGACCTAGACTCAACCATATGTCTATCCGATTTTGTGCAGACGAGTGTTTTCCTGATGAATTTCGACATCATTTTCTCGATCCAAAAGAAAGGAGGCCGTTTAAGTGCGCCTACTACAGTGACATTAGTCCCTTCGGCATAGCGTACAAGATCTTAAATTGGACCCTAATTTGGTTGAGCCGCCCATATCAAAAATTACTCGAAAATATTTATAAAGAAAGCAAGAAAGGTCGAGAGCTTTCCCGATAAATGGAAGAAAGGAATGATTGCCAAGCTTAATAAGAAAGGTAATCTTATGCCCTTCAACGGGAGAGGTATTTGTGCGCTGCCTGCAGTACCCTAGGGTACACACAGAGTATGAGTGGCATGGGTTCAAGTCCCAGCCATGTCCACCAAACAGTTTTTCCCGCACCACCTGTCTTCGAGCAATGACAAGCCTCTGGGAGTATAATTTGTTAAGTAAGAGCTTCTCAATTCGCCGTTCGGAGTCGGCAATAAATAGTAGGTCCCTTCCATTCGTGCCAAAAATGTAATACGCACAACATGAATGGTTGTTAGAAGTTAGGCTTTGGATCATCCCGAGCTGTACCGCCAGCTATTTGTTTTTTTTTTTGTTTTTGATCGGCAAAGTTAAGACCGCGTTTGGAATGATCAGTAAACGACGAAGCAGTTCTTGCTGCTACATTGGTACAACTTCTGAGTGACTTCTAACACAACGAGGCCGCTGCAAATGGTAGTAGCGGTGGCTAAGAAACTTCTTAAGAATTGTATGGTCTAAGCGCAGCTCTAAGGAACATCTTTATCAGAAAACGAGGCAGTCAGGATGAAAGTGGGAGTATATTTGCCATTTATTTCTTAGAATTGACAGAACCTTGGCTGTGCAATAGAATACTCTGGCCCAAGATGGTCAACCAAGAAAACGAAGAGTTCTGGCTATTGAGGAAGAGATGAAGATAGATGAGGCATGTATTACCAGAAACCTTATGACGCCCAGGTATCGCAGAGTCCTAGGCATACAAAGGAAATAGGGCATAAGTATGTAAGAAATCGCTGTATCCAGCTATGAAGCAAGTGCGTAGGAAAGCCTTTTTTAGGGAGGTCTTATGCCGGCGGGGAAATATAGACATTGTTGCCACAGTGGGCAACTTTTTAGAATCTAAAACCTTTTTACACTTTTAAACTTTTATTACGAAGTTCAT
Organism: Matsumyia berberina; assembly: GCA_917880715.2. Classification (NCBI taxonomy): domain Eukaryota; kingdom Metazoa; phylum Arthropoda; class Insecta; order Diptera; family Syrphidae; genus Matsumyia; species Matsumyia berberina. Next base: position 1,343,245 of record OU862870.1, on the reverse strand, counting down.
TTTACGAGGTTACAAAATTATTTTATTTCTCCTTCTTTTCGCGTCCTGCCTCGTGTTTGCTCGGCTTGAAAAAATGACGTTTGTTCCCCTCCTGGCGTCAGGGATGGTCGTCTTCGCCGTGCAAGTTGTCGTCAGGGATGTAACATACATTATAAACGGGGGCCATTTCCACAGACAAATTCCGTGTTAATTTACGAGCTTTACTACAACATCTGCAGACTATATACATCTTGAGAAACGAGATGGAAAATGTCCAAAAAAAAAAACTTTTTCGTGAAAACTGGAAATACTGAAAGCACAGACGAACATATGTAAATGCAGAAGTTCATGTGGACATCGAAAGTAAAATCTGAAGCACCTCAGTTTTTAAGACGGAATGTACATACCTATAGAGAAGATAACATCATTATTCTTCTTTCACACTCAGTAACTCAGGATTTGTAACTTACCTGTATGAATTTTCCGTGTAATCTGTCTTATACTTCTTGCTCGGAAGCACCATTACCGAGTTGTACACCCAATAAATGATCGCTCTGTAAAGAAAAATCGAAATTTAAAAACTTCGGGATTCGCATATCAAATTTTTTTACAAAATTGAATTCAGAGCTACAGTGCCAGAAAAGGAAAAAAAATCGTGCATGTTAGATGAAGTAAAAGGAATAAGCTCACTTAGGATGTGCTTCCGTATGACAGTCTATAGTAACATCAGTGCCAGCTGGTGCCCCAACAAGTTGATTCGGTACCCATATCATCGGTGAGACTAAAAGACACACAGAATATCGTTGAAAAAAAAAGAAAATTCCCTTCCTTCCTCCGACTTCGAAGGACAAAGACAAAATATAAATTTAAATAAAACTGTCGTCATTTCCTTCGTCACACTAGTGCTAGAGATTACTTTTACCTTTCTCTCGACCAAACGTGCCACGAATGGCTAACGAGACACGACTACGACGACGAAGACGACGGAAACGATGCTCCTCGCTTCGACATACAAACGTGTTTGTTGGCTAATACCATACCGTCATTGTCATAGACAATTTCAAGCAATAGATGTCATATGCATGAACATTTGTCAGAAGCAAATTTCAAATTCACTTCACCGACGAAGGACAATGATCAGAAAAGAAAAAAAAACCCAAAAACGAAAAATGAAACTGAGCACTTTTTTTTGGAAACTTACATTCAACATCCAAGATAATCCTTTTGGACACAGATGGAGGGACACCATTTGTTGCTATACATAGATATGCTCCCATCTCGTTCCTGCTAACTTTGGTTAGTGGCAAGACTTCACCATCATAGACCAGAACTATGGACGAGACCGTTGTTTGTATATGATGATGGGGACGTTTTTTTTTTTTTGGATTTGTGAAAGGATTAGGCAGCCCGTCCGGATGTCAGTCCCACCCACAGAAGAACGAACACCAAACCAACGCGCAAAGTCCGTTCGCAAGACCAGGCCAGGTCAAAATATTATGGCGTGAGTTCCACAAAAAAAGATAAATAACATTTTTCTCTCGTTAGTGAATAGACATGCAGTACAGGTTGTGTAATAAAATAAATATCCCTCTCAACTGTTTGTATGTGGCTCTGGGTCTGGCTGTAGGATAAAAGTGTCCTTCATTCTGTATGTATTTACTTTTCCCTTGCAGCAGAAGTGTAATGTATAGTTGAGCACATGCCACAGAGAACAGGCCAAATATGACATTTGAGAAGGAACTTAGTTATTAGTATACGACCAAGCACACACATAAAAATATTCTGAGAGAAAAAGAGAAGGAGTGACACAATGCATACCTTTACCTTTCTTCTTCTTTTCCACAGCAATCTCCTCGCCGTCCTCACGTCGCCAGATGATTTTTGGAGCAGGAAATCCATCCGCTCGACATGTCATGTTGATATTTTGATTCTCACGAACTGCCACCGATGATGGTGTGCTCTCGATGTCCAGAATGTTGGGTGGAACTATTGGTAGGACGTGACAAATAAAAACGTGCAGATAACAAACATGCATGTGTATGATTTTTACATACCGACCACTTGCAGATAGCCGACTTGGCTTATCATTGGATTCGTGTTCACCTGACACATGTAGTACCCCCGATCGTCCTGATGAGCCTGATTGACGTGCAACAGCCATGTATTGGCATTGTCATATGTTATACTATACCGCGGTATTCGTGAGATGACATGTCGATGAATTGTCAAAATCATTTGTCTATCAATATGGATCCATGCCACCTAGAAATAAAATTTGTGGTTTTTAGCAGGTGTTATTGGTTTTAGACAAAAATTATAAGAAGCTTACAAGAATGTATAAAGTCAGGTCTTAACTAAGTTGCCAGAAAAAACACAAGTTAACCAAATACTGCGTAGGTTCTTACTTAAGGTTGCCCTACAATCCGGGATGGACCTGGGCCTTAACCAACAAGCGTCTCCAGCCAGCTCGAGCTTTAGCCAGCTGGTTCCAGTAACGCATGCCAAGTTGGTTGAGGTCACCTTCCATGCTCCACCTGAGCCGCGGTCTTCCTCTACTGCGCCGTCCCTCGAATGTGGATTCGAAGATTTTCCTGGCCGGAGTGTTGGTGTCCATCCGCTCTACATGACCCAGCCACCTCAGTCGTAGGAGCTTTACTCTCCTGGCTAGGTCGATGCCGCCGTACAGCCCATACAGTTCGACGTTGTATCTGCTCCTCCATTCACCGTCTACGCAGATGAGACCGAAATCACCCGGAGAATTTTTCTCTCGAAAAAGGCAAGAGCAACTTCATCCGCTTTTGACAGAGTCCATGTCTTTGCGCCGTAGAGCAGGACTGGAATGATTAAGGTCTTAAACAGGGTCACCTTAGTCGTTCAAGAGAGGGCTGTTGATAGCATATACTTGGTAAATCCATCTTCGCCACCTGCATCTCAATACTCACGAACGCGCCAGTGACATCACGCTGCGTTCTTCCGATTATGTCAATATCGTCGGCGTATCCGAGTAATTGGACGGAATTTTGAAAGATTGTGCCTCTGGTGTTGGCGCGTTAGTTTTGCATTATAATTTCAAGAACGATATTGAAGAAGTCGCATGACAGCTCTTCGCTTTGTCTAAAACAGTGCAGGATCAAGGCCTAGACATTTTTCGCAGCACCACCTCGCGACAAACCACCAAGGCTATTATTTGGAAACCTATTTGGAAGAGTACTGGGATTTACTCGGCTACAAGACCGAGCGTACCTAGGCAACAGAGTGTTCGGTGAAGTTTGTCGAAAATACGTGAATATTTTCCCAAGTAAATGTAAGTGGTTTCAGGAATAGACTGAGTGCACATTTGTAGAGAACCACTACCTAACTTCGCCCATACATTTGTCTTTTAGATTCGATAGATATATGTAACCTAGTATGTTACAGTCAATACAGAAGATATGCAACCTTAAGGATGATTATTTTCGCAGTCCAGAAAATTTACCGTGAAATTAGGTTGTCGAGGAGCTACTTCTTCGAACGGAGAGATCCACGTCGTGCACGTTAAACGCGCACCCCCAACTCGGCTTGCAAAGCATGCCATAGAATCCGTGCCATCAGGTAGGCATCCACTGGGTAAGCCCAGGAAGAGATGATTGGACCAAGTCCGAAATCTCTCCTCTTCCCGTACGGAGATATCTCCTGGTGATCTAAAGTCCATGGCGGAAGATCGAGAGGTACGCAGCGTCCACTTAACCACACTAAAGCCGCGACTCTTGTAGTGGATAAGCGGACTATTCTCAAAATATTAGCTTTATCTTCAGTGACGAGCAAGATTGACTTCTTTTCTAGTGACAAGATAAAGTGGTGGAATATTTAGCGTAGAATGACATCAAACGCTAGAGTGGAGGCTGTTTTCATAACCCTCTTTGAAAGGATACTGGCTTGTCTTTGGAGTTTATTCACACTGGATTTTGCTATTTGTTTTAGTTTATTTTGTGTTAACTCTTTTTTTTTATAATTTTCCAGAAAGATGCTGCTAATCTAACAAACGTAGAAAAAGACGCAAGACGTGCAGGGACTCAAACTTAAATCTCCTTAATGCTTAGAATATTTTACGCCAAGAAATTAAAAATGACAGAAACTGGATACATAATAACTTGCATATCGTTCGTTAAATTCTCTAAAAAGTCGTCATTTGTTTGATCTTCTTGTACTGCGACGAACGTAGCTTAATATTTTCAACGATGACATTTCGTCTAACCCTCTTGATGAGGTAAAGGGCAAGATGACAAAATTAGGACTAAATGTTAAGCACCTTGTTTAGGCATGTTGTTCTCTATCTGCATGCTTACGTTACAACTCTCTTTATTTCAATCAAATTGCGGATTGTACGATGCACTCCTAATTGCGTCACAGAGCATTCAAATTCTAATTCAGATTAGAATCCTCAATTTTCTTTTAAATGTTTTAACCACGACAAATGCAAAATAGCTATACTAACAACAATCTGTAGACTTTTTACTGAAACAGGCATCTACTATTCGATGGCTAATTATTTTGATATTGGAAATCGTTTCCTGAGGCGTAGGAACGAATTTCAAAATTCACCCGCAACAAGCAATATTAGCTCATTTCTAAACCAAACTTTGATCCCCAGTAGGGCCTTTACTCTGGGAAATCCCAGCCTTTATAGATGCTCCGCACATGCCCGTCGCCAGTCCGGTAGACAACTATCAACATGGGAAGCGATTTAATGTCCCCTGACAGTCCAAAAATCATCTGAATCTTTTATAATGTGTACACTATAATGTCATGTTGCGGACATGTCCCTCCACTGGTCACACACGTACACACACTACTGTGCAAACTCGTAGACGTCGTATCCAGAGGATTTGGAATATTGAAAATTCCAAAAGTCGAACAGTTCAATTGGAAAGCACAAACGCATACAGACGACGTTGGTGCCTCGATTACCACCAGAGGTGGGACTTGACAGAGGCCATCGCCAGCAGTATCGCCACCCTAAGTGGCGGTCTATGGAATGCTACTCCATTATAATCGAAGTCAGACTGCAAATATAATAAATGGTCGAACGGCACGCCATGGTGGAGAACTCAACGCAAGTATTGACAGTTTTGCGCAAAACTTTTCCAATTTACTTAGTAATGTGAAATAACAGTGAAAATGAAGTTTTTCTCCTGAGAGAACAGTCAGGTTAGAGAAACATATTCAGAATATTGCTATTTTTGCAGCAAACTGCGGGTAATTAATTTTTCAGGAGAGAAAAAGTACCAACCGCAACGGTGCTGATTTCTTGTGAAGTATATGAATTTGAGAAATAATGAGGATACACTTGAAAAGGACAGGTGTATGTATGACACGTATATTTCGATTAAGCAGTGGTCTCATAGCACCTGTGTTTTTATCGGGGACCGTGAGCCAAAAAACTTTGTTAAACACGGTTTTGGAATGTGTACCATGACATGACGTCACCTGGTTGTAAAATTGTTTATTTCAAAGACTGTTTCAGATCCTCAGACTCAAGCAGTGGAATTCAGGAAACTGATAAATTCTAAAAAAATTTTCTTGAGATTCTTTTAATTCCCTTAATTCGGTCTCCCGACGTTGAAGTCGCCTAAATAATTTCGCTTATGGGATATTAGGAGAAAATAAAGGTAATTAATTGAAAAACTTAATCGATGAGATAGTACGTCATATATTTTTTAGAATTAGGGCTTCAGTGCAGAACGCAGTAGAACAGAGCCACTGGAAACAAATTTCTACATACACTTGTCATATAAAGGGTGGTTAAATTTTAAGGGCCGATGTTGAATGTGAACCACACCTAAACGTCAAGTTTTTTCTGCATTTCATTTGTCATTTCTCAATTTCAGACTAACTCAATTTGAACCATGGAAAGATACACAATTGAGCAACGCGTTAAAGTTATTCAGGCTTGTTATGAAAATGGGCGTTCAAATCAAAATGCATATCGTGCACTTCGTGATTTTTTCGGTCAATTTAATCGTCCAAATGTGCGTACAATCGGAAAAATCGTGCAAAAATTTGAGCAAACCGGGTCTGTAGGAGATGTGAAAACACCAGTGCATGCTCGTACAGCTCGTACTGCAGAAAATATTGCTGCTGTTCGCGATAGTGTGGCTGAAGAGCCGTCCACCTCAACTCGTCGTCGTGCCCAACAATTGCACCTCTCACGCTCGTCGTTGATGAACATTATGCATAAAGACTTGCATTTACACGCTTACAAGGTGCAATTGACTCAAGAACTAATGCCTCTTGACCATTTCAAGCGTCGTCAATGGTCAGAATGGTGGCAAGAAATGGCAACAGTGGATGATCAATTTTCGAAGAAAATCATCTTCAGTGATGAGGCACATTTTCACCTCAGTGGATTCGTCAATAAGCAAAATTGCCTCATTTGGGCGAATGATAATCCAAGAGTGATTGTCGAAAAACCAATGCACCCACAAAGAGTGACTGTTTGGTGCGGTTTATGGGCTGGCGGCATCATCGGGCCGTATTTTTTCCAAAATGAGGCCGGTCAGGCAGTTACTGTGAATGGTGTTCGCTATCGTGAAATGATAACGAACTTTTTATGGCCCGAATTGGAAGATATGAATGTGGACGATATGTGGTTTCAACAGGACGGTGCCACTTGCCACACAGCTAACGAAACAATGGCTCTTTTGCGCGCAAAATTCAATGGCCGTGTTATCTCACGTGGTGGCGATGTCAATTGGCCGCCAAGATCATGTGATTTGACACCGTTGGATTTTTTTCTTTGGGGTTATTTGAAAGAAAAGGTGTACGTCGATAAGCCAACAACAATTCAAGAACTAAAGGACGAGATAATTCGGCACATTAACGGCATAGAACCACAATTATGCTTCAGCGTCATCGAAAATTTGGACCATCGGATGGAGGTGTGCCGCCGAGGTCGCGGGGGCCATTTGGCCGATATTTTATTCATACATAATTGAACCATACCAATATTATCATAATAAAAAGAAATGACAATAATTTCCTAAATAGTTTGTGTTTTATTCAAAATCAACATCGGCCCTTAAAATTTAACCACCCTTTATGTACATAATTTTATATTTTTGTCTGAACTGAACATTCAAACAGTGTATACCTACCACCTGTTTGCTGAACAGTTTGACTTAGAAGTGTTTGGCATCTTTTGAAAAGAAAGAACAAATGCTTTTTGTCAAAGTTGCTGGAGGTCAACCATTTTAAACAAATTAATCTCTCCGCCAAGAAGTCACACCAATCTTAATCATTGCACCCGATGTCAATTTTATTTTTCTTCCAATTATACAAATTCAATGGTCCATTCTAAGTTTATTTTCGAAAGCACGACCAAGTTACATAAATAGAAAGTTTTTTTCTGAACAAAGAAGTGAAACTCCTCAGTACTTACCATCACTGCTACCCAATAATATTATCCGAGTTACTTGTAGAGTGTCTGGGTCTAGGACGTGGTCACAGCTGCTTCAATTAACTCTTTTGAAAAAGTATTTTTCCCCTTCATTATACACAAAAATACTATTTTTCACAAGCAAAGGGATCCAAGTCTGAATTGACATACAGCGTGGAATGTCAAAAAAATTATGAGATTTTAAAGTTGTTTTACGAAGTGAATTTAAAAGAAAAAATGTACCCAGCTTTGACGCGATTTAGGGCACTAAATGTGTACTGCGACATATGAGATCTATTTAATTTAACCAGAAGTATTGAGACTCTTGATAAACCTCATATCAGGCTTCCAGTTACTTGGTTTCCGATGACAAACAGAATCCCGAGCCAAGTGGAGTAATATTTTCCTTGCGATTCCCAAAGAATATGTTCTGTGGTCTCTTTTCACGCTCCACAGAGTTCGCTCTCCATATTGTGCATGTTAATCAATATCTGACAATTTTATTTTGCACAGCTGCTGTCTAAGTGGACAGTGTCTTGTTAAACAGACCGCTAAGGTTCTCAAGTCGTCTTTATTGAGCTTGAATAAAGTCTTGGCCTTATATTGGTTGGAGTTGATGAACTTTTTCGCTGAAGGTTATCAGAAGTAGTAGCAGTAGTAGGCTCACCATTATTGGACGAATACTGAAGGTAACAGGCAAGCCAAAATGTTCATGCCAAACATCTCCCATACCAGAACGAAACAACTCCTAGGACTAACCAGGAGTTAGGTTCGAATGGTTACAGGCTTCCTAACGGGACACTGTCTAGTCAGAAAACACCTAATGACTATGGGAATAGTACAAGACAACACATGCAGAATGTGCAACGAAGACGAAGAATTAGCAGAACACATCTTGTGTCACTGTAAATGCTTAGTCAGAACACGTCATCGTCATTTAGACAAATACTACCTGGAAACGGAGGATATATCTGCCAGCCCACTCAAAGACATCTCTGGATTCATCTCGAATTCAGGCATCATGAGCGAGCTCTAAATGGAGGAAATCACAATAGGCCAATTGGCGGCCGCAGTGATAAGGTGACTCGGTCCCACCTCTACCTATAATCTAATCTTGTCTAAGCAGAAGTAGTCAGCATGTCTGTTAATCTCCAATTGTGTTATCTTGGAAAATGCACTGTTAGATGGTTCTCCAAACAGGGCTCAGGACTCAGAGCCTGTCCCGAATTTTCATGAGCATGGTATCTGGAATCTCAAAAATTGGATCATGAAGAATGTATTCTAATATTCTCAGATGACCTGTAACGTCATCGACTTTAAGGTCCAATATCAGAGACAGCATTAGGCCACTTAACGTAGCTGCTGAATGCATCCGCTTTTCCTATCGCTGCTGTCGAGCATGTTTTCATAACCCATGCAGGCTATACGATAGAAACTATTCAGTTTGATGCGAAACAATAGAATCATAGAAACAAAAGATCAAAGATTTTTTGTTTTACCTGATTTAATAAATTCCTGGGAAACCATTGTGCTTCGTTTTTGATAAAATATGTTTTTAATATTTATATGTGTACATTCATTGTGATTCACGGCTCTCGACAAATTATTCATATTTTTCCAATTCAAGCTGCAAAAGTCTTTGTTTAACAAATTTCTAGAATCAACGAAAGTTTTGAACGCCTTCCGACTTCGATACAATAAGCTAAACGCACCACAGAATCTGTGGGACTTAGAAAAACCCTTACAAAAGAAAATATTTACAGTGCAAGATGCTTGCACGTAATACAGGGACATAGAAACAGGATGCAAATCAGCTTCTCAGGGTGGGGATTGGCAAGTGCGGTTGGTGAGATGATTTCACTGCCTATGGTCTGCTTTCTCACATGAATGAGGACGGGGAATTCTATGACGACTTGAAGAGAGCTTTCATCGCTCTCCAGGCATAGTCTGCAAAGATAGACCAGGCTTGTGTAGATGACGTAGTACGCCATTAGCAGTATAATCGGAAATTCTTTTGCACTTGGAATGTTCTTACTAATCTGATAGGTGACAATGCTTAACCCCGAGGTGTCCATTAAATCGACCATCATCCTCAGCGATTGCCAGACTAAATAATGCTTTTAAATACAGATGAGCTATGCAGAGGCTATTGCGAATGGGTCGGCCCATGCAGAACAAGAAAAACAGCCGTCAGCTACATCTGAACGATTTTGATATATGAGAAGGTTGTGGTGACGAAGAATTACATGAGGACACAATCCATTTTCCCTCTAACTGCCCCAACCTCTTCCAAGTAATAAACCAACTTTGTAGAGACAGGACGGTTGATACCAATTGACTTCGTACGAAACCGAGGATATAACAATAAGTACACATACGCCTTAGTCTGATCAAGAGATTAGTAATCGTCTTCATCAACCACAGACCTTACCTATCCAAGTCCAATATATACAATTGACAAGCTCTTCAGATTAGTCCCATAAATCTGTATCTTCTACTCAATTTGACTGGTATGTCGATTTTCTAAATTGTCATGCCTCATAACCTTGTGTTGCACAAAGCCAAAAAGGAAATATCTTTCGCTCGTATCGTTTTATTAAGTCACGTTTTTCATAAACGCATTGCCATGCAAGGCTGACCTCACCTTGCACATTCCTTGAAACATCCTTAAACACCTGATTTATATCCAAAGTTAGAAACTGTTTTATAAGTGCTTTAAACTTCCTTAACGTGCATTCTGATTTAAATACTGATCGTGTTGAATAAAGTTTAATTTATTGCCCTCCCCTTACCTTGTACGTTCCAAGATGTTCTACAACACAAGGCAAATTGGCGTCTCGTCCCACAGCAACTGTTACGTTTGGAATGGGTTGAGCAAAACGTGGTTCATCCATCATCACTGAAACGAAAGGAGGAAGGAAGTACATACATTTTTTGTTCTTTGTAATAAAGTAAAATTGTTCATCAATTGATTCCTAGTTCCGAAAGGGCACATGAAGCAAGTTTTCTTGCATAATTTAGCATAACATTTAATTAAGGTCCAAAAAGTCTTAACATGCTTCATTTGATTCGACGCAATCGCAATAGGTAAGGGAACCTTGTAAACTGTAACTGAAAGGATAAGGTGGGACCAAATTGAATTCACTTGGCAAAGAGTTGGCAAAGTTAAATTGATTCAAACCAAACTATCAGATTGTCCTCGAGCGACACCCCCTTATTTGGTCTTTGTGTTGGATGTTGACTCTCCTAGAGTAAAATGTTAACGGCTTGGTATTTGAATTTAATTACATTTAAGTTGATTGAAATTAGGTGGGAATAACGAAAATAATAGCTTGCGGTACCTGTGAATGAAATTAGTGGAGCGCTCGTCGGATTAAAGGTAATTAATAAACAAATTTAGGGAAATCGATGGTATGTACATAGGTCTTTGCTCAGGTAATTGAGTTGATAGCGTTAAGACCTTGGAAGCGCTTTCGTTTTTGATTCATTGTAATTAAATTAGCGTACGTACTCGGAGACAAAGTATTAATTAAAGGAGAAAACGTATTGAGTGTGTGAAGCTTAACATTAAAAATCAATCTATAAGGTGGTTTCTCATCGATCCATGTTATGACAACAACGTGGCTAGAAAAAAGGAAAGTGGAGGACAGAGATGATGTTGCATTGGTGTTTAAGAGACAATGATTTTCAATTGGACGAGATGAAATTAGAGTTTTTATTTTCGATGAACACCCACAATTTTTAGGTGGAAAAGCTCATGTAGTAAGGCGCTATATGCTCCCCCGACTCATGCAAATTCAATCAATGTTTGATAGTCTAATTAGGATGACTCTATATCCTTCCGGTGCAAAAAAAAAAAAAACCGTTCAGTATGTGTGCAAGAAAAATATACCCAAAAGCCACCCTCCTATCACGGTTTTCCTCCAATTTTCCTATTTTTCTATAGCAGTGCATTCATATCCACTTCGAGGAAGTAATAGTCCTTAATGTACCTCTCGAACCATCGGCTTTCAGGATGATTTTTCAGAGCAGTGATTTTCAATGGCGACTGTGGTAGTTTCACCATTTCTAGTGCTTGTTAGATTGGCCCGACTCCGCTCTTTCTCCGGGTTGTTTTGCATCTTCAGAGCGCAGAGCAAAGTTCCTACCGACAAGGGTATACCAAATTCTCTGGCATTTCTTCCTTCCACCATGTGAAATGGTGGTGTCCATTAAGATAGCGGCAACAAATAGCTCGATTTGGATTTCGGCCAAAAAGAAAACCGGGAGAGCACAAAAAACAAGAAAAACTTGTTTGCCGTCCCATCTTTTTATTCTTTCTGGTACTCCTGCTACGACCATCAGGCCGAAGGGGAGATTTGTAGGCACTTTGCTGAGGCAGTGCGGTGGCACTGCTGGTGGCTACATTGTGAGAAACTTGTGTAAATTAAGTGCAGAAATAAAGTGGCTCGATTTTGTTCTCGAGAACTTTCGGTGTGTGTGCCAGTGTGCGGGAAGTTAGAAGCCTTGTTGAACATTTGGGCACATATTATCTTCGTTGGTAGACCATAAATAAAGGTCCTCACAGGATGCCGCGCGTTTGTGCCTTTTTTTTTGTTCATGTTTTTCCTCACCCCGGCGGGTTGACTGTGGGTTGGCTGCATGAAAATGAACATGAATCTAAGATAAGAGATTTTTCCGGGAAGGCGTTGTTATTTTTTATTCCATTTCAATTCGTTTTTTCCACAATTTAAGGAGTCGATGAACAAATTTCCCCGTACTCACTTCGATATGGGTAGGATGGCAACTTATGTGCCCTCAAAATTAGGTCGATTTAGGAGCGAAACAACGGGGGGTTGAGAAGTCAGACAAATGGAAGATAACTTGTGAAGGTTGTAGGTTTTGTGTGAGGCTTAATGCCTCACTTTATTATACTTATTGAATTTTATTTGCCTCCGAGTGTGGCCGACTTAATGTTGGATGAGGGGATTTTGAAGGTTATGGAGATTTGTTTGGTTCTGTGGCATTTCGTTGTGGTATTTTATTTTATTAGACAGCGTTACTTGAAGGTTGTTTCTTTTTTGAGCAACTTATGCCCTGTAGATGATTTTTTTTTTTATAATACATTATCGCATGAAAGGTGATAAGTAGTAAACGGTAGATAAATTGCATGGCAATTGTTTTCACAATGTCCGGCAGCATTGCTTCTTTTGCAATTCCACATGCTAAGGTAAATACATACATATATGTATATGTTTTTTGGCATTTCTCGATTTTATTTGATCAAAACCAAATTGCTCATAAGTAAGAGGCAAATTGTAATCATTTAAGTGCTGCTCAGCAAATAAGTATGAATGTATGGACATACATATATTTATAAGGTGAACAAGAAATGAGAAGTAGAACACCACTTTGCTTCTAGTATCTTCGTTATCTGGTCAAGATTTTCAGAAAAGTAGGCGAGAGCAAGTAACCGACGCTTTCTACGTAGTGACAGTGATACTTTTGTCACTACTAATCTGATTGCATTTTGATTATGAGGAAGGTGAAAACGTTTAAAGTACCTTTCTGAAAAAAAATGATTCATAAAAATGCGGGTTCTCAACGCTACAGGATGGCTACATTAGCCACCATATATCAAATTTATGCCAAGTGCAGTTCAATGCATGTTTTCTAGTAAGAGGTCGATTTTACAAAGACTCAAAGTATAACACCTGCAACCAAGCACTATAAAAATAAATACATACATATGTAAACAAGTTGAGATGAGCCCAAACCCTGCGTTTCGCCACCATTCATGTCAGAGATAAACTATATTCAACTTCCATCCCTCTATCCCCGCGACACCCATTTGTTTACATCGTTGTAGTTGTAGCGCCATATTGCTTTTACTTGCTGACAGTTCTTGTCTGTGAATACGTGTGAAGACAAAACAACAACAATTTGCACGGTCCCTTTAAAAACGATGCGGTGGATTTCTTTTACGCCACAATCATGTCAACAATTTTTGATATTTTTAAAGCGCCTCCTTGGACACATTTTTAGGGCTTTATACCTGATTGTACCCCCAGCAGCTTAAAACAGATTTATCCTTTCATTAATTACCAGTAACTTATCTGCTGAATTCAGAAAACTCTTGAAATATTCAATTTTAAATTAGCAACTGAAATTTTTCAAATTTTTTATCCCCCACATCAGCTGTTATGTTCGTAGTCTAGGAATCACGAAATTATTATTATGTTTTAACAAATAAATGGGTTTTATAAAATAACTCTTACAAATTTGGATAAGTTTTATTTTTGAGGAAAGTTTCAGTATTAAAAATATATGACTATGGTTATTGAACAAACATGGCCAACTCTCCAGTAATTCGGCGATTTGCTGTCAACTTGGAGTGAATTCGTCAATTTGGCGCCATTATCGGGTTGAATTCGTGGACTTGCTGCCATCTTGGGGGGAATTCGCGGAATCTCGAACATTTTAAAACAAAATGAGACAGTGTTGCACAATATTGGAAGTTTTTTTTTTATTTTTTTTTTTTTGGAAGGCAGCTGGAAGAGGTGCTGGAAAGACGAATATCTCTTTATAGCCTATCTCTGATTCATGTTGTGCATGTCCCAAATGAAAGAAGTCTACAATTTGTTCTCGACTCCGCGAGTTGAGATGTCTCTTCATGAAAAATTACGCACTCAGAAGTTTGTTACCCCCCGACGAGAGCTGGTGCCGCGAAAAATGTATGTATGTGCATGCTTTGTAGCTTTGAGGATATTTGCTTTATAGTTACGTCAGTGACCTACATTCAGAAGAATCGATTTACTACCTTTGGTTATTATCTCTCTTTTTAGATGCTGTGCTCAGTAAATAAATATTTGGCGGCCACGACAGCTCGGTTCATTGGTCAGTTTAAATAAGTCTGACTGAGTGCTTCTCGCTGTGTACACAACATCATAAGGATATCAAGCGCGAATGCGTTTATAGTACAACGAAAAAAAAACACCAACGAAAACACACTCATGGATACAAGCGTTTTGATCAATTTGCATAACACAAGTCGTAAGCGTGTAAAGTTCTTAACCCTTGTTAATATGTTGCTTTTTAAGTTCAAATAAATCACACAATTAAGCAGAAAATATGTTGCCTCGTAAAAGAACAACCCCAGCCGGGGAGAAATATTCTTAATTCCATTTCCTCACTTTTCACGATGGTGCACCACAATTCTTAGACTCACACCCTGCTATCACCGATTTCGGTTTCAGGAAAACATATACAAGTGTAAGTGGAAGAAATCCCGCACTCCCAGAAGAATTCAGCGGAGAAATGTTAAGTGCTCGGTATTATACTGCCATGCCACCACACCACTTTGATAAGGATCTCCTCGGAGAATTTACTGTCGAAATGTGTGTGGCTGTGTTTGCTTCTTCTTCTTTTTTGAGCCGACAAGCATTTTTTATGGAGCGAAAGTGGAAAGAAGATGAAAAAAGGCGCAAGAAAAAACTTCGGCACCCAGAAGGGGATATGGCTCAAACTCAAACCGCTGTCGGAACTGCTTCTTCAATCCTTCAGCTCCTGCAGCGCAGCACCAAATCTCCCACTTTTATATTTATTACATGTATAAATTCCTAAAAACGTGTATATCAGCGAAAGTAGATTGAAGTATAAATATTTAATTGTTCAGCATGAGAATGTACGGCGAGTGTTATACGAGCGAGTGTATTAAAAGAACAAGACGGACCGAAGGGTGTGCAAAGAACTAGGAGAGCACATAAGTATATTCCGAAGCGAAATAGTATGTTCCCGCAGCTCGCACGGATAGAAAAGCAGCTGGTAGTCATTCAGACATAGAGATTACGATAATAGATAAATAGATAAATGTGGATAGGAGTGGACCGCCAGAGAGACTACTAGTGGAAGCCAATTTGTACTGTAATGGAATAGAGGCCATAAAGCCACCGCCAACGAAAGACAAATCCTGCATTTCTATTTGGTTCGGTGATGCTGAATAATAAATATCAACACTATGATGTAATTATGCCGACGAGGCAGAACCAGGTACGACTCAAAGAGCCTCCTCAGCTGTCTCTAGCCTTCGGAATGGAGAATGCAAGGTCATTTTGACAGATTTATGTCAGCTGACAAAAAATTCCAACTAGCAGGAGGACACAGGAAAAGGATTTCTATTACTGCTGCTCCTGTAAATGAATACACTTCCAGTCACGTGCATTTGCCTCAGGTTGGAAATTATTTCACGAAAATGTGGGCAAAATGTCATGTAGTTAAGTTTGAGTACCAATACCACTCTACTCGCACCATACTATCATGTCGAGGATAGCCATGGCACTACAAACAATACACTTTATTCCGCCATCGTCGTCATCGTCTTCCGTGAAGGATATTAGATTACAAATGTCTGGATCGTGCCTCCCAGTGCCACCTATACCTACTCGGCACAGCATCTGTCTCCTGCAGTAGCAGAGAATGATGGACTGAAGGTGGTACAAAAGATGTTGCCTGTTGGTCAGATTCCGTTATAAGGCTGCCATATGGATAGAAATATTCACTTGGGATGCCAAGGAGAAAGACATCGCACACTGGTGTAGTACAGTGGAATTAATCAAACACACAAAAGGATATAAATTTATTGTTATTTATCTTAGTTTCTCTCCTGTGATGAGGATATTAAGGATAATGAGTTATGTCAGAAACAAATGCCGGACACACCGATGCGGCATGGCCAAGTGGGAGAGAGTGATGACCAGTGGATTGCTGCTTTAATCTAAATTAGACAGTGGACTTTTAGACGCCCAGAAGGGAATGATGAGAATGTAGTTTCAAATCGAAAAAGAGAGAGAAGTCTAACGGTCTTGGGAAAGTGGAAATTGTACATGTGCGTGACAGGCGTCTGGATGCAGAACGAAGAAATGTTGTGGGAATAGACTATTTCCTCTACGGGGAGTAATGCTATTTATAATGTTGTTAGGTCAGCGCTGCAATCTTCAGGCTTAAGCAATTCTTGTACATCTGATTCGACCTTTTTGGTTTAATTCAAAGAAACATAGGTAAATGTATAAGCTGATCGATTTTAGGTATACATATGCATTTGGCCTTAGGCCGACATGGGTCCCAAGAAGTTCTACATTCTGCCTCCGTATTGGAGCTTCTTTTCAAAGCTTGACTCTAAATAAATTAATAGATAGTTAGGGCGATAGTCTATGATGAGGCAGTGACTAGCTTATCGAGACTATTCGTGTATGTAAGATCTTTTGCAGAAATGGAAGGACTCTACAATTCATTCCCGCTCCCAAAGATAAATTGAAAAACTTGTTTCTGACAAATTTATCGTTCCCCGACTAGAGGTGGTGCAGCAAAAATTGTTGGTTGGTATTGTTAAAGTTCGAATTTAACTCGCTTAACAGTCCTACGTACTAACCACTGCCTCACGATCACAACAACTTGAGTGGTGAAGGTGAGGAGGGCGGAGGCAGCAAAACGAGAATCAAAAGTGAAGAACGGCGGGGCGGTAATAAAACATTGGAGTAAAAGGGTTAATGAGCTATGTAGTCATCAGAAGAAGTAGAGGACGGTAGGGCTTTAACTTAAATTAAGCTTGCGTTGAAATGAAAGAAGTGTGCGTGCGTAAAAAAAAGAGAACGGCAAATAAGTAAATGACCGAAACTAATCAGCCGAGCAGACAAGAAACGTCATGAACCTGTGAACATTGTTCGCCATCCTGTTAGTCGATAGTTGACCCATTTAACCCAGCCCTAATTAGTTCACATAGATTTTTTCATTAGTTTTCTCCACGGTCGAGTGACGACACCCTATTTCTTGTAATATTTTAAATGTCAATGAGTTCACTTCGACTGTAATTACTTCCTAGTTGTGTCCAAAGACAAATGAGGCCGCCACAGCTAAGAAATTGGAACGGGTGCAGCGCCTAGCTGAAGTCTGCATGACCGGCTGCCTGCGCTCCACCCCCACCGCCTCGCTTAACGCCATTGTCGGTCTACCACCAGTTCGAGTCCATATCCAAACCCAGGCTAAACTCAGCCTGCACAGGCTCTTCCATCTAAACATTATCAGTTCCGAACATCCCCCTGATGGCCACCTTAACATGCTTTACTCCCTGCTCCAAAGCAGAGAGTTCAGCATGCCATTGGATGACTTTTTCCCAAGGTATTGCTTCAAACGAAATTACTCAGTAGTCATACCCCCCAGTGACGACTGGAAAAAATTCTAACCCCGTCCCTCAGAGCATGACCAGGTATGGTATACAGACGGCTCTAAAATGGACAGTGGATCTGGGGCTGGAATATTCGGAGAGTCACTAAGCACTAACCTATCGGTCAGTCTAGGCACGTACTCATCGATCTTCCAGGCAGAAATATTTGCCATAAACCAGTGCACAAGTTTAAGCTTGCTCTCTAACCCACGTGGCAAAACCATTTTTATCTTCTCTGACAGTCAAGCTGCCCTGAAAGCACTGAATTCAGCCACGATAAAATCAAAACTAGTTCTAGAGACAGTCAAATTGCTTCTAGAATTGGGAAAAAACAACTTGGTCATACTACATTGGATCCCTGCTCACAAAGGCTACGCCGGCAATGAAACAGCGGATTCACTGGCCAAGATAGGTGCGACCACCCCCCTCACTGGTCCTGAACCAGCCTGTGGAGTAAACAAAACCATTTTTAAAAACTTCATGAGGGAGCAATCCCTGCTCAAATCCAACGCGATCTGGATGGAAAGTATAGGACAGAAATGTACCAAATACTTCTTTCCCATAGTATCGCAAAAGAAATCCAAGTTTCTTTTAAAGCTAAGCAGGAACCACCTTAGAATTCTAACCGGCATCCTAAGTGGCCACTGCCGTCTAAAACGGCATCTTCACAAGCTTGGCCTGTCACCGGACCCTACCTGCAGACTGTGCCTGGAGAGCGATGAAAGCTCTCTCCACATCGTCACAGAATGTCCCGCCCTTATCCATGTAAGAAAACGGACCCTAGGCAGTGAACTCGTTTCACCAACGGCGCTTGCCACGCTTCACCCAGAGAGGCTGATTAGCTTCCTGACATCCTCTGGAGTAGACAAACTGCTCTAAACTCTCGGGAAAGCACAATAGGCCTCTTTATGAGACCGCAGTGCTAGAGTGGACAAACCGCTCCCCACTAATAATAATAATAGTTGTGTCCAGAGTACGAAGGCAGATTGCCCGAAAGTCGCTTGGTCCAAGAAGCAATATGAGGAAATTTAATGTTGAACAGCTACAATCAGAGCACATTGCCACAATCTGCGCTGATCGAATTTCCTCAATCTTTCCGATACCGCCAGCATCAAGTGTGAACGAGCTGTAGCAATACTGTCAAAAATAATCAAAAATGCTGACTCAGGCATGCTGGCTTTTTCGAAAGAAGGACCTCAACCAACTGGAAGCAGCTAGCTAATGTTAAAAATGGTTGGAGACATTACAGCAATTTTTTGAAATTATCTTACCAACTTTATATTTTCGACTCCGTCTTCTCTGGTTATTTTATATAATTTGAAATATTATTTGAATTTTCTGTCAAGAACAACTGACAGCGACTGCAAAACTCTTATCGCACTTTTCAAGCGTTACCTCTTCTCAACTATGAATTTATTAAAGAAATTATTAGTGTCATATCAAAGGGCGACGCTGCTTTCTAGAAGCCCTGCGAAGTCGTTGTGTTCGATTAACAGCTGCGGTATTTCTATTCTTATACGTTCTATTCACCTTTGAACCAAAAAAATTTACCCAATCTAGAGTCAGTCAATGAAATAGAAGAAGAAGACAATTTGACAAACAAGAAGGAGAGCCATTTTTGTCAAGCCGCTGAGCAGCCGCCACCTGGTGGTAGCAAAGTCACAATAATTGGTAGTGGACGTGTAGGCGTGGCATGTGCTTTTGGCATTTTAACCAAAAAAATTTGCAATGAAATATGTTTCCTGAGCAGAAACACAGAGAGGATGATTGGTGAAGCGCTGGATCTGCAGCATGCATCTGTATTTTTGAACGATGCTACAATTAGAGCTAGCACCGACTATCATATGTCTGCTGATTCACAAATTGCCATTATAACTGCTGGTCGGGGAAGAAAAAAGGGCGAGTCGCAGCTCTCTGTTACAAAAACCAACATTGATCTTATTAAGAATATTGTCCCAAGATTTGTCAAAACGAGTCCGAATAGCATCTTAATCATAGTTACAAATCCTGTGGACATTTTAACTTACGTCGCCTGGAAATCATCGGGTTTTCCGAAGAATCGCGTTATTGGAAGTGGGGCCAATTTGGACATGTCACGATTTAAATTTTTTCTATCTCACCGTTCTGGTGTGACTACGAACTCCTGCAAAACGAAGGCTATTGGTGAGCATGAAGACAGTCTTGTACCAGTCTTGTCGGAGGTAGAAGTCGGAAGAGATCACTTGAGCAGCGTAAACCCATATATTGGTGATTTGAGAAACGGAAACGATTTCCACACAATTGGAAAAGAAATTGCTACAGCTGGAATGGAGGGTATCAAATGGAAAGGCTACAAAAACTGGGCTGTTGCACTAAGTTGCGCTACAATTACAGAGGCGATTCTAAGAAACTACGACACAATAATGCCTGTGTCGACATGTGTTCAGGTAATGCTTTGCACCAGGTCATATTAGCTCTCATTGACACTGTATACCATTAGGGTTTGTATTGTATTGACAAGGAGGTCTGTTTATCAGTACCATGCATAATTAACTCCAACGGCGCCACAGCTATTCCTCAGCAGGAATTGACCGATCTTGAAATTGAACGGCTTCGGGCATCGGCCGAAATGGTTTATAAGGCACAATCCGGACTACAACTTGCATCCTAATGAATATGCTTTTGTAACTTTTTACCTATTTATCTATGAAGCAAATAAATTTTGAAGCACTTTACACTACGTGATCTCGTATATGTCATCATCATCATCAAGAGGTATACGCCCGTCTTAAATTTGATCACTTAATATGAGAAATCACGTAGTGTAAACCGTTTTTCAGTTTATAGTCTCGCTAAAAGGTTATGTAAAACCAAACGTTTTTTTTTTCTTCGCCATCTTACTGTCTGAGGTCAGGCGTCCTTTTTCTTAGGCACCAGAGAATCCTGCTCTGGTATGCCACGTCTTCAAGGTTTGTTTCCCTTATGTCTTTATTGATTGTAGTTCGTCTATGTTCACGGCATATAAGTGTAATCTTTGCCGTGGCACAGCCGATTTTTTTTTACTTCCCACCTTGGTAAGGGAAGTATTGTAATCGGTCCGATCAAAATGTTTCGAGGGCTTGACATTACTATATACTAGAAACCGTTTGCACCCATTTTCGGAATGATGTCTGTGTGTGTGTGTGTGCGTGCGTGCGTGTGTGTGTGTGTGTGTGACAATATTTTCCTCCTACGATATCTGGAGAACCAAACAACGTAGGACCATGCGGTTTTTTTTTTGTTTTATTTCTCAGCGTAAAACTTAGAGCTGATTAGATTTTGAGCACAATCGGTCTAGCGGATGCTGAGGAAATTTAAGAAACGTTTTTTTTTTTTCGAGTTCGCGCAACAACTCTTTGTGGAACAATATTAAACAGTGTGTCTTCGAATTTTCCGCTCTCTATGCATGTTTTCTTTAATTATTAAATAAATAACAATATTACTGTTTTTGATATAACATAATATGAGGTGGGAAGTATAGGACTGGCTACCCAGTCGAATTTCTTTTTTTTTGGTTCGTCGTGTATCCGCGGAATTTTTTGACTAGTTCTTTTTTTATAATCCACACGCCTTCAAGGCGTTATGGATATTACGCACGCAGCGCAAGTGAGGTACAGTGGCTTAAAAATTAGGTACGTGGTGTCGAATCTAACTAGGGACATTTGTAATGTTTGTCATTCATATAATTCACAGAGTTTTTTTTTTCGAATCTTTCAATATCATCACTATCAGTTCAATCAACTTTTCAAGCCATGGCCACTCTGCTGCCAGTGCTATGCCTCGGCAGTTGAATCGCCACCAAAGAAATATTCTCCTATAATCTTTCTTCTTAAGGACAGTGCTGGGCGGTTTCATCTCCATCCTCATCCAGACAGCTGCGACAATAGTTGCCAGCGAGCTTATCTTCCAATTGAACAGTGACCTGTTTTCTGCTGAAATTCAACTGAGGGCAAGTTTGCCTTGCATGGTTGAAGGTGCTAAGATTTCGCCATCTCTCGTTAATCTGCTCCAGATTTTGTAACTTTTTCAGTGTCCATTGACTCAATCGACTGTTTCACAGATGCCTGGAAAGTCCGAAAGCACGAACCCTACATACAATGGACATCTATTCGATATCTCGTTTAGACAAGCTCAATATTGCTTTTTCAATTAGGCCTCTGTAATTGGTGATTTGATTGCTTTTCTAGCTACTTAACTGTCAGTGTAAATGACAATTAGAATTCAACACCGATTTCCTCTTCACGAATAGCCTTTACCTCTGGGTGGAATGCATTGTTGTAGTCGGATAGGCTAAAAGGCAACATGCTTTTGAGTGTGATCGACCACCTACACCTCTATGTACATGCGTCAGTGCAAAATTATAGTGTCGCAGTCCTATCGTTGATGATTGTATTTACTTCTCATTGTTGTCGCCAGGGGATCAGTGTTACAGAGTCCCCTGAGCCATAGGTTTTGCATTGCAGTGACTCATTTAGTCGCAACGCGAATTTTATTACCATGTCCTTGCCATATATGTATTTATATCCAGCGAGAAACTGCATATAAATATAGAATTGTTCAAAGGACCTCAGTGGAAATTCGCATGACCTTTACCATGCTGATAGATGCCACTCTTTGCATTTAATCAAGGAGGTTTACGTGGCTGATTTTACCTTAAGCTGTCCATCAGACTATGAAATCGTACATATATTTCGTTGGTGGTAGTAGTACTCTGGCCACCGTATTTTAATATTTTTCTCGGAAGTTAAAAATAAATAAATATATAAATAGCTTGCGCGACAGCTCGGGATGAGCCAAGGCCTAGCTTCTCGCAACCATTCATGTTGTGCGTGTTACATTTTTCGCACGAATGGAAGGGACCTACAATTTATGGCCAACTCCGAACTGTGAATTGAAGCTCTTCCATGACAAATTAAATACCCGAAGGCTTCCCGACGAGAGGTGATGTCGCAAAAAATATTCGGTGGGCATGGGTGAGGCTTGAACCCACGCCGCTCGCACAACGGTACAACGCACTATCCACTGAGCCACGGCCACTATTCGGAAGTTAGAATTAATTAAAGCGCGAAATAGAACACGTCTTGGCCAGAACCTTACACTTGACAACCATATCTTTAGGGTAATGAGGGTATCGAACGTAGAATAATACTTGGCAGTCGCTGTTTCCATTACTATTTAAGAAGGTTCTACCTAGAAGATCCAGGTGATACTTTATAGGAGTTGATTTAACCGCATTCTATTGTATTGTGCCGAAGCATGGACCTTATTGAAATCAGAATTTTCGAGAAAAAAGTGCAAATTTGACTATTCGTAAAGAAGACTTATCCAAGGATAATGCGAGCCTTATGGCGAGATCGATCTGGTCGAATAAAATAGATATAAAACGATTCTATGTTTATGGCGATTTATATGAATTTTATGCAGCAAGACCACGCGGCAAAAGATGACGTAATTTTCAATGGCGTGCGCAAGTGAGCTACAAATTTCCATGGCTCTAAGATCAACATGAGAAAAGTTTTCGCCACTTCTGCCCATTAAAAATTGTTTCATTTCATTTATTTAAAGTTCAAATTTTTAACCATGGTCTTTGCATTTAGTGAAGAAAGGTTGTAGGACGAATTTTAAAATATTGTTGCATGGGTGATTAAAGGACAATTCACAACGTCGCGTCCGGACGCTCGCGCCTTAACATATTGAGTAGAAACAATGGGAGTATCAAAAATGTGACCTCAGGCGTTGGATTGACTTTATATCGTAAATGTCGCAAACTCGCCTACAACACACGAGTAGAGTTACGCTCCAATCCGTCGCGTATCGTCGTTTTTATCTTTTTGGTTTTTATTCCCACAAAGTTATTTCTTCCTTTTGTGTTTCTAAATCAAACAATTAATAAAAAAGGAGTGCATTTCTATTCTTCTCTCCGCCACGAACTCATGTGTGGGTGGTTTGAGGCATATTCCTTAGTTCTAAAGGCCCGACCGCCTAAGGCGGCCTTTCGTTTTACAAATTTCGAGGTCACGCTTTGTGACTGATAATATCGTAAAGTAACTGTAAAGCGGGAGCACCCGAACGCGCCAGTGTGAATTTCCCTTTATTCAAGCAATGCCAAGACCGCCATGTAAACCACCATAGGAAGTGTTTCAGTTGTTACGTCTAGCGTTTCGGTGAATAACTGGAGGATTATCAACGGCGATTATTTTTTTCTTTGATAAATGTATGCAACTGATATTTTACCAACTGCTTTTAGTTTCATCCTTACTTTACTTATGTACATCACTCGGCGTTAAGCTCTTTTTTGGCAAACATAGATCCTGTAATTGTGTCATATCAAACTGAATTCTCAATCCTTACAGAAGTTAATTAAAGGATACATTATATATATTCTATGATGAAAATAACTCCTGTCCAAACACAATGTGGTATTTATTTAAGAAAATCAATGTTGCTCCCAATCCCGCCTCTTGTCATGGAATGACACTTCAAGCTTTGATAGCAACTGGCACCATCGTCCCGAAAAATCTGTGCTGCCTTTCAATGATAAGAATGTGAGCTCCTTAAGTCAATTTAATCACTCCGTTTACTTTCACCAAACTATCTCGTTCCGCAACGTTCTTACCAAAGAATTTTTTTGGATTATTAATTACACCTAAAATATTAATTCAATTTTATTCAAATTAGGTAAACAGAGAGTAAATGAAACCAACCCTTATCACAGAATCCGAAAATGATTTAAGTCCCCTGCTACACACATGGCTCGGGGCTTAGCCCCACCACCAGCATCACCATTCCAAGCACCAAAGTAAATGACTTCCCGGTGCTCGGTGCACAAAGTGAAACTGTTCGCCATTGCTCATGGCTCTGCGTTGATTTTTTATTGTTCCCTAAATTATTCATAACTTCCTAATCGTTTGTGAGAGGGCGTGTGTGCGTCCAAACTTGGCTGAGCTAATAGCCCACGATGAATGTGAATCCAACTGAAAATCAATTAAAATAATGAATGTGTGAGTGGAATGGAATGAGATTAAAAGTCATTGGCTCATGCCAAATGAAATTACGTTAGTCCTGGCATACCCACACACCCCTGCATATACATAAGTAATCCTGAAAAGTGTTTACCTTTCCTAATCGAATGCAAACATATTTGTTACAATTTTCGACATATACACATTTTTAACATCCTTGGAACTGGCTGTCTCCTTCCAGTGCTTCCTGTGAAACACACAATCCGGTGGTAAAGGATATTGCCAGGTTTGAGTAATGTTATGTATGTACCGTCTACGAAGGTGAAACAGTAAACTTCTTGACTTTGAATGATGAATGGCGCCAATGCCCCCCGCCAAAGAGATGCTTGTATCCTGTGTGTAGCACTTTGTGAGGGTTGAGTGAATGAATGAACACATCCTGAATTGAATAATTCAAATGTTAGCTTTGTCCTGTTTGGTCCCGCACTTCCTCTCAGTATACGACCTTCATTCGCTTTTATTATCATTACTGTATGCGAATGTGTAGATGAGTGAATGGTGTAAAGCGAAAGGACGACGAATGTGGAAGGCGGTCGTATCCATTAAATGAAAATTACAAAGCCAAGAGAGTCAAGCAGAGAGCTGCCATGAAATGAAACAACGACAACGACGAGCAAAAGGTGAAAAGGGAGAACATTAAGCCGAACGCATTGATGGGAAAAATAGGTTTTCGAGCACCCCCCCGCTTTGTCGATACATTTAGACGTGAACCGCAGTGCAAAGTTGCGTACTCCTCTTCTTTGGGAGAGAGAAGACGTTAACATTTTTTTGGCTTCGTTCTTGAAAACTTCGTAATGGTTGTGCCGCCACATATAGTATGTCAGAGTGTGAGTGTGGGAGGGAAGGTGAATTGTTGCTGGAGATTTTCACCACACAAATGATGAGGGTTTCGGCGGTTTCCGTGGCTTTGTGCTTCCTTAACTTTCGTATTTGCAGCAATTAGACTGAATAGTTGTTTTCGGCTTAAGGGGAAGTGGCTTTCGTTTTGGAGGTTGCGGTGAAGGAATAATAAACGATTTTTGGCAGGATTTTATTCACATTTGAGTAGTGCAAAGTTGAAGTCTTTAAATAGACTTGCTTTTGTATTACGGTTATGTTACACCAGTGCTTCAAAATGAGAAATACAAATGATCTAATCGCAAGCAAACGCATTAAATGTGTTTTAACTCAAACTAGTCCAAAGATACATATGTATGTATGTACACTATATGCATATCGGTTTAGTTTACTTTTCTTATTATCTAGAGCTCAACAAACTTGAAACATCTGTCTGCCAGCAGAAGTATAGATATCGCAGGAATGTGCTTTATGTAGTCTACCCATCAGTTTAATAGAAGCTAAATGGTTTGTCAATCCTTCAAACAGCTTAAGAAGTCAAGAAATGCTTGCCCTAAGTCTATAACTTTTTTACAGAACTTAATTAGAGCACAAAATCATATAGGCCGAGGTGCTCTTTGGTCTTAGCCGATTTAAGTCGGAGGCAACCACAGAGCCTTATTTTGGTAACCTAATAAACGGCT
The DNA here is from genome assembly GCA_917880715.2 of Matsumyia berberina. Classification (NCBI taxonomy): domain Eukaryota; kingdom Metazoa; phylum Arthropoda; class Insecta; order Diptera; family Syrphidae; genus Matsumyia; species Matsumyia berberina. The sequence goes on along the minus strand of OU862870.1, from coordinate 1,317,094 downwards.
CCATCTGCAAAAGGAGTAGGACCTGCAAGATTTCCTCTGTCGCTATCTAGTCACAACAAGACCACATCAAAATGTACTGAGATTTATACGGCTACCGGCCCTAACTCACTAATACAACAAAGTGATCGGCAACATTCTGAAAATTGCCGAAAACACTTTTGCTACTCTACGTGAGTCGTGATTAATATCACAACAGACCTATCTACCTGTCAGAGAGAGTTGGTTGGTTGGTTTAGTGGGTGTCCTAAAGACTTACTTAGACCTCAAGCGGGTCCATTGTACCCATAAAAAGTGTACTCATGGGAGTCAAACCAAGGGATAGGGTTGGCTAATCCTGAAACCACCCAGAAAGGGATAGAAATCTCAGGAGTTTCTTAAAATCAGCGATATTAAGGTCCTCCAGCCCATGGAAGAAGCTACTACCAAGAGTACGCAATCTTCTGGTGGCCAAAGCTTGACATTCACATAGCAGGTGTCGGACGGATTCTATTTCCTCCTCGTCCCTGCAGCTTCTGCAGTAGTCGTTGTAGGGCAATCCAAGACGCTCCGCATGGATTCCCATTCCGCAGTGTCCTGAGAGGACACCGGAGACGATTCGTATTTCCCTTCGATTAAGTTGTACGAGATTTTTGGACTTCTTCTTATCGAAGACTGGCCATAGTGATCTGGCTATTGCGCATGTGTCCATGTGACACCATCGCGTATCAGCTCTGGTCATGGTTTCCTCATCTATATCCCCGTAAAGATTGCTAATGGGTGTCTTCGCGATCGGAAGGGTATATGCAGGATCTAGTTCTGCACCCCCCTAGCAAGTTCATTCGCTCATCAGAGAGGGTACAAGAAGCTCTGTTTTAAAAACAAGCATTCCAAATGCCAGGTTTTGAAAATCAGCCTCTTACAAGTTTTCGAAGCAAACTACTCTTGGACACAGATTCAAAACGAATGTTTACTATGTTTCTTCAATATTTGAATTGACTTAACGTTTCTTTCCTCCGATTTCGTTTCCCAGCTGGTCAAAAATGACCGGGTTTCTCCTAAGGTTATGTTTAATTTTCATAAGTACGCATCACAGTGGAGAAGATATTCATCAGTTCCGTGCTACATTTTAGAAAAAAAAAATCGACTAAAGAAAAAACCCTTTCAATGTCAATAAACTAAGAATTCTTTCAGGCTAAAAGAGAGTCCTTGACCACCAACTAAGTCAACACACTGTGATAACATCAAAGGAAAAACACCCCCTCAGGCAGAAGGGTAGACGGTAAAATGTTTTCTGCCACAAACATTCTTTCTTCCCATGTGCGACTTTGAGGCTATCGAGTTGTAGAAATCATTCCAACGACTGTCTGTGGGGTTGCCAATTGCCAGTCGCCACACTGTAATTGTGTGGCAGTATATTTTGGATTTGTTATTGTTATTACAATCACAAGGACCCACAGACAATTCCCAAGGCTTTTACATTATTATTATTATAATTGTGGTTATTAGTGATGGTGATAACCCTTAATTTATTGGCACACTTTATTGGTGAAACTTTTTGGCAGCTTTGTGCTGTGAAATATTTTCAGATTTCACCCCTTTACCAACAATATTATTTAGTGGCTAAACCAAGACTCCTCTGCCCTTGCTTGAAAATTAATAATCAGTTCATTTGTGGTGAAAGGTATTTGTAGCAGGAATATGGGGGACGTGGCACAGCGTGGAAACGGAATCCAAATTCGAAAAACGGATTTTGTGTGTTTGTTTATTCCAAAGTATGCCAGCACGAAGTTTGCACTGCGATTATCGGGGGTGGTTGCTCCACCACCTATAGTAGGTGCGGGCAATGGTGGTTGTTCGTGTTTTGTTCTCTGAACTTACGAATTCTTAGGGGAGGTTTAATGAATGAATTTTGCATCTTTTCCTTAGTTTTTCAGTTCAGTAATTAGAAGTGAGGGTTGTGCCTAGTTTGAGGGCTGAAAAGCATGTTAATGGCGGATATTGGAAAGTAACATGCAATCATAAGGTCGATGGGGATTTCCTGATTCAGGTTGACTGGCATTTTGAGGTGTTTTGGTGTTTAGGCATTTAGTGGCAGTAAATATTATGGCAAACGCTTGCGGCTGTCTTTAATGTAATTTACAGATTCAGAAAAAAACTGGGACCGAAGATTCATCTTCAAATCAGATGTAAGTAATGACAAAATTATTCGCAACAAATCCCCTTACTTGCCACACGACAATTTACATAAAAGTGACCTCAATTTAACGTCATTTATTTATTCATGAAATGGATCCCATTGGGGTCACCTTTGGGATTGCTGCTTCAATGGGCATGTTGTCCTACCAACGGACATGTGTCTAATATAAGCAATTTCCTGAGTACGAGTAGGAGCTTTGTGAATATGAATAAGTTTGCAAGTTGCGTTGTTTTTTTTTCCCTTCCTCTCTCTCTATTTTCCGTTCAAATCTCAGTGATAAGGGGATAATAGTTGTCAGGATATAAGAACGATTTAGCCCGAGGGGAAAGCATTGTGTCAGGAGTAGTCTTTTTTTCGTCTTTTAAGAGGATGTGCGATAAACGTTCTGCTTTCGAATTGAAATTTGCCTCGAGCAATAAGGCGTCACTTCCAATAATATTAGATGATTGGAGAATACACATATAAGCTTTATAATTATCCACAAACTGAAGGACAATGGCAAAAAGTAGGTGGCGCAACAGTTTTAGATGCTACATATGAAATAGCAAAAGGGTGTTGGTATCACGTTTCAATGTCTTGCGGTCCTACTGTATTTGCTGCGTATGTATCCATATTATATACTAAAAATCGGCGCAAAAAACGTTCATTGAAAACCAATTAGCACTGGGAGGCTTAATCCCTCAAAAGAAATAATAAAATTGCTTGCACGACAGCTTAAGGAGACAAGATCTACCTTTTCGCAGTCATTCATGTTGCGCATATAAAATATTTTCTACGAATAAGAGAGACCTACAGTTTTTAATGATGATTTCAAACAGTGAAATAAGAAATTGTTCCTTTTTTTAATAGCTTCTTTTCAATTGAAGTTAAACAAGATTAGTCTTTAGACACAATGGAATGTTGAAAATAATTTAACAGCTGACGCATGGATTTTCTAACTCAAAGTGTTAAAATATTCAGGAAATGTCTTCATGATTTCAGACCTAAGTTGGCACAATCCTGGACAGTGACAGAGAAAATATGGAGTATCCTTATGTGCTTCCTTATCTTACGAAATGGCTAGAATGTTCTTGCTATAACACTGGAGCTAAGCGTACTCCAGCTGTAGTTTGCTATCGATGGCATTTTACTCTCCACTTCCCTATCGGTTCAGTGGTTCTCCTTTTCCTGACACTTGTTAAGGAGTTTGCGAGCCAAGCGTAGTTTTAAATTGTGCTGTATGCCAACAACTCGTAGCTCTTCGCAACAGCGACGCGCAAGCTTCGATAAGTTATAGTTATCATGTGCTGTTGCCTTCAAAGCAGCTTGTTGAGCGGAAACCTTCACTGCTGTAATCTGACCAACAGTTCGATAACTTCGGAGAAAAATCCAGAATCAATGAAGTCATCCATTTAGATGGACATAGGATTACGAGTATCAGTTGACTCTTGGTTTGTATCCCCCTCTTCTCTGCTGGAAAAAGATAAGGAAACGCTAGGTCCTTTCTTATGTAGTCTGTGCTTTCAACATTGGTTATGTGTTTTTGCGGTGTCTGATCAGATTAAGGGTGTAGTCCAGTTGGTAACTTTCAAAAAAACAATTTTTCGAATGTATATGTATCTAAGAATATTGTATAACATTTTTATGAAGATCCGAACAGTATCGAAGCGTCAGTATCATGGCTAAAGGTACAGGTAGGAATCCGAATAGAAGCAAGAATAAACTTTAAACGCGTTTTTCTCAAAACAACCTTTCTTCGGGCGCCCCCATGATTTCTCGGGAACCCGTAGGCCGATCCTTCTGAAATTATAACCACAACTTCTATACATAAGTACTCATAAAATAGACTATTATCATGTTAAAATTTTAATTTTTACTATATTTTTTAACAAAAAACAGCGAAAAAATAACACTTTTTTCAATGTTTTTGGTTTTTGTTAAGTAAAATTAACAAAATTTGTTAAAAATTAATATCCATAGTTGATTTTGTAGCCATTGTCATACCGAATCTAAAAGACTTCGGATTTTTAGTTTCCGATGAGCCGTTGCCCGGACACCGTGGGGGAGACGACCTGCCTCCAAATTATGGCGTTACGTTAATTTATGGGTTTTTTATAAAAAAATTTAAAAATATGAATGAAAGAAAATTTGTTTTTGAATTTTAACACTTGATTTATCATACCTAATGACTTTTGTATCCATATCTTCCATACCATGCTCAAAAAAAAAATTCCCGAAAATAGCCTATTTTTTAGTCTACGAACTAGACTATGTACACCCTTAAGTATCTAGTTTCCAGTTTGGTTCATGCTTAGAGTACCCTTGGGAGTAGATTTTTGTAGACATAATATGATATGATTCTTGGAAACTAGGTATGTGAAATCCTGCTACAATCAATTGCCAGACACAACAACCCCGGCCACCGGGCCATTGTAGCCAATGCAACTGGAGATGAGTTGGCTAGGTCCGGTTCGGCTTCGCACTCTTGGGACTGGAACCTTTTTGTGGCCTTAATTAGACTACCGCCACAGCTTTGTGAAACAACTTGGAACACCAACGTCACCTAGCCCACTGGGAAAATGTCCTCGGGCTTAGGCAAGCAAAGAGACTTATAAAGCTCTTTTTCTACAAGGAAATTCTAAACCTGATCAGGAACAACATGAGGAAGCTAGTTGCCTTCCTTCTCAGCCATTGTGGTCTTAGATATCATCTCGTCAAATTAAACCTTTGTTCAGATACACAGTGTCGGTTCTGTTAGCGGAGTTTAGAAACTTGGCTGCTAATGACATACTTACCTTCATTAGGAAGTTAATAGACCCATTAGGCTAACTTTACCGAAGACACAATAGATCTTACCAGGTCGAGGGCAGGTTTTTTTAAAAAAAAAAAAAACTATTCACAGCATTGTGTAAAAAATTGTTAAAATATCATATGGTCGATACATTGAAGACCAACTTTTATCATTCAAATATTAATGTGGCCAACATTTATAGATGTTTATTTTATATAGATAAATTAATAAGTTAATGAAATATAACTCACCATGTGTCACTAAGTTCGTCAGGTAAATAACAAACATAACCTTCCGGTTGGTGAATCGATGCGGGAATATGTTTAAAGTTATAAGTATCAATTTGATCACCGTTAGAAGAAACATTGCGGCTATCCACTCTCAGATCGCGCGGTAAAGTAACAATTTCTCCACCACCAAGAGCATTCAGTTAGCAAGTAACAAAATAAAATCACCGCCACGAACCCCTATCGACTTTACTCGTAAGGAACCGCGTGCAATACTCGTTAAATTATTAAAATTTCCTTTGATTTATTGAAACTGCGATTTCATTGATAGGTAATTCACTGCTACAGCGCGCACTGTTGTTGCTTAATATTTCACATAAATCACTGCACTCGTTTGATGTAGCTATTGTCGCGTGGTTGTTGCTGTTGGCCGACTGAATGGATGTGTGGGTCCGTAATACACCCCCTGCCTGCTCATCAGAAATTACTCGCACATGCATCTCTGGCTCGGCTGCTACCACTGTCAATGATCTCTGGCGGCGATTTTTTATTATTTTGCATTTTGTTTTTTTTAATTTCCTCGTGATTAATGGACGAGAGAGGCATCAACTTCCTGGATGACTTGTTAGCCGCCGCGTCATATTTGGCCCTGTCGATGAGTTCGTATATATAGTATATGTGGATATAATTAAATGCATTTTTTATACAAGTACGATTTTTTTTAGTTTTTTTTTTTGCAATATTATAAAGGGACATGGAGTCAAAAGAGAAGGACCTCGGGAAAAATGTTGGTTTGCTATGTGTGATTGCACGAATTGTGAACTCTATTATGAGCAAAGCGAGACTTGCAATTTATATGCATAAATCATCCGGGATGCATGTGCTTTTTTATTTTATTTCCAGTGCTCAACGAAAAAAAAAGCCTCTTTCCCCGCCCGGTGTGATATAAATTATGAAAAATCATCGTCATCAACATCATCATCAAGCAAGGGTCGAACGGGTGAGAGCTGGAAATAGGGAGAAGCTGCAGGAAGAGCCCAAACACTATTTTTCATTGTGAGTTTGCTTTTTTATTGAATGAATTATTCCGAATCCTCCGCTGGATCCTTAACGGGGTTTCGCAAAGGTCTTTTTTGGATCTCATCTCACGGATGTAGCCCCTTGCGGTAGGTGAAGATAAAATTACATTTTCATTTGTAATGTTCGACTGTTAGGAGTTTTGCTTTGTCAGCGACTCCGAAAAAAACGCGACTTCTTTTCCGAGAAAAGAACAAAATGAAAACTGCATGTTGTAGCTCTATCAGCGTAGAGAAAAGGAGAGCGAAGAGGAAAAAAATTAACAAACTTTTTCCCACGTGATTTTATCCTCGGAACTGAAAAAGGAAAAAGGTAAACATTTTCATATGAGCCCGGATGAGGTTGGTTAAATTTTAAATTAAATTTTTTTTTGCAGTGAATCCTTTGAAATATAGTCCTACACAGATGAGATTGAGTGAACTGTGTAGCGCAATGATCTTTTCGAGCACATTCATTCTTGTAAAGTGCGTCAGACAAAGAGTAATTGTATGTGTCTACTTGTGAGGGATTAAATGAATGAAGTAACATGCTGCTACATATATCTTAAGGTATTATGTTGTATGTAGAATGGGGGTACATGCTAAAATAGGTGATGTGGGTTAACGACGGCAATTCATGTGAGCTTCTCTCTAAACTATATTTTTCTTAGAATTGGAGAAATATTCATATGTAAAGTATAATTTTTATCAACCCAGCGGTACTCGGCAAGGTCTCGAGAGCTTTAATATTCTTAAAGTAAGAAATAACTTATTTTTATGCTCTTTGGTGCAGAAGATGAAAGGCATTGGTAACCCACGACGAGAGTTCCCAAGAGCTTCTAGCTTTATGGATTCGTAGTATCCACACATTTATAAAAAAATCAAAAAATTCAGTAAAATTTGAAGAAAGCAATACAGAAAATTATGTCTAAAGACAACCCCATAATTTCAAGCGATTTAATGCGATCTTAAATTTCTTATATTTTTAGTTCTGAACTACCTACATGTGTATGCATAATCGGCAAACATAGTTTGAGGAGAACTGGATAATAGGACTAAAAGTTGCCAGTTATTTACTTTATAATAGTAGCGTAACAGGTGCTCCGATATAGCGAAATCAAACAACACAAAACTATCAAAGTTAAAGAGCTTTCATCCGACATATTTAAATTTGTTTTTCAGAAATTGTTTTAAACACCTTTTGTACACTCTCTTCTTCCTCACTTTCATGTTGAATTTTCTTCTGTGGCGAATCTAAATACTCGAAGGTTAGGCGTGTTAGGTGACTGGTTTTCCACCAAAGTCGGTGAATTACTACTCTTGGAATGTTTTTGGCAAAATCCGCACGTTCTTTTAAGAAATATTGTCTGTTTTCTTGATGAAGACAGTGCGAGACAAGGTCATAATAATTTCCAACTTAGTTACACATCCAATTGCGACCGTTCGTCTCAAAGCAATCCTACAGTGGTCCAGTAAAGAATTTGGCCACGCCTTCATTCTGAATAGTTTCATAATTTCCAACTAAATTTCAACAAAAACTTCGAGGTCCTGATCCTTTCAAGTCGTTTTAAGCGAAGGAAGTATTCTTAGAAGACAAGTCGGTGCACTTCTATACCGATGGACGGATCAAAAACGAATATAGGGATAGACAGAGGTCCGATAGGCCTAATTTTACCCTCTCTTTCGTTGTACCATGTTCCAAAGGGGGAATAATGGCGGATAAAGAAGTCTGATCTTGACGAAAGAAAAACGTGATATCCGTCTTACACATCCATCGCATCTTTTTGGATAGCCAAGAAGCAATCAAGTCCTTGGAATCATTCTCTACAAACTCACTAGTAGCCCTAAACTGCCACTCGTCTCTCATAGAGATGGTAGAGCAGTTTAATATTCAGCTCTGTTGAGTGCTGGGGCATAGAGTCTGGCTTATGATTTGTAATAACCTCAAATAATCTCAGTAAATCTACTGCATATAATCGCTTTCCCTAATTCTGACAGCCACGGCACCAAAGGTAGATTACATTTTCGATCTTTTTCTGCAAAACATGGTATAACAAATTTTTAAGAAAATTCGTTTACAAATACTTTGTAATCCCCACTCACCAGAAGTGAATTTGAATAAACCATCCGAGAGTATTCACAATGAACAATTAGAGAAAAAACACAAAAAAAGCAAAAGCAAATTATGCAAACCCTCCATAGGGAATATCTAAACAAATAAAACTTGTTAAATATCCTGCAGTCGTGAAAATCCGTAAATTTCGTCCCACCATTAAGCACTGAATAGGAACTCGGTAGGTACTATCTCCGGTTTCTAGTCGTGGTACACCATTTCTAAACTTTGCGCATTTTATCGAAACAAGGCTGGGAAGAGGAAAAAAATATATAAATAAAAGGCTCCCATGGGACTCGCTGGGCTTTTTGACTCTTGAGGGAAACATTAAACGAACGATACCGGAGCTACCCCAACATAGTGTGTGTATCGTAGTAACAACAAAAGCAGTAACGATAATGTAGGTTGTTCCATTTCATTTTTATAAATATTTAATATTTCCCATTATCCTTTTGCAACAACCAGAGGCAAAGTAGAAAAAGAAAAACGAATTGCCGACAAAGAAAAAGGCGAATAATTCGAAAATCCTTTAAAACAACATCTAAAAGATACGGGTACCCCTCCTCCCACCCATGAAAAGATTCCTCAAAAATATGGGTCAACAGAGAAATTTGTTTTTGAAAAGTTATAGAATACATTTCTGAATTATTTAGTGAGTACAAAAAGCATGTTCGCCTTAATGCCATCTCGAGCATTTAATATCAAAGGTATCCCCTGAACTTCAAGGTGCGAAACATTTCGCCGCGCACAACAGAACTCTCGAAAATATTCAAATTGTTCGTTTAGCCACAGAATTGAAACATTTCAGCAACAAACTTCTCAACCACACAGTGATTACTTTGCGCTATTAAATTGCATTTCGAAGTTTGCCACCAGCAGCAGGAGCAGCATTTTGTGGAAATTTCCCAGAGGGCTCTAAGGGCGTGAGGGATGTGAACAAAAGTGTTCTCGTGATGGCGTTGGTTCCGAACAACAGAACTGTGCAAGTGCGGTAATTTTTTCTTTTTATTTTCCAAAGCCAGCTAAATCCCGAACGGAGCAAGTCAGTGTAGTTCTGTGGTTTTTTGGAGCCCACGAGTTTGTCGTGCTGGGTTTTGTGATTATATCTGCGTCCGTCAGATGGTGTGCAATGTCAGTGAAAATTTTGTAAACTTTTTAATGATATAGACTTGCACTTGTCGCAATTTCATCTCATAGTGATGGTGCTGCTTTAGGTATAGGTTTTGTGTTACTTTTATGAGAAGGGAAGAGACAAGAGGAGGATGGAATGTTAACAGTTCCACGTATTTTTGCCTGTTTTATTGGAATGCTCGAGATATTTTCATTTACACTTTTGTTGGAGCGTTAATCAGTTAGTAGTTAGTAGTAGAAGTAGCGTAGACCGAGTCATACAGTATGAGAGAATGTATCATATCAGTGTGGGTTCAGGGCAGGAAAGTCCACCACCGACTAAATATTCACATAGATCTTGAGAGAAAAAAAAAAAGAACTCAAGTAGATAGTCTCCGAGAACGCAGTTTTCGAACCTCTGACACATGCTACTAAATTTTTGAAGCAGTTGTAGGAATGGACCTGAGGGCGCCTGTTATGCTAAGGCAGATATTTATAAGTATTCATGTCACTTTTCCTGCAGCTTATCCAGCGTCACCCACAAAGACAACCATTCCTTACAAGAGAAATGCCTGACAAGTAAATATATGTAACCAGAAAGCTAACCCAGGTTAGAGTCCTTATTTTGGACACAAAGGCTTTAAACAGGCGAAGGTGGCAATAGCTGCCGTTTCGTGTTCTTAAACTTAAGTAAAGCTATGACCGCTTTGAGTATTTGCTCAGTTTTGAACGAGTTGACACGGAATCCTAATTACTTTGTCAGTCCACGTGAATTAGGTATCTAGAGCTGAATTTATTAAATATCTTAGAGTATGGGCAAATTGCCGCAAGAGGGCTAAAGCATCGTCGTCTACTTATGTTTTAACTTTGTTAGCTTCATCCAAATTAGTTGAAAGGGAGAACTCCTTAATGCAAATAATTATTTGGAATATATTTTAATGAAATGTGGTTGCAAATAAAATGTGGAGCATGCCACACAGCAGATACATTAGACTGCTGTATGCTTAAGTTCGAACCCTAGCAACATCCATCGCGGCAGCACCTGTCATTGGGGTTTACAAACCTCGGAAAGTGTAATTTGTCATGAAAAAGCTACTCAGTTCGCCGTTCAGAGTCAGGAGTTGTAAATGCTTCTCAAAACATAACATAACATAACATGAATTGTTGCGAGAAGCCAGCTTTTTATATATTTATCCCACATAGCACATGACACAATCAGTTTAATGTCCTTTAGATTCCCTCGTCGGGAATGATTTTGTGATAAGATGCCGAAAAAATTGTTCCTTTGGAGGTATTTCCTGGGGTGGATTTCGGCAAACAAGCTACAAGCGATTGAAAAAATAAGAGACGCAATAATCTCGAAACTTCCAAAAAGGAAGTCTCACATTCGCCTTAAATCTTCTTTCATATATTATTTCCAAGCCTAGACTTTTTCTTCCAATTATTTTGCATTTTATTTTGCACACCTGTTTTTGAATCACTCCTTATAAACTGAACATGCTACTCGTTGCTTTATAGGAAAAAATTAATTACATTATGAACTATGTACCTTCGGCACGGAACAAATGCATATTGGACTTTTCTTCCACAACAATACTGTTCAATTAGGGTTATTAAATAAACGCTACCCAGCTAATGCCAACGACCATTGCTCACTGCGGACCCCTGTATCTACCTCAATCAAATAAGGAAACACCTTCAATATTCAATTCCATATTTGGACAAATTGTTATTATGCTGGTGCACTCACCGATTCAATGTTTTTCGGTCTCCCACCTATTACGTACCCACTCAAACAAACCAAATTTATAACGAAGCCGACCACAATGACATCACCAATCACAAGAATTCCATTAACCTAATCTGTCTAGACAGAAAACTGGTCGCCCCGTGCAACATGCGCAGATCGGACCCAACGCGTCCCACAACATTTTTTCATATTTATTGTCGTCCATTAAATATTCAATTTTACAACACCATAACCACAATGCAACGGCCAGTGAACATAAAGCGAGATCCTAATTTGAATCGATTCCCACCCACTCTCAACAACGAACCCAGTTTCCGATTAGCCCGCTCAGGTTGTTCGAAAACACAAGTCATTCCGAGTGTAATTTTTTCACTTTCTCAGCCATTTGGTGTAATTGGTGTCCAATTATTGCTTCCGTTTCATGCGTTTTCCGCCACTAGAATCGAACCACAACGACAAAAAAAAACAAACAAACATAAAACAAAGCAGCAACACTGTTGTTCAATTCAGTGGTCCTAATTACCGTAATCAAGATCCGAGTGCAACATGAGCCAAAACAGTTTCCCACGGAAAAGCTCGCTCGCAGGTTTTGTTTGTTTTTATTCGCCGGTGAATGTGGAAAAGGACATTTATCTGACCACCCACTGTTGTAAGTAATCGTCCCCTTCACCAGGCCAGCAGCGCTGCCGGATCGTCCGAGCAGTTTTTGGAAAATTATTATGTGGTGATTTTAAGCGGATATCGTTGTAATGAATTTGCATAAATTAGTTTTAAATTGCTCCGAACGGGGGGGGGCTTATCCGTATCCGTTGATTGTATAAATTCCCTTACCACATTCTATCAAAGTCAATGTGACAATTATTGGCCACTTTATTAACTAGCTGAAAGAGCACTTTGTGTGTGGTTATCACCAGCCTGGACTAACCCCAAACTCTGCTCGAACAGAAAGTGGAACTTATCCAGCATTCCCTCTGTGTTCCAACAATAATTTTCATATGACGTGCACAATAAAAAGGGGTGAAAAGCAACAGAGAACGCCTCCGGTTTCCCATTAAATACAGTCATCACGCAGTCAACCACCCGGCTGGAAATAAATATTTAGAATGCCCCAAGGATACCTCCGTTTAAACAGAAAGAGCGTTTTTTTTATTCATCTTCCGTCGTTCGGTGTTGTGCTTGTTGAGGTTTTTCGGTTTTGTATCCTTTCATGTAGACTGTTTTCGGTATTGTGTCTTGTATTGTCCTCGTTTTTGGAGATTTTTTATGTGTTTTTCGTTCGCCCACCTCACCCACAATAGCCCAATAGTTTCTGTGAGAGGCAATTTTTCAGTGGGATGAGTATGATGAACATCGCTTAAATTTTTTAAGTTATTTTGTCCTTTTTTTGGAGTGGACTGGAGTTGACCTTTAGGGCCTTTTCGAGTTTATTATTGTACACAATAGTGTATGACACAATGTTCCGTTGTTTCTATGCGAGTGCAGACCTTTTTGTTAGCGTTGGGTGCAATGAACTTTTTAGGATGTTATCGAGAAAATGCTCTGAATTCTTGATCTTCCAAAAAATCTGGAAACTTGTAGCCGTCCCAAGAACACAGATGGGAAGAAATACCAGGAGGTATGCGAGAACCTACGCCTTGACTCATTCCGAGCTGTCGCGCCAGCTAATTATTTTTTTTAGCTGGCGTGAAAGCTCGAAATGGGCCAATGCCTAGCTTCTCCCAACCATTCATGTTGTGCGTGGATCATGGAAGGGACCTGCAATTTATTGCTGAGTTTGAAAGGCGAAGTGAGAAGCTTTTTCATGACAAATTATATTTTCGGAGGTTTGTCACTCCCTGACGAAAGGTGCTGCCGCGAAACATTTTTGGTGGATTGCATAAGCATCCATTTTTCATCATTTTGGAAAAAGCGCAGAAAGTTTCTCTTGACTGTTTCGATTTTGTCGATATTTCTGACTAAGGAAGGTTTCCAAACATTATTTCGGTATTAAAATTTGAAACGGGAAGAATAAGAGTAGGGAAAAACAAGAGGTACTGGAAGGTATTATCCTACTCTACTGGGACATGGATTCAATAGAGGAGATTGGGCAGAATCACACTTCTTATTGCTAGATCGCTGGTGGTTTGCAGAGCGGATGTGGGTGTCGAAAGAACATAACTTTGCCTATCATAAAGTCTGGTGATGAAAACCTCATTATATCAAGTTAAGTGGGGTTCATGCAATGAACTAGCTGATTAAGGATTAGGGGGGCGGAAGCCAATTCCTTACCGATCTGGATAAGCAGGCTGTGATCAGGCAGGCGAATCAGATCTTAATTCAGTCATCACTGGCGATGAAGTGTGTTAAGAAATTCGAATCATGTGCAGTTCAGAATGTGTTGATACAGATGCAGATTAAGGGGAATGCAGTCATCGAAAGAACGAAAAATCAGACACGGAAATTTCAGAGGTCATGTAAGAAAAATAGGGCTGATGAAAAATAGAAATGATAGACTGTGAAGACAGTAGCGCGAGTACTGGCCAATGTCCTGTTTGGGCTAGTAAAAGGTGTTCAACTGAAACTCAAAGAACGTTGTATGATACTAGGACCCGATTGGAAAAGTAACGAAATGGGCCCAACTACATCGGTTATTTTGCAACCCATAGATTATAAACTTTTCCTTGGTACATTTTAGTTCAAGCATCACAATGAAGTTACACTGATTTTAATTGGACAAGGGCAGAAACTCCCAATACGTCAGACCATACACCTTAACTAACGTAAACAGAAATAATTTAAAACGAAACAATATTTGAAATGCTGAATCATTTTCTCATTCTAACATTCGTCGACAGTAATTCAAGGATATAAAATTTTAACCAATGATCAAACTCATCGGTTTTATCCCACTGATGTCGTATACAGTATGGATATGCGTGATCATGTGTATATACAAAATATGTATGCAAATATAAACGCTAATATACACATGAATAAAACAAATTCATACTTTCATCAATAATAAGCTACGGTTGCGTGTATTTTGAAATCTCACAGTTTATTGATTTGCCTGTCTACACTTACATAGTGTAACTACATCAAGCATGACAATCATAAAAATGAGAGCGCCTTTATTGTGTTGTGGTCAAATAAATAAGATACCCTCTGTTCTATTCAAATTGTTTTGGTTCTCTAGTTTCCTCTTATTGTTGTGGTTTTACAAAATAAATAAGCAGCTGGCGCGACAGCTCGGGATAAGCCAAGGCCAGCTTCTCGCGACCATTCATGTTGTGGGTGTTACATTTTTTCGCAAGAATGGAAGGTACCTGCAATTTATTGCTGACTCAGATCGGTGAATTGAGAAGCTTTTTCACGAAAAATTCTACTCCCGGAGGTTTTTCATTCCCCGACCACTGGTGGTGTCGCCAAAAATGTTCGATGGGCATGGCTGGGACCACGCAACTCGCACAGCAGTCCGACTCACTTACCCCTGAGCCGCGGCGATCATTGTGGTATTAGTTAATATAAAAAAAATTAGATTGTGGTTTATAAAGCACTGTCAAGGCCATGTCCACCCAAATCATTATAGAACCACCGCCAGATTATTGTGTAGCGACTTTCATGGGTTTCTTATTCATGAAACAACCAGTGTATGTAAAAGATTTATCTTCGTATACTTTACCTCCTGGCTCTACTGTATTTTTGTTATTAAATCTATTTCGAATCTATGCGAGTCGATTTGCGGAGGGCTTGTTTGTACTTATGTATACATGCATACATATGTTAGATATATTTCGTTTAATAGTGTGACAGTTGCACAAACATAGAAATTAATGCGGGAATACTATGCTTTTACCTTTATGTTTGCAAACAATGAAAAATGCCCTAAAGCAAGTTTTCACAATCTCAACTTAAATCCAAATTTGCGACTTTATGTGCACAGGTACACATTGTATTTCTCCTTGAGTGTATAAACACAGCCATAGATATATGCTTTGTATAATTGAACGACGTCGAGAGCCTGATCATCAAAAATGCATTCATACGTACAAATGTATGTAGATGTAGTTGGTCAGCTACTCACTAGCAACATGTTAATCGATACAGTGGCAATTTAGATACGCATGTTTGTATGGATTTCGAGCTGAAATTTGATCGTTTGAATACATTTTTTTTTTTAAGGATTTTGCTTATACCATCCGATGTCACCTTTCAGTTCAGACGCATTCAGTTCCTTGTTTCGACTTCAATTCATTTTTTGTTATGGTCAACTCTGTGTTTGTTCTTCGAGAATAACATATTGTTAAAGTTTCCATATTTTGATTCTAAGTGGGACCATCATGACCATGGTGTACATGCAAATTAATTTATTTCGTAAGTGAGACTCGTAGCAAGGCACGGTGTCCATTGAAGTTGTTTATGTGAAATTTTATTTATGCAATGAAACAAAGCAATTTTCGTAATTCTCACGTTAACGCGTTTTTAAGATGTTTATTACTTCCATGCCTACAAAACGGTGGATATATGTATGGTCTACAGGTAGATATGTAGAATCACGCAGTAGGAAGTAGCTGATAAAATACATGGGTACCACAACGTGAGATGAAGAGGGTTTCATCATCTTTATCGGCCCTCTAACCTAACCTATCACTAGTCTAAGTGCGTTAGCCTTAGCTGGTAGGCACTACAACCTAACTATGTCTATAAAACTTTCTTTCACTACAAACAATTCAATTAAATTTAACAAAACACATAAATATCGCTGTCCTGAGGAAGCCAAACTAACAAGTGCAAAGGTACATACACACCTTCTTACTGCAACAAACGATTGCTATCGTGCTCACCCCTTCCAGAGTAAACAATCAATACCTGTGTGCATCTAATTAAAGCCCCTTTAGAATCGGAAGTAAGTAATTCCTTTTACCAGTTGCAAGTACAAAAGCCTCTGAGCAAATATCGCTCCATCCCTTTGTTAAGGAATTAATAACACTGCAGGAGAACTTGCACCGGAAATCAAACGAATTAATGCAATCAGCTAAAAGCAAAGTAAAACTTTGCACAGCGATCAGCACAACCCCCTTTGCGGAGCACAACCACAGTGCTACCCCCAGGTAACAACTACATATAATCCCTCTTTTGAATAATAGTAGACTGGCACGAGGAGCAGCATCGACAGCAGCAGCAGCAGCTCGAAACTCCACAACTTGTTACCGACAGTAGCCGCCTCAAGCTGCAAAAAGTGTGGAATCATCCCGTCTCGCCCTATCGTAACTTGTGATAATTAATTGCACAACAAATACACCATTAGTACCTTTGTGTAGATCGCATGTTCGATACGTTAGATGTAGCGCACACTGTCCTTCATCCGAAAAAGAAAACTTTAAACATTTCTCTATTAAGGCCGCACAGTAAGTGCAGAGAACTTTATCAAATATGTAAACAACGAGACAGCAGCAGCACAAGGGAGTGAATCAAACTTAAAGAGGAAAGGACAATAAAAAACAAACGCTTCGCCTAAAATTCCAGCCATACTTGAATTATCCTTTTACGGTGAGGCCGACGATGACGACGACGAGCATCCCCGATCCATTAAATTTTTAATGACCTTTTAAATATTTCAAAACGGTGCCGAAGAAGGTGGAATTTCTCCAAGGACTCGACAAACAACACCACTTCTTAAATTCTTTTCACTTTTTTCTTCCTTTCTTTGTTTTATTGCACTTTTCTGCGAATCCTTTAGGAGGAGTTGCTACTAAATAGGACAACGTGTCCTTTGCACTTAAGAATCCCCATTAACACTCGGCCAGCAAGCACGATTTGCCGCGTTCATGCAACATACCACAACCGACGTTAATTAAAGATTTCACTTCACTCAATCTCAGAATATGCGAGACAAATATAATTGAATCCTTAATGCTTTCAAATTAAAAATTTACGGCTGATTTAATTGGAAACACGTCTACTTCCGGCGATACTCTAAAAATAACTGAGCTGCAACACACACATTCCAAGAGCTTAGCGGTAAGCGAGAATTTTCACGAGGACTATTCCTGCTGAGAACGAGGGGGTTTTTAGTAGACTACCCCCAGGTTCCAGTGCGCAGTGTCACTTTCCCGATGAGCACTAGGATACATTTTATCCGAACCTGGACCTACCAGAAACTTACTGGTGCATTGGAAATTTCCCAAAGACCTACTGACGGAGGGGAGAAGTTTTGTTCATTCAAGGAGGACGGTTGTCTTCGAAATTCGAACACGAACTGTGAGTCGGCGCGAACTTAAGAGCACGTGGCTCGGAGAAAATGTTTTTGTTGTCATTGTCCCACGAGGATGATTTCAGATTTGTGTGGAAAACGCATAAATCTCATTGGCTAAGGAACCATTTTTGCGCGCTTTACGAGGGTGAAAAACTTCCGTGTCGTGGAATGGGAATGAAGAATGGGTGGATGGATGGATTAGTGCCTTAGGAAGGGAATGAATTTGTACTTACATAGATGGAATTGGGTATCAGGTGGTTTTGTGTTCACATGCTGACAGGTGGATGGTCACATTTCTATTAGGAACAGACATCATAATGGAATACTTTGGTTGTATCCTTGTAAAGTTATCGATTTGGTTTAGTTTGGGACGAAATCTAAATCTTTTTAAGTTTTCAAAAACTGTACACACTCAAGGTTGTGCATGTGACCCTGATACGTTAAGTTAATTAAAATTCGGCTATGAGATTAGTAAGAGTTAACAGATACCTAAAGCGAAGGTGCCTACGTGTGTACATAGGTACATGTGTATGTTGCGCTTAGTTCATAATCAGTCCGGAAAAGGGGTTAATATCTCGATGAGGGGGCCATCATGCGGATTTTCATTGTGGTTTTTTTTTATGAGCACTAAGAGAAAGGAAAGCTTTTGGGCCTTCTTATACCACCACGAGTAAAATACTTGGTTTGGCAAACAATTTTCCTGCGTTGTGTGAAAATGGGTTCTCCGGTTTCCGCGACATCATGTCTTCTTCTGTATCTACCTCACGGTCACTGCAAAGGCAAGTTGTGCTGTACGCATTATTTTTGAAGGACAATTAGTAAGATTCGGTTCTTTAAAAATGTTTTAAATTACATCAATCTACTAAGCAAATACTTGTGGTGAATTTAAGCCTCTATTGAAGCCAAAACCGAGTGATTGACCGACTTGTAAAACTAATATTTTTCGGTGCACAGGACCTTCTGACTAGAAATATCGATATTTATATTGATATCCAAGTTGCAATCAATGCTCTCTATTAAAAAGTGAAGTTATGTTCTAAGTTCTCGACGTCAATGTTAATCAGTGCAAGATACTTATTTCGATTTTGGCAATGTGAATTAAATTACTTAAATTGTAGATTGACTATTGATGTACATAAATGTCAGTTTTTCTTGTTAGAAACGTTGAAAAGAATAGTTCTCGTGAAGCCTCGAACGTCGCCAAAACTTACACCTAGAACATACTGCTTTTCTTAAGTATTTCCATCAACCAGACAATACTATGATAACCATTAAAATACAATCTGAAGCATACAATTCGTCGATTTTTAAGGAATTTATTTTCTTAAAGACTTTAGACTGAGAATTTGAGATGCACTATCGAAATGGTTTTTATAGTAGATACTAAAGTTTGCTTCATTCGCCTACTAGATACATTTTACTCAAGCTTGCTTTGAAAGTGCTTATTTATTATATCTAATAACAGCAGGTAGTTATTGTAATAATTTTCTCCACGAAACCTTTTAAAGTCGCTGGGGAAATGGGCTTTATCCTATTAAATATTTCACCAATGCCAGCAAAGCCTAGGACTCAAGTCACAGTGGTCTAGTAAAGATTTTGACCACGCCTCCATTTTGAAAAGATTACATTTTGAGAAAGACTACACCACACCCAAGCTAAGTCTTGACATTCTGGGACGATGTATTCTCAGAAGACAAGTCGATTCGATTTACATCGACAGTCAAAAAACTAGCCACGGGGGCCGTGGTGGTGTTTTCTCCGACAGCGTTAACTTTAGCCTAGCATTCCGTCTTTCAAATCATTGCAGCGTGTTCCAGGCGGAAATTGCGGTGATCAGAGAAATCTTGCCTGAAGAAGAACGTGATATCAGCCACGGATATCCCAATTTTTTCAGAGAGTCAAACGGCAATAAAGTCCTTGGAATCAGTCGGTTTAAGTTCACTAATAGCCCTCGCCGATCGTCTCTTATACACATGGCGTGGCAGTTTAATATTTACCTTTGTTGGGTCCCAGGGCACAGCGACATTCCAGGGAACTGTAAGGCTGATGAACTCACCAGATATCGAACAACATTACCTATTGGACCTAATAAGGGCACCAATCCAGGATCCAGGGCAGGATCTGAAACGCTCTAAGTATTTGATTTCTCTTAATAGATCGCATATTAGTACCATAATAGATGTCTGGACACTGTCTAATAGACTGCATGCAACAAAGCTTGGCATCTGCGCATACGTCGTCTGCACAAGCTGTGTAGACGAAAAGGAGGAGAAGACTATTCTTCATCTTCTTTACATCCGTCCAGCTCTCTCCCGTAGAAGAAAACTCGACTTAGGAGCCTCCCACACTTCATAAGAAGCTCCAATGGGTTCAATGACTAGGCAGGAGATCTTTCTGAGATACGGTATCACAACAGATCCCTTGTGGGTCTAAGTATGTTGGTTTCAACTGGGAGGCACTTCAACCTAAAACTCAAGTCATAAATCTATCTATTCCATCGGCCTTAAGTCATCCGTTTTAAAATGCATGGACAAGAATTGCAAATCGATCTAGAAATACTTTTATAGGGAAGAAGAAAGATTTTTCTCATTTTTACTGAATTGTGAGTATCATCATATCGCAACCGTAGGTACTACGATTAAAACAAAATCGCCCAATTGCTTTATACTTACTGGCTACAGGGACACACTTCCTTCCTTCCTTATTATCACATAACTCAAAGTACAAACCCTACCTAAAAAGTCCCAAAAACTCGCTCTGTACATACATAAATACATGCAAACATATGTTAGCAAACAGATTCAAGCCTTGTTTCGTGGAGGGCACTCGCTGCACACTCGCTGAAGAACGTCGGACAAGTTACTCTTTATGTTGGCATAATAGGTTTCTCTGTAATAAAATTAAGTACCGAATCATATGTTTTCAAAAAATAAAAAAATTAGTAAAAGGGTTATTCTGGATGTCGCGAAGATACGAATACGTTTAACAACTTTAGTAAAAAGATTCCAAAATACAGCTTGGGAGACCACGACCATACTCAATGTGGAATGTTAGACCAAAAATCAACAACATTTCCTGATTAAAATATGTTATGTCGAATTATAAAGTTTTGCAATTTATCTTCTAAGTCACCACATTTTACGTTTTTAAATTAAGAAAAAAAAAGGTGTCTGTTACAATGTTAACTCACAAGCTACAAGCCTAAGGATATACATAATATGATAATGCGAAACACCTTTCCAACTGTTCAGCCAAACCTTCAAGCTTGAACTCGGAAGCAATGCTGACACGCACTCACTTAACGCACTCAAAATCCTAGGACTGGAAACAACTGATCCATATTGATAAATAAGAACGAGAACTTTGTTCGGTTGAGGCAAATTGTGAGCAAACGAATGCACGAAGGCGTGATAAGTCCCCGAAAACCCATGACGAGATAAAGGACCTAAATATCTAAAGAAAGAATAACAAAAAAATGGGTTCTTTTTTAAAACGTACCATCACAAAGAAGCTACGTAGAAATATAGCTTTTATTGTCCCCATCAAATCAATAACTACAATTTACTGCCTTTTACATCCTTTGAGGTCATGCAATGCAGAGCAAAAACAAAAATTCACAACCACGATGGAAATAATTTGTAGTGACTAATGGCAAGACATAACCATAGCTTTACGGTTTAAGCATAGCTTCACAATTTAAGCACAACAAAGGATTTTTCCTTAGCACGCCCTATTCAAAATGCACCCCTTGATTTGTGGTTGATTCTCTTATGCATTCTACTCCAACAAAGCTTTTCACCTAAGAAAGATATAAAAATTCTCTGAACCCGAAAATTTGTTTTCAAATCCATAAAGATTGTAAAAGGTGGCAACGCAAATTGCTCCTCCAATCTAAATGTGCAACTTTCAAAACTGTTCAGCAGAAAATAAAATCGCACCAACTGCTTGCCATCTTTTACTGTTGGGAAGCACCAAAATGTCCTCGATTCACTTTTCTAAGCTAAATTAAATGCGATTATGCAAATTGCTAGGAGTTTTGAAATTATTTTCTCCTTAAGGCGAACGTGTTCACATGTAGTAGATTGTGACGACACTAGCTACCCCAGACCCCTTTGGAAAATGCAACAAACGCAATGAACATTTCAATTGGATAAAAAAGACGTTAAAGTTCAACGAGATAACATCTGAATCCTGGAACACTAAAATCCTCGCTGGATATCGGACAAGTTTATCCAAGTGGCAAACATCTTCTGCCACAATTGCCTTCCACCAGGAATCTGCAATATGTCCCCCCTATATCGTCCTGAATCAGCCCCGAGTTCCGAGTTGATCTTACAAAAGGAGAAAACTGGCAAATGGGAATTTCCTCCCTGTACCTTCTCACCAAGTAGCCATATTCGCAAAACGAATTTTCATATTCTCCTGCTGACAGGATTATTCCGTTCGGAGCATTTGCATTTTAAAGACTGTAGTTATCCTTCGCATGAGGAAAAACTGCAAAAGGATTCCGATGGACGCTGCTAAGCGCCATTGAAAGATTCTGTTAAATTTACTTTTATCGTGTGGGGATAAGCAGAAATCCTTCGCCAATACACCGCTGTGTGTTATCGCAATAAATTTCCAATTAAAATTTTCCCATTCCTCAAGCAGAGGTTTTTTTTTTTAATTAAAATGACAAGGACATACAGATTCGTGACTAATTAAATGAATTCAGTGTACAAAAAGTGGTCTTGCTTGATGGTCAACCGTTGGACTCCGTCGAACATCTCGATATCTATCGTGCAAAAAGGACTCATGCTGGGTGCTCCAGGACCCCAGTAACACAATCGGTGTACAATTTGACGATAGAGTAATTAGTTATCGTATAATTGGAATTCCTCACGTTCGAATGTCAAAGACTCCGTCGAAGCCATCCATACACATACTTGTGAAATCTCCAATTCCATGTGCAGTTAAATGAAGCGAAGCGGCGAGAACAGAGTTCAAAAAACGGCTTAAGTTTCGAACGCCCTCTGCAAAAACCACAAAATCGCTCCGTTTGCTCGTAATCAATTAAACTGTCCATTAACAAGAGTTTTCATGGTCGATCCAATTTGCTTAACTTTTATCCTTGTGAGTGTGCCTGGGGACGAGTGAGGTGGAACCTTAAGACTGAAGAGGGAAATGGAAAGTGCATGTTTCTTGCTTATCGACAGATAGCTGTTGAAGTGTGAACAGTTTTCCTGAGAAAGAGAACAAAGAGAAGGCTGGGGGCTTCTCCTAGAAATCACATTGTTTTTGCCTTGCGAGCATGATAGGGATAAATCCGAAATCGAAGGTGAAGCATGTTTGCTGTGGCAACTCAGAGTCTAATTCACGGTAATTTTATTTCAATTTAATTGAAATTTATTGTAGGCGAAGGCGGTTTGGTGATACTTTCAGAACTTTAATTAACTTAACTCATGCGGAGTGAGTTCCGTATCATTAATCCGAAATGAAAATAACAAATTTCTGGGCAATGAGAGTAAGCCCAGGGTCAAATATAAAGCAGGGTTTCGTTTATTAATTTCTTGGATCGTTGGCTCCGTGTTTGATTGGACATGAAGCTATGAAGACCAAGTTTGAGTTTTGATTGCCATTTAAACTGAATATCCACAGTATTGTATTGACCTCGTTTCTTTAGCAAAGTCTTTTAAAGGTGTCCCGAGTCCCGACCCGTGGCATATCTCTGCAGAGACACGATGCTACTAAACCAAGCGATCAGGCATGGGTCTTCAAACCGAAGATTGGTCTTCCTTGTCCATCCGAAACTGGGGCTGTGATTAGAAGATCCTGATAAGCTGCAACAAGTTATTTCGCCCGAGTAGTCGACGTGTTTTGGTTCTTGGGAATTTATGGAATCGCGGTGGTGCTTTCTGCTCGATTCGACCTCCACGTTCCAGGTGCATACCCAGCAATCGTTTTTTTTTTAAGTCTGAGAAGGGAATACGTAAAGCAGCTAAGGAGACTCTCTCCAAGACCTATATTATTCCAGCTCTTACTTACTTACTTACTTAGGTGGCGCTACAGTTCGGGGTGAACCTGGGCCTCAACCAACAAGCCTCTCCAGTTAGCCCGGTCCTTAGCTCACTGCATCCAATTGCTCACGCCAAGGTAGTTGAGGTCCCCTTCTACTTGTGCGCGCAACCTTAGGCGAGGTCTTTCTTTACTGCGTTGTCCCTCCGGGTTAGATTCGAAGACTGTGCATGCCAGAGCGTTAGTGTCCATTCGCTTTTCATGCCCCAGCCATCTTAGCCGATGGATACGTATCTTCTTGACCAGGGCGATGTCGCTGTATAGGTCGTATAGTTCGTGATTAAATCTTCTCCTCCAAAGCCCGTCAACGCATACAAGACCGAATATCTTCCGAAGAATTTTTCGGTCGAAGTAACCAAGGATATGTTCATCCGCTTTCGACAGTGTCCATGCTTCAGCGCCATAGAGCAGGACTGGGATGATTAAGGTCTTATACAGAATCTCCTTATTTCTTCGGGATAAGGCCTTACTATTCAATCGACTTCTTAGCCCGAAGAAACAGCGATTGGCAAGAGTTATTCTTCGTTTGATTTCCGACGTGGTGTCATTATCGGAGGTTATAGCAGAGCCAAGGTAGGCAAGGTCCCATAGTACCTCGAAGTTATAGCTACCAACTGTGACGTTCTGTCCAATTCGTTGGTGTTGGGTGTCCCTTCTTGTTGACCATAAATACTTATTTTTGCCTTCGTTCACCGCTAAACCCATTTTGGCCGCTTCTGTCTCTATACTCGCGAAAGCACCGGTAACAGCTCGCTGCGTTCTGCCTGTAATGTCAATATCGTCAGCGTACGCAAACAGTTGGACAGATTTATGAAAGATTGTGCCTCTGGTCGTCTCGTCTCTATAAATGCTGTCATAGGCGGCCTTAAAATCGACAAAGAGATGATGTGTATCGATTTGGACTTATTGGGTTTCTTCCAGGATCTGCCGAAGTGTGAAAATTTGGTCAATTGTGGACTTTCCTGGCCTAAAACCGCACTGATAGGGGCCAATCAGGTTGTTGACAAAAGGTTTCAGGCGTTCACACAGTATGGCAGATAAAATCTTGTACGCGATGTTGAGGAGGCTGATACCCCTGTAGTTGGCGCAGTTGAGGGGGTCTCCTTTTTTCCAGCTCTACAAATAAGATACATTTCTGTTTGCATTGGCGGTCTTTGAAGAAGGAGATTCAACAAAGATCTAATAGAGAAACTGGGCATTGGACGTAACTGCGGCTCACAGACTCTTCGAGATATTACACAGAAGAACAATGCAGTAAAGAAAGATATTACGTAAGATGGGGACCGCAAGTGCATTTAGCTAAGAAGCAGACTAAGTGTAGATGTTTGTTGGTTGAATCCCAGGCTCACACCGAAGTTTTGTGTCACTTAACCAAGTAAGTATCTTTGGGCGGGCAACGGATGACAGCATAACAGCTTGTTAATCTGGGGTTAAGAGTCGGCAATAAAACTTATTCGTGGGAAAAACACAAGCACAACATAAGTATTTGAAGCAATCTAGTCCTTGGCACTCCATGGGTTATTTTGTCTTTGTCATTGATAATGTGTCAATCCTGCAGAATTTGGCTCTTTTTTTTATTTACATCCCCTTGGGGTTAAATTTAGGTCTGAGCTTTCTATAATACTTTAATATTTCGATATGAACTGCACCCCGAGCAGAATTTTCTCCAACATATATTGCCAAGTGTTCGTAGACTCTCCTGATTCGCTTTTATTAGACTTAAAACTTTTCTTTTCATCGAACAATTGTCTACTTGTGTGTACTGTACATCGTCTGATATAGGAATGAGGCCAATAAAATCAGACGTTTACTGAAAGCATACAACTGGATCCACTTCATGTTTCAATATGTCATAACGAAAGAAAAGCCATCTATTAATAATCCGACACCACTTCCCAACTGACAGGAATTATAACAAGTAAAAGAGACAAATGTCCACCCTTAGGCATATCTAATTCATTGCTCCACTTCAATATCAAGTGTCACACACATTATTTCATAAGAAAAGATGTCCGCTCAGGATGACAGCAATTTGGGAGATTAAAATCAACTTCAACGCACACATTCTTTTCATGTCGCAGTGGGTAATTATCCATTTCCTGTGAATTTGACAATTAAATAGACATCTATACTCAGATTAAGTGCATCCATCGCTGCGAGGGAACGCTGACAGTCCGGTTAATGTCTGCCTGTCTAAAATCTCAACAACAGCGAAACGTTGTACGTTGCCTCAGGTTTCATTAACTGCTTCGTGTACCTTTCTCACATTTTTTTTTTTTTTCTGTTCTTTTTTGTATTTTCTTTTCCTGCTATTTTGCACTACAACCTTTCAACTTTGTTAACAGAGAACGACGCTTTCAATCCCCCGTCATATGCCGTGTACACTTCAGACGGAGGTGGGTATAAGTGTTGTTTTAATTTCACTTCTTGTTAAATAGAAAAAAATAAAATAAATTCATGGTCCAGTTCATAGGGACATTCAAAACATCGTCGACAACGACGACGACAAGGACAGGAGTCACCACCACTCTATGGCACGTTTAAACGCTGATGGCATTTCTCGATAACAAACTGAGGAATAATGTGCACATGATTTTTTTTTATTAGGACTTTGTACAGAGCTCTTGATTGGGTAGACGAGCAAATATTCATGATGAGAGTAACAAGCTTAAAAGAAAAAATAACCCGATGGTGGTATTTTATTTTTAATTATCTTTGAATGGGCTTTACTAGCGTCAAGCGAAAGTTTTATATCTAAACGATAGCATTGTAGAGTCAGTCTCTCCAGCATCGTGTAAAACATCTCATTTGTCAACGTCCAAAACCTTTCATCAAAAACCTGATTTTCCTTGCCAGTGTGGTCTAAGGCCGTTTGATCAGCATCAACTGATGGAATTTATACATCAACTGTGTACAGAGATTCCGGCGCTTAATTTTCAGTAATGAACGTAAGGACTCACACATTAATGGAATCTTGCTGATTGAATCTATCAGAACATTGCTTGGAAATACCAGATAATTACAACTTATTTTAAGCTGAATTTCTGGGAATTCAAAATGCCGCAGAAAATTTTATGAATTGCATAGATGACTGACGCATCAATGAATCTATGAAGGTGTCAACAAATTCCTAAAAACTTCTTCATCTAACTACGCCAGTTCTCTCTACGGTCAATGAAAGCATTGCCAACCACTACCTCATGAGATATCTTGAGAATAGCCATGTTCCCAATGACCGTCAATATGGCTTTCATCTCCAACGCTCCACAGGGGAGAAGGTCTTTCTGTCCGGATAATGGAAGTTCGGTGAATAGATCGATAGAGTATCAAAAACCTTCGAGCATATGACGTTGGTAACGTCTTCACTATCCATTCGCAATCCACGCAAATTTCTTCGGTCAACGAGACTATTTTTCAAGGTCTTCACTGCTAACCACATTAAATAGTCTCTATTCATCTTTAGCCCGTTCCTATCACCAGGTGAGGACGGTATCTGGAGTTAGGACATAGAGGAAACAAAAATCACACAACACATGCTAAGGTTGGACTATAGGCAAAGGATGCTGTATAAGTCGCTGACAAAGCCCGCCAGACGTGAGCATCGTTGATTGGACCAACACCTGACGGGTCTATTTTTTCTATATATATATTCCCTTTTAAATCCTGTAAACCTAATTTAATATCCAGCAGGCCTAAGAAATTTCCCGACTTTCCCAAAATCAGTGATTTGAAGATCTTCTAGCCTATGGAAAAAGCTGCTACCAAGAGAACGCTTTTGGAAAGCTCTGAATAAGCTACTGCTTTCAATGTATCTTACTTAATTGCCATTTTTGAAATTTCCAAATTTCCTCTCTATCCCCGCTACCCTTATAGTGGATAAGCGGGTCATTGTGTATGTATGTCTGTTTTGCTCTCCAAAAATTCTCAGGGGGAAAGAGCAATAACCTTTCGCAGAGAAAAAATGTCTTGATGTTTCTGATCCATGTTTATGGAAACTGCCCATGGGGGGCAGTTTTTAAGAAGTCTGCCCACACTAGTTATCATGATCATCATCGTAAGTCCATTATCCACCCACCGGCGCTATCTATTAAAAAGTATTCGTCATAAATATGCATAACGCGTGCGGTCGTGAAAAATTAACGCAGAAATACTTCATTGCAACCTTCCACCAAATCCGCATGGAACCCCATATAAAACATAATTTTTCGTTTGTTTTACATATGCTACAAAGTGTTTTCCAATTTTTATGGTCCCCAGCTGGTGTTCAATGGCACTACCAAAACGATGGGATGAATCACTATACCAATGCCTCGGAAAAAAAGACACGAAACATGCAAAATACAAAATAACGAGGAAGAGTATCAAAACACGGTGTCCTTATGCGGTGGTAGTATCTGAAAAATCGCTAGCCCAATACCGATTTGTTGTCTACAATGGGTAACAAATGTGCTGTTGCTCTGCACCAAGACCCATCTTAGCAGACTACTTCCTCCGCCTTCCTATTTTATGAAAAAAAATTTCCATTTTATTATCTTCGAAGGATAACAACAGTAGCAGTAACTGTAGAAGCGGCACAGAGGAGTGCTTGTATCTTTTATCGATGGAAGACATTTGAATGTTTGAAGCCTTATATGTGCATACGTGTTCCGTTTGTAAAAGCATATTGCAGTTAGTGTATATGTACATATATCCACAGAAGAAGTCTTATTCTGGCACGTATCCCACTGAAGAGATGGTTCTACTCGCAAGTAAAAATGTACAAGCTAAATTTTTCTACATTGTCGACAAAAGGAGTGAGTATGTGAAATATCCGTAAGAGCAGGGACAGAGCGAAGAGGGTGCATTAAAATTATTCAAGAAAAAAAGTTAATGACATTTTTGCCGGCGGAATTCTAAATCAACAGCAAAATGGGGAATGTCGTGAGAGGCTTCGAAAAATCTGTGCACAGATTACCTTTGCAATTATGTGGAGCAAGGAGATGACTCAGTAAATTTTCTGGGTTTAGATTCGGATTTTGTTTGCAATTTGTTTCTATCAGCAAAGTAAAACTGTTTCTGTAACAAAACGGAAAAATGGGTAAGGTGCAATAATAACACCCTGAACAACTTGGACTGTCATAACAAAGTTATATACAGCGTGGACAGTAAGGAATGGAATCGTGTTGGTAGTTCCGGCTCAACTAGACGTTGGGAATCAGTATACAAGACGCGCTGTATCTTACGAAGTCGACCTAAAGGCACTGCTTACACTTAGTACAATTTATTTTCTATAAAATATGGGCTGCCGCATGCTCTTAGCCCAAATTTTGAACCCAGAGACTTCGGCTGGATCTCGTCAATCATCCTCCTCGAATGACTTCTTTGATTTATACTTCTTCTTCGATTGCGTCCTTTGTTAAACGATTCTTAAGGAATTCATTTACATGCTCTGTGAGTCTTTTAAGTCGATTGTCGGTTATGTGTTCGGAAACTTTGTAAAGAGTGTCCAAATTGCAAAAGGGTCGATACGACGAGGGTTGTATTAAGCGT
Source organism: Matsumyia berberina (assembly GCA_917880715.2). Classification (NCBI taxonomy): domain Eukaryota; kingdom Metazoa; phylum Arthropoda; class Insecta; order Diptera; family Syrphidae; genus Matsumyia; species Matsumyia berberina. Next base: position 1,288,075 of record OU862870.1, on the reverse strand, counting down.
TTGTCGGGGTATCGGCGGTTATATGGGGGCGGTGTTGGATTGCAACATTAAGGACTCTATCTATTCTAGGTCCTTTTTGTTTTGCTTATTTTTAACAGACTGTAATTATTTCTACCCCTAGACCATTGCTTTGTAGCACTGGTCACGTAATCTTGAAATCTCTACGTTTCACTAGTACGCAGGTGCGAGATGTGCAGTGGTTCTCCTTTCCACAGGGCCTTGAGATACACTTCATGGGATATTAAGTCCCATGATCATCTTAAAGAGATCATCATCGAAAGTATTACCGTGTATAATTTGGTGAAGTGGAGTGTAGTACCCAGTGAAGATCCTTAAATAATTGCTAACTTGAAAATCTTAAATTTTTTTTATAAATGTCCTTGATCGCCGCGGGTCAGAGGTCACGGCGTTGGACTGCTGTGTTAGCTGCATGGGTTCAAATCGCAGCCATGTATACCGTCCTTTTTTCCCACCCCTCGCCAAGGCATAGCAACTCTTAAAGAGTATTTGATGCAAAGTTTTTAAATGAAGTTCCTTTAGCCTCATCATTGTAACTCAGAAAGCTCTCGCAAATCAACTCTGTCTACGTTAATACACAGGTACGCAATTCACAGCTAACTACATACTTTTTTCGAAAACTTTCTTAGATCCGCGTTAAAAGAAAACTGATTATGGTGCTAAACTTCTGCTTAATCCATGTTCCACGCTTCCTTGTAATTGTTAACATAATTAAAACATTTTCCTCTATTAGTCTCTCTGGCGGGTGTAGTGTTATAACATTTCTCAGCACAATTCCCCAGACTAATCATCATATCGCGATTGTGAGTAACATTTACGATACAAAAAAAAAAAAACATTCTTCTCACATCATGAAGAAACATCCTCGAACAATCTTCAACAGTCTCCGGATGAAAACTTGCTTTCAAGTAAACCACTTAAATTTCCATAATGCCACAAACTCTCCACCGCCATTCTTATCTCGACCTTCTTCTTATCTGCTAGGTCGCTGTCGTCGTTGTAGTAATCCTCGTCGTTTTATTTGCTGTCCGCTGAGGTTTACATCTTCGAGCGAGAGCCAAACAACCACCCAACAAGATAATACCAAAAAAGAACGAACTTTCATAACTTCTCAGACGCTAAAAGTTTTACCATTAAATACGAAAAGTAATGGGAAAATATATTTTAAAAGGGATGCATAAATAAATCACACTGGAGAGGTCCTGTGAGGGCGAGAGAATGAACAAGCTCGCTGCCACACACATATTCGAGTATGTATTCGCCGCCTAGCCTAGGAGGGCAGCAAGGATCAGCTGAAAATGCCTGATGTTGAAGCGGCGGCAAAAAAAAGCACAAAAAACTATCCAGCAAGTAATATTCCAGTACAGGCACTGCCATGTCCTGCCACACACCCGGCGATTGTAAAGCAATACTCTTCAGCGTGCAACTGAAGGGTCCACCTATTGAAATATCATGATATAAAATTTTAAGTGTTATGAATATTGTGAATAGCAAACGGGAAAGCCGTGCTGTTTGCTGTGCCACTACAAGGGATACTCAAACGTCATGAGCAGAGCATCCAGAAAAAGTGAGAAGTCCAAAAAGCAGAAAAAGCAAGACACTCCGCTTGTGTTTGCTTTTTAGAGACCATATTCCAGAAGGAGAAGCAATAAAGGAAACGTCCAACTTGGCATGTAAGCAGTGTCAGTTTCAAGGATAGCATCCAGGGGAGAACAGAAAACAGCATTCAAAAATTCAAAGGGTTTCAAGAGCTTTGACAGACTCAATGTGAGTATTTAAAAATATCTCGTTACTTATAGGAGTATGCGCCGCGCCGGCCGCCTCGGGAGTAGCACATGTGACCGAACACCCCATAAATTCTCGTACGTCGGAAAACTAATGAAGCTATATTATACATTTAACCACACGACAAGGATAATAAAATTGTACAAAAGGATAATAATGATGTCGGCTTTGGGTGCTTGCATGCCACCCGCTTGCGGGAGGAACGGAAGGTGAATGTGTTCAAAAATGTTCCCTTGTCCAATTTCCTCGCTCCTTCGTTCGCTCTGCGTGTGTGTAAAAAAAATACCAGGAATGACTTAATTTGGAGCATTATACATACCATACCACCACACTAGCAGGCGCCCAAAGCCTCTTTTAAAATAGTATGTCGGCAGCTCAGCAGCAGCAGAACACATGTCTTATACACTCCCACACATAAAGGGCTCCTCTCACCCACGTCAGGTATTTAGTCGGTCCATTGGGCTAGGTTTCAGCAGGTTTTCATAATGTGTGTGGGGTTTTACCCTTTTTTGGTCCAGGTAAAATTTATACAATTAATCATGATAACGTCTTCAGGTCCAATTTTCGGTATGAAACGTTACTTATTCACTTATTCACCCGCATTGCCGGTACAAGCGAAAAAAAAATGGCAGACCAAAGGTAAAGGTTTTAAATCCGCAAATGGTGTGGCCACACCTCACACCCTTGGAGTATAATGTCTGTGCTCCGTTTTTGGAGGAATATCGCCTTCATAAATTCACCCATTATACATATAGTAGAGTGCTATTAATTTAGCCAGCCTGTTCATATATAATAAATTAGCGTCCTCATTTGGGCGTCCGTCTATTTGAAGATATAATTTTGTATTTATGTATATGTCATGGGTCTGATGTAATTTCTTCGCTCTTGAAATTCGCCGATGGTATTTGGAAGGTGAAGGCGATGCGCGACGAGATTTCAAACCTCGGATCCACATGCTTAACTTCAATCTGTTAAAAGAGCTTATCAACGAAGGCAGAGTGAGGTTTAATGCATTTTAAAGTTCGATAATTTCCGTTGAGTAACTAAAGATTGGTTTTCCCCAATTTCTTAAGCATTTCGCAAAATGCAAATGAAGTTACACAACTTTTAAGTCAACTCTGCTTAGCGACATTTTGCATATTTCCAATGGCGATTGCATTTTACACTACATAGGTTAGGTTATGTTATGAAATCTAATGACTGTACGTCCGCCTACTGATCCATTGTGTTCCTCTTTGTGTTGTGGTCCATTGTCCAACCTTGGGTTCTAGATGGGTGGGCTATCGCAAAACCAACCTGTACTCTTAATAAAGTAGAGTATGTTCGCTATTGGTAGGTCTGTTAGGTTTCCCAGTTCTCTAAACAGTCTGTTTCCCATGTGTCGGAGTCGGCGGTTGTAGAGATTAATAAACTCACAGAGTAACTGCTTGATGATCTCCGTCTCTTCCGCATCCTGCCAGCTCCTGCAGTAGTCTGGAGAGTTGATGCCGAGTCTGCTGGCCAAGGTGCCTATGGCACAATGTCCCGTCACTACACCTATTAGGATGCGAGTATAATTTTTATTCATAGCCAGGAGACATTTCGTCTTGGTCTGTTCTCTAAGCAGCCTGTTTCTCATGTGTCGGAGTCGGCGGTTGTAGAGATTAGGATACTCACAGAGTAACTGCTTGATGGTCTCCGTCTCTTCCGCATCCTGCCAGCTCCTGCAGTAGTCTGGAGAGTTGATGCCGAGTCTGCTGGCCAAGGTGCCTATGGCACAATGTCCCGTCAGTACACCTATTAGGATGCGAGTATCATTTTTATTCATAGTCAGGAGACACTTTGTCTTTCTCTGGTCTATTCTCTGCCATAAGCTGCAGGGTATAATGTTGTCGCCTCTGGCGGACCAAGAGGTTTTGATTAGCTCTCTCATCTGCTGGTCGAAGACGACGACCTTTTAATTCACCGATAGGGTTGTGCTCACTTTCTAAAGCGGAGCCTTCCCGAGGCAGTTAGGCTACATTTTCGTAACCCTCGATGTCGCTGTGTCCGATGACCCAACAGATGTTGACCTCGTGGATTGGACACCGCTTTAGTTTTATTGCTAGCATTATCTAAAGCCTTGATAGCTGCTTAACTATCGACCAGGATGGTTAGCCTTGATGAGCTCAGCCTCCTGTCCTTGCTGCTCTATTAATGGCGAAAATTCAGCTTGGAAGACACTTCAATCGTCTGGGCGTCTGTATAAATCGTTTATATTTAGCGAACTACTGTGCACCCCTTTTTCAGTAGCTTTTTGCATCTTAAAACTGTCAGTGTAAATTTGGATAGCTTGTTCTCCCGTTATTGTGTTAGCTGCTCAATCTTGTCTGCTGGGTATGAGGGTGGAGTAATTTTTGCCAAAGTCTAAATATGTTGTGATATAGTCCGTTTTCCTTTCAAGAGCAACTTGTCCGTATAGATTTAGTAAGGACCTGTGACCGTAGGAGCTGTGCCTCGATGAGCCTGACTCTCTCAGCACTTACAACAAATGTGTCAAATTGTGGAAATCTTGTTCAAAGCCTTCGAATTACATCTCAATTACATTCAGCCATTTTAGCGAAATTTTATTCGACACATAAACTCCAAACTTCAGTTAAGATTATTATGCTTTTATAGATTTACATGGGCATACACATGTACATATACTGTGTGGATGGTTTATTTCTCCCACCTTTTGTACGATAAATATTTATTCGTATACGCAATAGTAATAAAGTGCAGCATGTGTATTCTTTTTTTTTTTTTATCGAGGTTCTTTCTTTTTATAGAGTAATTATTCCTATCTATTATTATATGCTACAACTCACAATATTTTCAGCAAAGCAACCATTTAATGTTAACGTAGCTACAAACTACACAAGATACAGAAATCGAATCATTGAATGGCAGGTACATAACATACAAACGTATGTCTGTAGATCTTGAATTATAAACAACAAGGCAAACATTCAACATAGTTGATTATTATTTTTTGCACCAACAACTTTATGTAGTGTATTTTTATGCCAAAACACGTATCCTTAAAAATTAAAATATAATGTTGATTGCCATTGAAATGTTTACCAAATCTAGAGCAACCTCACATGCGAATTAAGTTTTCAAATTAAACCAATAATAATAATTTAAAAACTCCTCTCCAAAAACACGCTCTACTTTAAGTGTCCTTAACATTCGATCGATGACCCACTTTCAAAATAAATCCTTTTTAATTTTTTTTTTTCTTGTGGAAATGTTCAATCTCAACATTCCACGCTTTAATCCTTCGTCTATTCTATATGAAAATTGCGGACTCTTTTCGCGCAAAAATTCCAAGGAACATTATTCCAAGATGGAATACATAATGAGAGGAAATGGATACTTATTCGAAAGAGTTAATTGAAGCAACTGCTGCCATGGCGTCGTCGTCCGCCGTAGCATTGCACTAAGCAAATCAGTTGAAAAATTATATCTTTGTGTAGAGGGTTGGGGTTTTATGCAGTGGAGTTTTACTTTTCTTTTCTGCTCAAGGAAGTCTGGTTGGTCTCTGGTCTGTTAGGTCCTGTTGTCGAAATATAATCGTGGATAGACTGTTGGATTTCCATAATTGGTTCGAAAAGTAAGCGTGTATAGCGAGCTCAAGGACAAGGACGGCGTGGCTTTTCGGCGACAAGATTAATTATTTCCCGCCCTATGTGTATTTGACGGTAATTAAAATATCGAAAGCACGTTGTACGAAAACAATTTCAACCTTGTAAATTTGGTTTTTTAGAGAAATTGGATAGTGACACGAGATGTTATTTTATAGAGCAAAAACTTGTAATAGCTTTTTAAGACGACGTGTCTAACACATACTCCAATCTGATAAAAAAAACAAGATACAAAGTATTACATTTCTTACCCGGCAAATAAGTACGTTAAGAACGTTTCAAATACAAGTGTTAGGACTTATACGTACAATAATTGCGAAAGCAGAAAAATGTGAACTGAAGTGAACTAATACCAAAAGGTCATATGCACAAACGAGAAAAGTGATGAGAAAACGTCTACACGATGAATTACGCTTCAAGGATAAACGATGCAAAGTATACCCCATTTGCCACACCACCTCCATCATCATGGCACACAAGCATCACATCAGCACGGCAGAAGCAGCATCACTGACTGCAAAAGACGTCGAGGGCTTATAACCTCTTCATCCACTTCATAAAGTGCACTTGAGAGCAGCGTGAATCCGAGGGCGGGTTTGGGTTGAGGGCGCGAGGGAAAAAAAAAAAGAAAAAGAAATGTTTTCTTTTGCCATCCTCGTCACGTCCTTCATAATTTCTCCATGAAACCGTTATGAGTCGTATAAACGAATAGCAAAAGCAGCTGAAACGAAGCTTTCGAATAGATAAGGTCCTTTGACTGGATACAAGCGGTATATGTATTATATTACCTGTATTGGTATAGACCGAGCTCCTGTGGCAGCGAAGCAGTGTACATATCTTCAAGTTTGTTATTGAGATACATCGCTCAAGGAGAGGAAGATAAAATTAGTAGAGAGTGATCAATTTCAGGCATATCCTCATACAAGACTACCGGGTGTGCGTGTGTATGTACGTGTGACGAAAATCGCACATAAACTCCTCTAAATGCAATAAAGATAATTCCGTAATAATTTGCAGGAGGTTTCGAGTTTTTCTTGCTCTGATAACTAAACACCTTGAGAGAATTTGCTATCGCACAAGAGGGATATGTATCCTTTCGCGAATTGCTCACTACATTAGGTTACTTAATTAAAGGTAAATGTTTATGGGTCGTAGTTAATTACACGCTACTGTCTATGTGTGTTGGGTGGACGTGTTTTGCATGTTTATGTCATACTTAAGTCAAGTTGATCAATTCGAGGAACCGTAGTGCAGAAGCATGTTATGCAAGAAACCGGCAATATTTATAGCTAGTGCATGGTGATGTGCAACATTTCATGGAGGTGGAACTGTTTGATTCCATAATTATTCAGCGGTTCGGCGACAGAAGACTGTACCCATATTAAGTTGTAAGCCATTAGCTTGTGTTTCACCAAAACAAGATAATATTTGCTAAAATGTTTGAATAATATTTCCCAAAACTTCTAAAGTCTAAGAAAGTAGACACTTTCATTAAAGAAAGTAAATTCAGTATTTTGAGTCATAATTTCTCTGATATTTACAATAGGTTCAATAAGTTCTTTTTATACACTTTTCTTGTTATAGTCGAATCTTACTTACTTACTTACTTAATGCCTTAGCCAACAAGCGCCTCCAGCCAGCTCGATCTTCAGCCAGCTGCATCCAGTTTCGCTCGCAAAGTTAGTTAGATCTTCTTCCATTTCCGTGCCGCACCTGAGTCGTGGTCTTCCTCTACTGCGCCGTCCTTCGGTTGTGGATTCGAAGATTTTCCGGGCCGCCCTAAGTCGAATCTAGGTATAATTATATACCCACATAGCACCCGTTTGTTGGTTTTTCTTTTAAACTGTTGGAGGTTGAGTTTATTCGGAAATATTTCTCTTGGAAGCGAGTTGTCTTCGGCGTTTCAGTGCTTAAATATTTCACTTACGCAAGAGGCTACTAGACCATTTTTATTTTCTCAATTATGCCGAGTAAACGAAGGAAGTCTTCTGAATCCGAACTCCAAATATATGAACAGAATTCGGGTTCCGGTCTAACTTATGCAAGCACTTGTTATCTTTAAAACTTATTTCAAGTATGCTGAATTCGAGATATCGGGCATGTCCTTTTACTTTGTGATAAAACAACTGAATGTATCCTTTATAAAAAAAAAACCGTGAACTGCGCTTTCTTAGAATTAAAGATAACTAATTTTTTCTTTAAAGAAAAAAAAAAAAAGGCTTTAAGAAAATTCTTCAATCAACGACGACTAGTTTACTTGCTACAAGACTCGACTTGAAGTTTTTTAGATGTTTAAAACGACGATTGAGGATTTTTGTTTAATGGACCCTGTCCATAGGTAGGCCAAGATCCCAGATTCTCGGTCATGAATTAGCTCGTTCTTTCTAAGTATTTGAATATGTCAATGTTGATGGTAGCAAATACTTTTTTTCCATTCTTTATTAATCCGTCCATATCCGTATACAGGTTATTTTCCAGCAAGAGGAAAATAATTTCTCATGTATCCGTAAGATACTGAAAAAAATTTAATAAAGAACAAGAAAGGTGATAGTAGTAGTGCACTATTTTTTAGGAATGATATTTTATCTGGTCCGGTTGCTTTCTAGCAATCAGGTTGTCTAAGAAACCACCGAATTGTCTGGAGTCAAAATTTACCACCTCATATCGATGCTCGGGCGGCCAGTGCACTTGGCGGTTCAGCCCACGACAGGCCTAGTGTGCAATTGAGAGCATTCAGTATTGCAAAGAAACCCGTCGTGTTTCACTTATGGCTTTCCCTTGATGTCCATATATGAAAGGGTAATTTTTCGCAACGTTTCTACCTCTATTCAACGATAGAATGCCCAAGTAAAGCGATATTACTCCGATTTACCTCTAAAATCGAAAGACGAAACCGTATCTCCAAAAATCGTTTATCCTACCAATTCTGCTATGTGTTGTGAAATTCTTTTTTTAAAGTGTATTTGATACATAAAACATTACCTATTTAGTTAGGTTCATACGAGAGATTGAGTTGCGAATCCATATGGAAATACCTTAAAAGACTTTAATTGAAAATACGTCTTTTCACCCACACATCCAAATCTAAGCATTGTTATTCTAAACACAATTGTATTGATATTCTATTCTCAGCAAAACTATTAACCATTTCATCAGCATTCGTCTACACCAACTAATACTTCCTGACAATATCCTTTAACAATTAAACAGTAACCACTCATTTTCGCTCCAGAATTCATACAAAATTCAAAGCTAACCTCAACTATTGAAGTAACGAGGGGAAAAGGATGTAAAGTTTAATTGCAAACCATAACCGGTTCGAGTTTGTGAAGAGCACTCCTAACAGTAGCAAAACGGACACAGGATCAATTAAACTTGCAATTTGGTGAAGTTGTTCTCCCATTCACATGGAACTCTAGACTCCCACTGACATCCTTTTGAAATGCCACTGGAACATATAAGATATTCAATTTATCCAGGTTATCCGAAGGGGAAACTTCGAGAGCACAATGCAATAACATTTTTAGTGCGACTGCGTCTCACCTCTGGTGTAAGTGAGCACTGAGCACCTCTCGGTAACTCTCTGAAAGTGCATTCCAACAATTTATGAAAAGGTTTCAAGAACAAAGCAATTTATTCTAATTAATTACATTCTGATTGTGACCTTAAATTAATGGTCGTGTCTTTATTCCCGCTCAGGGAAGATGAAGTAAAGGTTGTTTCGGGTTGTGCAAATGCTTCTGCAATACGAATTACAGCGGTCCAGTTCTCCAAGAAGACGTCCAGTATTTTTAATACTAAAAAAATAGTTAAGCAATTAGATTTAAAATGTAAAATTAGTTAGGTAAGGTCGAAAGATATAATATTAAGAATACTGTTAAGCTTAGAGTGCCCGTATAGGGCCAGTAAGTTAGATATAAGTAACAAATAGTTAAGTTAGTTAAGCTAGTTTTAAGCGTTTTTTTTTTCTTAGCATGTAAGGAATACTGAATTAAAAATAAAAAATGCATTAAAAAAAAAAAAAAAAAAAACGTCCAGTTTTATAAATTAATATATAGTTTATATAATTTATAGGTGATGAAAATTTTGATTTTTTACAACAAACTGTTAAACAGAACTATGTATATTGTTGCATACATAGATGGCAAAACAACTCGGTTACTACTGACAGCATAGCACTTTGAATTCCTCATCAATGGTGGATGATGCACCTATAGTAATCAAACCAAAACAAAAAGATAAAGAAAAATCTGATTTGTCAAAGATCGCGAAAGCTTATGTGGAATATTTTAACTGATTTTTGAAGTGATCTTAGTTCTGTCTTCACATGCTTCTGCAAAGCTTAAAACTTCGAACACAGAAGTTTTCAATGGATCTCATGAGTTGCATAAAAATGCGTCCACTTTTGTCGGAGTATATATTATCAAGGATCGCTAAACCTAAAATACTGTGGCGTATGTGGAATATTTTAATCGATTTTTAAGGTGATCTCAGTTCAGATTTCACTCGCTTCTGCAAAGCTTAAAACTTCGAACATAATGGTTTGTTTCAGTTGCATAAAAATGCACCCCCTTTCGTCTAAGTATCTTTCATCGAGGATCGCAGAACATTAAATACTGTGGCGTATGTGAAACTTTTTTTTTGTAAGATGCATCTTTTCGCACTAGTATTGATTCCGCTTATACCTAAGGAAGTACACAGCACGAGGTCTGACATTTTTCTTTCCTTGCCCTTTATTTAGAACAACGAATTATATCCGAAGATCAATGCATTTCGAAAACTCTTAAGTGATAAACATTCTATGAAACTCGGTCACTGACTGTCCTCAATGTACGATAAACCCTTGATACCATAAGTTAACACTTATGAGGCAAAATTCATTAAACGCTCCTTATCTTCACTTGACACTTTCTCAGAGACCAGTTTCCATGTTGCAGGACAGCCAACAACCAAAAATATAAGTCTGGGCTTCTAAGAGCACACAGTGTTTAAAAATTTGCAACCACAAGACACATAGAAGCAGCGTGTGTATGCAAGTTAGTTTGTCTCCCTAAATCACTCCTTAACGAACAACTTTTAACAATTAAAACCAACAACAACTCCCTGCCCGACCATCAGAACCTAGATACTCCGTAGCAGCCAACAGCATTTTATTTGCATAGCAGTCGCATTAACACGATAAACTTTGTCCATTCTTTCACGTAATTTGTATGCAAATACGAATGAATAGGAGAAAGTTAAACTATTTGTCTCTTCCCGATACACTGTTAATGGCCACTTAAGGAGCCACTGCCGAGCCGCAGTGCACGCAAAAGCCACGTCTATGTTCCCTTCGCTGCTTCTGATGCAAAGTCCATTAGAAATGTTTTCCAAACTAAACTTTTGAACTTCGCTAGATGATGGTAGCAGTACTTGGTTTAAGGCGAAAGGCCTTTCAACAAAAGACCGTAGTTGCATCTCTGGTAACATGGAATTTAAAATCTTTGAAAGTAGCTTATATTCAACTGCGAACATTTTTAGACAGGCGAAAGAACGGACTAGAAGGGGAAGGGCAGTTACATCTCCTAAAACCTGAAAATGGTTGAGTAATTGATTGAGTCCGCTTCAGCAAAATCAAAGTAATTCATGTGTGAGTTTTCCAAGGATGCACGATCTTCGACGAAATGAATGCACTTAGTTAACTATGTATGTACATATGTATGCATTGTATACAGGATTAACATTTCAACATTAATTTCTCATTTTACGTTTCGTGTTTGTGTACACACATTTCACAAAAACCAAATTCAATTCTAAGGAGCTGAATACACTCTTTCGCAACGTTATTTTCACGTTGAATACAATTCTACAATTAAATTGTTGCCACACTCAATTTGCAACAGAGATGTGCTGAATAACAAAATCAACAACTCTACGTCAATCATACATTCGTCGAGAGTTAAACAGTTGCACGCATCAACGAGCAAAACTCAATCAATTCGAGGCTCAATGTTTGCTTAACGCGATGTGTGTACTGTGTACATGGCAACGCCAACGACAACATCACATAAAAGGTGTTGAATACAAAATACAGACACAGAGTCCTTGATCAAAGTCAATTAAGATTAATGGATGTTTGCGATTTTTTTAAATTTAATTTCACTCTTATTGTCGACAGAAATGAAAGCGCCCAATGTAATTTCTTTTTAACAAGTAATACTAGAATTGTTTTTTTATTATAATTCGAGTGTTTCGAAATAAGGACAATTAGTTTTAACCACCAGTCTCTAGAGATTACTTTCTTGGGTTCGATTCTTCGAGCTCCTCTACGGAACCTTGAAATCATGAACATTTGCTGGCCAGGATATAAAGGGTTTTTCAATAGGGACGCTACAAAAGTAGAGCGACAGGGACAGCAAACGACGCCATATTTTTCTTGCGGTTTCTTGACATTTCTCTTCAGTAAGGTTTGCCATTTCATGATGGAAAGATATACGAGCCAACAACGAGTCGAAATTATTAAAATTTACTACCGAAATTCGGAGTCAGTGGCCTCAACGTTAAGAGCGCTACGTCCAATTTATGGTCGTCATAATTTCTGGCTGGATGGCTTCGTCAATAAACAAAATATGCGGTATTGGTCAGGCAGCAATCCACACGTACTCCATGAGTCATCATTGCATCCCGAAAAAATTACGGTTTGGTGTGGTTTATGGGCCGGCGGCGTCATTGGGCCGTACTTCTTCCGTGATGATCAAGACCGGCACGTTACTGTGAATGGGGATCGCTACCGTTCAATGATAACCGAATATTTTTGGCCCCAATTGGATGATATGGACTTGGAGGACATGTGGTTCCAACAGGACGGCGCCACAAGCCACACAGCGAATGTCACAATCAATTTATTGGAAACCAAGTTTGGAGAACGTGTTATCTCACGAAATGGTCCAGTCGATTGGCCGCCTCGGTCGTGCGATTTGACGCCGTTAGACTATTTCCTGTGGGGCTACGTCAAGTCTATGGTCTATGCCAACAAGCCAGCGACGATTGATGAACTTCGTACGAATATCGAACGTGAAATTGCAGCAGTATCGGCCGATATATGCTTGAAAACCGTCGAAAATTGGGTTCAGCGTCTGGACTTCTGTAAGCGTTCCCGTGGTGGCCATGTAAAAGAAATCGAGTTCCATACATAATGGCATCGAACGTACTTTCACAGGAATAAAGAATTTCATTGATATCCAAAACCGTTTTTGTTTTATTTAAAAATACTTTTGTAGGGCTCTTATTGAAAAACCCTGTATAACATGGTAGTGGACTCACAGTCGGTGCTAAATATTTGGGGAAAATCTTTGCTTCGGATTATTAGGCATCGGGCAGAACGGGTCATTCGCATTAGATGGCCACAAGCAGGATCTTCACCCACCCGACTTTAATGACTTCAATTATGCCGCTGCTGGGGCGATGGATTGCCTGTCAAACTTTAAAAAACATTTTGGGATGAATTGGTGGAGTGCTTACACCTATCTTGAACTTTTTCTCAACAACCTAATTGGTTCATATTAATGCGGTTTTTGACCAAAAAACTCCACTATCAACCAAATCTTCACTCTTCGGCAGATCCTAGAAAAGACCCTAGAACTACAAAACAATACATATCACCTATTTACCTATTTACCAATTTCAAAATCGCGTATGATATTGAATATAGAGGCGAGCTTTACAAAGCCATGTCTAGTTCTGGCATCCAAGCAAAACTTGTGCGTCTGAGCAAGTTGACTATGATGACCTCGCTGACGCCATTGATGTTAGAAATTGTCTTAGAGGAGGAAATGCGCTATAGTGTGATTTCATTAACCATATTCTAGGATGGATCTTGAGAAACCTAGAAGACAAAGTAACGATCATCCAGAAACCTGTTCAACTACTGGCATACGCCGTTGAGTGGAATTATCGTCATTGCCGATACGAGGTGAAACCTTCATTCCACACAAAATACGTGTAACACTCCTTCATGTAATTCAATTCTAACTTCAAAACAAAATTTCTAAGATTTGTTGCGAATACTGCATCACGCCACTCATACGCATTGTTCCCAGCTAAAACCTTTACTCCTGCTTTAATTTAAAAACAATATTTTCAATATTCCATATGCTCTTTAAAAATAGAGTGAACGACAAAAAAAGCTTCAATATTTTGAAAATAAATCAAAAAGATTGCATCCCTGTCACTGACAGCATCAGCACACATTAAAACGCCATAAAACTTTGACGCAGTGCTTTTACTCCCTGTGTCTCTTTTTCCGAAACACTACCAACTGGACATGTGCTGCTGCACTTGCTGCACGGAATAAACTTTTGAAACAATTTTTTATTTGATAATGACCATGCCCTTTTCATGATGTTCTGTCTAGCAGTCTAGGAAGCGTAAAGCGCAAAAACAGTGAAAGCAAAATAATCAAAGTGTCATACAGCATCTTACCTTCGTAATGTGCGAACTCGCCCTAACGGTCCTAAGTAGAAACATATTCTTTTTGTTTTGTTACCTAAATATGGGTTTTGCTATTACGTGATATTTCCTCTTCAAAAGGAAAAGTTTTCACGCCGGAGTACCCCACTTGGCAGCTTTACAATTGCTAAAAGTCTCAGTCAGTAGGCGATGGCCAACATGAACCCACTCTGCACACATACAAAACTACAAAACGAATGAAATTGCATTCAATTTCTAGTTTTTCACTTTTATTTTGCCAGTCGGCAGTGCAGAGAACATCTTGTTGTTCTGGGCCCTCTGAGCTAGATGTGTGGGCCTCTTCATTTCAATTAGCTTTTTAATGGAGCTGTAATTAGAAAATAGCTTTATGCGCCATAAAACTTATTGCGAGTCCAGAAAGAATTTTCTTTACGGGACTTTGAACAAGAACGAAAAAAGTACATACAGTCGTGTTTTTAAATTCTGAAGGATTATTTATGATTGCCACCTTTTGGCGGGGAAAGAAGGCAAATTATAACTGAGTGTTATGTGATTAATAAAATTATGTACTCACCTTTAACCAAACTTGGTGGGGCTTCTTGAAAATGTCTGCACTCGCAGGAGCTTTAAAAAATTTTATGTATACCGAAAGCAAAGTCCTTTATTCTGTGAAGCAATAGACTTTCAAAATATCAATGCAATCACCAGATCCACTAGGCATAATCATTTTAGAAATACATGTTTATATTCAGGCAGGACTTCATCAATTCGCTATATGAAAGGTTATAGCAATGGAATCCGTGCAAACATACATATTCCTTGACACCTTTCTATAGAAGGCTATAAAGTTAAAGAATAAATGTAATCGTATCAAGTATTTGATGGTTTTTTTTTTTTTGACATGAGGGCATACCAGAGAATGAGAAGGCTGATGAATTGGCAAGGAAAGGATCTTCGCTAGACCTGGAGCAGGCTGATCAGTCAGTGGAAATCCCGTCATGTAAGCTCAAACATGAAGCAGGGATCAGGACTCTAGCGGAGGCGAATGAAAGATGGAGCTCTTTGGACTCCTGTAAGATAACTAGGAAACTATGGCCTAGGTACAATGGTGCCAGAACTGATACACTGATGCAGAAAGACAGAAAAACCCTCTCCATCCTTGTAGGAGTAATTACAGGTCATAACACTCTGCGTTTGCATATGAAAAAATTAAGACTAAGCGAAGACGATCTTTGTAGGGGTTGTTGAGATGAGGAAGTCAATGAGGACACAACCTCTGCCACTGCCCAATTCTCTGCCACCTCAGACATAGATCCTTTGGAAGGCACTTCTTCCAGGACACTGAAGAACTAAGAGACGTACCCATCAGGGACATCTGGAGGTTCATTAAGGCTTCAAAATGGTTCGGAAGCCTGTGGCAATAGTAGAATGTTTAAGGTACTGCTCCGCGGGTAAGGGGAACATTCCCCCCCAATTAATGGGCAGCACAATGGGTCTCTACTGACCTGAGCGTGGCGCTGGGGCTTCTTTCCCCTCGCCAACCTCATCTAACCTAACCTATTTGATGGTTTAAAACCACAGTAGAATAAAATTAAACCAACATCGCACAGTGGTTCACTCATAGGCCAAAATTCAATAAAAGTAATGTTATCAGAAAAAAAAATATTTTTGCATATTTACATTTGCCTATAAACAAACTACTCCATAACACAAATATTTACTCAATTTGTTTACATTATCATTTGATTGAGTGCAAAGAAAGTGAGCACATGTTAAAAGTGGAGTGATCCAGTCATGCAATACTCTGAAGGAAGATGAGGGTAAAATCTGTACCAAGAACGGGTTACGTTTACTATAAGTCTCGAAAAATATATGTAAATGGCCCGTTAAGATGTTTTTGAAGATGGCCAATTGGTGCGATATTTCCCCGGTGCGCTAAACAAAGGCAAAGGAAGTAATATAAACAAAAAAACTGAGCTCTTACTAGCCCTGCCAGAAATAATCATAAAATGTTAAACACGCAATTAAGGAATACATGAAAACATACGCATATGTACATATGTATGCACCTACCATCGAACATGGCATTTTGTAATGGATCATTGCAGTTCCAAAAAACTGCGCCTGTTTGAACAACATGTTACAAACATTTGTTGTATGAACTTATTTTAGAAGTAAATAATTGTCTAACCAATTGAATCTTCCTTTAAAAAGCTGTATCCAATGTTTCAATTGACAACTTGATTTTTTTTCTTACACCATGCTTTAAATACAGGCAAGGAAAAAGAAAACTCACATGTTTTTTCTAAATTGCTTCCAGCATTTAAATAAGAGGAAGCAACTCATTTTTTATCTATAAAATATTTTTAGTGTATTTTGAAACATATTTCTCAACGGAGATGATTGGGTAGGTCTAGAATGTGCATGGATACATTCAGAGCAACAATTACAAGTTCCAATGGTGGTCAAGGTCCTAGCATATCTAAATGTTGTTTCATTTTTTTATTTTTGGAAGTAGAATAAAAGAGAAAAAATCCAACATATGTATATACATAAAAAAGGAAAAGTCGGGACAACATCAATATACTTTGAATTGGGTTCAGAATTCGGGACTGCCCCGTCTGGCAGGCCTAGATCAATACCTTCTGATCACCTGCGCTAGAAATGGATAACGCAGAAATTGGTATGAAGATTAACGACGCCACATAATGTTTAGCTTCTACTTTGGATCTTAAAATAATGAGACTCGTAGTCTATAGTTGGAATCAAAAAATCACACACGGGCCAATATTATCAGAGCAAAGAGACTTTCGTCATTAGTTCATCAGCTAATTCATTTTTCCATTTTCGTTTCTCACGCAATCACTGATTGAAGGCTAGATTGGTATTGAATCACGAATATTGACCTTTTGACTTCTACTCGTTCCTTAATGAAGTAGTGAATATAATAACATGGGTGTCATTATGTAGAAGGCGTGACAGGTTTAGAAGCCTTTGTTTGTCTAGTTTATTATGTATATTCATATGGTCAAAAACCAGCAACATAAAACTTTGCAGATTGTTTACTCATGTCAAGCATGTTGTTATCTCTTGCAGTTTACCAAACCAAGCTTTCTGGGATCTGCGATTACTTGACCTTTATCAAGAAAGGTCAATCTTCCTTGTCCATTTTTGGGAGTTGAACCGAAGTAAGAGTGGTTTCTTAAAATAATCCTTCATCGGTTCTCCACAAGGTTTTCATATGTCCGATGTACTATGTCGTGGGCTGATGCTGCATTGTTTGTTTACAACATGTTTGCATATCCTTTGGTTTTCCCTCATCAACGTCAAGACCAACTTGTTTCGCTTTGTCTTCAAATATCTTAAATTCGAGATCCCAAACTTAGCATTTTCAAGATGATGAATACTATCATATGCAGCTATGGAGACGAGTCAATGAAAAGATGGTGGCTTTTTCGGGCTACCTTGTCCAACGTTGAGTATAGTTTTTATATGCCATTTAGTGCTTCGTCGCTATAGAATTTCTGAAGCTTTAAATTCGACTGAGCTTATGTGGGTCTCTCTGTATGTATGTATGTACGTAAATCCGCCCAGTAGTATCCACTCCAAAATTAAGCAATGGGAAACAAAGACGCAGAACTCAACAAAGAAGGGCACTAACCGGCTTCCTAACTGGACATTGTCCGTTGAGGTATACGATAAGATTATCAGACACAAAAAGAGACGGCTAAAAATGTTCTCTGCGAGTGCCTACCAACCTCAAGGAGAAGACTACACCATTTAACCCGGGACGGGCAGGATATGTCCAGTGGAACATGGAACCTAAAGCGTTACTGAGGTTTATTAAGAACCTCAATTTGGCTTCTGGTTAACCACTCAGCCAGCACAATACACCTTCCAAGTCGCAGTGCATCCGGGGCCTAGCATCGTATCGTATCATATATACATCCTGAATGTTGGATGCCTGGGGCATCCATTAGCATATGGTTGATTAGATTAGCAATTGCTGGTTACTGTGTGACTTTTTAGGTGAGGAAACCCAGTGGAAACCCCTGGTCGCCGTGATTCAGTGGTGAGTGCGTTGGACTGCTGACCGAGCGGCGTGGGTTCAAGCCCCAGCCAGGTACACCGAATATTTTTCGCGGCACCACCTGTCGTCGGAGAATGATAAGCCTCCAGGAGTATAATCTGTCATGAAAGAGCTTTTCAATTCGCCGTTCGGAATCGGCAATAAACTGTAGGTCCCTTCCGTTTGTGCGAAATATTTAACACGCACAACATGAATGGTTGCGAGAAGTTAGGCCTTGACTCATCCCGAGCTGTCGCGCCAGCTATTTATTGTTTTTCTTTAACCTAGTACTATTTAGCACTATATTAAACAATGATTTTGACATCATATTTCGGATAGAACAAGCTCTGTCCAGAAGGTAACGGCACTTCCACCTTTATAGATAAAAGCTTTAGCCTCTTCAATAAGTGCGTGTGTACATATAAGGTTGAACTTGTAGACAGTGGCTATGATGCGAAACACAACTAGGTGATTACTCAAGATCGATGAGCAGTGACTGTAGCCTTATTATTGAATCTGCATCCTATCGTGCGCCTCTTATATCAGCAAAAGTACATATGTGTCACATCTTGCTTAATTTATGGGTTTCTACTCCGAGATAATATTGGTATCTTTTTTGAATTGAACTCGATATTATAACTCGATACTTTCATTAAGGACTTTGCTGACTAAGGCAGTTCTTGAAAAATATTCACATAAATCCACACCGTCCAAAGACACTTATTGTCATCCATTGACGCTCACATTAAATATTACTATAAACTGTTCTTACAGCGTAACGTCACATTATGCAACAATAAGAAAATGCAAACAGCTACCACATTCATGCAAATTTGCTTTGCTCAAATTAAAAGCAAACATCAATATTTCACTCGGTTCCAATACGTAAAGTAGAAGCAGTATGTCGGCATCCCTATCAGAGGCCAATTACGTACACCACACATTCGGTGAATGAAACGATAATCCTGTTGGTAAGCTAAATTCGTCTGTGTATGTGGGACAATGGCGACAAAAAAATGTCACTACTCAGGATCTCAGCGGGCATCCTGCAGGTGCAAGTTGATGCTAACGCAAAATCGGCTGGTGCATGCCAAGAAGATGGATGTGGCACAACCGCTCGTGGTGGTACAACAAACTTCAAACTGCACGAGTTCATTGTCATTATGCGAAACGTGCCATGAATTATAATGGCAATCCAATCGCCGCCACTTCGCTGGGATGTGTTTGTCTGTAGCAGTAGGACTACACCTTCATGCATGTCGAAGGAATTTATGAGAATCCCTTCTAAGAGGTGCATCTCTGCGCTAGATGCCTGTGAAAAGTGATTGGACAAATATTGTTTTAGTGCGCAGTTTGGAAGTTGTCGGGAGAGTATAACTTTCCTGTGTTAGTTTAGTATGTACGTTCCCAATACTAACGGCGACTGTGCTCCTCGATGGTCGTCGAATGGATATCATGGTACCGTCGATGGTAATGCTATGCAATTGAGATTAAGGAATTATGGGAGTTCATATTAAGTGGTCGGGGGATTTACGCTTTGGTGGCTGATGGTACTCGATAGACGGAATAAAGAGATCGAATTGAGTATTTTTCTGCTTTAGAAAAAAAGAAGAAATCTATCATGAAGAATATCCGCTTTAAAAAAAATTTGAAGATAGAAAAAGGAAATATAACATTGGAACATAAACTCTAAAACCGTTCTTTAGCCTTAGATTCTTAGGCCAGAAGACAAATAACATCAAAAGTCTTTGAGACAAAAAAAGACAATTTCATTTCAAAATGTTTTGCAATTATTGTCACGTACACAAGTTAAAATCGTTCAAAAATCGACACATCAATTGGTTCATTTGATACTATTATGTACCTACACATAATTTTGTTGGGTTCTTACAGTGAAAATCGAACCCAACAATGCCCAATCGATTAACAAGCTAATGGACAAAAGTTGTGAAATTATTTCGAAATTTAAGTACAATAAACGTGTCGTTAAAAATGTATTGAAGTTTGTTGGCCGGGCAGAAGGGGTTATGTGCTTAATGTTGCATATCACATACAATTTTCAGGTATCTACTTTTATGAAGTTATTCATTCAGTAACATAGTACTATTGAAATAGTACGTAAAACATAGTTTTCAATATTTGCACGAGTCAAATCGGAAAGAGGAAGAGATAGTGAAATTCAGATTCTAAAATATTAATCGCGTTTCCTTGTACCCTTATCTGACCGAAATCAGGGGTTTTGAACTTGCAGTGCGAGCATAACACGTGCACTGGCGGTACCGCAAACACAGGCGAGTAAATGCCATCAATTGCACTCTCACTCGTATTGGTCACGACTTAAGCTTCGTCTGCAACTTCTCAAAAACCCCGAGCATATTTCAAAACTGCACCCAAACGTCCCTGGACGGCCTTCAAAAGAGAACAATGACCGGGGTAAAGATGACCTAGGATAAGCCTAACTGCCAAAAGGATGGGCCTCTTTGCAAATGACTTTTGCAGAAGCGGCAGGGACGAAGAGGAGGAGGAAACGATTCTACATTTTCTCTGCACTTGTCCTGCCCTGTCCCAAAAAAGGAAGCTCTATTTAGGAGCCAACCACTTCGACAATCTGGGCGAACTATCACATACTGATATCAAAAGTATCCTCAGCTTTATCAAGAGCTCCAAATGGTTTCATTAGCCGTAGTGGCACCTAGGGTAGATCCCAGTGGTATCACAAAGGGCCTTCCCTGGCCTACGTGTGTCCGTGCTTAGCATGGGCAGCCACCTTACCTACCTACCTACCTAAGCCTAATTGCGTAGTACAACCTTTGTGCTGAAGTATGTTTTACGGTGTATTGAAGAAGACGAGACGCCTGGAAAAGACATTTAAATGAATTCTTGGTGTACATTCCAACTATTAACAGAGCTGGTTAATTTTTTTTTCTGTTTTCAACAAAACCGGTATTGCATAAAATTACCAAGTATCATTTTAAACGCATTTCCTCTCTTCTTTCTTCAACTGCTCCTAGCACCATTTACAAAAGTTAAATGCAAACATCAACTTTATACTTACTGTCTGTGCGGTAGACTTATTACAATAATAACTTCGGAAAGAAACTAAAACTTTGAAAATTTTAACACCTTCCATGGATTTAAAAGTGAAACAACTGCATAAGTGTAATGGAAGTGGAAGAAATAGTTTTTTTCCTCTTTATGCGTAAGCACAAGTTAATAAATCTTAATTTGTTGATGAATGGATTTCAATTTGATGTACAACTTCCAGTGGCAAATAAAATTTAATAATGCATCACAGTTTGTAGAAAAAGACTTGTACTCTCGTTTCTCATTCTTGAAAACCCTTTCAGCAATTAAACTAAGAAAATTATATCGTTCCGAATGTTGACAATGTCATAATGTTGAATGTTAACAATAAAGATAGCTGAAATGCTCTCGGTTCTAAAAGGGAACTAAGCTGTCAAGAACAATATGATTTTTAAGGATGTACTTATATATGTACAGGGTGTTTTTTGGGAGTGAGGACGATTTAAAATTGGAATCATTGAAAAAACAAACACACAAATCTTTGAGTTTTGTCGTAAGTGTATTATTTATACAATGCCATTAATGATTAAAAGTGATGTGGGCCAAATGGCCACCTCTGGCACTGGCACAAACGCGTGTCCTTTCAATCGCACTCTGCATCATGTCATCCAAAATATCTGCGACTAGCTGATACCCGCGACTACGTTTCCTTGGAAAGACGTCACATTATACCCTATGTCCTTTTCCGGGTTTCAAGACATCGATGAGTAATTATAGACTTTCAATTCCTCATATTAACTTTGCAAGACCTTCCTGTAAACAACATTCCTGGTTTTTCTTTCTAGCTCGAGGATGACCAGGCTATCAGGTCAATTGACTCTGAGCCCGCTAAGGGAGAAACCCTCCAGCATGATGAATAATTAGGTGCATTTCAGATATTCCGTCACAAAAACCAATCAGATCTTTCATAACATCGCATGGGTTACTCGGTACATTCATTCTTTCCTCCTGTTTCCATCACCAATATCAAGAAATACTTCCCTACCTATAAAATGCTCAATTATGTCATAACGAACTATGCTTTAATAAATCTGTGCTTTAAGCCTCTATCATCGGAAGAGGACTGTACCACAACCAAATTCTAAAATCGACGAACTATTATTCCGCCATCTGATGCCAGAGAGACAAATAAATATCATTCAAACACTAAGGTATTTATGTTCGTTTAATCCAATTAATCCTACATCTCCTACGAAAAATGTATCTGCCACACAGAAATTGAAAGGACCCCCGCTGCTGAAACATACAAATCGAACAAAAAGTCACACCGACGACCATCAGAGTAGCCCGAAAGCATGTGTGCTTAGTTGTTCATTTGGATTTGGCCTAGGGGGTTCCATGTAGAAGAGCACAGAGAAGGAATGCCATGGACAATAACATACAAAATCGATTGGCAATTTCAATGGAACTAAAAACCCATAAATCCTTGCCGTGTCCTACTTTACATTGTTCTTGCTAAATGTTCCCTTTTAATCCAATTTATTGTTGCGCTTTAGTTTGCATGTCTCCTACATATCTTGGTTGGTTGGCTGTTGGCTTGGCTGAACAGAAAAGAAGGACCATGAACGATTTCATGGGGGTAGTCAACAGAACTCATCCTATTGTCGCACACTGTCTGCCTAAGCTCGATATTAAAAATATTGAATTTACTGGATGAGATATATGTACATGTTCAACATTCAATAGCTTGGGGACCCCCAGGCGACGTTCGAATAATGGTTTGAATAATTATTTTATTATATAAGCACCGAATTATGTGTGCCGTCATCCAAGGAACAATAGAGATTCATGTTATTGTAATGGACGCATGTGACTGACAGTTCGGGGGAAGTTACTTAGCCAGATGTTCTATTATGCAAAATGGAATTATAACAATGCCAGTTTGATTTACACTATTGGGATTGACGTTTAATGTGTGGCATTATGAGGTAAGTTAAGCTCATCCTTCACTTAAACTTTTATCATAAAAACATTATATTTGAAAAATAAATGGTTGCAGGAAGGTATACTCTAAGCCTGGATAGAGTTAAAAACTAGGATCGCTTAACCTTCATGATCACATGATCTATACTATACTGTCGATAAATCCTTAGCAATTGGAAAAAAAAGTGAAGGTGATTCAGTAAGAAGTGTACTTCCTTAGGGATCTAAGCGCATCTCCCACGCTTACACGCCAGCTTGTCCTCTTCCTGACGACATGATTTAATTCTTTTCCACCGTTCTTGACTCCTTTTTTGACAATCCTGCACCAGGTTTTACTTGGGCGACCCATTATTTTTCACTCTTTGGTTAGCGGGTTCCATTGCATGTGTTGGCTGGCTATGCAAAGATCGCCTTTTCTGGAGTGTAAGGCCAATCTCGTGCTATTGTGATTTGTGCTGTGTGGGATGTTATACAATTTTTGATGGTCGTGTAAACTCCCTCGATGTTTTTCCATATGTACATACATACATTTTAAATAACACGAGTATTAGGGTGCTTAAGTGGACTCTCCACATCTCCCGATCTTCCGCCATCGACTCTAAATCATCAGGGGCTATCCCCATACGGGTAGAGGTGAGATTTCGGACTTGGTCCAGCTATCTCATCCTAGGCCTACCCAGGGTACGCCTACCTGATGGCACGGATTCCATGGCACGTCTTGGAAGTCGAGTTTGGGGCATGCGATGAATGTGTGAGTGTGAGTGCATTAAACAGGCATTTTTTTCATTTTCTTTGTGTGAAACGATTTCGACCAAGAATTCCATGAAATTTTCTTAGCGTCTAACTAAAGTATGGGTCGCGACCCCTAAGGGGGTCATAAAGCAAATGTAAGGGGGTCGCGAGCTTCAAAATAAAAAATAAAAACATACAGTTCAGAGTGCAGGCATCGTCTTGATGTCGAACTATAAACCACTACGGTAACACAACTACAATCACCTGTACTATAGCGACGTTCTACAAGGCAAGATGTTGTTGTTGCTTCATATGCGGATGATGTTGTCATAGTTTCTGTCCGGTCATGCCTAGACTGTTTGTGCTAACGCGCAGGCGGCTTTTGACATGGTCAATGAATGGTGCACTAGCGGTGGACTTTCGTTCAACCCTCTAAAAACTGAGGTTGTTTTCTTAATGAGAAGGAGGGTTGTGACCCGTCTGACTCAGAAGTGGTCCTGGATAAAAACTTCCTTGGGGAAAGCATGTCAAGTCGAAAATATCCAAGGCGCTCTAAGTTTTCTGGCAGTGTACATAAGTGTACTTTGAAGAACGTCTTGCCCCGTCTGCACGGGAGCTTTTCCGAGTACGCCTGGCTCTGATCTCGACGTTCTGCTTGACCTACCCCCTTGATAGTACAGCACCTTATATCATGGGCTATACTATCAAAGTAATCCATCGTCTTAGAGGGGAGGCTTTTGTTATTATCCGCACTGATTTGCGATGACCTTGCGCGATATTTTTGCGATCCTTATGGAAACGGACTATATTGATAAGAAAAGGTTGAAGGATCGGACCATCTGGGTCTGCTCAACCCATTAACCAGTTCCAAGGTAGTGCGGGAATACAAGAACTCTCTGAATTCGAACTCGCAAGGCTGAACTCTTTGACTATTGTATGGGTCCCAGGTCACACTGAGATCTCTAGAAATTAGATCTACGATGAGATTGCTAGACAAGGCTCAGAGGATGTTTTCTCAAGACCTGAACCTGCGTTGGGTCTTCTCCCGTCTCCGGTCAGGGCCTCTATTGGCAATTGGGTTTCGTACAAACAGCGGCATTCTTGCCGTCATTATGGCGCCAAAAGAGACTGTAGACAACTTTTTGTCTTTCTCCAAAAGTCGAAAAAAATTCTAATGAAATTGGTAAAAACTGGGTCCTGCTTTCTGGTAGTACACTGAACCTGTTGCGTCTGTGTAGCGTTTCCTAACCCGACAAAAAAGAGTTTTGCAATTTTGCACTTTTTTTTTTAAATTTTAAAGGGGGTCGCTAAGTTTTATAATGAGCTCCAAGGGGTTCGTTATGCTAAAAAGATTGAAAAAAACTGGTCTAATTTATCGAATTTGGATGACAAATTAACACGTGCAAATCCTACACCTTTTGAATTAAGTGTTGAGAATCAGAATTTCGTGCCCGGATGTATCAAATTCAGCGTACGACCTTCAATATTACAATTCCTCCGATTTACGCGAAATATACAGAGCATTAAAGTTTTTATCTAAAAACAAAAATTCGACTTCACAATGTGCGCCAAATTCAGTTCACTTTTTTCTTGTTCTCCTCAAAAAATCCTTCAACATCCGATCAACAAACAAGCAAACTAATTTAGCAACAACACCCTCTTCACTCAGTTCTTTGCTGAGTAGCATCTTGATATTGCAATGTCAGAAAAAAAAAAGTCGTACACGTATAATTCCCATTTCTTTCTTCCCAAATCGGGGAGTGAATTTGAGCGAATCATTTCAATCTCCCATTAGTCATGTTCCTTGTTCTACATGCACATCACACAATCACATCCCAAAGGACCTTCGACATTCATCCAACTCTCCAAATGAAATGTACTGTGCAGTTATTTTCCGGCAGGTTAATAACTACAGGTTTCAAGGGTTCACCATGACCTCATTTAATTTTCAATTATTCCACCTTTACATAGTGCACATAATTGAATTCCGGCCACCATTCTGCGCCATTCCTCCACATTTTCACCTTCCACTTCGGGGCAGTAATCTAATGGACTCCAAAACAGAGAAATCAGCATCATAATCATCTTCCGCGTTGCTTGCTTCACGGTGAGTAGTTCTGTAAAATGTTGATCCTTTCCTGGATGGACCGCATCTTACCGCACCACGGACGTGTTCGTAATTAAATCCTCTGCCATGGTTCGTCGTTTGGCACTCTTTTTCGCTCTAACGCTCACAAGAAATTTGCAAAATTAATTGAATATCGATGAACAAGATAATTGAATATTGGTTTCACTCTTCGACTGGGTGGTTAAGACCGGGCGAGGACGTGAGCGAATGAAAAAGAAAATAAAACACAGGGAAATCTTACCAATGGAAGCATTTTAATTCGGACAATGGATCATAACGTTTCAGGTGAGAATGAGAAATGAACGAGCAGAAATAATTGGCCTTCAGTTGGCACGATGTTAATTTAACACTCGGTAAGCAGGAAACTCGTTTCGGTAAACGAACAAAAAATATCGGTTAAAAGTAATAAATTATCACGACCCATTGAATAACAACACTTGTGTTTGATGTATCTCTTTCCCTTTTGGACGCGACGCCCGCCGAGGAAGGACGACGACGACGATGAGCATCGCTAGATGAAGGACGGGTTCTACGCCGTTTGGGGACAGTGTGTGCGTGTTGGGTGATGTCTTTACTCTTTAGGACCATGTACAGGGATTCAAAACAGAGCGGGATATGTCCTCGAAGATTTATTATGGCACTTTGCGTAATGGAACCCTGCTAGGGGTGAATAAGTTCTGCTTGGATGAAGATGCGACTAGCTTATGATTTAGAGAAGATTAATGAAGATGCAATTTACGGTTTTTGGGAAAGTTGACTTCAATATAGAAATATATGGGTTAGCTTCTGCTACGTGATTCCGCCTATAATATGTAGGTACGCCTCTTGTGGTACACACAGAAAACCATCAAAGCTTCTAATTCATTGAAACTGGAGGAATTGGAGTTGAGGATTATTTTTATAAATGTTAAACCCCCTGTAGGTCCGCCGAATATTCTATTTTGCGCTTGACTAGACACACTCTCAAATAAATAAACTACGCGTTTGCCCTCATAAACATACATACATATGTATGTATGCACTCCTCGCCCTCCATCAACTGTTTAAAAAACCAATTTGCAATTGATTATTTGATCAGAACATTTTCCACTTAATCCTCTGATATGTTAACCCCAGCCAAAAGCTCATGTAACCCAAGCCAAAAGACGTCATTCTTCTAATTATAAATTTTAAACTTTTCCAAAAAGTTAAAGTCACCTCAATGACAACAAGGAGCAGTCGAGGTATGTACAAGTAAAAGGAACGAAGATGTCGGATACAAGTTCCACTATGACGCCGCCGTCAGTGCCTTCACCTTAGTCACTTAAGTCAACAACTTTCGCGGAGTTGTAACATGTTTTCTTTTCGGTGGCGGTAGTGGTAACGCTGTTTGCAAAGGGTAGTAGATGCCATTATCCATACCCTCTTAGTTTTGCCACCGGCGACAACGTCGCCCATGCCAGGTCTCTGTACCCACAATATGTTGTCAACATTGTATGGAAGTTGTTATGCGGAGAAAACTTATTCATCCCCCTGCGTATTCCTTCTCTGTGTTGGTGTATGCACTCAAACTCAGCCCTGGTATGACACAACTTTCATCCTTTCTTGCACTATTTTTGTTGACTCAGTGCCCTTATTATTATAATATACGTAATTTCAAAAATAAATCAACAAAATGCACTTTTGCTACTGACAGAATCAACACATTAAGGACCCATAAACTTTACGTTACATTATATGCAACGAGTTGCTGCTCCTAGTGTGGGGCATACGAAATTTTAAGTTCACCTCGCTCTCTGTCATCGAGTTATGTATACAGTCCAAGTTGAAATTATTTGTTCACCTTTATAGAATAAAAAACATAATAATGGATGCAAATAGGATAAGTGGACGTGTTCAAAATGTTTTCTGTTTTCTATCTTGTAAATTGTATAGGTTCCTGATGAGTTTCGTTTTTTTCAGTATTGAAATCAACTGGAAACGTTCTACTTATACACATCCATACATACATTCACAGATCCTAGAAGAACATGAATTAATTGTTTTCGGTTTGGTCCCCATTTTTCTTCTCATTCAGAATCAACAGTTAGAAAGCCGTCCCAACTTTTGATCGAATATTTGCATATTTAAATAAGTACAGTGGAATTAAATTTCCACCGCGTGATCGTAGATTTTTAAATTTCCAGTTTCTAAGGCAGGAACAATTTGTTTAATGTGAACATCGCAGCCAACTCAATACAACAAGATCGAGCTCTGATTCCACTGTTCTGTTCTGTCAAAATATTCATAGGACAAATTCACGCTCGTCGTTGTAGAGTTACAGGAGTACTTAATGATCGCCTATTCCACCATGATATTCATCGCATTGAACGTTGTAACGAATCGATTCTCCACCTCTCTTCCTTTTGATCTTGTCTCATCCTTTACTTACCATCTACTTCCTCTTTTTTTTTGTTCATAACATATTTTAAAGTTTAAGTTCTACCTCCAAGTCTCACCATAGATTACCAGTTAACACAAGTATACCAAGTTTTGGGCTTGTTTGTATTAAGTTTGGTCGCCGTGGCTCAGTGATTAGAGCGTTGGACTGCTGACCGAGCGGCGTGGGTCAAAACCCAGCCAGGAAAACACCGAAAATTTTTCGCGGCACCACCTCTCGTCGGGGAATGACAAGCCTCCGGGAGTATAATCTGTCATGAAAGAGCTTCTCAATTCGCCGTTCGGGGTCGGTAGTAAATTGTAGGTCCCTTTTATTCGTGTGAAAAATGTAACACGCACAACATGAATGTGAGAAGCTAGGTTTTGGCTCATCCCGAGCTGTCGCGCAAGCTATTTGTTTTTTTTTTTTTTTGTATTAAGTTTAAGCAAATAAATAAAAATCCCGCCGATGCAGATGACAATTCACAATATAAAAGCTTTCTTAATTGTCCGATTCTGTTGGTCTCTTTTAGAGTTGATGGACTTAATGAGAATCTTTTTTCCTCTTAAACTACCGAACAATTGCACTAAAGTCTCTTATTTCCAAAGTCTTACAAACGCTGATAAATTGTCAGTTGATGGAATATCTTGATTCAAAGTAATTCCTGCAGCATGCTTTTTAAAGCAGTGAAACCAATCTCCCTTTCACATTGGTATTTCAAAAGCATTGAAGTAATAATTCTTCTTTAATTGATTTTAATGAAAAATAATATGTACATATAAACAAAAGGCTTTAATTTCAGAGGCGTTGCTGATGTTAATAAATGAAGGCGTTGTAGGCCTAAGAAAACCGGAAACACTGCACCAAGAGTAAGTACCTACAGAAACGGATCCAATCTCTATGGTCACAACTGAAGATGTACATACTTGAGAGTGCAACAATTTTTTGAATTAACCTGAACGAGAGAGTGTTCCCCGATGTATGGAGAAGACAAAGACTTGTGATACTTCCCAAAAGGGGCAAACCCCTAGGAAATTCACCCCCATTTATGCATGCTGGACACTGTAGATGCTTATCATTTTCACTCACAGCTCCAGTTTTTTTTTATACAATTCAGTGGTTTCAAACTGTTACAAAAATATGGGTAACAGTAGTCACTTTTATCACGGTCTCATTCTACTCTGTAAAATCAAACTTGGTTAAGTGTCTCTTGACTATGATGTCTTAAAAATTCTTCTCACAACAAATCAGAAGTGAAAGAAATCCTTCACTCACCACTGTTTGTTAAGTACATGAATATGTTTCCAAGAGAAAAACTTCCATATACCGAGTGTTGAAAAAATATTACGAAAATTTCCAAGTTTTCACACTTTTTTCTCGCCGTGTCGCTTTTTTATCATTTTTCTTCTTCACGTTGGAAAGGAAATTACATTCACAAAAGAAAGGATGTGAACGAGTATCTAAGTATCTTTTCTTTTTCTCTTTCTCTTTCTCTTTCTCTGGCATGCCCCCAGGACGAATCCTTAAAGTTTTCACATTTATTTTACTCTTCATTTCTACAGAACATTTATTAATTTAGAGATAGGTTTTCAGAAACGACGACGTCTTCACGGCTGTTGCAACAGATGATGAAACGCGAAAATAGAGTGCCAACTGAAAGGTAAATACGAGAAGTAAATCCCCATCACATTATCATAACACTGATATTGAAAAGAAAAGATAAATTTATAATTTCTTTCCTTTGCGTTGAAGTATTATATGATAGTTTCTATTGCAGTGATGTCTCAAAGTGACGTCGCTCAATTGACAAGTAACGAAAAGGACAAGCGCTCAACTTTAAAAAAAAAACAAAAACGAAGTCTTAAAGTAAAAGGAAGACCACCGCAAGGGATATAGAGTGTCCTTTCTCAAAAGTCGCAGAGCGGTAACGATAGAATAAAATTGAATGATACGCAAAACAACGACAAAGTGGAACGGATCCAACAACAGTCAGAAACTGAAAACTCAGTGCTGCTGCGGTCTGACACCTTAATCTGGAAAATATGACACAAAACGAGTTGAGCTTTTATTTCGCTAGCCAACAACCTGCTTGTGTGCCATGGCGGTTGGTGGTGTACAAATGATGTTTGATGGTCTCTTTGGTTTTGTTTTGGCTAAAAGACAAACACTTTAGAAATTTTTTTCGCTTCAGTATTATTTTTGTCGTCTCCCTCTCTTTTGAGTGGAGGAGGAAAAATGCAATTTCAATTGTAGCCTTCGCAATGTGTTTTTCGAAAGAGAAGAATGAGGTTGTCAAGCTCTTTTCTATTTTCATTTTAGAAAAGACCATGACCTGAGACACGGTGTGGATCCACTTTTTTTGCAAGCCAAGGAAGTCGTCGGTCTGTGAAAAGTTGTTAGTGTGCTGGCAAATGGTCCGTTGAAGTTAAGGTTGTACACAGAGTATTAAAGTGACAGCAGTGAGTAAATTATTCAGTAAAATTCACTCTTGCCAAAACGAATTGCTATTTAAAGCAATTGACTATGTGCTGGATATTGTGCTTAATCCTGATCTGTGGTAGCGAACAAAAATGTTAAATATTGCGTTTCCTCTTCTATGGTATCCTCTTCACTTAGACCAGTGTTGTTCCCTCTATAAATCGCCAGAACTAGATTTTGGACCATTTGTTGAGAGAGATCTAGGGAAGAAGGCGACAATTTTAGAATTTACACTAGTGTGCGTATGATCCAGGGGTTTTCCCTTTTTCTTAAGTAAAAGCCAAGATGTTACCAATTGCTTTGCCCATGAGAATTGTTTTATTTGAAAGGCCTATCAATGACATTATATGTGAAATATGACATCGTTCAAATGGCGGCCGTGGGTTCGCTGGTTGGCGCGCAACCCAAAGGTCCAATTTTCAATAACTCTGGCGCATAGATCGGGCTGAATTTGAGCGATGGCACGGGTAATGTTGATTCTGAGGGCACTGGTCGTTTGCTGCTTATTGGCATAGACCTGCGACTTAAGGAAATCGCACCAAAAAAGTCGAACAGGGTCAACCAAGTTCATGTCGCCTCTGTGTGAGATAACTATGCTCTCAAATCGCTCGTCTTTTCTTTTTTTTTTTTTTTTATAATCCACGCACGGATCAAGGGAATATGAATACCCTTATAATGTTATACACACACCGCGAATGAGGTATAGTGGTTTGAAACTCAGGTTTCGTTAAATTTTCATTGGCGTCCAAGGGTGGGTCCAGGCTAGCTGGGGACATTTGTGCTGTTTTTTTGTCATTGCTATATAATTCACAGGAATTTTTTCGAATCTCCTGATGTCATACTCAGTGTTCGCTCAATCAACTCTTCAAGCGAAGACACTCTACTGCCAGTGTTATGCCTTCGCAGTAGAGTCGCCATCAGCTTTCACAGTTGATCGATTTTTATTTATTTAAGAAATAAATGTTTTTCCGACATCAGGAGTTGAACCCGGACTTTCAGGGCGACAAGCGATGATGCTAACCACTGCACCATGGCCATGTCTATTGTGGCATCAGCTGTGTGGCATGTAGCGCCATACTGTTGGAACCACAGGTCGTTCACATGTACATATATCATCCAATTTGGGCAAAAAGAAATTGGTTATTATCGATCGGTTGCACCATCACCATAGCAAAACCATCGTCGTTTTCGAAGAAGTACGGACCGATGATGCCACCGGCCCACAATCCACACCAAACAGTGACTTTCTGCGGATGCATTGCCACTTGATGGACCTCGTGTAAAGACGTACTCGTTCATCCAAAAATTGGCCTCCTCGCTATATATAATGATAACGAAGTTTTATTATTTGCACGTGTTACTCGATGCTATAACTTGCCATGGTGATTTGTTTTTAGTGTCTGAACAATAAAAGTCGGGAAAACTAACAACAGATAAAACCACATGGCCGCCATGAACTGTCAAAATCTACCCGTCCTTATGGGAAAACCCTTTAGAAGGACAACAGCGTTGATCTACAGAAAATTGTCTGTTTTGGTGTAATCCGCACTTGTCATTAGTCAGCAGTATATTCTTGTGGTCATAAGGCTTTCATCAGAAATATGGCTGCCTGTGGTACCATTTAACCACCAACGAATCGATATAAAGCTTGGATCTGGAGCTGGTATCAACAGGAATGTTGATACTCGAATTCATGGCATTGACATAAGTGCTAGGATAAACCCTAAAGGTGAAGTTGTTAAGAGCAATAGCATACAACGCTTAGATTCCCAATATCCCGCTTAGTGGCATCTGAGTCAGTTAAGCGCTGCTACCATACCCTAATATCACTTCTCATTGTAATTTTTCTCGATGTAATTTTTTCTAATGAGTTCCTGTTCTTTGAACTTCGAATCAGACCAAAAAAAAGCCGAGAAAATCGACAAATGTCGTGCATCTCCTGGGTCCATTGTGAATGCTTTTGGCAATTATAAATTCAGAATAGTGAGAGATGTCAGAAATGAAATTCAATTACGTCATCCGATCTTTAAGGTGTATGAAGCCGCACACCCTACTGTGGGCTGATTGACTGCAAGAGCATCAGTATGAAATGCGTTTTCAATTACAAAATGAACTTGAAATGGCAACTACGAGTGAACATGTCAGGAATAATTTGCACAAACCTCCATTCATCATCAGCCTCCTCAGATCAGGCTAAGTGCATCATAGGAACACACAAGCGCTCACACCACTCACTGCGAGCATGCAAATCGAAAATGAGGAAAATTTATGGAAAAAATTGACGCGCTTCAGAAAGACCCGCACTGTGTACGTTAGCAGAGCTAAATGTCCTTCCTCGCATACAGGGTGAGCACATAGCCATAATGTATTGTGTGTACTGTACACATGGAGCGCCCTCATTGCCATCAACTTTTCTCTGCAAATGAATGCCAGATGGGAATTTCACTTTACACTTAAGAGCCCAGCAGGAGGAAGCGGTACGAGAACGTAGATGACTTCTGGGGAGAACTTGCTGAGAAAAGTTCCTCATCGTTGTCGTCATCTTCTCTGCTTACAAACTGAATGCAAATTTAATTTTCTGCACTTTAAATTAGATTTTGTGAAAATTAAACGCAATTTACTCTACCAAAAACGCTGAAGCGCACTCCAAGGGACATGTGTGGAATTCATGTACATGTGCTAGGCTAGACACGGAACACACATGACTTAGTTTTGCATAGGGCGTGCAAGGGTCGCAAAAGAGGGAGCATCCCCACAGATTCCCCTATCGCTCTCCGTCATTCAGTACGTATAAATCGGTGCGGCATGTAAGGAGCCCATGCGAGAGCACCTCAGCTACAACTCCTGCTGTAGAAGGAACATTTGAGCAAGCATAAAATCATAGTTTATGAGTTTTTACGGATTTATGGAACGTTAAGTACTTTTGAAATAGTTTTCATTTAATTATGTAGCTTATGTGTGTTGGTTGCGGAGCAGGATCGGGAGTAGGGGCAGAAAGGAATCGGGCATAAAACTGAATACGATTGCACGTTATGATTTCTTCGAGTCGAGTTCCATTTAATGCCAGCGTCCGCTTGTCATCGCACACTCGTCGTCATCGTAGTTGGCGACATACAAATATATGTATGTACATATGTATGCATATCGCAGCCTCAGCGGCCCTATGCAGTTTGTAGCGAATGTGGGCCAAACAACAGCAAAGAATTAGGGAAAGGGGGTAAAGTTTGCACTGTGTGTGGATTAAGAAATGTTGATTTAAGGTCTTGGTAGGAAAATTAAATTAAGATTTATGAGTGAGAGCACTTGTGCAACACAAATATTAATTTGAGAAGTTCGCTCGTACGGATTACATTTTAGAGAATTGAGTGGCGAGTGATGGTGTGTTCGGCATTCATTACAATGCGGATGATTTAATTATTCAAAAAGTTGATTTACATTCAGCTTGACATGTATGTACATATGTTATTGATTGCTTTTCAAAGAAAATAGATTGACCTCTAAGCAAACCCAATGTCTCTAAGTTCGGATAGCTTTTCATCATTTATTATGAACTCCCTGTGAGAATTTTATAAGATCTTAGTTTCTATAAGTTTTTTTTCTTATAATCCACTCGCTCTTCAAGGGATTATGAATACTCTTTTAATGCTATTCACATACTTCGAGCGAGATGTAGTGGTTTGAAACTCAGGTGGTATTTGGTTTCAATGGCGTCCGAGGGTGGAGTCCAGACTATCTGGGGACATTTGTAGTGTCTGTCATTGCTATAATTTACGGGAACTTTTTGAATATTCTTATGTCATAATCATTGTCAACTCAATCACACTCTACTGCCAGTGTTGTAGCTTTAGAGTAGAATCGATGCCAGCTTTCACAGTTGGTCGTTTAATTTATTTTTTAGAAATAAATATTTTCCGACATCAGAAGTCGAACCCAGAATTTCAACGTGACGAGTAATGATGCTTACCACTACACTTTGCTCACCCCATAGTTCCTATAAGTCTTTAATCGACACCTTTTGTTTCCTTTAAGATCATTGCCACACTGTCCACAAATAAGGTATCATTATCCTAATAGCAAAATTTCCATATTGTGTTCGAAACATAAATCAAGTCTTAATTTGCTTTAAATGTTGGTAAATGTGCAAGACATAGAAACGGATACTTTATAAACTCCAATAGTGATACGTCATTGTCGACTTACGCCCACAAATCATTTTTCATACGAAATGAGCTTTTCTGAGGTCATTAGGCCTACAAATCTGTTGGGTGGATTTGAAATATCAAGAGGCGGCAATTTCCATTTATCGATTAAAAGGTGAATCAGAAATTTTGAACCGTAGATTCGATGGATAGATTGTTTGTAAAAATGAAGAGTAACTCTTTTGACTGCGGCCTTATACAGGTGTGTTGCAACAGGATGTTAAAGTTACCTCAACCAGCGAGATCCTTAGTAAGCTGAATCAACGTGACCAATTCGATTATTTTGGCAAAAAGGCATCCAAGTTCTATTGTGAATATTCAAATGTAGGTTTTTGTGCTAAACACTACCATCATTTGCCCGCAGCAATGCCTAACCGTATTTCTAACGAACATCTTTACCAAAGAAGGGATCAAGAACCGATAGGCACAACCATCCAACGATGAAAGTGGCAGTGGATTGGTAACAAATTTTGAACAGCCGATCTTATTACCAACTACGCTATGCAATGGAATCCGAATGGATTGACCGAAAAATACACGCCGCA
This sequence comes from Matsumyia berberina, assembly GCA_917880715.2. Taxonomy (NCBI): domain Eukaryota; kingdom Metazoa; phylum Arthropoda; class Insecta; order Diptera; family Syrphidae; genus Matsumyia; species Matsumyia berberina. Next base: position 1,252,621 of record OU862870.1, on the reverse strand, counting down.
GAACAGTTGTAAACGAGTCTCGGCAATTTGGAAAGAGTTAGAGGATCTGAGGCATATTGCCAGAAACCGAATGGCGCGAAGACGTAGTAGAGGCCTTAGGATCCACAGGCGGAAATACGATATAAGTAAGTAAGCAATGTTTCCAAGCTGAAATCATCGAGGCCTTGAAAACTGTCCGAGATAGGGGCATTACCGCGAGGATAATCACGATCTGTATCGACAGCCAGGCAGCCGTTAAGGCTCTGGAGTCCGCGATAACTAGGTCAAGGCTTATAAAAATCTTTAAAGAGCATTTCGATGAGATATGGATATGCCAGGTAACGAAAGAGCTGATAAATTGGCACGAAGGGGGGCAGCGCTGCATGCCTCACAGGCTCCCTCCTTTGCCAGAATTCCAATAAGCTTGTTAAAAAGGTATATTGATGACGAGGCCATAAGTCGAGCCAATGCACGGTGGATCCAGCTAGATACATGTGCAACGGCTAGGAACTTATGGACAAGTTATTATTAGCAGAGATCTCTGTCTCTGGTCAAACTAAGTCGTCGTGAGGCAAGGATAGTCTCTGGCATCATAACGGGGCACTGTGCAATTGGTATTCATGCGGAACGCCTCGGTATACATCACAACGACTATTGCAGAAGCTGCAGGGATGAGGAGGAGATCGAATCTGTCCGACATCTGATGTGTGAATGTCCTGCCCTCGCCAGTAGAAGAATGAGGACTTGAATACCTTTGAGAAGAACTCTAGGTTGAATATTTGGTTCTGTCTGCGAAGAGGGTGAATGGAAGACAAGATTTACTTCTTCACGGAACTGGAAGACTTGGGTGACGTCGAGCTCCTGAGATTCATTTCTTTATTTTGGTGGTTTTAAATCAGCGGTTTCCAACCCCTTTTCTCTTTACAGGTTCCCGGAGTTAAATTGGAAGATGGGCACAATGGACCCTTTGCTGGTCTAAGTGAGCAGTGACAATGTCATAAGGCACCCATTAACCTAACCTAACCTAAGTAAGTAATGTTGATTAACCTTAATCCGTTTCTGGAGCTCATATCGTACAGTCTTTGTTTTCCTTTCTGTTATTAGCGTTCAAATCTCCAAGGATAATTCCAACAATCAATCTGTACAACAGTGACATCGTTTTTCTCCTCTGTTAAGGAAAAATTTAGTATAAATTGTTCACTTAGATGGCGAAAGCTTTTTGCTTAAGTCTATGGCTGAAAGCAAAACCACATCCAGACAGCAACTCTCTCTGCTCTTGATTATTCGAAGACCCATCCATCAAACCCTATGCTGTATCTACTTTAAAGTAACTCGTTAGCGGACTGCTTGCCACTACGAGGAAGTGACAACTACATATGTATATGAAAAATGTCACCTTCAAGGGTCCTATCCCCATCATTCATCAATGTTTCACCAACAAAAAGCCATTTCATAGTTCCACCTGATAAAAGGTACAACCTCACAATCTTGCTATAACATTTTTTTTATTCAAAAAATACAATTTTACAATGCAATTCCAATGATTAAATTTTCTTCAAAAATTACAAACAAAAATCAATACTCATTCACGGGTAAATATTCTCGACTCAAAGCACCATCATCGCTTATCGTGCTTTTACAGATTAATTCTTGGAATAAAGTTCAACATTTTAAGATAAATTCTTATAATGCTCATAATTAGTGTCAATCCGAGGGTGGTTTTCATTAGAACGTGAACCAGCACTATCCTGCGAATGCGATTGTGAAAAGAACTCAAGGTAATTAAAAAGTATTTAGCGTGCATAGCCAAAAGAAAAAATTTTCCAACTACTAACCTCCGATAAATCTTCTTCCGCTGTTCCAATTTATCTTCCTTATCCTTGAAGAAATACTTTCGTATACCACTGAGATAGCTGTGAAAGTACTCCGGCCAATCAATAGAACCCAAGTTGAAGGGCAAAATCGCCCTTTCTCCATCCGCGAGTATCCGGTCCAACTCGGCTATGTTACCATTTGCAAAGCCCCATTCTTTCAATCCGAACCAGGACATCATGTCAATTACTTTGCCGATTTTTCGATATGACTTGGTATATCTGCGTGTGTAAGTACATTGTGAGACTACATTATGGGACACGGGCATAAATCACTATCAGCTAGGCAACTTACATCCTCTTCTGTCCAGTTGCCATGGCAATTAAATCTAAAATATAGCCCGGAATGTTGTGAAGCAGAAATGTTAGAATACGATGCACTGGCTTCGATGGAATTATAAAGTAGGAGAAGCACCTGAAAAATACAAATGGATGACAGAGTGTGGAATGTACATACAAGCACACGGCTGTGAGGCTGCTATTGCCAGTCCTGGAATACCACCTTGCGAATACGGTGCACGAAACCTAACCCGAACCTGGACCACATACGTAACTTACATCCACATCAAGTCCGCCGGTTGCATATGCTCCAATGCCGATGAGATAGAGTCCTACAAATTCAATATGTGCACGCGGCGGAGACAAAGGTTAGCAAACCCAATCTGAAAAAAGGTCCACCACTCACATCCGAACGTATCGTTCGCTGTGTAAAGAACAACAAGAGAGATATAAATTCTCCGTATTCTTGTAAAGATTTTTTTTCTTCCTTTC